>CM070754.1:15246852-16631852 GCA_036346245.1 Bonia amplexicaulis | reverse complement strand
CGTGCCGCCGCCACCACCGCCTCCCTCCCTGTTTCTTTCTTGGCCGAGTGGGAAGATGATGAACAGTCTTGGACTTGCTCATCCGACCGACCGCCCGAGTCGGTCGACCGAGCCACTTAGCCGCGTTGGGTCCGAGCCCGAGGAATAGTGCACCGGACCCGATGAATAGTGTTTGACCCAAAAATCCAAAAATGCATATTTATACCCATTTTGTCCGTTTGAGCCCACCAACCCATTTCTCGCACCCATATCCACATATAGGACTTCCAAAAGCCCAAACCCAATTTATTTGTATTTTATTGAATTTTCTTTCTTTATTTCCTAGCTCAATTCTTCTGTAAGGAAATTTACTTGTTTTAATTGCTTTATGTTAGCTATCAAGTTGAAGAACACCCGAGCAAGGAGAAGAAGTCCAAGTGCAAGCTCACCGCGGAAGGATACGAGTTAGTTGAAATCTTAGACCCAAGGCAAGTCGCACATATTTTGAACATGTTGATCCTACATTCTTTAAATTATTTATTTACATGTATTTTCATTATGTTATTTCGCACTGTTATTTTATGTACAATAAATGCTTAGAATGACTTGTTATTAGCTATGTCCTACCACCCGAAAAGCCCAGTTTAACTTGATGCCACATTCACCTTGACAAGACTTAGTAACATAAAATATAAGATTAATATTATCATGACATTAGGTCACATCGATCTTTCTCTTATTAAGGTTTTGGTTTTGGTTTAGAGTTTTGGAAAAGTGGAGACTAAAATAAGTGAGGATCGCAGAGGTGGGTCCGAAGATCTTATTTTAGGGTGGAGGCTGGTTGTGGATTGGTGGCAGTACAGTGTGTACTGAATATGGGTTTGTGAGTGGATGATGCCTCAGATAAAATACAAGGACTAGATCCTTATGCTGAGTAAAGAACATAGTAATCGCCCAACCACAAGCGTTGACTTTGTCAACCCTTGACTTAGTCAAACCTGGCTTAGTAACTGCTCAACTTCAATTGAACCTCTCGAATCGACGGGGGAGTCAAAGGGTGAGTTAGTATGGGAGGTGGTTAACCATACAATCAGGGGGCTCGTAATAAGTCGGACGAGATCCGTGGGATCATCCGAGCTTGTTAAGATTAAACACCTACTGGGCGGAGTCTACACAAAGAATTGAGCAGTGAACATCCTTGTTTTCTTAGCTCTTAGCGCGAGAGTTAGGAGATCTTGTGGGTAAAGCAGGGCAGCTTTGCAAAGTCATGACAAATGGTATTCGAATACGCCGTGCTTCCGGTAAATGAAGCTGTGTTAAATGGGTGAATCCAATAATGAGGCATAAGTAGTTTTGAGAATGTTTTGGTAATATTGAAGGTTAATAATAAAGCTTGAAAACCCTTTACATTAATGAAGTACCTTTTAAAGTCTTTATTTGATTCTCAACTGAAACTGCATCCACATAAAATAATAAGCTGCTTTCCACTCCACTTGTTATCACATGCATGTAGTTAATGCTAAGTTCGTGTGACTTGTTGAGTACGGTAGTTGTACTCATACTTGCTAAAACATAAATGTAAACGTCAAACTTTGAGGAGCCAGGTGAAGACGAAGAGGTGATGCTCTTCGAGGTCGACGAAGCTTGGAATTAGGGTCGTTCTCCGCTCAGGCATGCCTGTGGCGTCTTTTGCTGTAATGTATCTAAAGGCCTTTGGCCCTACCGTGAACCTTGGCGTTAATGCCCTTATATTGTAATAAAGTTCGTTTTTGCTCTTAAGCTTGTGTTGGCAATGTTATGCACTCAATGGATGTACTGCATGAAATGAGCAGGTCTGGGCGATTCGCGAGGGTTTCATAATACTCCCGAAATGGGGTGTTACAGAGTGGTATCGAGCCCGCTTGCTTGACCGTAGGAAGACCCTAAGTGCATTAAGTGTATTTATTAAAACTATTTTACTTATAATAAAATGAGTTATATAAAATATTAATAGTATTCCTGTATAACTTCTTTCCTGACTACCTTATCTATCGGTCTTATTTTAAAGTTGAGTTTTATCTCCTAATATTATATATATACTCTTGTCTAAAACTCAAATTTTGGCATTGTGAACAGATGGAGCGCCGTGTTTTCTCCAATCCAGAAGCTTTGCAAGGTTGGGCAGCTCGGTTATGGAGGATGCAAAAGTACCAGATCTTGTTGATCGAGCAAAGATCGTCCTGTTCTATGCAAGGATTAATGGTCCATGGGCAACCGTATCGATGGAAGGCATGGGTATACCTGCAGCCACTACCTTTGAGGCCAGATGTTCCACGGAAGTTTTCAGCATACCGCCTCAAAGAAGCAGATGCAATACAAGATGTGGCGAGGAAAGCGGTGGTGTATCTTCGCCGCTATTATGATGATGAATTGACGAGTCGCCATTCCACCTTGTCCCACAGAGGATGAAGGAGGATCCGACTTTTGAAAGCCACACCCGATAGAGAAGATGATCCCGAATGAAGGAAGGCTCTACTTATCGTCCACCAGGAGACCCATTACTCCCGGATGTACGATGAATACCAGAAGATGCAATTCCAACTCTACACCGCCCAACAGGAGGTCTGGGTGTTGAAAAGGAATTTGCAGCATTATCGAGAGTTGGAGCAAGGAGAAGCATCGGGATGTGGTGAATCTCCGATGACCCCGCCTGTCTCTCCAGAAGCCTCAAGAATGACGGCGCCTCAATACTGTGCATTCTTCAAGGAATCTACATCGCGTGCCCAGTGCAAGCCCAAAGCATCAACGAGGAATCTAAAGGCAAAGAGCCTATGATAGATGAGGAAGAGGAAGACCCGAGGAAGAAGAGTGGTGTCCTCCGGCAATCCCTCTCCGCATCGTAGAGATTAGAGGCTTAGTGGGTCGCGTTAGCGTAGTTGGAACCTTTTGTAATAGCAAATTTTGGTAGTGTAAAACAAGTTGTGGTGTGAACTTTGTATCAATAGTATGTACCCAACTTGTATAATGAATGAATAAAAGCTACTTTGCCTAACTGATAATTTGTTTGCTAGTAGTATCTTTAATCTGCTCCTTCAACTCTTAATTTCCCCATTTCATTCTAGAAATCTTATCTATGTCATTCTAATCTTACCTTAAATCAATCCTCACTTATCTCGTTATTCCAAAACTCGCCGCAGATCTAAGCTCTCAATCCCATCAAGGAATTCAAGATGGCGTGTCGGAGAAGGATCTCAGAACAAGGCACCGCCAAAGGGAAGTGCCGCCACCCAGTTTAGCTGATATTTTAGCCAAGATGGAAGAAAATAGATATCAAGCAGAACTGAACCAATCTCGCATGATGGAACAAAGATGCAAAGTCATAGAACAAATTGCTATGAGGAATGGAGGAGCAACAACAAGATCGCTGTCCAGTCAAAATGGGCAGACTTTCAGAAGACTCGACCCCCAGTCTTCTCATCATCGCCTGATCCGATGGTGGCAGAAGATTGGTTTAGAGATGTAGAGAGGAAGTTAATCACTGTCCAATGTAACGACAAGGAGAAAGTACTATATGCTTCCCACCAGCTTCAGGGCCCAGCAGCAGCCTGGTGGATGAATTATCAGACCATGCTTGAAGGTCGAGAAATTTCCTGGAAAGAATTTGAGGATTCTTTCCGCCAAACACATGTACCCGCTGGAGTGGTTGAGGCAAAGCGTCGAGAATTCCTCGCATTGAAGCAAGGAGGACGTACGGTCACAGAGTACCTCCATCAGTTCAACACATTGGCCCGTTATGCTCCTGATGACGTGAAGACTGAGGAGAAAAAGATGGAACGATTTAAAGAAGGATTGCAGATATCTTTGAAGCATCATATTTCAGCTATGGACTTCAAAGACTTACCTTCAATGGTGAATAAGCTTATCATGTCAGAAGAAACCCAGAGGGAGTTAGAAGAAACACAGAAGAGGAAGATAGTACAAGTAACACCTTCCTCAGAAATGCCCCGTAAGCGGATGTTTCTAGCACCGCAGTCCAGGGGACAACGCGGGAAAAAGTTTATCTTCAAGCCAAGACCACAGTTTAGAATTGGTCAAGGTTCGACGACATCTCAGCAGAATGTGCCGCAAAACACTAGCATAAAGTGTTTTAACTGTGGAGGAAATCACCTACAGAGGCAATGCCCGCAATTGTACACTATCTGTTATCATTGTGGCCAAGCTGGCCATTACAAGAATCAGTGTCCAAAAGGAGGACTACCTTCTGAAGTGGCAAAGCTCAAGTCGAGCCTGACATCTTCGCCACGACGCTTATAGCCGCACCAAAACAGAAGAAGGAGGTAAACCTCGACGCTTGCGGTCAAAGCCAACAGAACTCGATGACGACAACGACGCCAAGAATGACAAAGGAAAAGGGATATTGAGACCGTACAAGGAAGAATAAACCACATCTCCGCAGTAAGAAGCGGTGGGGCCAACGACGTCATCGTTGGTAATTCCTTGTCCATTCAAAACCCTCTTTAGTTCTGCTTGATCCCGAGCAACGATTCGTTCCTTTCTTTGGCTTTTGTTGTGAAAATCAATTGCCATTCTCTACCTTGCAAAATCCTATTCCTTTCAAACACCGGGAGTAGGATGGAATCTCGCTTTGATGTAAGGACTTGGATCCGAAACCAAGGAGTCAAATTTAAGGCGACTTGCTATTGTTGGAAATGAAAGGACCGGATGTCATATTAGGAATGAATTGGTTAACCGGATATAAAGCCAAGGTGGATTGTGAGAGTAAGCTAATAACTCGTATGTCCGAAGGGCAAACAATAACAAAGGAAGACAGATCCACTCTAGTGGAGAAAATGAAGGCAAGTGTTCGAGTATAATGGTGGAAGAAGGAGTTGCTCAAGTACCAATAATTCAGGAATATCCGGATGTCTTTCCGAAGGAGCTACCTGGAAAGCCGCCAGATAGACCCATTGAGCTCGCTATTGAATTGGTACCAGGAACTAAACCTGTTACAAAGCGTCAAGATGTCGGATGTCACCAAGAACCAAGGAACTTAAGAAGCGTATGGATGAGTTAATAGAAAAGAATTCATACAACCTAGCATATCCCTTGGTCACCCCGGTCTTCGTTCGCCAAGAAGAAAGATGGAAGTCGAGAATGTGTGTGGATTATCGAGGATTGAATGCCGTAACCATCAAGAATAAATATCCTTTGCCAAGGATAGATGATTTATTTGATCAGCTCAAAGGAGCTAAGGTGTTCTCAAAAATTGATTTAAGATCTGGATATCATCAGCTTAAAATCCGAGAACAGGATCGTGAGAAAACTGCATTCACCACAAGATATGGGTTATTCGAGTTTACAGTGGTGCCGTTTGGTTTGACAAACGCACCGGCATACTTTATGAACCTGATGAATATGGTATATATGGAGCAGCTAGACCATTTTGTGATAGTCTTCATCGACGACATACTAATATACTCCAAGACGAAAGAAGAACACCGCCAACATCTCAGATATTGCCTTAAGTAAGTGAGAGAACATCGCTTATATGCTAAGTTCTCTAAATGTGAATTTTGGATGAAAGAAGTAGCCTTTCTTGGTCATATTATCACCAAGAAGGAGTGAAGGTGGATCTGAAAAGGTGAAAGCGGTAATGGAATGGAAACAACCAACCACTGTAACAGAAATCCGAAGTTTTCTTGGTTTGGCTGGATATTACCGCCGATTTATAGAAGGATTCTCAAAAATATCAAAGCCCCTTACTCAACTTCTTAAGAAAGACAATCCGTATAAGTGGACGGACAATGTGAGGAAGGTTTTCGAAATTGAAAACAAGATTGACCTCAAGACCAGTGCTTACACTTCCTAACCCCAAAAAGATTTTCAGACGATGTGATGCCTCAAAGCAAGGATTAGGTTGTGTGTTAATGCCGAAGGAAAAGTGGTAGCATATGCTTCAAGACAGTTATGACCTCATGAAGCAAATTATCCAACACATGACTTGGAATTAGCAATATCGTGCATGCGTTAAAGATTTGGAGACACTATCTGTTGGGAAACCGTTGTGAAGTCTTTTCCACCACAAGAGTTTGAAGTACATATTCACTCACCAGATTTAAATCTCGACAACGAAGATGGTTGGAGTTAATCAAAGATTATGATCTAGATCTCCAATACCATCCCGAAAGCAAATGTTGTCGCGGATGCGCTAAGCGAAAAAGTACCTCAACATAGCTTCTATTGTGGAGTACTCTACTCCGTTGCATGAGGAAATGCGACGATTGAATTTGAATGTTGTTGAGCAAGGTCAAATTGCAGCATTAGAAATTCAGCCAACTCTAACCGATCAGATCAAAACAGCACAAGAGAAAGATGAAGAGATGCAGCAACTCATTAAGAAGAGTCAAGAAGAAGATTCAGCGGAGTTCACTATAGATGATCAAGGAATTTTGAGATTTAGGGATCGCTATTGTGTGCCTGATGATAAAGAGCTGAAGAACTTGATACTGCGAGAAGCTCACTCATCCCAACTCTCTATTCATCCAGGAGGCACAAAAATGTTTCAAGATTTGAAAAAGAGATACTGGTGGAGTAAAATGAAGAGAGAGATAGCGTAATATATCGCACGATGCGATCGTGTCGAAAGTGAAGATAGATCATCGAAACCCTCAGGATTATTAAACCCTTTACCAATTCCAGAGTGGAAATGGGACGATATCGGTATGGATTTCATTACAGGATTTCCTAAAAGTCGAGACAGTTCGATGCTATTTGGGTGATCGAGACCGATCGACTAAGGTAGCACATTTCATACCAATTAAATGACCTATGGCAAGAATAAACCGCGAACGCATTTGACAAAATAGTAATATTACATGGAGTACCAAAAGAATAGTATCGATAGAGGAGCACAGTTCACGTCGAATTTTGGGAAAATTGCACGGCCATGGGGATGATTTAGCCTTCAAGACGCATACCATCCGCAGATCGGAGGACAAACGAACAGTAAATCAAATTTTAGAGGACATGTTGCGCGCATGTGCATTAGTTTATGGAGCGACATGGGACATGTGCTTGCCGTTGCGAGTTTTCTTATAATAATGATTATCGTGCTAGTATCAAAATGGCACCGTTTGAGCGTTATATGGAAGAGAATGCGAACCCCACCGAGTTGGATTGAAACCGAGAACGACAATTTTAGGACCACAAATTGTGCAAGATGCGAAGCCCATGTCGAAATCGTTCGGGATAAAATAAGAATAGCCGTAATCGACAAAAAGTTATCTTGATATCGTCGAAAGGACTTAAGTTTTGAAATTGGAGATATAGTGTATCTCAAGGTTACTGCTTTAAGTCAATAAAGAGATTTCAAATTAAGGGTAAATTAGCCCCAAGGTATATCGGTCCGTTTGAGATTCTCGAGAGAATAGAGAAGTAGCGTACAAATTACAGCTTGACTCGAATCGGCAAGAGTCCACAACGTATTTCATGTGTCTCGATTAAAATGTCTCCGACATTCAACAGAGCAAAGCCGGTCGATGATATAGATTTAAGAGATGATCATCATATGAAGAAGAACCGTTTGGATACTAGAAACGACGGAGACAATCGAGAAATAAGAACATCAGACTGCATAAGATACAGTGGCGAAATCATACAGCAGATGAAGCAACATGGGAAAAGGAGTCAGATTTACAGCGAGAATTTCCCAACCTACTCCTTGGCCCGAGTTGATCTCGAGGACGAGATCCTTTTTAAGGAGGGTAGGTTGAAACAAAACGAAAATTTTGCAAAATTCAAAATTGAATTGAGTTTGAGTTGGAATTTGATTTCTTTAGCCTCCCAAAACTATTCTACACTAATCTCAAAGCAAACCTATCCCTTAATCCTTGTCATCACAAATGAGCAGGCGATTTTCGGCGGTCATTTGCTCATCCGAAAATCTCGCTTGCTTGCTGCCGATTTTTGCCGCCGCCTCGATCTTTCTTCGTCGCTAAGCCGCCCCGATCTCTCCTGCGCCTTCGAGTCCCTGCCAGCCTTCCCCCACCTGTCAGCACGTCGTACCACCTCGCCTGTCCCGCCCTGACACCGCCTGACTCAGCCGAGAGGCGTGGCAGCGCCGCCGACCGCTCCTACGCGCCGCCCCTGCTCTTTCCCGCGCCTTCCTCTCACAGCCGACCTGCAGCTCACTCTGACATCCTTGACCGCCGCAGCTCCGCGCCCAAGAAGCCCCCGTGTCCGCCTGGCCAACCGAGACCCGAAACCACCGCCGCCGTGGTTATCTCCTCCCCACTCCGGTGCAAACCGCCTTACCCCGCCTATTTAAACACCCCGAGCCCTCCATGAGAACCCATCAACCTCCTTGAAGGTAACCGCACACCCCGAAGCTCCCCTCTTCTTCCCCATTGCCGGTAATTGAAGAAATCCCCAATTCGGAGCCCTAGTTCAATGTCCGACCTCCGGCCACCCATTTTCCAATTGCCTTCGCCTGTAGCATCCCCGAGCTCCCAAACCTACCCCAACCGCCACCTTAGCTCCTCGGCCCCTTCTCTTCCCGACCGTGAGCCTCTTCACCGCCGCCAACCCCCACCGTGGCCGGCCCAACCCCGACCTCCCTAGCTCAAGCCGACACTCCCATGAGCTTACCCTAACCCTACTTGTGCTCAAAAGCCGACCCAATCGCCCTAAGAAGCTTTCTTTTTCCCGCGGTTTCAAAATGGCCGCAAAGAGAATGGCGCACCATGGCAATAGCCGCCTCCTCCGACCCTACAACCACCAAAATGGAACCACCTCACTTCCCGAGCCCATCCATACCCTCAAAGTGCGTCGCAAAACTCCGTGCCGCCGCCACCACCGCCTCCCTCCCTGTTTCTTTCTTGTGTGTCGAGTGGGAAGATGATGAGCAGTCTTGTGACCGCTCATCCGACCGACCGCCCGAGTCGGTCCGACCGAGCCACTTAGCCGTTGGGTCCGAGCAGGAATAGTGCACCGGACCCGATGAATAGTGTTTGACCCAAAATCCAAAATGCATATTTATACCCATTTTGTCCGTTTTGAGCCCACCAACCCATTTCTCAGACCCATATCCACATATAGGACTTCCAAAAAGCCCAAACCCAATTTATTTGTATTTTATTGAATTTTCTTTCTTTATTTCCTAGCTCAATTCTTCGGGTAAGGAAATTTACTTGTTTTAATTGCTTTATGTTAGCTCTTGAAGTTGAAGAACACCGGAGCAAGGAGAAGAAGTCCAAGTGCAAGCTCGGCCGCGGAAGGATACGAGTTAGTTGAAATCTTAGACCCAAGGCAAGTCGCACATATTTTGAACATGTTGATCCTACATTCTTTAAATTATTTATTTACATGTATTTTCATTATGTTATTTCATCGTTATTTTATGTACAATAAATGCTTAGAATGACTTGTTATTAGCTATGTCCTACCACCCGAAAAGCCCAGTTTAACTTGATGCCACATTCACCTTGACAAGACTTAGTAACATAAAATATAAGATTAATATTATCATGACGCTTAGGTCACATCGGATCTTTCTCTTGTTAAGGTTTTGGTTTTGGTTTAGAGTTTTGGA
The DNA here is from genome assembly GCA_036346245.1 of Bonia amplexicaulis. Classification (NCBI taxonomy): domain Eukaryota; kingdom Viridiplantae; phylum Streptophyta; class Magnoliopsida; order Poales; family Poaceae; genus Bonia; species Bonia amplexicaulis. Next base: position 16,622,305 of record CM070754.1, on the reverse strand, counting down.
AAAGTGGAGACTAAAATAAGTGAGGATCGCAGAGGTGGGTCCAAGATCTTATTTTAGGGTGGAGGTCGGTTGTGGATCGGTGGCGATGCGGTGTGTCTTGAATATGGGTTTGTGAGTGGATGATGCCTCGGATAAAATACAAGGACTAGATCCTTATGCTGAGTAAAGAACATAGTAATCGCCCAACCACAAGCGTTGACTTTGTCAACCCTTGACTTAGTCAAACCTGGCTTAGTAACTGCTCAACTTCAATTGAACCTCTGCAACTGGACAGGGGGAGTCAAAGGGTGAGTTAGTATGGGAGGTGGTTAACCATACAACTGTAGGACTGTAATAAGTCGGACGAGATCCGTGGGATCATCCGAGCTTGTTAAGATTAAACACCCATCTTGGTGAGTCTACACAAAGAATTGAGCGGTGAACATCCTTGTTTTCTTAGCTCTTAGCGCGAGTTAGGAGATCTTGTGGGTAAAGCAGGCAGCTTTGCAAAGTCATGACAAATGGTATTCGAATCTGCCGTGCTTCCTGTAAATGAAGTCGTGTTAAATGGGTGAATCAATAATGAGGCATAAGTAGTTTTGAGAATGTTTTGGTAATATTGAAGGTTAATAATAAAGCTTGAAAACCCTTTACATTAATGAAGTACCTTTTAAAGTCTTTATTTGATTCTCAACTGAAACTGCATCCACATAAAATAATAAGCCTGTTTCCACTCCACTTGTTATCACATGCATGTAGTTAATGCTAAGTTCCGTGTGACTTGTTGAGTACGGTAGTTGTACTCATACTTGCTAAAAACATAAATAGAAACGTCAAACTTTGAGGAGCCAGGTGAAGACGAAGAGGTGATGCTCTTGAGGTCGTGAAGCTTGGAATTAGGGTCGTTCTCCGCTCGAGGCATGCCTGTGGCGTCTTTTCTTGTAATGTATCTAAAGGCCTTTGGCCCTCCGTGAACCTTGGCGTTAATGCCCTTATATTGTAATAAAGTTCGTTTTTGCTCTTAAGCTTGTGTTGGCAATGTTATGCACTCAATGGATGTACTCGCAGCTGAACAGTCCTGGAACAGTGAAGACAGATCCAGCTCTAGTGGAGAAAATGAAGGCAAGTGTTCAGAGTATAATGGTGGAAGAAGGAGTTGCTCAAGTACCAATAATTCAGGAATATCCGGATGTCTTTCCGAAGGAGCTACCTGGAAAGCCGCGGATAGACCCATTGAGCTCGCTATTGAATTGGTACCGTGAACTAAACACATTACAAAGCGTCGATGTCGGATGTCACCAAGAACCAAGGAACTTAAGAAGCGGATGGATGAGTTAATAGAAAAGAATTCATACAACCTAGCATATCCCCTTGGTCATTGAAAGGTTGTTCGCCAAGAAGAAAGATGGAAGTCGAGAATGTGTGTGGATTATCGAGATTGAATCTCAGTAACCATCAAGAATAAATATCCTTTGCCAAGGATAGATGATTTATTTGATCAGCTCAAAGGAGCTAAGGTGTTCTCAAAAATTGATTTAAGATCTGGATATCATCAGCTTAAAATCCGAGAACGGGATCGTGAAAACCGCATTCACCACAAGATATGGGTTATTCGAGTTCTGATGGTGCCGTTTGGTTTGACAAACGCACCGCATACTATGAACCCGATGAATATGGTATATATGGAGCAGCTAGACCATTTTGTGATAGTCTTCATCGACGACATACTAATATACTCCAAGACGAAGAAGAACACCGCCAACATCGCATATTGCCTTAAGTGGTGAGAGAACATCGGTTATATGCTAAGTTCTCTAAATGTGAATTTTGGATGAAAGAAGTAGCCTTTCTTGGTCATATTATCACCAAGAAGGAGTGAAGGTGGATCCGAAAAGGTGAAAGCGGTAATGGAATGGAAACAACCAACCACCGTAATGTAAACCAAGTTTTCTTGGTTTGGTGGATATTACCGCCGATTTATAGAAGGATTCTCAAAATATCAAAGCCCTTACTCAACTTCTTAAGAAAGACAATCCGTATAAGTGGACGGACAAATGTGAGGAAGGTTTTGAAATTGAAAACAAGATTGACCTCAAGACACAGTGCTTACACTTCCTAACCCCAAAAAGATTTTCAGACTTGTGATGCCTCAAAGCAAGGATTAGGTTGTGTGTTAATGCAAGAAGGAAAAGTGGTAGCATATGCTTCAAGACAGTTGCGACCTCATGAAGCAAATTATCCAACACATGACTTGGAATTAGCGGTATCGTGCATGCGTTAAAGATTTGGAGACACTATCTGTTGGGAAACCGTTGTGAAGTCTTTTCCGACCACAAGAGTTTGAAGTACATATTCACTCAGCCAGATTTAAATCTCGACAACGAAGATGGTTGGAGTTAATCAAAGATTATGATCTAGATCTCCAATACCATCCAGGAAAGCAAATGTTGTCGCGGATGCGCTAAGCCGGAAAAAGTACCTCAACATAGCTTCTATTGTGGAGTACTCTACTCCGTTGCATGAGGAAATGCGACGATTGAATTTGAATGTTGTTGAGCAAGGTCAAATTGCAGCATTAGAAATTCAGCCAACTCTAACCGATCAGATCAAAACAGCACAAGAGAAAGATGAAGAGATGCAACAACTCATTAAGAAGAGTCAAGAAGAAGATTCAGCGGAGTTCACTATAGATGATCAAGGAATTTTGAGATTTAGGGATCGCTATTGTGTGCCTGATGATAAAGAGTGAAGAACTTGATCTCATGAGAAGCTCACTCATCCCAACTCTCTATTCATCCGGAGGCACAAAATGTTTCAAGATTTGAAAAAGAGATACTGGTGGAGTAAAATGAAGAGAGAGATAGCAGAATATATCGCACGATGCGATACGTGTCAGAAAGTGAAGATAGATCATCGGAAACCCTCAGGATTATTAAACCCTTTACCAATTCCAGAGTGGAAATGGGACGATATCGGTATGGATTTCATTACAGGATTTCCTAAAAGTCGAGACGGTTACGATGCTATTTGGGTGATCGTAGACCGACTGACTAAGGTAGCACATTTCATACCAATTAAATAGACCTATGGCAAGAATAAACTGGCGAGTAATCAGATTTGACAAAAATAGTAATATTACATGGAGTACCAAAAAGAATAGTATCAGATAGAGGAGCACAGTTCACGTCTGAATTTTGGGGAAAATTGCACGAAGCCATGGGGATGATTTAGCCTTGATCGCATACCATCCATGATCGGAGGACAAGCGAACAGTAAATCAAATTTTAGAGGACATGTTGCGCGCATGTGCATTGGTTTATGGAGCGACATGGGACATGTGCTTGCTGCTTGCGAGTTTTCTTATAATAACAGCTATCGAGCTAGTATCAAAATGGCACCGTTTGAGCGTTATATGGAAGAGAATGCGAACCCCACCGAGTTGGATTGAAACGGAGAGCGACAATTTTAGGACCACAAATTGTGCAAGATGCAGAAGCCCATGTCAGAATCGTTCGGGATAAAATAAGAATAGCCCAGAATCGACAAAAAAGTTATGCTGATATGCGTCGAAAGGACTTAAGTTTTGAAATTGGAGATATAGTGTATCTCAAGGTTCTGTAGTTTAAGTCAATAAAGAGATTTCAAATTAAGGGTAAATTAGCCCCAAGGTATATCGGTCCGTTTGAGATTCTCGAGAGAATAGGAGAAGTAGCGTACAAATTACAGTTGACTCGAATCGGCAAGAGTCCACAGCGTATTTCATGTGTCTCGATTCGAAAATGTCTCCGACATTCAACAGCGAGTGCCGGTCGATGATATAGATTTAAGAGATGATCATCATATGAAGAAGAACCGTTTGAGATACTAGAAGCGACGAGAGACAATCGAGAAATAAGAACATCGGTCGCATAAGATACGATGGCGAAATCATACTGACAGATGAAGCAACATGGGAAAAGGAGTCGATTCTGATGAGAATTTCCCAACCTACTCCTTGGCGAGTTGATCTCGAGGACTAGATCCTTTAAGGAGGGTAGGTTGAAACAAAGCGAAAATTTTGCAAAATTCAAAATTGAATTGAGTTTGAGTTGGAATTTGATTTCTTTAGCCTCCCAAAACTATTCTACACTAATCTCAAAGCAAACCTATCCCTTAATCCTTGTCATCACAAATGAGCAGGCGATTTTCGCGGTCATTTATTCATCAAAAAATCTACGCCTTGCCGATTTTTGCCGCCTCGATCTTTCTTAAATAAGCTAAGCCGCCCGATCTCTCCTGCGCCTTGAGTCCTGCCACCTTCCCCACTGTCGAGACGTCGTACCACCTCGCTTTGTCCCGCCTACGACACCGCCTGACTCGGTAGAGAGGCGTGGCGGCCCACCGACCGCCTCTCCTCGCCGCCGCGCTCTTTTTCCGCCTTCCTCTCACAGTGACCTGCAGCTCACTCTGACATCCTTGACCGCCGCAGCTCCGCGCCCAAGAAGCCCCCGTGTCCGCCTGGCCAACCGAGACCCGAAACCACCGCCGTGTGGTTATCTCCTCCCACTCCGGTGCAAACCGCCTTACCCGCCTATTTAAACACCCAGAGCCCTCCATGAGAACCCATCAACCTCCTTGAAGGTAACCGCACACTCAAGCTCCCTCTTCTTCCCATTGCGGTAATTGAAGAAATCCCCAATTCAGACCCTAGTTCAATGTCAGACCTCCGCCACCCATTTTCCAATTGCCTTCGCTGTAGCATCCCGAGCTCCCAAACCTACCCCAACCGCCACCTTAGCTCCTCGGCCCTTCTCTTCCCAAGACCGTGAGCCTCTTCACCGCCAACCCCACCGTGGCCGGCCCAACCCCGACCTCCTAGCTCAAGCCGACACTCCCATGAGCTTACCTAACCCTACTTGTGCTCAAAAGCCGACCCAATCGCCCTAAGAAGCTTTCTTTTCCGCGGTTTCAAAATGGCCAAAAGAGAATGGCGCACCGCGGCAATAGCCGCCTCCTCGCCCTACAACCACCAAAATGGAACCACCTCACTTCCCGAGCCCATCCATACCCTCAAAGTGCGTCGCAAAACTCCGTGCCGCCGCCCACCACCGCCTCCCTCCCTGTTTCTTTCTTGTGTGTGCGAGTGGGAAGATGATGAGCAGTCTTGTGCCTCGTTCATCCGACCGACCGCCCGAGTCGGTCTGGACCGAGCCACTTAGCCGCGTTGGGTCCGAGCCAGAGGAATAGTGCACCGACCCGATGAATAGTGTTTGACCCAAAATCCAAAATGCATATTTATACCCATTTTGTCCGTTTGAGCCCACCAACCCATTTCTCGGACCCATATCCACATATAGGACTTCCAAAAAGCCCAAACCCAATTTATTTGTATTTTATTGAATTTTCTTTCTTTATTTCCTAGCTCAATTCTTCGGGTAAGGAAATTTACTTGTTTTAATTGCTTTATGTTAGCTCTTGAAGTTGAAGAACACCGAGAGCAAGGAGAAGAAGTCCAAGTGCAAGCTCGGCCGCGGAAGGATACGAGTTAGTTGAAATCTTAGACCCATGAGGCAAGTCGCACATATTTTGAACATGTTGATCCTACATTCTTTAAATTATTTATTTACATGTATTTTCATTATGTTATTTCGCCTTTGTTATTTTATGTACAATAAATGCTTAGAATGACTTGTTATTAGCTATGTCCTACCACGAAAAGCCAGTTTAACTTGATGCCACATTCACCTTGACAAGACTTAGTAACATAAAATATAAGATTAATATTATCATGACAGTTAGGTCACATCAGATCTTTCTACTGTTAAGGTTTTGGTTTTGGTTTAGAGTTTTGGAAAAGTGGAGACTAAAATAAGTGAGGATCGCAGAGGTGGGTCCGAAGATCTTATTTTAGGGTGGAGGCTGGTTGTGGATTGGTGGCAGTACAGTGTGTACTGAATATGGGTTTGTGAGTGGATGATGCCTCAGATAAAATACAAGGACTAGATCCTTATCTTTGAGTAAAGAACATAGTAATCGCCCAACCACAAGCGTTGACTTTGTCAACCCTTGACTTAGTCAAACACGGCTTAATAATCGCTCAACTTCAATTGAACCTCTGCAATCGGACGGGGGAGTCAAAGGGTGAGTTAGTATGGGAGGTGGTTAACCATACAAGCTGTGGGGCGTAATAAGTCGGACGAGATCCGTGGGATCATCAGAGCTTGTTAAGATTAAACACCCATCTTGGGCGAGTCTACACAAAGAATTGAGCGGTGAACATCCTTGTTTTCTTAGCTCTTAGCGAGAGTTAGGAGATCTTGTGGGTAAGCGAGGCAGCTTTGCAAAGTCATGACAAATGGTATTCGAATCTGTGTGCTTCCTAAATGAAGTGTGTTAAATGGGTGAATCAATAATGAGGCATAAGTAGTTTTGAGAATGTTTTGGTAATATTGAAGGTTAATAATAAAGCTTGAAAACCCTTTACATTAATGAAGTACCTTTTAAAGTCTTTATTTGATTCTCAACCTGAACCGCATCCACATAAAATAATAAGCCTGTTTCCACTCCACTTGTTATCACATGCATGTAGTTAATGCTAAGTTCCGTGTGACTTGTTGAGTACGGTAGTTGTACTCATACTTGCTAAAACATAAGCGAAGCGTCAAACTTTGAGGAGCGGTGAAGGCGAAGAGGTGATGCTCTTGAGTCGTGAAGCTTGGAATTAGGGTCGTTCTCCGCTCGTGCATGCCTGTGGCGTCTTTTCTTTGTAATGTATCTAAAGGCCTTTGGCCCTCTAGTGAACCTTGCGTTAATGCCCTTATATTGTAATAAAGTTCGTTTTGCTCTTAAGCTTGTGTTGGCAATGTTATGCACTCAATGGATGTACTCGCAATTTGAGCAGTCCAGGCGATTGCGAGGGTTTCATAATACTCCCAGAAATGGGGGTGTTACAGAGTGGTATCAGAGCCCGCTTGCTTGACCGTAGGAAGACCCTAAGTGCATTAAGTGTATTTATTAAAACTATTTTACTTATAATAAAATGAGTTATATAAAATATTAATAGTATTCCTGTATAACTTCTTTCCTGACTACCTTATCTATCGGTCTTATTTTAAAGTTGAGTTTTATCTCCTAATATTATATATATACTCTTGTCTAAAACTCAAATTTTGGCATTGTGAGCAGATGGGCGCGTGTTTTCTCCAATCGAAAGCTTTGCAAGGTTGGGCACTCGGTTATGGAGGATGCAAAAGTACAGATATCTGTCGGCGGCATCGTCCGGTGTTCTATGCAAGGGGATTAATGGTCCATGGGCAACCGTATCAGTGGAAGGCATGGGTATACCTGCAGCCACTACCTTTGAGGCCAGATGTTCCACGGAAGTTTTCAGCATACCGCCTCAAAGAAGCAGATGCAATACAAGATGTGGCGAGGAAAGCGGTGGTGTATCTTCGCCGCTATTATGATGATGAATTCGACGAGTCGCCATTCCACCTTGTCCCACAGGAGGATGAAGGAGGATCCGACTTTTGATGCCACACCGGATAGAAGATGATCCCGAATGAAGGAAGCGACTCTACTTATCGTCCACCGGAGACCCATTACTCCGGATGTACGATGAATACCGAAGATGCAATTCCAACTCTACACCGCCCAACAGGAGGTCTGGGTGTTGAAAAGGAATTTGCAGCATTATCGAGAGTTGGAGCAAGGAGAAGCATCAGGATGTGGTGAATCTCCTGATGACCCCGCCCAAGTCTCCAAGAAGCCTCGAAGAATGACGGCGCCTCAATACCGTGCATTCTTCAAGGAATCTACATCGCGTGCCCCAGGCAAGCCCAAAGCAGTCAACGAGGAATCTAAAGGCAAAGAGCCTATGATAGATGAGGAAGAGGAAGACCCAGAGGAAGAAGAGTGGTGTCCCTCGGCAATCCCTCTCGGATCGTGAGATTAGAGGCTTAGTGGGTCGCGTTAGCGTGGTTGGAACCTTTTGTAATAGCAAATTTTGGTAGTGTAAAACAAGTTGTGGTGTGAACTTTGTATCAATAGTATGTACCCAACTTGTATAATGAATGAATAAAAGCTACTTTGCCTAACTGATAATTTGTTTGCTAGTAGTATCTTTAATCTGCTCCTTCAACTCTTAATTTCCCCCATTTCATTCTAGAAATCTTATCTATGTCATTCTAATCTTACCTTAAATCTGAATCCTCACTTATCTCGTTATTCCAAAACTCACTGCAGATCTAAGCTCTCAATCCCATCAAGGAATTCAAGATGGCGTGTCGGAGAAGGATCTCAGAACAAGGCGACCCTCGCCAAAGGGAAGTGCCGCCACCAGCTTTAGGCGATATTTTAGCCAAGATGGAAGAAAATAGATATCAAGCGAATCGAACCAATCTCGCATGATGGAGCGACATGCAAAGTGATAGAACAAATTGCTATGAGGAATGGAGGGAGCGGTCGGTCGATGTCGCTCGTCCGGTCAAAATGGGCGACTTTCGAAGACTCGACCCCGCCTTCTCATCATCGCTGATCCGATGGTGGCGTAAGATTGGTTTAGAGATGTAGAGAGAAGTTAATCACCGTCCAATGTAACGACAAGGAGAAAGTACTATATGCTTCCCACCGACTTCAGGCCCGATGGCGACTGGTGGATGAATTATCGAGACCATGCTTGAAGGTCGAGAAATTTCTGGAAAGAATTTGAGGATTCTTTCCGCCAAACACATGTACCATTGGAGTGGTTGAGGCAAAGCGTCGAGAATTCCTCGCATTGAAGCAAGGAGGACGTCGGTCACGAGTACCTCCATCGCTTCAACACATTGGCCCGTTATGCTCCCGATGGCGTGAAGACCGAGGAGAAAAGATGGAGCGATTTAAAGAAGGATTGCGAGATATCTTTGAAGCATCATATTTCAGCTATGGACTTCAAAGACTTACCTTCAATGGTGAATAAGCTTATCATGTCAGAAGAAACCCAGAGGGAGTTAGAAGAAACACAGAAGAGGAAGATAGTACAAGTAACACCTTCCTCGAAATGCCCCGTAGCGGATGTTTCTAGCACCATGATCCGTGGGACAACGGGAAAAAGTTTATCTTCAAGCCAAGACCACAGTTTAGAATTGGTCAAGGTTCGACGACATCTCGTGAGAATGTGCCGCAAAACACTAGCATAAAGTGTTTTAACGTGGAGAAATCACCTCTGAGGCAATGCCCGCAATTGTACACTATCTGTTATCATTGTGGCCAAGCTGGCCATTACAAGAATCAGTGTCCAAAAGGAGGACTACCTTCTGAAGTGGCAAAAGCTCAAGTCAGAGCCCAAACATCTTCGCCACGACAGTTTATAGCCGTACCAAAACAGGAAGAAGGAGGTAAACCTCGACAGTTTGCAGTCAGGCCAACAGAACTCGAGATGGCGACAACGGCGCGGAAATGACAAAGGAAAAGGGATATTGAGACCCGTACAAGGAAGAATAAACCACATCTCCGCAGAAGAAGCGGTGGGGCCAACGACGTCATCGTTGGTAGTGCGTTCCTTGTCCATTCAAAACCCTCTTTAGTTACTGTTTGATCCGGAGCAACGCATTCGTTCCTTTCTTTGGCTTTTGTTGTGAAAATCAATTGCCATTCTCTACCTTGCAAAAATCCTATTCCTTTCAAACACCTGGGAGTAGGATGGAATCTCGCTTTGGATGTAAGGACTTGGATCTGGAAATCCAAGGAGTCAAATTTAAGGCAGACTTGCTATTGTTGGAAATGAAAGGACTGGATGTCATATTAGGAATGAATTGGTTAACGGATATAAAGCCAAGGTGGATTGTGAGAGTAAGCTAATAACTCGGTATGTCCGAAGGGCAAACAATAACGATGAAGACAGATCCGGCACTAGTGGAGAAAATGAAGGCAAGTGTTCAGAGTATAATGGTGGAAGAAGGAGTTGCTCAAGTACCAATAATTCAGGAATATCCGGATGTCTTTCGAAGGAGCTACCGAAAGCCGCGAGATAGACCCATTGAGCTCGCTATTGAATTGGTACCGTGAACTAAACACATTACAAAGCGTCAGTATCGGATGTCAGCCCAAGAACTGAAGGAACTTAAGAAGCAGATGGATGAGTTAATAGAAAAAGAATTCATACAACCTAGCATATCCCCTTGGTCAGCCCCAGTGCTGTTCGCCAAGAAGAAAGATGGAAGTCAGAGAATGTGTGTGGATTATCGAGGATTGAATGCCGTAACCATCAAGAATAAATATCCTTTGCCAAGGATAGATGATTTATTTGATCAGCTCAAAGGAGCCAAGGTGTTCTCAAAAATTGATTTAAGATCTGGATATCATCAGCTTAAAATCCGAGAACGATCGTGAGAAAACGCATTCACCACAAGATATGGGTTATTCGAGTTCTGATGGTGCCGTTTGGTTTGACAAACGCACCGGCATACTATGAACCCGATGAATATGGTATATATGGAGCGACTAGACCATTTTGTGATAGTCTTCATCGACGACATACTAATATACTCCAAGACGGAAGAAGAACACCGCCAACATCGCATATTGCCTTAAGTGGTGAGAGAACATCGGTTATATGCTAAGTTCTCTAAATGTGAATTTTGGATGAAAGAAGTAGCCTTTCTTGGTCATATTATCACCAAGAAGGAGTGAAGGTGGATCACGAAAAGGTGAAAGCGGTAATGGAATGGAAACAACCAACCACCGTAATGTAAATCAAAGTTTTCTTGGTTTGGTGGATATTACCGCCGATTTATAGAAGGATTCTCAAAATATCAAAGCCCTTACTCAACTTCTTAAGAAAGACAATCCGTATAAGTGGACGGACAAATGTGAGGAAGGTTTTCGAAATTGAAAACAAGATTGACCTCGACACCGGTGCTTACACTTCCTAACCCGAAAAAGATTTTCAGATTCTTGTGATGCCTCAAAGCAAGGATTAGGTTGTGTGTTAATGCAAGAAGGAAAAGTGGTAGCATATGCTTCAAGGCAGTTGCGACCTCATGAAGCAAATTATCCAACACATGACTTGGAATTAGCAAATCGTGCATGCGTTAAAGATTTGGAGACACTATCTGTTGGGAAACCGTTGTGAAGTCTTTTCCGACCACAAGAGTTTGAAGTACATATTCACTCACCAGATTTAAATCTCGACAACGAAGATGGTTGGAGTTAATCAAAGATTATGATCTAGATCTCCAATACCATCCTGGGAAAGCAAATGTTGTCGCGGATGCGCTAAGCCGGAAAAAGTACCTCAACATAGCTTCTATTGTGGAGTACTCTACTCCGTTGCATGAAAATGCGACGATTGAATTTGAATGTTGTTGAGCAAGGTCAAATTGCGGCATTAGAAATTCAGCCAACTCTAACCGATCAGATCAAAACAGCACAAGAGAAAGATGAAGAGATGCAGCAACTCATTAAGAAGAGTCAAGAAGAAGATTCAATGAGTTCACTATAGATGATCAAGGAATTTTGAGATTTAGGGATCGCTATTGTGTGCCTGATGATAAAGAGCTGAAGAACTTGATACTGCGAGAAGCTCACTCATCCCAACTCTCTATTCATCCAGGAGGCACAAAAATGTTTCAAGATTTGAAAAAGAGATACTGGTGGAGTAAAATGAAGAGAGAGATAGCAGAATATATCGCACGATGCGATACGTGTCAGAAAGTGAAGATAGATCATCGGAAACCCTCAGGATTATTAAACCCTTTACCAATTCCAGAGTGGAAATGGGACGATATCGGTATGGATTTCATTACAGGATTTCCTAAAAGTCGAGACGGTTACGATGCTATTTGGGTGATCGTAGACCGACTGACTAAGGTAGCACATTTCATACCAATTAAATGGACCTATGGCAAGAATAAACCGCGAACTGTATTGACAAAATAGTAATATTACATGGAGTACCAAAAGAATAGTATCGATAGAGGAGCACAGTTCACGTCGAATTTTGGGAAAATTGCACGAAGCCATGGGGATGATTTAGCCTTGATCGACGCATACCATCCGCAGATCGGAGGACAAACGGAACGAGTAAATCAAATTTTAGAGGACATGTTGCGCGCATGTGCATTAGTTTATGGAGCAGCATGGGACATGTGCTTGCCGTTTGCAGAGTTTTCTTATAATAACAGTTATCAGGCTAGTATCAAAATGGCACCGTTTGAAGCGTTATATGGAAGAGAATGCAGAACCCCACTGAGTTGGATTGAAACTGGAGAACGACAATTTTTAGGACCACAAATTGTGCAAGATGCAGAAGCCCATGTCAGAATCGTTCGGGATAAAATAAGAATAGCCGAAATCGACAAAAAGTTATCTTGATATCGTCGAAAGGACTTAAGTTTTGAAATTGGAGATATAGTGTATCTCAAGGTTCGTAGTTAAGTCAATAAAGAGATTTCAAATTAAGGGTAAATTAGCCCCAAGGTATATCGGTCCGTTTGAGATTCTCGAGAGAATAGGAGAAGTAGCGTACAAATTACGCTTGACTCGAATCGGCAAGAGTCCACAGCGTATTTCATGTGTCTCGATTCGAAAATGTCTCCGACATTCAACAGGCGAGTGCCGGTCGATGATATAGATTTAAGAGATGATCATCATATGAAGAAGAACCGTTTGGATACTAGAAACGACGAGAGACAATCGAGAAATAAGAACATCGGTCGCATAAGATACGATGGCGAAATCATCAAACAGATGAAGCAACATGGGAAAAGGAGTCGATTCTGAGAATTTCCCAACCTACTCCTTGGCGAGAGTTGATCTCGAGGACGAGATCCTTTAAGGAGGGTAGGTTGAAACAAAACAAAATTTTGCAAAATTCAAAATTGAATTGAGTTTGAGTTGGAATTTGATTTCTTTAGCCTCCCAAAACTATTCTACACTAATCTCAAAGCAAACCTATCCCTTAATCCTTGTCATCACAATGAGCAGGCGATTTTCGCGGTCCTTTATTCATCCGAAAAAATCTCCGCCTGCCGATTTTTGCCGCCTCGATCTTTCTTCGTCGCTAAGCCGCCCGATCTCTCCTGCGCCTTGAGTCCTGCCACCTTCCCCACTGTCGGCCGCGTCGTACCACCTCGCCTGTCATACGACACCGCCTCGGTCACCGGCGTGGCGGCCGCCGACACGCTCCTCGCGCCGCCCTGCTCTTTCCGCCTTCCTCTCACAGTGACCTGCAGCTCACTCGACATCCTTGACCGCAGCACTCCGCGCCCAAGAAGCCCCCGTCCGCCTGCCAACCGAGACCAAACCACCGCCGTGGTTATCTCCTCCCACTCCGGTGCAAACCGCCTTACCCCGCCTATTTAAACACCCCGAGCCCTCCATGAGAACCCATCAACCTCCTTGAAGGTAACCGCACACCCCGAAGCTCCCCTCTTCTTCCCCATTGCCGGTAATTGAAGAAATCCCCAATTCGGAGCCCTAGTTCAATGTCCGACCTCCGGCCACCCATTTTCCAATTGCCTTCGCCTGTAGCATCCCCGAGCTCCCCAAAACCTACCCCAACCGCCACCTTAGCTCCTCGGCCCCTTCTCTTCCCCGGCACCGTGAGCCTCTTCACCGCCGCCAACCCCCACCGTGGCCGGCCCAACCCCGACCTCCCTAGCTCAAGCCGACACTCCCATGAGCTTACCCTAACCCTACTTGTGCTCAAAAGCCGACCCAATCGCCCTAAGAAGCTTTCTTTTTCCGCGGTTTCAAAATGGCCGCAAAGAGAATGGCGCATCACCGCAATAGCCGCCTCCTCCGCCCTACAACCACCAAAATGGAACCACCTCACTTCCCCGAGCCCATCCATACCCTCAAAGTGCGTCGCAAAACTCCGTGCCGCCGCCAGCCACCGCCGCCTCCTCCCTGTTTCTTTCTTGTGTGTGAGTGGGAAGATGATGAGCAGTCTTGCCTTGTTCATCCGACCGACCGCCCGAGTCGGTCCGACCGAGCCACTTAGCCGCGTTGGGTCCGAGCAGGAATAGTGCCGGACCCGATGAATAGTGTTTGACCCAAAATCCAAAATGCATATTTATACCCATTTTGTCCGTTTGAGCCCACCAACCCATTTCTCGGACCCATATCCACATATAGGACTTCCAAAAGCCCAAACCCAATTTATTTGTATTTTATTGAATTTTCTTTCTTTATTTCCTAGCTCAATTCTTGGTGAAATTTACTTGTTTTAATTGCTGCGTTAGCTCTTGAAGTTGAAGAACACCGGAGCAAGGAGAAGAAGTCCAAGTGCAAGCTCGGCCAGCGGAAGGATACGAGTTAGTTGAAATCTTAGACCCATGAGGCAAGTCGCACATATTTTGAACATGTTGATCCTACATTCTTTAAATTATTTATTTACATGTATTTTCATTATGTTATTTCGCACTGTTATTTTATGTACAATAAATGCTTAGAATGACTTGTTATTAGCTATGTCCTACCACCCGAAAAGCCCAGTTTAACTTGATGCCACATTCACCTTGACAAGACTTAGTAACATAAAATATAAGATTAATATTATCATGACAGTTAGGTCACATCAGATCTTTCTACTGTTAAGGTTTTGGTTTTGGTTTAGAGTTTTGGAAAAGTGGAGACTAAAATAAGTGAGGATCGCAGAGGTGGGTCCGAAGATCTTATTTTAGGGTGGAGGCTGGTTGTGGATTGGTGGCAGTACAGTGTGTACTGAATATGGGTTTGTGAGTGGATGATGCCTCGGATAAAATACAAGGACTAGATCCTTATGCTGAGTAAAGAACATAGTAATCGCCCAACCACAAGCGTTGACTTTGTCAACCCTTGACTTAGTCAAACCTGGCTTAGTAACTGCTCAACTTCAATTGAACCTCTGCAACTGGACAGGGGGAGTCAAAGGGTGAGTTAGTATGGGAGGTGGTTAACCATACAACTGTAGGACTGTAATAAGTCGGACGAGATCCGTGGGATCATCCGAGCTTGTTAAGATTAAACACCTACTGGGCGGAGTCTACACAAAGAATTGAGCAGTGAACATCCTTGTTTTCTTAGCTCTTAGCGCGAGTTAGGAGATCTTGTGGGTAAAGCAGGCAGCTTTGCAAAGTCATGACAAATGGTATTCGAATCTGCCGTGCTTCCGGTAAATGAAGTCATGTTAAATGGGTGAATCCAATAATGAGGCATAAGTAGTTTTGAGAATGTTTTGGTAATATTGAAGGTTAATAATAAAGCTTGAAAACCCTTTACATTAATGAAGTACCTTTTAAAGTCTTTATTTGATTCTCAACTGAAACTGCATCCACATAAAATAATAAGCCTGTTTCCACTCCACTTGTTATCACATGCATGTAGTTAATGCTAAGTTCCGTGTGACTTGTTGAGTACGGTAGTTGTACTCATACTTGCTAAAAACATAAACAGAAACGTCAAACTTTGAGGAGCGGTGAAGGCGAAGAGGTGATGCTCTTGAGGTCGTGAAGCTTGGAATTAGGGTCGTTCTCCGCTCAGGCATGCCTGTGGCGTCTTTTGCTGTAATGTATCTAAAGGCCTTTGGCCCTACCGTGAACCTTGGCGTTAATGCCCTTATATTGTAATAAAGTTCGTTTTTGCTCTTAAGCTTGTGTTGGCAATGTTATGCATGCCTTTTTTTTAAAATTTTTTTGGAAGGATCAAATTGGCATCCAACCACAGCGATATTTTTAAGTGTTTTCAAGGATTTTATCGCTACTACTAGTAGAGGCTACATGGTTATAAATACAAGATATTTCAAAAATAATGTTCAAAGTCCCTGGAACCGATGGTGTAAAAGGCATAAGCTATAATATCATTTCGGGGGTGTTCTTTTAGACTACGGCCGATAGTTTTTATCTGCATTTTTCAACATAGTAACGGACGACGAAAACGCCGATACAGATGGCACACACTGTTTTAGGCTCGAGAAATCGTTTGAAGAATTTGTTTCAAGAGACCACCTTATTTTGATGTTTGATTTTTTTAATTTTTAGAGAAGACAAAAGCCAAAAAAAATAAAAAAGAACAAAGCATTCGTCTATAAAAATGACTAAGAAAACTTGCATGCCGAATAACCACATGCACGGATAACTCTCGTGCACAAACTACCGCTAGTACAATGATATAAAATTGTTACCATACATAGCGTATTTTGAACTTATATTTCAAAAATAGTCATATGCACTTGGTATTGATAACAATCGTGCTTCTGTCATCCGATCATCGGGCGGCAGCACTCCGAAGGTGACACGTGGCGCCTGCCGTTCACCCATAAAATGACAGGTGATTAAGCCGACTTAATTACCTACCTAAATTCGTAATTTTATATCATGTTTGTTCGAACTTTCAAATATAGCAAATGGGCTTGAAAATTTTTGAAATTTTATGCGTGGCCTTCCGACACAACTTACTTCATTGTGTAATTTCTTGACAATTTTATCCGCTCTGAATGTTGCTCAAAAATTTGTACGATTTTTTATATTTGTATGAGTTGTTACATATAGCAAACGAGCTTCAAAACTTATAAACTTTTATGTGAAGCCTCCTAACATAGCTCACCTAATTGTGTAATTTTTTGGAAATTTCATGTGCTCCAAATTTGCCATGTTAATTCGTATTATTTTAATCGTAATTAGCGATATGCGATGCTCAGACATCTTTTGCAGTGCGTTAACTCTGTCTTTGCACATATGTCGGTCCGTTGCTGCTATCTTTCCTTTTCCACTGCAACCTTCGCACAATTGTCACTCTGTCCGTGTCGTCCCCTCTCGCGCACTCCCTCATCCGCACTGATGTCGTTATGTCTGTGTCGTCCACCCTTGCCCGCTCACTCATCTCCATATTTTTCAGTGTTACCATGCCGTCCCCCCTCGTCCGAAGTGCTGTGCATCGACAAGAAGTACTTAAATTACAGGGTGAGTACACCGGATTCCCTTTTCGCTTGGCCATAAATACAAACCCCTCGTAGTTGGTCATTGGTCATCTCAGACGCTCATCGCGGAAGCTCATTCTCACGGTCGTCACTCAAAATTAATAGTATATAGGTAATTATTTTTTAAAAAAGTGCATAGGTCATTAAGGACGCGACAGGAGGACTCGACAGTGCTGATTGCTTCTTTATCGCATAGGTCATTAAGAACGCGACAGGAGGACTCGACAGTCCCAAAAGACATGTAATTTTTTATCGCATGCTTTCGATGTTATTCCTGTAGTCCTAGTTAATTACTGTTATTTAGTTAGTCATAATTAATGTAGTTTGCATTATGAAATAAGTCGGTCGTAGTAATTTAGACATAGTTTTTAGTATTTGTGAGTACGTATGGTACCCATAATTGTTATTGTATAGCGGTGTGTAATTAAGTAGTCCTAATTACTGTAGTGGAAATTAGTTAGGATTACATAATGAGTTAGTGCTAAGGACGATGGTAATGAATCACTTGTATTTTTTTGGATGAGTAATCAAATTGTCGGTAATTAATGAATTATTTGTGTGTAGTTACACGCATGTAATCACTAAATTGCATGCTGCTTGTAATTATTTTTTTGTTGTAATGCTTATTGCGGATCTGGTTATTGTGGATTCAGGTAGTCGCAGACATGGAATACTTGACAATGTTCTACGGCGATAGTCTTGTATGGGCTGTATCTAATGGGTTGGACCTATCGACATGCCAATACAAGGTGCTCCGGGCCGAGGGGCTCGGCGTTATGAATATTCATGAGCTACAAAGCTGCATTCGAAGGGAATTCGCCATGGAGGCAATGGCGATGAAACTTGCGATCAAAGGGATCACCTGCACCAATGTCATGCGGTAGCTTGTGAAGGTGAATGGCACCGCAGCATAAAGGCAGTACATGCAAATTGTATCCCAGACTAAGTCAGCCACTTACGGGAGGCCCGATGGTGTACCTGAATTTAGATGAGCAATGAGCGATTGCGAGAGCTCCGTATTTGAAGTCGAGCAAAAAGAGAACCCAATGCGCCGCCAAAAAAAATTACGGACTCGCTGAGCACCGCGGGCGACAGGGGACAGCATGGTAAGAGTGACATATATGGGTACGAGGGAGCGGACGAGGTGGGACAACATGAACAGACTAACATTTGTGCAGGAGAGGGAGCGGGTGAGGGGGCTGGTATGGTTAAGCCAACACATGTCCGAATGAGGGAGCGGGCAAGGAGGGACAGTATGGACAGATTGACATTTCTACATGCAAGAGGGTAGCACCAAGGGAGACATCACTCCTCGCATATCGCTAATTATGATTAAATTATCATGAATTAACAAGGCAAATTCGAAGCACATAAAATTCACAAAAAATTACACAATTAGGTTGACTGTGTCGGGAGGATTCAAATAAAATTTTGTAATTTTTAGAGCTTATTTGCTATGTGACAACTCCTACAAATATCAAAATCGTACGAATGTTGAGCAACATTAAGAGTGAATAAACTTGTCAAAAAATTACACAATGAAGTACGTTGTATCAATATACTGTGCACAAAATTTCATAATTTTTTGAGCTCATTTGCTGTATTTAAAAATTTTAACAAATATAACATAAAATTACGAATTTAGGCAGGCAATTAAGCCAGCTAATTATCCGGCTTAATCACATGCTGTTGTGGGTGGATGGCAGGTGGCCCGCCGTCTGGTGGTTGAGCGGCAGGCCACCTACCATCTGGTGGCTGGCGGCAGGCGTCACGTGTTACCTCCAGAGCGCTGTCGCCCGGTGATCGGACAACAGAAACACTATTTTTTTGTCAATACCATATGTATACAACTATTTCTGTAAATACGAGTTAAAAAACACTATATATGGCAAAAATTCCAATGATATATAAGACGCACTTTCCATGAATCCAGTACATTGTGTTAGTTCATAAACATAGTATTTCTCTAACTTGTATTTGCTAGTTTTTAATGGAATTCCTGGACCCCGAGACCAGCTTAACCATTGAGAAGAGCAGCTCATCGTTTTGCGTTCGGGAGGGACCTACTTACCGGTGGTTATTTGTACCTATCTATTGGTGATATGGTGTAACGACTGATTGTTTTTTTGCATTGTTCGCTAACTACTATTCCTTTTGCCCCCTTTGAAAACCGATGGCTACACCTTAGGAAACCGACGGTTTGGTTTCTCATATGTAAGATGGTATTGTACACCCAACTGACCCATCTAGCTTAGCTACTGCAACAAACCAGATTTTAAAAGTAATCTAAATTTCTTTGAAATTCATTTTTATTTGAATCCCTGCCCAATTCAATACCTTTCCTACCCGTTAGCGCTCTTCTCTCCTGTGGACACCGCCCTATCCGGCCACTTGTGCGAACTCTTGACCAGACGCTACTGTTCATCATCCGACAAAAGATCTCGCTGCCAAAAAAATCCCACTGACTATCGTATTGCTTGGTTAGACGCTGCCACCTTGATTCAATCATCATACCATGCCTCTGCCATGCCCTGACAAGCCCCATTAAAAGAGCCTATGACTCACGCCGGAGCTCCTAAACCAGACTTCGCCACCACCGTTGCAACTCCTCTCACAGCCAACTTCCCCTGCACGCTGCAACTTCTGACCGCCGCTACTAGCTCTACCATTTTGCCGTACCCTACTCTGACTGCCTCTGGGACCACCTGTCATCTCGCCAACCCAAGCATCTGAGCGGCCCAGCTCGTCCGCCGCCACCTCTGTTTCCCGCTCTCTGCCCTCACAGCACTCAATCCAACTTGACAACCCGTGCCATTTGACCGTCGTAATGCGAAGCTTGAGGAGGCACAGAGATCTCCGTGACGCGACATAGCTGGCAAGCCCCGAACTCTCCCGCACCTCCCTTGCCTCAGCCACATGTCAAGAACCGAGTGAAAAGCCCGCTGTGCCGAACCGCCTTCTATGCCTATAAAAGCCCCTGAGTTCCTCTCGAGTGATGCATTGGTGTCTAAGAAGCCACCCACACACCCCAATTGCTCTAATGACCGCCAAATCGTCGCCGGCGCCAAAACACCCGATGCAAGCCGCCCATTTCAATTCTTTATATTCGAACCATTACATTTCAATTACTCTTGCCTGTAGCATCCTTATGTTCCTAGAAACACCACTGAAGCGTCACCTTAAGCCCCCAAGTCTCCTAGCTCACCGACGCCTAGCGCCATCGCCCGACTGAAGACCATCACCGTGGGCAGCCTTGCACAGCCATCCCTGACCCAAGCTTCCACTTCCCCAAGCTTTCCCTACTCCCATGGATTCTCAAATGCTAATGCTTTTGTCCCCTTAACGCTTGAAGCTCACCATTGTTATTAAAAACCGTTGCAAAGACACCTCACCACCGACAAAGCTCCGGTCATCCCCGGCCACGCCCATGCCCAAAAATGGAACCCCCTCATTCCCAGGATTCCACCCATATCCTTGATTCCTTTGCAAGGCAACACAACTCGAGAATCGAACATTTTTCTTCTCTCTTGTTCTTGGCTACTGTAGCAATTCAGTGGAGAAGATGAACAATGATTTCTAGCACTGTTCATTACCAATCCGACCTGTTAGTGAACAGTGTAGCCTGGACCTCTACTATAGCAATCGAATCGTATGAGGACAGTAAAAGCCCAACACTGTAGCATTCAGATCGGTGATGAATAGTACCAGACCGAAATGAACAGTGCATGTCCGTTTACTGTTCATCCATACCCAAAATACAAAATGTATCCATTTAATCTGTTTCGAGCCTCTCTACCCTAACTCCAACTCCGTTTTCCCATATTAGTTACCGATAAAACCCAAAACCACTAAAACACCATTTCAAACTCTAAACCCAATACGATCCAAACTTTTATTTATTGTCGACACCTATATACCCGTCTTGCCTATTTTGAGTTGTGAAGCCCATTCTCAACTATATTTAGCTTGAATATGTTCCGATGAAACCCTAGCCAACCCAAATGCCATTCCAAACACATGTCTAGTAACGTTTCAACCATTACTACTCACCGAAATTCTAAAACACTTATATACCCATTTTGATTGTCTTGAGCTTGTCCGCACCATTCCCAGCTCTATTTGGCCATCCTAGACACTGATAGAACTCTAAACCACCCAGATGATACGCCAAATCCAAACCCAATACCGACAATACATGTCATCATTCGTAGAAATCCATATAACATTCATCTTTTTCAACCGTCTCAAAGCTGTCTAGTCCAATCCCAACTCTGTCCAGCCAATCCAAGCACGACCTAAACCCTGATCACCCAACCTATTTTCCTAGTGTCATTTGGTTATTTATTTGTGTTTTGTTCCCAGCTTGCACTCTGCAAAGTAGAAACTTATTTGCATTCATTTTCAACGCTAGTATTCGGACCACACGAGTTGGTCAACAGAAGAATTATAAGAGCAATTGAAGCAGGCCCGAAAGCCTACAAATGAAAGACCGAAGATATCGGAAAAAAGAGACAAGTCACATGTTTTTGATCATATTGAACCTACATTCCGTTAATTATCTATTTATCAGTATTTTTATTAAGTTATTTACATACTGTTATTTTTTGTACAATAAATATTTAGAATGACATGAAATTTAGTTATGCCCTACCACCTGAAAAAGCCCAAGTTAATTTGATGGTCATATTCACCTTAATAAAACTTAGTACTATTATAAATATTATTTAATTAATCATAGTAGACTAGAAACTCATTGTTTTATATTGTTAAGAGATGGTATTTTATTGGTAAAGTTTTAAAAGTGACTCAATGAAAAGTAAGGACTAGAACCTTATGCCAAGTGAAGAACATAGTGATCGCTCAACCACAATCATTGATTCGTCTAACCTGGTTTAGTAGTTGCTCAAGTTCGATCGAATATCTACAAAGAATGGAGGGAGATGAGCGAGGTTGTTGTATGGAAACGATAAGGTCCCCTTCGAATTTGTTGGGTGGCAGCACCTACTGCATAGAACTAAGCTTAACAACAGCAAGGACCCCTTCGAATCGGGCGAGGCTGTGAGACACTCGATTTTGTTGGGAGGCAGCACCTACTGGGTAGAATGATACTTAACAACAGTAAAGTCCCCTTCGAATCGGGCGAGACCATGGGCCACCCGAGTTTATTGGGAGGTAGCACCTACTGGGTAGAGACTATACAAAGAATTGAGCAGTGAAAAATCTTGTTTTCTTAACTTAGTCATGAGGGTTAAGGAATCTTGTGGGTAAAACTAGGTAGCTCTGCAGAGTCATAAATTAATGGTATCGAATACGTCGTGCTTCTGGTAAATGAAGCTGTGTTTAATAGGTGATTCCAATAGCAAAGTATAAGTAGATTTGAAAATAATTTGGAAATGATGAAGTTTGGTTATCAAGTTTTGAAACCCCAATTCGTTAAGAAGTTGTTGTTCTTTTGAGTTTAGAAAAAAGTGTTTCCAAATAAAATTACATCCACAAATACTTTAATAAAACCCTTATAATCTTATCATTTGAAAATCCCTACAAGTAGTTAATTTTGCCTATATCTTTTGTTGAGAGTTATTCATACATGTAGTAAGCGACTGTGGCCAATCTATTTTCACCGTTTTAGGAATCTTTAATTGTGCCTAGTGTTTGTACAATTCATGTCCTTTTGCAAGTGTGTCTGTGTCATGGTGTGTGTGTTCGATGTGTGTAGGGGTGAAAACGGATCGAATTCGGACGGATATTGTTGTTACCATATCATAACCCATATTTTTTCTTCGGATTCGGTACTAATCGGATTCGGTACCAATCGGATTCGGTGCCGGATCGGTCGGGATTAACCCGAGCCGTTTGCACCCCTACTTGTTTGTAAGAAATGTATGCAGTACAACAAATGGAGTAGGAGGACGTACTGTCAAGAACTTGATGTTACTACTTAATAGCTGATGTGAAAGATTTTATTTTACCATTGCAAAAGAAAATGAAATGTCAAATAGTAGCACTAACCTGAAATCAAACTTGAAGACGTATCGGATTCGGACGGATATTGCTGTTACCATATCCTAACCCATATTTTTTTCTCCAGATTCGGTACCAATCGGATTCGGTACCAATCGAATTCGGCGCCGGATCGGTTGGGATTATCCTGACCCGTTTACACCCCTAAATGTGTGCGTTTTTGTAATCTTATCTGATGTAGGCTTAGTTTCCTATGTCGGTAGCTTGGTTGCGACTTGAGACAACGGTTTTATGTGGCTAGGCCTGTGGCTAAGTCCCGAAGCGGTGGACTCATCAGCTTGTTCTACAAATATCTACATGCCTCCAAAATATGTCCTTGCAATACTTGGAACGGTAGTTAAAGTATAAGGAAATTATCTATTTTTTATCATCTTAGGTTTTAGAGTGAAGTGACTGGTATATATAATTTAATATGGTATTAGAGTCAAGTAGTCTTGAGTTCAAAACCTAGTTAGCGTAATTAAAAAATTAATTACAACCGACTTCTATTTTCTGTCTTAGGCCTGAGTGAGCCTATACATGAGAGGAAGTGTTGAAGTATAAGTGACTTGCCCATTTTTCCTCAACAGCTTAGGCTTATGAGTGAATTGGTTGGTGTATGCAACTCAGTACGACACAGCGCCAAAAGATTTTGAGCTTAAAACCTAGTTAGTGCAATTAAAAAATAATTGTAGCTCATTTCTATTCCACGTCTTAGGTGGAGCCTACACATGAGGGGAGTGTTAGAAATATAAATGAATTGCTTGTTTTTCCTTATCACCTTAAGTTTTTTGTGTGAACTGGCTAATGAATACAGCTCAATACATCGGCTCTGGGGTGAGTTCTTTTAGGCTTGTAGCTTGGTTTTTTGCAATAACTAGTTTTTAAATAGAGTGTCTTTTCAAAACGGGGTCTGCAAGTCGATTGTAGTAGACATTGTTTCGATTTCATTTATATCAGTCAAAATTGCATGCAAATATCTCTCTCCGTAACCTCTAAAAAACAACCAAAATTAAAAAATTAAAGTCAAA
Source organism: Bonia amplexicaulis (assembly GCA_036346245.1). Taxonomy (NCBI): domain Eukaryota; kingdom Viridiplantae; phylum Streptophyta; class Magnoliopsida; order Poales; family Poaceae; genus Bonia; species Bonia amplexicaulis. The sequence continues at coordinate 16,598,377 of CM070754.1, read as the reverse complement.
AGCCATAATCTAAAAGAACCCACCCCTATTCTTTTGGTTTTTGACTTCTGCTTCTCCAGAAGCAAAAACAAATGGAGTGCCTTCTCGAAGCTATTTTTCAAACAACTTTCTTAATCCACCAACTCGTATGTCATTTATGTCTCCGTCGTTCACTATTATTTAAAAAAATAATCAAAAATCATCAGTTATACCAAAAGATATGAACCATTATAGGGTCTACTATCACTACGTATGTACTGAAAATGTTGTTTATCGGGGGAATGAAAGGGTGCACTTTGGTAGTAGCTAATCTCTGCGATAATAATATTGCGGATCTGTTTACTATCGAACAGTATGTACCATCAGCAGTCAGTCGATGACTGCAGCCCACATCATCCGCGAGGCATATTTACTTGCAAGTGATAGTACAATGCATGTGTCCTCTTAAGTGAAATAAATGGAAGAGACAACACCTTATCAGAATTGAACCGTACTTGGTGAGCACCGTACTATTGTTGAAAGAATGAACTATGAAAGCACGATTATTTGTCTGTTCTTTATAGTTTTTAAAAACGGTTTTTAGTTTTTAATATAGTATCTAAATTTTAAATAAGATATTTTTTTAAGACAGGATCTATAAATTTATTATAGTACACGTTAAAACCTAACATCTGTATCAATCAAAATAGCAAGCGAGTATCTCTCTCCGTAATCTCTGTCGTAAACAGCTAAAATTCAAATATCTCAGCCAAAAACTATAAACCGCAGTTAAAAAGAACAGACCCTATAATTCACACAAAAATACAACGTCAAAATGGCCTCACGTGTGCTTAACAAACCTTTTACATTTTACAAGTGTTGCATATCTGCCTGCATGCATGCACGACCCTTTTCTGGGTGGAAATTACATCCATGATCTGATTCCACATTTCTTTTTTAAAAAAAACATTGTTAATTGTTACCACACTAGGGAACTTCGCTGGAGTTTTTTTTATTTTTTTGAAAAAGAACAAAACAGTGCTCACATGTAATAACCACTGTCATCCCTAACAACTACGTACACTGCTCCTCCATATTTGACTCAGAAGTCACACAAGGTTAGCTGCAAATGAAAGTAAGCTTGCATAATAACAGACGTGTAACACTTCTCAAACACTCCTTGCATAAGAGGAACTTGCATAAGAGGAAGTTGTGATACAGAACCGCCCCAAAGACGTTAAGGGTTAGGTGTCCTAAGATGGTGTTGTACAGGTAGGAAAGATCGACGATATCGAAGGTGACGTCCTCGCTTCTCGCGTGATCAGCCTGCCCTAAGGACACCTGTAATCATATTTGGCCCAGGGCATTGATAGTTGACCTCCGAAACCCTGGAACGAGATCCCCGAAGGCCCTAGGAGAGTATTAGAGTGGTTATGATGGATGAACAATACTTGCCTCCCTCTCCATGCTCGGGTGTATATATATATATATATATATATATATATATATATATATATATATATATATATATATATATATATATATATATATATATATATATATATATATATATATATAATAAAGCATAATTACAATATTGTCCTTACAGTCGTGTATCTCCAAAAAGGGCATATATATCATTACGCATATCACATTGGACCTGATAACCCCAAACAAGCTGAATAGACTTAGGTGGGGGTCACCCCTACTATAGAGTGATTTGGAGAGAGCCTAACTAGTGAAGTTTTAGTTTAATATGTAGCATGAATCTTTGGCTTCCTACCTGTGTACATATAGAGCTGGTAAAATGGATGATCCGCTTTGGCCTCCGGTATTCCTCGTGGGGCATACACAGATGTGCACCTTGTATGTAGAGAGGCAAATTTCAGCACCGATAATGATCCAGGTTGGAATTGGACAATCCATATGAAGAGGTGCTAATAAGTAGTGGCTCCATCTCTTGATAGTTGGTAGTACATACAAGGTCCTACCTGCTCCATTGAGCTTCAAGTTTAAGCTTCTAGCTTTTTAATTTCATCTTTTTCTAGTTTTTTGGTTTTTTTAGATTTCTATACTTTTTCCTTTTTTTTGCTTTTTTAAATTTAATTACGCTGAAAAAGATAACAGCAACTGCAGTATAAAAATAAATCTTAAACAGTGCTAAACAGTGCAATAAACTTTAAGCTTAAGCCCAATGGAGCACTATCTAATATAGAAAAATTATCTCCAGACAGCCAATTGGCATAAGACACAACTAAATTAAATAACAAAAGGCCATCGACGAGAACATTAAGTGCGGACATAATTTAGAAAAAAAGGTCCGAACGACGCCATACTCTATGTTCTCAAATGTCTCTTTTAACAAAACGTACAGACTAAAGTCTCAAGATCCCACAGAAAACTTCTCACGGTGATAATAGGATAAAACAGAATTGAGAAATCGATAAGTTCAGTGACGGTGCTACTACCCAAAACTTAACCAGACCTCCCTCACTGCGTCACACCAAGCCACTTTGAGAAGTTGTCAAACTCGGCGTAGTCACTGTCTGAGATCATGGTCTTGTACCATGCCTTTCCAGCAGCCTTGACCTCAGCAGCCTCCTCCTACAAAAATAACCAACAGAAATTGTTAACTAGGTGCTTGACCAAAGAAATGCCACACAGCACATATCAAGTAATCAGCATCTAGATAAGAGCTAAACAAAGGCACCCAACAAAAGATTACAGAACATATAAATGAATGGCAAATGTTCTGATAAAAAATAGCTAACAGTTGAACGGATATGAACAATTTAGACATTGTCTATTAAAACAAAAAACCTAAACGTGAATATACAGAAAATTAGAGGCTACAGTGCTGTATAATTGAACAAATTAGATAACAGTGCATGAACATGGACAATATATTGCTCGTAAATAAAAACAAAAACCTACACAAGACTGAACCATACATTTGAACCATATGGACAGACAGGTCTCAATACAACATCATCAAGCATTATTGAAAGAAACATGGCACAATAAGCAAATCTAAAAGAAACATAACCAAAATCATCAAGCATTCTTGTAAATTTGTAATACTAATAAACATCAGAGCAACTCAAAAAACAAAAAACATATTCCCAACAAAATTAATCTGCATGCATCATAAACTAACAAACTAGAAGACACTCAATACATATTTCCAGAGAACCCAGGAATTCAATAGCGCAATGAACCCTTGTATGAAGTCAAATATCTCTCAAGTAACACGATTTATTTTTAGAAAAAAAAAGCAGGAGAACTAGTGATTAGACATTGTTAAGGGCATAAAGGACGTAGAAGCAATACAACCTAACAATGGTTCACCACAAAGTTCTAAGAACTAAATAGCATGGCTGAAACACTGAGCAACAATAGCAATTTGAATATTAAATGCTCTAGTATAAGCATAAATAAACAAGGTATACTAAACAGAACAGGTAAATTTAGATAATGATACCATATTAACAAGCACAACGCCACAACCTAACATTGTAGTAATGCATAGCTCAGCAATCAAATCCAGCAAATTAAATAGTCCATAACAATTTTCTCGAGCATTAACAGTACAAGCATATGCAAGGAAGCTAACTATAATAGCTGATATACAACAGATCATAAATTCCAATACTGCCACGTCATAGAGCAATCCATGATCATAGAGCAATCCATGAAACAATGAAACTTTTATGCGACGACAACTAAAAGAAAGCATTTCATACCACCACTCTCAAGCCACACCAGAAGCAACAGTAATATATAACTACATAAATCCTACCTAATTGATCGAATTTAGTCATATTCACATCAAAAAATGGAGAAAGGGTTATACCGCGCTAAGCTTGGTCCTCTTGGAGTCAATCTTCTCCTTCCTGGCCTTGACACGGGCAGCCTCAGCAAGGGTGGCCATCTTGCGGGCTGTGCCGAAGTAGGGGTTGAGCTTGAGCACAGCGGCCACATTCTTGAGAGGGTTCCTCCTCTTCTCCCTGAGCTTGACCTCCTTGTTGATGGGCTTCACCACAGACTGCACCTCATCAGAGTTGATGATCCTGCCAAGGTCAGCGTTGGCCATTTTGGGCCTCGGCAGCACAAAGCCCTTCTTCTTCTGTGATGGCGCGTCAAAGGTGCCATACACCTCCTCAAGCTTCTTGAACGCGCTCTCGGTCCAGATAACAAAGCGCCCGAGGTGGCCACCAGGGGCGAGGTCGAGCAGGTTGAGGCGCTCGACGTTGGCGACATCCACACCGGTCAGGTTGCGGAAGGCCTTCACGATCTTGGATCCCTCGGTGCCATAGACAATGAGCGGGCCCTTGCGGTTTATGTAGCGGCGGTTGCGCATCTTACCCTTGCCGGGGCGGATGCCCACGGAGTCCTTGGCCTTCTCAGCGTCAGCATAGGCGCCGATGTGCTTCAGGATCTTGATGGCCTGGGAGGTCTTCTCAATGGACTCCACCGAGTCGGAAATGACGAGGGGGAGCTCCGGGACGGTCTCGATGCGGTGGCCGCGGGCTAGGACCAGCGACGGGACCGCGGTGGCGGCGAGGGCGGATGCGACGGCCACGCGGCGGAGGTGGATGTTGACGCGGCGGTGCCACTTTCGCCAGGTCTTGGTGGGCGCGAACATGCGTCCGCCACGGCACATGTTACCGAAGGCTCCCTGGCCGGCGCGGTGGGTGCCACCGCCGGGGACGCGGGGGATACGTGACACAGCGCGACCAGTGCCCCAGGACTCCGCCGAGGTCTGGTGGCCGGCGCGGCGGGAGACGGCGTAGGGCTGGCGCTTGTTGCAGGAGAGCAGCTTGTGCGCGAAGCGCACGATGTCGGGGCGGATCGGAGCGCGGAAGACATCGGCGAGCGCGAGGCCGGCGGCGTCGGTCGCCATGTCGCCCTCCAGGGCCTTCACGGAGACGAGGGGGCGGCTGTTGGCCATGGCGGTGGCGGCGGCGGTGGCAGCGGGGCAGCGGCGGCGGCGGCGACGGCTAGGGTTTTGGGGTGGCGCGTGCGAGGGAATGGAGGCGGGACTTGAGGGGGAGGGCTTATATAGGAGGAGATGGCTAGGGTTTGGGTACTGGGGTTAACGAGGCGTGATCTGAGCCGTCGAATCAAAATGAGCGGTGGGATTTGGTGAGAGGCAAGAAGATTGGGCCTGGAGCTTTCAGCGTATAGGGCCGGCCCATGTTGTGGCCTTGCTTTTTGGGGTTTTATTGTGATAAAATGTATTTTATATTGGTTTCTGCTTTTGATTTCTGTGTTCAGAAGAAGAAATCAATATGAACGTCTGGTTTCTATCAGGCACTAATATGAACGTTTGGTTTCTATCAGGCACTAATATGAACATCTAGTTTCTATCAGGTACTGCTTTTCACTTTCACATACTATAATGTATTTTATATTTTATTATATCATAATTCCGTAAGTTATGACGGTCTAAATGTTGTTGTGCTTTTTATTGTACTGTTTTTCTTACATAATGTATTAATATTTATCAGCCACAGCCAAAGGTAATCGGCAAAAGCTAATATGAACAGGCCCAAAAGCTATGGCCATATTCTTTTCAGTTTATGACTTATGACTTCCTTCGAAAAAACAAACAGAACAATTTCTTCACCGTTGTTTCGAAGCGGATTATCGAGATATTCTTTTAGAAGTGCTTTATTGGCTTTTAGTTCATTCGTACAAGCGCTTGTACTAAGGTCAAATGTCATAAACCGTAGCCGAAAAAAAAGACCTTATGTAAGCTTTGTGGAACTTTGGGATACCATTAGTGGGAATTCAGCCCCAATAATTTTTTTTGGTTCCATTGAAAAATAATAGAAATGTTTGTTTTCTTTTCCAAAACAAATGTGTCGTGGTCTCGTGGATTTCAGTGACATGGGATGGCATTTTTCGATAACAACGGGTGCGATACTTTGATATCTTAATCACCACGAAGAAATATGTTTTCTGAAACAGTCTAACGGCAGACAATTTGCAATTAGGGGTGAAAAAAAGCTCGTTAGTGGAGCTCGTTGGCTCGGTTTAAAATTGCTTTAATTATACTTGTTAATTGGTTAAACATTAAAATGAGTTGATTTCAAATGAATTTGAATTTTTCTTTAGCTCGACTCGGCTCGGTTCGTTAGCTCGTTTCTAAAAATACTTTCAAATTATACGTAAAATGATATTAAATTAAACTATATTAATTTTAAAAAAACTTGATAAGACGAAGAGTTGGCTCGATATCTACCCCTATTTGCAATGGTATGCTCAATGAGTTGTAGGCACCTTTTTCGCGACATGACCATTCACCCGGCAGGTTTAGGCGTTCATTAGTCATTAGAGGATTGGTCGTGTGGAAAAGCATTGTGTGCTCAAGAGCAAGAAGGGATTTGATTCGGTGGTCACCCTAATCACTCGGAGGATTTGGGACCTTCGAACAGGCTGAATTGACTAAAGTTGACACATCGCCCCCTATTACGCCCCGCGGGTTCCGCGCGCGAGCGAGCGCCCACGTCGCCCCACGCCGGCGCTCCGCCCGCCGCATGGTGGGGAATCTTCGTACGGTCGGGTGGGTGGTTTTGCAAAAAAGCCTCTGTGTTTTCCCGAAATTACGTACATGTCCTTGGTTCTCGCAAAAAAATCCCTACTGGTTTTTTTAGCCCTCTCCAATTTGCAGGATAGCCCCCCGCGGTTTTTGAAATTACGCACGGGTCCCCGTTTGTTTACGTACAGGTCCTTATTTTTTTGCGAAAAAATCCTTTACCTTTTTCGAAAATACGCATTTTGCCTTCGATTTTTTTAAAAAAACTTCTCACGAATTATCGTCTCTTTTATTTTGGTACGTACGGTGGCTGGCGCGGCGTAGCGCCGCGCCTATGAGGCTAGTAACTATTATCGGAGAGGTGCTGTGACAACATGTGTAGCACAATTTTCTCAATTTGCTTGTAAAGTATTTGGGGGCTAATAAAAACATGCCGTGACACTATTGTATGTGCTTCAGGATTTTTCTCTGTACATGATTGTTGATGGACCAATATTTGGGAAAAAACTATTCGTGTAAGGGCCTTTGCTCCCTTTAAATAATAGTATTCTTTGTGTTGTATTTTGATACTAACTACATTCTTTTTCTGCATTCAATAGGAGCATCCAAAGGTGAAGTTCCGTAATAGGCAACTAGCTACGTAGCCACCGTGTGAACCGAAGTAAAAGAGACGATAATTCGTGAGGCGTTTCTTAAAAAAATCGAGGACGCATGCGTAATTTCGGAAAAACCAAAGGGCTTTTTCGTAAAAAACCAAGGATCTCCAAGGACCTGTACGTAACTAAACAAAGAACTATACATAATTGTGGAAACCGCGGGTTGCTATCGGTGAAGTGGAGGGTGCTTTCCGGAAAAAAAACCTAGCAGGGACCTGTTTGCCAGAAGCAGGGCCTGTTTGCGAGAACAGAGAACCTCTACGCGATTTCGCAAAATGCAGAGGCTTTCTCGCAAAAAAAAGTGACGTGGCACAGCTCCCCGGCCGGGAAGTCCCCCAACTTTAATATACGGTAGATTCTTTCTCTTCAATTACTTGGTAGCATTGTATGAAGGTGAAGTTCAACTACATAGTTTTTTGTGAACAACATTATATCATTGTCATTTACTCTGTTTTTATAATTATTTACATTTTTGTAATGATTTATATGGAAATAGGTAGTGCGGCCACATAAGATTTGAATTTTGTATCAAGTGAGCAAGTGAAGCCTCCAACTGACCAAGTTGTCCCCAATGATAATGATGCCATGATGTTGGCTTAAACCCTTTTGCTGCAAATATGGAGAGGCAAAAATCATCAGGCACTCATATAGAAGTTGATGAAATGAAACATGCTACTTCTGCTTCGCCTGGACAGAAAGGAGTTGACATGACACATCAATTTGTCAAATTTTGATGTGACACTGTGAGGCGTTGACATGACACATCTATCTGTGAATCTAATAAGAATCTTATTTCAACACGATTCTTTGTAAGCAAAAAAAAAAGCTTAGTGAATACATAGAAGTCCAATGAGAGATTCAAAGTGATACCATATAATCTTGCTAAAATATAAAGTGATGCATCACAAATCTATATATTGCTAAAACTTTGAACTACTTTTATGTTATCATAGATGAAACATTTGTGCCAAGCTTTCAATTTCCAGCTCATTCACATTGTATGTGTACACATCACGTAAATCAATCATGAAGGCATGAACATGCTCAGCCCAGCCCTATTAAGCAACTAACAAATCCAAGAACATGTTACCAGATGGCCTAAACATTTAATCCAATGTGACCAAAAAATTGTCTAAATAACATCAAACGTAACAGATAAATTTGAGTGTTACATGTACCTTGCATGTTTGTACTGATAAAGAATCAATAGTTCATCAATGTGGTTGTTTAGCTGATGTGCAAACATATTACAACTTACTTTAATGTACAAATCAACGTGGATTTTGAACCTATTGCTAAATATTGGAATGGCAATTCCAACCATATTGTCATTAATACAATAAAGTCGGCTCGTTCCATTTGGGGTGGTGCTTTAATTGTTTGTAAAATTAATAGGTTTATATTCCTCCATGGAAAGGACATTTGAACATTTTTGACCAGTTGGCCTCTATTTGGTTACTTTTTATGGTGTAGTACCTGTCCAAATTCTGAATTTTTTTCATATGTACTCTGAAGGATACTGCAAGAGAAATCTTGAGGGCAGCTCCTGGTGTTACCATTATTGATGATGGTGATTCCAATCGCTTCCCTAAGCCTCTGGAGGCACTTGGACATTTGGTTTTTTTAATGATTACCATCTTATAACTGAACATTTCATCCAAGAGAATCACCCATCTTTTAAACATTGGAGCATATAGATTTTTATAATCATTATTCACACTCGATTCATCCGCAGAGCTGCAGTGTAGTGTTCTTTAGAAAAAGTGGAGTAGATGACTGTTGCATTTGAGAAGTGATTCTCCATTGTTCAGGTATCGGATATAGATGAAGTGGTTTTTGGTATATTTGTCAGAACTTGTCGTAAGATGATGATAGATCGAGGGTGTAACACCCCAGCCCAACCACTGAGCCAGAAGGCTATACACACTTACCAACTCAAATTGGCACTTCTAGTAAGAAATTTCTGCAGCATCTCCCTTGTTTATACAACTACAAACATGGGCAATCAATACATATTGATCAAACTGCAATAAAGACAATTGGGTCCACAACGGTGATAAACATCACAGCAATAGGTACACCATAACATAAACATTAAGGTACAACATTACGCTATCTGAAACATGGACTAAGTTTCAACCGGAAAGGACTAGTTTATCAAACTAGTTATACTACATTCAAAACTGATTGTCTAGAAAAAAAGATATTTGCATTAGCGTTGGCATGTGATGTGGATGTGCTAACTCCTCTTCTCATTGCATGGTGATTCCAAAGTTAACCTAAAAACCAACAAATAAACAAGAGTGAGTCCGAAGACTCAACAAGCATGCAATAAAATAGCAGCGTCAACATGGCAACCCTGCAAATTCTATATCTGTGAACTGTAAATCATAATCTTCGTAATTGTATCACTATCTCATGTTACTTTTATACAATGCAATACGATGCGTCTGTAACTGTATTACTGTCTCCTCTTTCTTTCATGCAATGCAATGTGATGCGTCTGTAACTATAGCTTATACCGATATAGCGGAGTGTTCATCCGTTGATGAACCACTCTTGCTCCGTCCTATTTCATACGAGGTCTCAAACTCTACTTCCATGGAATGCCTACCAAAGTAGGCCTTTATCTTCTTACTCCTGTGGGATGCCTACCCGAAGTAGGTCCTATGTATGAGTACAATGCATAATGCAATACTTTTTCAACATTAACATTCAACCATAAGCATCACTCATCATTGTTATCTTCCCACTCCCATGGGATGTCTACCCCGAGGTAGGTCCTGTGTACAAGTGCAATGCATGATGCAACACTCTTACAACATTAATATTCAATCATAAGCATCACTCATCAGGGTATGATTGACATGTAATCATGCATATCATTTCATAAAATACTGTAAGATAAAACATGAAGGAACAAGTGCCAATTACTCATCACAATCCACTATTCTATCATGCACCTACTTGATTAAACTCATGGGTGATGTGTGGACCGCACGAATCCCAGGCTTGGCCCTAAACAAACACCATCAATTTCAATTCATCACTAAAGCAATACACCAATTTAATTTGTACGCATGAAGTCTTAACCTGCTAATGACATTAAATTCATTTTTAATAATCATAAATATTTACTGGTGGCATATTGTAATTTAACATGATTAGCCAAATTTTACTGAATAGTTTAGCATGTAATGGAATTCTCTGGGTTAAATGTTTACGAGGGAAAATTTTTATCGCGTGCGCTTAATCTCTTTCCTCTCCTTTTCTTTTCTTTCCCTTCCTTTTCCTTTATCTTTCTTACTCTTCACCTGGCTGAAGCCCTCCTCTGGCCATTTGGTTCCTATCCCCAACCTTATCATCTCTTCCTCATTCACTCATTCCCTTCCTTCTTTTCCCCAAAATCCATTCCCGATCCGGCTCTTGGCTCCACCGACGACAAGCCCCTTTGCACCATCGGTCGCTACCACTTCATGCCTCCCCTAGCCTCTGGTCTCCTGCGCCGCTGTGCCTTGGACTCGGGTCCCCCGTGCCATGCTGCTGCCCGATTTTCCCTTGCACCGTCGCCCGAGCTCCCCTCGCTCCAACCATGGCTACCTCCCAAGCACTGCTTCTCGACTCCCCATGTGTCGTATGCTGGCTTGGCTCCTCACTATCGGTGCCGACCTCTGTGCTCGAGCGGCTCTAGTGGCTTCTCCCTATTAGCTCTTTCTCTAGTTCTACTTCCTCTTTTACTTGATTTACTTAAGTTTTCTCTATGGTTTGAAGTGCTTTTTGATTTGAGTATGTGAGGGTGGTGCTAATGAGGCTACTATGATGGGGCTCGAAACTGTTCCATGCACCGGGGAGTATGGGACAGTTGTTAGGTGCGCGTGACGTGCTCGTCGCCCCGACGACTTCGCCCTCGGTAAAACCTTCCCTTTCTACTTTCCTACTACTCCATGTGGTGGCTTGTGATGCCTAGTGATGCTACTGTGGATGCTATGAGGTGCTCTGTGATGCTAGGTGAGGGATGCTTAATAAGTATTTTGTGTTCGCTGTGAGGTCCCGATAAGTGATAAAATGCTAAAAATGAGCTTGTGGGCTACTTCTGTCGGTTGGTTGTCGGTTCAATTTGGGAATGGGTTGAGGAGATGACTTCGATGGTTGTTTTCCTTGCGACTGTGCAGATTCTTGCTTGTGGAAGTTTGGGCCTTCTACTCCATTGCATGGCCTCCTGCCTCCTTGCCCTTTGATCCATGCTAGCTTGTCTTGCTCTTTTACTTTTGTGGTGGCTGAATGAGTGTGGCGGCTTATGGTAGATCTAAAGGGGAATGAGAATAGGGGAGAAATTGGGTGTGTTCTCTGGAGCTTGCTTCAAGTGAATGTTTTCTCTTTCCTCGTTTGCTTGCTTGGTTGCCTTTATCACTTGGTTGTTCCCTCCTACGTTCGCAGTAAGTTACTGTGCTATAGGGGATGAATTGAGATATTTGTGGGAGTAGAAATAGCATTGTGACTTGGATTGGCTTTATCCATAGCTCTTCGGTATTACAGAGGGTATAATTCCTTTGATAGTTATAATTATGTTCGTGAGCATTTATTTGTTATGCATTACTTGCATCGAAAAATGGCTTTTATCTTCACTGCCTAAAAGAACTTATTGGTGGCAGTGCATTCTCCTCAAACCATCCTACCAACTCACATACAAAACTCGGTGCCGACATGTAGGGCCTGTTTGGGTGCGGCTGTGGCTTTTGGTTTTTTGCTGAAATTTTTGAATTTTGGCTGTTTACGGTACAGATTACGGAGAGACATATACTCACTTGCGATTTTGGCTGGTACAGATGTTAGGCTTTTAACGTGTAGATGTTTAACTTATAGACTCCGTCTTAAAAAAATATTCCGTTTGAAAGTTAGGTATTATGATAAAAATCAAAGCTGTTAGCTTCGAGGAAAAGAAAGCCCTCTAGGCTCCACCATCCCTGACCTGCCCTCGCCTTCCACCTCTGCCTCCCGCTCCCCCTATCGCCACGGCCTCCTCCGCGCTCTCCATGCCCATATCCCAGCCGCCGTCGATGCTCCTCCCTCCTCAGCTCGCATCCACGCCGCCGTCCTCGTCCACGCCCCTATTCCAGCCGTCGCCGCCGCTCCTCCCTCCTGTCCTCGCATACGTGCTGCCGCTCCTCTCTTCTCCCCTCGCATCCACACCACCGCTCACTGTCCTCGTCCTCTCCATTTCCCTCTCGACACTCCTCCCTCCTCCCCTTGCATCCTCGGATCTATTAGTTGTTTTCTTGGAACTCCATCCTAAAACCACTATGAACGTCTAAATGGTGCACCCTCGATCTGTCCCCACTACATCACAATCATAGCGCGGGGAGGAGGAGGGGAGGGGGCATGGGCCAGCGCGCCGATGCGAGGAGGCTTGAGGAGGCGAGGAGGAGGAGGGGAGGTGGCGCGGGCTGAGCGGAGAAGGTGGTGACGGCAGCAGTAGCCCCCTCTCCTGGTGAGCTCGGGAACGACGTTGGCGAGGGTGAGCGTGAGGAGGCCAGCGAGGCGCGGTAGCGCCATGAGCGGGGAGGCTGGCCAGAGCAACAGGCTTCGAAATCATGCGGAGAGCGCGGCATTGAAACAGGCGGTGGCTTTTGCCCTGGCTAGCGCCTTGCCAGGGTGGTGGTGGTTCTTGGAGGCGCCTCGTCTGCCACCCCCCTCGCCTAGCTCTCTCAACGTCTCTCTTCTGTAGCCCCACAAAGGTTTGTGAAATGTGATTCATCCCTTTCCCGGATCCATTGTGATAACTCTTCTTGTGCTTCACCCAAAACTGGTTGTGAGATGGTTAGGATGAGTTTGATTTCTCGAAAGTGTTATGTGAACACAAAGCGATAAATTGGAGTATCAATTTTTGGTTTTTGTGCGTGCACATGACTTGCTTGTGAATTACACCAAATAGCTTCCAATTAACTTGAATCTGGTGTGCCCTTTTGTTGGCTCTTGGACTATGCACCAAATTATTTTGTGTCTGCTGCCTACATCCTGAACGAAATTCTGCCCAAGGTTTTGATTCTGCAATTTATAGCTGTGCATGTTGACTGCTCGATGAATTGTCTCCAAGAGTTTGTTCTATCACCCATCAAACAATAGAAAGTCTCATGGGTTTTTTATTTTTCTCTAAATTAACGTAGCTTGTTAGAGAAAGCCATCATGATCCAGGGCCAGCAGAGCATAATAATAGATTTTTAGATTGCCATAATTGAAGGTATATGGTCTATTCTTTTAGTCTGCGGCTTACGACTTTTCGCTACGGCTTATTAGTCTAACGAATAATGATTTCTTAGAGAAGCCAAAAGCTGCTGAAAAGTAAAAAAAAAAAGCAAGGCCATAGCCTTAGAGCATGTACAATGGTATATATAACTGGTGTCTATAATATCCTTCATATTATCTATAAACAGTACTAAAGACAGCTCCTGCAGTAAGTTATCTTTTTACACGTCTCTATAAACAACCCATTCATATATGGTGTGTTTTATTTCTCGTCTTACAATCGACTACTGCATAAGAGACGGTTCAATTCTCTATGCCCCCTTCTCTCCTTCACATCATCTTGTATCCTACATGGTAAAGCTTACAGATATCTAACGTCACACCATTATACATGTTGTTATGTTGTTATGGAAGGGAGCATGAAGAGGATTTTGATCTAAGCTCAACCACATTGGGAATATATATACTCTCCTTAAAAAGGGAAGGAATGTGAGTGATCTAGAAGAGCCTGCCTGCCGTACACAACGGACATCTCACGGAAAACACACGTATTTTTTGTAATTACATTTTCGTGGGATGTTCGATCTTATGCTTGTAGGTCGATCCGCCCGTCCACATGCCCCATCCCTGGCCCTTGCAGCGCCATCAAATCGGGCCTCGCGGAGCCCTCGAGGTAGGGGTGGCAAAAAAAGCTCGTTAGTACGGCTCGTTGGCTTGGTTCAAAATTGTTTTAATTATACTTGTTAATTGGTTAAACATTGAAATGAGTTAATTTCAAATGAATTTGAATTTTGCTCTAACTCGACTCGTTAGCTTGTTTCTAAAAATACTTTTTAAATTATATATAAAATAATATTAAATCAAATTATATCAATTTTAAAACTCGATATCCACCCCTACCTCAAGGAGGGGTTCCTGTTCCCTTCCTGCCCGCTCCTCTTCACCTAAGCGCCGCCGCCTATGCCGCTCCGCCTGCTCGCCCTCTCCATTCTCCTTCCATCCCCTTCCATCTCCCTACGTCAGCCCCATCTCACCCTCTCCGCTTCCCTCCCCTCCCCTCCGCGTTGTGCGGGCCTCCACCACGAGCCGATGTAGATCTGTGCCCTTCGTCACGCCTGTTGGAACTGAACCCATCGGTTTCGATTGCTACTCATCGGGAGAAAACGCACACATGCTTTCTTCCTTGGAACGACACACGCACACACGTTTTTCTTTTCTCTATTCTATTCACTCGCAACTCCTCAAATTGCTTACAAGAAATACATGGCTTAAATAAGCCTCACGCATGCACTAAGTCGACTAACAACTAGTACCTATTCTCACGCCGCACGATCCGCACGACTAGCACTCTGAGCACCATTCGAAAGACTCGCTCCACCAACTAACTGGAACAGACACACTGCAACTTGACTAGTCTATGACCACACACAGACTGCCAAGCTTCGAGTCCTTCAACCACGGTGTCTCGACCACAGCTTCTCGACCACGCACTGTCAACCACTTCACCAACCACGGCTTGTTGACCACAACACCTCGACTGCATTTACGACCACAGCTTCCCTTCGACCGCTTCACCGACCACGGCTTGTCGACCATAGTTCTTTGACCGCATCTCCGACTACACAGGTCTTCGAGCACCAACTGTCAACTGTAGCATACGACTACTGTGCTACGACCACTGTCGATTACGACTACTACTACAGTACTCTTACGAATACCGAATGCTACAGTACTCCTACAAGTACCGACTGCATCAACACATGACTACGACCACTGCGTAATTCGACTTACGACTACAACCACAATGCAGTTCGACTTACGGGCACTGCAGCTATGACTTACGACCACTACCGCTATGACTTATGACTCCGTCTACTGTGACCGGTCTCCGACTGCTCTCCGACTCTAGATCTTCAACTACTACACGTACTCAAACACACAAGTACACATAACAACAAGATTAGTTCCAACAACGCAAACTTCCTCCAGTGGTTGTCTTCGACCATGGACCAGCCGGCATCCATCAGCAGGTGGCGTCGTGTTCAAGTCGCGGTGGCTCACAACGCCTCAGGGATTTTGCCCTCACCGGTTCGGCGCTGACGAGGCTCCCGAGGCGTGGTTATTGCAGGACTACGACTGCTTCATCTTCGAACCGTCCTTCGTCGCCTCCCCACCCAGTCCCCAATGATGAGGCAACCTCCTCCAACGCCGACGGCGACCACAGGCTCCTCGTCCACAGGAATCGTTTGTGCCGATGGCTACCATGGGCCTAGCAGGAGCAGTTAATTAGGTATGAAGAAACTTTTGGATTCAATTGCTTAATTCAGGTTGTTGTTTAGCTACATTATCTTGTTTAGGTAATCATCGTCCTGCAAACAACATTGATTTTACCTCGAATTTCTGTTCTGGTGAATTGCTGTGATGGAGATTGGAGTGTTTGTTTGCTTCTAATACTAGAATGGGTGTCATTGGAGTTTGTTCTGCTGCTCATTTGTACCTACTTACCGTTCTTGGAGAGGCATGGTCCATGCAATTAATCAGTCTTGCTGTGTCATATTGTGTTGGATTGTCCTATATCATGAATACATGATGCTTCCTTTTCATATCTATAACTTGTTGTTTGTGCCAGGTTTATACCATATGGTTAAAGTGGTATGGTCTCAACTCTCGAACTCCTTTGGATTTCAGGTACTGCCTGCAGATTCTAGCCACTTCAAATGATGCTCCAACTAGATGAGAAGCTACAGATATATCAGCAGTAAGAGGATAAGAGCTATTGCCTTGTTGTTCTTATAATGTAGTTATGATTCATTTTCCTGTCTGTCTGAATATTGTAGGCATTTCTTTTTGCTTTAGCCTAAAACTCTTACATATGTATTTGTTAATAGTAATGGCTCCAAAGCAGCTACATCATAGCATGCTTTCTTATACCATATTTGGGTGTTCTTTCCTTTAAGTACATGTATAGCCTCAGCAGGATAATTTTGATATCACGAGAAGGTCTTATAATTTTGTAGTAGCAGATGTGAGAGGAGCGTGGGCTGTACTATCACTGAACAAACAAAGCAAAAAACAGGCGTTCTTTCTCCCTCATTTAATCATTACTATCTTAGATGGTGATCGGTTCGGCTGAAAGCTGAAAGCTTATGGCTGAAAACACTGTAGCTGGCTGAAAAAACATTGTAGCTGACAGATGCTTATTTAACATAATTAAATTTAAAAAAATTGAAAAATATAAAAATATGTTAGCCCATCACGCATACAAGCATAAACGAATACGAGAAAAAAAGAACCGACAAAAAGCTCAAAAAAAGTCAAAAATTCAGAAAAAGACGAAATTATGAATAGTGCAAAAATAAGCTTAAGCCATATTGAACACAGCTGGCCGACTGATCCATGACTTATATTATCAACTGACATTTTTACAAGCAATACTGGTATATGCCTTATTAATAGCTCTACTGATTGGAACTTCTAATATGATTTGATTAGCTGCTTTATATTTTTATGTGTTAGCTAAGGACCAGGGCTGTGATGAAGTATAATTTCTTTTTCTTTTTTTTTTGTTCTTCACAGCTAACTTAAAATGTTTTTTCTTCTCTAGCTCAGGCTGTGGCATTGCTAAACTGCCAAAAACTGTTTATTGTTCGACAAACATTCTTTCTGTTCCCCTGTTCTATTTATATACTCAACTTCTTAGACATGGCTTACTTGGACTAGCATAGGGCATGTTTGGCAACGGCTGCGGCTTTTGGTTTTTGGTTGAAATTTTTGAATTTTGGCGGTTTACGATACAGATTACGAAGAGATATATTCATTTGCGATTTTAGATGGTACAGATGTTGGGCTTTTAATGTGTATATCGTTTAACTTGTAGATTTCGTTTTGAGAAAATACTCTGTTTGAAAGTTAGGTATTATAGCAAAAACCAAAAACCACCAACTTTGAAGGAAAAGAACAGCCCCTATAGTTCCCTATCCAAATTGTATGAGAATTTCAGAAGCATAGACCTTGAAAGAATTAATTGCATAACTTACTTCATTCCTCATACACTTTTTAGCAGAGCCATCCATCCATGTTCATATGCAGTGCAGTGCAAGTTTCAATGCATGACCCATCGTCCTGTAAGTCAATGCTTCCTACATCTACATGTATTCGATGCTCTCCGCGCACAGCGTAATAGCGCGTTTCTACCTAGTATTGAAGTGACAACACTATGAGTTGCATTTTTGTAGAGATTGGAGGTCCAGACCGCCTCTCAGTTTTGTTTTAACTAAGAGAAACTAAAACAATAGTTTCCACTTCAGTTACTAACCGAAAACAGAAAGCAAATACTCCCTCCAGTAACAAATACATATCATTTTGAATATATATGTGATTAAACTTTTGAAACTTTGACTATCAATATTTTTTAATTATCTAAATTGGATATATAAAAATCATATGTACATATTTATTTTGAAAAGTACTTTTTATAACATTATAACTTTATTGGATTTTATAAACATATTGCAATAGAAATTAGTTGTCAAAATTATGTTTTGGAGATCACGTCGACATCGAAAACGATATATATTTGTGACCAAAGGAAGTAGATAATAAACCTAAGTAAAAAAATTGGATGTTGTATCACAAAAAAAATCCTAAGTAAAATACACTATAGGTCCTTAAACTTATCTCGAGTGGTCAAGTAGGTTCTTAAACTTATGAATGGTATATTCTAAGTCCTTAAATTGGTTTAAGTGGTTTACTCAAAGTCGAAGGCACGGATGGCTAGAGCCGTTTACTCATGTGGCGTTGAGACGAGTCCTAGCATGGAGGTTAAACAAAATGAAATATAGTGTAGACCTATACTCGTGCCGAGAGCTATGATCGTGCCGTAGGTCATCCCCATCTTGCCTACGCACTAGGTCGTCGTCGTAGGCACAAAACCCTAGCTCCTACCTGTGAGTTGTGGCATCAGGAGGGGTGAAGACGAGGAGTGATGCAAATGAGTGGAGAGACGGTGAGGAGATGATGGGTTGGGAACCGGTGGCTTATTCCTAGGGGTGCAAATGGGTTGGGTTAATCCCGACCGATCCGGTATCGAATTCGATTTGTACCGAAACCGAAAAGAAAATGGAAAATCCGGACGGATCGGATACCGGATTCGGATATTTTGTGTCGGATTCGGGACCGGATTCGGGATAGCAAATATCCGACCGAATTGCTTCGGTATCCGGATAGTCGAATATCCGGACCCAGTAAGGAGTAAACCCTAAATCAATATATTGTAACCGCACCGGCATTCGGCAGCCTCCAGGGTCCAGGCTCCAGCCCTCCGCCCGCTCACCTGTAGACCTGCTCTCGGCGATTCCCATCCATCCTCCTCTGATCTCCTCCCCTGCTCGGCTGCTCCATGTCCAGATCCGACGATCTGAGATCCCCATCCTCCTCCTCGGCTGTTCCCCATCCAGATCTGGAGTCCTCCCCATCCATCCATCGTCCCCAAAGAAGGTGCCGACTGCCGAAGAAGGCTGGCGTGGCGGGGCGCCGCGGTGGCGGTGGCCGGAAGAAGAAGCCCGTGGCCGCTACCTCAACTCAAGCAGGGCCCCTACTCGGCTACTCCCAAACGGCCGGTCTGCTCACTTGCTCAGTCCCTATCTCGGTCTTCATTAGTTCATTTGATTTGCCGATTTGGTCATTTGGTTGGTCACTTGTGCCGGTGCCGCCGCGGCGTGGGGCGTGGGTGTCGGTGGCCAGCTTCGGCGGCGCCGGCGACGGCCGGAGGTGAGCACGCAATGGCGTTCAGCCGCCGAGGCGAGCATCGAGTGCCGACGTGCGCCAGGCGGAGCGCTGCTGTACGTGCCGCCTGGGGTGTGGCTCACGGGGCCCTTCAACCTCACCTCCCACATGACGCTCTTCCTTGCGCGCGGCGCCGTCATCCGCGCCATCCAGGTGAGCGACCCGAGCTACCTCCCTGCTCCCGCCCACCATTAGTCTAGTGCTCCTCTACTCAACTCACGGTGGGCTCTTCTTGGATCCTCGAGAGATGGTGATGCTATTTTCTAGTTTCTTTGTTGCCACGAAAACTTAAATGGTCTTTGTCTTCTGTTAACGTTCAGCTCTTGGAATTATCGGTGATATAGAGGTAAAAGAAAATTAGATTTCGTGTAAATTTTGTGTGCTTTTGGAGCAGACACGTCGGTGGCCGTTGATCGAGCCATTGCCGTCGTGGGAGAGGGCACGAGCTGCCGGCGGAAGATACATAAGTTTGATCCATGGCAATGGCCTTCGAGGATGTTGTCATCACGTGTTCTTGCTCGCATTCTTCAATTTCTCATACTTGATTTGGTTAATTGGCTACTGCCTAAGGAACTTTTCCCAATATGCATGGAAATATGCAATACTGCATTTCCTGCCTGTCATATTGTAGTTCAGAAAATCAAACTTCTAGTATTTGCTAATTTAAGTTCAATCCCGATGATTCATTTAGTGTTCTTTTTACAATGCACATCTGTATTTATGACGTTCCCTAGACAGCGCGTTAAGGGACATGTCTCGTATCAAGACATACCATTCTTTGCTGGTCTCACTGTGTACAAGTCTTTTTGTACGTCCGTGATATCCGCTTATATTATCCGCTTCCAATCCGTAACCGATATATATCCGCCCCGATGATACCATATTCGAAACTCCGAATATTCCGAATTCATATTCGTATCCGGTCTTACCGTATCTGATTTCGAATCCGGAGAAAAAATATGGGTTAGGATACGGTTTAAGCAATATCCGTTCGAATCCGATCCGATTGCACCCCTACTTATTCCCAAGAATTCCGCTCTCTTCAGGGAGCTTTCTTCGACTTGGTTTGAGTCAATAGGGGGGCATCCATGTCGGTCGCCCAACGCGGATTTGACAGCATAGCCTGTTTGTGCATCTGTTCACCGGTCTGTTCTTTTTAGCTGAAGTTTATGATTTTTAGCTACGGTTTATGGCTTTTAGGTTGTTCGTGTGAGAGATTACAGAGTAACAGAAATTCACGTACGGTTTTTATCGATATAAATGAAGTCGATATAATATATACTACAATTAACTAGTAGATTCTATCTTAAAAAGATACTCCGTTTAAAAACTAGTTATTGTAGAAAACCGAAAAACAACTTTTAGAATCTGAAAAAAACAAGGCCATAGACTTGTGCACCCCATATTTACGGACAAGTAATTAAGTAACTATGAGCGCTGGATAACATCTACCCTTTTCTTTTCAGGAGGTTAGCATGTACTCTCTCTAGTCATGAAAAAATGTCGTTTTAGACATCGATACAATCTTCAAAATGTATTTTTGACTACTAATTTCTATTATAATATATTTATATAACCCAATAAATTATAATATTATGAAATACTTTTTAAGACAAATCTACACATATAATTTTCATACATCCAATCTAAATATTTCAAAAGATATCGATATTTATAGTTTAGAAAGGTTGACGGTATATACCCCAAAAATGACATTCTTTTGTAATCAGAGGAAGTACCTAGAGAGCATTCATAGCACACACACACAAGCAATCTTCTCCTTGAGCAATAGTAGTTTTGAAACTTAAGTTTCACCAAGTTCTAATCGATGAGTTCCAACAAGTTTCAATCAAAAGTTTCAACAAGTTTCGGTAAATTTCAAGAGGTTTCAAACAAGTTTCAAGAAGTTTTGGCTAGTTTCGGAGAGCTCACTTGGCTATGATGGTACTACTAAACCACCGTGTAATTCTATAAGTTTCTAGAAATTCTAAACCAAAGTTTTACGAGTTTCAAAATTTAAATCTCAAGTTTTACCAAGTTTCAACAAGTTTTAACGAAAAATTTCAAGAAGCAACAAGTTTTAGTAAGTTTCAACCAAAAGTTTTAACAAGTTTCAATAGATTTCAAACAAGTTTCAAGAAATTTCTACTAGTTTCAGTGAGCTTACCTAGCTACGATGGTACTATCACGTCATCAAGGGTTGCCCAACATCGTCTGTTGCCGACTCACCCTCTTCTCCAGCTCCAACCCTAACTATCACCGTCGACATGGAGTCGATCGACGTCGCCGGTCACCGAATATGTGCTCGTGCTCCGCATTGAGCCTTCATCTCCCTCTTCCCCTGCTCCAGCCTAAGCTCTGCGCCGCTGAGCCATGCCACCGTCGAATACGGCCTGCTCACCACGCATCACGCCCTAGCATGGCCCACCCCCATCACCATCTCCAGATATCAGCATGAGAAGAGAGGGGGGAGAGAGATAAGGAGGTGGTTGGGGAAGGGAGGAGCAACATTGGATTGGATGGAAAGAGAGAGATGAGGACAGTTGGGGAGGGGGTGCATGTGGGGGAGGTTGAATGTGGGGGATGCGGTGACTATGGTCTGATCACATGCATAAGTTGTTGGATTTCGTTGGATCAGACGACATCGTCCTATTCCATCACTTAAGCTGTGAGCGATATACCGTTCTTTAAATTTTCTCATTAATTATTAATATGCTGACATGCAGCACACCTACCTAGCTACATTTTTTATTCCAAATCTTAGTATTAGAATTTGGTGGTAGCTAGCTTTGTGATCATATAGAAGAAAACACATATATACAAAATAGTTTAGAATGCATTAAAGCATTCCATATAGGGATTGTGTATTTATCACTTGACTATTTTCTTATGAAAAATCAGTCGAATCTTTAAGCCGTTGGATCGAGATTAGATGACCTAGATCCATTCTTCCCTCTCATATATACTCCCCCATTCCCTTCACCATAATAGCTGCCACGCCCAAACTCCTGCCATGCGTCGAGCATGCTGCCACCCACCTCGCACCTCCCGCTCATCAGCCACCGCCACCACACTCTCCCCTCCCCAGCTCGCCGGTCTTTTACCGCTTTCTCCCACGACTCCTCTCACATTGCTTGCGCCTACTCCCACGCACCACTATCCCCTCTGGCGCCATCAACAACTCAAAAACCGTATGGAGGAAGAGGGGGGTTTGGTGGAGGAGCCATATGAAGGACCATGTAAGATGGTCTAGGTTAATGTTATGATGAACCATTCAATATTTGTGGAGTGGTTAATTGGTTTTTGCGAAGATCGCACCGTGTCTGAACTCGTTTTGGACAGAAATTGAGGATTTTGGAATTTGAGTCATAGACTTAGTTAGGTTGACTTAAGTCATTGGATTAAGGTTGCATGATGCATGTCTTGGCTAATACATCAACCTTTACATATTTTCCATGGATCCATCTTGATTTGGTTGATTTGCTCTTGATTTAGCCTTAAAGTGTGATTTGTTGATCCGATAGTTTTTTAGTCGATTTCTTGATTTTCGGAAAAACCTATGTTTAGAAGGGTTTTGGGTCGCTTGATTTTCAGAAGAGAGGATTTTATGTCTGTGTTTGATGATGACACGTTTGGGGTGTTAACCTATAAAAACAAGGAGATGCTAAGGGTTAATGAAAGGCTTTTGAAAGGTTTGCGGGGAGAAGATTGAAGAGGCTTTAGTTTCGGCTAGGCTTTTAGGGGTGCTTGTGAGGGCATTTTGTAAATCCATAAAAATCCAGTAATAAACATCATCTTGAATCAATCTGGTTCTTGACTTGCTCAAAAAAATATTGGTGATCGCCGTTGGATTGAAGTTACTACGTGCAAAGGTATTGAATCGCTGCCTGGAAAATAGAGGAAATATGAGTACTCGAAGGCACAGGTGTTCGAGAGATTCTGCTTCCTGTATTGAAGATTTCGAGTACGTGCAAACCGAGCAGTCGAGTGAGTGGTCAAACCTCAAGCGGTCAAAACCTTCTTTGAGCACGTGCAAAGGGATCAAGCGGGCAGTTGAGCATCTTATTATCGAAATCCACATATGATAAGTTAGACTATTTTTCTTTTGGTTTAAGATTTATTTTCAGATATCAAGAAACGACGACAATCAGTTTCTTCTCTAATTACGGTATTCGATCCTGTAGTCTCCAGTAAGAAAAACGCCCTTATCAGCAGGATCTTGACCCATCTAGGCAAGTGAAACTATTTTACTTCAACGGCCTGCGTGGTTTACCGAAGTCTGCTAGCGGTTGCTCGACGCCTAATGTAGCACAGATCCTCTCTCTGCTCTGCTGTGGCAATTTTGTATAGCAACACTACAACATCAGATGCCAATGTAAATTCTATGTTAGTTTATTTGGAGATCATGTGCTCTTGTGACATGTACCTTGGGATTTCTCTTAAATGACAGCACTACTGAGATTTTTATTGGTGGATTAAAAAGAAAGTACAGAGGCCCATTAGAGAGAACAACACTGAGCAAAGACTACAAGACATACATATATCTGAAGTGGAACAGTTGCAACCATAATATTGGTCTCCCATGGAGCACTTGTGAGAAAACAAAAAATATAGGGCTTGTTTCTTTTCCTTTGAAGCTGGTGGCTTTTAGATTTTGCTACAGTACTTAACTTTCAAACGGAGTATTTTTCTCAAGACAAGGTCTACAAGTTAAACGATCTATACATTAAAAACCCAATATCTGTATCAGCCAAAATCGCTAGTAAGTGTCTGTCTCTCCGTAATCTATACTATAAACAGCTAAAATTTAAAAATTTTAATCAAAAGCTATAAACCGCAGTCGCGCCAAACAAGGATAGTGAGAAAAGGAAGCAAAAAGCAAGAAGACGATGATGTGTGCATGCTGTACACAGAGCTAGCCACATCAATTGACGTTTCTTTGTGGAAAGGTTGCTTAATGGAACATGACATAATTGTCGATCTCCTTTACAAGGCAAAGCACATGTGTTACTAGCAAAATGTAACCAAAATTTCTTCTTGAACGGCAAAATTTTCTTCAGAGTGGTAAAAAAACCCATACGTACGCTGTACGCACACTAGCAACGAAAAAAATCTGCTAAACCAAACCAAGCAACAGAGAAGCTTCATATAGGGTCTGTTATTTTCAACTTTTGAAACTGATTTTTAGTTTTTGTTATAGTATCTAACTTTTAAATGGAGTATTTTTTTCAATATAAAGTCTACAAATTAATTATAGTACACGTTAAAAACCCAACATCTATATTATCCAAAATCGCAAGCGAGTATCTCTCTCCATAATCTCTATCGTAAATAGTTAAAATTCAAAAATTTCAGCCAAAAACCATAAGTCATAGCCACAAAGAACAGATCCATAGTTTTTGGCTTATGGCTTTTGAGTTTTGGCTATTCGCGAGAGACATTACAAAGAGAAAAATAATCACATGCAATTTTGGTTAGTGTAGCTGAATTCGGTACAGTTTCTACTATAATCAATTTATAGACTTTACTTTAAAAAGACACATATTTGAGAGTTAATTATTATAGTAAAAAAATGATATGCCAAAGTCGGACCGAACTCAGCCTTCGATTTGTCAGGCACCAAATGACTAAGGGTCTGTTCTTTTCCTCCGAAGCTACTGGCTTTTGGCTTTTGGCTTTTGCTACAGTACTTAACTTTCAAACGGAGTATTTTCTTAAGACGGAGTCTACAAGTTAAACGATGTACACGTTAAAAGCCCAATATTTGTATCATCCAAAATCGAAAGTGAGTATCTCTCTCTCCGTAATCTGTACCGTAAACAACTAAAATTCAAAAATTTTAGTCAAAAACCATAAGCTGCAGCTGTTGCCAAATAGGCCCTAATATACTCCAAATAAAAAAAATACATTATTGCAGACCGAAACCACATGGTAATATTCGTAATTTCGCATTCTTCAGGTCCTCTCGGCGATGTGACTTGTAATAGAACTCGTAAAAATGTCAAAGCCAGTACAATATTATTATTGCGACATTGTGCTCCCAACGCGAAGAAATCTCGTCGACGAAATAAATTTTAATTTAATCAGTGAAGATCTTTACTAGGAGTAGAGAGATTTTCTTGTTCAAACATTTACCCAAGCAAAAGGTTGAGAGAGATCACAAATGTTCCAAATCATAGTTTTTGTACTGTAGGGGCACAGTAAGATGGTACTATAGCATTTGTCAACTCAGAATGGTCTGTTATTGGCTTTCTCTCACGTGACATGCGACTTGAAAGGTCACTGCAACACATATCCCAAATATTTGTCCTTGTGAATATTTCTTTATCAATGTATGTAAACACTTATAAATATTATTAAAAGTATTTTTTAACAAATCTAGAAATACTACTTCTATTTTAAGTAACTAAATATTTTGAAAATTATTATTGTTCGGAGTTGAATACTGAAAGTCAAGAACGTTAATTATTTGAAAACGGAGGTACTAGTATATTCCACTTGCATTGGGACAGTGGAGTGTACTACAATTAGGACATCCGTTGAAAACTCCTTAAAAATTGAAAAACACGGAAAAATCACGTATTCGAAGTTTTCATAACTTAAAAAAAAACAGATCTAACTTTGCATTTTTCGTGTTTTGCAAATGAAATTAAGTTTAATTCTGAAAGTTTACATGATAGAGAACATCTTCTCTTCTACGTATGGTTTTTTTAGAGTTTTCAAGTTAGAGGACATATATACATATGGTTTTTTTTAGAATTTTTGAAAACTTCAAAGGCACGTTTTTCATGAGTTTTTAACTTTTAGTTAGTTTTCACCTGATACGCTCCCGTACTACAAAAGTCGCCAAGTGGTCCGTCCAAAGTCCAACCTGTCTCGCTCGCTCGACCTGTCGAGCTGCCTTCGAAGCTCAACGTGTGCCGTCATCACCTTTGACATGACTCGAGGCAACCCCGTCTCCCATTGGTATTTGGTATTGGTCCTGAGAATAATACGGCAGATAAATACTATAGCCATGTTCTTTTTGACTACTAAGAACTACTTTTCGACTTTTTTACAGTAACTAGCTTTTAAACGGAGTATCTTTTTAAGATAGAGTCTACTAATTAATTGTAGTACATATTGTACCGACTTCATTTATATCGGTAAAAACCACACATGGGTTTCTGTTACTCTGTAATCTCTCGCACGAACAACCTAAAAGACACAAGCCACAGCCAAAAACTACAAACTACAGCAAAAAAGAAAAGAAAAGCAAGCCCTATATCTGGTGCGAAGTATTGGCTAGGTGCAAATACAGAGAGCATGATACAATTCAGGCACTATCCATCATAAGTTTAATTTTGTAGTATTTTTTTTTGGGGTCTTGGGTTACATTTGGTCCTCCCTCCAGAAATGAGGAAATAATGCCGGCAGGTAATGCTGCCACAAGTTAGGCCAAAATGCAGGCATGTGTTTATGGCTTGTTACATGGCCGGTTTATGGTTGCTGTGCTGCACTGTGGAACAAAAGAGATGCTTTTAATAAAGTAGTTTATTCAAAAAAAAATTGAAAAAAACTTCGTGATACCAAATGGAACCATATTCCTATTCAGCTTGCCTGATCGATCAAGAAGCAGTCGACTCTCAGGTTGACAATGTCTAGAAAATTCAATACCAAAATATCTATTTTTTTCAGATAAAACGATTCTCCAGACAATGCATTGCTGTACCTGTTCAGCGACCAGAACCATCGAGTTGAACTGCTGCAGAAAAATCTAGACCAACAAAAAGGTTGCTAAAATCTGGCACCGCCATACGCATTTTTCTCTAATGTATTATCTTCAGTACAGGGCCATGAGATTGAGATTGAGATTGAGCTCAATTATTCAGTGGCAATGGCGAGCATGCATATGCCTTTCATCCCCTACCACCCCCAGCCCTACCACGCACGGTGTGCCACCTGGATGCTTATCTGAAAGCTGTACGAGCCTACCACTGCACAAAGCTGTTCTCGATTGCCTAATCGTTCAGGCTAGTGGACTTGTCTGTCATTAAGGGACTGTTCTTTTTTGACTAAAGTTTGTGATTTTTAGGTTATTTATACGAGAGATTATAGAGTAATAGAAATTCACAGACGATTTTTGCCGATATAAATGAAGTCAGTAAAATATATACTATAATTAACTAGTAGACCTTATCTTGAAAAAAATACTCTATTTAAATGTTAGTTACTGTAGAAAAACCAAAAAGTAACTTTTAAAAGCCGAAAAGAACAGGGTCTAAGTCATTTTCAACTCATCTGCAGTAACACATATCACCTTTTAAATCTTTAATGGGCACAAAATTGTTGGTCCGTGGTGTAGCCTAGCCATGCAGACGGTGCGAAATGCAAGTACTGCAGAACTCGCACGGTTCACATGTGATTAAAGTGGGGTAGTAGAAACGCTGGAAAGATATAGAACAACATCTAAGGAAAGGAGTATAATATGCAGGACAAGTGGGGAGTAAAAGTCAGTATATTTCGGGCCTGTTTGGTGCTGCTGCGGTTTACGAATTTATATTGAATTTTGGCTGTTTACGGTACAGATTACGGAGAGACAGATACTTACTTGTGATTTTGGCTGGTACAGATATTGAGCTTTTAGCGTGTAGATCGTTTAACTTGTAGACTCTGTCTTAAGAAAATACTCTATTTGAAAGTTAGATACTGTAGCAAAAATCAAAAGCAGCCAAATTCAGAGAAAAAAACAGACCCGAATTTTTCTGCAAATAGTGCATGCTTCTTGTGTCTTCATGGGTTTTCAGGCACTGCATTTGACCATACAAGATCACCGACTTTTCACCATAAAGTATCTTTGGATGGAGACCACTTTCTCCTGCTTCTAGAAGCCCCATGGTTTGGGCCAATGTGATCTTTTTTTTTAGAATATAGTAAATGGAATATTTTAAAGAAACTAGGAATGAATTTGGAGGGACAATTTATTGGTCACAAACAAATGATAAGAATACAAGAAGCTTCTCTGCCCCTTGAATGATCACAAATACCTGTCCTTTGCTGTACATAATATATAAAAAAAGAGAGCAACCTTTCATTTTTGGGGAAAAGGATAAATAAATTAGTATATCCATTTGTGCATAATGAAGCTCCCAACTGAAAGGTTTGGAATGGTGTGAGAAGCAGCATTGGATGCCTCCTAGCAAAAGCTGGCAATGTGCAAGTTTGCATGTTGACATCTTTGATATATTACACGGCAGCAGCTTGACATGGATGTCCTTATCATAGGTTCCCATCCAGTAAGCTGTTCAGGACAGACTTCAACTCCTAATTTAGCACATGTTCATATTGACCGCAATTTGATGGATTTTAACTGAAATGAATAGTAGCGGTCGAAAGAAGTAGTCTTTAGACGGAGAGTGAGAGTGGTGGGGGAAGTGAAGGAGATATGCGTGCATGAGACAGGAGCGAAAGGAGTGGAGTGTATGGTGCGCTTCCTGTCTCATCTCCGGAGCGAAAAGAGTTGGGAAGCCACTTCGGAAAGCCGAATATTCGTATTGGTTTCTGGCTTCTCAGAAGCAAATATGAACAAACCTAAGGGCTTGTTCTTTTCCTCCAAAGCTGACGACTTTTGGCTTTTGCTACAGTACCTAACTTTTAAATAGAGTATTTTCTCAAGACAAGGTCTACAAGTTAAACGATCTACATGTTAAAAACCCAACATCTGTACCAGCCAAAATCGCAAATGAATATCTGTCTCTCCGTAATATATACCGTAAACAGTCAAATTTCAAAAATTTCAGCCAAAAGCCATAAGCCACAGCTGCAGCCAAACAGGCCATGCAGCTGTGGACACCACTTTTTTGTTTCACTGCCTTTTCCTGCCTGATTAAATACGTAAGGACAGATACACAGAACAGTGGTTACCAATTTGCCATCTTTCAGATGTCAGCTAAGAAAACTTTGCCATATGTTTACTGCAAAGTGCACCTTGCTTTGCTACATCTCAGTCAAGCATGTCACTCTCCATGCTGAATCATGAAAGAAGGATGAATCAAAATATCGAGCTTTTCCTCTCTTCTATTCTGTTGCAAAACTGGTACAGAGTGAGTGGGGTAGATAGAGGTTAGTGAAGGAAAGCATCCCACATGACTGCCTAAACTATACCCATCTTCAGATTCATCACAATAGATTCAGAAGGTTACATACAGCTCAACCTGCCACATGATCACATTTCAGTTTGTTTGCCTACCAAATTTCCTGATCTTTGAAACAGAAGAATCGAACCAACCAAGAAACAGTAGGTTTACGCAGCAAAAGCATCAAAAGCATTGTTCAGCAGCAGACATTTGTTCTTGCAAGGTGTCGGCAAAGTAACCTCTGCATGTGAGCAGCTGATCAAGGTAGCTGATGTGCTCTCCAATCGCATCTCATTACGCGTAAATTGGAGCTCTTGTCGATGTGGAGTGACTCGAGTCTTGCTATGATCATAGTGTTCAGGGCTTCAGGCAAACATGATTCAGCATGTCAGATCAGGGCTGTTCTGAACCTTCTCTTGTGTCGATCTGCGCAATGCCATTCATGTCGACGAGGTCCTTGTCCTTGACACACTGCTCAACTTGGCGGCCTCCATCGTCAGAGCTGCACCCTGAATCCTGAAAATGCACCTGCTCTTCGTCGTCTTGGAACGTGATCTCCTCGAACCGGCCGTGCAGCTCTGCGCACAGGCAGCCGCGGCGTGCCGCCGACGACATGAAATCGAGAAGCGAGACGCTGGACGGCCGGCAATTCTGGCAGTAGGCAGTGCTTGACGCTGGAGCACCATCGTAGTCGACGTCGTCGTCCATGCCTGGACCCGGCTTCCAGTCCGGCACCAGTGCACCGACCTCGCCGTCGATCATCTCGGCGATGCGAGTCACCTCATGGTCAGTGATGTCCAGCTCCACGACCATCTCCGTCGCCACGCTCAGCGCCGTGTCCGCCTCGGTGTCAAAGGGGAAGCAGATGTTCCGAACGCGCCCTGCGACATGACAAACTAGCATTCAGACAGAATTCCTCATTTGACCAAATTTTGTCAAACCTGATTCAAATTCAACCCAAATAGTTTCAGTGGTCAGAATCAGGCAGCATCACCTGTACCGCCTTTATCCGCGATGCGCAGCCTGAGGAAGATGCCACCGTCCTCCATTCTCCTCCCCTTGATTCTGATGTCCACACCAGCAACAGCCTCATCATCGTCCTCGTGCTCATTGAACAAGAGGTCCATGCCTTGGAACCTACTATCATCGTCGTCACCGTCACTATCCGATCTTCCCTCCGACGGCGTGTCGTCGCCTTCGATGCTATTCGACAACCCATTGCTCGCCATGGAGCCACCATTGCTGTAGGCACGGTGGTCTAGACATGAAGGTTGGTGCAGATAATTGTACATCACATTGTAATCTCCACCTCCATGTCCATCCGCTGAACAGAAGCCGCGGTCTTCATCCTGCAGGAAAGGATCCTGGAGCAGCTCACTCGCGGCGGGCCTCTGCGACGCCGGGGCCAGGCACTTGTCGATGAATCGCCTCACCGCAGGGTCTCTCACCTTGTACAAAGCCGCAGGCTTTATCCCCTGATCAGAGACAACATTTCGTTTCATTTCAGCTCAGCTACGATCAATCGACCATGCATGCATCCAAGAATTGATCAGAAATGCATCCAAGAGTGAGTTAATCAGAAATGCATCCATACATAGATGACTTTCTTGTAGATTTGGACGGGGTTGGTGCACTCGCTGTAGGGGTACTCGAGGGTGATCATCTCGAGGACGCACATCCCGAAGGAGTAGACGTCGGCGAGCTCGTCGTAGGACTCCTCGTACACCTCCGGCGCCATGAACTCCGGCGTGCCCACGCAGTGTCCGGCGTGCGGCGAGTCGCGGCGGACGGCGGCGAGGCCGAGGTCGCCGATCTTGACCTCGCCCTGGTTGCCGTTGACGAAGATGTTGTCGCACTTGAGGTCCCTGTGGATGATGGGGGGATCCTGGCCGTGGAGGTAAACGAGGCCGTCCAGGATTTGCCGGCACCAGTGCTTCACCGCCGCCATGCTCACCCTCCTGTGCTTCTCCCTGTATCTACCATATGATATACACACACCACCATGACGCCATTGTTTGCCAGAATCAAGAACTGATCAGCACGACCTGATCAGATGAAACCAAGAAGAAGAGCTTACTGGCGGAGGGTGCCGGAGGTGAAGAGCTCGGTGAGGAAATTGACGGTGCGGTGGGGCGCGTCGACCCAGGAGTCCTGGAGGCGCATGATGGCGCGGTGGCGGAGGGCCTTGAGGAGGTGGATCTCGCAGTAGAGGCGCTCCAGGTCGCCGGGGCTCTGCAGGAAGTCGTGCAGCTGCACCTGGTTCCACGCCACCTCGATGCCCTGCCACTCGTCGAAGCCCCTGTACCTGCATAACAATTAGCACACTCAATCAAGAAGAGAGAAGCAAATTAGCAGCACACATGCAAATATTCTAGGATATCATGTTATCTTACACAGTCTTTGAGGAGCCCTTGCCAAGAATCTCATTGAACTGCAAACATGGAAGTGAGAAAGAAGGAACAGTGTCAGAGTTTGATGAAGAAGATGATCAAGAAGAAGGATGATGAGGAGGAGAAGATGATTGAGATGAGAGTTGGAAAGTGCAGAAGATTAGTTACCCTGCCATATCTTCCAGTGGGATCAACCTCTGCATACCCTGGGTCAGGGAAGCCACCATCGGTACCATTGGCCTGCAGCTGCAGGGCTCCGATCATTCTACGGCTCTGCCTCCTGTTGCACAACCTGATCAGCAAGAAACCACACAAACACGCAGCTACATAGCTCAAAGCTCACACTTGCTCAGGCATTTGCAGCTGCCCCTCTCGTGTTTCTTCTTCTTGTTCTGCAGTGGAGGAGAGATCGAGGACGAAGAAGAGCTTGCGTGGCACGCACTGTGGGATCTCGAGGGCAGGAGAGGAGGAAGGAAACACCTCTCTCTGTTGCTGCTGGGGTTAAATATATTCTTGGGGAGAGAGAGAGAGAGAGAGCTCTGCGTGCGTGCAGCTGCAGAAATTGGTGATTATTACTACAATCGAGTGCTTCGTGGAGGCAGCAGAGGCGCCGGGCGCGGTGGTTCCAAAGCAGAAAACTGTGACTGGATTTGGAACTTTTGAAGCAGATAAGATGGTCGGCTCTGCCTCTGGGCGTAGAATCCTGGAACTGGGATTAGAACCAAGGAAAAAAATTCAGACTTCGATGGGTTCGGAGTAAATTTCTACGGCCAACTACTCAGCTACAGGAAAACTCGATGTTTTTTAAATTTTATTTAGAAAGGGTAGAATCTTTGTTACATCCTTACCAGAGATAGGAGTCAGGCTGGACTTTTCTGTGCTAGCCTAAGGCCTGGCTGGTCCGGTACAGACACATCACGCGACGGATCGTGCTGACACGACACAAACCGCGAGCTGTGCCGAGCCTACTAACCTGGCCCATCGGATTGCACGGCACGACCCAGCGTAGCCTGTCGTGCTTGGACCAGCCCGGCACAGCCAAGCATGACAGGCACAGTAGGCACGATCGACTCGATGTGCACGACGGCTGCCGCCACCGCTTCCTCTGTCTCACCGGCTACTGCCAATGACCACAATGTTAATATGGGTCTTCTCCTTACCCATGGCTAGAGTGAGCGCAAGCCAAGAAACTGCAATTTAGAAATTTAGAAGGAATCAAACAAGAACATAGACAAAACCATTGGTAAACCGATCAAAACAACAGTCATCCAAGTAAGTAATATTTGCCCATATCTGCTCTAATTGTATCTCTACCGCCTAATATCATGTATAGGGGTGCGATAATTTTCGTTCACTAGGTCTTGTGACCCCAACGACCTTAACATACTCAAAGGTAACACTCTATATATATCGAAGGTGACACTAACGGAGCGAATCTGGAAGAGAGGAATGGTTATCTGGCGCTGTCCGGTCCGACTTTAACTCCAAGAAAAAAATACAAAATATGATATAGGATAAACGATATCCGTCCGTATCCGCTCTGATTACGCCCCTACTCCGATATAGCAGACCTAGGTCAACCGGTAAACAGTGCAAAACAGTGAGAGGGAAACTGCAAATCAGCTGCAATCCTGCAGCTACAGACAGTTTATTGTACGGCTAGTATCCAATAACTAATTCAATTCGTCTCAAAAAGAAAAAAAATTACCAATTCATTTCAGCACGGGCCATCCCGGCCCAGTGAGGCCGCCCAGCACAAATTAGAGTCTACGTGATGCTCGCAAAAAAAAAAAAAAAAAGAGTCGAGGGGTTGAGGCGGGAGCGGGAGAGGAAGGGGAAGAAGAAGAGAGAGACCACGAAGCCGTCTCAGCCGAGCGCAAACCCTAGCTCGCCCCTGACCATGGCGCCTCGGCTGAGTTACCTGGCGAGGAGGATGAGGTTCCAAGCCTCCGCCGCTCCCTTGCCGCCGTCGGGTGCCTCTCGAGCTCTCGCCGACCACCACCCGCGTCAGGTTCGTCCCTCGTCTCCTCGGAGTAATTCTTAATGGAGTAACCGGTGAGGATGGATCTGCATTGCGTATGCGACGTGGTGGCTGACCATCTGAAGATCTTCAGACCGAGATCGATCGCCTCTCTGCGTCACCCATCTGCGCGCGCTCACAATTGGGGCTGCGCAGATGATAACGCCGCCCGAAAATCGTGCAGAAACGACGGACTCGGTTACAAACCAGACAAATCGGGTGCCAGATCGGCAGAAAACGACGAAATCAGTGCTCACCGGCGAGTTCTTCCTCTCCGGCGGCGACGGTGGACCGGCGAGACCGAAAGTTTGAGCCGAGCAAAATCGCTAGATTTAGGGATTGATCGTGTGTGATATAACCTTTCAAGACGTCACTTTAAAACCCATTGACTTGTTGGGCTAGTTAAATTTCAGGGTACTGTTGCAGTGCTATGTTGAGCTCCGGTCAGGGGATGAAGGATTTTGGGTGCAGATTTACTAAATTTCATTCCAGCTCCAATCTCTCGATTACTTAGTTCGAGATCCAGCCAAGTCTTTCTAATGTTTGTTGCAGGCACTAGCAAAATCCTGAGCAAGCACTGGTTTGGACTTGCGCTGCCGTCTCATCTTCTTTTGTTTTGTCATCGAACCGTAGGCTGAAGAGCGCAGCAACGTAGCTCCAAATACTGCATCTGCTAGGAAGGTCGAGGAACTGGGCGGTACGGCATTTTAGTCATCTGGAATTGGAACCTATAATGAGTATGAGGTGGTATGATTACATTAAACAGCACAATTCATTCTTACTTCGCTTGCTATAAACCCAGATGATATATGCTTTGCTTTCTCCGTGCTCGTGTCGGAAGGCGGAATGCTGAGGAGTTAGCAAGGATTGTTGAGGAGGATCGAATCAAGGATGAAAAAAATGAACAAATATGCTGAACTCGAGAGGTGAATCGCACTGCAATTTATTCTTTCTTGATCGAAATGAAATGATCCTCACATATCTGTTTTTTTTTTTCCGTTTTCGGTTCTGAAGGCGGCATGCTGAGCGGTTAGCAAGGATTGAAAAGAGCTTCAAAAGGATTACAATCTCTTCTTCTTCTTCTTGCCTTGGGGCGTTCCTCGGCCTATCAGCTCTTCTTCATTGCAACAACAAAGTTAGCTTGTGGTGCGCTGATTTGGAAGGTGAGAGCTCCATCATGTCGCAAATTTTTCGTGTGGTTAGCGGTGAAAGGCCGTTTCTGACCACATATAACTTGTTGAAGCGAGGGTGGCCTCATCAACCTTGCTGCGCCCTCTGTTCTACGGGACCGAAAACCTGCATTCATTTGTTTGCTCGTTGCAGCTGCACCAGGCGCATTTGGACGGACCCTTCTTCAAGAATGGCTAAATGTCCCTTTTGCTGTTCCATCCATAAATGAGGATGACTTGGAACTCTGGTGGTGCACAGCTCGGTCATGCTTCAACAAGAAGCTCTGACGGGCTTTTGATTCGCTGGTTATCCTCGTCCTTTGGCTCATTTGGAAAGAACAGAACGCGCGTGTTCCGAGCTGTGAGTAAGTCGTTAGTAGACCTGCTATGGGGCATCAAGGAGGAGCCGTGGTCTTGGCGAGATGCAGGTTTCTTCAGGGAGGAGTTCGATATGCAATCCTGAACAGGTGGGGTGTCCAAGTGGTTCAGTAGTTTGGAACTTTGGATCCTGTGTTGGGGGATCCGGTTGTTCTCCTGTTTGGTTAAGTTGGTAGCCAATGGCGGAGCCAGGATTTGATTACGCCCTAGGTTCAATAGTGAAATGATTTAGACTAGACTAGACTAAATTTACCTAAGTTGTACATTAGATATTTTTTCACGCCTCGAACTGAAGTCTACCCTAACCCGGGGTGTGGCTCCGCCCCTGATAGCATTTCTGTCGACAATGTCTGTACTTGGGTTTTCCTTGCTTTCTTGATCTTAATAAAATTTGGATGGCATCCTTTATATCTACGGAAGAAAACGCCTGGTTGCTGCTCTGTCGATGGCGTGCGTTATGCACTTGTGTTAAGAGCACTCCGTTTATGTCACGTTTTATGTAAAGGCAGGTAAAGGTCTAAGTACCGGCCTGTTGTGATTGTTTTTTTTTGGGTATATATATGCCACTGGTCAAACCTCTAATTCTAAATCTGCATTAAAAAAAAAGAGAGATAGAAAGCGCATAATTGCTTCCATACCATTCGTTTTTTTTTTCAAATTTTGCTTGAAAATGCTATTGCTAGAAGTATTTTGTGACTGAACAGATATCTCCTGGTCCACGTTATGCTAGAATTAAGATAATCTGTACAGGCCATGATCAAATGCCAGGGCAATCACAGTTTCTTGTACGGCTACTATTCAGTTCAGTTAAGCACCGGACCGTGTCACTTGTCAGGACGGGCTAGCATCTGTAAAAATAAAATTGAGCGTAGGAAGTTGAAAAATATGCACTTGCAGCGATACGTTAGCAAAATCTTTTTAATAACATCTTAGATCTTCGGATACATTAGCCAGCGATTCCTGATTACCACAGAATCTGTTATGACAACACACATGTGCGATATGGCATACATACGCGAGATCCAAAATTAGGCACGCTAATTATCTGCCTTCTGTAGCACCGCATCAATTTCTTTGCTTTGTTTCCGTCCGTAAGGTTTCAGGACTTGCAGCAGTCTTAACGAGCGAGAGAGCCCGATGCCTTCTCTTGCAGAGGCTGGAAGGTGCCCATCACTTCTTTGCCTGCCTTCTTGCAGCTCCAAGGAGGAGGACCTTCCCAACAAGGCCGGTGTTGAGCACGCAAACCGCTGCCACCGCGCCACCGACCACCACCCATTTCCAGTCGAAACCCTGTCGAACTGCCCTGGAGTTGTCATCCTCGTCGTTGGCCTTTTCTGCACTGTAGGGCTCTTGATCCAAGGGGCCACTGGAACCGGCAATGGTTGTTTTGGTGGTCACTCGAGCCATGATGGCGCTGCGTGACAGGATGTTTTCTGACTTTCTCATTTGCTGATATGATCTAAATCCGGACTGCAGCTTTTTAACAGCACCCCACATGCCGTGACGAACACCGACCTTGGCAACATCCTTAGGTATGCCCATGTCCTCGTAGTGAACCAGAGTTACTTCACATGCGGATTGCTGGCCATCTTGTTTGGGTGATTGAACTGTGGTTTTGCATACAAAAAAGGAGCAAAATGTCAAGGTCCAAACATTTGCATTCCCGCTTGATTGAAAACTTGGAATGTTCGGAGCAAATGCAGTTGAACTTAGAATTATAGTAGTGAGTTACCAGCTCTAATACGCCAGCTCGAGAAATACAATTCCACACGCCTAGGTTTTTCCTTCTTGAGCAAAGATGGATAAGGAACTCCCTGCAAATGGAAGTTGTTTCAGTGCTCACAAGTCACAAGTCATGATCAACGTATATGCTCTTACAAGGCACACAAGTGAAAATTTTCTACATAATGTGTGAGTATTCTCTAGCAATAATTAAAAATAAGGTTGCGATTATTTTTTTTCCAGTATGTGGGCTTGATCTTGGCTCACATCATTTACATCCTCTACACCTTCAAATATCTCCAGGGTATGTGCTTCGATCAACTATTTTGAAAAGAACATTCATATCCTGATATCCTTGTCAAGACTGTCATTTGCAAGCATACCAGACAAGATTGCAGGCAAGATTGCAGGTCTTTTTGTTTACTAAAAGATTTGCCCCATATCAAGGTAAAAAAGAGCAGCAATAGTAAGGGTCTAGTCACCTCCTCCTAGACCTTGAATCCTAATTTGCCAGATATTTCAGAAAACATGCCGATGTAATTATGCAAACAGTTCAGTTACAAAAGATACCGATACCCATATTAGCTTCAACCAAAGTCAGTCTGGCAGATCATAAAAATGGCTTACTACGAAAATAGTAATATTAGCAGCAGCAGAAGAGTACTGTATTACGGCTGGAAACAGTTCAGGAAAAAAGATCATGACAGAATTTCCTTGGGAAAGAGTGCAATACGCAGCATGGTTGTCACGGCGTAATTGGCGACCACGGCGCCTCTTAGGCGCCGGGACACCTAGGCGAGGGCACGGCGACGTGTATACATGCGTACGTACTCTCGACGCTGTATACATTTCATTCTACTGCTCTCTTCCGCCTCTCTCTCTCGTCTCCCGACTCCCTCTCTCTCCCGACTCCCGACTCCCGTCCCCGCGCCGATCTCCCTCTCCCGACGCCTCCCTCCCAAGTGCTTCCTCCCTAGCGCCTCCCTCCCCGCCCCCCCCGGCCGCCGCCGCCTCCCGTGCCTCCCTCCCTCGGCGGGAGCAGGCTGGAGATCGGCGCCGACGGCGGGAGGAGGTGGCCGAGCACGGAGGAGGGCGGCGGAGGAGGAGGAAGGCGGCGGAAGGAAGGAGGAGAGGCGGCGGAGAGAGGAGAGGGGCGGACGGCGTACCTGGCGGTGAAGTTACGGTTCGGGCCAAGATGAGGCGATCCTCCCCGGCGCCTGGACGCCAAGGCGTCGCCTTGGCGACGCCGTGACAAGCATGACACGCAGTATAAATTTCGCGTAATAGGTGCACAGTTATAGCTAAAGAATAACTAGTAGCATCAATATGTACCATAAAATGATCGAAAGGGGCCATAAAAATATTTGAACTATGTAGTTGTTAAAAACATTACATTAATGGAAGTATCTATCTTGAAAATCTGTTTCTACAATCTACAGATACCTTTGTAACACAATAGTAAGCATTCCCAGATTCCCATATGCGCCGCCCAAAAATGTATTCGCGGTCACTGCAAAAGAAAGGGAACTGGAAAACAAAGAACACGTTGGAATTACGAAGTTCAACATGGGTACAGGAGGCACAAGAGAAACTGGTCAAACCTTTTTTATCCAGTGAACAATCATGGCTCCATTCTGCGGGAACTCATCCAACGTTTTGAAGTACACAAGCATCGGATCCCACTTTAGACGAAAATCATCATCCCAGAAGAAATCTCTAACCAGTTCAGGAGTAGCATCCTCAAAAATAGTCCGGCTGCAATGCATTATAGGTCCCACCTAAAGAAAAAATACGAATAAATTCGAGAGCTGTATATGAAAACTATATGACAAGATCTTGACAGTATAGTCATGATACATATTTTTCTATAAGTTCCTAAATTTTTTCACATCAGGTCATGACACATTTCACAAAAAAATTCTAACACAAGATAATAAATGAACAAAAGGTATACTGCAGCAAGCCAATGACATGATAGTATTACCATCAGGGGCAAGGACACCACTGCACTTTAAAAAATTGATAATCTGGTCCTTGATATATTTAATTGAAGTATCAGAATTTTTCTTTGCATTCAGAAGCTAATACTGCCTCTTATTTCTAATTAACGGCCCCTCTAAATTTTTTATAATATACTATATTCTTAGCATCAGTTTCTCTTTCTACAATCCCACTGGCAAAACAAACCTCGGGCTCATGGCGCCAGGCCTTGTAAGTCATGTTGGAAGTGGTGCGCTCCATCAAATCCTGCCATGTTGTGTCCCCACTCTCCTTGTTATCTAAAAGTTGCAGAAGGTGTTGTAGGTCCTTCTCGGTGACAATATCATGCTTGCCCTCGAAAATTGTCCTGCTATTTTTAGAAAATAATAAACTTAACAAAATAGTTCATTGCAGAAAAGTACATTAAAATCAATTCAAACAGATGGGACATTTTGGCGCATTCATATGTTGAAAGCACTGTTTGTCTATGTTTGTTTGTATCTAGTATCTACTGTAACATATAAACCAAAAATGCAAACTAACAAACTCATGTCCCGATCAACCCCAAACAAGTCAAGTCAAATTTCAATTTTGTACACTGCTTACCGTTCCATTGAAATCCCAAACAATGTTTGGTTTTTCTCAGTCACAACTCAATACTTCCAATCATTCATGTTGGTTAATGCATTTTACCTCAGCTATTTAGCTATTTGTCACTGCAATGACCACGTTCACATCAAATTCAATTGTTCAAGAAAGGAGAAGAAATTTGCCCCTCAGCTGCACGACCTGACCATAACAGTACGCCCAAACACAAGGGTGAACTACAATGGATCATCTTACTAACAGTGATCACTTCTTCATTACAAATAGGCAGACAAACTTTATGTTGCAAATTCTTGCATTGTGCAATCTGAGTTTCACACTCATCGAAACCCTATATATGCAAAAAGGCAAGTTTCACACACCCGACAAAACGACACATAGCATCAGTTAGCCCCTAAACACCCAGGACAGCAAACACCACAAACTTCCAACATCACCTTGTCAATTCGAAATACAAACACGCCCTCAGCCTAATCTCACTCCGATGACAAATACCACTTCCATCATCAGTTTAGTTAATCATTCAATTTCACCAAAAACTATCAAAGCTCCAACCCGCCATCGGCATTCATCGGAGTTGGTTTAACTGCGAGCACATTTCATTCGATTGTAAGTATAGATTACCCAATTCAATTCCGAACTGAAGCACGCACGGCCTCCAACCGTGCACAATTGACAAGGTAAATGACGCGCCATTTCCACCCCTACCCCGCCAACCCACAAAGCAATTCGAGTACTACGCCCTCACCTGCCGTCGGCGCAAGCGCCATCGTCCCCGGAGGCATCGGCGTCGTTATGGGAGGGAGCCTTGTGCTGGTGCTTGCCGCGGCGGCGGAAGGCGGAGGAGAGCAGCCGCGGCGCGACGGAGAAGGCGGAGAGCGCGGTGCAGGCGAGCCAGAGGCGGCGCGCGCCGAGGCCGGGGGGCACGTAGAGGAGCCGGAGGCGGCTGCGGAGGCCGAGGAAGAGCAGCCCCGTCCAGCGCGGGCGCCACGCCCAGCCGATGACGAGCCCGATCATGACCGCGGCCCAGATCGGCACCGCGCAGAGCAGCACGTCCACCGCCATCTCCGCCACCGCCGGCCGCCGCAGCATCCCCATCGCCTCCTCGTACCACCCCGCCATTGCTAGGGCTCGCAGCTTCCTCCCTCCCTCTCTCTTCGCTTTTTCTTTAATTCCTATATTTTTTTCCTCGCAAAAAATGGAGGAGAGGAAGGGGGTTGGGGAGGAGACACGAGTTGGTTGCAGGTCGGTGAGGCTGACCTATGGGGCACGGATTCCTTGGTCCACCTGTCAGTGGCGGCGGGAGGGGAAGGTTGTGAGGCGGGCCCAGGTGTCAGTGGGGGTGAGCGGTATATGCCTCCGGACATATACGGTTGAGAGGTGAACGGTGGCCATCGACATGTTTATCCGGTGTGCATTAAGTAATTAATAACGCGCGGGGCCTACGAGGTGATGTGGTGACGTGGCGAGGAGTCATATTGGCTGCCGGGTAGCGTTGAGACCGTAGACACCTACCATACATACAATAGTCTGTCTCTTAGTATACTCTCGATGATCCTAGATAAATAATATCTATAGTATTAATTAGTATATCATATAGGATTAATGCTGAGATGGATGAGTAATTAATGAAGAAAGAAAGAGAAACAGTGTCTCATGTAAGATATTGCTTGAGCACGTAATTCAATACGAAGATATTAGTTAAGACATCTATTGGGAAAGAAAGTGATGTCTAACACATTATAAAAGTGTGCCACTGTATTAAACGATGCACTAGGAAAAGAATTAGAAATAAATATTAAATTACACTATTGATTAATGATAGATATTGAACATTGGAAGGATGATTTCTAACCTGATGCCTATATGAGGTGTCAATCTATAGACATTGCTATATAGTGTTATCACTGGGAATGTTCTTAAGGTTGTTTCTAAGTTTTTCACATCACCTAAAGACAGCATTAGAGACAATATCTCTAATAGTAAATTATTTCTCTAACTATTTTATATTATTTTTACCATAACTTTCTATCTCACACCCTATCACTATTTGCGTTGGTTTACAGAGTCAAGTCGTCTCTTGCATAGAAGATAATATATTATTTTTTTACATCCTCTCTCTCCTCGGTGTATAATTTTGTTTATTTAATATAGCTAAAAGATATTTAAGCAGATGTCCTGAGTGGAGAAGCCGGACACCATGGCCATGGCTATTGGTCATATCTAGCTAGTCCTGACACGTGCAGCAAGTCGGCAACAAGTCCTGACCCGTGCTTGGATTAAACGGGATCCCAGAAGAGTCGTCTCAAACCGTTCAGGAACAATTCAGACTTTACGCTTTAGATTCAGTTCTCTGAATCACATCAAACAGACGTGAAGATTGTACTGCGATGTCATATAAGAATTAGGGGGATTCGTTCCGGTTGCAGAGCAAAATTGCAAATTGTAGCTAACACATGGTACACTGCTTGTACAATCCTCGAGTACCATCTATGGAAGAAGCAAAATTGCAAGTTCGACTTTTGTCATTGAGACATTGACGTGATTGTAAGTGTGGTGGTTCACTTTCAAGATCAATGTGTAGCATAAAAGCCAACCCAACTCACTGTGTATGAAGGAAAACAAAAACAAATTGGCTCAGGAAACACCCTTTACTCTGGTCATTCCTTTAATACATAGGCATCGTACACAAAGCTAGTTTTCATAAAATAAGCATGTAATTGTCCAAAAAAGAAACGAGATAATTCATAAGATCATCAGGAATAATATGGCTTCTCCTAAACAGAGCAACTTTCCATTCTTGTTAAGCATTGCATGCGCCACCAGTACTGTTGAGATAATCTTGTTGCCTCTTCAGCTTACATATTCATTAGATGACTGAATGGCTGTATGAGTGGAAGTCGAAGTGGAACAGTCGCGTTTTCATTGAGATAATTGTGTTTCCATTGATAATTAGTATTTACATGTGAGAGTGTTCACATGTGTTTTCATTGATGATTAGTATTCACATGTGAGAGTGTTCTGACTTATGTACTCATATATAAATAGATGATAAATAGAAGGGAAGAGTATCTCAGATGCAAATCATGCCAATGTTCGTGTGTTAGGAGTAGGCACGGCTAACAATTGGTACCAGAAGGACCGCATGGCACTAGAGGCCATCCTCCACGCCGTTCCGTCGAAGATGCTCTCCATACTCGCTGTCCAGGAAAGCGCAAAGGAGGCGTGGGATGCCATCAAGACCATGAGCATGGGAGTGGATCGCGTGCGCAAGGCCAAGGCTCAATCACTCCACAAGGAGTTTGAGGCCATTACGTTCCATGATGGCGAGACAGTGGACGACTTCGCCATGAGGCTCACTGGCCTCGTCAACAACCTCCACATCCTCGGTGACAAGATTGATGAGGTGAGGGTCGTGGAGAAGTTCATGTGGGTTGTGCCCCACTGGTACTCGCAGATAGCTCTCTTGATCAAAACACTGGTCAATCTTGATACACTATCTATGGAGGAGCGGACCAGGCAGCTCAAGGCTGCCAAGGAACGGTATGAACGTGACGGCACCAACAGGGTTGGCGATCACCTGCTCCTCACAGAGGAAGAGTGGGTTCCTCGAATAAGCAGCGACATGAGACCGAGGGCTCGTCCGGCAACTAGAAGAACAATGGCTACAATAGGCGCCGCGGCAAACAGCCGCACAAGAAGAGTGACAGCAACACTCATGATGGCAAGAATAGGACTCATGATGTATCGCAAGATAAGTGATGCAGTTGTGGCAAACTTGGGCATTGGGCCAGGGATTGTCGCAAGCCAAAGCGTACCGAGGAGGCCCATCTGACGCAAGTCGACGACAATGAGCCCACGCTGCTAATGGCACAGGCATTCTCTCTCACTGTGACCACTGAGTGCATGACCGATGCGGTTGCACTCAACGAAGTGCACGCTCAAGTGCATTTGGGCCGCGAGGATGATCATCACAACGACACATGGTACCTCAACATCGGTGCCAGCAACCACATGACTTGGTGTAAGATGTCTTTGCCGAGCTGGACATTGACATCGTCTTTGATGAAGCAGCACAGTGGGACTGGGTTTGTCAGGTCACGGCGCATGGGAGTGACAAGTTGACGACACCAACAGTGGCGAGTCATGCACCCACGCCAGGGCCACTGACGTCGGCATGTGAACAAGATGCGACAACACCCATGGCACATGGTTGGGTGGAATTCATCTCACCAGTCATCAATGCCTCAACCATGCTCGACGCCTATGATGATGATGATGGGTCACATCAATTTTGGAGCGTGGCCAATATGTATGACACGACTAAGCCTCAGGAGCTCGATACCGATGAGTTGCATCTCTGGGCCGCCGATGAGCAGGCCACATTTCTTGAGGAGATAAGTTCCATTGAGGATAACGGTTTTTATCGACATAAATGAAGTCGGTACAGTATGTACTACAATTAATTAATAGACCCTATCTTAAAAGATACTCCGTTTAAAAACTAGTTGCTGTAGAAAAGCCGAAAAACAACATTTAGAAGCCGAAAAGAACAGTGCCGTAATAACTAAGGCATCAACAAATAATTTTCACATACGTCATATCCATACAAGCATCAAGGAAGAGAGGGGAAGGCATCAACAAATAATTTTCACATACGCCGATGAAGGAGAGGAGGCGGCAACACCGTTGTGTTACGACGGTGACACTACAGAAGACACTCTTACGATAAGAATGCCTTGTGCAGTGAAATGTAGCGTCACAATCGGATGCAGAGGAGCTCGGGGGAGGCGGCCGGCGCTTCGATCGGCAGCTTGGGGGAGCTAGTAGGCGGATTGGTTTGGTGTGTGTTGGGGATACGTGTGGGGGAGGCATATATAAGGGCATTTTGGTAGCGGAACTAAGAGGTCGTGGCGCTTTAGTTTGAAAGTTGGAATAGAGGGGGCGACAAAATATCACAGACGATTTTTAATACAAATCGTTTGTGATGAGGTAATATCACACACGGCTTTTAATATAAACCGTATGTGAAATATCACAGACGGTTTAAATAAAAAATCGTCTGTGATATTTGGCAAAAGAACCATCCGTGATACTTCACAATCTGGTTTTCATCATGAACCGTCTGTGATATTTTTCTTCATAGACGGAATACAAACTGTCTTTAATTATACTTAATATTGACAGTTTTGGTTAACCGTCTGTAACGAGACGTCTAGTATAACTATTTTGTAGTAGTGTCTGTATATATGTCATATCTGTATGTGTGTGTATATGAATATATTCACTTCATAATGAATACAAACGCTATTTATAACAATCACATGCGTGGCTGTGGGTGCAGGATCGTAATGACAATGCCGATGGCCATGAACGCGACAAG
Organism: Bonia amplexicaulis; assembly: GCA_036346245.1. Lineage (NCBI taxonomy): Eukaryota > Viridiplantae > Streptophyta > Magnoliopsida > Poales > Poaceae > Bonia > Bonia amplexicaulis. The sequence goes on along the minus strand of CM070754.1, from coordinate 16,553,432 downwards.
CAGGCTGAGGTCGAGCTTGCAGCCAAACACTGGCTGCATGACCCCGCGGCAGAGCGCGAGGAAGAGGTCACACAATGTGGAGAAGGGCCGGCGGTCCCACGGGATGTCAGGGAACCACGAGAGCAGCACGCCGATGAGGAGCACCTCCAGGTAAACAAGCCACCGCACTGCCGCCGACATCTTCGCTGCGACTGCGCCCGGATCACAGGCCGCCATCTAGGCTCCAGTTTGTACCAAAAAGAAAAAAAGGAATGAAACTACCACCACAACTACCAAGAAGTAATGGTCGGTGGCGAAGCTACCCTCTAGAGTATACCAGCACTATCGCCCACCTCAGGCTGTTCTTTGCTGTACAACTAGGGGTGCAAACGGGTCGGATTAATCCTGACCTATTCGGCACCGAATTCGATTGGTATCGAATCCGATTGATATCGAATCCGAAGAAAAAATATGGGTTAGGATATGGTAACAGCAATATCCGTCCCGAATCCGATACGTCTTCAAGTTTGATTTCAGGTTATTGCTACTATTTGACGTTTCATTTTCTTTTGCAATGGTAAAATAAAATCTTCCACATCAGCTATTAAGTAGTAACATCAAGTTCTTGACAATACGTCCTCCTACTCCATTTGTTGTGCTGCATGCATTCCTTACAAACAAGTAGGGGTGCAAACGGCTCGGATTAATCCTGACCGATCCGGCACCGAATTCGATTGATACCGAATCCGAAGAAAAAATATAAGTTAAAATATGATAACAACAATATATGTTCAAATCCGATCCGTTTGCACCCCTATATACAACTGACCATGGCCAACGCATCGAAGAGCCTCGCTCACTACTGTCTCAACAACAACGGCCGCCTCGGAATCTTGCACCGAGACCAAAAGTTCCAGCTGTTCCAAGTGCACACTAGTTAACTCCATGTGGGAAGAAAGAGATAAACATAAATCTGAAAAAGGCACAGGAGTGTATAAGATTGGGTGGAAGACATAGGAGACGGCATGGTTTACATTAACATCTTTACTATTATAAAAAAATAAATTAGTGGTTATACGTCCATTCTCCTTCAACCGCTCTATTCATTTAACTTCTCATCATTCTCCACTTTCCAACCGATCAGAGTAACTCTATTCTATAGCACGATTCTCTATACATTTAATGAGTTCCGTTGCAACGCACGGATACATAACTAGTTACATATGAAAAGTCAGCAAGATTGGGTAAAAGATTTGAATATAACAGACACAGGAGATCATGTAGTTTACATTAACACTACAGATGACGATTCATTTGAGTTTGGGTAAAAAACTCACTTGGACGATCTTCCAATCAAAAAATCAGTAATTGGTGTGTCTCGATGAATCAACACAATGTCCACCTGGAATAATTTCAATGAGTCCTAAATTCAATGAGTCATAATTTCAATACAGTGTTACTATACATTACACATTCCGTGCATACATACCGCGCATTGCCGTCGTCCATAAATCCAGCCACTGCTAACTGCTCACAAATGGTATAGTACTAGCCTCGTAGGCGCGGCGCCACGTCGCGTTAGCCACCGTACGCAAAAAAATAAAAGAGGCGATAATTCGTGAGGAGTTTTCCAAAAAAAACCCAGGAGAAAACGTATTTTCGAGGAAGGTAAATGGCTTTTCCGGGAAAAACACGGGGGCCTTTTCGCAATTTGCCACCCCAGACCGTACTGAGATTCGGTCGCCACGCGCCGGCCGGAGCACGCGCGGGGGCGACGTGGCCTCGCGCGGTCGCGGCGTCTCCCCCAAATGTAATAGACGGAGTATGCATCAGCATGTAGCAGAGTAGAATTGCACTAGGACAGGAAGAAAGTGGAATTCAAGAAGTACAAATCACTTTCAGTAAAACAATCGTACCGACTTCTTTTGCATTGTCATTTCTTTTCAGTTCATCTACAATCCGTATGCAATAGTCTATACCCGAACAATAACAGGTAAATGCCAAATTGGAAGCTAATGCATAGAAGGGAGGGAAGGCAGTAATTTCAAGTTGATTAAGGTGTGGAAATACATCCCAACATAAAAAGACACTCTTTTGTACATTCTCTGCAGAACAGAAAAGGTACTTGTACTTCAATTCATGCATACCATCAGGCTGATTATCGAGTACATTTCCAAATAGTTTCGTAGAAGAAGATGACTATGTCAAACAGGCTCCTGATTTTAAAAATCCCAAGTTTTCAAACCATATTTGTAAGCTCTCTAAAACCTTGTATGGACTAAAGCAAGCCCCTAAAACTTGATATGATAGGCTTAAGAGTTTTCTATTTAAGAATGATTTTAGCATGGGAATGATAAATAAAACCCTGTTCACTCTTAAGCATGACAGTGAAATTCTTCTTATTTAGATTTACATTTTGATGATACAATCTTTGTTGGCTCCTCTCATGCAGGAAATTCAAGATGAGTATGATAGGTGAGATGATTTTCTTTCTTGGTCTTCAAGTTAAGCAAGTAAAGGAAGAGATCTTCATTCATCAAAGTAAGTACACCAAGAACCTTCTTTGGTAATTTGATATGGGAAGTAGCAAGCCAATATTTACTTCAATTACCAACTCCACTGTGTTGGACCCTAATAAGGATGGAGAGTTCGTGGATCAGAAGGAGTACAGCAGCATGATCGACTCCCTCCTGTACCTCACGGCTTCGAGCCCGAACATATAGTTTGTTGTGTATCTGTGCACTCTATTTCAGACTTCCTCTCATGCTTCTTATTGTCAAGTAGTGTGTCACACTTTCCAGTATTTTTACGACACTTTTAACTTTAGTGTCTGGTATTCTTCTAATTATGCATTCTCTCTTCGCACTTTTTCTAATACTGATTTTGTAGTGTGTAGAATAGATTACCTCTTAAGCAGTTCTCTGTTGCACAGTCTACTGCAGAAGAAAAGTATATAGCTGATGCTAGTAGTTACTCTCAAGTTCTCTAGATTTTATCTATTCTGTGATACTATGGATTAGCTTTAGGTAGTGTTCCGCTCCTGTGTGATAACATTGGTGTTATCAACATTGCCAAAAACCCAGTGCAATACTCCAGGAACAAGCACATTGATATTAGATATCATTTCCTTAGAGACCATGTATAGAAGGGGATGTTCAGCTTCAGTTTGTAGAGTTTGAGCATCAGATTGCCGATATTTTCCCTAAAACTCTCGATTCTTCTCGTTTTACGTCTTTACGAGGGAGTTGGGGTTATTTCTCCTTTCAACTTGCTTTGATGGGGAGTTTGACTGTTTTGTATTCATTATATCATATTGCACACTTAAAACTCAACAATGTGTATTGTTTAATTTAAATAGATCTTTAACTATTATCCACATGTGACATGATGTCTTACTTTATATCTTGCCATGTCTTGGCTAGTTTGTTAGATTAATCATGTCGTTCAATGTATGGCTTAGATTTTGCCATGCTAGCTTGTTTAAATATGAAAAACTTAAACTAAATCTTGTCAATGTTGGATCTTTTGACTAGTTTTGCTCTAATGTTGGCTTCTCTTTTTTTTCCTTTTTCCTTTGCATTATCCGTAAAGATATAACGGTGTTTTCATTTTTTCCAATTTCTTCTTTATTTTTCTTTAATTGATATCTTAAAAAGCACAACCGTTATAATATTATTTCAGTCAAAAGTTAAAAGATAAAAGACACGGCACTTTAGAATAAGACCCAAAATGCAAAAGGTACATGTATTGTATTGCATGGTGGAGGATCTCCATCTTTCACTCTGAAGTGAGGTTGCAACATAGTGATGGGACGCCATGGAAGGAGATGTGCAACCGGGAACAAAGCAAGCGATTGATTAATGAACATATGATTAAATCAAGCCAAAGCATTCACGCTCTGCCTTAAGGAAGCTAAAGTCGATTCACATTCCACTACGACAAGTGTGTGGCGAGATGCGTACTCGTAGCTAGTATGATGGCTGCCTGCCATTAGCGCCATTAGCTAGCGTCGCTTTTGGATATAGGTTGGTGCTTTGTGCTAATCAATGTGGATTAATTAGATCTGACAGGAGTACGTGCGACCGATGCTCTGTCACACACGTACTATACGTAGCGGTGAAATGATAATAGCTCTATGATATTTATTTTTCATATTTTTTTTAGATACAGGTACGAATATATACACTCCGGATATAAACATAAATACGAATAATATCAAATATAAATACGAAACGAATATGAATTAAATCGAATACGATTATGAACATTTTTTGGAATATAAAAATCTTTTAAATTATACATATAAAATGAACAAAAAAATATAACTAGTTTGTTGATCAAATCTGATCAACATTCACGAAGAACATTCGTAAATTCTTCGTATGGACTAGGGGTATCTACGATGGCTGGAGGCAATTCAGCCTTCAAATAAAAACCTTCAACTAACCTCTAAACATAGTAATTTTGTCTGTAATATGTAATATTTATCTTCAATGTGTAATATCTAGTATCGATGCTAGCCTCTAGAGCTTAGAGGCCAAACGTTGTAGTATATGGAGGCTACAACTACCTCTCCTCTTAGAGACTATTTTGTCTATACACTGGTGGTGTTCAGTTCAACTTATTTTTGGTGGTTTATGGCTGAAAAAACTGTAGCTGGCTGAAAAAAACACTGTAGCTGACAGAGAATTATTCAACATAATTAAATTTAAAAAAATTGAAAAATATAAAAAATTTGTTAGCCCATCACAGACAACGCAAACGAATACGAAAAAAAAAGAACCGGCAAAAAAGCTCAAAAAAAGCCAAAAATTCAGAAAAAGACAAAATTATGAATAGTACAAAAATAAGCCAGAAGCCAGAAGCTCAAGCCATATTGAGCGGTGCCAGTACTATGGGACTGCACATCTGCACTAACCCACCCCTTAACTGGACGTCCGCACATCTACACTGCAGGAGCGACTGACAATACTGGGCAAAATGGTCAACGGAAAAAACAGAGGCAGAATGCTCGGGTGCGTCGGCCCGCTCGTTTTGGTTTGAGCTTATAGCTTCTGACTTCTAGTTTACTATTCCTCGATTTCATCTTTTTGTGACCTTTTGGTTTTTTGGCTTTTTTGCCCTTTTTTTCTCGTATTCATTTGTATTGTCTGTGATGTGCTAAACTATTTTTATTTTAAAATTTTTAAACTTAATTACGTCAAATAAACTACTATCAGATATAATATAAAATAATTCAACTATAGTATAAAATAAACTATAAACTAATTTGTTTTAGCTGAACTAAGCAGTCCTTCACGGGGCAGTTATCGTTTCTGCGTCAGTGCATTCAGTGGCTACCGATGAGCAACCACGACTGTCGATGGTAAGGAAACGCGTTGCCCACCTGGCTGCGCAGTTATCCGTCTGCTTTCTACAAAATCCATGCGTTGCAAATAGATCAATGTGTTTGGCTAGACGCTTGGTAGAATGGTTGTTTATTGTGGAACGAGAGCTCAAATAAGTGGACCAAAAAGAAACTCAAAACACAATATGCTTCTTCGTTCTTGATGTGTAACATACGGTAGATTCTTTTGGGCTATGTATAACTGAATTTTTTTTGGATTTATAGTTTATCTTTCTACATTAACTAGTTTTCTCATAAATTTTTTTAAGACGGGTCTATAAAACAATTGTAGTAGACACTATCTCGACTTCATCTACATCGGCCAACATCGAACGCGAGTATCTCTCTTTGTAATCTTCTATGAACAGTCAGAATTTAAAAACATAAGTCAAAAACCACAATGTCTTTTGGCCTATGGCTTTTGAATTTTGATTGTTCACGAGAGAGTATAAATAGAGAGACAGTCACATGTGATTTTGATCAGCATATCTGAAGTCGGTATAATGTCTATTACAATCAATTTATAAATCTCGTCTTTTACTATTTGAAAGTTAGTTCCTGTAACAAAAGCCAAAAGTTTCAAATAGCAAGGTTAAAAGAACCCAACCACGAAAAGTTTACCATTGGACCGCGCAGGGCAGGGTATGTACACGAGAAATTGAGCGCGCGAAATGGCAAGAACTGATACGAGCAAAACCTGTTCATCCAATTTCTCGTCCGGGGACTCTAGGCACGTGTTTGGTGGTTGCTATCGATCCAATTTCATATCTCCCTAAAAAATTCGATCCGATTCCACGTTTCACGTGCCATTGCCCACTCTCGCCGAAAGTTGCAAATTGCTTTGGATTTGATCGACGTCGGGCTCAAAAGATTCAAAAAAAAATAAAAAGTTTGATGCGCACGAGCGACGAACGAATCCTGGACGATTCCAAAGCGTGCTGGAGCTTTGGATCTTCCCTGGTCAGTGTTCTTAATTTTTAAATAAAAGTGTGGGTTATTTTGAACCGTGGCTCATGACTTATGGCTTAATTTTTATATTCTGACTGTTCGCGAGAGGCAGTACGTAGAGGAAAATAGTCGCATATGATTTTGGTCGGTACAGTTGAACTCAGTACACTTTTTACTACATTCTTTCTGTTGATATCATCTTAAAAAAAACATATAATTTAAAACCTAATTATTGTACTTCGTACAAACATAAATTGGCTGAAAGTCCAACGGAACCAGCCAAAAAAATGTGGCCCATGAATCCCAATAAATCCAGTGCCAAAAGTTAGGCACATTTCATAGCACCAGGTTGCTTGGATATGCGTCCAAAAAAGGATTAATTGTTGGCGCATCTAGTCCAGCCTCACCGTCGGAATACGACCATGCACCAATGTACCATTAATGTGGTAGCGATACAAGTGAACCATTGTCCGTTTGTTATCTCAGTTTTAGCAATTAGACGAAAGAAAATAAAGGCTAATAACAAGTGCTTCGATTAAAACAAACAATTGTAGTGTCATTTTCTACATTATTAGTCACATGTTTGTGCGTTGCAACGAAATTTATTGGATATATAGAGAATCATGTTTTGAAAAAGTGCTACTCTGATCAGTTAAAAAATAGAGAGTGATGAGAAGTTGAGAATAAGACGAACGTACAACCACTAACTTATTCTTTTATAACAGTAATGATGATGATCCATCGTGGGAATTATTTTTTAATTGAGAAAAAGCAATGGTATGGTGCTATAATCATGCAACGGTATAGGATTAGCAGAAACCCCCTATGCAACGTATGCTATTATTTGTTTTTTTTAAACAACGATGCTTTAGAAATTAATGTTTTCCCACTACAGAATAAAGAAAAAATGCTATGGGATGTACACATAATTTGGATTGTAGTGATTTCTTCAAAGTATATAGTGTCTGGGTTCTTTTTGTTTTGACTCATCATTTCATACTACAATAACTAGCTTTTATATGATGTGTTTTTTCAAGGTGGGATCTATAGGTAGATTGTAGTACACACTATACTAAGCTCAGTTATACCGGCCAAAATCACATGCGACTGTTTCCCTGGGCATACTGCCTCTCGCGATAGCCATAATTCAAAAATCATAAGTCAAAAACCAAAACCACAGCCCAAAAGAACCCATCTCATATGTAGTTGTGTACAACCATGTTCTTTTCGGTTGCGACTGGTGACATTTAGCACTAATGCTAGCACTTGTGCAAACGAATTGAATCCCGATAAGCCGCCTCGAAAAGGCTATCTCGATAAGCCGCTTCGAAAAGACGATAAAAAAATCGTTCCGTTTGTTTATTCAAAGAAAACCATAAGCTGAAAAGAACGGAGCAACTACTTCCCATAGAAAAAAACAACATAAATTGAATGACATCAAGAATGGAGTCTTTTATATGAAAAGGAAGTGTCTTTTTCTCCATTACTTTGAAGCGGCCTGAAATAATTTTAGTTGCCTTCTTGAAAAGTTATGTGGCATGAGTGCAAGACAAATAGGGCTATAAACAATTTGAGCTCGAGCGAGCTCAACCTACCAAGCTCGATCTTAATAGAAGCTCGAGTTGAGCTCGAGTGAGCCTAAGTTGGCGGTCGAGCTTTGAGCTCAACTCGAGCTCGGCTTGGACGAAGATCGAGCTTGGCTCGACAAAGCTCGTCTAGACTCGATAAAACATGACTTCATATTTTTCATCAAGAAAAATTCATTCTCACATCAAAGGGACAGCCAGACCGGGCAATCACCAAACAAGCAACAAATCAAAAATAACTAAAAGCATACAAAGAGCATAAGAAAATAAGTTAATAAAGGAGAAGAAAGGAAAGGGGAAAAGGCACTGGAGACCATGATTACCGTAGGGGAGTTCGAACTAAGGGCAGCCATGGCCAGCCCAGAGCCAAGGGAAGCTGTGGCCGGGAGGTGGCACCTAGCCGAAGGAGACCAAGTAAGGCGGCTCGAACCTTTGAACCAGAGAGGCGGTGTCAGGTCAGAGGCGGTTGGTGGGCCGAGACCGGTGGAGGTCGAGGCCGAAGGGAAGCCGCAGCGATGGCCGGAGGATGAGATGCAATTTGGAGGAGGCAGTCGCGTCTGGCGTAGCTGGGACCAAGAGCGCGGCGACTGAGCAGGGTGGCGGCGCGTAGGAGATTGGACATTGCCACATCGGAGGGAGACGACAGGGAGCCCAGAGGCCGCTGTAGGGAGGCTGGAGGTGGAGCTAGACAGAGGCGGGACTAGAGGGGCCGGAGGAGGCGCAGGGGGGCCAAGGAATCAAAGCTGGAGGAGCCGGCAGGGAGCTCGAAGGGTCGGAAGGCAGCGGCATAGGGAGCTCGGAGGAGCCGACAGGCAGCAGTGTAGGGAGCAGGCATAGGGGCCGGGCGGATGGCCCGGATCTGGTGGGGAATTTGGGAAGGAGGAGGGTGGGGAAATGGGAAATGGGATCTGGGGACCTCGGCTGGGGGCTGCCGGGCTAGGGTGTCGAATGGGTGGGGTGGGTTGGGCAGTGTTTTGAGTCGTGAGGACATGAGGGTAAGGATCGACTAAGGAATGAACGAATGAAGCTCGAACTATTAGAGTTTGACTCGAATAGGCTCGCGAGCTCACGATGGAGCTTGAGCCCGATTAGTTATAAGCTCGAGCCGAGCTTGAATCGAGTCAAGCTCGAGCAATTCACGAGACTCAAGCTTTTATACAGCCCTAAAGACAAATAATATGTATGGATCACAGGAAAACTCCACCCTAATTTCCATTAATTCCTTCTTAACACTCAATTTTTGTTACCAATCCAATAGTTAGATTTGTACCTAAAATCACAATAATTGTTAGCTAACCTATGACCATCACCATTCCAGACCGGAAAACTCACTTGACAAAAGAGGAACACATAAACATTTTTAAAAACTATTTTTCCGCTTTTCTGCAGTAACTAATTTTTAAACGAAGTGTAATTTTAAGGTGAGGTCTACAAGTTAATTATAGTATACACTGTAATGACATCATTTATATCGGTTAAAACCGCACTTGAGTTTCTGTTTTTCTGTACTCTCTCATGAAGAGCTCAAATACCATAAGCCACAGCTATAAGATATAAGCCGAAGCAAAAAAAATACCAAAAAAAAGTTTGCTTTGAAGTGTGGGAGTTTTTTTCCCGATGCTGGCATAGGAGGCGAAAGCGGGTCTCCTTCCCTTTTGAAACGACTTGAAATAGCCCGTTGCCTCCACAGAAGTTAGCTGGCAAGACTGCAAGACAAACCATACGTACGGACCATAAGAAAATTACACCCCGATCCCCATTAATTACTTCTTAACACGCAATTTTTTATACCAATTTGAAAATCAAACTGTACTACTAATCTTCATAATTGTTAGTTCATCCGTAACCGTTGCGGACATGTGAAACCCAACCTACTCATCACCCCTCACTCTGACACAAGGGGGAACACAGGTTTCCTTTGAAGTGAGCCAGATTTTGTTGTCGTTGGCGTAGGAAGCAATAGATGAGAACAAAGTGGTGAACGGGTGCATAACGTGTGGGAATCTGCCGAACAGTTCGGACCAAATCCTGAAGAAAGCTCAAAAACTTGATAAGCCTGCTTAGTTTTAACTAGTCGGTCAGCCAAGTTCTTTGATTTATAGTTTCTCTTAAATAAATAAATAGATATGACAGTTTCTTCGTCACCCGTTTCAAAGCAACTTATCGAAACATTTTTTCTGAAGCGACTTATCGGCATTTGATTCATTCATACCAGCACTAATGCTAGGACCAAAAACTATAAGTCGCAGTTATAAACTATAATTGGCAGTCGAAAAGAACCTATGATGTGTAGCTGGTCTTTTGGAGTGCGACTAGACATGTTCCTTGACTTTTTCAATGCCCATGTATGTGTAGTTGGTCTTTTCCCATAGCGCCATGCCAAAACCGACGGATTTCAAAAAGCCTACACAGACGTGTCCTAGGATCTAGGGCCACGCGATCCTGTCTGGCCGTTCCCCGACCAACGATCGCGATCATCTGCCCCGATGTAGAGGGGCACAAGTGTAATTATCACCTCGACACCCTAATCGGTTCCATCGTGATTAGCACAATGAGGTGGCACGGATTAAATTGGCTTGGCCCGTAGCGCTCCACGGCCGAGCACCCATTACGAACCCATATCGTCGATGACAAGTGGGCCCGGTAAGTGCGGGCCGGGGTGAGGTAGGGATGGAGGGGGCGGGTGGGGGAAAGGATTACGGTGGTTAAGGTGAGGCTCGTTTGTCTCGTGCAGTGTGGAGGAGTGCTCGAGTCACCGCCACATGTGCAGAACAAAATAGAGCGCCACCTCGGCTCACCGTTTGCTTTTGGGTCGGTAGTTGGCTTGTTTATCTTAATACTTACCTAAAGGGAATTGCTACCATACAGATGTGAGGATCAAGAGATTTTATCGGATGGCCTCACTCCACTTTCCCTGTCTACTCACTTTGCCAACTCCTTTGCTCATCTATAGCGACGCCATTATGACATCCTCTACTCATCCACAACTGGTTATATATTTTCACTATATGCTACATGTGACTGATTCGTCTCCCCCCTCTCTCTCTGTCGAGATAGCACGTTAGAGGAGCCAAGGGCTTCGGATCTGTGTAGATCAAAGGGAGCTAAGGACATTGAATTCTGCAAATCAGAGAGAATGGCAAATGGAGGCGAGACGAGAGCCATTGGGCTGGCCTTAGCCCCACCAGATTTGGGTCTCTAAGCTGATTGTCTCCTTCGTCGGCAAGCTCAGCCATTGCCAATGCCCACATGTCTCTGTGTGTGCCTCCTATAGGTTCAATTTGTTGCAGGCATTAGCTGGATCTGTTATAGGCATTCACTCGATTTGTTGCACAAGTTCACTCCAAGTGTTGTAGGGCATTTTTTATTTTGTTGCAATGTTGTTGCATCCTTTAATTATTAAGATGAGTTTTGTTGCAACTAGAGAGAGATTTTGTTGCATGAGTAGCCACTCGTTGTTGTGTTTGTGCTGTGAAAATTTGTAGGGTTGAATAATTTTGTTATAGTTATTGGTTAGATTTGTTGCAAACATCATTGAGAAATATTGTGCTGAAACATCTGATGGTTTGGCTCCCATGTACGAAAGACTCGTATCGAACACCTCACCTAGGATGAACCATCACCACACAAATATTATTTTTATCCTCTCCTACCGATAGTTCTTTTCAGTTGTCCCTGCCCCACAACCACGTCTCACTGGTGGCCAGAAGCTCAAAGCTCTCCCACCCCTGGCCCCTCTCTCTCTCTCCTTGCAGCTTGCGCTCGAGAAAAGCCATGCGCCATGGCTAGAGCTCACATGGAGGTGTCCTTTCCGTGAAGAGGCTAGAGTTCGTTGGACATGTCGCCCACCGTAGTTAGATCTCGCCAGATTTGGCAGGCGGAAGCTAGATGAGCTGGGGTGAGTAGTGCTAGCCTTGCCCTGCTAGATCCAATGCGCTAGTGAATGGGGTGGCTCATCCCTATCCTTCTCTATGTTCATCTCAAATGTTGAAGTAGATAAGTTGAGTTGTTACAGCATCTATTTCTGAATGTTGCAGTATAAGACATCAAATGTTGCAAATATTTTGATGTTTTCTTTATTGTTGCAACAAGGTTTAATTTTTGTTGCAATATGTTCTTGTATTTGTTGCCCTAATAGTTGAAATTTGTTGCACATTTTTATTTGTTGATTTCGTATTTGTTGCACATTTTTATTTGTTGATTTCGTATTTGTTGCAATCGGATCAAAGATTTGTTACAAGCTTTATGAACTACTTGTTGTGCTTCTATGATTTTTTTGTTGCACTGGATTGAATTAGTTGTTTCATCCTCATCTAGTCACCCACAAGTCTAAGCCTCACAATCCCTATTCTTACATCCTAGCACTTTCCCCCTCCAGTAGCTAGCCATCGTTGTATCCATGCCCCCTCTGCTCTTCCTTTCTGTCAGACCCGGATTTTTATATCCGAAATCTCCTGTGATTACTGCACTAATCCCTGGATCAGTAGTTAGTGCACACAGATCATTGCTGGATCATACATACATCGCATAACATAAATAATATTACAAACCGTTGTTGGAGTTACGCCACGTCGGGCAATAGTTTTACAAAAGGGCTCATAGGCCAAATGTTATCATTACAATCATTCAGCAACAACGGAAGCAAAAGTAAGCCATAGCCGCAGGCAAGTGACTGGGGGTAATGTGTGCATTATATATTACCTAGGCTTTAGATAATATACGTGCACACACAGCCTTAAGTCTAACTTGTCTAGGCCTAGGAACATAAGCGACGTCCTAGTTCCCATCGTCGTTTCCTTCCTCCTTGACTGGGGCATCATCGTGATCATAATGATCCTGCATCCCTGTCTCTGTTTTGATATTGCGAGTGTGAGCACACTATCCACCGTGCTCAGCAAGTTATCACACAGGATGCAGTAAATAATATGCTTGGCTAGTCAAGGGAAGGCTCGGGTTTAGTTGTTTTGCCAGAAAATTTGCGCGTAAATACTATAGTTGAAATCCCTATGATCTAGCAACCTTTAAATGGTACGCAGGTTTAGTGATGTACAGTCTTTGTAATAGCGATACAGATTCCATCCATCTTTACATGGTATCTGCACCATATAGCGTCTTTCAGCGTTATAGCCGCTTAACATACCACTGGGACAAAACCCAGGACAATTCCAAACCAGGGCATCCCACTGCCCTCTGTATTTTCCATTTCATTTACAAATCCTTTTGAAAACAGAACTATATCTAGTTAAGTCCTCATGTCCGCCCATGACCGTGGGCACGGCTGTTCGAATAGTTTTGACTCTGCAGAGTTTGTACACTTTCACCACAAGCGATAATCCACATGTTGCCCCACCTGATTCCTTGGTCAAGTGGTCAAATAGATTATCACATGACTGTTCAGAATATCTAGTTCCTCTCGTCATCTCACCCTATGGGAAACTGCCCACTTGCGGTGGGTCACATACGTTGCACGGGATGTTCACCACGGCTACTAGCATTATGCGGGCTCCACTCCCCCCAATGCTAGTACGACTGGTGAACGTCACCCTCCACTCGGTGTCCCTTTAGGCATTCTTTGCCCTTGCATAACCACGTCTATCCACTACCGGTGAGATGAATCGGGGAGTGTCGATACCGCTACTTAGCCAAGTTGTAATTTACAGACATGTGGTTGTACTGTTTTACACAGGCTAACATGACAAGATTCAGTCCTTAGAGCTATCTGGGTGGTTCTACCATATTCCATAATTTTTGTGCTCCCACCGCACCACATACCAGCCCCCAAATCAGCCACCCAGATACTAAGCAAGTTTGGGAATTTTTGGGACATAAAATAATAGTTCCAAACATTTCACCAGTCATTCCCACCATGACTGCCCAAATCATTTATCATATTGCATGTGAGAGTTTTTGGGACATCTAAGTGTCCCCGTTTAACTAGCATTGCTAAGCAGTACGTTATATTATACTCTATTTGGGGAAAACTACTTCATACTAGTTTTACTATAGCGACAAGGTTCACATATCCCAAGATGTTTCAAAGAGTAATACTAACAAGCATAATAATGGGTGTATATCTACACTCTGTAAAACTGAACATAATCTACCACATAAAATAATAGCATGCACATGGATACTTTAACAGAAATTAGTTTGCATAAATCTGGGTTCAATATGGTCAAAGTGATAACTCGCCTTGGTCACAAGGATCTGGGAGTTGGGAGCTGGGATCTGCTGCTGCTTCGGCTTCTTCTTCTTGTGCCTCGTACGCTAATTTAACCGTAAGCGAAAATTTGCATAAAATAAAATGCAACAAATCAATCCAAATAACACTAGAAATTCAAATGAACTCTAAAAATTATGATTCTAGTTCCATTGGATAGATCTTGAATTTAGACGAATTTAGAAATTTGTCTCACTCGATTTGGAGTTAAAATGAGGAAGTTATGCCATTCTAAAGTTCTCAGTTTAAATAAATTCCTAAAATTATTAATTTCTGACGGGTGGGACCCACCGGTTTTATTTTATTTTTCATTTTCTTTTACGTTTGTGCCTCTGACATGTGGGGTTCGCATGTCAGCGGCTCGGATCCTCCGGCGCCCGCTGACAGGTGGGACCCGGGAGCGATGTGCCGCCTCCAGCGATCAGCGGTGGGGTCCTCTCAAATGCATTCTGGCGCCGAGGGAGGTCGGTGAGGCGTCGGCGGGTCCGGGAGTGTCGGAGTGAGCCGTGGCGGCGGCGATCGGCGGGCTTCGGGAGGTCTCCGACACCGGCGAGTCTGGCCGATGGGAGGTGCGGGGGAGGCCGGGGATGGGTTTGTGGGGTTCCTGGGGTGGTGTATGAGCTTGGAATCGAGCTCGGGTGGCGTGAGTCCGCGGGGAGGGAGTTCGCCGGAGTTGGGGAAGAAGAGGAGGCCGGCGGCGAATTGGGCTTTTGAAGTTCTATTTCTTGGCAGGAGAGGGAGAGGAGAGCGTGAGGAGGAGTTCGGCACGGTCCGAGGACCTTATAGGCACGCGGGGAGGCCGGCCTCGGCGCCTCCCGTCTGCGTCGTTCGGCGGCGGGGGGAGTAGGGCATGGCGGGGGCTCCTCAGGGGCATGATGCCGGTGTGGCTCAGGCGTCTTGGCGGGCGGCGGTGAGGCGGCGGACCGGCGGCGGCGAAAAAAGAGCGGCGGGGGGGGTGCCGTGCGCTCGGACGAGGACGGTGGTCCGTTGGTTCGAAGGGAGGACCGTCGGTCCGAACGCGCGGTGCTGCCAGCAGTCGGGCATGGAGCGGGCGAGGCGGCGCGCGAGGCGTGGTGGGGCGAGAGAGAGGCGCAGGGAGAAGAACGATGGTAGGGAGGGTGCTGTGGTGGTCGGGGCGGGGTTGGGCGGTCATGGTGGGCTTGGTCGGCTGACCCCATTTATTTCTTTTATTTTCTCTTTTCTTATTTTATTTAATTCATATATAAGTATATGTATATATATATATATATATATTCCTAATTTCTAAGAGGAGTTTGTCTACACATATTTCTTCAATAAAACCCTTTTTGTTATTTCCATTTTTCATATATAAATATTTATATTTATGTGTATTTATTTCTATTTTATTCCCTTCTCTCATCTCTTTGTCCAAACTTTAACCATATTATTATTCTCCAATTTTTAGGACCAACTATATCCCTTTTGCACTGGATCATCTTTTTAGATTCTCATTTTAAAATTTTGTTTCTTAGTGTTTTATATTTTATCTTTTGGAACCTTAATCGAGATTTAAGAAATGCCTTAAAATTAATTTCAAATCAAA
This sequence comes from Bonia amplexicaulis, assembly GCA_036346245.1. Lineage (NCBI taxonomy): Eukaryota > Viridiplantae > Streptophyta > Magnoliopsida > Poales > Poaceae > Bonia > Bonia amplexicaulis. The sequence continues at coordinate 16,537,749 of CM070754.1, read as the reverse complement.
CACAAGGCAAAATAATGCAAAAGTTTTATATTTCTAAATTTAAATTTTCAGGATGTTACACTTTCCACTCTCTTGCTCTCTCTACATGCATCTCTTTTGTAAATTCATTGCAACCGATCGGGTTCCTCCTCCTCTGCCCCTCCTGCTCCCCTAGTAAGATGGGGCTCCGGTGAGCCGATGGTGGCCAGAAGATCGCCCTCTCCTTCCCCGTGACTTCTCCTTGGAAGCAAACTACGACCACCAGCGTCATAAACCTCGGAATCGGTATCCTGAGCTCCAATGCTAGCCGTTGGTCTAAGGTCGTCGCCGCCCGTGCTAGAGGGAGGTTGTCCGCCATGGTCTCCTCCTTGAGCAAGCTAGAGCTCTGGCGAGGCAACGATGGCCGGAGATCGAGTAGAGATGAGCTTCTCTATTGTGCCAAATCAAACGGATGAAATCCATCCAAGTTAGATCTAACAGTGAGAGAAAGCGTATGATGAAAAGTTTTACATAGTATGTACGGACGCTAGTCGCTCCCTTCCTTAATCATCCCATATTTGTTCTCAAGTGAGTGATCTAGAGATAGAGCAGGGAAAAAGCTTTTTTTAACAGGGGTTGCAGGGAGTAGTATGCAAGAGCTTAATTAGCTAGTTGATGAATGATGATACAATTTTACCCCCTCTGTTTCACAATATTTATCCGGTGCGCACACTTAAAAACATAATATTTAATAAATTTATATTATACTTGTCCCTATTAGATACAGTAGTACTATATCTATATAATAGGGTAAATATAGTCCAATTTCATTAAATATTACTTAAATATTGTGACTCTTTTGTATGTGCGCTAGACAAATATTGTGAAATGGATGGAGTAATATCTATGATAGCAAATAAAATTGGTTTAATCTTACGCACCGAGCGTTAGCTTGGATGGTCGTAGACGTCGTCGAACATCTCAGCCATGAGTGTTCAATCTCGGGTGATCGAGCCTCATGCGCCTCATCGAATAAGAGTACACACGTGTGTTCAGTAGGAAAATATGTGTCTATGCTCCGCGAGACCTCGGTGCATCGCGAAATTTCCTAGCGTGTGTAGAGGACTCGCACGCGTGTGTGCGCGTGTGAGTGGTGTGAGGGTTGTGTGCATCTGCCTTGAACTCTGAAAAAATCGGTTGAATCATTTTTTTTTCTCTTTTGAAACATGCTGAATCTTTTTTCTTTCTGTGAGAAAAACATGTTGAATCTTTGTTCTTGTTGTTGAACGGCCACCAAAGAGATATTGTAGCTAGCAGGCCTCTCTCAACAGGAATGGACCCAGGCATGAAAATGCATAGCTAAGATGGACCATGTTGAGAGGAGGATAAATTTACTCATGCGATTGCTAATCTATGTCCTTATAAAACATGTCATCAAACCAGTGGTGAAGCCATACCTGTGGGGTCAATTGACCTCACAGATTTTTCTTTTGGAAAAATGCCAAAAAGCAGTGATAGTTAGAGTGACTTGACCGAGAAAATAACGCAAAATATTTAGAAAACGACACTATAGGAATAGTTAACGACATATCTCACCCTAAATGTTAAGTCCTCGCTCCACCATTGCACAAAGGAAAATTTCAGTCTATGCCACCGGTTATTTCACAGATTTGGATTATCGCACTGCTTTTTGCCTAATTGGTAGCATGCTGCTGGATTCGATATTTTTTTAGAAAATTTCATTCTGAGAAAGTCAATACCCATTGACTAACTGAAAAAGAATCTTTTGCCGTTTCAAATATGTTAACTTTCAATCAGATGCCATATAAAACTCTTTTTTGATTTAGTTTGATCACAATATTCCTCAGTGTGATAGACTTTTGCGACGACATCTGCTTGACAATTCCAAGTATTTAGAAATGCAAAAAATGCAGCGATGAGAATAAGATTGCCATGATTTTATACGTCATGCGATCTAGGCGAAACACATGCTCTTTCTCCATGCCTACTGTATAACTGTAGTGTGCATGAGTTATGTGCGTCTTTCTTATGCCTAAAAAAGAAAAATTCTTTTCTAACGGCTAAACACTATTTATCCAAAGAAAAGAAGGGAAAACACTATTTTATCCTTCCAAACCTAAATAACACCCGGGAGCTCGCTGCTAAGTGCTGACCAACCTGATTTCCACGTGGCTGGTCAAAATCATCCCCAGCCAAAGGTGAGAGCACCGCCACCGCCGCTGCATCTCCCAGCGCGGCACCCTCCTCTCCCTTCCGCTCCCCGCCCGGGCGGTAACCTCACCGCGGGGCCCGCCTCCGCCCCACCAGCCGCCCCAAACAACCGACCGCTCCTGGCCGCGACCCACGCCCAAAGCCCCAAACACACGAACGCAGCGCACACTGCGAAGCGAGAGAGAGAGAGACAGAGAGGAGAGCGAGGGGAGGTGGTGGGGCGGAGCCGAAGCTTAGCGGCGCGCCGGCCACCTCGCTGACGGCGTCGGTGGGCGCGGCGGGGAGGAAATCCTGGAGCTCGAGGCGAGGGGGAGGGGCGGCGAGGCGCCGTTCCACCCACAGACCGGCACCACGGCGGCGGCCAACGGCCGGGGAGGGGACCCCGCGGCGGCGAGGCGGCGGTGGGATCTGCCCGGCAAGGGGGCCGACAACACGTAATGGCGCTGCTCTCTCTGGGTGGTGGTGGTGGCGCTGTTGTTTTTTCTTTGGGCTGGGGGGTTCTGTTTTGGTGCTATGTTTCTCGAGCTGGTCGGTGGATCTGGGTGGCTGGGCGATCGATTCGGGCCAAGTTTTGTTGATTTCTGCGAGCTTTTGGTGGTTTTTTTCCCGGTAGGCGGGGGGTGGATTAGGGTTTCGCGTGTGCTGCGAAGGCTTTGGCTTTTGAATGGTTTCCTTATCTCGTGCTATTTCAAATGCCTTTTTTAGAAAAAAATGGTAGGAATGTTCGGCGTTCTAATCTCATTTTTAGTTTGCGTCAATGACTTGGTTTCCCTGCTGCAAGTAATGCGGTTTTGAGGGCGCGTTCATGCGGGTCTTAAAATAATGCGTGCCAATTGGGGCTTTGGCTGGCAATTGTAGGGTGTGTTTTTTATTTTGTGAAATGATATCCAGTGGGCGCGTTGTCATTGTGCAAGAAATCCATGAGTTTTTTTATTATTCTGTGCTGTTGAACTTAATTTTAAGCTAATTATATATTTCTCGTGTCGTGTAGGCATGCCTTTTTTAACTATAGAGTTTGCTATTTCTACGCTATTTGTTGTGATAAATTTGTGATTTTGTCTTGGTGGCCATGATGTTAGGATCGTCCCGTCTGAAGTTTTAAATTGCTCCCTTGGAGTATTGTATGGTGACATGATGATTCATAGTTTATTAATCCTACAAATGCTGTTGGTATTTATTGTCAGGAGGAGTTATTCCTATAGATAATGGTCAGCAATCTCGAATATTCAAAGTGACCTTTGCACATTTTTTTTTACAAAACTCGAAATATAATTCTTGTGAGTTTGGAGCTTGTCATGGTTCATATTCCGGGGAGTTGCCTCGGGTGACACACATGTAAATTAATATATTCACTGAGGAATTCCTTTTGCTATATGGTCAATAAGCAAATAAATGCAGTGTACTATATCACAATTGGAATTAAGAAGGATGAAGAGACAGATCCCCAAATGTACCAAAAATATCTTTGACTTTAGACAACAGCTCTTGGTTAGAACTTATGAAATGCATGGGTAATCTTTGTGATGTGTGTACTTTTAAAATGTTTAGATTATACAGCCTGCTTTTTTTATGATTGCTCTACATGTACATAGGTCTTGTTAGGATTTTAGCATAGTTGTTTGCATGTCATAATTCACATGATTGGCTAGTTATTCTTTTAATTTTAAATAATATAGTTGAAAGCACTATATTAGATTATTGCTTGATTCTATAATTGATCTGTTATTCTTTCTGATAAACTGCAAGGGGCTTCCGGGCTCCAGTTGCAGAGTCATACATGTATTTATACTTTTAATTTCGTGCAGTCCAATGGGGAAAGAGGTTGTAGAAATGTCCACGGATGAAGAATCAGATTGTGTGGTTATATGTCCACTGAATGGAAAAACTGATCATGAGGAAGTTATGAGTGGCAGCCATGATGAAGATTCTCCAAAAGGGCAAGAAACCCCTTATGTAGACTCACATACGGATGGTAATGCCCAGGAAGAGATGCCTTCAAATGAATATTTGCCAAAGCTGATTGATCAACAGAAGTCTTCTCTTCCCAATTCACCAACAAAGCCTGGTATAACTGGACATAAAGGGTCTGACCATACTGTTCCTGAGCCGTTCACTCTTGCAACTGAAATGAGGATTTCTGGAGAAGGAACTTTTATTCCAGTGGCTCATCCCACCAGCAATGCAGAAAAACTTTCTGACAAAAGTAGCACCTCACCGGCAAGTACGACAAAGAAGGTCTGATAGTCATCTGTACTCTCTTTCACATCATACTGTCCATGCTTCATCTGCTTCTCTGTCATATAATCCCCTGGGTGTAATTTTTTTCCCCTGAAGAAATCTCCTGAATTATTATCGTTCTGATATTATCTTGAGAAATTTCTGAATGTGTTAAGTTTTAGGGATAGGCTATCTTTCACTCGAAATGATACCGAGTTACTTTCCATTTGGCAATTAGGATGGTGTCTTTGGACGATCTTCCACAGCTATCTTGACTTTGTTGCACAACCTGAACCAATGCACATCAGACTTTTTATTGGCATAAGAGTTTTTCTGTTTACCTGGCTGTGTCTGTGATTTTATATGGCATACACTGTAGTAAGCTTTCTAGATATGAAATCAGCCGGCCTGATAACAAAAATTTACTGGCTATGGATTGCAGAGTCCATCAGTGACACCCAGGAAGCCTCTGCAATCTGACAATACTTCCCACAGTCAAGAAGAGGACTCGTATTCCGTTACTTCTTCGTATCCTTTTTCCCAGATATGGCTCATTGAGTTTCTCCTGTTGGCCTTATTCTTGGTTGTTATGCATTGCATTCACATACACAATCTTTACATATAGGCATATAGCTAGAATACGGATGGAACCACAATTCTGCATGTTCGTGAATATTATGGAACCACAATTCTGCATGCTCATGAATATTTTGTTCTTTGAACCACCAAACCCCACAAAATTACTTAGATAACTCGTTTTCTCAGATGTCTTTAGGCTTTTTCTGAGCTTCATACAGAACTGTAACTTCAGCAAGAGCTGGAAAAACTAAAAAGACAACAGTTCCTGTTGCTCCTACTTTTATATGTGGTAATCGTGCTGAGAAGAGGGGGGAGGTATGTATGTAATTTATCATACTGTATCGAGAACTTATGTATTCTGCCTAGTAATCATGATTTTCTTGATTCTTCAGTTTTACACAAAACTGGAAGAGAAACGCAAGGCTTTGGAAGAGGAGAAACTTGAAGCAGATGCCAGGAAAAAGGTGGGCCTTCTCTGGTTTATACTGCAGAATTGTGCTTTGTTGAAGCTAGGTTTTATTTTTGCACCACACCATGAAACCTGCCTTGTCTTTTGAAATAGTAGTCACTTGAAAATTTAAACCCCCAGTTTCATATATTCCATTCTTTCCAGTTTTGTTTTTTTTATGTAAATGGGATCTGAAAACTTTTTGAGCTTGCATTTGGCTATTGTGGTAAAAGGCTAAAAGCATGATGATTGATAAATTAGGATATGGTTGCAGTCTCTCGATGGCTTAAAACTTTTGAACAAATCTAAGTATCTAACAAAATTTTCTATTCACTAACATTCAATTGTGCCATAGTGGTATGATCCCTTGAGTAGTTAAATTGACTCATTTTTCTTTTTTTTCTTCTTTTACATAAACACCCACACCAGATTTTGATCTTGTTCAAAATGCAGCTGTTGCTTATTCAGACAAATCAGATTGGCTTTATCATGAAATTTCATCCCTCAATTCCATTGGGAAAGACTAACAGCACTTGGAAAACATCAGTCATTGGAACCTGAATTTATGAGGAAGTACCTTCTGTAGATTTCTTCCTGTGACAGACATCACGTGATATCCCTTAACATGGACGCAGACAGTCTTTCAAAGTTCAAATGAGAAACTGAATCACTGACTTGACTTCTGCCATGTAGGACTTGCTACCGACTACTGAACATGGCCCTTGCTGTGTTGTTATGTATGGCTTTTACTGAGTATGGTTTGTGCTGTGTTGTTAGACATGCTATTTGTGCCTTGGCAGTTGTACGAGCAGGTCAGAAGATTGGTTAATTAATTTGATTTTTCCAACAAGAGGGTGAAGGAACTCGTGCATATGGAGTCTGTTTATACGATGCTCATATTAATTCAAATAATTTTGCTAGCTGTTGCTGCCATTCTTTCTCATTTGCCCCACTTTTATAGGAAGAGCAAGATGAAACTCTAAAACAACTAAGAAAGAACCTGGTTATTAGAGCAAAACCCGTCCCAAGCTTCTACCATGAGGGACCCCCACCGAAGGTTGAACTTAAGAAGGTAATGTGCTTAGTTTTCTCTTGCTAAGATGTCCTAATGAAATTTTTTATATTTTGCATTGTTCAATTGAGTAGTAAATTCTGAAGCATTTGAACTTTCTACTGTACAAGATAGGCTCTTTTAATGGGAACACATGCATACCATTGAGGACCGAGATTATGTGAGGTCTTATATTTGTTTCATTAGTTATTTCACAGTCTTCTAGGTTGTACTCACTTTGCTTCAATTTGCTTTTTTGGTATACTGCTTTTCTTTGGTATGACTAGAGTCCATATTGGGATCCTCACCCAATATAATTCCTTTGTATTATTGATGTTTTGTACACTGCCCATTAGCACAAGAAGTAGAGGCAGTGATTATTCTATTTTCCGGATGTATGTTACTCATTGTTGTTCTTGTGATTGAACATCATTTAACTCAAGTGGTAAATTTTCTGAACTCATCACTGCTCAGATTTTCCCATTTAATTGACTTGGTCTACAGAAATATGCAGTCGTTTTTACTCAACAACAGGTCATGTTCCTACTCCAAAAGTGGTATTTATATTATTAAATTAGACATAATGTTAAATGTGTTAAGGATAGAATAGGAAATAGAATAAAATTGTTATTTGTTTCATTTTATGCCTTAGTATTCCTTATCTGTACATGGCATATTCCTTTGTATATCCCCCTTTGTACTCTTTATATATATTACCCGTTGGACCTCATGAATATATGCACAATATTCATAACATGTTATCAGAGCTTAGGTTAAATCTCTAACCTCGATCTACTTCTGCTCTAGCCGCCGCCGCTTGGGCCACCTATGCCGTCTGTGCCGCCACGACGCTGGGCCACCTCTCGCTCGATTCGTTGTCACTGCCGTCGTGCCACTGCCACCGTTGCGAGCCCGCCATGCCGCCATGAGCCGCCGCCGCCCGCGTCGTTCTGCTGCCCGCCCGCCGACGCCCGAAACTACACTCTGATCGATCCGCCGCCGCCGCCTGCCGCCGCCGCCGCGCTGCGTTCCGTTCCTCATTCTTGGCCTTGCTGCTACTCTCTCCAGATCGCCATGCCGGTAGCTATTTCCGTTGTCGCCGCTTTCTTGGGTCTCCGCTTCTGTCGTCGCCACTCCCGTTGTCGTCGTCGAGCCGCCGCCAGATTCGACGGTCGGCCATTGCTCCGTCGGCCAGACGGCGGCGGCGGCCGCCCGTCGTCCGCCCTCGGCGACACCCGAGTGGGCCGTTCGCCGATCCGCCGTCGGTGGCGCCTTAGTGGAGTGGGCGACCCATTCGGTGAATCGGTTCGACCTTTTTATTCTGTAGTTTTATAAAAAAAGAAAAGAAGAAAAAAAAAGAAAAGAATATATATTTTAAACGTTGTTCTAACCGTTGCGCCGTCCAGCGCCGCCATTTAGACTTCGTTGCCCTGGTCGCCGTGCCGTCCAGCGCCGCTTATCGATGGCTTCCGTTCCATTTGCTGCTATTCCATTCTTGGGAACAAAGCTCCATGGAACGAACTACAGGTTATGGTCTTCCCTCATGAAGATCACGTTTGATGGTCTCCGTCTTTTGGGACATGTTACCGGTGCACGTCCTTCTCCGCCATCGTCGATTCAGCCTCCTCGGTCTACTACGCACCTCCCGGGCGATGAGAGCGCTAAGAAGGCGAGGTCGAGGCTGCTGCCGATGTCGCTAATGAGGCTTTTCAGTATACCATTGACGCTTTCGAGCGTTGGTGTCTTGATGAGGCCGTGTTCGTGCCATCCTTGTGGTCGGCGGACGACTCCATTCACCCGATATTGTTGGTCCGCGGTCTACTCGGCGGATCCGGGAGTACTTGCGTGGCGATACCGCAGAGCGATGATGCTCGCTTCTTTCGCTTCGGCGTGAGTTGGGTGATGCTTCGCCAGGGAGATTCTTCTGTCGACGACTTCTTCCGAGTTCTGGCTAGTCTCTGGCGACAGCTATATGAGCTGGCTTCTCCACTGTGCCAGGAGTGCCACAAAGTTCAGAAGGCGGATCATGTTCGCCTTCGTCTTTATGATTTTGTCTGAGTCTTCGCCCAGAGTTTGAGCCTGTCAGAGCTCAACTGCTGAGCCGCTCGTCACGACCGACTGTCACCGAGGTTCTTTCGACACTTCGTGCTGAGGAGCTTTGTCTCGTATAACAAAGACAACGCGCTCGACCGTGTGCTTGCTTGCTTCCTTCGACTACACCGACGGTTCACCACGATCGCGGTTCCTTCCTGTGCTGTTTAGCTCCGCTTTTGCACCAACTGGAGTTCAATGCAACTACTGCAAGAACTTCGGGCATGACTACCAAAGTTGTGTGGTGCGAAAAAAGCGGAATAAGGTGCGTGGGGTTGGATGATCCAAGGGGGACAGGGAGGCCCTTCCTTCACAGGAGGACAGATCCGCTCATCAAGATTGCGGCGGTGGCGCTTGAAGATCTCGCCGAGCTCGCTTGGCAGCTCTCACAACTCAGCGGGTTCTGCCAGTCTAGCTTAAACGTCTCCTCCATGTATCTCTTGGGTTCTAGATTCTGGTCTCTTTCCACATGACACCGGATTCCACATCTCTCACTTCAGTACGACCTCCAGTCCTCCCTATTTCTGTACAGACTGCTGATGGTACTTCCTTGTCTGTTAGCTGTCAGGGCACTCTTTTGTCCACTGATTTTTCTGTTTCAGCTGTTTCCTATGTTCCCCAACTAACCATGTAGCTTCTTTCAGTGGGACAACTCACTGACCTTTGACTCACACCTGTTTCGTTCAGGATTGACACACAGGGACGATACTTGGGACTGGCCGGCATCGTAGGGATTGTCAGGGTCTCTACATTCTCGATCGTTTTCATCTTCTGTCCACTTCAGTTGCTCCAACCACGTCTTCAGCTGCTCCTACCACGTCTCCTGCCACGTCTACCTCCACTGCCACTGCTGCCACCACCCCTGGAGTTTTTGCACAGTGGCATCACCGTTTAGGTCACCTGTGTGGGTCCCGTCTTTCGTCATTAGTGCGTCAGGGTGTCCTTGGACGTGTTACTATTGACACGTCCATGTTTTGTCGAGGTTGTAAGCTGGGCAAGCAGCTACAACTTCCTTATCATTCTAGTGAGTCCTTGTCTTCTCGTCCTTTTGATTTAGTTCATTCGGATGTATGGGGACCTACGCCTATTATCTCCAAAGGCGGGCATAAATTCTATGTTATTTTCATTGATGACTATTCCCGTTTTACTTGGCTTTTCTCTATGTCTAATTGTAGTCAGTTTCTTGCGATCTATCGTAGCTTTGCCATGATTGTTCGTACTCAGTTTGAGTCTTCTATTCGTATATTTTGCTGTGATTCTGCTGGCGAGTATTGTTCTAGTGCGTTCAGATATTTTATTTGTGAGCAGAGCACTCTTTACTAGTCTTCTTGTCCTGGTGCCCATGCTCAGAATGGGGTTGCTAAACGCAAGCATCATCATCTGATTGAGACTGCTCGCACCCTTCTTTTTGCTTCTCATGTTTCCCAGCGCCTACGGTCGAGGTCGCTTTCTGTTGCATATCTCATTAATATGCGACCTTCCACGCTCTTAAGGATATCGATCCTATAGGCGTCTCTACTCTAGAGCCCCAATACACTCATCTTCGTGTTTTTGGTCGCACTGTTTTGTCTTCTTTGTCGCCTCGTGGCGCATTAAACCGACCCGGTCGATCGAGTGTGTTTCTTGGTGCATTACGAGCATAAGGGTTATCGTTGCTATGATCTTTCTACTCGATGAATTAGGATATCACGCGATGTTGTCTTTGACGAATCTCGACCTTTCTTCTATCGAGATTTGGCTCCTCACACTGCTTCCACCATTGAGATGATCTCCTGGTTCTCTCCCTGACTCCTCACCCATTTCCCCCCTTTCCCAGCCTTCTATACCTTCACCTCCTGTGTTGTCTCCTGCAGCACCGCCTCTTGCTCCTATGGCACCACCGTCTCGTTTCTTTGGGGTGCACTGCTCCAGACGTCCTCGTACTTCACCAGATCCCTCTCCTGGTCTCTTGCCGACACCGATGTCTGATTCATCTGATAATGCTCCTTGTTATGCCCTTCGTGACTGGGCAACCATTCGGCCTCCTGATCGTCTTGGTTTTATTTCGACAGCTCATGATCTCTGTCACTGAGCCTAGTTCTTATCGTGAGGCTGCTTCTCATTCTGAGTGGCAGCTCGCTATGGCAAAGGAGCTTGATGCGCTTCGTCGTACGGAGACTTGGGATATTGTACCGACACCTGTGCGCGCTCGTCCTATCACGTGCAAGTGGGTGTACAAGATGAAGACCAGGTTTGACGGTAGTATTGAGCGCTACAAGGCTCGTCTCGTCGCTCGTGGCTTTCAGCAGGAGTATGGTCATGATTACGATGAGACGTTTGCCCCTGTTGCTCATATGACCACTGTTCGCACTCTTATTGCGGGTGCTTCTGTTCGCCGGTGGTTTATCTCTCAGCTGGATGTTTAAGAATTCCTTTCTTAATGGCGTCTTGCATGAGGAGGTTTACATGCAGCCACCACTCGGGTATTCTGTTCCATAGGGGTGCAATCGGAGCGGATACGGACGGATATCGCTTATCCTGTATCCTATTCCATATTTTTTCCTTGGACTCGGAGTCGGACATGGATAATGTCGGATATCTATTTCTCCATTCCGTATCCGTTCCATAATATTTCGGACGGTCAATCGGACGAAAATTATCCTCTTCTTTGCACAGGACATTTGACAGTATGGTACAATTAGTGTGAACATGGAGATTAATTACTGAGATGTTGAAGGAAGAACACTCAGTACTCTCACTTGTTTAGATGTGACAATCTGTCTATATGTTATTTTGTTCATAGGTGAAGTCACAACAGACTTTCTCATATCATTTGACATACGGATATATACGAACGGATATCACTTATCCCGTATCTTATTCCATATTTTTCCCTCGGAGTCGGAGTCGGACACGGATAGTGCCGGATACCCATCTACCCCTTCCATATCCGTTCCACATGCGTTCGGTCGGTCGGACGAACGGAAATTATCCGCTCCGTTTGCATCCCTACTGTTCCAGATGGCCATGTCTGTCGTCTTCGTCGTGCTATTTATGATCTAAAATAGGCTCCTCGTGCCTGGTTTGCATATTTTACCTCAGTGATCACCGCTGTCGGATTTACTGTCAGTGCCCATGATCCTGCTCTATTTATCCATGTCTCACCTCGAGGTAGGACGCTACTTCTTCTATATGTGGATGATATGCTCATTACTGGTGACGATCTCTCATTCATCGCATATGTGAAGAAGCACCTCAGTGAGCAGTTTCTAATGATTGATCTTGGCTTGCTTACATACTTTCTTGGGATTGAGGTTTCTTTCACGCCTGAGGGTTACTACCTCTCCCAGCAGATGTATGTCTAGGATCTTCTTGATCGGTCTAGTCTAACTGATACTCGCACTGCTGAGACTCCTATGGAGCTCTCTCTTCAGCTTCATGCTACTGATGGTGATCTTCTTAAGGATCCTACTTGGTATCGCCATCTTGTTGGGAGTTTGGTATATCTTGTGAGCACTCGTCCTGATATTGCTCATGTTGTCCATATCTTGAGTCAGTTAATGGCTTGTCCTACTCATCTTCACTACAGTCATCTTCTTCGTGTTCTTCGCTACTTGCGTGGGACCATCTCTCGTCGCTTGTTTTTTCCTAGCTCTACCTCACTCCAGCTTCAAGCGTACTCTGATGCGACCTGGGCTAGTGATCCTTCTGATCGTCGCTCTTTTTCTGCTTACTGTGTTTTCCTTGGCTCCTCCCTGATTGCCTGGAAGACAAAGCGGAACTACGATTCGTTCGAGTGCAGAGGCTGAGTTGAGAGCTATGGCAGCTGTGACAACAGAGATTACTTGGTTGAGATGACTACTTGCAGATTTTGGTGTACCTATGAGGGGACCTACAACTCTTATGACTGACAGTACAGGAGCTATCAGCATTGCTCGTGATCCAGTGAAGCATGAGCTCACCAAACACATTGGTGTGGATGCTTCATACATTCGCTCCCAGGTGCAGGAGGGTGTACTTGCTCTTCAGTTTGTGTCCTTCAGATTGCTGATTTCTTCACGTAGTCACAGACTAGGGCACAACATTTGTATTTTCTCTCTAAACTCAGTGTGTGATCCACCATGAGTTTGAGGGGGGTGGGGGGTGTTAAGGATAGAATAGGAAATAGAATATGATTGTTATTTGTTTCCTTTTATGCCTTAGTATTCCTTATCTGTACATGGCATATTCCTCTATATATCCCCCTTGTACTCTCTATATATATTGCCCTTTTGGCCTCATGAATATATGCACAATATTCATAACAAAATGAACAACAAGCAGTATAAAAGATGCATGGTTGTTAAGCCGTTGCTATATCGACGATATGGCGTCGCCTTATCGCCGTGGCGGCTCGGCACACTTGGCATGCGGACGACATGGAGCTACGGCATATGGAGCTGTCTCGGAACGAAGCCTGCGGGGAGTTCGGGCGGAAGGCGAGCGTGGAGACTAGGGGAGGTAGCCTGGGGCGGAGAGGAAGCTTGGGAGGCGAGGTCCGGAACATGAGGCCATCTATGGCGAGCGGAAAGTAGCGCGGTGGCACCGGGGGCTGGCCGGAGAGGCTCATTTGGAGGAGGGCAACAACGTTGGCCCCCGACGAGGGGTGGGGGCAGGTGGCATCGCCGAGCTCCGGTGAGCAGCGTCGGAGGCGCGGAGGTGGACTCGAAGGCGGGCTAGTCCGGCGACGGCGGCTCGAGGCGATCCAGGCTTGGCCGGCCGACCGGATTTGGCAAGCGGCGAGGATCTTTGGCCCCGGGCGAGGGCATCGACGGACGGGCTGGAGGCTCCAGGTGGCGAGGAAGACGAGACGTGGAGGCGGCTTGCGGCGCCGGGCCCGGCTGGGAGCGGCGCCAGGCCCAATGAGGAGGGAAGCAGCAGACCACAGGGGAGCGCCAAAGAAGACATAGAGTTGTGCAGAGCAGTCAAGAAGAGAGAGACGAAGGGATAAGACTGAAGTAGATGAGAGAATGAGAACTCGGTGGAAGAAAAAGGTAAGGAGAGCCAGGTGTTTTGACTGGCCAGCATGTGAAGGCTTTGTGAGTTTCTCAGTCACGAGACCCAACGCACAAACACATGTACATGCATGCACTCGATTCTTTTCCACTAGGTTAAGATATGTGTATGGTATTGCCACGCCGCACGCCATAAATGATATTGTGGTGTGAAGGTGGTGAGTCGCCGCGCCTCGCCGCATCGCTTTAATAACCTTGAAAAGATGTTCTTAGATCTTACAATACCAAACGATGCTAATGTGAATGCATACTATAGCAATTAAGTTATGACATAACATGTAACCTGCTGATTCGACTGATGTTAAGCATCATAAGCTTGGCAACCTTTAGCATGCACTAGTGTTAGTCTTCACCTTTGCTGTTTATTTATAGGTGCCTCCAACGCGTGCCAAATCACCAAAGTTGACACGGAGAAAGAGCTGCAGCGACACCCCTCATACACCAGAGGGAGGAAATGGCAGTGCAGCATGCTGTCGGTTGCATCGTCACAGCATTGGGAACTCTAAAGATGGTAACAGCAGGGCACAGTGTTCTCCAAAGAGCTCTCCGAGGACTGGAGTAGCTACAAAAACAAGAGCGACCAAGTCTGTCATGAAGAATGTGGGGCAGCCAGATGCTGCGAATGTTGCTGTACAAATCTAACTCATGAGCCATTCTCATCCCCATGCCAGTTTTCATTTTAATTTATACTTCCCATCACCACAAAACGGCCTCATGTCCCGACAACAGTGTGCTCGTTGCTGGATTATTTTTGCATTCTCCTTGTAAGAACCTTGGTACCGAGATCATGGGCTGCTCTGTGTTGTACATTTTGTGTTTGTTGCTGGATTATTTTTGCATTCTCCTTGTAAGAACCTTGGTACCGAGATCATGGGCTGCTCTGTGTTGTACATTTTGTGTTTGTTCCTGGATTATTTTTGCATTCTCCTTGTAAGAACCTTGGTACCGAAACCATGGGCTGTTCCGTGTTGTAAATTTGTTGAGGGTTTTGTAAGGGGCAACTGAGTCAGTTCTTCTGTAAGAACTAATCTGGCATTGTTGTTGATGTATGGCGGCGTTTGCAGTATGTAAGCAGTAACTTATTATGGGCAAAGGAGCTGGGATTGTTCAGGTTGTGGCAAAATCTATCAAGTTCCATACTTCAAGAATCGTTATCGATTTGAAATTGGGGATGAGATGGTGAAATGGTACGTACTTAGCCCATCATCTGTTGAAGATGTTAAACTTTGTCGACCCAAACTTGTGAAAATTCCGCGATTATCAGTCCAGCACCGTTGTCATATAGGACTCTGAAAGTTTACAGTCACCTGAGGTAGTAATACATCAGCGTATTTCGGTAGATGTAGAAGCATGATTTTTTTACACTCAGATTATCATTAAAGATTAAGCTTCAAACTTGTCCCATTTGGTTTTTTAAAGGCAAAGTGGCCTATAAGGGCCTAACCTCTTATTTCATTAATCTCGCGGTACAAGATGATTACAATTGCACAAGAGCCAGGGATAGATAAAAAAAATTACTGCTAAGTACTTGCAACAAGAGCCAGAGATAGATAAAAAAAATTACAGCTTAGTACTTGCAACCCAAAGAACCTGAAGCTTCTTGTGTTCATCGCCAACAACGACGTTTGAAGATTAAAGTGTGGTGGAGATGTATGTAACAGCCAGCTCGAATCTTGCGAGTGACACCACGGAGTTGTATTATAACAACCTTCGCTCGTTTCGGCATGAACTTCTAGCTTCTGGTTTATTTTTCACTATTTAACAATTTGTCTTTTTCTAGTTTTTGGTTTTTTTTAGCTTTTTTGTCGGTTCTATTTTTTCCCGTATTCGTTTGTACTGTCCGTGACGGGGTAACCTATTTTTTTCTATTTTTATTTTTTTTAAATTTAATTACACCAAATAAGCCACCGTCAGCTACAATGTTTTTTCAGCCAGCTACAGTGGTTTTCAGCCAAAAGCCACTCAAAATAAGCCCTTTTGAGCAGGATTGTTACCTATGAGTCGGCATGTCGCGTCGCTCGGAAAGAACCACCTTGCAGCTGTCAGTGAAAAGGGTATCCTTTGCCGAAGGAGGTTGAAGGGAATTGGGAAGCTCATGCTTTTGGGTGTGAGGGGGTGGGTTGAGGCTCATGGATAGGATTCTTGCACTGTGTAGGATATGAAATAGAGGATTTTTTTTTCTTTAGAGAAGAGGGAAAATACATAGCGGCTAGAGGAGACGGTGTACCAGCCAGTACGGAGTTAGACTCCATAAGAGTAACTGGAAGTTTTATTTGGAGGGGGAACTCACTAGGAAGCCATGCGCCGACAACTAGGAAAACCACCGTCGTGGAGGCAGTGGACCGCGACATGCCTAAGGGGGTTTTGGAACTGTACAACGGGGGGAGTGAAGTAACTTGGTGAAGCTGGCACTATCGCAACATATCATCGGAGTAGGTGGAGGTGTTCGCCGAACTAACCGATCGATTGACACATCACACCACTGATCGGGAGGAGCACCGCCGCCATAGGCAACCGCTAACCCAATCTTATGGGTTCCTTCTGATCCGTAGAGAAGACGCCGTAGTCCAACAAAACATGTTAGAGAGGGTGGAGATTGGTCTCCTGGCGACGTCCCAGATGGGGAAATTTCGGATGAGGAAAGAAACTCCAAGGGAATAGCCTACTAGGAAAACTAGAGAAGATGACTACCTAAACTATGTACAAATGTTAAAAGGGATGGATCTCTCTCTCCCCTGTGTTGACAAGTTCATTGGAGTTGGAGGAGAGGGGGCTCACCGAAGAAGATTAGATCTGGGAAGGGAGGAGATGGAGGGAGGAAGGGAGGAGCAGACAGTACACGGCTGTTATCAATGACTCTTTTCTTTTCTATTTATAGTTTATGGTTTATGACTTATATTATAGTAGCTAACGTTTAAATGATATGTTTTTAAAGACGAGGTCAATAGAAAGATTGTAGTAAAAAGTGTACTGATGTCAGCTGTACCAGCCAAAATAACATGCAACTATTATCCTTTGCGTACTGTCTCTCGCAAACAGTCAGAATTCAAAAATTTAAACCATAAATTATAAGTTACAGTTCAAAAAAACCCACCCGGTGTCTCTTTCCATATGGATTTGGTAAGATCTGACTTTTGCAAAATTGACTTTGGCAGCTCCTCAAATCTTGATTTTTTTTTTTTCAACTGATGTGAGCTAACCGAGGAAGCCATGCGGAAGGCAAGACGCTACCGACTACATATCAGCATGTGCGTACGGTTAGTGTCATGTCAAGCGTCTGAAGCGCTGCATATCTATAGTGAGCTCGAAGGGGGAAATGGCGCATTTAGAGTGATCAGGAGTATTTCTAATGTAATCTGTATGTTGCTCAAAATTTCCAAGGATACTTTGAGCCGTACTTTCCTTATGACACTATTTAAATGACTTTCCTCGCTCGTTTCGGCTCTAGCTTTTGGCTTCTTTTTCACTATTCATAAATTTCATCTTTTTCTAAATATTTTGTTTTTATTTTAGCTTTTTTACCGGTTCTTTTTTTCCTATATTCGTTTGCGTTATCCGTGATGAGCTAGTATATTTTTTCTATTTTTGAATTTTTTAAAATTTAATTACACCAAATAAGTCATCTTTAGTTATAGTGAAATTTTAGTCGCTACAATACAATTTTAGCCATAAGCCATAGCTTTTCAGTCTAACTGAGCGAGCGGGGCAAATTCAAAGAACGGTTGCGAGAACCCTGTGAAGAATTCGAACCTATGACCTCTCGCGTAACAGCAGGCAACAACACTTCTGAAGCGTTAACCTTTGAGCTACGACAGGAGTCACATTGTCAACAGAAGTTTCCAGAATTACCGATAATTTAAATTGGTAAACGTGTTCATCTCTCCACAGTTATATATTCCCGGCCGATTTGGGTCTGTGCGTGCAAAGTTTAAGACCATGTTCATATTAGCTCATAATAGCTGCTTTTCTACGGTATATATCTTTTAAACGGAGTGTCTACTAGTTCAATTGTAGTACACACTGCAGCGAGTTCATTTATATCAGTTAAAATTACATACGAGTATCTCTCTACAAACTATTACTAAAAACATATATAAATAGGTCGTGCGATTAATTTTGTGGCCTGAATCCTGGCCACACTCGGATACAGCCGACCATCAGAGTTCAGAAAGGCTAACGAAGTTAGGCCCTTGCCATGATCAGCAGCATGATAGGTTATCCAGTCCTCCAAGTTTTGATTCAGGTGGTGGACTGTAGTTAATTAGGCCCATGGTTTGAACTTCCAGACAGCAGCAGCACACATTCCTTCTGCTGACACGCGTGCAGCCGGTTAAAAGGTCCCTTTGCTTCTCCTTTTAGGGTTCCTTCATCTAATAAAACAGCTAGAGACGCGTGTGTTGCAACGAAGTCATAAAAGTAATGAAATGAAACTTATTATCTGGCTAAATTTACACATCAAACATTAGAGAGCAAGCGACAGAGAGAGAAGGGTAGCTAGAATGCGCGATGAGATGGAAAAAGTGCAAGGGGTGGACGGTTGTATCCTGAGAGAGACGAGGAGAGAAACGAATGGTCCAGATCAAATCAGATGGCTGAGAAAAGAGAAGAAAGAATAGATCAATCAGCAACTTACATTTTTATAACAGTAAAGAAATGGTTTCACGTGCACCTGTGTCCTCCGGTCATCTGTTTTTAGAACCGTTTGGGATGGACTAGTTTTTGTAGAAAATTCAAGAGTGACGCTGTGTCCTTTGAAACCCGCGTGAAATTTCTATCTAAACATAGCCAATGTAAAGATATATGGCCATAGCACGTATATCAATCCAGATAATCGATAGATGCCTGGACGTAATCTCCCTAAAATCATCGACCCGTACGTATATAACTGGTGATAGTTGGTCGTAAGTAGTATTATATATATTCATTCACTCGGATAACCGGGTGCCAGAGCAGTTAGATTATTGCCGATTACTCTTTCCATCCCATATTATAAATTTAAAGTCTATTATACATACAGATCAAAGATATACTAAAACTAAGAAAAAATTAATATTATTGGATCATATATACTCTTTTAAGGGTATGTTCATATTAACTTCTATAACCTGTTTCTATCAGCTACTACTATTTATCAACCATTACTTTTCACTCACATATTATACCGTACTTTGTATTTTATTATATCATAATTCTGTAAGTTGCAAGGAGATCCAAATATTGTAGTGTCTTTTGTTGTATCGTCTTTCTTACATAATGCACTACTATTCATCGATCACTACTATTCATCAACCACTTCTATTCATTAGCCACAGCCAAAATCATCAGTAAAAGTCAATATAAACATGTCCTACTTAGCATAATACAACTACCATTTCACTCTTTTAGCATTTCAGAAAGGATATATGATAAAAAAAATAATTATCACAGTAACTACGTCTTATCTTAATCAATGCTGCCTAGGGAGGCCGTGCACACAACATTTTCCTTTTTGACATGGACAAAAGGGGCAGGCACCGCCTCCTACACGCCCATTTCCTCGTTGCTTCCCTGGGAAATGTACGGCAAGCTGAAAAGAACACTTGGTCACACACCGTGGTCTGCGGATCGACGGGTCTGTTCTTTTTAGCTGTGATTTATGGTTTTTGGTTGAAATTTTTAAAATTTGGCTGTTTACGGTACAGATTACGGAGAAATCGATACTTACTTGCGATTTTAACTAGTACAGATGTTAAGCTTTTAACGTGTACTACGTTTAACTTGTAGACCCCGTCTTAAAAAAATATTTCGTTTAAAAATTAGATACTGTAGCGACTGCGAAAAGCCGATCGGCTTGTGGCCTGCCAAACACCCCCGACGTCCATTGACAATCTTCTCTGTGCTTTGTGACAAATTAACGTCGTTTCCAGGTCAAGTTCCAAGGCAAAACGTCTCTCTCTCTCCTCCACTCTCCACTAATGCACCATGCACACATGTTTCCGATCTCCATGTGTGTACATATATACACATGCAAAGAACGTTGGCTCCTGCGAGAATCCTACTTAACACTGCAAGAGCATCGCATTGGTCGCTTCTGCGAGTTGAGGAGCACTGAGGCATCGATCGATCATGAAATCCGTCGCCGTAGTTGTTGTTATCCTTCTCTTCCTCGGCTCCGGTGGGGCAGCGGTGGCGGCGCGGCCGGTGGCGAGCGAGGGGACGGCGTCGGCAGGGAGGCGTGGTGGCGTGGCGCGGTCTTGGACGACCGAGAGCTCGGCTCAGCCGTCCGGTTGCACCAACGGGAATGGCACAGGCGGCTACTGCCACCCTCCCGCCGGCCATTAAGCTGGCATGCAACGCATGCGTGTTCATGTATGTACGTATATGTCTACAGAGAGGTGAAATGTACAAGTAATCAGGAACGTACGTGATCCTCGCTAGAATATATAGTTCTCGCCTTGGCATGATTGGGATCATCAGATCGTAGCAGCATATATGATATATAAAAAAATATCCGAGTGATATTTATTAACACATTATAGAAAAAGTCGCATATCAAAAACCGTTATTCTAAATTAAGTTTATAATATATAGACCACGTTGTACAATATTGCATGGTTGTGAATTTGTGATCCTACGTAGGAAGGATTGAGATGAAATACTTTATTATTTTTTGTAGTCTCTCTGGATTCGAAATTGTCTTTCCTTTTAAGAATAACTTGTATCCATGATTTCTGACGAAGAATTGCGGGGAAAGTACAATTAACTATGATTTTCCTCCTTTAATTTCTCTCTGCGTTGGAACGGTATTCTTTCTCATATTCATACCACTGGCTGCATATATAAGCCGGGTTGATCCGTTTTATGTATGTACACTCTTTTCCTTTTCTAACACATATATTTATATGTATTGCACTGCCGCTACTACAGAAAAGACCATTACAGATACTTTAAAAAAACATAATCACAGACACAATCCTCCTTTCATTTTCTGTAGGGGCTCAAGCAATGACACCAACATATGCATTATCAAGAGGAGGGTTGAAATTTTGAAAATTTCTGGGTCGTTTCAAAATCGAACTTGAACCAAACAGCTGGGGGCGTATGATCTGGTTCAAGAGTTATACTGTTGGCACCAGTGGTATTGTGCTTTACTGGTTTTCAACTGTCTTTTATTTTACATTGGAATGACTAGTGGATGAAGAATCTGTTGGATTTTTGTATGCCACGGTCATGGTGAAGTATTACTTTTTGGCTGGATTTTGGATCTTCTTGGGTTGAACATATGATGGGGATCAAAACCAGGTCACGTGCCTGTCACTCGAGTTGGAAGTGGTTTGTAGTCATAGGCTCCAAAGGCATGATGAGGAATTGCCAAATCAAACAAATGCCATTTGAGTTCGGATGTGATCCGACTTGATCGAAAAAAACAGGGAAAGAAATTATTTTATTTTTTATTATTGGGATTTGGTCTTTGAGACAACCACCCAAAACTAGGGATACAAACGTATCAGATAGTTTCTGATCGATTCAAACAATTTTCGAATATGAAGTGTTTTGGTTCGGATTTTTTCGGATAGGAAACGAATACGGATTATTTTTTTGAAAACGAATACGAATATGGTAGTGCACTATCCGTCGAATACGGACTCGGACTATTCGAGAATGACGGAGTCTGGATATTCAGCCCAACAAGAACTCGGCACCTTCACCACCACCGAGGCTACCGCATGCGCAGTCAGCATGGAGGCCGGACCGAGGGTCGGCGTCGGTGGTCGGGGAGCCGGGAAAGTAGCAGAGGGAGGTGGCGTGGGAGACAGCAGCGGCCAGAGGCCAAAGGTGATGATCGGGGTCGAGCCCGGAGTGGCCGGTGGCGGGGAAATCGGGAGGCGACCAAGGGGAGGCACGCGCAATCAGCATGAAAGCCAGAGCGAGGGTCGGCGCCGGCGGTCAAGGAGCCAAGCAAGTAGCAGAGGGAGGTGGCGCCGGCGGTCAAGGAGCCAAGCAAGTAGCAGAGGGAGGTGGCACCGAGGCGGCAGGCAAAGCCAGGCGACACCGAGGTCGAGCCTGGAGTGGCCGACGGTGGGGAAATCGGGAGGTGACCGAGCCAAGCAATGATTAATTATAAAAATGAATAGTAATACTTATCAGTCCCAAAAAATCTGTTAAGAAAAGTTTGTTATCACTTTTTAAAGAAAAACAGGTCCTGATACTTCATTAAAAATGCAAAGATAAAAATTCTTCCATGTCCCTCCCTTTTTCTTTGTTCATGAAATAACCAGAAATCCCACGAAGCCAACTCCCACTTATTTTTTGAACATTATTTTAATTCATTTTTATAATTAATCATTTAAAAGTTGTGAATGAAACAGCACAGCACACTATACAAATGGGTTAGACTGGCATAACGCAATGCACTGAACAGTGCTTAGGTTGCCATCCTGGCCCGATATGGCACGAATAGTATCGAGCCAAACATGGCCCGCCACGAGCATGGCCCCTTAGGCGCAACACGAACAGACATGATAGCAGCTCATTTAGCTCATTAGACACGGTCTAGCATGAATACGACCTATTAGGCACGGTACGAATAGGTACCATAGTAACCCATTAGGCACATTTAGCCTATTAGGTTCGACCCGTTAGGCACAATAACAACCTATTAGGCACGTTTAGCCCGTTAGGCATAACCCGTTAGACACGATATCAGTCCATTTATTTTGTATTTTTGAATTCCACATTTTTTTTGAATTATTCTAATTTTTAAAATTTTGAGCCAAAATAGGCTAGAAGAGTCTCATTGGCCCGTTGGACTAAATGAGCCGACTAATACAACACGGTCTGTGAGCTTAGTGGATCGTGCTTGAGTCTGTGACTGAACTAATGAGTCAATATAATCTGTTTAGAGTGACGAGCTAAATAGATTATGCATAAATAGATTGTGTCCGAATGGACCATGTCGTGCCACCCATTGAGCCACCAGTCACACGTGACAACCTTCTGCTATATGCTACTTTCAGTGCAACATTTTCCCCGTGTATTGGATACAAACTTCTGGTTACCCTCGACTCGGGAAGCCTCCATCACAGTCCACAGAGGATCCCGAACACAATTGTCCTCCATATGAGTTGGTCCAGGTGTGTGTGAGCAGGAGACTGAAGAACATATGAGAACAGACGTGCACAAGAGACAGCCAGGTGGGCCCGGGAGCCACGTAGCTGTGTATCCATTCCATTCCAGCCCTCGTCCTCCTCCTTCCCCTCCCCCTGTTTCCGCCCGCCGTAAGCCGCCGCCCCGTCGTCCCCCGCCGCGCTGCTCCCTCCATTGCTAATCCCCCTATATAAACCCGTCTCCACTCCACTCCACAGTCCACCCCACCCCACTGCCCTATCCCGACGAATAGGACAAGGAGAGGTAGTAAAATCTTTCTCATCTTTCGCTTCAAGATTGGATCTTTGGTTTGGGGGTTTCTTTCTTCTCCTTCCCGTGGCTGGATCTTGAAGAGCGTGGCCGTTAGGCATTTGGTTCTGCTGATGCGGTGACATGGCGTAGAAAAATCTCGCCTTTTGTCTCTCTTTTTCCTCCCTTGTTTTTTTTCGTGGGGTTTAGGAGATTGCCAGTGTTCCTTCCCTGTGGTCTGGAGATTTGGACCCCTGGTGGGTGGGTTAGGAGTTGGTAAGGCTGCCTTGTGTTTCGATCTTAAGGTTTGCAAGTGTTGAGCTTGGTGTTCTGTTGTGATCTGGCCATGGCGTTCTGTGAGCACTTACTGTGATCTGCAAATTCTCTCCTCTGATTTGTTCTTTTGCTTGACGGCATCGTTGAATCTCACAGACTTTCTCCGCTTCTCTTGCTTTTGATGCCGCATTTTGTTTAGTGTCTTGTCTTCGATACAAACGAAGTTTGCAACTTCCATTTCCCCCTTATCATTCAAGCTGTCATCTTATTTCCTTTGCCACTCTAGTGTACGCGACGGGAGATTTGATGATCTGCCATCTTTCTTTGCCACTTAATAAAATGTTATCTTTCTTTGCCACTTGATAAAATACTCAGATGGACATCACTTTGCCATTTCAATGAAAGATAGGGCAAATCATCAATTCATCCTTCGTTCGGGAGATTTGATGATTTGCCCCCATCTGATAAAATGCCCCGTGCTGTCTAATTCCATGACATCCAGTCAGTTCTCCTCGGATTCCAATCCAATCTCCCAATCAGTGATAAATAGCTAATCGGTGGAACGGGCAATTGGCAGGGACCAGTGCATGATGGATCTCGCGGACAACCAGCAGAAGCTTATCGCCGGCGCCGCGCTGCTGGTCGCCACCATTGCCTTCATTAAGCTCCTCCTGAGGTCCAGCGCCAACGGTAAGCGGCTGCCGCCGACCATCCCGGCGGCGCCCGTGGTGGGTGGGCTGCTCCGGTTCATGCGCGGCCCCATCCCGATGATCCGGGAGGAGTACGCCCGCCTTGGCAGCGTGTTCACCGTCGGCATCCTCAGCAAGAAGATCACCTTCTTGATTGGCCCCGAGGTGTCGGCGCACTTCTTTAAGGGCAACGAATCGGAGATGAGCCAGCAGGAGGTGTACCGGTTCAATGTGCCGACCTTCGGCCCGGGGGTCGTCTTCGATGTCGACTATTCGGTCAGGCAGGAGCAGTTCCGGTTCTTCACGGAGGCGCTCCGGGCTAGCAAGCTCCGCAGCTACGTTGATCAGATGGTTGCTGAAGCTGAGGTGAGACATTATTTCCTCTGTTGTCTTGATTTGCTGTTTTAAAATTCTAAATGCCGTTATGGTTGCTGTGGTAATTGTGAGGCGAGATGCTTGTTCTTGGATATGAATGTAGCAGAGTAACACAGTTTATGCTATCTTACATAGTTACCGTCGGCTAGACTTTGTTTTCAAGATGAAAGGTGAGGGTTTTGTCACTTCTGTGGTTTTTTCTGTAGTGAATTGTCCTTGGCCTTTGATGAGTGTTTGATTTTTGGTATATCTACGAATTTACTATACCAATGTGCTAGGAAAGCAAGATGATATAATATTCAGCGTGCTTAATTTGCTTATAAGTTTTCTCTGACCAAAGAATAGAATCTGGTGATTCTAGCGGTTTTTTTCAATCACTGGTATGCTTCTGAATTCTGATATGCATGTGTCATTAAAACCATAAGAGAATGCTGCTTTGCATGCTTAGGTTTTATAGATTTGGGTTTCTGGACCAAATGTAATGTTGTGTATATGCATGTGGTGAATTTAGGGGAAATTGTTCTTGGCAAGTTTTCAGTATAGTAGTTGCACAGGATACCATAAGTCCATTACTTCTTCAGTGCTTAGATGTTTGTCTTGTGAGCATTTTTTGTGTAAAAAGTGATTTTTTTTTTTGGTAAAAAGTGGTGATTTCATTCTCCTTTGGCGGTTTACTATGCACTAGAGTCACGTGATAGCAACCATTCCTTTTGTTCTATCAATAGCATTTAACGCCTGATATAAATCAACATGGTGTGCTGTTTGTGGTCTAATTTTGGTGACTCAAAAACATATTGTTGTGTATTGAACCTATAGGGTTATCAATTGTATTTGTTACGATGCCTTAAGTGGATGAATATAGTCCCATCTGAAAGTTGCTGTATGACAGATGTGTGATCTTACATGACCTTTTTGGGCTGATGTTTCCAGAATATTGCTATATAGTGGACTTTTGGGATGTCATACGTGCTATGATGTTTTCCAGTGGGACATTTTTGCTCGTTTGCTTTATTGCTTTTTTCCCATTTTGTTAGTCACTTAGTCCTTTAGAACAATTACTCAGTTTTTCTTTTCTAGTGGCTAGCTTACATGTTTTCTGGTTTTGTTGATTGAAGTTAGCTTTTAAGTGTTCTGACAATCTGTTTCATAGTGTTTCTATTCTTTTCTGCCTTTTGGGTTTGGTGTTCTTTTAATTATGTATATTACTATATTTTTACTGGCACAGTAATCTATGTTAGTCGCTGGACTCTTGCTCTTGGTGATAGTAAGATCCTTACTCTCATGGAGAGGATGACACTTGGATATGGGGCAATTTCTTTCTTGGTTTATTTCTCGCACAATGCCATGCCAACCTGAGGGGTTGGGGATACAAATTTATAGGCTGAGAACCAGCCAAGCATATGCTAAGATGCTAGTCCTAGATGCTAGTCAAAAGCTGCCCTAAAGCTGCCATAAAGCTAGTCTAAGATGCTAGTCAAAAGCTGCCCTAAAGCTAGTCTAAGATGCTAGTCAAAAGCTGTCCTAAAGCTTCCCTAAAGCTAGTCTAAGATGCTAGTCAAAAGCTGCCCTAAAGCTAGTCTAAAGCTGCTGTACAAGAACCATGTGTCCACCCCACAAAGACCACAGTACGGGGACTTATTCATCAATCTATTAGCCCGACAGAACCATTGCTTTACTGTATTGACCTCTGTGACATATATTTATTTGTTGACTATTAAAGGGATCTGAAACACTACTGATTAACAATTTAACATTTGACATCTAAGTTACCAAACTATGCTTAGCATTTTTCTTTGCAATGTACCCCCTGCCGCCCTCTTGGTTTGATCAGTTAATCATAAAGGTGGGAAATGGTTAGTTTATAACTTTACAAAGAGCTAAAGTTATATTTCCTTGTGGACTCAGGCGATAAATTAGGCAATGTTGTGTCTAGTTAAATGTGAATGGTACCTTTTTAAAAGCTTTATTCATGACTGTATTGAAGGCCCCCCTATGAACTTGTTGCTGAAAGGATAGAGGATTTGTGTGGCTGGAAACATTTTTCATCAAGATTATTAATTGGTAGATATCTTTGTAGATACATTCTGCACATAGGCTCATACTGCAGAACATGTGCATTGTGCAGCATCTCATCTTCGTTGCAATTTCAATTTTCATCACACTGACTGCCTTTTACGTTGTACACCCTGTTCACCCTTATTCACAATAACAAGGTTTCCTACGCTTGAAGTTTTTTTGCATTATTGTGCAACCATCATAAGTTTGTTTAGAAAGATTATTTTCATGCTTGTTTTTTAGCATTAATAATCAACAGAAAGTTTTTCGCAAATAAATTAGACCTTCTTTATCAGTCGCTGCTCATTTGGTTTAACGTTCAATGCCCTTCTACATGTTAATAGCACAACACGTTAGCATTTAATTAGCATGTCAAGATAAATCCTGTTTGCTGTCAGACTTTTTATTGTCCTACTGTGTTCCTTCTTGTTTAATGATAGCTTTTTTTTTTGGCATATATCATGGATTAATATCATTCTCATCTGCAAATCCAACCTTCCCTGCAGGAGTACTTCTCTAAGTGGGGAGAAAGCGGCACTGTGGATTTGAAGTACGAGTTGGAGCACCTCATCATACTGACCGCTAGCCGATGCTTGCTGGGGAGGGAGGTGCGGGAAAAGCTCTTTGACGACGTCTCTGCTCTCTTCCACGATCTGGACAATGGGATGCAGCCAGTCAGTGTCATCTTCCCCTACCTCCCAATCCCCGCTCACCGCCGCCGCGACCGGGCACGGGCACGTTTGGCGGGCATCTTCTCCACCATCATCAAGTCCCGCAAGGCCTCTGGACAGTCCGAGGAAGACATGCTGCAGTGCTTCATTGATTCCAAGTACAAGAACGGCCGCCCCACCACAGAAGGCGAGGTAACCGGGCTCCTTATCGCAGCACTATTTGCTGGACAGCACACTAGCTCTATCACCTCGACCTGGACTGGGGCCTACCTCCTCCGGTTCAAGCAGTTCTTCGCAGAGGCTGTGGAGGAGCAGAAGGAGGTCATGAGGCGGCACGGAGACAGGATTGATCATGACATCTTGGCGGAGATGGATGTCCTGTACCGGTGCATCAAGGAGGCGCTCCGGCTTCACCCGCCGCTGATCATGCTGCTCCGCCAGTCGCACTGTGACTTCACCGTGACGACGAAGGAAGGCAGAGAGTTCGACATCCCCAAGGGTCACATTGTCGCAACTTCTCCGGCCTTCGCTAACAGACTCCCTCACATCTACAAGAACCCCGACCGGTACGACCCTGGCCGGTTTGGAGCTGGGAGGGAGGAGGACAAGGCTGCGGGTGCCTTCTCGTACGTCTCCTTCGGCGGTGGCAGGCACGGGTGCCTCGGCGAGCCCTTCGCCTACCTGCAGATCAAGGCGATATGGACGCACCTGCTGAGGAACTTCGAGTTCGAGCTGGTCTCGCCGTTCCCGGAGAACAATTGGAACGCCATGGTCGTCGGCATCAAGGGCGAGGTGATGGTGAACTACAAGCGGCGGAAGCTTGTCGACAGCTAGGGCTAGCTCTCTGCATCTTAGGATGTTTGCTTCTTGTCAGTTCGATTTTTTTTTACCCCTGTTCGTCTCTGGTCCGTGCAAGTTGTGCTGTGTGCGCACACCAGCTTGTAGGGTATTTTCCATTGTTTAGAATTCTGTAATTTGCTTCATGTGGTACGTACGTCACCATCTGCAACTTGTGTCTGTGGGCTGCTTAAGAGCTGTCTTGTGTTTGGATGCTACACCTTCTGAGCATGTCCCTCGCTGTCTTGTTGAATCTTAGCTATTATTCATTCTCCAAAATCCATTTAAACATAGAAGTGAAGAAACAAGCTTGTGTAACAAATCTGCAGCTCTCCAAAACTCATGTTGCTTTGGTTCCCTATTGAATTGAGTTGTACATGAGCATGATGATGAATTCCAATCTCTTCAAAAACGCAGGATGGGCTTGTGCTGTGCCGCAGTAGCAGCTGCCTGAAGTTTAAACAAGATGTTGTTCCATGTGTTTATTTTGCCTGGATGTTTTGGCATGGTTACTTGCATTGATTCTGAACCCTCTTTTAACTGAACATCTCTGTGTGCTATCTGAAGATGATGCCACTTGCCCCTGCCTGACCAATGAAGCGTGGCACACGTTTCCGTCGCAGCTCCCAAATCAAGGGCAGAGGGGGAGGGGTGCTGGTACCTGGTCCTATTTACATTTTAAAGAATTTTATTGCTACTAGCGTTATTTGGTTCATCTTATCGAATATAATTATAGAGAAGTGCTATATGATATTTGACTATTTTTTAAGATAAAAATAGTCAGATGATCTGAGGACATTGAATTTCTATCCAACGGATCCACTCATATAAGCACCATCTCCAAAAAAATATCTCATATAAGCACCCCTTCCAAAAAAAGATCTGGAGCGTTGGATCATCATCCAACGTCTTAAAATCAGACTATTTTTATTTGTTGTATAGACACTTCCATGATTATATTATACAGATTATTTGAGCTCCTTATTTCTAAATACTAGCTCCATCGTTGCTTCTAAGTTCTCTCAGGCAGAGAGTGACACGACATCCATCTATGTAATGAAGCAAAGGGAAAAACATGTCAGGATTGCGGAAAATACTCATCATGGCTTAATGCATGTGAGAGGTTTTATCGACTCCCGTTGTCTCTGCCTCGATGACTTTTTTCTTTCTTTTTTCTTTTTTTTTCTGTCTTAACGAACATGCGTCCTTGGTTTTACTGCATATCTTTACTGCACCCTTTTGTTTCGGATCGGAGTATATGTAAATCGGTGTTCCGCAATATTTGCCCATCGCAAAGATGCAATAATGTAGTTGTCACCATAAAGGGGTGCTTATTTGGGTTTATGAAGCTCAACCTTCTAGCTTTCTTGCTATTGTAGTAAATTTTTTTATATTGTAGATGCTGATAGAGTTTTCAGCGTAATTAAATTTTAAAAAATAAAAAATAGAAAAATGGTTATATTATCACAGACAATGCAAAAGAGTGAGAGGGAAAATACAAAAAAAGACTGAAAATAAGTTAAAAGCTAAAAAATATAAAATTAAAAGGTAGAAGCTTGAAACTTCAGCTCAAATGGACACAGCCAAAAACATGTAAAATAATGTGACATCAGTTGTAACTTTACCATGTAGTATAGGGTTTTTTTTTGTGACTTATAACTTTTAACTACGACTTATTAATTTAATAAATAGTAATTATTGAAAGAAGTCAAGGCTAAAAGGCGGCTAAAATGCCGGAAAAAAAACAAGCCCGTTTTGCATGTGGAACTTCCCAGTCCGTCGAATTACACCACCAGTGTAGGAGACTGTCGGGGTCCAGGGGAGAGAGTGGTTTTCGCCGAAAGCTCTACATGTAAATAGAAAATTACAATAACTATTTTTCATGAGAAACTAAGATGAAGGCCCCGTCCTTCTCCCTTTTTCTGGCTTCTGACCTTTTTAAGTTAGAAATAAATTAAAAATATATCTTCTTTTAATTTTAGCTTTTTAATTTTACTTTTTACTTTGCATTGTTTGCGAAGATATGATAAGATTTTTTTCTCATTTTTAATTTTTAATTAAATAATTAAAAAAACTAACTGTCACTGTAATACAATTTCAACCAAACAGTCTTTGTCTGAAGATGTAGCAAACGGCCGATAGAAATGGCACCGAAGATGCCCGTTGGGATGTGTGCTTGTTGTATACGGCGGGGCAGGTGCGAGTTGTCACTCCACGGACCATCCATCCACGCCGCCGGCGCGGTAAAAAAGATGCGCAGCGATGGAACGTTAACCGGGACCAAACAATCCAACGGTCAGATTACAGTAAAAAGTAAAACCGGAAGCGGCGTTTACTAATACTCTACGTTTAAATCTATTTGCTTAACTGCAAGTAATTTACTAATACTCTACGTTTAAATCTATTTGCTAAACTGCAAGTAATTTACTAATACTCTACGTTTAAATCTATTTGCTAAACTGCAAGTAATTTACTAATACTCTACGTTTAAATCTATTTGCTTAACTGCAAGTAATTTACTAATACTCTACGTTTAAATCTATTTGCTTTTCTTTTGTTTAAAAAGTAATGGTCCAGACTTGATCAGTCAAAACCAACGGTGTCAAGTAAACTCAGTGCGTAGATCTCTCCATTGGAGCAACAAAAAAAAATACTACTAACAGTGTTCACACTTCACCGTATCTGAGCCATTCTCAGCCAGAAGAAGAAAAGTCCTTCTCTTGCCCGGAAATACCGGGGCTCTCGTGCTCTACGATCGGTCCTGTTCTTTTCATTTTTTTTTGTTGATCATTGATAGCTTTTGGCTACAAATTAGTAGAGGTGAAAACGGATCGGATACGGACGGATAATGCATCTACCATATTTGTTTTCATATTTTTTTTCGGATACGGATACGAATACGGATAACTCGAATACGAATACAAATACGAATAATATCGAATACAGATACGGATCGAATACGAATCGAAACGAATACGGTTACGAATATTTATCGGAACATGAAAACCTCTTAAACTATACATCCAAAATTAACGAAAATACGTAAATAGTTCATCTTGTCAAAACATTCACGAAATCTAATCAAGCATAGTCTTTTCATCCACAATGAAAATATACCCAATAGTCGATCATAATATGACTACATAAGTAACAACAACGTGTAATTCATGGAATACACATAATGAATTATCCGTATTCATGCAATTCATCCTACTTTAAATTAATTATTTGGAGTTATTTGTCTTTTATTTGGTTTCCTGGATCTTCTGGAGTTTAAAGGTCAACTTTTGAAATTAAAAAGTATTTTTAAGTATGAAAATTAAATACCAACATTAGTTGGAAATATTTTTATTAAGTTTAAAATGTCACCAAGAACTTCTGTGAATTTTTCTGGAATTTTTGGAGTTTATTTCATATTTTTCTGAGCTTAAATGAATTTCCTAGGCTTTTCCGAAATCCAAAATCAAAAATAAAATTAAAGTCCTCCTCCCTGGATATCCGTTTTGTATTATCCGGATAGTCGTATCCGTATCCGTATTCAACGGATACTAGGCTTCTCGTATCCGTATCCGTATCCGATAAAAAATCCGTATCCGTATCCGATCCGAGAACTATCCGAAAAAATCCGATCCGACACAATCCGTATCCGTATCCGTCCGGATCTGACGGAAACTATCCGATCCGTTTTCACCCCTACAAATTAGTCCTGTTTTTTTCCTATAATTAATAATTTTTTATTAGATAAATAATTTTTATCTATATTTTTAAAATAATGATGGATAATAAAGACGTTAATATCGATAACACGTGATTTTAGACCTAGAAAATCGATGGTAAAATCTGTTTCAAAAAACTATCCAATTTGATTTGACTTCGGAAGAAGCCGAAAAGACAAAAAAAA
The DNA here is from genome assembly GCA_036346245.1 of Bonia amplexicaulis. Lineage (NCBI taxonomy): Eukaryota > Viridiplantae > Streptophyta > Magnoliopsida > Poales > Poaceae > Bonia > Bonia amplexicaulis. The sequence continues at coordinate 16,505,961 of CM070754.1, read as the reverse complement.
AAGGACGGGGATATTTGATTTTGAAATGGTTGTAGGGGGTGTTTAGCAGGCTACAAATCGGTCGGTTTTTCGCAGCCGCTACAGTACCTAATTTTTAAATAGAGTATTTTCTAAGATAGGGTCTACAAATTAAACGTAGTACACGTTAAAAGCTTAATCTGTACCAGCCAAAATCGCAAGTGAGTATCGAACTCTCCGTAATCTGTACTGTAAACAGGCAAAATTCAAAATTTTCAGCTAAAAGCCATAAACCGCAGCAAAAAAGAACAAACCCGTAGACGTAGCTAGCTGTCCATACCACGTACCACCCTCAAGATAAAAAAACGGACAGAATAGCAATAATCATGATAAAACTGAACAAAAATCCACAGAAGAAGCATTTCCGAGAGATCAAAATCGAACGAAAAATAGGGTGCATGTGTAGGCTTGACAAGGAACGAAATCAAATCAAATCGAACGAGCATGGAGGTAATAATAAAAGGTTAAAAAGTAGTTAGGCCGTGGTACCAAGAATCAAACCAGGAACTCGTCACAAATCAATTAAAATAATTGAAACTTGCAAATTGATGATTCATTCAATCAACCCAACGGCCCTCTCTTTTTCCTCTCCTCGAAACAAAGAAAAAGTTACTTCAAATAAAGATTGCGTTTCTCTCTCTTCCATGGAAGGCGTACATGATACATTGATCTAGACGACGGTGTAGAGGATGATCTCCGAGGTGCCGACGGCGGCCAGCTCCCTCTTCCTCACCACGGCCCCCGCTCCCTCCCAGTCGCCGCCACCGGAGCTCCCGTCGCCGGCGTTGGGGGCGGCGGAAGGCGGAGGGTGGTAGTACATGCGCGCCGTCTGCGGGCAGTGGGAGTGGAACCGCGCCGCGATGCGCACCCCCATGTCCAGCAGCTCCACGTACCTGCCCATCGCGCTCTCTCTCTGCCTCTCTCTCTGCAGATCTCAGTTCCTCTTTCTCCTCGAGAAGATTAATGGAGATAGTTGAACAGCTAGCGGAGAATCGGTCGGCCAGGCCAGGTGAGGAGGAGGAGGAGACTCGGAGGCAGGTGCTAAATCCTTGTGGTCTTTTCGTGGAAGGAGGTGTCCCAAGAACTGGGAGCGGCCATGGAAGGGGAAGAGAGAGCACAGGAGGAGGAAAGGCGCGTGCTTGGGGACTCCGCAAGGGAGAAGAGGAGGGGATTATTATATAGGAGGAGGAAATAGAGAGAGAATTAATTCTCGGCCGGCTGCCTATTTTTAATTTTAACTTAGTACTGGTGTTTATTAATCGTTTACCGTGCTTTCTACTTTTCTTGGGCCGGGTTGGGTTGGCGTTTTCTCAAGGCTTGATGACACCGCGTGGAAGGTTTGCTTAATACAGCTCATGTTTTCTTACAAGTTATTTTTGCATGCTCTCCTTTCCTACGATAGAGGGGTGCTGTTTGAAAGCAATTTATTAGAATAGTCTTTACAAAACGATTTATTGATATTCGTTTCGTTTACATAAACACTCGTATTACGCTCAAAAGTTATTAGTGATGACTATAGGCCGTGGAATCCCTTATATAGGTTACAAAATAGAAGATGTGTGATAGGGTCCACGGCGATATTATTATCCACGTGGATAAGGTAAAAATAGGAAGATCTTATGTGATGCGTTGAAGCTTGTACTAGCCCTTATTATTCTAAATAAAACCATATAATCACAGGGAGTAGGGCATGTTCTTTACCTCATAAACTGGCGGTTTTTGGCTTTTGTTACAGTACCTAACTTTCAAACGAGTATTTTCTCAAGATGGGATCTATAAGTTAACCGATCTACACATTAAAAGCTCAATATATGTATCAGCCAAAATTGTAAATAAGTATCTGTCTTTCCGTAATCTGTACCGTAAACAACCAAAATTTAAAAAAATCAGCCAAAAGTCATAAGTCGTAGCTAAAAAGAAGATGCCCTAAATCGTTTTGAGGGAGTACTGGGCCCCGTTCAATATGGCTTAAGCTTATGGCTTAAGCTTATTTTTGCACTATTCATAATTTCGTATTTTTCTGAATTTTCGATTTTTTTTAGCTTTTTTGTAGGTGCTTTTTTTCTCGTATTCGTTTGCGTTGTCTGTGATAGGCTAACATATTTTTTATATTTTTTAATTTTAATTATATTAAATAAGTCTCTCTCAACTACAGTATTTTTTTCAACCAGCTACAATATTTTCAGCTATAAACTTTCAGCTTTCAACCGAACCAATCACCACCAAGCTGCCTAGCTCATCGGTACCCTTCTCGCCTGTCCCGCGTGCTCGGAAGATTCCTTCACCCCTAAGTACGGCTACACACTCATGACGTGCTGCACCCGCACGCGACTAGTATTTGGCTGGTTAGCTGTGACCTCCCCCAGATCGAGCCTAGGTTAGCTAGAGTCCGCAATCTCGTCCATTTACGACCCAGTTTTTTTTTTTTTTTGTGTGTGCGGCTAACGACTTCTAGTAGGATGGCAAAATCGCGTTCATTTAAGGTCCTGTTCGTTTCGATTTCAGCTTTCGGCTTCTGACTTATTTTTTACTATTTATAGATTTCATCTTTTTCTAAACTTTTACCTTTTTTGAGCTTTTTTGCGGGTTTTTTCCTGTATTCGTTTGCATTATCCGTGATGAGCTAGCATAATTTTTCTATTTTTAAAATTTTTTAGATTTAATTACGCCAAATAAGTCATTTTTAGCTACAATGAAATTTCAGCTGCTATAGTGCAATTTCAGTCATAAGTCACAACTTTTCAACCTAACCGAGTAGGGCCTTAAGTTTTTTTATTATGACCGATGACTTTTAGTTACAACATATAGTATTTTGTTATATTTTTTGAGATAACGGTGGATGACAAAGACATTAACGTGAATGGCAGATAAACCAGTAGACTTAAAAAGTTGTTTAGATAAACGGTTTTGAGAAACTATTTAAAGAAATCGTCCTATTTATATTTCAGCTTTCCAAAAACAAAAGCCCAAAAGAATATAACACCTGTGGTAATGAAGGTGGGCATGTTATTGTTTTTCTGCCAACGGCTATGTTTGTGGGCACAAAGTAATGGACAAATGGGTGTAGACAATTGGTCGGTGGAATAAACCAACCCTATGCTTGATGTGGTTGCGGGTTGGTCTCTCGTCTGGCCCGTCCAGGCCTCCCATCCATCCATGTGCAACACACCGGTGGACCTCAAAACTTCATCGTCAGAGTTGTGACCTTTTCTGTTTAGTATCTTGCCCATAGACGGCATCTATAGATCAACTGGTGCTAATCTGTATCTATACAGACCAGCTGGTGCTAATTAGGTGGTGATCATTTTATTTATTTTGGTGAACATACCGAAAAGATTGTGGTGATGAAAAAACAATGTAATCGACGGAGCTTATTTAACATAATTAAATTTAAAAATTAAAAATATAAAAAATATGTTAGCCTATCACAAACAACGCAAACGAATACGGCAAAAAAAAACCGGCAAAAAAGCTCAAAAAAATCAAAAATTCAGAAAAAGACGAAATTATAAATAGTAAAAATAAAGCGTGTTCGAAAAACCAAAAAACGAGCGGAGCCTTAATCTTCATTCTTCAGTTGTTCCTAACCATAACCGTAGCAAAACCCAATAGCGTGCCGCTTTATTTCTCTGCCTGAGTTTGATTCCCACCAACTACAAATTGAGCAAGCCATTTTTTGTAGACCTTTCACTCGGCTAATCCTGGTTTGAACCCATGAAAGTGTGTGTGGTGTGAGCTTTATTGACTACACCAAGCAATTGTTCCAAGTCCACTAGAAGAGAGAAAATCAAAGTGTATTTGCAATCACTTTTGACCCAAAAAAAGTATGGAGAAGTCTGCGCTAGCAGTGGTGCGTGTATTTGCAGTCATTTGACCCCAATTTCTAAGGCTTTGGGAAGGCAAGTTCGCTCGTCTCCCACTAATTCTGTGCAAGTCAAAACTCTCCGGAATTATACAATTTTTTCCCCCTTTCTTCTGGCATGACTAACTGCGACCTTCTGGATGTCCTCACAATTCCAATGCGATTCCAATCCAACAGCGGAGTTCAATTCATCGGACTTGAATACCCCTGAAAGGTGCAGGAGGAAAGAAGACTTGTCAACAGAGATGTAAACTGTCCTGATTACCGTCAAGATTGGTAGTAAATTTACACGAAGATTGGTTTAGGGCTCATCAGACTGGGATGGGTTGGTTAGATTGGCTATCTGAGTTAACTAGTTAAGACCGGACACATGGTGCTTCAGAATCAGGCATAACAGCAGCAAGGAACAACTTGGCTAGGAGAGCAAGAACTAGATAAAGGCTGCCCAGGGATTTCATGTCAAATTCTGTGAGAAACAATCATGCAAGCAAGGGCTCAGGAGACGCATGTTATGTGCACAAGATCACCAGCATCACATTGCTTCATAATCGCACTCGGGACAGAATTAGTCAGAATCCAATTTTCACAAGCAGCTGGTATAGCAAACATCAGGAATTTAAAGCGATCCAGTGCGACGTAGTGGAACTCTGAACTGAATCCACACAAAGTTCGGTGACATCCAAAGCCAAACTGACGACGACAAAATGACTACAAGTACACCAGGTGCTGGCCCTTATTGATAACCGACATCATCTTCTCTTCTTAGGCGGATGCAGAACCGAGGTGCTTCTTGATGTTCTTATGGATCTCGTCCTTATTGGCACCGACGATGGTGTGAACCTTCTCGCCGTCCTTGACGAACACGAAGGTCGGCATCGCCTCAACGGAGTACTTTTGGGCAACTTCCTGATGGGTGAGGAAACATCATTAGTTCGCTGTCACAGGGAAGACATGTTTTGGAGCATTTGTGGCACTGTGCTCACCTTCAGCTCGTCAACATCAACCTTCAGGAAGATGGCATCAGTGAATTGCTTGGCGTACTCAGCAAAGATTGGGGCGATGGCGCGGCAAGGAGGACACCAGGAAGCAGTGAAGTCAATGATCACCTGTATTGCGAACAAGCCCAGAAAATCCATCATAAGGTGGCATGAACATGACAGGCATAACAGGGTCAATTGTACAGTCAAAAACAATAATGACAGCTTCACAGGGACAACAAGTACCAATTCTGAAGTCGTAAGCATGTGACAAGAACAAGAACGGCCAATTGGTAATCGAATAGACAGCATATCTGCCTACGAAATACTCTTCAGGAACATTTTGCGTGCCCCAAATCCCACACCGCACAGCATAAGAAAGCAAAATTGATTATAGCTGAAAAATTCAGGGTTGGTTTAACAGACCTTCCCATTTCAACATGGCCTCCTAGCAGAGCTGAATTTTATCTCAATGTACCAGCTCGTCTACAAAGTACTACCACTTCTCATGAACATAACAATTGCTGATTTGAAGTGCGGAAAGCCCCCTGCATAACCGCACGAATCTATTGCAGAATACACATGGCAACAGTACCAAGCAAAAACAATCGCAAGATTTTGACAACGTTAGGATAAAATTTCTGGTTGCTCCCATAATTCATGCCAAATTCGATACATATCCGCGCAAACCAGACGCAGATTCAGAACAATTATGCGTAGCTAGAGAATGATCAAGCATCTAGTGATCTAACCTTAACCAACAGTTGACCTCTCATCAGCCATCTGCTTAGAAGAATCATATCATAGTAAAATCCACACAAATCATGCACCTTAGGGCATCAAATACAGATACACAGTACTAAGCTACAGATCGGGGATACTATCAACCTGCATATGTAAATCCAATTCCAATTGCACAACCCAAGCGAGACGGAAATATGAACATACTGTAAACAGTAAATTAAATCATGTAAAACTTCAACCTCATCTAAATTTTGTTTTAATCTAGTCACCAAAATGCCAATAACTCGGCCGAATCTCCACAACAAAACTAGGGGATTTGCGTATGCTTTCGCCCTAATCGCCTAAAACACAAATATTCCTGCCACACGTCACAGATCCGAGCCGAATCTCTTCAAGATCTCGCTGGTACTAAGACGACGCGAGGAGACCAAGCACCACAGAATCCCTAAAAAAAATACCAAAAAAAAAAAAACCGGGGGATTCGCCCGCGCATACCAGCTTGTGGCTCTCCTTGGCCAGGGCCATCTGGCTCTCGAACTCCTCCTTGCTGTGGCACGCGATCACGACTCCCTCCTCGGCCGCCATTGCTCCCTTCTTTCGTCTTCCTTCCTCGTGAGATCAAGGTTTTTGGTGTGGATAAGGCTTTCTCTCGGAGATTGCGATCCGATCCCGGTTGCCCGAATCTTATACCCGAGAGGCCGAGAGGGTGGGGAAATTACCGGAATGCCCTCGTGGGTTTTCGTGTCTCTCTCACGCGCCGACCCCGTTGACACAAACGTAACGGTGTCGCCCGCCCGCTGGTCGGTTGGAGTCAGTCGACGTGTCCTTCTGGAAGGTTCCCGACGGTTCTTCTGTCGGCGCCGTCGTGCTCCAGCCTTCCTGCGCCGCGTGTCCAGAAAGATCAGCGCAGCGGTAGACTTGTGTTCAGGTTGGATTAGTAAAACTACGGTAGTCGCCTATCTGGAGCTGTGATGGATCAGTATCAAAATTTAGGTAGGCTAATAGGATTTGTTTATCAATTTATCGAATGCCAAGTTATTAGTTTACGGTAGTTGGAACTCTCATACAATTCACAGAATCTAGACGTGTCGTAGAAAAGAGCAAATTACACACAATTCCACCAACGTCTTCTATTAGTAAATTTTTAATTTACTATTCCTAAATTTCGTCTTTTTTTTACTTTTCGGATTTTTTTGAGCTTTTTTGCCGGTTCTTTTTTCCCGTATTCGTTTCCATTATACGTGTTGGGCTAACGATTTTTCTATTTTTAATTTTTTAAATTTAATTATACTAAATAAGCCACCATCAGTTACAGTGTAATTTCAGCCAGGTACAGTAAAAATTTAGCCATAAGCCATAAAAATTTAGCCCGGGTGACCACCCTAGTCTCACTTGTTGGATTGAAGCGGTTAAACATGTTATATTTGTGACATGAACGTATGCATATTTTTATTTTTATAGAAATGAATACGCATATCTCACTTTCTTGCATAATTTTTTTGGTGAAAGGATTCCCATCTACATCTAGTAGTGTATGTTGTCGTCCTTGCAACATCATGTCCTCTATTCTGTTCCAAATGGAAACACGTTGACGTGGAGAGTGAATTGTAATGGAATCATTTCGTGGGTCTGCCTTTTTTTAATGTTGTAAGAGGAGATATGCTGGATTCTTTGGAGGCATCCATCCATTGGTGGTGTTTCTTCTGTGCAAAGACAGGCTCAAGAAAAGGATTTATTCAAATGAGTTTAGACGCTTTTTCGGCAACAATCACTGAGATAAGAAATGTAATTTGTAAATAAGAGTATTTGGGTACACCACGAGAAGAATAAATTTGGCTCTTTGCAGGAGCGGAGCCACTGGGGGCTTCGTGAGGATCTAGCCTACCCGTCGGTGACTGGAGCCCCACACCCCTCAGAGTGCACTGAGCCAGAGGTGGCTATGCAAAGACGCTGTGCAATGCCGAGGAGCACCTACACCTGTCTTGCATTGAATTGGATATATACAAGATTATTGAAGCGATGAACATATAGTTTATATCTCTTCTTTGTATGTACCTACGTCACCTGACTTCCTCTTGAGACTATCTTCGATGGTGGTCACCTCGAGCGCCGACGCAACGGACGACATTCTAATTAGTAAAAAGTTAGTAATTGGTAATTACAATTCACAAATAAGTGAATTACTAAAATGATATGCAATCATGCATTCCTAAATAGTAAGATCATTGTATCAAACAAGTAAACAACTTTACAACTGAAACAAGCATTGCAATATAAACTCTTGCCGTCAGTGCCTCGTGGTCGTCTCTCATCTCTGCCACTCTCTCTCTCTCTCGCCAGTCGCCATCTCCTCCACTCCTCCCTCGCCATCTCTGCTTCTCCACTGACTACCGACGCATTCTTCGCCCTCGCCATCTCCACCCTCTAAAGTCATGGCGGAGTGGAGCAGAGCCGCGGAGGGGAGGCAGAGATGCGAGGGGAGCTACGGAGGGGAGAGCCGCCGGGCGGAGGGGAGTTAGAGAAGATGGCGGATGAGAGGAGGGAAGACAGCGAACGAGAGAGGATGTAGAGAAGAAGGCGAAGGGGAGGCGGAACACACCTAGGCAATGCGGAATCCGGTGAGATGGCAATGTGGCGCTAACCGGCGAGGTGGAATCCGGTGAATCGACAGGGTTGGACCCATGCCCGCGCGTGAAGAAACTCTAATGTGCGAGACGCTCCGACTCCAAAAGTCCAAAGTGGTAATCTCCTCTATTCCCCTCCTCATATGTTACCTAACTTCTCCGCCTTGCGCCCCTAGTCGGTCGACACTATCGCCTAGGCGCCACCCGCCCGCCCTGCCCACCTGACCAACCGCCGTGCTGATGCCGCTTTCCGCTAACTTTGGCCACCTTGGACCGCCTAGCCGCCCACTTAGCCGACTAGTGCCTGAGACCTGACGATTCCTTGCCGCCCAAGCCTATATCTTGATCACTGCTTGGTATCTACCCTGAGATAGGCTCCATTGCCACTGACAACGCATGGTTGGCACAGGTTGCCATGGTTAGTACCATGTGCAAAGTCTAATATTCGTTCAAATTAATTTCGTGTGCACCACGGTCGAAAGATCGATTGTGTAATGCCTCTGTTTTTGCAGCGAATGACCGGGGTGATGAAGCACACTGGACTCTAACAATAAGGAGAAAGATGCCAACCCCACCATCCCTGCGAAGACTAGGGGCAGTGGAGGAACCTCTAGCACATCCCATTGGAAGAGGCCTCGACCGTCACCCACCTCGCCAAGTGACACCCCCTACGCAAAGCGCATTGACCAGGACACCGAGCTGAAGCATCTGGTGGATATCTATGAAAAGACCGACACCACCGGCACTCGATTGTCAACCTTATGTGCCACATCCCCTATGCGCGACTCGGCAAGGGAAGAGTTCATACGGCTTATGCATCTGGTTCAAGACTCTGGGGCCAGCAAAGATAGCAATAGTTGTTCATGAAGGTAGAGTTTTGCACTAGCTTTCTCGCCATGCAAACGAGCGAGGGGTGGCTTCGTTGGCTTAGGAGGACATGGGATAGGATGAAGAACCACTGTTGAGCATTTTTGTTGGGTTTGGTTCTTACAATTTGCATGCACTCTAGTATTGCCATTCTGTGTGTTTTGATTTTCCTCACGACCTACGCATTTCAGTCGGTTTGTTGTCCGTATTTGCATGAACTCCCATTGTTCTGTGCGTTTGGTTCTGTTGTTAGCTTGTAGAGTTATGTGTTGCATGAACCAGTGACCTAGTGAATTAATAACTTCGCATGTCCATGTTTCATAACCTGTTCTGTCTGTTCTTTGCATGTTCTTGTTCATGCCTGTTCTGTCTGCATTCATAACTAGTGGTGCTGTAGACATTGGAGTACTGAACGATGAATGATTTGTTGTTTGCTCATGTTGTCATGCAGTGATGAGTGGGAGGGGCATGAGACCATGAGGGGGGCGACGATGGAGCTGAACCTTCTACTGGCTCGATCGCCTTACTAACCTTCATTGAGTTCTATTGCCCTGAGGACGAAGCGAGTTCAGGGTCTAGGCCACCCCGAGAGTTCCAATAATGATCGGCTTACAATGGGTTGAGTTATAACTTGCTAGTGATCAGTAGTGCTGCAACATGTTCAGTATGCGTTGAGGAGCATTGATAGGCTGCATGACACTCTAGTGGCAAACTATGGCCTATAGTCCTCTCTAGAAGTTTGCTCAAGAGAAGCACTCGCCTTGTTTTTTTGGATGTGTGGAGCGCCACAATCCAATATATAGGTCATGAACTGATTCGAGCATTCAACTGGTACGATAAGCAGAAAGTTCAATGAGATGTAAAGTGCGTGTACATATTCACAGGTGGCGTCATTGCATCATCTGATCCTATTTATCAGAGTGTGTATTTGAGGCTACTTCGGCGAAGGTTCTATCCGCATTTCATGAACTGCATAGGGGCGAGGGCGATTGATGGCACACATGTGCAAGTCACAATTCAAAATGCTAAGCGCGCAAGGCATTTTAACAAGCACGAGTACACAAGTCAAAATATGCTCGTGGTATGTGACTTTGATTGTATATTCACTTTGTGTTCGTAAGATGGCCTACATCAGTGCACAACACGCGTGTCCTACATGAGGTAGCGTCGAAATACGGAGCCTGATTCCTGCATCCACCGAAGGTAATACGTTCGCACATTTTTCATTTCTACCATGCATTGCACGAGGACGACTAATCGATATTTATCTTTCATGCATGGTAACGGTGCAAGAAAGTATTACCTTGTGGACTCCGAGCATTCCAACAGGTTGTGCTACATAGCTCCATATCGCAACAAGAAGTATCATATTTTGAAGTTTGAGAACAGTACTCAGTCGTTCAGGATGCAGGAGGTTTTTAACTTCCATCACTCCTCCCAAAGGAATGCTGTCGAGCGTGCATTTGGCATGTGAAGATAAAATGACGCATACTCGATAATGTTCCTAGCTACCACTTATGCACGTAGAAGGCAATAATTGTTAGCATGATGTCGTTGCACAACTTTATTATTAACTATGTATTGCTTGTGAGAGATTTTATAAACCTAGAGAGGTAGCACGCGGGCCCTTTGGGCATGGGCGGGGCGGTATCATTTCTTTCACAGGGAGTGGAGTACGTACTGATGGACATGACATGTAATTGGATAGCAACGTCGTTGGTGGCAACGATGTAGGTTCTGCTGTGCCCACGAAAAATATGCATGTATGTATGATGTATGTGTAGTCGTGGCATATGCAATATTTGTAATGAACTCATAGGCATCTATGAATACATGGGAATGAATGCATATAGCCTATCGGGAATGCGTCACAAAACACTAGAAAATCAGATCAGCAAAAATCATTAAGCCATAAGCTGAATTGAACACATCAATTTAAGCATCAACTTCTTTTAGCCACTACAGTATTATTTTAGCCAAAAGACAGTAGCCGATATCTAAAAGCCGTGGCTAAAAACCGGATTGAACAGGGCCTAATTTGTTAATTTGGCATCCAACCAAAACAGTTGCAAATGGATCATTTTGAAATATTGCCTATTGTTGATGGGGAATTTTCTGCTGATAGTAGTCGTTGGCACCATCTTACTCCGAGTACAGGAGAAAGGCATCCTATTTGTTAGGAAACCGGCCTACAGATAGAGTCCTGGCAGACTCAGAGTCCTGGTAGGCCGAGAGTCCTAACATATTGGGCACCCCACCACCTAGTATGAATAGAGAGCCAACCCCCCATTGTACACACACGGTGAAAAGCAATAAAGAAAGACCAGGAGTTCTCTCTACCTCTCTCTGTGTTCATCTACTATTCGTGATTACGTGATTGATTCGTTCTTGTTCTAAGCGAGATCCCGACGGACCGGTCGCCGCTTCGGTTTCTCAACACGTTATCGACGACGACTTCGCCCGGTGAACGAAGGTAATCATCGAAGCACAGATTGATTTTCTAGATCGCTTTTTGAATCCGTATTTTCTTCTCGCGTTCTAGATTGAGTTTCTACGGTGCACCGCCCTAATCTACCGCGAGCGGACACAAGTCGCCAAGACAATGCCGATTGGTAGATTATGAAACGGGTAGATGTTGATTGCATCAGATTACAACGATGTAAATCCTAAATCTACCGCGAGCAAATCAAATCGCCGAAGCACAATGCCGATCGGTAGATTGCGAAACGGGTAGATGTTGATTGCGTCGTAGATTGAAATGAAATTTTGTACATTTTGTACGCCTCGCAAGATCATTGTCGAAAAATTTTGGCATATATTTTTCTGTTTTACCTCGCTTTCTCCCGCATGGAAAATCATCACGTAAAAAGGAAAATCCCCACCCTGCTGCCGGCCAATGCCGGCCACCACCATTACTGCCTACGCCACCACAACCGCCGGCTGGCCGACGCCTGACAGACCACCGCCGGCGCCTTGCCGAACAGGGCCGCCACCGCTCATCGCAGCAGACGGCAGAAGCCGCCGTGGCGTCTCATTGTTGGCCAAGCGCCTCGCTCGCCCGGCTGAAAGCCGCCGCCGCCGCCGCTTCTGCCCCCGACCCTGCTACCTTTCCGCAAAGATCATACGCTGGTGCCGCTGCAGCAGCCGGCCGACGCCGACCGCCCCTCGCCTTCTTGGCCCGGTCCATGCCGTAGCCCTCGGCCACCACCTCGCCGCGTCTGTTGGTTGGTTGCCGCCATGATGGCGCCTCGACCTCGCCGCCCCCGACCCATGACCGCAGCCCACAAGCCACCCATCACTCGCCATTGCCATGCTGCCTCGACCATGCCTGCCTTCTCACTCACCCCATGACCGCAGAATACCGCCACTTGCCTTGCCCGCCAAGTCGCCAGCCAGTGAGGGGACCCTTTGAAACAGGCCGAACAGTAGGGGGAAAAAAGAAAAGAGGCCGGTTTTTGCGAGATAGCCCCTGAAGTTATATTTTTTACGAAAAAGCCCTTAAAACTTGCAAACAGGTCCCAGAAATTTGCAGAAAGGTCTCGGTAATTCCGAAGATTACCGATAAGTCCTCCGATTTTTGTATGGGTCCAGTTTTCTGCAGAAAACCCCTCGGAAATCGTAAAATTACGCTAATTTTTCTCTCGAATTGAAATTTTATGTAAAAACCCCGAATTGCGCTTTTCTTTGAAAATTTATATTTTAGCATAAAGGGCCTCGGAATCCGATTTTTGAATTATTTTTAGCATTTGAAGCATATTTATTTCTGCCATTATTATTTTCTGTATTATTTACTGCTTTTGGTTAATTGTAATTGTTTAAATTACTTTTAATCACTGAAATTAGTAGTAAAATTATAGAAAATTCACAGAAAATTTTGGAACATTACGAGAATCTTTTGTACCATTATTTACCCGTAGTAAATTATTCCCATGCATGTTTACCTGAAGTAAACTTATATACACATTTAGATGACTGGCATCACGAACCCGAAGTTCGAGGAGCCGCCCAAGACGCCAAAAATATCCGATGTGGACTTAGATGTCAAGATAGTACACGAGCCAAGAAGCTCCTCGCGCCTATTGATTGGCGGATCGAATGACGCCCAACCTCTGTCTCACTCTTGAGAATGAGTACATGGCAGAGAAGAGCGCGCTAGCACTCTGAACCGCACTCAAGAAACGGTTTGAGAGGCTAAAGTACACCATTCTTGCTCAAGCAGAACAAGAGTGGATTAGACTGAGGTTTGTCGACTTCAAGACGGTCGGGGAGTACAATTCCGCTTTGCACAGGATTTGTATCAATCTTCAACTCGTGGCGCGCATCACGACGTGTAGAAGATTGAGAAAACCCTATCCACCTTCCACCCCAATGCAGTACAATCCGCACGCAACTATCGTTAAGACGGCTACAAGGTGTATGCTGAATTGATTGATATGATGCAGATTGTGGAGGTTTAGGACGAAGTTCTCTGCAAGAACTACGTCACTCAGCCACCTGAAAGCTCTGCTGGCCATGAAGCCAACACTGGGAGCCATAAGGTGTGAAATCCCTTAATTAAGAGAAGGGGAAGGAAGGGTAAAACCGTAGCCCAGAAAGGCAAATCAGACGCTCCACGTGAGAATAAGGCTAGCAAGCAAAACGGGATGGCAAAGGGCAGCATGAAGCCCACTTTGCATCGGCTGAGGGGGAGAGTTTTGAGCAGTTGTCTGCACTGATGGAGGATGAAACCATCACGACAACAGCAACCCCTTTTTCTAACTAGAAGCAGCCAATGCCACGATTTCTCCTGAAGAGAATGTCAATCCCGAGAAAATAGCAGAAGAAGTCTGATGCACAGAATGCATTTAGACTTTCAATGTCATTCATTTTGTGTTAAAAAGACAAGTTAGAATTTGCATGGATGGTACTTTAGCATTTATTTTCTCGTGATGGTTGGATGATATTTGAAGAATTCATTCATTTATTCAGTTTATAATGACATGATATGTTCTAATATTGAAGTATTTTATTTATGAGTTGATTGCCTTCTCATGCATATGAGTAAAATACCTTATATTAGAACATGTGTAGCGTCCTATGAAGGAAGTGTGCTTAGCTGGCAGCGGCACAACGAATACTATCTTAAGAGAGACTAAGTTTTCAGTCGATTCGTAAGAGCACTGGCAGCCTTACGACAATCGCCGGAAGCAACGAATGTATAATTGGTTCAGGAAGAGCCACAATTATACTCTTAACGGGCACAACTTTGGTCATTGAAGAAGCCTTATTGTACCCAACATCGACTAGAACTCTCCTAAGTTTTAAGGATATTCACGCCAATGGTTTCCACGAAGAGACTGAAGAAGAGTACGGTAAGGAATACCTGCTCATTACAAAGCGCGAAGTGAATGGCAAAAGGGTATTAGAAAAACTTCCTTCACTAGAAACGGGGCTATACTATACCAACATCAAGGCACTGCACTGCACCGTCTCGAAGATGATTTAGAAGCTCGAACTCTTACGTCTCGGCATGATGATTAGGCCACCAGTCATAGAATGATGAGAAATATAATCAATAATTCCCAAGGGCATAATATTAATGTGAAGAATTTCCGAATCTCGAAGATTTTGTGTGCCCCGCATGTACCACCGGGAAATTAATTACTAGACCCTCCACTCTGAAAGTGAAGGATGAAGTACCTGCATTCCTGGAACACATCCAGGGAGACATTTGCGATCCCATTCAGCCCATCTTAGGGCCATTTAAGTATTTCATAGTGCTCATTGACGCTTCCTCGAAGTGGTCATATGTGGGTTTGTGGTCCATAAGAAACCACGCCTTTACAAAATTGATCTCGCAGATCATTCACATCAGAAATGTGTTCCCTAATCATCACATCAAGTCCATCTAGATGGACAATGCCGAAAAATTTACTTCAAAGGCATTTGATGATTATTGCATGGCGATTGCAATTGAGCACTTGGTACCGCATGTCTATACCCAGAATGGTTTGGCAGAGGCTTTAATTAAGAAAATTAAATTTATTGCCCTACCCCTTTATAGAATTGGAATTTACCAGCTACATGTAGGGACATGCAGTCCTACATGCAACAAATCTCATCAATTCTAGACCATTGGCCTACAACATCCATCCATCTATGAAACTAGCGCAAGGGTCAGCACCGAAAATTTCCCAACATTAGGGGGAGAAAATCAACCCTTTGATGAAAAATGTCGGGAAATACATGCATATGACCCCGTGCACTAGTGAAGCAAATAGAAGTCCAGAAGACAATAGAAGTCCAGAAGACAATTAATTTGCAAGCATTAGCAAATCACCGCTCGATCACTTTAGTGATTTGAAAGCGTGACTAAGTCGCATGTGCTGCACGCACTTTGCACCGAGAGGTTGAAATACCAAAGAAAGCGTAAGGTATCCCTAATCTCGTCCAGAGGCCTTAGAAAAATAAAAAAGAGGACGAGAACTCCGGTTCCTCGGATCCTAAGTAACCGGGACGCTTTGAAAAAGGATAAGAAGGACTTACCACACCGATCATTAAAGTACCCCAGAATGAG
The DNA here is from genome assembly GCA_036346245.1 of Bonia amplexicaulis. Lineage (NCBI taxonomy): Eukaryota > Viridiplantae > Streptophyta > Magnoliopsida > Poales > Poaceae > Bonia > Bonia amplexicaulis. Next base: position 16,490,313 of record CM070754.1, on the reverse strand, counting down.
AAGGGGAGCCAGTTGAGACCTGGCACAAGTATGACACCTTCAGAAAAGGACATACCGGATCTGAATATCCCCCATCGGCATGGATGTGTGCGCACACATCGAGTCGAAAAACTAAAGGACTTGCCACCGCAATTGGAAGAAGCGATGTGCAAGGAAAGCTCGGAAGAAGCAACCGCTCCAGAAGAGGCGACTCATGAAGAAATAGCTATAAACTATGTGCACACGGGAGAGTCCATGAACAGGACAACAGCCAATATCGATATATACTTTGCAAAGAAAATTGCCACAATCATCAATCTTGATCCGAGCCATCGCATCGTCACGAATGTAAGAAAAGATCGATTGGGAAGATTGGAAAAAGGCAATAGCAATCGAATTGCTATCTCGAACAAAGAGAGATTTTTGGGCCGTGTCAGACACCTCTCCATGTGCACCCGTAGGGCACAAGTGGGTATTTGTTCGAAGAGAAATGAAAGAAACGCAGTAGTGAGATACAAAGCAAGGCTAGTAGCACAAGGTTTCACTCAACGTCCTAGAGTTGATTATGAAGAAACCTACTCCCCAGTCATGAGTGAAATTACCTTTAGATATTTGATCTCAATGGCAGTAAACTTGAACTTAGAAATGAAATTGATGGATGTTGTGATCAGATATCTTTACGGTAACTTGAATTGAGATTTATATGAAATTCTCAAGGAATACCTCTCCAACCAAGATAGAGCAAATAGAAATCTATACGATGTGAAACTCGAGAAAGTCATCAGATGGATTGAAGCATTCGGAAGAATGTGGTATAATCGCTGAACTACTTTCTCTCGCAAGAAAGGCTACACAAACAATGAAGACTGTCCTTGTGTATTTATACTGACGATCCTGAATGGATTCTCAGATAATCTCTGTGTATGTAGATGATCTGAATATCATCGGGACAACAGAAGATATAAAAGAAGCAAGCTCCTACTTGGAGTCAGAATTTGAAATGAAAGATCTGAACAATACCAAGTTCGCTCGGGCTCGCAGCTTGAGCATGTCCCAAAGGAATCTTGGTACATTAGTCGACCCACACCCGAAAGGTGCTAGAAAGGTTTGGCTTGAAGGCATACCCATCGAAAGTACCGATGATCGGAAGGTCTTTACAGCAAGAAAAAGATTATTTTCGACCTAGGGAAAAGGGGGATGAAGTCCTGGGACCGGAATTCCCATACTTGAGTGTAGTAGAAGCACAAAAGTCCTAAGCAAACTGCACTACACCGGATATTGCATTTGCTGTGAACCTATTAGCAAGGTACAATGCAGAACCTACCAAAAGGCATTAACAGGGCATAAAGGACACCTTCCGATACCTCCAAGGAAGTAAGGACCTTGGATTGTTCTACAGAAAGAATCAAGACTTGAACTTGATTGGCTATGCAGATGCTGGGTACTTGTCTAACCCGCATACCGCAAGGTCACAAACATGCTATGTATTCCTGTGTGGTGGAACTGCAATTCCCTGAAAATCGTCTAAGCAAAGCCTTGTAGCTACTTCGACGAACCACTCAGAAATTATAGCATTGTATGAAGTCGCACGAGAGCGCTTGGCTCGACCAAATGGTTCACCACATCCAAAGGTCATGTGGGATGAACATTGTGCAAACCCCACAATTATCCATGAAGATAATTCACTGCGTTGTACAAGTGCAAGCGGGCTATGTGAAGAGTCATCTCACAAAGCATATCAACCCCAAGTTCTTCTTTGCACATGAATTGCAAAAGATGGACGAGATAAAGGTACTGCATACTAAGTCTTGTGAAAATCTAGCAGATTTGTTCACTAAGTCACTCCCTGCATCTAGCTTTGAAAGGTGCGTGTGAGAGATTGGAATAATGAGACTTAGAGAAGTGCAGAATTCAGGGGGAGAATTCTCTCAAGCCCGTTAGTAAATCTCGATCATGAAGATTGAGTACCCAAAGGAACAAGGTCCCGAAGACCGAATGAAGTTGGGTGGATTGTACTCTTTTCCTTGACGAGTTTTCACAAGTTTCTCGACCAAGGTTTTTAATGAGGCAATTCGTGCATCGCAAAGAACACATGTATTATGTACTCTTTCTCCAAATTTTTCCCACTGGGTTTTTATGGAGTTTTGATGAGGCATGAGCATGTTGGGTGAGTGCCCAAGGGGGAGTGTTAGGAAACCGACCTACAGATAGAGTCCTGGCAGACTCAGAGTCCTGGTAGGCCGAGAGTCCTGACATATTGGGCACCCCACCACCTAGTATAAATAGAGAGCCAACCCCCCATTGTACACACACGGTGAAAAGCAATAAAGAAAGATAAGGAGTTCTCTCTACCTCTCTCTGTGTTCATCTACTATTTTGTGATTCTATGATTGATTCGTTCTTGTTCTAAGCAGAGATCCCGATCGGACTGGTCGTCAGCGTCGGTTTCTCAACACTATTAAAACATGGAGACAAATCCAATTACACACGTACGTTGAGAGAAAACCAACGCCTAACCACCCAAACGGCAGTTTGTTTTTCCTGTGACGCCAGCCATGACGCCATGGCGGTGTGTCCCAGTTGACCCTGACCCGGCATGGATCAGGTGTGACAGACTGTCGTCACTCGCGAGTCGTGACATTGCCGGATCCAGGATCTTCTACGGGCGGACCTCGGCTGCAACGCAAGTCGGTGTTGCCCGCCCAATCCGTGTCGGCGTTTCTACCTTGGGCCTTCTTCTGTTTTGCCTGCGACAGGATATGGCCCAGATAAGGTTTGGGCTCAAGAGAGTTTTGCTTTCATAGTTGAAAGGTAGCTTATAGTTTTTGGCTGAAAATTTTAAATTTTAACTGTTTATGATAGAGATTATAAAGAGAAATGTTTGCTTGTGATTTTGGATAATACAGATGTTGGGCTTTTAACGTGTACTATAATTAATTTGTAGATCCCATCTTAAAAAAATATTTCGTTTGAAAGTTACGTACTGTAGCAAAAGCCAAAAGCCGGTTTCAAAAGCCGAAAAGAACATGCCTGAAGACATATATGCATGCATATGGTGAAAAATATATAGGTCGGTTCTTTTAGACTGTAGTTATGACTTAATTTTTTAAATTCTGTCTGTTCGTGAGATATAGAATGCAGAGAAAAATAGTCGTATGTGATTTTAGTCGGTACAGCTAAATTTAATATACTTTTTACTATAATCTTACTATTAATTCTATCTTAAAAAACTAGTACTTAAAAACTAATTACTACAATACGTACAAATCAAAACCGATGTTGAGTCCATTCGAACCACCGGAAAGCCTGCGTAAAAGTTTCTAACGGGGGTAGTGAAAGTTTGCATTGCCAGCTTCCATGGGCGTGGTGATTTCCACGTGGATTTCGATTGGATACATCATCGTGACGTCTCTGACGGTGTCCTTTGCGTTTCGCTCGGTCGCCTGCGTGCGTAGTACGGCCGGGCGTGTTAGGCTCCCAATTTTCCACGTGCCCTGTGCAATGCCATATAATTTACTTTTTTCAAATATGTAAGTTCTACCTACAAAAAATGGAGAAAAAAAAAGAAGCCTCTAGATCGAGAGCGCCACGTCATCTGGTAGTTTTCTTGGCGCCTGAGTTCTGACGTGAAATCGATGGAACCATAGCCTCCTTTTCCAATGCCTTCGTCTTAAAAAAAAACTATACTATTCATGTGATATAGGAATTGTGTTGGTAAAAAATAATGATTAAAAACTGGATTTTTCATGTGATATTGGCATTCATAAAGAAAGATAAAAGTTCTACGGCAAAACTTAAGAGTTAGAACTACGGTGTGTTTTTTTTAATTACGGCTGATAGAATATACTTTGAGGAGGGGGATATCTTACCACTTGCTCTAAATTGCTCTATGGAATCAATTGAGCTCCATTTGGATACAACCATTAAGGAATATCTTTTTACCATAAATGTTTCAAGATGGATAAAAAGAAGGGAGTAATTGACAAAGTGATCGCACGCATAATGCGTACTCGAACTAGGCCTATCTGGCTTTGATCATACATACATGCAGAACTATGTACCTTACTAGTTACTTATTGACCACCGCTTATCCAGGAAGTTGAAGTTGAACGTACACAAAAGCACGCAAATTAATAAGTTCATACCGTGAAACTTTTCTCTTTGTCAACTTAAATTAGCATCTACAGTAATATTTCTGCATTACATGGCATTGTAATTCAATGGCAGGCAGGTAGGCAGTGGACTCTAGCCCCGTCCGTACGATCATCTTGGCATCTAAATTCTTTTGGCTACGGTTAATAAATCACAACTTTTAATTTTAGTATGAATATTTATCCGAATGAATTAATCCGTACCCATCCGACGGCCATGAAGTGTCCCTCACCCTTCGCGGTAGTTTTTACTACTACCGATTTACCGCACCCTTCGCGAGAATACGAAACCACCAAAACTAACTTTTACTGACAGACCGACGCTTGCTCGGTTGGTGAGACGCGCCATTGTGCTGCCCCTGCCCAGGCTCAAACTTGGTGCGCTGTATTTTTCGGATGTACTATTTATATAAATAGTACGAACATTACTCTCTGAGTACTCTTCATATAAATAGTGCCTTCTAAGTATAAGTGCGCGTATGTGTTTTTAGTGGTCAAAGTGTGTGTTCGTGCACCGTGAGACTCTCGGGTCTCCGTCTCGTCTTAAAGCATATGCATTGGACGAATCTACGTGGGTGTGTATAAATGTATGTGGTAGTGTGTATGCATACCATATGTTTTTATTGTACTAAAAAAACTAACTTTTACTGCTTCTGTTTTTTTAGAAACTTTTACCGATTGCATGATTGCATCAAATCGTCGCGCACCAGAGAAGCGCGACTGCGCCTGCGGGAGGCGGTCCAAAAAAAAGAAAAGCCTCGGCAATTTCGAACCTGAAAAAACAAAAGCAATAAACAAACAAAGAAAAATCCCCCGTCTTCTCGTCGTCTCCTCCCCCAAAGGCCCAAACCCTAGCCGCGGCCCGCCCCGCTACACGCCCCGCCCCCCTCGCCGTCGGCGTCGCGCCGCGCCCATGTCGAAGTCGCGGCCGCCCAAGCGGATCCTCGAGTCCTACACCATCAAGGGGTCCGACAAAGTCATCAAGCGTGAGCCCCGCCCTCCTCAGCTCCTCTCTCTGGTCCCGAATTTCCGCGGGTTTTTGGGGATTTTTTGTGATTTTTTTGGTTGGGCGTCCTGTGTCGGCGGGTCTAGGTTTCTAATTAATCACTTTGGGCTAGATTAATGTCGTGAAAAATGTTCAAGTTGTTTGTGCCATTTTAACTGCTCTGTTATTTGGTGTGGAATGGTGTTAAGTGCTCACGGTTTGTATGCTTCTATCATGGAAAGAAAATAATCTTTCGCTGTTCACTGCGGAGATAAACACGATGTCAGTGTAATTAGGCTGGGGAGCAATTAGCGCATAGAGCGGAATATTAGAGGCAGATCAACATGCTAATGGCAGTCCTCTGCAGTAAACTTGTTGCCTTTCCTTTTTTCCTTTTGTTTGAGGGTAAATTTAGGGAGTCTGTTCGAAAACTAACATTTTTAGGTTTATCTGCATGGATTCAGTGGCAGAGCTAGGATTTGGGTGTTAACTTAAGTCACATCCGTTCTAACACAAGTTTAAATGACATAGTACGGAAATTCAATGTATGTAACCATTTAAGTATTATTCACCTATGCTATTTCTTAGTTTGTTAGGATTGATCATAACTCCTACAACTCTCTTTTGGGTTTTGATTCCTGAGATCATCCTTTTAAACACAAAGGCAAAAAAATGAGCAATTTACTTTCTCGTGGCCCCAGACCAATCAATATACTACAATCTATGACTACCTCGAAAACTATCCCATTGGAGCCTTTTACATCTCCATCCGATCACTAAACCCTGTAACAAGAAAAAACCCCAATAAACCACCCCGTGCCACACAAGCTTACAAATTGGTATACCGAGAGTCAAATTAACACTATAGAACTCTCCAAAGGCGTATCGTGCAACCCTATAATGTTCTAATCGTACCTTAATTTGGACAATTCATAAGGATTTAACATCATTATTAGCACCACCAAATCGGCAGCTAGTTGATACATGAACATCAGGAAACAATCTATCAGAATTCAAGATTCAAGAAGCTAATCGACATCAAGGACTTAGGTGCATAGAAGAGTTGGGCGGTAAAAAACAAGGCACAATAAGTCAGGAGCGTAAGGGATTTGGCGAGACGGGTGTAGAAGAGTTGTTTAGAGAGCTCCTGTCACCTCGCGATGGTGGGCGGGTCGATGACGTACAACTTATTCCTCTCCATGAGCATCTTGTGGTATGCGCACCCATGCTTAGCTTCCAACCTCGACGCCTCGCATGCCTTGGATTGCAGCTACGCCAGCTTCGATGCCAACGCTACCATGGATCTGCTGCCGTTTCACAGTTAAACCAGAACAACGCGGATGAGAAAAATCAGAACATTATATCTACATATTAGGAAGCACGGTATTAAGACTTGGCTCGATGACTTCTTTGGTTTACTTTTTCCTCTCTGGTGCCTGGTGGTCGCCGGCAGCGACGGGGGCTCTGGCCTCCGGGGCGCACAGCGGCGGCGGCGATGAGCTGTGCATGAGTAGGGCCGCATGCCCGAGCTCTACTTCCTGTGGTTCCAAAACCGTGAATGGAAATCCGATGACAACTGCGATGGAAAACCATCCAAAAATTCCGATAGTTACAAATGCACTTTCTAGGTTGGTTTAGGCCTTTTTTGTGTTAGATTACCTATTGTATGAATTAAATATGCATAAATATGCTAGTTCCAGCATTTTGTGCTAGGTTTTCTCTAGCTTTTCCTGGTTTTTAACGGGTTTTCTGGTTTTTAAGTGGGGTTTTCGGTAACGGTCCGGTTACTGGTTTCAAACCGTCCAAACTCAAAAATGGAAATATAAATTTCTTCCAGATCTTTCCAAGGATTTCCAGAACCGGCGGTAATCGTTATCGATCGCGAACGGAAATACCACGGTTACGAGATTTGAACCTTGGTCTGCGCACTAGGGCGAAGCTTTGAAGGATTTGGCCGATTGGGGAATCTCCGGTGGGGTGGCCGATCGGTCGAGGAAGTGGCGATGGCATGGACACTTGGACTAATAGGTTTGACTTGTTGCCTGTTGGGTCTAATGGGCTGCTAGGGTATGTTAGTATTTGTAGCGTATATTTTGTGTATTAAGGGGGTATATATCGGATTTTGCGCAAAAACTTTGGGGGGTGCAATTGTACCCTATGCATTACTGTGGCTCCGCCAGTGCATGGATTTACATCTCTTTCGCTTGTGTGGGCACATTAAGTTGGTTAATCTTAGGATAGATAATGGGAAAAAGTTATGTGCTTTGAGTTCTGTTATAAGCTTAGTGCTGTTTGATTTCCTATATAGATTATGTCCAGTTTACTCCATTCTTAGCTTTGTGTTTGTGTTGCAACGTACAGTTTAGCACTATGAGCAGAATCGTTTTGCTAGAAATAGTCCAGTAGGCTGACTTCAGACTATGGTGTTGACTTGTTGATGTTAATATGAAGTTTTCTAATGGCAATTTAGCATTGCCAAATTAACATTTTAGTTGTGTTGATATGTTGTAAATTCCAGTTTTAACTACGATCAACTATGACACTTTAAATCTTTCCCCAAGTTTTAGCTGGCCTAGCATTTCGATTCTGATTGTATGTGCTCTAGACGTTTGCATGAAGAATAGCCACTTCCTATGTGAATGTAGCTTATTTTAACTTTAAGCTCGGTCTGGGTAGAAACTTTACTTAAGGCAAGTTTACCATATTTGGTGTGCTTCATTGTTCCTCCAAAAAAAAGGTGCTTCCTGTTTGGGCTGTGAGTTAAACTAACTAATCAATATTACCCAGCTAGCCATCTTAAAGCTTTGCTTTGGCTAGATAGTGTGCTCTAAACTTTTCATGACAATTCAATATTTTACCCTATTTTATCTATTATTAACTCTTTCTCTTTTTTGTGGTATTGAATAGATTACTTCAAATTTGATGCGTGTCTTCTGCTAATCTAGCTTATACCAAGATTAAAACTTACTTAAGATGTGTCTGATTCTGACATTCTGTTTTAGCATATTGATGTTTTTTTGCATGAAAACAAGGGTAGTTAAACATTACTGCATTAGTTACTTATTGCACCAATCACTGTATTTTCAGATGAATCCTCTAGCTGGAATCCTTTGTATAATTTAATATGGAGATTTGTAACAATGCCAAAGGATCTTGATGCTTTCATCATCATTTCATTTGCTGCATGTTATGTTCCACTGTAAAGACTAAGCACATCATATTCCTTATGATCTTAGATTATCACTGCCATACAATTCGACACCAGCTTAACATTTTGATGATGACCTATTTGCCATGATCCTAATTTGGCATTTGTCTGATCCTCCCATTTGTTTATTCCAGCTGGGGACTGTGTGCTAATGAGGGCATCTGATGCATCAAAGCCACCCTACGTGGCAAGAGTTGAGGCAATTGAGGCAGCAGGGTCTCGAGGCACAAATGTGAGAGTACGGGTGCGGTGGTATTACCGGCCAGAGGAATCCATTGGTGGAAGGCGGCCATTTCATGGTGTCAAAGAGGTATTCCTCTCTGACCACTATGATGTACAGAGTGCTGACACCATTGAGGGGAAGTGCAATGTCCACAGCTTCCGTAGCTATACAAAGCTGGATTCTGTCAATGCTGAGGACTTCTTCTGTCGCTTTGAGTACAAATCAACTACAGGCAGCTTCGTGCCAGACCGCATTGCTGTGTAAGAATTCAATCCAACTTCTACAATGTGATTATTTAGAAAGCACATTCTTGGATATTTGCAATTTGGTAGCAGGTTTTTGGCAATATGTCCTTTGAGCTTTGACGTTAGCAAAATATTATCTATTATATAGATGGTGCTCTCCAAATTTTATTATCATGCTGGCTGTTGTCTGTTGATGGTTTTCACAGATTTCTTTGTGGAATTCACATGAGCCTTGTATATTTATAAAGATAGGGCAATAATGCTCCGTATCATTGCATAGATCACCGAGTTGGAAAATACCATCCAATGTGAGAATGACGCCCCGCATGTCATTCTCACATTAGATGTTATTTTCCAATTTATGCCTCTTTGCGATAGTACTGACCTAATTATTTGACCATAATATATGATGTGTTTGGTGGTTCCTTTTTATATGCCCCTGTTCCAGTTATTTGACCATAATATGTCATTTCATCAGATTGGATGCCATTTTTTTTTGTCATTGTAGCTCTGAATCCGGATGACTTTGACAAAACTTGTTTGGCTGCAATTGTGATTAAGTCGTTGATGGGGGTATACATTTATTGTGAACATTTTTTTACCCTTGTTGTATTCTCAACCAAATTCGTCTTTGTTGTTAGGCTTTGCCTGCCTCCGCTCTCTGCTACTTTGATTTATGTGCAGTTCTTGAATCAAAATCACTTTTTGTTTACTTTTCTGAAATCTTTTTGTAAACAACGCAACAGGTTTTGCAAGTGTGAGATGCCGTACAATCCTGATGACCTTATGATCCAATGTGAGGAATGCTCTGACTGGTGAGTAAATGGAACATTTTATCAACAGTCAAGACATAGTAACTTTTCAAAGTCATTTTAGCCTGAACTGCGTGGGTGCTACATGTCATACCTTTTTCCCCTCTGGTGCTTTTTTGTAAATTGGAAAGTCCATTTTGTTTGTCTACGAATGGATGTGGGTGTCTTTTGTGTTTGAGATAGGACAAGGCACACATAGAAGTGGGTGAAGAATAATTGTGACAAAGTAACCAACCTTAAATGTACAAAATTGGCCAAAAATGAGTTACTTTCTTTTTTGTACTTATGTTCGGTTTCTTTATAGTGTAGCTTGATATTTGTTTCAGATTTCTCCTCCAGATGACCAAATTAGCCAAAAACCAGCATACTGTTTGTTGAATTGTTCCTTGGCTAAAACCGAATGTATTGGATACTGAACTTAAATTAGGTTCAATTTTTCAAGCAGCATTTGATTCATGTAGTTTCCGGCCATGAGGGGTTTATTAGGCCATTAGGCAACGATGCATTTATCTAAAGACGATAAGCTCCTTTATTTTATGCTTGTCTATTGCAGTGTTCGCGTAGGCGGCCTCCTAGGGCGCCTAGGCGCAGGCCGGCCGCTGCGACTCGGGCAAAGTTGGCCCCCTAGATGCTTGTCCCAGGCGGAGCTAGGCGGGCAAGGTGCGGCAGCGCTGGACGGTGAGGAAGCTACGGTCCGGGTGGGCGATGATGCCAAGGACAGAGGCGGCGACGGCGGCGTCCTTGCCGAAGAAACAGAAGCGGTAGCCGACCTCGACCATGAGTAGGACGTCGGGATGGCGGGCCTTGAGGTTGACGCTGAGGTCTCACGCCACCGTAGCCGCCACGCTCGTGGGCCCGTGCCCTATCGCTCTTCCATCCGAAGCCACCGCCGGCCGGAGCTGAAGCCGCACCGCCTCTTCCCGAGCCGCACCGGTCAGATCTGGAGTCGGCCGCCTCGGATCTAGAGGTGAGTGCCGCGGCGAGGGCGAGTACTGCGATGGGGGTGACCGCATCGTCTGCAGCTACAGCGGAGGGGAGGAGGCTGAGGAAGCGCGCGTAGATGGCGGCGGCAACGGAGGGGGCGAGCTGCTGATGGAGGATGGAGTCGATGACTGTGGAGAGGAGCGGGTCGGTGGTGCGGAGGTGGCGGAGCGCGGCCGTGAGCTCGCTCGGGGAGGAGAGGGCGGGCAGCATTTGGGGCTTGCCGCCGTCTGGGGTGCCATATGGGATGGGCACGCCACACGGGCCGAGTGAAACCAGCCCAAGAATAATTGGCAATTGTGCAGAAAGGTTCTCGGAGTTTATAGAAATTTCATGGAAGTCCGTAATTTAACTCATGAATTATGATAATTCTGTTTTGTCGTCTAGGCCCTGCCTAGGGACCCCTAGGCGCTAGGTGGCCACCCACCTGTCGCCTAACGCCTAGCGCCTAGGTGAACACTGGTCTATTGGAACAAACAGCAATTTGTAAGCGGTGGAGACTTATAAACAACAATTAATAAGCAGTCAGAGACATATAGATGCTCTTACATTTGTAACATCCAGAATAAATGGCTGGTTGGTTCTATTTGTCCATAAGCATCAAAGAAATTAACTGTCTATGAATTTGTGCAGATCATTAAGGGCATAATAATTGCATAATGTCCAAAACTCTAAGGGCAAGGCTCCACAACAAGCCTCTTGATATGCCTTCAATGTCTCTGTAGTTACATAGCCTTATTAATTTATTGAAGCATGTGTTATGAGCTGATGTTTTGGAGGGGAATGTAGGTTATATATATGGGTAATGAGAGGAGGCACTGCTCCAGCTGCCACATGAGGCTCTTTCCGCGCTGTGGCACAGTAGAGAGGAGGGAAACTTTTTCTTTGTCTGCTTGCTCCTAAATTTCTAATACAATCCTTTATATAATAAGACAACCCCTAACAGTGGTGGAATCTATCGAAAAAACTTGGCAAACGAAAAAAAGAGAAACTGATTTAACTAAATCCTATATGGCAAGGTCTAGTACCTGTCCGAATAATTATTTCGGCCATGCCAACTTGCCAAGGCACTGTTAGCTTAATGGCTCATACAATCTGCCATCAAAAGTCTGATTTACGTGCTGGTTAGTTGAATGAAGTTGCTTTTGAGTAGTGTAATATCTCTTCATATATACATTTTTAGTAAGAAGTATATGACATAAAATTAAAAAATTGTCTTGTCCATTCCTTCCTCTCTTTTATTATTGAACAAACTGTCTCCAGCAATATTTTGAAATTCTTTTGAAGTTATATAACTACTGTATTTGTTTTCCAGGTTTCATCCTTCTTGCATCGGAATGACTATCAAAGAAGCAAAGAAACTCGAGCATTTTTTCTGCCAGGGCTGTACCGCTGAAAATGGAAAGATGGCTGAGAATTCTCATGAAGCTACATCGCAATCAGAAGAAAAGGTAAAATATGATGTGATGCGATAACTGAAGTATCATTGGTGTCTTGTTTGTTTTATTATTATGACAACTATGAATAATGTGATGATAATACAATGTTAGTGTGAAATTTAGAGCAGAGAAGAGATATTTGGCTATTCACAACTGTGCATCTTATTCATTATTGAGATGCTATACATATATACAGGATTAGTTGGGCCTTATGATCTACATGGGCTGAGAGAGAGAGAGAGAGAGATAGAGAATTTGGGGAATTGCACATAACTTGCAAGAATAATAACGCATTAGCCACTAACTATAACAGGAGAGGGCCGTCCTGTTCTGCTGCTGCTGCTGCTGCAGTCAAACCAATATCCAGAACTTAATGACTGAAAGTACCAATTAGGTAGCAATACCAGTTTATTCATCGTAGTAAAAGAGCTTTGGTCTGTTTTCACAACCTTTATATTGAGTACCTGGTGATTACTGATAGTCTTTTGTCAGTTCAGCCTAGCTTTTATAATTTTACTCCTATGCTGGTTCATGCATAATAAATTCCGACAGGAAATTAAACCCAGTCCGAGTTGAATGTATTATCTTGTTCTTTTTATTTGGAAAAATCAGCTTACGTTCTGAAATTCTAAAATTCTATTCAGTGAGCAGAGAGAGTTGCAAGTGCTAATCATTTGGTAGATGACTTGTAATCCACTTACACTGATCTCTTCAGCAGGTGGAGTCAAAAAGACGGAGAAAGTGACGGCCTAAATTAATTTATGGAGTTTCACATGGATGTACAAAGCCTTCTCAAGTTTGAGGTCTGTAATGTTATTTGTCGTCGTAGTTTGTGACTCTGGAGTCCCTCCCTAATGTCAGGCACACGGTGTACATAACTTGCAACCTGAGATTGTTGTATTAGGAGACAATAGGATTTGCATGTTAGCGTCAGAGTGTGAGTAGTATGGTAGCATCGGGCGATCAAGCTCACCTGTGGGCATTAGGACTCCCGCACGATTCAGAAATAATACTTCGATGCAGCTGTGCCTGGCCAGTTTATGTTTGTTCTCGTCAAATCTTGTATCGTCATGTGAACTTTTTTCTTTTCTCAAAGAGACATGTAATTCAGGCATCTCTGTTTGGTAGTTGCTACTGGGGAACCCTGCCTTTCGGCATTTGCATTAGTTGCATAATTTGCATGCATGAACCCAAAATGTGTTTGATGATTGGTAATGAAGTCGGAAAATTCGATACATTAAATCAAATTTGTCTTTCTTTTACCAAAAGCACACCTTACTAATTACTACATGTCATGAGGTTCTACAATTACTTTCCTTGTGGGGGCAAGGTAGCTGCATGATTCATGAGTCCTGTCAGAAATCAGAATGCCTGTGTACAGCCGCTCTTAAAAAGTACAAGAAAAATCTCACAAATGTTTGTACATGGAACTCTGGTCATGTTACAATACCACCGAAATCAAACACCTTTCAACAATATGTTAGCATGGATCATTTTGATACACATGGATGAACCGACCATTGATCTGAGAAAAAGAGGTGTAAGTGATCTAAAAAAAATGGTTGATCTGATAATTGCTTACCACTCCAGTTGCTGGCAAGAAGGCACGACCCAGATAGGCGGCGAGAACGGCGAGCGGGAGTCGATGCCGGCGAATTCACGGGGTGCCTCGTCGCCGATCAGCCTGTAGGCGCAGATGTCAGCGCCACTGCCACGGCCTCCCTTCGTCGCAGCTAAATAACAGGACACCTCGTCGTCGGCGAAGTAAACGCAGCTCTTTTCGCAGACGGCGCGCCGGCCGGCCCTGACGTCCGTGGCCGTGCCCAGCCCCAGGAACACGGCGACGTCCCCCATGTTCGTCACGCTGCTCCAGGCGTGCCGGCCGGCGTCGAGCTTGTATGCCACGAACCGCCGCGTCACGGTCCTCCAGCTAGCGCACGGTTCTCCTGTCCGGCTCCTCCTCCGGCACGAGCTCCCGCTCCCTGAGCAGCTGCAGCAGCTCGCTGGAGCACTCCACCAGGTGCCGGCCATCCACGTGCATGCATGGAGTGGTCTCCTGGCGGCGCGGGCACGACCGCCGCTGTCTTGGGCTCCAACGCGCTGTCGGCCGGGCCATGTCGAACCGCAGGACGGCCCCATCGCACCGGACGGCGCCGTGGTTTCTAAGTTTGTAACAAATCTTCATTTGAATGCAATAAATATGAAATAAACGTTCGATCTGTCAATAACAAAAATCCGCAACAAATAAAATGATACTGAGCGCAACAATGATAAATAAGCATGCAACAAAACCCTATTTCGGTGGCAACAAACCGTAGCTACAAAGGGCTGCAAGAAATCACAGCCCTAACTGCAACAACAAAAAAAAAATCTTTGGTGCAACAAATCAACAAAACAAATGCAACAAAAACACTTACTATAGTATTTTTTTCGAGCATACGTTGCAGCAAAATGAAACACTTCTTTCAATAATTGAGAAAGGTTGTTGCAGCAAATCGAGAAAACACATGCACCATGCTTGCCACAGAAGCAATATTTACAAGTAATATTGTTCCACATTCCATATTATTTTCAAGATTCAGTACGGAATATCGCCATAAAACCCACTTGTCTAGTCTATTCCTTCCTCTCTCTCTCTCTCTCTCAAAATTACAAAAAAAAACAATGCGTCAAGTTTGAGTCCTTCCTCCTGCCCCCACAACTATTTTTTGTGACATTTTCCCCACTACTAGTAAGTGGTTGTTTGAAGCTCACCCCTGCCGCCTGTTCTCGTGTGATTTATGATTACGTGGTGAGGTGATCTTCCAGTGTTGCAAAGTGGCTGGAATTAGACCCTTTTAATGTGACGAATTGGTGTTGTTAACCTAGTTCCTTTCTATTCTAGGTGATATGGGAGAAGTATTAGAGCTGTGGTCACCTTGGTGACGGGAATCTGCATTTAAACATTGTATCGAGCAAGTACAGTGAGTTAGTGACAATGTATGCCCGGCTGTGTTCAATATGGCTTAATCTTATGGCTTAAGCTTATTTTTGCATTATTTATAATTTCGTCTTTTTTTTGAATTTTTGACTTTTTTTTGAGCTTTTTTGTCGGTTCTTTTTTTTCTCGTATTCGTTTGCGTTGTCTGTGATGGGCAAACATATTTTTTATATTTTTCAATTTTTTTAAATTTAATTATGTTAAATAAGCCTCTGTCAGCTACATTATTTTTTCACCAAATACTGATGTTTTCGATATAAGCTTTCAGCTTTCAGCCGAACCGATCACCACCGCAGACATTGACCAATGATGTTACATGGACTTCCGCCCAAAGAGGAAGCATTAGTGCAGACATTGACCAATGATGTTACATGGCAGTTAAAATCTCAAGTCAATTATCAATTTGCATTTACGAATTGGCTACCTGCTTGGTACCTCTAGCGCGCTTGAATGTTAGAAAGGATGAAACGGTTACACATCGAAAGGTCTGTGTTCGTCGTGTTCTTGCACTTGACTACTGCACATAAGATATGTATGCCACATTTTCAGGAGAGACGCTTAGTTTATCTGGCAGGTACAAGTTGGAGAGACATTCCTTGTTAGGTTAGGTTATGTTTCTCCTTCTATACACCTAGAATTTTATTTGTTAGTTGGGGAGCGTTCTTCCTGCTTGATGTGGTCTAACCACTGCTAATTGAGAATAAAAACTGTAATGGAGAAGAACAAGGCGAATAATAGAGGTGACATTATGATGATGGCCACCATTACATCATGCAAGATTGGACGGTAGCCAATTGAAGAAGTTTATATTTCTGCTGTTGTAAGTAATTCAGCTGTGAGCATCTGGAATGTTGTAAACGTTGTTCAACAACAATTAACAAGGAAAAAAAGGACGGACTTTGTTGATGCTGTCGTGGAACCTTGTCCTAGGACGAAGATGCTTGCACTTTCTGGTCTCAACTAATGTTCTGCGAGGACAATGGCACTCATCGGCAAAGGGCTCCAGTTTTGGGTACAAAGTTTTTTTTTTTTTGAGGGTTTGGGGTACAAAGCTAACATCGTTTCACATGCTGAGCACAAGCATAATCCCAACTGGCAAGTAGGGGCAATGATTCAAATCAGGTTTCAAAGTTGCTCAATTTAGAATAGCCGCGAACATGCGGTTACAAATTTCCCCACCAACATGCTGCAGATTTATCCTGGAAGTGGGAGTGCACCTCAGCATCGAACACAGATTTCTCGCAAGCTTAAACAGTTTCATCATATAGGCAGAGGACACAAATGATGCCACAGTTCGCATTTTCCAGGGCAAAACATGTTCTTGCTGTTCGAAGCTTGGTTGTATCCAAACCGAATGGAACTACCCCAAGACATCTTACCAACTGAACCATACACACACCAAATGAAAAACCACCGCCTCCCATGAGGAAGTACGAAGACGTACCAAGCAGGCAAGCAACATTGTTCAACTGTGTATTCAGTTTGATGTACCAAGCCACATTTCTCAGCAGCGCATTCAGTTCAATCGGAATCCACAGACTGCATCTGTTTAATTTTGCTGTTCTGATTTCTGAGTGACAACCCAGTAAAAGAACAGGTAAATAAATGGATCATTGGCAGAGAAATATAAACATGCTGAAACATTCCTTCCCAAAGATGGCACATATTCTCATGTTGTAAAACCTTCGAAATGAATGTCAATCCTGGCGCAGCACCAGTATTATCACCACAGATCTAACATCAGATAAGCAGGTGCAACATTTATCCAAACTGGCAAAAGGTGGCACAGTTGTCGCAAAGATTGACCTTATCGATGACAGAAGATAAGTTGAAAGATAACACACTACATCTCAACTTTTAGACTGCAAAGTAATTACACAATATCATGACAAGGAACCAGTATCACCCACTGCCTAAGTGTGTACGGTGCCAACATAATAATATTTCAAGTACTGCCATATTGTCTCAAGAGTAAATTAAACAAACTGCACGGAGGAACAATACTTTTAAGAGTCGAAGCATCAGCATAGCAAAGGCAAATAAAGTAGAAACTGAGAACTGAAACATATATTAAATCTCTGGTCTGCTCCAAGGTAACTTCCATCAGTAGCGATCATCATAAGAGCGAGCTCCCCGGCTGGGACGATCATAGGGGCCAGGTCTATCTCGGTAACTCCCACCAAAGTGAGCAGGTCCACCACTCCCATATCTGTCAGCACCAGAGCCTCTAGGATCATCACGGTAATAACTTCCACTGGACCGTCCTCCATCTCTCTCATAGCTTCTTTCCCTGGCAAAGCCACTTGATGCATAGCGATCTGCACCACCATATCTGTCACCCGAAAAACGATCTGCAGTTGGTTGATAGCGATCCGCGGTATAACGATCACGTCCACCACCATATCGATCATCAACATAACGCCCAGCATCATATCGATCATCAACATAGCGGTTAGCAAAACGGTCTGATCCTCCAAAGCGGTCACCACGTCCCCTAGTGCCACCACGTCCCCTAGTGCCACCACTATACCTGGAAGGGGGAGAGTATCTTCCAGTTCTACCTCCCCCAGAATAAGGACATTCACGAGCCCAATGTCCAGCACGGCCACACTTGAAGCACTCGTCGCTCGCGGAGGGAACAACATCAGCTGCACCACGATATCCACCTCTAGCACCAGACGAGTAAGCACCACCACCATATCCATAGCCATCATCAGTGTTCATCCTTGGTTGAGCTTTGTTCACAGAAATAGTTCGACCATCTAATTCTCCATTATGCATGTCCCGAATGGCAGCATCCACAGCACGAGGTTCCGAAAATGTAACAAATCCAAACCCACGGGAACGGCCTGTGTCTCTTTCCACTACAACCTATACACACAATGAAAGTGAACGGATGGGAAAATAGAAACTGCATATAATAGTTAACAGCCAAAACAGTTAATACTAACAATAACAGGCACATGGAAATTGGATCATATGAAAGTGACAACAGCTGATGCATATTTCAAGCATACAAACCACTGAAACCATCTCAGACAACTGTGGAACAATAACACTCAATCCTTATACGACTGCTCACACGTTGCATGTAAATCAGAATCTGCTTTAACTGCCCAACAGTGCAGCATGCTAGTGATCTCCAGTAGAAAGAGGGCATATTATATGCAAAGGTCAGAACCCAAGTACATGACCGCAATAATGCCATCAGTGAGTCTTAGACGATATCAGTGGCACTGCCCAATTAAAACGAACACTACTGTATGTGGCTCATGTGCTGCAGGGACCAGTAAAATCCACATCCAACAAACTGATACAAAGACCAATTACTTTCGCCAGCACTACAGACACAAAACGACAAGTTATAGCAGAAGTTCTAATAAGAACAGGGTCAGATGTTAGTTGGTCTGCCATCTTTCACTGTTCTTTGTTCATGCACGGCTAAGCATATCCATTTCAAAGGAAAGGCGCGCTATGGAGGCTGAGAACAATACTCTTTCAAGTAAATTAATCACAGGATGCAAAACTCACTCTTGAGTATCACCTGTAAGAGCTGACTAATCAAGGACAACAAACAAATCTGTCTCTGCCTTCCTTATCGAAACTGATCCGGAAGCATTATGCAACAAAACTGTGGTAAGTTCGTATCCAACACTTGCAATCATGCTTAGTTCTGTGGAATTCATTAACAATGGTAATGGCAGTTGATTTGCTGTAACCTTAAGCTGATATCAGTTATCTTAAGTACTAACAAGGCAAAGAAGGATCTCTGCTTCTGCCCACAAAACAGAGCACATTTATCAAACTGACTAACAGTGCGGATACTTCAAACTGATTTCTACTGGACCCATCACCACACAAATGCATAACCATGAGCTCAGTTGATTAATGTGTTTGTTTTCTTTCAACTTTGTTAACTGCCTAAAGTATAGAACTGGAAGTGACCGCAGGCTCTGTGAATCAGTAACTGCTATTAGATTGAAAACAAAAGACAGAAGAAAACCAAAACAGCGTTGGTGACTTACTAGTAAACAAACAAGAAACATGCTCCAGTTGGTGACTTACTAGTAAGATTTTTCATAGCCTTGGTTACCAAAATTATTCAATTGGCAAAATCTATTTTTACTAGGTTATGCTTTATTATATGGATGATAATACTGTATGTGATGATGACTTCATCAAGGACATGGAATACATGTCAAGGATGGTTCTGTGAAGTTGTTGCGAAACAGATGAAGCATAATCAGAATGGCAATCTTTGCAAATATCTGCTTCCACCTAGCACCAAATGAACTGTAAAGAAAATATAAGACTTATCTGGCCTGAAAGAATTTGGTAAGATCTCACCTCCCCTAAGCAATAGTATGTAACATAACCGAATCTTGTATGGATTAACCATCGTGATAACCAGTATGTCATTAAAATTCTACAGGGCCCCATCAACTAAACATACTAGGTTACCAACATCCAAACAGCAGTTTCACCATTCTTCTTCCCACTGCCTTTTGATCCAGAACGCCATCCAAACAGTTTCCTCCTTCCTTTTCAGTTTCATATGGAAACTGTTTTGAATATTTTGATTGCTAAAAATAGTTTTATCAAGGTTCTGTTTCCAACTAATGCATTCGGCTGCCATGTATTAATTATCATCACGACAAAGCGGATTTTTAATCAATTATCAGACACATCATCTCCCAAAACAACCTTATTCTAGGACGTCACCTCTTCAGTTAAACTATTTGAGTCTGAAAACGAGAAATCATATGCCGCATAGACGTAGGCAACAAAATAGCGCAAGCTAGCGTAAAAGTGAGTTGGCCCTTAGACCAAGCGTGCCATCATTCTAACCAAATTGAATACAGACCAATAATCCCAACCAAATCACGATCTAACAGCAATTCTTCCACGCGCACAACACAGACGTATCAACCACAGAGCGACGATTATACCTGCGCCTCGATGACCTTGCCAAACTGGCCGAAGGTGCGCTCCAGCATGCGCTCCGTGGTGTCCCACGACAGCCCACCCACGAAGATCCGCCCCACCTCCTTCTCCGCCATCTCCACGCAATCCAATCCAATCCCCCCACCACCTGCACAAACCACCATCGAGCAAATCAAAATCCACACCAATCTGCACCGCGGAGCAGCGCCAATCGCAAGCCCGGCGAGCCCCAGGAGACGAGGCGAGACGGTTGGAGGCTGCTCACCTTGCGCGGAAACCTAGGGCTCTCTCGGTCTCGGGCCGGGGCGCTAGGGTTTAGAGAGAGAGGAGGCGAAGCGATGAAATGAGACGCCGAGAGAAAAAAAATCTAGAGCTTTCTATATATATCGGGAGGTGGGCTTTTTTTCTCTCTTTTATTTTCCTTTTGGGAAACAAGAATTAAAAAAGGGCTTTTTTTGGAAAGGAATATTGGTACAGCCCACTGGCCCAGGCCTGCTTTATTATTATTATTCCTTTCCTCTTTTCAGATTTTTTAAAGAAAAGAATAATGAAGCTTTTTTATGTCCATACAGGTCTTTCACGCAAGCTCACATCTTTCAACGCAATTTGGGTTATGCTTGATTGAGAAGACTTTGAAGGAAAACAAAAAACAATGTCAATTGTAAGGACAAATGAATTTGGTGTTTTAATCACCGTTTGTATATGTTGCAATTTAGATCACTTGCATTACTATTATGAAGGCTTTGGCAATATTAATTCTCAGGAATTTGATGACATTCTGATGGAAACAAGCATGATGCTCTCTTGAGTTTTATTTGAAAGTGAAGATTTTATTTCAATTTCAGTTTGAGATGAAGGATTTAAGTGCAAGGAGTTTTTTTTTGCGTGGATACTATAATATTTTTCAGTTATCGTAGCTCAATATGAGAGATCTACTATAGTTTATACTCTATTGATGATATAAGAGTTTCTTTTATTCGGACAATTTTATAAGAGCAATTTCAACAATGTCATATAATTCAGTTACCTTTTAATCAGGTATTTTGACGTATGTGATGGTCACATATGCAAGTTGCTCTTTCAATGAGCATTGTTTTATGAGTTTTGTGTTCCTGGTGGAGTATGTTAGATTCCTTGATATGGGTTCTTCGCGGGCTATCCAGTGCCACAGGTGATATTTTGGTTTATGTTCTTTGAAATTGAACATTTATTTCAGAAGATTAGTTCCACAGACTTAGATTTTATTAGGATTATGAATTATTGAATACACATATTTGCTTGTCTGCTTTGTTGATAACTATGTGTTTAGATCTGTTGGTGGTTTATTCAATTTTCCTTCGTGAGAAGCGTTTAGATAAGACTGTTCCAATTTTCTTGTTGAATATTAGTCTGATAGATTTTTGAGGCACAAGGTCTGGTGATGAAGACTTACTTTACGGAGATTTGATATTTAGCTACAAGAACGGATTCGTTCCAAGGTGAAGATTGTTAAAGTGTGATCCAAATTCATCATTATGTCTATACTAGACAATGCACCAGACGTGGAGTCGAGCGGTGCATATGCCGTGCCATGTTAGATGTGGCAACGACAGGCGTATTTGACTTTGATTCAGTTTTCTTCTCCGTTAGGGACTATTATTTTCTAGCCTATATATACCCTATAGTCATACTGTTTAGATACGTTGAAGTTCTCCACGTTTATAATTCTCTTTGTATAATAAATTCCGCCTTCGTACGTTCGTAGTTTTTACCGCAAGAGTTTTTTCACGTTAAATTTATATCTCTCATTCTTTTGATCATTTATATTTGTGGTTCGTTTTATACCATATAGTCATTCATGGTTCTCTGCATTTTTTATTTTGGACTAATTCCAAAAGTTTGGATTTGACCCAAAAACTAAGTGCGGTGGGTAAACGAAGGACTGCTTTTCTTGAGACGGCGGTGCCGTGGTCATTACAAACGGCAACTGCGGCACCATGACGATGGCGAGAGGGTCGGCAACACCACCGCGACAACGACGAGCGAGCCAACATCGGCGGCGACGGCGAGATGAACAGAGAGAATGGCAAAACTCACTGTGGTGGTTTGGCTACAGCGTGGGCCTATAACTTGCTAGCCCTTCGATTGCTGATCGATGGATGAGATGAATGTAACGGTCCCATGTGACGTTATAGTGTAATGTCAGGGATACGAATCCCAAAATAAGCAGCGTAGATTTTTTTTTGTGTGTGCGTGGATTTCTAGGCCGCCGGAGCAAACGTGGATGCTCCTTCTAATTGGCAAGGCAACTAAATGGTGACAACTAATCAACCCATCGTATTATACATCATGTATACATTAGCGAGAGGTAAGGCTCAATCATCACAGGCAATCCAGCTCTGTCATCACTTAAAACAGAGAGATAAGGAAACCGTGAACGGTTCACACAAATAATGCTGTAACTATTTTTTCCTTCAAATTTAATTTTATATATCCGTTTTTATAAATTTGTCACTTTTCTTATACCTATCAAACTTGACAGATACATAGAGCTAGAAAAGATTGGCAAGTACGTGTCGAGCTCCTCTAGTTTAGTAGATCAGTGACCATAATTAGTGTGTATACTTAATTAGTACTATGATATTTAATTAGAGACAAGCACATTGAATTAGCCCTAATTATATTTAATTAGCTCTAATCATGAGTTATTAATTTGCAACCAGGCTAGGCAGCTTTGGCCCTGTTCTTTATAGTTTCTAAAAGCAGTTTTTGGCTTTTGCTACAGTGCCTAATTTTTAAATAGAATATTTTCTTAAGATAAGATCTACAAGTTAATTGTAGTACACGTTAAAAGACTAATATATGTATCAACCAAAATCGTAAACGAGTATCTCTCTTTCCGCAATCTCTGTCGTAAACAGTCAAAATTCAAAAATTTCAGCCAAAAATTATAAACCGCAGCTAAAAAGAACATATCCTTTTGTTGCCGCTGTGGAGTCTTAGCAACTTCTGCTACTGAGCAGCTATCGAGCTCAAATAGAGTGCTAAATTTTTTAGACGGGATATATAAAAGGCAAATTTTATGTGGAGACCCGCAACCGGCGTTGCGAAAAGAAAGTCAACGAATAACGAGCGAATATCCGTCCGTCGGGCCCACGCGCGATGCCCTCCACCGATCCCCACGCAACACAAATGATTTGTGGTTTTCGTCGTCGCCTCCCCTCGTTTCATCACCACCTGCAACCCTCTCTCCCTTGAAAAACCTCCGAAATCCGAACCGAACCCCGCAGCTACAGATAGAAACTACCTCCCATGGCAGGCGGCGGCGAGGCGGCGGGCGGCGGGAAGGTGGCGTGCGCGGCGTGGATCCGGCGCCGGGAGGAGAAGGCCACCCGCGTCCTCGTGGCGTACGGACGGGCCGCGTCCCAGCCCGCCGTCGAGGTCCTCGGCTTCGACCCCAAGGACTGCTCCCTCTCCTCCGAACCCCTGGTACGGGAGCCCAATCCAATCCACTCCACTCCACTCGTGCTAATCCGTGGTGTTTCGAGATTGGTTCACTAAGTTAGACCTGGGGGGCTTGGGGTTGCAGGCGAGGGCTGTGCTCGGGGAGGGGCCGGGCGACGCGCCTTGCGGTATCGCGGTGCACCCGAGCGGCGACGAGCTTGTCTGCGCCACGGCCAAGGGCTGCAGGTGCGTGATCCTTCTCCTCTCTGACTGACCGGCTGACTGACTGACTGCGTACTGGTGATGAACTTTTGAGGCTGGTCTGGGTGCTTGGTTCCGCGATGGATTGGGAGACTCTGAGCTGGACGATCGTGCCCTGACCCAAATTTGGATTGATTTCTGTTGAATTCAGCTTATATGCCGGGGCTTGTGATGCGGGATGCTGGCTGGTCTGGGTAATTTGGTCCGGGGTGCTGGTCTGTTGAGGCTGCAAGGTTCTGTGTTGCCAATTTCTGGCTAATTATATTGTCATGTGGTCATTGTGTGTGGAATTCGGAATTCCTGAGCTGATTTTCCGCGTTTGATTGCTGACTTACTGTTCCAGGGAGGTTCAATTAGGGCTAACTGTAGGTAATCTAGAGAAGCAAATTGGCTTGGTGCTCTGGAGCTGGGTGTTCTGTGTGTGAAAAGCATCTCGGTTGCAGTTAAAAGGGCCATTGTACTTTTTTTTGGGTCAAAATGTTTGATGGGTATGGTATCAGAATTCTCAGTGGCTGGAGCTGAATCAAAGATGCGGTTTTGGTTCTTGGTGTGGAGGTGTCAATTTCGTCCTGTATATTTTAGTTTGGACCAGGAGCGTCCTCTCATGATGCTCTAGAATCGAGCTTTTTCTTGGGTGATGATAGGTGGATGATGGATCAATGCTGCAGGGCAACTAATAATATCACTGAATTAGATTAGGTAATGGTTTGAGTTATGCAGGACATAATTGAGTTAATGGAAAAGCTACCAGAGAATTTTGTTGGTGTACTTTTTACAATTTTTGAGTGGCATTATGTGATATTAGAGAGCTGCACTGGTTATTAACAGCAGTGTTGATTCAATCTCTCCTTGCACATACTTTGTGCAAATTAAAATTAATAGTGTTTTTATGTTTATTAGTCTTTGTGGCACGATACTCCCAAACACCCAAAAGGCTTAAATACTAAATAGAACCCCTATACAATTAATCAAGGGCCTGAGGGCTTTTGTGCAGTTGGTTGTGTTAGTCTTTGAGGTTTATAAATTCTGAAGATTTACAAAATCTTCCAAAAGTGCAATTCCTTAGTGTCCAACAACAAGAGTTCTCATGATTAGGTAATGGTTTGAGTTATGCTGGACATAATTGAGTTAATGGAAAAGTTACCAAAGAATTTTGTTGGTGTACTTTTTACAATTTTTGAGTGGCATTATGTGATATTAGAGAGCTGCACTTGTTATTAGCAGCAGTGTTGATTCAAGCTCTCCTTGCACATACTTTGTGCAAATTAAAATTAATAGTGTTTTTATGTTTATTAGTCTTTGTGACACGATACTCCCAAACACCCAAAAGGCTTAAATACTAAATATAACCCCTATACAATTGATCGAGGGCCTGAGGGCTTTTGTGCAGTTGGTTGTGTTAGTCTTTGAGGTTTATAAATTCTGGAGATTTACAAAATCTTCCAAAAGTGCAATTCCTTAGTGTCCAACAACAAGAGTTTTCATTCTCCTCCTAGGAGTGGGATTACTATAGCAAATGCATGCTTCAGTATTTGTGTAGAAAAGATATTGTTTGCACTTTGAATTTCTCAAGATTTATTATAGCTAATGTAGTTTATAGATTCATAAGATAATGAAATACAATTTTAAAAGAATGGGACAATATCCGTGTGATTTACACTTTATAGCTGTGCGAGGTTTATGTACCATCCAATTGGTGATATTTTGTCAGCACTGGTGTTTCTTTTGTTATATTTTTCTGATTAACTCAAAGTAGGCTTAACTACACTGGTGAAACGATCATTAGAGCAGCACACATATTCTTCCTGACTTTCTTTGTTAAATCCTATCTGCACTGTTACATTTTGTTTGTTCTTTCATGTTTGCTTTCATGAAGTCTAGGACTTCATAATTAAACCATATGTTAAAACTGTAGGCTATTCAAACTGGTTTTTGAAGAGTATACCGTTCGCCTTATTCCAAGGGATGCTTCACCGCTTGAATCCGTTAGACCGCAGAAATGTCTTGCTTTCAGCACAGATGGCGCTAAATTTGCCATTGGTGGTGAGGTATCAGATTGCACTGTTGATATTTTACCTCTAAGGGTCTATTTTTTTCTGTTTCTTTTCTCCCCTTTCTATTGCCTTATTATGTTTTTCTGTTATACATAATAATAAGGACATTTGTTATCCGTGTGAGTTTTTTTTAAAACCTCAATATCCACTGTTATATCATTCTGTTAGACTATTTCTTCCAGCTGGTTTACTTTTTGAGGTTTAAATGCTATTGTCCAATGTATTTCTTGTCTGATAGCACTAGTCTTCTAGCTAAACTTTCTGATACACGATTAATGCTTATGATTCTTACAGTTGATTTTTTTGGGTACCACTATAGGATGGGCATCTCAGAATATTTCATTGGCCAAGCATGAATGTGCTCTTAGATGAACCCAAAGCTCATAAGTCCTTTCGAGACATGGATATCAGGTTAGGGCAAGTGGAGGCCTTTTTTTCCTTTATGTTCTGCAAAATAACACCAGAGTGTTTCATAATTAGATGAACTAAACTATTGATGTAAATGGACACAATCACATATTCACATAGGCTTTGTCTTACAAAAGGAACCAAGAACATTGATAATGTAGCAATAATTCCAAACCTACATGTCAGGTGTTGTGGCCCTTGGCTCTTGTCCCTGCACTTTATTCAACACCAACTGATAAAATGCTACATTGCTACTGCCTTTTCTCTTGTAGCTTAGACTCAGAGTTTTTAGTTTCAACATCCACTGATGGTTCTGCAAGAATATGGAAGATAGATGAGGGGGTACCATTGGTTAATTTGACTCGATCTTCGGTATGTTATGATAATTTTTTTTTCATTTCATGTTTCCTTGTTGAGATGGCTGAAACTTAACTTTTTGTCCTTTTGGTTTTCTATGCAGGACGAAAAGATCGAGTGTTGCCGCTTTTCTAGGGATGGCATGAAACCATTCCTGTTTTGCACAGTTGCAAAAGGTATGCTTTCTATTGAAGTCAAGAAATAGATATATGAATATGTGCCCACATTAACTAGATCTGTATTCATCATTTGTACAGGTAACAAAGTTGTAACTGTTGTTTGGAACATAAGTGATTGGACTAGAATTGGGTACAAAAGACTACTGGGGAAACCTATCTCCACGCTTTCAGTTAGCATGGACGGGAAGTATCTGGCTTTGTAAGTAGCTAAAATATTGCTTATCTTGTCAATACCGTACTGCAGTTATGTGATTCCATTTAGCATATCTAGGAACATTTACAGTTGACAAATTTTGAGAAACACACTCCAGTGTTTCCTAGTAAACTGTCCTTTTGAACAATTTAGGCAACTTTTCATTACCATCCTGCTTCCTTGCATTTTCTGATTACATGCTCACCTTGCAAGCTAATATATTGACATGACTATCACTTCCTATTAGAAAGCATTTGTTGTATATTCTTATATGAAAATTACTCTGGTTGATAAGGGCAGTGTGTTGCATAGCTCTGAAAAGTGAAAAAGAGAACAAACATTACTACCATGAAGATATGAATACATAAATAGTAACAGCGTCAGCTGGAATATTGTATTTATTATTTGCTAATACATGCGGTGCCCTAATACTGGTTAGCATGTTTTAGACTCTCAATGCTTGTGAAGTGTTACCGACATGGGTATGTACTTCTTTCAGAGGAAGCCATGATGGTGACTTTTGTGCTGTGGATGTAAAGAAGATGGAGGTTTCTCACTGGAGCAAGAAGGTTCATCTTGGTTCCCCGATTTTGTCCATTGAATTTTGTCCTACTGAAAGGTAACAAGAACTTTTATATCATTAAGAACTGGAAATTTCTGAAGATGTCATGTCTGTTAGCATTGTATTTAGTTTTTGGGGTACTTCTATTTTTTCTGGCTTCTTATTTCATCGGGTATATAACATTATAACTAGGTAGCTATGCTTTCTTAGTTTTCATGCATTGATTGGTAGGTGGCATAGTTTCAGTGTGTCATGCTTCTAGATCTAGCTATTTCTTGCTTATTATTTCAGTGTGTCATGCTTCTAGATCTAGCTATTTCTTACTTATTATTCATTGATTGGACATGCCCATGAATGCCTGCATTGACATGCATCCATTCCCATGGCAAATGCAAATTTGAATTTTCATTTGTTCCCGTCTCTAGCTTGTAAATACTGAGTACTTTAGCTTTAGCTTAGTCCACCTTGTTGCTCTGAAAAGATAGCAAGATATATCTTTTTCTCTCAAGCTAGGTTCGTCAGGCCCTTATGCACTGTTGCCTTTTTTTTTTTGCACAATCTGTTCATCTCCTACAATGAAATGCACTGTCCTCGTCCAATTTCCGGAAGTTTTTTTTCGTTATTGCATCATGCCTGCTGATGTCCCAGGGTTGTAATCTCCACATCGCATCAATGGGGAGCAGAGCTGACAAAGCTTAGTGTGTCTGCTGACTGGAAAGGTACATGTCTCAGCAAATGCTGTTTGGCACTTTGGCCCTTCCTGTTATATGGTTTACTAACCAACCTTTTTATGTTTCTCTTCTGCAGAATGGCAAGTCTGGCTCATACTCTTGATGCTCTTCCTGGTGTCAGCCGTCCTGTTCTACGCATTCTACGAGCACTCCGATTCTTTCTGGAACTTTCCGATGGGACGGCATCAAGCGGCCTAGCCATGGAGTATCCTGAAGGAGCCTCCTCCAGCTACCGAGGACCAGAACCCCTGGTGAAGTTAACTTTCACCAGTGCTATTCTGTTTCACGCAGTCCAGTATTCCGGTGTGTTTATTTAATCGCGAATGGGTTTTTTCAAGTCTGATCGATGTTGTACCATTCTAGGGAGATCAGTAAAATGCCACTGTAAATGATGGCGGTTTTGAAAAATGCCATCGGCTGTCAATGAGACACTCGACATTCAGTGGCATTTTTCAATCTGTGGAGCTTTGCAGTGGCATTTATCCAAATGCCCCTTTTCTTCTGTGATAGTAAATAACTGAATTGCACGGTGCATTTCGTATCCGCGGGATGGGGCTGGGGAGTACAAGTGTGTGCACTGCTCTAATTAAGCCACTAACCACGATAAAGGGGAGACGGTTATAGTTTGCTGCAGTGTGGTTCTGGATTCTGGTTTATCTGTTAGTAATGAGGCCATCAGAACTCAGAAGTAAGGAGACCAGCCCAAAGTTTATCCTATGTTGTGTTTGTACTTTGTGGCAATGCAAATTATTAATGAAACTAGTCAGAGACCCGTGCGTTGCAACGGAGCCATAAAAATAATGAGACGGAATTTACTGTCTGGCCAACTTCACACATCAAACATTGGAGAGCAAGCGACAGAGAGAGAAGGGTAGCCAGAATGCGCGAGGAGATGGGAAAAGTAGAGGGGGTGGGCGGTTGTATCCTGAGAGAGAAGGAGAGAGACGAATGATCCAGATCAAATCAGATAGCTGAAAAAAGAGAAAGAGAATAGACCAACCACCAACTCATATTTTTATAATAGTAAAGATTAGCAAGGCGGCAATATATATGTTCCTGCAATTTGTGCTCTAGGATTTAGATGGAATGGAAACGCAAGTGGCTATAATAATTGCTTGCTTGCTAGTGGAGAATTGTTGGGCAACCGGGACTCCTACCTACTAATAACACTACTACCAGGTCAGATCTTTTTATCTTATGGTTTATAATTTATGGTTTATGGTATCTCTTGAACAAATAAATGGAATAGTTTCTTCATCACCGTTTGGAAGTAGCTTATCGAGATCATTTTTTTGAAATGGTTTATTGGTGTTATGACTAAAATTATAAGCCTTAGCTATAAGTTGCTGCTCTACACAGACAATCGCCGGTATGGCATAATGTCAACGTGAATGGGCTGGGACCCGGGTCATCCAAACAAGGAACTTCCACGTGAATGGGCTGGGACCAGGCCCATCCAAATAAGGCCCTTAGGGTGATTGTATGAAGGGGTCTTTTTGGGGAATTTCTGGGATTTTTACAGGTACGGTTCTGAGTCCTGTTTTTGCTCTTCGGTTGGTAGGCAGAATTTAGCAGTCATCGCAGTTCTGCTTCCAGAAAGCACGTTGAGTAATGAAGGTAATCGCAATCTAGAAGCCCACACTATTTGTTGTGCTTTTGGCACGCTTGGTTAATGACCTAGTTAGTCATACGGGGAAGCTTTGTGTGTTCCTTTTACTAAGATTAAGGTGATATCAGCTTCTAAAAGATAACGAAAGCAATGCTACTGCCAGGGCACAGTTTGGACCGGATCAGGTTCAGAGGTTTTCACCTTTGAAAAGTGATCCGTTCAGGCCATTTACACCCGCTGTTATATGCTATTCACCCCGGATTGTGTATATTGTTACTTGTTAGATATATCCCAAACTTTAAATATTGAAAAAAAGAGATTTTTGCAAAAACCAACCTGCAAGTGAGAGAGTTTGTCACAAATCCACATACTACATATCAAAGTTTGTTAAAAACCCACCCGTAGGTTCCATGTTCCTGCAAATCCACCCCCAAGAGCCGATTTACTCGCTGGAGCTCCTATATAACACTTGTGTGGCGATCCTAGTAGACTGTTTTTTGTAGACTATAAGCAGAGAAAGACGTGCCAGTGTAGGGTAGGGTGCACGAGCCGAGCGCTAGAGAATAAAGTGTCACACAAGAGCGGAAGAATGGGGGACAAGGAAAAATGATGATTAGGGGCGATTGCACCGATGTTGCGGCCGCACAAGAGGATTCTCGCCCAAGATTGTTATGGCGTCGAGATATCGGCGATATCTCGTCGCCATATCGCCATGGTGGACCGGAGGCTCCATGCCGTCCGGACGGCATGGAGGTGTGCCGTATCCGCCGTCGCCGCCGCCGGATCCATCGCCTCCGCCACGCCGCATGCCGGACGGTTGCGTCGCCGCAATGGGATTCATGGTCGCGCCACCTCCCCCGCCCGGGCGACGAGTCTTCGCCGCCTCCTCCATGGTGCCGCTTGGGGCGGTGGAGAGTGGCGGTAGGAAGAGGAGCGCGTGGCGGTGGCTCGGCCTCGCCCGGCCCGGGGCCGAGGAGATGGGGAAGGAGAGAGGAGAGAGGAGGCCGGTAGGCGGGCGAGTGGGCGAGAGGCGGCCGAGTGAGCGGGCGAGAGGGCGAAATTGAGCGTGTGGCCGCCGCCACGCACGCCAGTTAAGGTATTTAGGGTTTGATATTTTGCAATTTAGTCCTCATATTTTCTAAAATTACAATAAAATCCTTCTTGATTTATATTTCTTTTGTTTAAACCCTCCAAAAGTCTAATATTTTTGTGGCTACTTATGTGTATGGCGTCGTCACGCCGCGCGCCATAAACGATATTGTTGTGTGAAGGTGGTGAGGCGCCGCGCCTCGCCGCACCGCCGTAATAACCATGTTCTCGCCGTCTTTGGACATGATCCCCGGTTCTAAATTAGCTGTTTGGGATGGTTGGAGTGGGACTTGCAACCATACAGAATTTGCGGGTGCATTTTTAACGAACTTTAATATGCATGTGGATTTTTGATAAACTCCCCTACTTGCATATGGGTTTTTGCAAGGATCCCTTAAAAAAAATCAAAATTGGAAATTCAATTTTTTGTTTGAGGACCAAACCGCATAAAATTTTGAGGTTTTTACTTTGCAAGGAGACTTTTGGGATTAATATTACCTCTCACCTTATGCTTTCATTTGTATTCCATGTACCAAAAAAAATAGTAGCCCATGATTTTTTAGCTCGAAATGTGAAAACTGCCCCCCTCTAGCTGAGTGAGGTGTGAAACCTGGTTCGTGGCTCTAGAATTTCGTAGCAAGGACAAATAATAAGATTATGACATGCTTTGACTTCAAATCTCATCATTTGGTTAGACCCATGATGAGGAATCTCCACATAAGGAACAATCGAACCTGTCATATAAATTAAGGATATTATACTACCTACTCTTGTGATTTGTGGGGCAGGTTTCTCACATGGAACCTACGGCTGTGATTGTTTCGGCTTTAGTTTCTGGCTTCTGGCTTATTTTTTACTATTTATAAATTCGTCTTTTTCTGAACTTTTGGCCTTTTTTTGAGCTTTTTGTCTGTTCTTTTTTTTTTCCGTATTCGTTTGCGTTGTCTGTGATGGGCTAACATATGTTTTATATTTTTTAATTTTTTTAAATTTAATTATGTTAAATAAGCCTCTCATCATTCTGATTTTTTCACCAAATTCTGATGTTTTTCATCCATAAGCCACCAAAAATAAGCCCAAATGATCATCACCGTAGTCCAACTAGTAAGGCATCAATCAGGTTTTCTTGGCCTAGGCTAGGGTTGAAATTTCACAGGGGGATTCAACATGTTCAACTTCTAAGTTAGTGTTTTCGCCGATTCTTGGTTCAATCCTCTGCAGATAAGGGAAGAAAACGAAAAGAATGGAAGAATAAATATATCTATATGTGCAAAGCAATTATGAAATCGACTTTGAATTTAGACTGGACAAGCTCGTGATGAGCTAGGACATGCCTGTCCTTTTGATGGACCTGCCTGCCCATTTTTTGTCCTTTGGAAGGTTTGGGTGGAGAATTGATGGCCATGTAATGTATTGTAGTTCTTGGCTTCTTGGAGCTACCAGAATGGAAGGTACCAAAAGGACATCTCAGTGGAAGGTTCACCATCAAGAATACCAGCCCCCTGATAACCGGGGGACTCCCCGCCCCAGCGCTCGGCCACGTCCCCCGGCCGTCCTCCGCGCCAACGCCTCGTCAGCGCGTGGAGGGCGAATCTTGGTACGGTCTGGGGTGACGAATTGCAAAAAGGCCCCGTGTTTTTTCGAAATTACGTACATGTTCTTGGTTCTCGCGAAAAGGTCCTTAGAAATTTTTTTTGCCCCCTCCGTTTTGCTGGATAGCCCCCCGCGTTTTCGGAAACCGCGTGCGGGTCCCCGGTTTTTTACGTACAGATCCTCGGTTTTTCCGAAAAACCCCTCTGCCTTCTTAGAAAATGCGTTTCTGCCCCCGGTTTTTCCCGGAAAAGCCCTTTACCTTCCTCGAAAATACGTTTTTGCCCGGTTTTTTTTTGGAAAACTCCTCACGAATTTTCGCCTCTTTTATTTTTTTGCGTACGGTGGCTGGCGCGGCGTGGCGCCGCGCCTACGAGGCTAGTTAATTAGAAAAGAAACAGATTTAACGAGTCGTACTTAAACATAGAAGATTTCATGCTTAGTGGCAGTCGCCTTCTTGGTGTGAATCACTTAATGAACCAAGCAGGCTGGGGAATTCTGGCAACTAGCGTTCAAACACATCAAAAAAGGGGTCAATGAGACTACTGGTGATCTTATCTTAATCTTCCATACAATCTAGAGCATTAACTTCTGTCCAATTTTTAGTCAGATGGATATTTTTTGTAATCAACACAAGTTTAAGCTCTATACTAAGAGATGGCTGTACTGAGAGTAGACTGCATAGCAATGTTTGATGGGGGAAAAAAGCAAAAGAATTATTTGGCTTCTATTAGACTAAGACACATTTACAACCAGGTACTAGCTTTACTCATAGACAGTATACGAGACTCAAGAAGCCACTTCTACCGGATAAGATTTTGGGCCTGTTCTTTTCCTTCGAAACTGACGGCTTTTGATTTTTGTTACAGTACCTAACTTTCAAACAGAGTATTTTCTTAAAACGGGGTCTACAAATTAAACGATGTACACGTTAAAAGTCCAACATCTGTACCATCTAAAATCGCAAATGAGTATCTATCTCTCCGTAATCTATATAGTACACAACCAAAATTCAAAAATTTCAGTCAAAAACTATAAATCGCAGCCATTGCCAAATATGACTGATAACGTCTATTGGTACATCTTTTTAGCTCCATACATTGCAGAGTTGACACGTACGGCTTGGGCTTGCTGTGGATGGCTGTTTCCTTTCTCATGCCAATGATTTGGTGTACAAAACTTTGCAAATGGAAATAATTCATAGTGGAAAACAATCTCCTTCAGCATTGACATTTGACATGTGCTCTCTCTCGAGAACAAAACAACAAGATCGCTACGTATTTGGGTAAGCAACAGCAGCAAACCACGATGATGACGAGGACGACAACAACTAGTCAGTGTACATAGCATTCCAAGTGTCTTAGATGGTGTTTAGTTTGGCTTATTTTTTGGTGGCTTATGGCTAAAAACACTGTGGTGGTGAAAAAACACATCAGAATGACAGAGACTTATTCAACATAATTAAATTTAAAAAAATTATAAAATATAAAAAAATTGTTAGCCCATCACAGACAACGAAACGAATACGGGGAAAAAAGAACCGGCAAAAAAGCTTAAAAAAGCTAAAAATTCAGAAAAAGACGAAATTATGAATAGTGCAAAAATAAGCCAGAAGTCAGAAGCTCAAGCCATATTGAGCGGTGCGTAATGTTTGCATTTTTCACGAATGGTAGTTTGTGGATGTCTTGATCTATCCAATATAGGATTTGGATCCTATTCTGTTACTTCAAAATGGCAACTAGTACATCCAGTTAGGCCCCGTTTAAATTGGAGGCTTTTCTTGGAGGAATTTTCGGAGGATTTTATTTCGGTTCCCACAAAATTTCAGCATTGCAAACGGGTCCTTAAGTATTCCTGGTGATTTCGCGGAGTTCAACGTAGAATCACCAATATCTCTTCACCACCTAAGTGTGACGAACTGACGATGCATAGCTCACACACACCTATTTTACTCCAAAGAAAAAGGAAGGGTATGTTCTTTACCTCACAAGTCAGCGGTTTTTAGCTTTTGCTACAGTACCTAACTTTCAAACGAAGTATTTTCTTAAGACATGGTCTACAAGTTAAACGATCTACACGTTAAAAACCAAACATTTGTACCAACCAAAATTGCAAGTGAGTATCTATCTTTCCGTAATCTGTACCGTAAACAGCCAAAATTTAAAAATTTCAGCCAAAAATCAAAAGCCGTAGCCGAAAAGAACAGACCCGGAGAATGTGGATTGCAGCATAGATGTGCATGCATGGTAACCTGCACTCCTGAAGTCAACAAAGCATGTGCACGTTTGGTAGTAGTCCAACCAACTGCAAAGAGCAATCAAACATTGACTTTTTTGCCTTCATATATATAGCTCATGTAAAAGTAGATACTTATAACTTGTACC
The DNA here is from genome assembly GCA_036346245.1 of Bonia amplexicaulis. NCBI lineage: Eukaryota > Viridiplantae > Streptophyta > Magnoliopsida > Poales > Poaceae > Bonia > Bonia amplexicaulis. Next base: position 16,455,526 of record CM070754.1, on the reverse strand, counting down.
ACAGACTGGTGGCTTCATAGTCTAAAGTTGGATACTGCAATAACACTGCAAAGTTGACTCATGCCACAACCACTACAACATTCAGACATAGTGGTGAAGAAAAACTGGGCCTGCTGCCAAATGTCTTTGGTATTCATCAGTAGGCTTTGCAAAAACGTGTCATGTACAGTAACAGTAGTGAATGATAGTAGTAGTTCGCAAAGATCAACAACAGCTAGGGGACTGTTTGGCAACGGCTGCGGCTTATGACTTTTGACTGAAATTTTTGAATTTTTGTTATTTACGGTACATATTACAGAGAAAGATACTCACTTACGATTTTGGATGGTACAAATGTTGGGTTTTTAATATGTACATCGTTTAACTTATAGATCTCGTCTTGAGAAAATATTCCGTTTGAAAGTTAAGTACTATAACAAAAATCAGAAACCCCAGCTTCAAATGAAAAAAACATAACCTTTTTCTCCTTGTCATAACTGTGACAGAACCAAGATATCGCTGGTCAAGTGCCGTGAAAACCTGTGGCTAAACTCACCCAACATGTGGCTAGTATCACTTAAAAAGTGTTAGTATTTAGCCAGCCGACATATCACACTCCAACACGTTAATTCTTCTCTTACAATGGCAACTTGCGAAGAATTAAGATGAATTCCTCCCTGTAACTTTCGCACTCCCTTTCATGATTAAAGGAATGTCTATCACATTGATAGGTGCAAAATAGACCTATTTCCTTGAACTATAGGCAAAATTAGACAATAATTATAAGTAAAAAACAAAGAAGTTATCTGATTTCTTGCAGATCCATATAACCTGATTATCCCAGATAATCAAAACAGGCCTTGAGCACTACGATGAAACAGAGGTAGAGTGAAAAGAGAATCTTCTATGCAACATGCTATAGATCAATATGTAAGGTAACAAATATGCTACTGAAGAAATACCTTGTCTTTTCCTTGCGTATCTCTATCTTTAAGAACATAGTCATTACAAGAAGTAAAATTTATTTATTCAAAAAGTACCACGGCAAAAAGCTTTGTCAATCAAGATAATTTTAATCTATAATCTGAAACATGGGCAGAAATAAATAATGGATATATTAGTGTTCACTGTCTCTAATTAATGAACAAGTCAGCAGAAAATTGCTAAGTTTTGCAATCTTAATCAATCCTGCAATCCAAAAAATAAATAAATAAAAGGCCTAATCTAGATAAAAAAACTACAATAATGGTCGCGCCGGTGCGTCGTGTTCGTACGTGCGTGTTTACACGCACCACGTACGTACCCATCCCCTGATTCCGCTCTCCTCTCCTCTCCTCTCGCACTCCGCGACAGCAGTAGTGTTATTGTGTACGGCACGCGTCGCTGTCTCCGTTAGAAATGCTGTGACGGCTCCGGCAACCGCGTCCTTCCTTCCCATCACGCTCGATCTCTAGAATTCTTCGGGCACAGTACACTTCTCTAGTCAAGCTCGTGCGTGCGTCGTACGTCTCACTTGATGATTGATATCAAATCGCGGAGCCGTCTCTTAGAAGCAAACTTACCACCGGCGCTGGTCGGTATTGCCCGTGTTTACTATTTCACCATTTTAAAATGGTACAGAGCACCTCTGCGTATGGTACCGACCTCGATACCTGATGTAGTCTTAAGAGCACTTTTAATGCTTTACCATGTAAAATATCCATAGAATTAATTAAAATTCTATATCGAAAAATAACTAAAATTTACATTAGAAAGTAGAGTTATATCCATAACACTAAATCAATGGAAGGATGATAGAAGAAAGGGGGAGAGAGAAACATGGGAGATGTGTAATTTTATTGATTAGACCCACTGATAGGCACTCTACATTATAGGAATAATGCCTATAATTATTTCTATATGATGTTAAGTGCGTATACATTTATTTACAATGTCTTCTATTGGAAGTGCCCTAAGTATCATTGCTACGATGGTTTGTGATCATAAGTCACAATCTAAATATGTCGTGCTTGGGCAGGGGCGGACCCATAGGGTATGCCGGGTGGACCACGGCATACCCTGAGGCCCAGCCGGCCGTTCACCTCCTTGCAGGCTTACAGTAAAACATGGATCGATCATTTAGAGCAACGACGTTGTACTTCGTCTGGGAGAAGCTCATCGGCTTCCACGACTGCCGCAGCCTCTGCAAGCGCGCCGCCGCGCGCCTCCCCATCGTCGTGCCCATTTGGTTCCTTGCCATCATCTTCCCCTTCTTCGGGCCCATCAACTCCGCCGTGGGCTCCCTCCTCGTCAGCTTCACCATCTACATCATCCCGGCGTTAGCGCACATGATCACCTTCCGCTCCGCCCAGGCTCGTGAGGTAGTGTATTCTGCATTTTTTTCTCTCTTTATTATGTACTTTATTACTTTTTAGAATTAGTAGTAGTTGCCTTTAGATTTCACCTTAGTTTGGAGTTTACTGGTAGGATTCGTCGCATTTGCAGTAGCTTTGCACGCCTAATGTTCTTTGAGCATTTCGTAGCTCGCTTGCTTTACACTACATTGGCACGCCAAGTTACTTCCTGATTAGATTTCACTTGGGCACAGCAGCCTAATTTTTCAAGGGACTGGCTTGTTTTGGTCCCACCTTGTAAATGGAAAAAAATCTGTTACTGTCATTGATCAAATTAGTCAAGAGCTTGATAATCGATTTGATGAGGTTAATATGGAGTTGCTCTCTTGTATGTCGTGAAAATTTTACCGTATTGCATATAAAATTTTTGGTATGGCATACCCTTTAGTAAAATCCTGGGTCCGTCACTGTGCTTGGGTGCTATTTTTAGTGAAGAGAATACACAAATTCACATCTAAGATGTAGGAGCGGGAAGCCAGTTGCGTGGGAGAGAAAGAAACCCTAGTGCATGGAAGGGCTTTTGGGTGAGATGCGCGTCCGCACGAGGCATGTGGGCCGCGTGAGTGTGGACGTGTAGGTGTGATGCTTGTGGGTTGTGTGGCGCATGGATGCTTGTACGTGGAGACCGAGCCAGGAAGGAGATTGAGCGGGAAGAATTGAAGCCAAAAAGGGAGCCGAGCCAAAATAAGGAAAAGAGCTATGAGTTTGGATTCTATGTTGGTCTTTTGGGTCTGAATAGGCAATTGAGAAGGAAGTCTTTTATTGTTCCGTTTTGAATCCAAATTCCTATATAGGATAGTTTGATTTTTGTTTTCTTTTTTTTAATGTTTCTTCTCTCTTTATTTAGGATAGTGTAGGTTAAAATTTTATTTGATCCACTCTGATATAAAGTGAAAGTATAAATTAATCTTATGCAAAGTGAAATAGGCTACAAACTAAGTTAGTGCAAAGTACAATTTACTCTAAATATATATTGTTGTATCAAACTGCAAAACGGTACATCGGCAGGGGCGGATCCACAGGGTATGCCGGTGGGCCACGGCATACCCTGGGCCCAGCCTGCTGACGGTTCGCCTCATCCTTTCCGTACGCATCTAGCTCGCTCGCTCGCGTCCCCATGGATTCTCTTCCTCCCACCGATTCTTGGCTCCGCTCGGCCGGCCGCAGCAGCAGCGAGATGGCCACATCGTTCGACCGCTGGGAGAAGGACCCCTTCTTCCCTGCCGCCGAGGAGGTCTAGGAATCCGTCGATCGGTGCGCTCTCCTCTTGGCCTCTTCTTTCTCCCTTCCATTTTGTCCCATTTCTTTTTGGTGATTTTTGTTGGGTTTTGCTTGTGGGTTTGCAGGATGGAGTCAGTGTATAGGACATGGGTGCAGGATAGGAAAGTAGGCGGCGCTCGGGAGGCGGCCGCGGCCGACGGAGGATGGGGCGGCGCCGGCGATCTGCCATGCATGCTGCACACTGGCCTTCGGTACCGCCAAGTGGCGGTGAATTATTTGCCCCTACCGTCGTTACTTGCTGACTTCTACATATAATCCGATTTAATGAGTAGCTGGTGAAAGATAGGAATTGATTGACAACTTGGCTTTCTCGTATTGCTCGAAAATGATATAATTTTTCTACAAAAGATTTGGGTGTGTTGGTTTATAAATTTGGATACAAGAATAATCTAACAACGGTTCTCCGTTCCATTCCTAGTATTTAGTGATTCTTGGAAAGAAAATGCTTCGATTTTCTTGTATAGTAATCCTGCATATTGCTTGGTATTGTATATTTGCTTATATGGTTTGATCCTTCTTAACAAGCTACACAGTGTGAAGGTTGGTTTAGATATGGGATTTGCTCCATTTCTTATGTGCTGTCATTCATGAACCATTCAAAAGATTGTATTTGGTACACATGGATGTGTTATTAGGTATTTGCAAAGCGAGGATTTAGTGATTCTTAGAGCAAAATTCTTACATCGTGATGCATATTTCCTGCATCATTACTGGTTTGGCTGTCAGAGTATTTTTTTCCATGGTATACTCCTTGTTGACAAGCTGCAGTGCGTGATGATTGGTTGCCGTATGGGGTTTGCTCCATTTCTGTGTGTTCTAGCATGCTGCAGTGCATGATAATTTTACAATTATTTACCAAATTGCATATGAAAATTTTGATACAGCATACCTTTTGATAAAATCCTGGATCCGCCACTGTATATCAGTACGGCCGGTACGGTATGGCCTATGAAATTGCACTGACAAATATGCTTAGAAGTGATCGATCACCACAACAACAGGAGCAAACCGATTACCAAGATCAATGGGCACTTTCCAACCATTTGGGTAGGGGCCATTGATCTACATATCGGACGGTCTGGAGAGACCCATAGGTCAATATTAGCACTGTGGTGTGCACCTCTGCCTCTCCTGTAGCAAGCCATCCTACTATCCTAGCTAGCAAGCTCCCTGAAAGTTGAATGTCAATCAGGTTTTTTCGCTATAGAAATTCTTTTTCTAACCCAAAATCTCACGTATAAGGTCCCGCTCGTTTCGGTTTAAGTTTCTGGTTCTTGGCTTATTTTTCACTATTTATAATTTTGTCTTTTTCTGAATTTTTGGTTTTTTGAGCTTTTTTGTCGGTTCTTTTTTTTTTGCCGTATTCCTTTGCGTTGTTTGTGATGGGCTAACGTATTTTTTATATTTTTTAATTTTTTTAATTTTAATTATGTTAAATAAGTATCTGTCAGCGACAGTGTTTTTTCAGCCAATTACAGTGCTTATTTTACCATGTATACATTTGTGAACGAAGGAGCAAAGTTTTTTAATCGACATGTAAGACACTCACCTAGCCATCTCTGTACTCATCAATATTACATTACACGTGTGGAGCCCAATCACTGGCTCAATTACTCCGATCCATTCAAGAAAGCAATGTGGAAAGAGAGGATGCCTCAAATCTCTCACTCCCCACACCCTTTTCCCCTCCCAAACTCACTCTATATAACAACTCACTATCATATATTCGTATTGACATTTCAACAACCTCACAAACAACTACACGCACCAAACACAAACCAACCCCAGTAGTAGTAAGTAACCCATGGTGTTCGACGCGGGCGCCGGAAGCGGCGGCGGCTCGTCGCCGCCGGCGCACCCTCTCCGCGTGATCCCCACGACGCGCTTCGCGCGGCAGGTGGTGGTGGGGCGGTGGTTCACGGTGTTCGCGAGCTTCCTGATCCTAACGGCGTCGGGGGCGACCTACATCTTCAGCATCTACTCCAAGGCGCTCAAGTCGTCGCTGGGCTACGACCAGCAGACGCTCAACACCATCTCCTTCTTCAAGGACCTCGGCGCCAACCTCGGCGTGCTCTCCGGCCTCATCAACGAGGTCACTCCGCCGTGGGTCGTGCTCGCCATCGGCGCCGCCATGAACCTCTTCGGCTACCTCATGGTCTACCTCGCCGTCGCCGGCCGCACGGCCGCCCCGCCGGTCTGGCTTGTCTGCCTCTACATCTTCGTCGGTGCCAACTCGCAGTCCTTCGCCAACACCGGCGCGCTCGTCACCTGCGTCAAGAACTTCCCGGAGAGCCGCGGCGTCGTGCTCGGGATACTCAAGGGCTTCGTCGGCCTCAGCGGCGCCGTCTACACGCAGCTCTACATCGCCTTCTACGGCGACGACGCCAAGTCGCTCATCCTGCTCATCGCGTGGCTGCCGGCGGCGATCTCTGTCGTGTTCGTGCACACCATACGGATCATGCCGTACCCGCGCCGGCGCGGCGGGCAGGAGACCAGCAACGACCCCTTCTACTGCTTCCTCTACATCTCCATCGCGCTCGCCTGCTACCTGCTCGTCATGATCGTTGTGCAGAAGCAGTTCACCTTCTCCCACGCCGCCTACGCCGTCGCCGCCACCGCGCTCCTCATCGTCCTCTTCCTCCCGCTCTGCGTCGTCATCAAGCAGGAGTACAAGATCCACCGCGAGCGCGAGCTCGACGCCTCCCTCCGCGCCAACGACCCGCCGCCGACCATCACAGTGGCCGGTGTCCCAGCCCACGTCCAATTGTCCAACACCACCACCAAGACAGAGACAGAGCAGCAGCCTCTGTCGTCGCCTTCACCGGCGCCGACATCTTCTTCCTCCTGTATGGGGTCGTTCGGCAAGTGCGTGAAGAACATGTTTCGGCCGCCGGCGAGGGGTGAGGACTACACGATCCTGCAGGCGCTGGTGAGCGTGGACATGTTGGTGCTGTTCGTCGCCACCATCTGCGGCGTCGGCGGGACGCTGACGGCGATCGACAACATGGGGCAGATCGGGCAGTCGCTGGGGTACCCGGCGAAGAGCATCAACACCTTCGTCTCCCTCATCAGCATCTGGAACTACGCCGGCCGCGTCACTGCCGGCTTCGCCTCCGAGATCTTCCTCGAGCGCTACAAGCTCCCGCGCACACTCATGCTCACCGCCGTGCTCCTGCTCGCCTGCGCCGGTCACATCCTCATCGCGTTCGGCGTGCCACAGTCGCTCTACGCCGCCTCCGTCTTCATCGGCTTCTGCTTCGGCGCGCAGTGGCCGCTCGTCTTCGCCATCATCTCCGAGGTGTTCGGGCTCAAGTACTACTCCACGCTCTACAACTTCGGCGGCATGGCCAGCCCCGTCGGCTCCTACATCCTCAACGTGCGCGTCGCCGGCAGGCTCTACGACGCCGAGGCGGACAGGCAGCCCGGCGGCGGATTCGCCGCCGGCAACGGCCGCGACAAGGTGTGCCTCGGCGTGGAGTGCTTCAAACGGTCGTTCCTGATCATCACGGCGGCCACCGTGTTCGGCGCGCTCGTGTCGCTGGTGCTGGTCTGGAGGACGTGGAGCTTCTACAAGGGGGACATCTACGCGAGGTTCCGGGACGGCGCCGGCGAGGGGCAGGACGGCCACTTGCCGGTCGACCAGCGGCGGCTGACGCCGGAGGAGGAGGAGTCAACAGCGGTGAACGGCACGAAGGGGTGACGTGGTGAGAAGGCTCGGAAGGTTGACCTGGTCAATGCTGATGCTGTCGCCTAATACCACCGATGATGGGTTGACTCCGTCTATTTCCATCTGCTTTGCTTGCTGACGTGGAAGCTAGTACTGCAGGCGCAATAAATTAGTGCTTCACAATGCGCTGCAAGCAGCAGTGACACATTGGGATGTGAAACATGGGAAGACTGCCCTATGTAAGTGAGAGTGTGACACATTGTTCGTCAGGTGATATTTTATAAAACGGTTTTGCTATTGCCAGGTGACTGAATTTTTTTTGTCTTTCAGTCATTTGAAAGTTGTACTCTCAATCAACTAAAATTGCAGTCTTCTCCAAAAAAACAGTCTCCCTTCAAAAGTTGTACTCTCAGAACAACTGTAATTTTAGTTGATTGAGAGTGCAACTTCAAGTGACTGAGAGATAAAAAAATTTCAGTCGTCTTGTCAATAGTCACTCCCTTTATAAAAACCTGTGGCGTGTAGCTGAAAGCTCCTTATGGGAACACTGCCCTATGTGCGTTTTGGTTGTTAATTTGTAACGGTGAAGAAATATATATATCTGCCTTAGGCATCCACAATCTATGAAAATAGAGGATCCTAAGATACTTTAAGATCGATCTTATACATTACAAAGGTGGCTTTAAGCAGACCATAAGCAAAAAAAGTTTAAGACCAGTTCTCAAGCTAAAGATCTGATCACAAGTATTAAATACAATTTTTCTTTATCTGTCGAGTGGGACCATCTTAAGGTCTCTTAGATATACATTAAAGCATCAGCCTTAAGATTTAGATAGAATCTATCTTAAAACTCTTTAGATTATATACACTGTGGATGTCTTTATTATCTTAAAACTCTTTGAATTATATACATTGTGGATGCTTTTATGGAGAAGCAGTCAAGTCTATCTCCTCACTGTTTGGGAGGTCTTGCTAACATGTTCGTCAATGTGGCTGAACTGATTGATAAATATGGACCATTATTAAGTCTCCTCCAAGGGCCTGTTCTTTTCCTCCGAAGTCGGCGGCTTTTGGCTTTTGCTATAGTACCTAACTTTCAAATAGAGTATTTTCTCAAGACGGGGTCTACAGGTTAAACAATCTACAAGTCAAAAGCCCAACATCTGTACCTGCCAAAATCGTAAATGAGTATCCGTCTCTCCGTAATCTGTATCGTAAACAGTCAAAATTCAAAAATTTCAGCCAAAAGCCATAAGCCGCAGCCGAAAAGAACAGGCCCCAAGTTAGGTGGAGAGAGCTTTCTCGTTGATGGGTCCCTTCTTTTGGATTTTTGGTTTTTGGTTTGTGCTTCTATCTTCTGTTTGAAGAAATCAGAAGTCAATATAAACACTTAGCTTTCTAAAGCGATTTTTCTACTTTTCTCGCTTCCGTCTCATGTACTCGTCTCTTCCTCAGTTTCTTTATCATCCATCTTCTCTTTCTAAAGCTACTTCTTTTCAATCAGTACTATTTATTTTCAGCCGAAAGCTATCTGTTATAGCTAATATCGACAAGATAGACACTTTTTCGCCAATGAGGTTCACCACTCCTCCTGGCCTTAGCAAATCATAAGAGCTAGCAGTTCGATGATGGGTGCAAAGTTGCGGGGGTGTAGCCTGTTACGAGATTGGTACGTAGCAAGTGGTAGCGAAGATCTTGTGTTGCCGGTGATGCCTTCTTGTTGGTTGCGACCCTAAAAACCTAACTCAGTCGCTAACGTTATATATATATATATATATATATATATATATATATATATATATATATATATATATATATATATATATATATATATATATATATATATATATATATATATATATATATATATATATATATATATATATATATATGTGTGTGTGTGTGTGTGTGTGTGTCCACACGAGAAACTCGGATTCCATTACCAATATAACGGAATTTACATAGTTCTGTTTTAGTGTTTTTTAGCTACTGCTATTGCGGATTTATTGTTTTCCCCCTCTGTCCCCTGTCAAAGTGCACCAAGCACAGTCATCGCTGGGACCTAAGCGAGAGAACCACAGCCAAGGCAGCTGCAGTTCGACAAAAAGCAAATGAAGAAAACTGATAACCAAGCTAGATACAAAACAAACTAGTTTTTCTTTTTTTAATAGAAGTCTGAATCTATCATTCTGCGCTTGAGAGTGTCTTTAGCTTCCTCTTCTCATGTATCCTCTTCACTTTTGTACCTTGAGGGCTTCACTTTGCAGCATATTAGCGCCGGCCACAAAGACGTCTTTCTTCTCTTCCATGTGAAGTCTTACCCAAAATTTTAGGAATGCGCATATATAACATATGATCTCAGTTGAAAATTTAATCGATTTCTTCTCAAAACTTGCCTTGTTCCTTACATTCCACATAGCCCAGCATACAGCCGACAAACTAACCATATGAAAACTTGATTTACCAGGTAGATAATGACTAGCCCACTACAGGTATTGGTCAAAAGAATCAGGCCTACAATTGGCTCATAGAAATGATCCAATAACACCCTATACATATTTGGCAACCACGCAATCAAAGAAAAGATGATTTATAGTCTCATTCTCACAGCAAAAGCTGCAAGTTGGATCCCCGAATCACTTCTTCTTTAACAATATATCTCTTATCAAAATGGCATTGTTTCCAATTAACCGCATGAATATTTTAATCTTAAGAGGAATCTTGGATTTCCAAAGCACCTTCAGATATTTATTAGCTAGATGATTATGAAGTTGTTAATAAACCGACTGAACAGAAAACCTTCCAGATGCATTCAATTTTCATCTAGATTTGTCATCATTTACACCCAAAGGTGTAGTCAACAAAATGCTTTTGAGCTGATTTAGTTCGGTCTGTCTATCTTCATTTAGCCATCTTCTAAAAGATACAATCCAACTATTACTAGCCAACTCATGAACCGGTATACTAAGGTCAAAACTGACAGCAAAAATAATTATTAAATTGCTTACATAAAGGAATAGAACCACACCAACAATCTCCCAAAAGGTCGGTGTTTTTTTCTATTCCCCACAATCATATATCCCCTTTAAGGTATTTGCTTTTATTCTTAGAAAATCAGACCAACATGGAGAGTCATTCTATTTATACTTTACATGTTTTACTGTTTTATCATTGTCCTGCCATATTCTTTTCTCATTTTCCAACTTCCACAACCACTTACATAAGAGACTAACATTTAAAACATATAGATTCTGAATGCACAGATCATCTTCTTGTTTGGGCCTGCAAATTAAAGGCCATTTCACTGAAGCACATCTTGCCTTCAAAATCCAGCAGATGCAACGCGACCAACGGTGAAGGTGAATAGTACCGTATTAATCATCAAAAAATGTTACTTCGTTCTCCGTCGATGGTCAGGAGAGGCGATCACACGGTGGCGCCGCTGTAACATTTCGTAACGGCGGCGGAGGATTCCATACGATCGAGCCCGACCAATACGATACTCGTCAGCAACTTCTGCTGACAGGTCCAAGCTTGTCGCGTCGTACCACCCAAACGAAGACTCGCTGCGCAAAGGGAGGAGGAGGCACGGCGACACGGGCGCATCGCAGATCCACGTACGAAGATCTGCATTATTGGTGCGTCCGGATCTCGCTTGGGATGATCGGTGACGCATCGCGTACAGACCAAAAATGACATCCATGGGTCTCCCCTGCAGCTAGGATCAATGGAGCACCCTTCTGGCTCTTCGCTTTTTCGCTGCTCGGCTCGACCGGAACGAAAACATACGAGACCTCGCCATTTTTGGATTCGTATTACGCCCTTTCGATCTTATAGCACATGGTAGATTAAGGTGCCACTCGATTGGTCTGAAATAAACTGGGTAATTTTTAAAATTACACTGTAACTGACTGAAATTACGTTGTAATTGATGGCGGTTTATTTGATGTAATCAAATTTTAAAATTTTAAAAATAAAAAGATAGGTTAGCCCAACGCAAATGAATACGAAAAAAATCCGCAAAAAAGTTCAAAAAAACTAAAAAATCAGAAAAGAAGAATTTTAGGAATAGTAAAAAATCAGTCAGAAGTCAGAAACTCAAGCAAAAAAAAAAAAACAGATCTAAATCAATCACCCTTTTACATAGCCACATGCCAGGGTTGAGAAGATGTCCAAACAAGATCTAAACGAGCCACATGCCACGATTGAAGAGCAAGAACTAAACGCGAGAATATCTCATGGAATATATTTCCAGCTCGACCACTGGATACCACTGCCCTGCTCTACTGGACACGTCTCTAGCAGTTATACGCTGCGGTGCTCGGAGAACTAGATAGTTGTGCCTTGGCACCAGCTAAGCTACCTCGACCATAGTCCACCTGGAGAAGAGTGACACGTGTACGCGACACACGTTAACACGAGGACAGCAAAAGACCAACTTGTGTGCACGTGCCTGTCGCCCTCCTGGCGGGGCCACTGAGCAGTGAACGGCTGGATGGCATTCGCACGCGTGTGGGTTGAACAGTTGTGCTCCCAGCTACGCGATATGGGCACTACGAGCGGAGTTAATTAATTTGTTAAGAAATATTTTGTACTGTCGTGATCAGTGATTGAGGTGCACGTGGACGCTTCGCAACCGGGCACGGTTGGTATGTATGCCACGTCCACTTCTATAAAATACTATTAAAAATATTTTCTCTATTAAATATCATTAAATAGTACTAAAATTTTATTATATACTATTGCCATGGTTAGGTACGTTTGCCTTTGAAAAGAAAAGGTGATTTTGCTCTCAGTTCAAATCTATTCTTGTGATAAAAATTAAATATAGGGCAAAGTGCCTTAGTGAAAAATATTTCAATATTTTTGGTGGATCATTTGGGTAGTTTACAACTCAAATATAAAATTTTGTGAGCTGACTCTTCCATTTGTTCCATTTTTGAAATTCAAATCTAAAATCAGCCTATTTGAGCTATTTTTAAATTGGGACAAATTAACTATATAAAAATGGAAACTAATATTTTTTGGGATCTACGTGATATATTGGGAACATGTTAGAATTTTTCTAGAATTTTAGACCTCATTTAGTCTCTATTTGTAAACAGTATCCTTTATTAGCATTTAAATTAAAAAACTAAAAATTTCCTTTGAACAATACCTTGAAAGTTTTTTCCTCGCTCACTGACATATTAAATAACATCCCTGTAAATTTTCATAATGTTTAGATATTATTTGCTATTTTAAATAAATCAGGATTTTGGTCCTTACTATGGGCATTTTGGTCTTTTTTCAGAGTATAACAGTCAACCCTAACAGTCAACTAATGGTAGTGACATATAATAGAATTTTGATGCTCTTCAGTGGCATATAATAGAGTGTTTTTCAATGATATTTTATAGAAACGGACACTATTCAGTGACATATAATCAATTATCTCAAAGAAAAAGTCTGTGTGCCCTCGCTAGAGGGACCATTCTTCGTGCTTTTGGCTTGTCAACCGGAGGTCCAAATAAATGTAGGAGGTTTTTAAAAATGAATTTGTAAATGTTTTTTTGAGACTAAAATTGTATGCGCTGTCCATATCAGTATCTCTATCGTTCGCTACCGTCTCGAAAAACGCTGACAAAAGCCATCAACTACGGCCAAACGACATCAGTCGTAGCTCAAAAGAATAAGACTAAAGACTTCACATTTGTACAGTTGCATCATGATCATACTAGCGAAAAATACATTGTCTGTGATCTCTAGCAATATATGGGATCTGTGTCTTGATAGCAGTGTTATTCATAAAAATGAATGGTTGCAGAGGATGCACATTTATGCGTACCACCCTTATATCACATGTATACGTCTTATTGAAATACATACTAGATCTACAGCGAAGTTTGTTGAATAAATTTTAGATTTATTTTGTATCTTACAAAGCATTGGTACATGCTTTCCTATCGAAAGCTCGTGCTAAGTGAAGATGATCACACACGTTAAACCTGGGTTCGAACGTGAGCGAGCCAGACGCTCAACAGCAGTCGTAGCTTCGTGAGCTAAGCTCCCTTCTGTGCAGTCGGTGAACTTATGCGGTTCCAGTTGAGCCGCAGTGCTTTCTTTAGGCCTAGTGGGGCCAAGCAGGCCCATGTGTCCCCATAATTGGACCGCTTGGGCCTGACAGTAATGTCAAATCGTTAACCCATTTTGTTTAACTCACCACCGACACCCGGCGGAGAAGCCACTCGTCCACCTTAAACTTGGGACGTCCGCAGCCCAGGACGATTCGCAGCCACTGCTGCTTCGCACACTCCTAGTCCTAGCTCGTAAGGATAAAAAATTCGCGGCGTTTTTCATCTGTAACAGCTGCCAAGCATGCCCATATATACCTAAACATATGTAGAAGCAAAACCAACCAATCCCCATAAAAGATTCCAACAGAAGCGTCATTGCCACGGGCCACATGTTCAGCAAAACAGCAGCAAAGTCACAGACTCTGAAGGCAAGCATGGATGCATGCATGTAACCAACGGCGCTGATTAAAGGCGCCGATTCAGCAGTAGAACATCACTTCCTTGACGTTGTCTTTGACCTGCGGGAGACGGCGAACCGCCGCAGGTGGAGCGATTCCGCCGACGACGGCCGCCCGGCTGCTGCCGCTGGCCACCGACGCTCCGTCGCTGCCCTCCGCCGGCTCGTCGTAGAACCTCGCGCGGAACGCCGCCAGGTGAGCGTAGTAGGCTGGTGGAACTGCGCAACAAGGAATCCAGAACGTATCATGATCGTCACGGTCCTCAAATACAAAATAAATAAATAAATAACTCCAAAACATGTAAGCAGCGAGACGATCTTGGCAAATCGGTGAGAGATGAGCCTGGAAGAAGCAAACTTACCAACAGACACAGAGCGAGTGCATCGCGCATATCTGCAGTTACAAACACAGATCATCTTGAGTTCAGATACCAGCCACAATCAAGTTTCGAATCCGAAAACAAGTGTACCAAAAAAGAGTACTGGTGAATGTGGGAGTGAGCCTACGTGTAACACAGGTTGTTCGTGAGCGTCTGCAGCGCATCAGCAGAAAAATTGTTTTCATCAAAGAGAACATGGTAGTGAGTTGGTCTGCTAGTTCCCTGAAAAATGCGGCGTTTTGCATTCAGTCAGCACCTGATAAATATTCACGCGACCGGGAAAAGAAATCCATGCAGCCAGTGACAGTGGCACCAGATTGTTGGATGGATACCTGAATACCAGCATGGCTACACAGGAAGAAATCAAACTCACTAGGATGGCAAATTTTAGTGTCAACCACGGTTCCTGTAGCACCAACAGAAAAATGGATCAGACACAGTGACACCATCGCAATGCTCTAAAAACTAGCACATACTGGGTGCAAACGATAGCGAGGAATCAAGGGCACTTACCAGGAAGGATGTTTCCACTCTTGTCAGTCAGATCACGCTTTCCATGCACCTCAGGGAAGAGCCTTGTGTGATGCCTTTTCTGGACTACCACAAACGTCACTGGGGGCAGATACCCCTCCTCCAAAGACGCACAAGCCTTTGCACAGACAAAAAAAGGAGAATACCGAATGCTGTGAATACAACAAAACAGGATGAAAGCATAATTGGATAGGCAAAAACCATGTTGAGGGCATCACCTTCCTGATTGCGTCCATTTCATGGAGCAGAACATGGTTGAACTGTCCATCACTTACACCGTCCCTATATAGAACAACAGCAATTCAAGAAGGCTTCGTCCACAAAAGAGTGATAGGAAAAGAATATCATAATTTGAGGCACATCATACCTGTAAAAAATTATCCTGTCAGGCTTACGGTTAGTCTTCCGAAAGAATGCAATCATCAACTCTCTGCAGAAAATGAGGAGCATTTCAGTTTCAAGAAGACATGTCGCTATGGATTATCCCGAAAAACACACACAAAAAAAACTTACCTGATCATTCCACCGTTTACTTTGCCCTTCTGTGGATCTGTACGAGTCCAGAAGAGATCTTGAATAATCTCCTGCCGGTGTGGTTGTGCAGAGACGAGAGCTCTATACGTTGTGACTTCAGGCCAGTCCATAGAGGCCACCACCTGCATGCATTCAGCAAAAATAATGCCAATTGCATCACAACAATTGCATTCAACTAATGAACTGAAAATTCATTTAAATCAAATAATCAATTCAACACTTGCTGTTAGAGAAAGAAACTAACAGCTGCAATCGACGCCGAGTCCTCCCCTGGCGCCGGATGGGTAACGTCAGCGCCAAAAATGATTGTTGGGACATCTGTGACGAGCGGTATTCCACCGCGCACAGCTTGCTCAAGAACTGTGTTGCGACCTCCGACCTGATTAAGACAGTACACATATCACTCTCCATTGAAAACCTAAAGCACATCAAAGAAAGGGGACTGGGAGCATGGCCGCAAACTAACTGACCTTGACATTGATTTTAAGTGCAACATTTTCCAGATACTGCACGTTTGCTCTGCTTGCCTTGGCGGGTGCGAGACATTGAGATACTATCCCAAGGTCAGTCTCACACACCTTCTTAATTTTCCCTGCAAAATTTAACAATATATGTTACTATGGAACCAGGAAACAGGGAAAACTTTAAGGAATATTAAGAATGCACATACCGTAATAACCACTGACATCCGGAAGGATCACAATGAGCAACTGGAGGTTAGGAGCCCTCTTGTGGACATCCTTCAGAACAGCTTCTATGTTGTTAGGCGTAGCTGAACGAACTTCTGCCGCTGGCCTTTGATTGAAAACCTGAAAGATTCATGCTAAATTCAGTGTTCTGTGACTGATGATATCAACAGTTTATATCCATAAGCATGTTCATGAACTCACCATGCCGATCCCATTGCACATCCGAACCAAGTCATCACATAATCTGTACACAACATCAAGACGCATACGCGAAAAGTTCAAACAAGTCCAGCTCTGAACAGTTGCTCCATTAACCATTTTCTGAAAGAATGGACATAAAAAGTGAACATTAGCAAGAGGGTTATTTCTAATTTTATGCTGAAGCCAACTGTACAAAACTACAATATCTCTCATTTGCACGTCCATTTTATATTAAAAGACTTTTTATGTGTCATCCACTATATTTCCATTACCGATTGCAGATAAATGACATGAGCAAAGCTCAAACAGTCTCTGCAGTGTTGGTATGGTCCAGTGGCAATATTGCAAGTAATGTAAAATAAAAATGAACTCGCACGAGAAATCTCCTGGTGCATGAGGTAACTAGTCAAAATAGAATCACCTTATTGATCATATTCCATTGCCCAACATTGGGTGCACAAGTTTTCTCCTTTCCAGATTCATGATATTTCAGCTAAAACAACATAAACAGTTGGAATTAAAAAAAAAGGTGATAAAAAACAAAATGATAATCCTGCAGAATACCCACCATGGGTGGAGGAAGCACGCGGGCTTGCACATTGACCGTTTGATTGGTAACATTAATTCCAAACTCGCGCACCAGCGTATTGGCTGCATAGTTGTTGTGGTGAACCATCTATACGATAGGTAAATAAGTATGTCAATATTGGTTACACTTGTTGCTGTGAAAACATAAAAAACGATGTCAAATCACAAAAGAAAGAAAGTCAAACGTTTAAAAATCTGGCTAAGAAGAATATAAGCACTTTCAACTTCCACGTAAATTTAACTCCTAATCTTTCGTGATAAATAGTGTTAACATCTATCGGCTGGACATATACCTTAAGGATGCTCTGCTCCCTATCCTGGGGGCGTTCACATGTTGCTCGCAGTATGCCAGTCACCTGTTTGTCATTAAGCTTCTTGGAATACCTTTGCCCTTCTATAATTTGGCATACCTACAAACATATTGTATGTACCATTAGCAGAATGCATAAAACTTTAAGCACAAAACGTGCAAAGATTACCTCCATAGGCAAATATATAGGGCGAGAATCATTGCCGGATTGCATACAGGGCCAGGACGTGTACTGCAGTCTGTACTTGTATCGATCCGAAAAGTATTGAACAACAGTCATCTGGGTGCCTTCATCCAAAGGAAAGCTAAAAACAACAAATGGCCGCAAATAATTTGGCATTAGAAGAGAAAAAAAATATAATATAGAGCATGTAGGCAGTGGGAGAAGAGAGGAATAGGTACTTCAGCTGAGTCAGTGGGACAGAAGTAATCCCTGTTATCTTGTAGTTACTGGTTTTGCCCTGCTGGTGGGTGGTTTCAACACGAACTCCACGCAGTGCTTTCTTAAGCTGAAATTTTCAAAATTTTCAAGTAGAAACAAATTGGTCAGTAACTATAAATACTTTATATGTCACATTTTTTCTTTGCAAGGATAGTACCTTCAGACGATCCCTGTCAGAAAGAGGCCGCGTGGGGTCGGGTCTGTTCAGACACTCATCAACAAATTGTATCACGGGGATAGGCTTATAAAATGCAGTCGAGGATATGTCTGAATAACACAAGTACAATCAAGAGTTCAAAAAAATTGATAAGCTACAAAAAGAACTGCAAAAGCACATTCTTGTGCAAATGAAAAGTAAACTATAGAATCCAATATGTTCAATCGAGCCCCTCTAACTGGATTTTATCGAAGTCATACCAATGAATTCACTTTTGTATAATTAAAGCCCTATGTCTAAATTTGCACTAACCAAGCCCCACCATTATTTATAATTTGTTCCATTGAATCGTTACCAAACTTTTGTCTAAACAACTCCTCCTTTGTCTTTGTGAGTTTGTATAGGCCAGGTAAACAAAAACATATTACAGACAGGCCTGATTACTAGATTTAAGTAGAACACGACTGAATAAAAATGAATGGAAGCATCTACGTTGGCAAAAGTTCAATATAGACTTATTAAATTGAATTGTAGAGCAGCCCATAGTGTGATTTTCTAACAAAGAATTAACAGAGGTTATAAAAGAATTATATACCAATGTTCAATGAGAGACCCATTTGAGTGGGGCGCAAGCTCTGATAGTATCCTCTCCAACACTCCAGCCCATCACCGATGTCTTTCCTATGATCAAACACGGTGGAGTAGAACGATCGAGCAACGGTGACATAACTGCAGAAAATCAAGACTCATACGGTCAACACCTTAAACAAAATCAGTTGTAAAGAAAAGAAACAGAGAAGGGAGATGTGAACAAAGATATCATACTTCAGAGAAGGTGACTCCCTTAGGACGACGTCAAGCGCTTGGATTGTGTCCTGTGGTGAATCCCTCTGACTACCACCGATGAACTGCTGCAGGTGGTACAAATTTGCCCGCGAGGCATATCGAATTGTGACCTTGTACTCACTGTCACCCATGCAGATCAAAAGAACATAAAGTTGACCAATTAGAAGCTGCACTGCAGAAACAAGTAGCCTGAAGTGCACACAGAAAGAACCTAACAGAGATGATATGCTCACATTTCTCTGCGTTCATTTCCCAGCTTGATCACAAAATCCATTGATTTGAAGGGCAGCTCGCCCGCAGAGTATAGGCTTTTGCTTCCATCATAGGCCAGCCTTTTGCCGCCGAGAGACGTCCCACGGTGGTTCTTGACGAGCTCTGAGATCACAACCCTGTTGGTGCGCCTTGTCTTTGGTTCAGGATTCATTGCAACCTGACAATGTGATTGGATCCAATGCAAGAAGCAGACCAATTAGTACGGTAGTAAACGAAAACCATAAATCGGACACAGATTTCAGCAAAAAAAAAACACGCGGTGAAATCTTAACCGATCGGTCCTTAGCTCACTGATCGCCTACACTGAAAGTGAACTAGTGCAGTGCTGCTCAAGTGTGCATGTTTGGCATTCACAAATTGTTTTAGGTTGATTGATAAATTAACTTGTCGGTTAGAGAACAGCTTGGAATAAAAATCTGTCTCAGATCACAGCGTAAGTTTAACTTCACTGGATCAAAATGAGAGCAATAAAGAAGGATCGCCAAAATAGAACACCAAACAAAAACCAGAACCCCACATAAAGAGTACCAATTAACCAATAGCTCCAAGCCTAATAGCCTATTAACCGCGCAACCACCAAGGGGACAGAGACCTAGCCTCAATCGGCAAGCTTGGACAAAGTCATGAGCCCATCATTACCTCCATTTTCAGACCAACAAATCAACAACGGTGAAAAAAACAGAGAGGTGCCGGAAACCACAAATCCCTCCCCAAACTGGAGCATGCACGCTACATGCGCACTGGCAACTTTTGCTCAAAATGGCAACTCGACAACTACCGCGCTTAAGGCCCCAAACGAAAAAATGCAGAAAAAAGGGAGCATTGTAGAAATCGGAAGCTGCTAGGAAACAGCCGAGTTGAACAAAGGTAACACGAGAATAAACCGAAGCATCTCCATTGGGGAAAATAAAACCACACCCCAAACTTCGAACCGAAACTTGATCATAGACGAAATAGCTTCAAAACTAACGTGTTAAAAGAGACGAATGGCTTCACACAAAATTAAGAGGGCTCAGTTAATCTAGATTACAAGCGTTAAAATAAAAAATTCCCCATTTCGATTGATTACCACCGAAAAGTTAAGTTATCATTACCTTCCACCAAATTACCCTTAAATTCTTGGTACCTTTGGATATTCTTCACCCCTTAAACTCTTGGTGCCTCGTAAGCGAGGGCTTGAAACCCCACGCGGGTACACACTTATGATCGCAAATCGATCGGAACAAATACAAAGCAAACGGAAGTAACAAGCACTAGCATTACAAGTAGTAGATAGGGAGAGGGGACGACTTACATCGTAGTGGCAGATGTCGTTGTCGGCGACGCCGACGAGGAAGTGGTTCGCGCGCACGACCACCTTCCTCCCCACCGTTCCGAACCCCGGGCGCGCCGGGGGCGTCAGCCCCTTGCTCGACAGAGGGACGACCTCCGGCGCCGCGGGCTCCTGGGATCCGGCCACCGCGGGACCAGGCGCGGGGGGTGCGGGGTCCGACACGGCAAGCCTCCCCACGTCCCTCACGAGAGCAGATGCCACCGACGCGGCCGACCGCGGAGCGGCGGGAACCGAACTCGAAGACGCCTCCCCAGGCGGAGGCGGGTACGCCGAGGTCGAATCCGCCGCGGGGACCGCCGAGGTCGAATCCGCCGCGGGGACCGCCGGGGAGCAGCCGGACGCGGCGCGCCGGGGCGGACGCCGCCGTCTCCGCCGCCCCGTCCACCGGGCCCGCGGCCTCCACCCTCGCCGCTCCCATGCGGCTTCTGGTAACCGCCGGCGCCTCCTCGACCACCAGGGCCGCCGCCTCCGCCCTCTCCGCGGCCGTACGGCTGCGGGTACCCTCCGCCGCCGCCCCTTCGGCCACCGGGCCCGCGCCCTCCGCCATCACCGCCGCCGCCCCGTCCACCTAGTCCGCGCCTCCACCGTCGCCTCGCCCGCCGCGGCCGCCGCCGCGCCCGCCTCGTGAGGCCATGAGAAAGAGGGTTTTGGGAAGCACGCAGCGAGGAGAAACGGAAGTACGGAACAAAAGGCGAACGAGACGAGAAAAACCGCTGCGTGCGCGAAGTGGGAGGGCCGGGGCCACCCTTTTATAGCGGAGCGCGTGCAGCCGAGGGGCCGAGCGCGACGGTTTAGGACATGGGAATGATTACCAACTCTCACTGAAGTGTCGGCCCGAGAGGCGAGCTAGAGGTTACGGGCCCCATCTATCAGTCAGGTTCGAAGAGTTTCTGTCCGTATGCGTAGCCCAGCCGATTTCCGATGGAAGGGAATCCCTGGGCGGTTCGTGAGGCTAGGGCAGCTAATGGGACAAGCCCAGCGTAAGTCTGGTCTAAACCTAAAATTTGGTTCCTTTTATCCAATCATAGCTCAGGTCCAAACTCTTGATTTCTGAGTTCCGCTTATTTTGGCTTTGAGTTTCTGATTTATTTTTTATTATTTCTAAATTTTTTCCCTAGTTTTTTAGCTTTTTTGTCGGTTCTTTTTCCCCGTATTTATTTGTGTTGTTCGTGATGGGCTAACATATTTTTTCTATTTTAAATTTTTTTAAATTTAGTTACGTCAAATAAGTTACCATCAGCTACAATATAATTTTAGCTAGCTACAGTATAATTTCATCCATAAATCAGTTTATTTCAGACCAACCGAACGGCACCTTAATCGCTATACATCAAGGCAAATCAAAGTCCCACAAAAAAAGAAAAGAGAAAGCAAATCAAAGCAGGAGCAACAAGGTCCACATTGCCGCCGTCGACAGGAGCAAGCTCAACTAGTACGCCGTCCTCGACCACGACGTCACCCAACGACAAGCCCCCCAGTGAGACCCACGATGCCGTTAAGAGCCAGACAGGGCGCTCTGCCCGCCAAGAACAACAGCAACACCGCGGCCGCTGGCACCAGGAAGAGCAAGCGAAGCCGGCGCACACGCCCCCCTCATCGCAAAAGAACGTCATTGACTCCTCGGGGAGCTGCAACAGCAGCAGGAGAAACAAGGTGCAGAAGAGGAGCGAGATGACTACTATGTCGGGATGTGCGCTCACCAGATCTCTACCGTCATCGGAGGCCATCGACACCGAGCTTCCTCTTCTTCTCCCTACCAGTCAACGGCACGGTTCATTCTCTTTTGATCAGCCATATCTCTCTAGTTGAATACTCATATGTTGCTATGAAACAAAAATATTCAAGATATGTAAGGGAAACACATGTCTGACATTTCATGAAATATTAACAAAGGAAAACATTTGATGATGGACTGATTTTTAAGAAACCAAAAAAACATTGTTGTAGCCTCCCGATTTTTTTATTAAAAGAAGATAGAGGTAATTCATCACTTCAATATGTTCATCCTAACTCTTTTAACATGTATGCCTTGCTCTGAAAATGCCAGTTCACATCATACTCTAGAGGAAACAAAAAAAATAGCAACAGTAGCAGCAGAGAAAGAGTCTGTTACAGCCTTCACGACTGCTCCCAGAACCTTACGACCACGATTTGGCCGCTACGACCACCTCCTGTAGCCGTACGACCACGTTGTAGTGGCTACGACCACCTCCTATGTAGCTACGACCGCTCTATTGGTTCTCCGACCACACTGTGATATCTCTGATCATATCTCACTGCTCCGACCACGTAGTTGTAAACTCCAACTGAATTTACGACCATGTTCACCACTTCTCTGTGATGCACTCTCTTCGACCACGCTAGATCACCGTAGTCGTAGCTCCTTACGACCACGCAGTGATTCTGTCGACCACTGTGGTCGTAACACTTTACGACCACGCTTTCTCGCTGCGGTCATAACGACTACAACCACGTCTTCCGCTGTGGTCGTAATGACTTACGACCACGTCTTCCTCTGTGGTCGTAACGACTTACGACCACGTCTTCCTGCTATATGACTGTAGGGCCCCAGATTTTACTATCTGGAATCCTCTATGATTTAATGCACTATTCCCTGGATCAGTAGATAGTGCTCACAGTTACATAAAATGAATATCAAATACATACCATGCGGAAGCATAAATAAAATAGTAAACTTACTCATGGGCCGATTAGACCGAAATCAGTCAATTGCAGCAGCGGAAGAACGAAGCACACATGTGGGACCTTCAGGACATGCCCACGGGCAGCCAACTGGAGGTTCGCGACCTAACCTTTGACGTCTTCATCTTATTTGCCATCAAGACCCAAAAGTATTGCTGATGTGTAGCGATCCGATTCCTGATTCTGGATTTGTTATGAGAGCGAGTGTGAGCACACTAACCACCGTGCTCCGCGAGCCAATACACAGAATGCAAATAAATAGCATGCTAGGCTAATCAAGGAGAGGCTCGGGTTGTTTTATTTGCCAGAAATTGCTTTTAGCATTACTCTTATTATTTAACCATGGTGTTACTATTGTTGTCTAAAACTTCGAACAGCGAGTGTCATCATTTATTCAATCCACCGATTATGCACTTTCCATTTCGCAACACACCATTTCATTAATCCAGCCCTGGGTGTTTAATTCTCATATAATCCTAGCTTCCCCATAAATTTATTCCTCCAATCTCAAATTTTCCAGAACTGTATAATCCCGATCTCAGATCCACCAATTGCCAACTTGTTAACTACACAACTTATTTATAATCCAATACCTTTACTTGTGACCCACCGATCAAATGATCTCTATTGCATCATCCAAATATTCAATAATCGAATTGAAGTTACCAATTTCATACACGAGTCTGTATATCCACCACCAATTCTTAATTCCAATCTTAGGATCATTAATTCAACAATTTAATTAGCTCCTTATTCTAGTGAAAATCTAATATCCTTTATTTTGTATCCACCGATATCGGTAGTGTCATAAATCCCGAATAAGCCAATCTTGTGATTGCTATTCATCAATTCTCCACCTCATAATTTGTAATAATCCCCTAACATAATTACTTTTTATTCTACCAAAATCATTTGTATTAGTACTTCCTAACAATCCAACCATTTCGGTCATTGATCCCCAAAACCATAAATTGGCTCTCCCAATAATCCACCTTATTTTATATTATCTATCTCTAATTAATTCACTAGTGCACCTCCACCAAGAATATCAATGATCAAGTTTATACTCTAATTATCATATCTCCAAATTTACAAAAATCCAATTCATCCATTTAGTATTTGATCAAATCTTAATAATCTCATTATTGCCATCATCTCCCTAGAATTTATATTAGTTAACAGTGTCGTAATCCAGCAATTACATTTGCACTCCCTAATTCTCCAAGAATCATTTAAATCATCTACCTAGTCTATATATTCATTGGACTCCACCAATTTACTCCCAGAATCCACATTACCATTTCCCTTTTATGATCGATATGAATCCACCAGCATCTTTTATATTTTTACCATAACTACTATTTCCTTCTCTACTTCTATTTATTCTTTCTGACCTTTTATTTGGTGTTAAGTATTGTTATCATTTACAAATATAATACATAGAAATTTCCTGAGACTTAGCAGTTTGAACAAAAATATAATGTGTAAGAGAATGCAATAACAATAGCGATTCAGATTCCATCCACCGTTACATGGCATCTGCACCATATGCTTATCCCTTCAGCGTTATAGCCGCTTAACTTATCACTGGGGCGACACCCAGGGCAACACAAATCAGGGGCTTGCACTGCCCTCCACTTTTCCATTTCCACCCACAAAGTTTTTGAAATAGAACTATATCTGGTTAAGTTCCCATGTCCGCCCATGACCGTGGGCACGGCTATTCGAATAGTTTTGACTCTGCAGAGTTTGTACACTTTCACCACAAGAGACAATCAACTCGTTACCCCACATGATTCCTTTGCCATGCAGTTGAGCAGACCATCACAAAGGATCGCTCAAAGTATCTAGCTCCTTTTGTCATCTCACCTTATGGGAAACTGCCCACTTGCGGTGGGTCCCATCTATGCACGAGATGTTTTCCACAGTTACTAACGCAGCCGGGCTCCACTTCCCGCAACGCTTAGAATAGCTGAAAAACCTCACCCTCCCCTCGGTGTCCCTTTAGACCTCCCCTTGCCCTTACGTATCCACTTCATTCCACTACCAGTGAGATGAGTCCGGGAGTTTCGATACAACTACTTAGCCAAGTTGTATTTTACAGACTTATGGTTGCACTGTTTTACATAGGAGGTCATGACAAGATTCAGTCCTTAGTGGTATCTGGGCGATTCTACCACAACCCACTTTGTGCCTCCACTGCACCACTCACACACACCCTCGAACCATTCGCCCAGATATTTAAGCAAGTAGGGTTTTGGGAACATAAAATAATCATATCGAACATATACCAGTCATTACCACCATGACTGTCCAACCAAATTTTCTCATGATTAAAAGTGATGCTTGGGCGTTTTTACGCCCATGAATATCTATGCAACACTACGCATGGCGTATAAATTATAGACTTATTTTCAAAAGGTTACTATCATAATTTCGCTAGGGCGACAAGGTTCATATAATCAAATATTCAACAAGAGGGTGTAATATTAATTAAGGCAAACAATGGGCATATAACTAGAATCTTGAATTAAGCATGTATTTGTATATAAATTAACAACATGCAATTTGATAAATTTAAACAAAAGTAATTTGCAAAAAAATGTAGGTTCAACATGATCAAAGTATTGACTCGCCTGGCGCGGATTACCGCAGTCTTGAGCTCTCTCAACGCTCTCTTATCTGAAGGTTCTGAGCTTCTGGTCTTTATCTTCACCTCGATCTTGGCCTCGCTTGACCCTTCGATTCTTCAGGACTCCAATTTCTAATTACGTGCTAAACGACTGAACATGAATAAAAGCAAATAACTCAAAAGGCCCACATAAATTCAAATGAAATCAATTTAGCTCCGTTATGAGTTAATGTGTGTTTTGGGGTAAGGTCGGTGACGGGGTACGATAACTCGCTCTTTTTATTACTAGCCTCTTTTTATTATTTTTGTATTTATTTAGGAAGTTCCATGAGTTACGGATATATGTATGATTTTATCTGGGCAAAGTTTGTTATATAGGGTCATACCTCAATATTTGCTATTCAGCAAAAACTACCACTAAGACTTATTATTGGCGGCTTGTTAACATTGGTCTTTATCTTAATTTTGATTAAGGGCAACCTTTATTAAATTTGGACATTTTAACAAAAGTCATTTTTCTTTGTTGATGCCTTTAATTAACTTTGGATTTAAAATAAACACTAAAGGCACATTTATCCTTTTATGACAACTAATTCTATTTTAAATATCTCATAATCTATTTTGCATTAGATTTCATTAGCTTCTCTAAATTATTTACTAAATTCAAAGCTGCTTCAAAAATCACAATTTCGGTTTCATTAGACAAATCTTGAATTTAGATAATTTTAAAAATTTGTTTCATTTAATTTGGAGTTAAAATGAATAAGTTATGCCCTTTTCAAAGCTTTCGGTTTAATTAAATACAGAAAATATAAATCTGACAGATGGGGCCCACTGGCAGCACCCACTCATGTGGGCGCCGACAAAGCGGGCCACCGGCAGCGGCCCCTCTCTCTCTCCCATCGCTCCGGCAAAGGGACCCAACCGACAATGGATCGCGCGGGCGGTCGGCCACGACAGTGGAGCCCACTTGTCAGCGCGGAAATTAAAAGAAATAGGCTCAACCTCGGCCGCTTGAGCGGGGGCTCGAACGCAGGGCCGAGGGCCGGGGAAGAGAATTAGCATCATAGCTGGGGAGCACCCGGTGTATCTTACCCCATAGGCGATTTTTCGTCTTAAGTCGGGATGCCACCCTTGAAGCGAGCGCGGGCCGTGCACGCCGAGTGGGGCGGCGCCGCCACGGGAGCGGCCGAGAGGGAGTGGGGACACGAAAATGGGTTGCTCGGTGGGAGGATGCTAGGGGTGGCGGCGCGGCCATGACCGAGCCACGACGAGGCGGGGGCGGCCTCGGCCGGCGACGAGGTGGGCTCGGGCGGCGACGCCGTGGTGGAGGAGGAAGGAGATTAAGGGAGCACGAGCTAGAGAAGGGTTCTAGGAACCTCACCGTGTGGTTGGCTGAGCCGAAGGGGTGCCGAGTTGGGCCGGCGGCGAGGGCCGGTGGTGGCGCGGGTGGAGCTCACGGTGGCGGGAGAACTAGGGCAACAAGAGCCTCAATTGGCGGTTGAGACGGGTTGAGGGCACCGAGAAGGTGCTTCCCCGGCGAGGAATCGACGGGAGATCGACTGAGGAGGAGGCGGCGGTGGAAATGGCGACGGCGGCAGGAGATTTGGGAAAAGGGAGGAAAGTGGGGGAGGGGGAAGAGGCAATGGCGCCGGAGGAGAAAAGGAAAACCGGAGGCCCTTATAGCGGCAAAGGGGGTGGGGGAGTGCGGTGGCGGAGGACCGTCGGTCCTTGCCCGGTGCGGGGCTCCATGCGCGGAGGCGACGCTCGAGCGGCGCGTGCAGCAGACGTAGGCACGATGGCAGGGCAGAGTAGGGTGCGGCGCGGGGCAGAGAAGAAGGAGAGAGGCGACGCAGAGCAGGGAAGACAGGGAGGAGGGAGAGGAGGAAAGGAGGCGCGACGCTCGGGGTAAGAAAGAAAAGAAAGAAGGAAGAAGGCAGGCGCGGGAGTGGGGTCGGCTGGCCAGCGGGCGAAGGCGGATAGGAGGAAAAGAAACGGGGGAAGCGATGGAGGGCCCGCGCGCAGGGAGAGAAAGAAAGGAGGAGGAGGGAGGGAGAGAGAAGAAGGAAAGATGGGGGCCCACATGCCATAGAGAAGGAAGAGAAGAGAGGAAAAGATTTAAGCACAATTTTAGAATCTGAATTTTTAATTTTAATTTCTATTTCATGTTTAATATTATTGATTTCAATTGTTGCAATTTTAATTCAAATCTTGGTTCAATTATGTAGATACAAAATTTAATATTTCTCTATTTTCTATTTTATTAAATTTTGCCCTCGGATTTTGATTTTGATATTATTTTGCTATGAATTGTATACATAATTTTTTTTGAATGTCCAGTCTAATCATCTAGAAATATGTTCTAATATTCCTTTTGGTTGCATTTTATTGACTTGAGTTTGAATTCAAGATTTTGGTATTTTGAACTCATGATCTTATTATATATATTTTTCTTTTGAGATTACCCTTGATTATTAATTTGCACGCCTCAAAACTCGGGAAGATCTCAAATAAATATTCAGAAGAAATTTGGAACGCCAGCAAAAATGTAAGAAAAGTTTTGAAAATTTCATATTTTCGCATATCCAATTTTTTGGGATGTTACAAATCTATCCCCCTTAAATGAATCTCGACCCCGAGATTTCGGCAGAATAGAAAGAAAGGAGGTGGGGTTATATTGGCTAGCAATGGGTTTCTTGGGTGTTTCTCGACGTATGGTCCTTTAGCTTCATAGAGAGGTGAAAATCTGTATCTTCGACCACACAAGTCTTCTAGCACCGAGGTCGACTGTAGCTACGACAATCGACCATCGACCACTGACTTCGACCACAAGCTACGACCACGGGATACGACCAGTGGCTACAACCACAATGTTCGACCACTGGCTATGACCACGGGCTACGACCGTCGTCTTTGACCACAAGGTATGACCACTGGCTACGACCACCGTCTTCGACCATGGGCTACGACCATAGGCTACGACTACGGGATACGACCACAGGCTACGACCACCGTCTTCGACCACATGCTACAACCATAGGCTACGACCACGAGCTACTACCATAGGCTACAACCACTAGCTATGAACACAGTCTTCGACCACTCACTACGACAACAGTATTCGACCACTCAATACGACAGCCATCTTCGACCACTCGCTACGACCACATCACCTTGACTGCATCTCTGACTGCATCTCCGACCACACAACACCTCGCTATGAACGCCGCCTCCTCCTCCTCACCTGCCTCTACTGCCGCCATGCATGGTGGCCCAATCGGGCAGCCGCCGTCAGCGTCGAGGGTTTCCACGGTGTACATCCACGAGCTACTCAACATAGAAGCTGAGGCCGGTGAGAGGACGCGGAGTCTTGCTGCCGTGGTTACGGATTGGGCCCAGGTTAGGTTGCGGTTGCAAGCACGATCGTGCTCAGAAAAGGTTCCTCCTCCTACCATAAAAGAGGTACAACTTCCACTTCTCCTTCTCCTACCCTTCTACATCTCCTCCTCGGGTCGATTGGATTTCTTGCATACAAACTGGTTCTCAGTTTAGGCAGAATATACTCTTTTTGTTCTTCTTTTCCTATTCATGTGTGAGTGCAATGCTTGTCATTTTTATTGAAGTTTTCTGATGGTACATTATATAGACAGCTAATTCTAGTTTGAGCTGCAAAGTGCTACATTTGAAGTTGATAGATGAATTATGAGTAAATGAATCATAGCAGTACATGTTTGTGGCTGTATATCTTATTTGTGCAATGGGATGTACAAAATTTG
The DNA here is from genome assembly GCA_036346245.1 of Bonia amplexicaulis. NCBI lineage: Eukaryota > Viridiplantae > Streptophyta > Magnoliopsida > Poales > Poaceae > Bonia > Bonia amplexicaulis. The sequence continues at coordinate 16,426,298 of CM070754.1, read as the reverse complement.
AACAAAGCTTAGTATTTGATTGATCTGTGAGCAGATATCATGGAGCAGCCAATTAGAAAATGGTCATATTTCTGAAACTGCTACCGGTTTGTGCCAGTAGTTGATTACAGTTAACTACCACACTAATGTGGAATTGATTGGTTTAATAAGACTATTTTGGAGAGTATCTTTTGGAAGTTCCACCTAAAGCTTAAATTTGGAAGTTCCACCTAAAGCTTGGGAGGATGGGTACACAACATTTCAGATCGCATGTAGTATAACATAATAAAGCAATAATATGGTTTATTGCTTACTAGTTAGTTAACACTATTACTGCAAACAAATAACTAATGGCCATGCTTTCTCTATACTTGACAAGCTAGAAATGAAGATAAGTCTTTTAGAAGGATGGTGCATCAGTTTCATTTTAAAATTCCCGATAATATTTATATTTATTGCATGACGTCCTACTTATCAATTGATTTGTTATTCTCCAAGACGGTCTGACAGTTATTTATGTATTAAATATACTACGAAAAATATTGATTACTATCATTTTTGTACATATTGTTGTATGTGGTGCTTGTTCTATCATACTTCACTACTATGATGTTTGATTTATTTACGAGTATGAACATGTATGTTTTGCTTGATACATGATGACGTAAAATAAAATTGATGTTCATTATTCAGTTTGAGATCATGTTTGATAGTATGCATCACTTTTATTTGGTACTCCGTTGCAATGCACGAGCACCTTACTAGTATAAATTAACATGAAAAATTCAGAGCACATAAAATTCCTAAAAATTTAGAAAATTAGATTGACCATGTTAGAAGGCCGCACATAAACTTTCATAATTTTTAGAGCTCGTTTGCTATATGTAACAACTTCTACAAACAACATAATTATATAAATTTTTGAGCAATATTCATAGTGGACAAAATTATAAAAAATTACACAATCAACTACATTGTGTCGGAAGGCTGCATGTAAGATTTCATAATTTTTTAGGCTCAGTTGCTATATTTAAAAAATCAAAAAAATAGTACACATAAATCATAATTAAGGTAGCTAATTAAGCCGGTTTAATTTGCTGCCGTCTGGTGGCTGGCCGTCGCGCGTCGTACTGTGGTTGTGCGGTTGAGGCACATGTCACCCTTCCAGAGCTGTCGTCTGGTGGCCGTATGGCAAAAATAATATTTTTATAAATATCACATGACTCCTCATTTTTGTAAATACAAGACCAAAAGAGATCAAAAGCATCAAAAGCATCAAAAACTCCTGTCAGTCAGAGCCGTAGGTGCGTAGGAGGGCTACGACAGTTTAAGGTTGTCTAGACCGTCGGATTGGCATCAAATGACTGAGAATGTGCGTACATCCCTGGGCTGGCTGGAATTGAACTTTGTTTCCGTACTTTCAAGTAAAGGAGTGCACAACCAGCGCGCTTATAAATTTTCCCGAGTGACACACGCTTATATAAGTATGATATACCGCGAAACAAGCATTCGTACTCTGATACCAATAATACTGTTTCAAAATTTCATACGATTCATTAATTTTCTACTGACCATTAGCTCCGTAGTTATCAGACCAGCTAGACTCTGATAGCACATATTGAAATCTAAAATTTTGAAACTTTTACAAAATTCAAATCATACTCAACCTCCATAGTTATCCACCAAAAGTTACATTGGAGGGAAGAGCATAGCAACAGCAAGGTGGATATAGGCTGGGGTGAAGAGATGCGCCGGCGCCACTCGGGTGAGAGGAGAAGAGAGATTGCGGGAGAGGGGAGCGAATGGGAGTGAGGAAGACAGTAGAATAAATAAAAGGAAGGGAAAAAAACGAAAAATCAAGGAAAAATAAAATAGATACAAAATAAAAATAGAGAAAAAATAATTATAAAATGGAAAGTAAATGGAATCTGTTTAAGTCCATCCAAAATTGAGTTTGCAATATTTTTAGCAATTTTCCAAGCCAATTTGGCCCAACTTCTATTGCAAAATAAAAATAATTATGGATTATGACCATTTTCATTTCCTCTTACGTTTATCAGTTCATTTTTAAAACTTATTTACTAACCATGTCGTGCAATCGTGCGGTCTATTGTTTATGAAACGAGGCTAAACTAAACATGTTCTTTTGTCTCTCTTTTTTTTTTTACAGCACGAATTTGACGTGTTGTACGTCCATGGATTTCCTGTGAAGCGTAGCGGCGAAGAAACCAAAATGAGTTCGCAGGAACCGTGCGGAAATTCGCACGGATCTCAAATTTCGTTAACCGTACTACAAATGTCCGACAGAGCGAGCGCTGCGTCCGTGCCAAACAATGACTGATCAGTGGGCCCCACACTGTAGAGCAACTAGGCAGAGAGCGCGAGGGATAAGCCTACCCGGTTATGCCGCCAGAAACGCCGATGCCGCCAGAAACGCCGATGCCGCCGTTGCTCCTGCTGCTTCCGCTCCTCGCCGCCGCGGCCACCGCGGCCATTCCAACAGTCACACCGCCGTCCGACGCCGCGGCGGCAGGCGGCGGCGGCGGCTCTACCCCGGCCCCGACGCCGTGGCCGGAGCAGTTCCACGCGGTGATCTTCACCAACCTGACCGAGAGCGGCGGCCGGCTGCAGCTGGTCGACCTCTACTACGACTGGCCCGGCGGCCGTAACCTCAACCTCATCCGCGACCAGCTCTCCGGCGACCCGCTCTACGATGTGGAGTGGACCAACGGCACCTCCTACTTCTTCGACTCCGCCTCCTGCCGCACCACGCGGTTCCCCGTCGGCCTCCTGCCCCCCGACTGGCTCGTCGACGGCGCCGTCTACCTCGGCCGCGAGACCACAGACGGCTTCGACTGCCACCTCTGGACCAAGGTCGACTTCGTCTGGTACTACGAGGACGTCGTTACCCACCGCCCCGTCCGCTGGAACTTCTTCAATGGTACCTAGCTACAAATCCGTCTAATTTTTTTCGTTCACTTGATGCAGCATCACAAATATTTGGAATGCGTAGTTTCTCTAGATTCTTGATGAGACAATTTGATGATTGATGCGGTCTTGCTTTGCAATCTGCAGGGATGTAATCGTTAAATTCAGTTAATGTTCCCTAAAAAAATCAGTTAATTTCTTGAATCTTGATGCATCAGTGTGAATTCTGCTGTTTTGTGCACGGACGCAGTCTAATTCCTGCAATTCATTAGTTTCTTGATGTGGCCCTGTGCTTTGTATTTGCAGAGACGCAGTCTGAATTTCTTCACTTGAGTTCCTTGATGCAGCAATGCTATGATTAATTGGTGTGCTTTTGTATCCCAGGGATGCAGCAGCATGTGATGAGCTTTGAGGTGGGCGGGGTACTAGAGGACTCCAAGTGGCAGGCGCCGGCTTATTGCTTCGATGACCGCGATGACACTGTTGCCAACACAGGCGCTGCCGATGGGATGGACAGCGAAGATGGCGAGGTTGATCTAAGGAGCAGCCTCCTCAGGTTCGCGGGGGCTCCGGCAGCTGCAGCAGCGGTATGAGTGTGACCTATCAGTGAGAATTTGATTAACTGATGAGATGGTTCCCAATGGTGGTCTGCTCCATTGTGCTGAACTTTGTTTCTCGGACCCTGTTGTAACGATCAGTTCTGGATTTCTTCAATAAGATGAGTAGTTGTTTTACTTGTATGTATGTATCTGAAAGTTTTCGAATCGTTTTAGTCGTTTCCTACTGAACTTGAGCTACTGAATTCACCAACGGTGAATGCTGAATCGGCCATCTGTCCTCTTACCGGAAGAGCAAAAAGATTATATCATCACCGACAATACAAAGGAATTAGAGAAAATAACCAAAAAATAATTTTTTTTAAAAGTTAGAAAGCTAGAAGCAGGAGTTTGTTGTAGCAGGGAATTGAGCTCAAAATCCCTTATTGTTGTATCAATGACTGACAGGAGCTCGTTGCTGCAGCTGCATCCCTGTGGAAACTGGGGGTGGGCGGAGGAGTTTCAGGTACAGGGAAGAGCGACTGTACCTGGAATGCTGTGCGAAAAATTTACAAATCAGAAATGCAAAGAAGAGGGGGAGGTGGCCTCGCTGATTGATTGATTGATCATATGCAATGTTTTCGCTTGTACCAAGAGATCAAAAGAGCAAGATGAACCAGGGAAAGATGAATGTTGATGGAAACATGAAACAGGAAGAAACAACGAATGAGCAACAACTTTTCTTCCTTGATGTGCAGTCTGTATGTACTTATAATTGCAGGCAGTGGAAATCAGAAGGATGCAATTCCCAAATAGACCATATAAATTACATTTGGAGTTGATCGTCGTAACACTTGGCTAACTAAAGGTCAACTTTTTTCCCAGGAAAAGAAAAAAAACAGGAACATTCCCAAACCCCAATCCTGGCAGGCTGGTGCAATCATAAAATTTTACAACAAGGAATGTCCCAAGAATTGTTTACCTAGTCGATCCATATACAACGTTTTCCGAATGTTTGTTTTCAGTTTATTGCTAGAAGAGTAGGAAGTCGAGATGAACTGTTAGACCACGTGTTGGTCGTGTATTTAGTGATGATGAATAATTGATATTTATGTTACATTGGAATTTGCGTTTGTGAAAGTTCTGGGCGATGCGCTATTATTGCTGGAGTTTTCAGGATAGCAGATCCGGTCAGCAGCCGTCGACCACGGCATATCGACCATGGAGGTCGACAACGACATATCGACCATGGAGATTCACCACGGCATATCAACCATGGTATATCAACCATGGCTAAACGACCGTGTCGGAACGACCTCGGTTTGGAGTTTTTAAAAGAGTTGGAGGCTTCGGAGGAACCGGTCGTAGCTACAATAAACTGGTCGTAGATACATTAAGCTGGTCAATGGTCGTAAGCGAAGAAGAATCGGTCGTATGCTACAATGTAACATGTCGTAGCTATGTTGAATCAGTCGTATGCTACGGGGAACCGGTCGTGCTCAACAGCGAACTGGTCGCAAGGTATAATAGACAATGGTCGGTAGTCGGTAGGCTTTGACTAGGATGGTTGGGGTTGTGAACTTTAGTGGACCGGTCGGAAGTGAAAGTGACTGGTCGATGGTTGGTGATGGGTAGCTGTAGACTTTATGATTGGTAGTCGTAGACTTAGCGATCTGTTGTCTTAGACATCGGGAACGGTACTAGATAGTCGATACTTGATGGTTCGGTGACTGGTTGGTAGTCGGTAGTGCTACGATATTTCTGATTTATGAGTATTCTAAGTGGAGCGATAGGAATTCCTGAGTATTTGTGTCGAGTACTCGATGAGCTAGTGACTGGTCAGGCATAGCGGTTGTAACCGGTTGTAATGAGTGATCTAGGACTAATTTCTAGAAAGCGATAGAATTTATGGTTGTGGCTGATCTGATTGATGTTGATGGATGATTAAAGGTATGTTTTGAGTGTGTGGGCTAATGTCGGTCAAGTTGGGAAGAACTTGTGTCGGGAGAAAATTGTTTGGTCTTTGCATGTGCAGGTTGGACGTGGAGACGGTCATGGTCGGTGACGAGGAGGACCTAGACTAAGATGGGGAAATCTGAGGTCTGGGTAGTAGAGGATGTCACGAGGTGGTCGTGCTCACGCTGGGGCATGTGGAGATCAAAGGTGGTGATGCGTGGAGAGGCTACCGGAGGTGCTGTCTTGGAGGCTTCGATATGTGAGGTGATGGTGTGTGATAAAGATACAGGAGGTGCGGTCCTATATGCTTTGTCATGTGGTGAATTAGGAGTTATGGATGGAGTCCATAACTGATAAGATTTAGAGATGGGTTAAAATAACCCGTGTTTGGAAAGGTTTCAGGTCTCTTGATTTTTGTAAGAGATAGAGTTATGTGTTCGTGGTTGAGGCGGACACGGTTTGGGACGTTAGCCTATAAAAACATGGAGAGACTAAGAGATAATGTGATCGGTTTTGAGGGCTTTCGACGGGAAAGCTTTTAGGGATGCTTATGAGGGCACTTTGTAAATCCACGAAAATCCAGCAATAAATATCATCTTGATTCAATCTGGCTCGTGATTTGCTTGAGGATGCTATTTTTCTCGAAGGTACAAGTGATCGATAGATTCTACTGCTGGTGTTGACGAATTCGAGTACATACAAACCGGTCGAAGAACAAATCTATGTGAGCGGACGAAAAACAGAGCAGCCAATCGGGCCGCTGAGCACCGAGCAGTTGAAACCTTCACTGACCGCTAGGGGATTCCAAAAGCGATGACCATCATTTACCCCGCTCTGATTGTAGTATTTGATCCTACAAGTGGTATCAGAGTAGGTCGCGATGGCATCAAAAAGGTATGTGAACCGTCCCCCCATGCTAGATAGTACTAATTTTACTTTTTGGAAGTGCCGTATGCAAGCATATATTGAGGCTCAAAGTAGTGATATTTGGAAAAAAGTTTCTAGTTCTTATGAGGTTCTTATTACTGTTACGACTCTAAACAAAACAGATGTTGATCTAAATGATCAAGCTCGTAACTTGTTATTTCAAGGGATTTCTCGCAAAGAATTTGATCGTATAGCTCATATTAATTTTGCTCACTTAATATGGAAAATTCTTTGCGATTATCATAAAGGAACCACTAAGATCATGAAAGTGCGTAAGAATCTGTATCAGAAAGAGTACTCTGATTTTACTATAAAACCTGATGAATCTATTGATTATCTATTTGCTCGTTTTGAGAAAATCTTGAGCGATTTGCGTTGTGTTAACATTATTCCTGCTGATGAAAATAATGCCACTAAAATTTTGAGATCTTTAGGTTCAGAGTGGTTGATGGTTGTCACAACTATTAATTAAACCGTCGATCTAGATACTTTAACCATGGATGATTTTTATTCTAGATTGAAAATCTATGAGATGGAAGCTTTGCCATCTAAAATTGAGAAATCTTCATCTTTAGCTCTCACCATGGTGGACACCTAGGCATCCAAGTGCCTTGCACTCATCACGACATGCCAAAGCACCATGACAACCTTGGGAGCATCAGAATTAGCCCAACGGCATGTTGATGTATGTGAAGTAACAAAATTCTTGTCAATTAATGTTTGGCTGGAAGAGCTAAAACGAATTGAAGATTGCAGCTTTGCATTATCTAAGTACTTACATGTGATGTTCATCGTTAAACCTGATAATATTATAGGAAATTTCAATCTATTATTCAAAAGTTTTAGGAAGTACATAGGTATTAAAATATCTATAGTTTTGGTCATTTGAGACTACAATTAATATTATCTATAGTTGCAATACGAATGTAGCTTCAATCTACTTTGTTAATCAAGCCAAGCTTGATAGGAGGATGATCCAAGAATGAACTCAGGGAAATGAGTTTTTCTTGAAGTTATGCACAAGCTTTCTGTAGAGGAGAAAAAAGAAAGGGAAATAGTGAGTTCACCAAATATCTGAAGAGGACTTCCCTAGCTATCAGGAAATAATATAACATTGTTCCACCGCTCATCTTTGATTTTTTGTGAAAAATCCACTGGAGCCCAAAAGGTTCCAATAGAAGTGTTTGGAAAGAATAATTAACCATTAAATTAACCTAAACTTAGAGCAGCAATAAAAATTCTGCTACATCCAAGAAGCATTCAACTATTCACCACCAAGGATACCATGTCCAGAGACCTTGATGACCATTCAATACCTAAAAGATAAGATCAAAACATTATACCATGAATAATCAAAGACTAGAATAGAGTACAAAAGGGAGAGCTCTGCAGTTACTTGGCTAGTGCAAGAAGCAAAACATAGGCTGGTCGAACCCAGCGCAGTCGCCCATCTCGATCCCGGCGGGCAGCTTGCTGCCACCATCAAGCAACACGTGGAAGTTGAACATGTCCCCACCCCACCGCCGCCAGGTTGGCTTGCACCGGTAGTGTTTTAGAGGTCAGGGTTTTCGGTTTCGGTGTAGAGATGGGACGCGAGTGTAGAAGGGGATGGGAGAAAGAGACCTGGACCTAGACTTGGGGTTGGGCACCAACGATAGGGGCGACGGCGGAGGAGGCGGACGCACTGGGTGACAACGGAGGTGGAAGCTAGGACTTGAAGTAACTAGCTAGGCAAGACGAGCTGAGGACGCGAGGTGCAACTATGCGATGCATAGGCTACATGCGGTGTGGTGTGAACTAGCGGGCTATGTAGGCCGGCCTGCTTCGAAATGCATAGGCTTGATGGGTTTTTGTAGATAGATAAGTGGGCTAATTCTGCAGGGCAGGCTAGTGGTTTAACGGATAGGCCCGCCCCACTTGCACACCTAGGTTTGGTTGGATACTTGTTTGATTCCATGGCTCTTATATCCGGTTAAGACCTATGAGGAGCTAACCAGACTTTTATACCACTTGTAGGACCGGTATGGCAATAGAGGGGTGAATGGTGCCTTTAGAATTTTTCCCTAAATATTTACCAATTCTTCACTCCAATAGCTACTAAGCAATGAAGATCAAGATTGAAACCAAAAAGTAAAGCAATCAACTCAAAAATCTCATAACTAAAACCTGCACCTGGGCGGTCTGACCGGCTACCACAGGGTGGTCTGACTAGCGGCTTAACGACGGTTTGATCGATGCCCTAGCGGTCTAACCAGTAACCTTTTGAAGGTCTGACCGGTAGGAGTTGCGGTCTGACTGCTCCCCTGTTCCCATAACAAAAAATCAACCCAAATCTAAACCACTTTTTGTGCAACTCCAAAAATCCATGACCAAATAAGATGAGATTTTGCACACATCTTGCTTGAGGTTTCAGGAATCTATTTGCATCCAAGGATCACTTGAATTCTCGTCAAAGTTTAAACCTTTGTCAAAAATTAGCAAGATTGCACCAAAACAAGGTAAAAATCAAATACTCAGAATATGACTTTTTCATGGGTAAAGGATGATCAAGATGGCTCTAGATATATTCCTACATATCATGGCATGCAAGAACTCACAAAGATTTGAGGAAAAACTCTTGGATCCAGAAAATTCATGATGAGGTTAAATCCAAGCAAAACTGGGTAACCTCAAGAACTTGCAAGATCTGATGATTGGATGAAAATTGATCTCCATGGGTCATCTCCATTAGTTACACGTCCTTGAACACAACAAAATCAAGAAGAGTTGAGAAGAGATCAAAACCAATAAGAATAAGATCAAATCAACTAAATCAAGAATACTTCATGAGTGAATAACAAAGTTGATCTATTACTACTTGAGGACGAAGGTTTTATAGCCACTCCACCTAAAGGACAAGAGAGTACACCACATCACTCACACTTCTTAAACCCTAACCATAGAATACTTGGTTAGAATGAGGAATGGTTGGATGGTTAACTTGCAAGTCTCCATCCCAAGCCATTAAATAGATTAGAAAACTAACCCCACATCTAACCCTAATGGATACTATCCAACAGATCATAGGGAAAACCCATTAACCTTATACAACATGAGTTTTACTCACACACTTGACTTATGCATGCTTTTCAAAGCATATGAGCCTGAATCTGCTAAGTCTTTATACTTTAATCCACTTGATCATCTTAGCTTCTCCTTGACTAAACTACTTTCCAAGTGTCGCGGTTTTAATCCAAGGTAGTTTTTGGTATTTGGCCATCTTACTAAAATACATTTCTTGACTCGGTCTTATCTTTGTTGCAATAAATCCCTATGGTTGCCACGTGTAGGTATTCCACTGGCTTAATATGCGTTGGTAAGTTTCTTCCATTCTAGTTTCACTGGACTACGCCTCATTTGAGCCGACCCAGCTACATAGCAATCCATCGCTTGAACATTCCCTTCAATATTTCTCACCTTTTTTATGCCGTGCTTGAGCTAAGCCATCTCACCCAACATCCTTCATTGTTCCAAGTCTCAGCTCCTCCATGAGCATAGCCCTGATCGTCGCTATTGATCATAATTGACTCCAAGCCTTCTTGCATATTCACAGTAAATTGATTCCTTGAGTGTCCACGCATAAGACAGCAACCTAAGCCCAGGGCATAGCATGATGAGGAGGAAGAGACTACGACCATAGCCAACTTCATAGAACTTGAGACACTAGACTGTGTAATTTACTTCATAGAACTTTGTTTATGCTCATAGCTCACTGTAATTAGTTTCTTCTTGTAAGAGAGATGACGTCTGCACAGTCATCATCATCGCCATTAATGTCGCTGAATGGGTCTATCGCTCTGAAAACCGGGGTAACTATGCGTGACAGAGGAGTATCAAAAAAACCAAAGGGCCGAATGACCATCACGGTGGTCTCTCCGGATGGGGTCCCTCTGCAACCAAAGAAAGTAGCAGTAGCATTCTGGACTACCTGTGAGATAATTGGAAGGCAATGGGTCCCCATTACCACAGTAAGATGGAAAGATTTGACAAAGGATCAAAAACATGAGCTGTGTGTGGAAATAGTAGAGTCATTCGAGATCCCAACAGAAGTCTAAGGACTTGTGCAATGGCAGGCACTCCTCGAGATGGAAAAAGCGTGAAAGAACTTCGAAAGTACGCTTGTCCCACAGTAGATGACCAAGAATCGCACACCCTTCACGAGATATCGTTTCGTGTCGCCGAAAACATGGGAGGTCATTGTGCAGATGAAGACGACCGAATTTCAATAGCAAAGTGTGACGCAAAAGGCTCTTCAGGCACAAAATACTCACCCACAACTCAGTACCACTAGGTACGCAGGTAAAATGAACCACGTCTTGGAACCACACATGAGCACGCTGAAAACTGGTTAAGAGCGAGGTCATCAACCATGTCTTCGAGAGTCTCCTCTTTCAAAAACCCCACAGACGAGGAAGTGTCCCAAACGCCTGGTAAGATATGTTAAACTACCTAGTTGTTAGTAGCTCCATAACTTCATGGGGTCTAAAATAACATGATTGCCTCTTATAGCAAGTATTGACTACCGAATCTTCCCAAGGCTCCTTTGAAGCAGGCAGGGAGAAGGATATACTATCACAGGCCCTAGGAACAAGGAGCACCCAGGTCGCACGTGAGACTTGGGGGTTTACGTACCTTGAAGGCACAGATTCCCAAATAACTCCGAAGCATATAGGAGTAGGAAGAGATCCAAGGCCCATCGTGAGGAATGTATGAAATAGGACTTTGATGCAAAACTTCAGGAGATAATTGTCTCACTTCAAGGAGAGATAGAATCATTAAGGGAAAACTGAGAGAAGTCCGCAACCACTCGCAACCCACCCCTGTTATTGTGGTACTCAGTCCCCCTCAACATCAAAGTAGCTGTGTGTCCATGCTAATTTCTGAACATAGCGACACCTACTTACCTATCTACGACATCTAGATAATGTAGCTCCCTAGAATGCTATATAGATAAATTTGGTGGACTCCTAATCTCATCGTGTATCGTTATGTAGGAGCCCACGCCATGTATCCTTAGAGTCAGGCTTGTTAGCTCCATTCCCATTGATGCTAGGCGGGGGATGGTGTATCCATGCCTGCTAGGGATACTGCCGCACGTTGCCCAGCTGGAGACCAGTTTCATGAATATCTAAGCGGACATGATTAATGACATTTTTAGGGCCGTCCCTCTTGAGAAGGCCCCAAACGAAGAGTTTATGACACCAGGGGATACCATCCACACATTCATCTAGTGGCCTAAGAGGGACATCGCCTTAGACCCTTCTGTGTCATGATATCCACATGACCAACCCTATCAAACAGAACCCTCTATGATTCCACCTCAAGCTCTACTTCAAAAGCTCGTCACATCGGCTCCTGTAGCTCCACCTCAAGCTCTACTTCAGAAGCACATCACATCGGCTCCCGTGAAGACGACGATGAAGATATGTTGCAAGTGAGACGCTAAGGTCCAACTGAAGAAGATTAAGGCACCTTCCAGAACCTAGAAATTCAAGTCCGAAGTTTTGTTGGTCCCCGAGTCACAACTATTGAGCCTTGGACTAGTTTGCAGGGCTTTGCATTCTTGGTACATGCAGAGGTCCAACAGGAAGCCAAACCGCAAAAGTGGATTCACCGTGAAATACATAGAGGCACATTTCCTTCATGACTCGGGCTACTTCATCGTGACCTTCGATGACTTATTCTGACTATTCAACCATGACAAACTCGATGCCTCGCTTCTATGATGTTGGACACTGTGTGTACTGTAAAATCAAGTTCTACATTTACGTAATACCGATAAATGTCATAACTCATTGCTTATGTATAGATCCATGATCCAACGAGTCCAGTGACTGTGACAACCCGTGGGTTTCCTCAACCCACACTTGGTCTCTGAGCAATGCATCAATGATAACGCATCATTCGTCTAAGATTACATAACGAATGGATTGCTCGCTTAGAGTGATAAGGACTACATTATGGTACCCTTCAACCAAAGGTAAGTACTTCACTAGTTGCCATACAAATTTCATTTATACTTTATACATAACATAAACTTAGGATTAATCACTATGGCAACATATATAACTAGGGTTCACTAGATTCTGATTGTGATCGTACCAAAGTGGAGCAAGGTAATATACCTTGATTCCTTACTTAGTGGCAACCACGATTTTACCCTTGGGCAACAAATAATTTACAGGTAAACTCATTTCCTCCATACATAACTCTATTGTACTTCTCCCTTTGTTTGGAATGTCCAATGCTAACTTTTTTGGAATCACGTAGGTCGTTCAGTGCTTATATTGCCCAGGGAGAGTGATATAGGGAATTCTGCGCCACACTACGATACATGATGCGATTTTCGGTACTTGCTATAACACAATAATCCTATATCACACCTTATAATAATGCGTCTAGAACTGATCATACATATGTATGTAATTCAATTTTTTACAGTGCCACCAACAGTTATAGGGCAACGTATGTGCATTCTATGTTTGCAGACATATGTAGGAAATCATGGGTGCTAAAATGAAAGATATAGCGTATGTTGGAGATATAGCGATTGCTATATGCTAAACTATAAAATACTTAAAATATAAAAATACTTAATCTAAACTATAAAGTCTCAACCATAATTCACATAAAATTTCCAAAATATCAAATCTCATAGGTTTATTTATAAGATAGCATCAAAATCATAAAAACCATGTAGTGTTTTGTTAATTAATCTTTATGCTATGATGAAGAAAATAGGAAATCAATTTTCTCTTTGTTCCTTCTTTTCTGTCCACATGGAGAATCAGTGCTTGTTGTTTTGACTTATCCTTTAATAACACATAGATCAGAGATTAAACTTACCTTGTTTATTCCCTCAAGTGTGCATGGCCCTTCCCTCCTTTTCTGATGAGAGAAATTTTCAATGGTAAAGGAAGAGATGAAATATTATTAACTAGCAAAGCTAGGGATTGTCGGAATATGGAAAATTAATTAATTAGATTAGGTGGAGAGATAGAAGCCTTTAATAGAAAGGTTTGTATTAGTGAAACTTAGCAAATCAAGAGGCACATCCCTATATCAGAGGTAGTTTGATAGTTCTTGGGCAGTAGAGCTAATATAGCTTGTAGCGGATAGCTCATGTATCGGTCTGATATATCCATGATATTGCATCAAAATACAACAACAACAACTGATATGTAGCACTTGAGTACATTGACCGCTAGCGTGATATTTAAAACAATGATATATACGAATGATTTGGAGGTCTTTGAAGAAGTTAAGACTCGCACGGTTTGATCAACTAGCAGTGTCCATGCATGGAACTCTTCAAATTTTGAAATGATTAATCATGGCATGCCAAATTAATCTCAAAGAGCGAGCAATATTTTCAGTGTAAGATACAGCTAGCTAGCTAGATACAATGCAAATGGCTTCACATATGTACAGCTTTGTGTAGGTAGTGTACAGTTGTAGGCATGGGAAAAATGCATGATTACGCGACAATGTTTGGAAGTTGGAACCAAATTTGGCGACTACCTTTTTTTTGTAGAAGCTACGGCACGTATGTAAAAAACGTGGTTAACTTACTCTCTTCGAAGATGACTTTTATCTGTATTTTTTGAGACAGTGATAAATAATAGAGATGTTGATATAAACGACACATACAGTTTTAAACTCCGAAAGTGTTTGAAGAAAGAGCTTTGAATAACCATTTTGAGAAGCCACCCTGTTTGGTTTGGCTATGCCTTATGTCTTCCCTCAAACAAACAAACGAGACGACTTTTTTTGTTGCTATTTTGAAATGATTTATTGGGACAACCTTTTTGAAGCAGCTTATCGGTATTCGGTTCATTTACATAAGTGTTAGTTTAAGATTAAAAGTTGTAAACCACAATCATAAGTTATAAACCACAGTCATAAATTATAAACCACAGATAAAAAGAACTCATCATTCGGCTTCCAGAGAAGCGGTAGCCAACGGCAAAAAAACCCTCAAAAATAAGTACTCTAGCTTGGAGATAGAGAAATCTGGATTATCGTACTGGTAAAATGTCTGCTGCAGCCTACATTGTCAGTTGCCACCATGCTTCGGAAGGATCTAGAACTAGAGGTGGCCAATGGGTCGGGCCTTACCGTGCCAGCCCATGGCCTGATACTGCTGGCCCGACTCAAGCATGACACAGCCCGTTTAGCTCGCGGGTCGTGCCGGCACGGCCCGGTGGACCGTGCCATGCCTGGGCCGAAAGGGCGACACGGTGGGCCAGCACGGCACAGCCAATTTACGGTTGTGGGCCATGTCAGCATGACACGGCACGACACAGCCCAGCTCGGTTGGCAATGGGTGTAAATAGGCCATGTCGGCATGGCACGGCCTGGCCCGTCGAACATAGCAGTTTTTTTTACCGTTGGGGTGTAAAAAATTCAAAATAATAGCAAAAAATTCAAAACAATATGAAAGTTTTTCTATAAATTGGGAGCACCCAGCCTCCATTCTCCACATCTCAAACCCGACTGTCACCTCTCTGTTTAGATGTGAAAAATTCAGTAGTGTTTGCGCAAATTTAGCAAAATTAGTGAGAAATTCGTGTGAAATTCAGAAATTCAAAAAATTTCAAAGAATTTTCTAAGAGCTACAAAAGAGGTAATAGTGCTATCTTATTTTAGTTTTTTCTATTATTTATTGATTCAATAGTAAGTTAATTATTCTTTACTATTTCAATTTGAAGTTGATTCAATGGAGAACTACGATTTCAACTCTCTGAATTTGACCTCTCGGCGGAGGATATGCAGTCCTTTCAAGAAGGCTATCTATCCGTGAAAGGTCCACATCCGCAACAAACTAGAGTGCCAGAAGAAGCGACGGCCCCGGTGGCGCACGGTCTAATCAATCCATCTTCTGCTATCTCAACAAGTGCATCCACAACCTATAGCACAGGTGCAAAAAGAACAAGAGCTACTACATTAGGAGTCTGGAATGATTTCGACAGAAAGTTCAAGACCGATGATGAGGGGAATTCAGTGAGGTATGCTATTTGTAAAATTTGTGGTAATGAATTATCTGCAAAATCTTCAGGTGAGACGGGTCACCTGCAATGGCATGATGCAAGCTGCAAAAGAAGGAAAGGAATACAAATGCGCCAAACGCAGCTACAATATAACCTCGTCGGTACGGTACATACTTTGGAGTACAACCCAGAGGTAGCCCGAGAATCTCTTTGTAGATTAATTGCTTCTCAAGATTTACCTTTAAATTTTGGTGAGTCTGATGCTTTTCAAAAATATATTAGGACTATTCATAACTCTCAATTTAGTGTTGTATCTAGACAAACCACAACTAGATATTTAATTAGATATTATAACAATTGTCGTGAAAAAAATAAAAGAAATGTTTCATACCTATGCATTATGCATTCTTTATTGCTTTGACATCAGACATATGGACTGGTAGTGCTCGGGAGGATTATATTAGTGTTGTTGCTCATTATGTTAATGATGACTGGGTAATAGAAAAAAGAATTATAGGATTTGAATTAATTAATTTTTCGCATACTGCTGAAAATATTGCAGAATGTATTATTAAGGTTGTAGAAGATTTTGGCCTCATAGATAATATTTTTTCTATAACTTTAGATAACACAGCTAAACACTAAGGCTATGGAAATTCTTACTCCTTTGTTTAATATTTATGCACAATCTTTCTTACTGCATCAATGTTGTGCTTGTCATATTATTAATCTTATTGTTAAATCTGGTTTAAAAAGATTAAATACTTGTATTAATTCTTTTGGGGATGCAACTTGATATATTAATTGTTCTAATCAACAAATAGCCACATATAATAGCTTTTACGTAGCAATGAATGTCGGTCCTAAAAAATTTGGCTTAAACATGCTTGTTAGATAGAACTCTACTTACCTTATGCTTAAACATATATTGCCATATAAGAGCATCTTATCTGTTTTCCTTCACACCCAAGATGATCAATCTCGTAGCTCCTCCAGTAGAATCCAAATTAGAGACCCTTAACTTACCGAGGATGATTGGGTTGTTGGTGAAAAAAATATTTTTTTAGAACTTTTTCGTAAAGCTACACTTTATCTTTCTGGAGTATATTATCCAACCTCTCCTCTAATTGTTCATAACATTATTGAAATTGCCACTCATCTAAAGGCTTTTAAAAATGATCCTGTAAATGGGATACTATCGTTGCCTTGAAAACTAAGTTTTTAAAATATTGGAGGGAAATTCCTATTTTATATGCATTCACCTTTATTTTGGATCCTATGGCGAAACTCTAATTATTTATAAATGTATTACAACTTTTAAGTGATGCTACTGGTTTATATTATTGTACATACAATAGAGTAGTTAAGGATAAATTATATGCGGTATATGAGAAATACGAAAATAAGTTTAGGTATGTGCGTTTGGAAGGACTCCTGATAGCCCCACGCACCTCTATACGGACTATGCAATGGTGCAAGATTTTTTGTTCTTCCTTTAGTGATTCTCGTGCAGGTGCAGATACACATCAGTCAGGAGGAGAAATGCGACAAAGCACTAGAGATCTATCAAGCTATCTCAACAGTGATAGCATTATTTTCGAGCAAGAGTTGAATATCCTCTCATAGTGGCAAACCCAGAAAGTAACATATCCAGTGCTATCCATATTAGCACGGGATGTGTTGACTGTTTCTGTCTCTACAGTTTCCTCAGAGTCAGTCTTCAGTCTATCTGGAAGAATAATCTATGAGTGATGAACAAGCCTCTCGAACGAGATGGTCGAAATACTTCTGACCGTCAAAGACTGGGAACAAGCTGAATCAAGACTCCAACATACTGCAGAAAATAGAGACTTCGAAGAATCTTTTGAGAATTTATACCTAGATAGCAATAAATAGGATTTTCAATATTTTTCTTCAGATGTAGTCACTAGTGAGCTTTATAGGTTGTACTCTTTTTTCTTTACCAAGATTTTCTCAAGTTGAGTTTTTACTTGGTAAAGTTTTTAACGAGGCAGCCATCCAATGTAATTTAACAAGTTAATAAAGTTCATTATATCATTAAAAATAATTATCTTGGCGATTAACAATGTCTATAATTTTCTATAAATTTTATGTGATTTTCTATAATTTTCTACAATTTTTTCTTAATTTTCTATAATTTTTTGAATTTTTTCTCTTTTTCCCGGCTTAACGAGCCGATCGTGGCGGTGAGGCTCGTTAAGCCCTAACCTTTTCCGTGCTAGCACGGCATAGTTGTGGGTCGTGTCTGGGCTCAAACCATAGTCCATAGGTCAACACCGCACAACCTATGTATTTGACGGATCTAAACAGGCCATGCCTGTACCGAGTCTATGTCGTGTCAGGCCATCCATTTGCACAGGTCTGTCTGGAACTTTGTTTTTTCGACATGACAATAAAATTGGAAGCTAGCATCGTTTTCTAAGCAATGTAGCAAGCTAGCTTAGGTGGGCACAACCATGGACTAACAATAACACATGCAATCATGATGCACGTTCCGGCCACGTGATTAGCATGCATGATACGTTCGATCGGCTCAACAGCAAGCTAGCTAGTTAGGGTACATATATGTATCAGTTCGACATCCTGTGGTCCACCTTGAGAGCATTATTGAGTTGCGTCTTGCATATACAAACTTGTTAACAAAAAAACTGGTCCTGCTCGGTTAGGCTAAAAAGCTATAGCTTATGACTGAAATTGCACTGTAGCGGCTGAAATTTCACTGTACCTGAAGGTGGCTTATTTGGCGTAATTAAATTTAAAAAAAATAAAAAAAAAATATGCTAGTTCATCACGGACAACGCAAACGAAATATGCTAGAAAAAAGAACCAGCAAAAAAGCTCAAAAAAGCTAAACGTTCAGAAAAAAACGAAATTTATGAATAATAAAAAATAAGCCAGAAGCTGAAGTCGAAATGAGCGGACCGAAAAAAACATAGGCAATACATTTCAATAATTCTCCACACATCTAGACTCCATCAGATATAAAAGACATAGACTCAAGTACGACACATACTGCATCGCAATTATCTTTTTTAATATTATATTAACTAAAATTTGAACTCGAGACCTAGATCTTAACTTAGATATCATATTAAGTTACAAAACAACCGGTTCACCCAACAGCAACAGACAAAGAAAGATAGGCAATACATATATTTCAACGGGGATGTCTCTTCATCAGTTGATTTCAGTTTTGTCCGTTCCATTAATTCATGTGGCCATGAGAAGTTCAGTTTTCATAGGATACCAAGCTAGCTGCTCAGGTCTTAGATCTATGTTCATAAGTACAATGTGGAAAATAAGGTGGAAATTGTTAAACACATGTCTCTTTCTGTAGTCACTACTATAGAAAACACTATTACAGACGGTTCAAAAACGTCATCACAGACGATTTTCTGAACCGTCTGAATTTATGGGTCAGTGATAATCGAAGGTTATCACAGACGATTTTCAAACCATCTGTGGTATAAATATCACATACGATTTGTAAGTAAAAACCGTCTGTGATAACTGATAATCACAGACGGTTTGTAAGTAAAAACCGTCTGTGATAGGTGATAATCACAGACGGTTTTTAACTAAAAACTGTCTGTAATTATCAGCTATCACAGACGGTTTTTAGTTAAAAACCGTCTGTGCTATTCTCTTCTACCCCTAAATCTATTTTTGTTTATTGGCTAGCTTTAGGAAATGCTAGCCATGCTATCTGAAACAAGCAGATCAACATGTACATGTATACATCCAATGCATATCTCAATTCATTTCACAAACATAAAACTTCCATTTCGCAAATCAATTAATTGAAATGAAAACAGGCAAATATAGTATGAAACACAGTACACATTTTATTTTTATTAAGATTAGAACCTACCATTACAATATCCCAAAACAACAAACAGGTTGCCCATCTAGCTAACACAACAAGAATATAGAAAAGCAAAGTTCCTCTATGGCTAGGCCTTCTCTCCCCTGATGCAGCGCATGAGCTGGATGTCTTTGACGTCCACCATCGTCGGTGTTGATTGAGCACTGCCTTGTGCATCATCTGCTTCATAGGGCTATTATGGTATGGGTCAAGGAGGAGGAGGAGGAGGAGAACATCAAGGAGGAGGAGAACAGCAAAGAGGAGGAGAACAACAAGGAGGAGAACAGGAATGAGGCTGATTTCTAGTGATTATTTATATGGAACGGAGAGGCGGAGCTACGATCCGTGATGTGAGGATTGCTGTATTTCTATTGGCTAGAATTGGGTTGAGGAGGATCGACGGGCACAACGGTCAGATTATCACAGACGATTGGTAGCTAGAATCGTCTGTGATGAATGAATATCACAGACGGTTCCTAGAACCGTATGTGAATTAGAGCACAAAATTTCATATACCGATGCAATATAAACAACTAGTCTAAAAAGATAAAATAACAAAGTTTTATATAGCTTGTATATACTCATTTGAAAGATTTCGACGATATCTACAACTTTGCAGTTGAAACAAAATCCAAATTCCGAAAGGAAGACCAAGAAAAAGGGCAAAAACAGATACCAAAAACTTGTGACGCAGGTTTAGGTCCAAAGATGGCCGATTTTGGGGGTCTTGGAGGGCGACTAGCACAAGCGGGTCGTTTTTTTTGGATCGGGTTCGTCGTTAGCTTTCCAACGAGTACAAGAACGTCAAAAACGGACACCGTATGCAAAAGTTATGCCTTTTTTACTGAAAGCGTCTCAAACCGTCTGTGATTTGGCGTCTAGTATTAGGCTTTCTGTAGCAGTGAGTATTGCATGTTTCCTGATGCAGTTGCTGCATACGTTGGTAAGATATGATCAATGATCGATCGAGTGAGGTACTCACATCGTTTTGTTTGGCACGTAACGCAGTTATACTCTTTTTGTTCAAGTTTATAAGACATATTTTTTCTTGACGTATAGATAAAGGAAATAGTGAAATAGCTAGATTATCTCTAATTATTATTTCTAAACACTATATTCAATGTATACATATAGAGTAGCAAATAAATCTGCCTATTTATTAGAGGTATAAAAAATATCGCACTAATTTTATATTAAGATAAAAAATACATCTTATATTTATAGACAAGAGTACTAAAAAATACTTTATAAATTTAGAAGAGGAAGTATTAGCTTGCTCGATCTCAATAATGCATTGACTAATAATAGTGATCAATTAATTAATGGCCACAAGACCCCTCGCAAGACAACCTGGACTTACGGTCAGGTCTAATTCATTAAATTAGTGGCCAACAATGCATTGACTAATAATAGTGATCAATTAAGAAACCAAGAACTTCACAAACAATTGAATTTGAAGAATTTCTTTTGAATTCGGTTTGAACTTGGCATCCTTCCCAATTCGGCAACCAGCCTTGGAAATCCGCTTTCTCTTTTCGACAAATTCGCCTTCATCACTTGGCCGGCACCCACCTCTTCCTCCCCACCTCTCCCCTATGCCGCCTGGCCACCTAGCCTCCCTCACGCTGCAACCTTTCCTCAGCGTTCACATCCGTCCACTCAGCTTTGCCAGCGTAGACCCCGTGCGTTATCGCCTCGCGCTCTCCGTGTCGTCCTTGCTGCCTTGGCTTGTGTGCTGTGGAGACCTCAGTCGCCGTCGTAATTCTTTTGCACCGCATCACTGCTGGTGAGATCCCTTGAGCCGGTGAGCCCCTCAGTTGATCTCTTGTTTCGATCATTGGCCAGTCAATTCTGTAACAGTCCAGCTGTTATTTTTAAAATTTTAGAAAAAAATATATTAAATTAAATTAATTTGGTTTAAAATAAAAAAAAGAGTTTTGTTTGTGTGAAATTTGAATTTTTTTTGCCCTGATTTTTCTACTTTTAAGAAAGCTAGATTTGAAAAGTAAAGTAAAAACTTAAAAATATTATTAAATAAAATGATATTTTGATTTTTCTGTAAAAATACTATGTCAAATTAATTATTTGGATTTATTTGGCTTTTATTTGGTTTTCTGGGTTTTCTGGAGTTTAAAATCTATTTTGAAATTAAAAAGTATTTTAGTATGAAAATATAATACCAAAATAAGTTGAAAATATTTTATTAAAGTCCAAAACATCTCCAGGAAGTTATTTGAATTTTCTGGAATTTTTGGAAGTAATTTTTATATTGTTTTGAGCTTTATTAAATTTCTTCGGGTTTTCTAAAAATTAAAATAAAAAATAAATTCATCTTCCCCTCCGGCCGCCACGTGGACGGCCGGGATCAGCCCACATCGCCGCCAGATCCTGCCTCCATTACCTCTCGGGCCGACACGTGGCCGCCCCCGCATCCTTCCTCCCTCGGCCGCCCGATCCCCATCCAGCCGCCCGCATCTCCCTTTCCTCCCTCCTCGCTGCCACCCCGGGCCCACTGTCGGTGTGTCTCCCAGCGCCTTCTTCCTCCTCCCGCCGGCCTTGAATCACCGCCATTTCGCCCCCGCCCATGGATTTTCCTCCCGCTCCTTCCTCTTCTTACCCAACCTCCCGCCATCTCCGCGCCCCCCCCGACTCCCCTCCTTCGCGCCCATCGCCCGCTTTCCCCTTTTTCCACCCGCAACCGCCGCCCCACTCCGGCGAGAAATTTGCGCCGCATCCCTCCCCTCACCCCTATAAGAACCCCCCGAGCACCCCTGTTCCCCACTCCACCTCCCTCCGCCCTCCTCTTCCCTCCCCAATGAGCCGAGTGCCCCAGCAGTGCCCTCGCCGCCGCCCGGACTTGAGAGGCCTGCTCGCCTCGGCTGCCCTTGCGCCTCACCGTCTGAAAGCATCTAGGCCCCTAAAAATGATTTTGGTAATTAATGAGTTTATATGAATATGGGACTAACTGCTTAATGAGTGTTTAAAGGTTAAGTCCAGATTATGGTTGACAAATGCAAGCCAAAGGACAAGGTTGAAGATCAAACATGGCTCAAAATAAAGGTATATGTAGAATAGGATCCCTTTTTCCATTTTACTGGTCTTAGGAGAATGGTGGAAGACCGGATTATAGGTTAAATAATCGTACCATAAAGAGGGATCATGGCAAGTAGCTTGATAGCATTTCTTAAGTGTCCATGGATCAACTAGGATCATGCATTCTTGAAAAAAATCTGTTTTAAAAGCTAAAACTGTGCTATGTCTGGACGTGCGGTAGTTCCGCAGTTTTCAACGTCGGTACTACCGTCGAGCGGTAGTCTGCATTGGAAAAATCGGAACTACCGGCGATCGGAAGTTCGAACCTCAAGCGGACCCATTTTTCCGAGCACCCTCGGACGCATTTCAAAATCGAGGAAGCGGTAGTTCATTGTCGAGCGGTACTACCGGCCACGTAGTTCGGGAGGATCGGACCCATTTCTCCGAGAACACCCTCCGGATGCCCTTTGAGTTTTAAGAGAGCGGTAGTTCATTGTCGAGCGATACTACCGGCTACAGGTAGTTTCGGAGGGGAACCGGAGCCTTTTTTCCAGAGAGTGACTTTTGGAGCTCGGCTCAAGCGGTACTACTGCGCCGACTTTCTTGTACTACCGGTGAGCGGTAGTACCGGACTTCTAACGTCGGTAGTACCGCTACCGACGGTCCAACGATCATGCAGAGGCTCGACATAGCCGTTCTGCTGCGTCGAGATAGGGAGCGGTACTACCGGCCTCGGGCCGGTAGTTCCGCTCGCCTGCTTTTTTCTCGGAATTTGTTCCAAGCGGCTAGTTTTGGTAGGTGGAAGGTATAAATACCGTACCACGCTCATAGACGGATGCTAGAGACTCTATTGATCATTCTTGAGCATTGGGCATTCACTCCACACCTACTTTCACTCTTGAGCATTCATTTGAGGTGTTTGAGCAAAAAGTGCATAGCATTTACTAGTTTGATCCTTGGCACTAGTTTGCAATCAAGCGAAGCTCGTGATTTGTTACTCTTGGTGCTTGCTGGCACCTGGACGATTGGGAGAAGCTTGATCGGTGATCTTCTCAAAGGAGCTTGTGAGAAGACCCGGTTTTCTTGTGAAGGTTGGAGCTCGCCTACCGGAGCGGGAAGAGCTACCTCTAGTGATCGAGGTGCTTGGCTTAATTTGTGGAGCCGGTTCGATTCGTTCGAGCTAACCTCAACGTGGACTAGTGGGAACCGCAAGTTTCGATACCACGGTAAAACATCAAGTGTGCACATCTCTCTTTTGCTTTCTAATAGCTCTAAGTTTACTTGCTTAGTACTTTGTTTTGCCCTTGTTAGAACTAGTATTGTTATTTGCTTGACTAGTATTGTGTAGGCTTAAATTGTCTTTCATTCTTGTTCTTAGAATTAAAGAAATTTAATCTAGTTGAAAAGAAAATTTTAAAAACCGTCTATTCACCCCTCTCTAGTCGGTATCCTTGATCCTACACCGTCGACCCCTTCGGCTTCCTCGCCTCACCACGAAGCCCGTGAGCCCCTTGGTCGTGACCCAATCCGGCCGGAGCGCCGTCCCGTTGCCACTGAAAGGCCGCCGCCACGCCTGCTTCGCCATCTCCGTAACTCCGTGTCCACCCCGATTCCCTCACTTCCTCTCCTCCTCCGCCCCTCGTCGCCGGCCGCCGTGCGCTGGAGCGCCGTCACTGCCGTACCCAAGCGACGCCTCCGGTTACGTCATGAGTCCAAGCGTTTCAAAAATCGTAAATGAGGGTTACGTCATGGCGCTTGATCCATTGAATCCAACGGATCAAGACGGGCGAAATGCTCATTTAGATGCCCAAGCAAGGAATGCTATTTTTGGAGCTTTAAACGCGGATGAGTTCAATAGGGTGAGTAATCTTGTAACGGCTCACGCTATTTGGACAACCCTTTCCGAAATCCATGAAGGGACATCCACGGTTAAAGAAGCAAAATTGCATCGGCTTAGGATTAAATATGAGACATTCACAATGTTGCCTTATGAGGACATCAATGAGATGTACACACGACTCAACAACATTGTGAATGAGCTCAAAACCTTGGTACTAACCTTCCGATCTTGATATTGTGAGAAAGATGCTTAGGGCTTTGCTTGGAGAATACGAGATGTTGGTGACACTCTTCCTCAACTCACCGGAGTTAGCAAGAATGACTCCAACACAACTATTGGGCAATCTCATCACAAATGAGCTATACAAGAAGGATAAGGAGGAGCTCTTGGAGCAATCCTCTTCAAAAGGCAAAAAGATCACCGCCTTCAAAGCCAAAGCGGTGGTAAGTGAAAAATCCGAAGATGATGAGGAAAATTCCGAAGAAGAACTTGCTCTTCTAGTAAGAAGGATGAACAAGTTCATGAGAAGTCGTTCAAACCGAAGCGCAAACTATGACAAGGCAAAGAAGGGGCACTCCTACTCCAACAAGCGGTATAGCAACATTCGTTGCTATGAATGTGATGAGAAATGGCACATTGCCTCAAATTGCCCCAACAAGAAAGATGACAAAGAGAAGTCATCAAACAAGAAGAGCTACAACGGCAAGAAGAAGCTTTTCAAGAAGCTTCATAAAGATGGCAAAAATGAAGCCCACATTGGAGAGTGGGATTCTGAAGAGGAGTATTCCGACTCCGACTCAAGTGAGGATGAGTCCTCCAAGAAGAAAGGGCTTGTCGGAATTGCAATCAAGGAGGCTCCATCACTATTCTCTACTCCAACTTGCCTCATGGCAAAAGGAGATAAGGTAAAATTCTTTGATGATGATGAGCCTTCATATGATGATCTTATGGATATGCTTGTTGAACTAAATGAATTTCTTGGAAAAGAGAAATCAAAATTTAAGATCTTGAAGAGGGAACATACATCTCTACAAGAATCTTATAAGGAGCTAAAGAAAGCTCATGATTTGCTTATCCATAAAAAATCTTGCACTAGCATTGGAATAACTTGTGATATTATAAATGAAATGCCAAGTGTAAAAGTATCTAAATCTAGCATATCTACATCATGTGATGAACTTCTTGCCATGCCATGCTCTTCTAATATTGATTCTACAAATGCTCTATCTTTTGTCCATAATGATTTACTTGTTCATGAAAACAAAGATTTAAAAGAACAAGTGTTAAAATTGAACAAAAGCTTGGAGAGAGCATACAAGGGAAAAGCTACCCTTGACAAACTATTAAGCGATCAAAGATGCTCATTCAACAAAGAAGGACTTGGGTACATTCCCAAGAAATGTAAGAAACCGGCATACAAGCCCTCAAGGTTTGTAAAAGAAAATGGTAAGTATTGTACAAGATGCCGGGATTTAGGACATGAGTCTCAAAATTGTTCTAAGGGTAAGATTCAATCCATTGGTCTATATGACTCATGTTATATGCTTAGAAAAACTGAAAATGGAAATATTATTGCTCATTTTATTGGCACCTCGATTTTGGGTGCTAAAAGGAAATCCATTTGGGTGCCCAAAACTTTGGTTACTAACCTCTAAGGACCCAAATAAATTTGGGTACCTAAAAGAACTTGATTCTCTTTTGTAGGTGAACTACAAAACCGGTGGAAGGCATTGGGTGTTAGATAGTGGATGCACCCAACACATGACCGGAGACCAGAAAATGTTCACCACCTTTGAAAGCGGGAGCAATGAGAAAATCACCTTTGGGGATAATAGCAAAGGAAAGGTACTTGGTTTGGGTAAAATTGCTATCTCCAATGACCTTTCCATTTCCAATGTATCTTTAGTAGAAACATTAAATTTTAATTTGCTATCCGTTGCTCAATTATGTGATTTAGGCTTAACTTGTTCCTTCTCTAAAGAAAATGTCATTATTTTAAAAGAAAATGAAAAGGAGATTGTTTTCAAAGGTTTTAAATTTGGAAATCTTTATTTAGTGGATTTCACTTCAAATGAGTCTTGCTTAAAAACTTGTTTAATTGCAAAAACATCTTTGGGTTGGTTATGGCATAGAAGGTTAGGTCATGTGGGTATGGTTCAACTTAAAAGCTTTTCAAACATGACTTAGTTGTTGGCTTGAAAGATGTGAAGTTTGAGAAAATAGACTTTGTAGTGCTTGCCAAGCCGGAAGCAAGTTGCAAACTCTCATCCTTCCAAAAGTATCATGTCAACATCTAGGCCATTGGAACTCTTACATATGGATTTGTTTGGGCCAACAACCTATAAGAGTATCGGAGGAAATAGTTATTGTTTAGTCATTCTAGATGACCACTCTAGATATACATGGGTGTTCTTCTTAAATGACAAAGGCGAAACCTCCGGAATTTCCAAAAGTTTCTCAAAAAGAGCCCAAAATGAATTTGATTTTAAAATAAAGAAAATTAGAAGTGACAACGGTTCCGAGTTCAAAAACACTAAAATTGAAGATTTTTGTGATGAACTTAGAATAAAGCATGAACTTTCCACAACCTACACTCCGGAACAAAATGGAGTTGTAGAAAGGAAAAATCGAACATTAATTGAAATGGCTACGACAATGCTTGATGAATATAATACTTCCGATAGATTTTGGGCGGAAGCTATTAACACTGTTTGTCATGCCATAAATCGCCTTTATTTGCATCGTCTTTTGAAAAAGACCTCCTATGAACTTCTCATTGGGAGAAAACCGAACATTTCCTACTTTAGAGTATTTGGGTGCAAATGCTACATCTTAATAAAGGGTGTTCGGCTCTCTAAATTTCAAAGTCGATGTGATGAAGGATTTTTATTAGGATACTCTTCAAATAGCAAAGCCTATAGAGTTTTCAATAAAAATTCGGGTTTAGTTGAAGAATCTTGTGATGTGCAATTTGATGAAACTAATGGCTCTCAAGAAGTGCAAGATAATTTGGATGATGTAGGAGAAGAAGGATTACGCAAAGCAATGGAAAACATGCAAATTGGCGACATCAAGCCAAAGGGAGATACTACATCACCCACCTCATCAAGACAAGTTGAACCTCCTACCTCTTCAACTTCAAACGATATACAAGTAATAGATGATGAAGCAAAAGATCAATAACAACCATTCAAAATCCATAATGCAATTGCAAAAGATCATCCAATAGATCAAATATTGGGTGATGTGAGTAAGGGTGTTCAAACTCGCTCTAGAGTAGCTTCATTTTGTGAACATTATTCGTTTGTATCTTCTCTTGAGCCAAAGTTTGTAGAAGAAGCTCTAGATGATCCGGATTGGATAAATGCCATGCATGAAGAGCTAAACAACTTCTCCAAAAATGATGTATGGACATTGGTGGAAAGGCCAAAGGAGCAAAATGTGATTGGTACAAAATGGGTCTTTCGAAACAAGCAAGATGAGAACGGACTTGTGGTAAGAAATAAAGCAAGGTTAGTTGCTCAAGGCTACACTCAAGTTGAGGGTTTGGATTATGATGAAACCTTTGCACCCGTAGCTAGACTTGAGTCAATTAGAATTTTATTAGCCTTTGCATCTAGCTTTGATATTAAATTATTTCAAATGGATGTTAAAAGTGCCTTTTTAAATAGAACTATCTCCGAACTTGTTTATGTTGAACAACCTCCGGGGTTCGAAGATTTAAAGTATCCTAATCATATATACAAGCTCTCTAAGGCGCTATATGGTTTAAAACAAGCTCCTAGAGCATGGTATGAGCGCCTTCGAGATTTTCTTGTTTCAAAAGGATTTAAAATTGGTAAAGTAGATACAACTCTATTCACAAAAGTTATCAATGATGATTTCTTTATTTGTCAAATATATGTTGATGATATTATATTTGGTTCTACTAATCAAGACTTTTGCAAAGAATTTGATGATATGATGTCTAGGGGATTTGAAATGTCAATGATGGGTGAACTAAGCTTTTTCCTTAGACTACAAATCAAGCAATTCAAGGATGAAACTTTCATAAGCCAAACAAAGTATGTAAAAGACTTATTCAAGAAGTTTGGGATGGAAGATGCGAAACCTATCAAAACACCAATGGCAACAAATGGGCATTTAGACCTCGACGAAGGAGGTAAGTCGGTAGATACAAAACTTTATAGATCTATGATTGGTAGCTTGCTCTATCGTACCGCATCTAGGCCCGATATCATGTTTAGTGTTTGTATGTGTGCTAGGTTTCAAGCTTCTCCAAAAGAATGTCATTTAAAGGCCGTAAAAAGGATTTTGAGATATTTAAAGCATTCCTATAACATAGGGCTTTGGTATCCTAAAGGTGCTAAATTTGAATTAATTGGATATTCGGATTCCGATTATGCGGGTTGCAAAGTGGATAGAAAAAGCACCTCGGGATGTTGTCAATTCTTAGGAAGATCCTTAGTTTCTTGGTCCTCAAAGAAACAAAACTCCGTAGCACTTTCAACCGCCGAAGCCGAATATGTATCCGCCGGAAGTTGTTGTGCTCAATTATTATGGATGAGGCAAACCTTGATGGACTATGGAATCAATTTTGATAAAGTGCCTCTATTGTGTGATAATGATAGTGCTGTAAAAATCTCAAATAATCCAGTCCAACACTCAAGAACCAAGCATATAGATATCCGCCACCATTTCTTGAGAGATCATGTTGGCAAGGGAGATATTTGCATTAGCCACATCCGGACTGAAAACCAATTAGCGGACATTTTCACCAAGCCTTTAGATGAAAGCCATTTTTGCAAGTTAAGGAGTGAATTAAATGTCTTAGATTATTCCAACATTGCATAATCTTATGGCACACTTAAATGCATGCTTCTTTGGAGTGGCTTGGACAATGTTGTGCAAAAAGTTCTTGTGAAAAAGTTTCCAAATTTGATTAAATGCAAAAATTATTTAAAATTATTATTTTAATACATTTAATGCATAATGATCCTTAAAGATGTTAGTTGAGTGCAAAAACTAGGGATCATTTGCATACTATACCTTTCCTCTCATAGTCCTGCAAGTCTCAGAAAAATCGGTACTACTGCATGCCTCCAATGATACTACCGTTGAGCGGAACTACCACCGCTTGCAGCGGAACTACGGATTTAACTTAAAAATTCGGGGATGTGTCAAACCCTATTTCCCTGCGGCCTCCTCTCTCTCTCTCTCCCCGCGCGGCACGGTTCTTCCGCCTCCCTTCCGCCGCCTCTCTCCTCTCTCTCTCTCCCTCTCAAAAACTCCCCAAAAACCGCTCTCGGATCTCCAAATCCGCTCGGTTTTTCTTCGGATTTTTGAGCCTTGCGACTTCCCCAGTGATCTCCTCCTCCATCCCTCAAGGTATTTCGGATCATCCCCATCGTTTATTGTCTCTTTGAACCCTAGATTGATTTTTTAGGGTTTTCAAAATGCGGATGATTCTTTGAGGTCAAAACTAGGGTAAATGTGGTATTTTGGTGTCTAGAGGTGTTTGCACACCCATTCCATGGATTCAATCCAAGAAAACACCAAAATCTCAAACCCATTGCTTAACCCTAGAATCGGTCAGGGAAGCGGTACTACTGCTCGACTGGAGCGGTACTACCGCCGAGCGGTACTACCGGCCCCTGAACGGCGGTACTACCGATTGCCCTGGTTGAACAGCAATTTCTTTCAAATTCTTTTCAATTCTATTTGATCCATCCTAGTAAGGCTCCAATACTGTATCTTCTTCCTTTTAGATGCCTATTACTAGGAGAGCGACTCGGAGACTTTACTCTTCTGCCGGACAGTCAGGAGAGTCCTCCGGTGCTCCTGCCGCTTCTGAGGCCTCTCAGAAGGTAGCTCAGGACCGTGGCAAAGGTCCAGTGAGGAGGCAGTCGGCGAGCGAGCCGAGCGGCAGATAGCTCTCCAATGGAGGAGTCAGAGGAGGATCTCACCGAGAGGGAAGATCCCCAGATCGACTTGAGGAAGATTTCTGCTGAAGATTATATCAGGCTGCGTCGCAGAAATCAATATGAGCTGCCCTCCAACTCTATCAATCCAAAGTTTCATACAAAATATCAAGAGCAAGTCTTTGATCAGTTATATGGAGAGAGCAGGCAGTTTGCTTATCATAAGTGGGTTGATTGGAAGCATTTGTCCACCATTGACAAGTATGATGGGACTTTTAGGCTCTTTCAGCGGAGTGGATTGCATCAGCTGGCGACAATGCAGTCAGATTATAATGAGGAGATCATTCGCCAGTTCTACGCCACTGTGCACATATCTTCGGATTTTCAAGACATGACACGGATGACGGTGTGCCGCAATGGAGGCTACAAAGCATGAGTTTGAGTTAGGCCTGAGAGCTGAGTTGAGTGCACATGAGAAGGTCTATGACAAGCCAGCTCTCGAGATCTCCGCCTTCTCTTCATTCTACAACCTCAATGAGAGATCTGTCCCCGGCACCTTGGTTGGTCTTCTTCTTATTCCCAGCATCATAAATAGGATTATCAACCATACTATTCTTCCCAAAAGTGGGAACTTTGATGCCATAAGAGGACATGCTTGGAATCTCATAGACTACATCATGAGGGGACAAAAATTTGATGTAGTAGACTTGATCATCAGGGAGATTGCCTCCTCCAAGAACGACAGGATCAAGCGCATAAATTATGGACCTTATATTTTTGCTTTGATTGAGACCAAGTTCAGATTTAGAGGCAGCTACAACAAGAGACATAAGACATATAAGCCGAGACCTGAGCCTCCCATTCCCACTGCCTCCAGAGCTCAACATCGATCCAAAGGCGGGAGGATCTTCAAGAAGAAGACCGGCGAAGACTGCAGCTAGAGCAGCAGAGTCAGCAGTTCCTCAGGCTGATGTGGCGTCCTTATCTCAGATCTATGCCACCCTGCTTCAGATGAGAGACTCTCAGACCGAGGGGTTTGCCTCCCTCTCTTCTCGCATGGATTCCCTGGATGGGCATGTTGCAGCCATCGAGCAGTCTTTGTCTCAGCCTCCATCGCCCATGCGCTATGTTCGTCGCCGCCGTCGCGACCCTTCTCCTCCTGGTCCCCAGAAGTAGCTTCTTTTGGTACTTGATGCCAAAGGGGGAGAAGAATGGAAAATAGGGCCATTAGGGCTATCTATCTATCTCTATTTATATGTTTTATGGATGTTTGTAATGAACTTGGATTATCTATGCTTTTGGATGTAATGACAATTGTTTACTTCTATAACAATGTTTTTATTGTTTCATGTTATGATCTCTATTGTGCATCTTGTCAAAATTGTGATAAAAATGTGATTCTATACTCTTATAAAATTTCATGTACAAATTTAGGGGGAGTATTCTCACTCTTTGGCTTTAAAAAGGAAAATAATTCATTAACTGCCAAAATAAGAATCTCCTTCCTTCAAAAAGTCACAAAAGAATATACAACTATCTGTCAAAATGAGTGGTATATTCAAACATCAATTTCAATATAAAATGTGTTGTCATCAATTACCAAAAAGGGGGAGATTGAAAGCATCTAGGCCCCTAAAAATGATTTTGTTAATTAATGAATTTATATGAATATGGGACTAACTGCTTAATGAGTGTTTAAAGGTTAAGTCCAGATTATGGTTGACAAATGCAAGCCAAAGGACAAGGTTGAAGATCAAACATGGCTCAAAATAAAGGTATATGCAGAATAGAATCCCTTTTTCCATTTTACCGGTCTTAGGAGAATGGTGGAAGACCGGATTATAGGTTAAATAATCGTACCATAAAGAGGGATCATGGCAAGTAGCTTGATAGCATTTCTTAAGTGTCCATGGATCAACTAGGATCATGCATTCTTGAAAAATCTGTTTTAAAAGCCAAAACTGTGCTCTGTCTGGACGTGCGGTAGTTCCGCAGTTTTCAACGTCGGTACTACCGTCGAGCGGTAGTACCGTTGGAAAAATCGGAACTACCGGCGATCGGAAGTTCCGAACCTCAAGCGGACCCATTTTCCGAGAGCACCCTCGGACGCATTTCAAAATCGAGGAAGCGGTAGTTCATTGTCGAGCGGTACTACCGCCACGGGTAGTTCGGGAGGATCGGACCCATTTCTCCGAGAACACCCTCCGGATGCCCTTTGAGTTTTTAAGAGAGCGGTAGTTCCGCTGTCAGAGCGGTACTACCGGCTACAGGTAGTTCCGGAGGGGAACCGGAGCCTTTTTTCCAGAGTGACTTTTGGAGCTCGGCTCAAGCGGTAGTACCGCGCCGACTTTGCGGTACTACCGGTGAACGGTAGTACCGGACTTTACAACGTCGGTAGTACCGCGCCGACGGTCCAACGGTCACTGCAGAGGCTCTGACATAGCCGTTCTGCTGCGTCAGATAGGGGAGCGGTACTCTAGGCCTCGGGCCGTGATAGTTCCGCTGCTTTTTTCCGGAATTTGTTCCAAACGGCTAGTTTTGGTAGGTGGAAAGTATAAATACCCGTACCACGCTCATGAGCGGATGCTAGAGATTCTATTGATCATTCTTGAGCATTGGGCATTCACTCCACACCTACTTTCACTCTTGAGCATTCATTTGAGGTGTTTGAGCAAAAAGTGCATAGCATTTACTAGTTTGATCCTTGGCACTAGTTTGCAATCAAGTGAAGCTCGTGATTTGTTATTCTTGGTGCTCGCCGGCACCTGGACGATTGGGAGAAGCTTGATCGGTGATCTTCTCAAAGGAGCTTGTGAGAAGACCCGGTTTTCTTGTGAAGGTTGGAGCTCGCCTACCCGGAGCGGGGAAGAGCTACCTCTAGTGATCGAGGTGCTTTGGCTTAATTTGTGGAGCCGGTTCGATTCGTTCGAGCTAACCTCAACGTGGACTAGTGGGAACCGGCAAGTTTCCGATACCACGGTAAAAACATCGAAGTGTGCACATCTCTCTTTTGCTTTCTAATAGCTCTAAGTTTACTTGCTTAGTACTTTGTTTTGCCCTTGTTAGAACTACTATTGTTATTTGCTTGACTAGTATTGTGTAGGCTTAAATTGTCTTTCATTCTTATTCTTAGAATTAAAGAAATTTAATCTAGTTGAAAAGAAAATTTTAAAAACCGCCTATTCACCCCTCTCTAGTCGGTATCCTTGATCCTACACCGTCGACCCCTTCGGCTTCCTCGCCTCACCACGAAGCCCGTGAGCCCCTCGGTCGTGACCCAATCCCGCCGGAGCGCCGTCCCCGTCGCCACCTGAGCGCTGCCGCCGCCCCTCCTCGCCGCTGGCCCGTTTTCGGCCATCTCCGGTAACTTCCGTGTCCACCCCCGGATTCCCCTCACTTCCCTCTCCCTCCTCCGCCCCTCGTCGCCGGCCGCAGTCTGAGCGCCGCCGTCGCTGCATGCCGGCGGCGCCTCGGTTGGCGCCACCCATGCCTACGTGGCAGGTCGTGTGGCGCCGCGTCAGCCACGTCGGCGCCATCTCGGCCCCTCCTTGCCGCGTCAGCGCCACCTCGCCCTGTGCCACCTCACCACTTCCCCCGGTCCGTGGACTCGGTCCACATGGACCAGGGCCCACTTGGCAGTTAGCCCACCACAAGGCTGACGCCAGCGTGACGCAATAAATCCATTTTCCCGTAGAAAAATAATTCGGCCGAAAAAGAAATTCATTACTGACGTCATAATTCCGATTTTTCTTTAGAAAAATAATTCCAAAAATTCAGTTTATTCTTTTTCTCTGATTTTAAATTTTCCAGAACCCGTTCTCCTTCATCCTAACTTCGATTGAGTCCATTCAAATTTCTAAATTCATAAAAAATTCCAAATTATCCATTTCTGCCATCTTTTTAAATATTTGAAATTTATTTGATATTTTTAAATTTAAATTTTAAATTTCAATACCCATTTCATTTTCAAAACCTCAGTTCCATTCCAAATTTTCTATGCACTTCCAAAATTCAAAATTCAAACCTTGTAAATTCTTCATAAAATATATTCTATTTTTCTGAGCCCAAATATTTTTCCAATAAATTCTTTTTCAATTAGTCTTCCAAATATCCATTCTCCCTCGTATGAACCCCGAATCCGTTGAAACTTCCTCCTAAATTCATGTAAAATTATAATCTCTCTTCCAGTAAATATATTATACTTTTTGTAATTTTATTTGTATTTATTTGAAATTTTAGTTGGGGTCATGGTTGCTATACTTAACGGAAGTACTATGCTCAACAATATAGCTCCCTCTACAATTCCCCGGGATTCATGCTCATCTGGAAAAGCAAATGCATCATAAAGCTAAAAGTTTTTGCCTGGCTATTATTCATAGATAGACTTAATACTAGTAATTTCTTAAAACGAAAAACTTTCACATTGATGGTTCCCCAACCTGTGTTCTGTGTGATAGGGGCGCTAAGGAGATGTTGTTTCATTTTTCTTTTGTTGCTCATTTAGCTCCCAGTGTTGGCAGTATCTTGGAATTATCTGGCACCCTGATTCCTCTATTGAGCGCATGATCCTACTTGCTAAATGCAACTCTAATATGCCGTGTTTCATGGAAATTTTTGTTATTGCTGCTTATCACATTTGGAAGCAACGCAATGGTGTTATTTTTTATGCTACTACTGGTAATCTGGAGAATTAGAATGTAACTTTAAGGGATATGTAATTCTGCACTTATGTTGAATTAAGATTGCTGTTCATGATGCACTTTGTAATTAGCTAGACACTCTGTAAACTGTGTTTCTTTGTACATATTGTAATTCTTTTATTTATTAGTTTGCAATACTATAGTAGGAGTCTCTCCTACTAATTTTCCTCAAAAAAAAGAAAAAGAAAAAAAGAACCCTCTCAACGCATGGAGATTGAGAAGGGAGAGTCCAGCTGCTTAGCGAATTTTATTGATTGCCCATTCCTTTAAGATTTCGATCGACCTAAATGCTAAGCGAAATTAATTCGTCGAGCGCGCGCGTGTTACTTGTTTCGCAGAGCATCTCTCCACAAACACTAGAAATCGAATTGGACATTCTCCGGAAGGCATGAGGTCAAAATGACAGGCGGATTTACACCCTATTCTAAAGTACCGTAGCTTTTATCCTTTCGTTGTGGGTTTTCACTTTTAGCTAAAATGACACTATAATAACGGTTAGCTTTTTCTAAGTTATTTAATTAAAAATATGTAATAAAAAACACCGTCATATCTTCTAATACAAAAAAACTACGTTTAAAAGCTATTTCAAATGATTTTTGACTTTTTGAAATCAGAAATTAGAAGTCATCGCTATTGAGAATAAACCTTAGTTTCCACGGTACAGGGTGGTTCGGCCGGCTGCTTACTGAGGTTTATTGACCGCCCTTCCCTTTCCGCCGGGCTATGCATGTGTTAGATTTAGGTCTAAGTCTAAACATCAACAAAAGCTTTAATCCCTAGATCAACAGCAAGAACACCTAATGACTTAATGCGGAAGCGTCAAAGGACATACCCGAGCGGGAAGTTGCCATGAGGATGGAAGTGGAGGTGCGGTCGGTGAGGGAGACGGCTGCGGTAGAGGTGGCCGACGGGGACGATGGAGTTCGGCTCCGCAAGCATTAACTTAGTACTAATATGCTTGATACTTATGGTTTGATCCTAGATTCTATCTTTCACAACATGATACTTAATATCAATGTGCTTGGTAGCACCACTTGACTTGTTTGCATAAAAGACTGCGGGTTCATTATCGCAGTATAAAGTGAGTGGTTTAGAGATGCTGTCTACCACTCTAAGTCCTGGGATAAAATTCTTAAGCCATACAGCCTGCCCGGTAGCCTCATAACATGCCACAAACTCAGCTTGCATCGTTGAAGATGCCGTAAGGGTTTGTTTGGAGCTTTTCCACGAGATAGCTCCTCCGGCGAGTGTGAAGATATAACCTGACGTGGATTTCTTAGTATCAACACAACCCGCAAAATCTGAATCTGAATAATCAATAACATCAAGGCTATCAGGAGACTTATATGTGAGCATGAAATGCTTAGTAGCCTGCATATAATGCAAAGCTTTCTTAATTGCTTTCCAGTGGTCCGGTCCTGGATTAGACTGATATCTGCCAAGCATCCCGGTTACAAAAACTAAATCAGGGCGTGTACATACTTGAGCATACATAATGCTTCCGACAATGAAGCATAAGGAACCGACTTCATCGATCGACTTCATATTGGTCCCTTGGACATTGAAATGTCCCGGACTTATCGCCTTAACAATAGGAGCAAAGCAGCGAGCACTTATGCATATTGTATTTCTTCAGTACTCTGTCAACGTATGCTTTTTTGAGATAAACCCAATATACCTTGGACCTATCTCGGTGAATTTCAATGACAAGAACATAAGAGGCATCACCGAGATCCTTCATATCAAAATTAGATGAAAGAAATCTCTTGGTCTCAAACAGCATGTCCTTATCGCTGCTAGCCAATAAGATATCATCCATATAAAGTACTAAGATGGTGAATTTACTCCCATTGAACTTAACGTATATACAGTTATCAACTTCATTTTCTTTGAAGTCGAAGCTTCTTATGATCTTATCAAATTTGAGGTACCACTGCCTCGACGCTTGTTTTAAGCCATAAATGGATTTCTTAAGTCGACATCCCATGTGCTCCTTGCCTTCCACAACAAAACCTTCCGGTTGAGCCATGTAAATATTTTCTTGCAAGTCGCCATTAAGAAAAGCCGTCTTAACATCCATCTGATGCAGCTCTAAATCATAATGAGCTACAAGTGCCATAAGTATTCTGAATGAATCTTTAGTTGAGACAGGAGAAAAAATGTCATTATAATCAATCCCTTCTCTTTGTGAGAAGACTTTTGCTACAAGCCTTGCTTTGAACCTTTCGATATTTCCCGTAGAGTCATGTTTTGTTTTGTAGACCCATTACAGCCTACTGTTTTGACTCCGTCAGTAATTTCTACTAAGTCCCATACATCATTAGTGCTCATAGACTTTAGTTCATCCTCCATAGCTTCAAGCCATTTAGAAGAATGTTTACTTATTATGGCCTCCTTTTACATATTTTCCTTTAATGCAATCAGTGCAGTGGTCTGAGTCAGAGAAAACTAATAGGTGGAGAATTTCTTCTTTAATGAGACGTTACATTCTCCCCCTCAAAATGTGGCTTAAACGACAATGCCACAGTTTCGAAGAAGTCTCTTTTTTTTTGCGCTTAGCATCATACACATTCAAGGATACATGAGATTCATTAAGGGAAAGCATATAGAGCTTGTCTTGTCCAAAAAACAAGACCAACATTATTAGAATTAAACTCAATAATACATTTATTGTCTCCAAAAATACATTTAAAACCTTCATCGTCCAATAAAGAAACTGAAATTAAATTCCTCCTGACGGAAGGAACATAAACTACATTATTGAGACGAAGCAGGAAGTCGTTGTCTAAAGTTAATGAAACAGATCCGACTGATTTCACTTCAGCTTCCTTTCCATCCGCGACTCTAAGACTTCGCT
Organism: Bonia amplexicaulis; assembly: GCA_036346245.1. Taxonomy (NCBI): domain Eukaryota; kingdom Viridiplantae; phylum Streptophyta; class Magnoliopsida; order Poales; family Poaceae; genus Bonia; species Bonia amplexicaulis. The sequence continues at coordinate 16,388,706 of CM070754.1, read as the reverse complement.
CCCCCTTTCTTAGTGTTGTCGCGGTAAGGAACCCTTTTTTTTGGCGAGTCACTTAAGAAAACCTACACAGTCTTTCTGAAAATACACTGGCTGCTTACAGAAGTGGCACTCCCCCCTTTAGCTGATCCAGCGGAAGCAATAAGAGGCTTTGGTGCGTTGTGCACTTTAGGCCCTGATTTTTCTGAGTTAGGGGAGAATTGCAGCTTCTTCTTTGATTTAAAGTCCCCTTGGAACTTCCTTTTGCTTGAGCCACCAACATGAAGAGCAAAATCTTTCTTTTCTGTTCTTATTCTCTCTTCCTCCTGGACACACATGGCGATCAATCGCTCATGCTCCACATTTCTTTCTGAGTGTTGTAATTAATCTTGAATGCTGTATACTCAGAAGGGAGAGAGATCATTATGAAATGGACTAGAAAAACATCGGAAATTACCATGTTCATGCCCTTGAGTTTTTTTTGTCATATCAGTCATCATCATGATATGCTCTCTTATACTGCTGGACCCATCATATTTAGAAGTTAAGAGCCTCTGAATTAAAGTACTGGCATAAATTTTAGTGGAGCCTTTGAATTTCTCCGCAATTGAAGCCATGTACTCCTTAGCATTTTTGGAATTGGGGATTGCTCCCCTAATCCCGACTGAGATAGAGGTCTTCATGATCATAAGTGATAAGCGGTTAGACCATTCCCATTTTTTTAACATTAGCCTCATAATTTTTTTTCAGCAAAATTCTTCTCACCTTCGGTGGGAGGAACGGGAACGTCTACCCTTAAGGCGTAGTCAAGGTCCAAAACACCAAGGACAACATGAATTCGTTCTCTCCACGAGGGAAAATTGTTCCCCGTGAGCTGCTTAATTTTATCAATAGTGGCGGTAATGTTTGAAACATTAAGTCCTGAATTTTAAAATACAGGGCAAAATTAGAAACATCATAAATATTTATATTGCATGCAATTAACTTTACGTTGGTCTGATTAATAACATGCATAAATTTACAGTTCTAATTTATATCACCGTTGGGCAGAAAATGAAAAAGAACTGAATAACTATGGCGACATATGATTATAAACAACGTTGGTCAGAATATAATCATATGTATACATAATGCCAAAATTTGATCATGAAAACTTTAAATTTAAAATATCTAATTGGCGGCATATGATTATAAACAACGTTGGTCAGAATATAACCATATGCTTACATAATGCCAAAATTAAGCATAAAATTTCAGAAATAAAATATCTCATTGGCGACATATGATTATAAACGACGTTGGTCAGAATATAACCATATGTATACATAATGCCAAAAACTAATCATAAAGTCTCAAAATTAAATATCTTGTTGGCGACATATGATTATAAACGACGTTGGTCAGAATATAATCATATGTATATATAATGCCAAAAACTAAGCATAAATTCTCAAATTTAAATATCTTGTTGGTTCAATTTAAATTTGAGATTATTCATAACACTAACGTAATTATTCATCATAATTTGGGCCTCTGAAAAATAATTAAAACATCACATAATAATAGACTAAGACAAAATTTAAATGCACTGAAAATTAAAATATATAATTTCTGCCGAAAATTGGGCCCCAAAAGGAATTTTAGGCCGAAAAATGGCCTCAAAAAGAAAAAACAGGCTGAAAATTGGCCTCAAAATAAAATTCGGGCCGAAAGTCAGCATGCGGCCCACCAAAACGTGCGCGGCCCGACCGGCCGAGAAAACAGCCCATAACGCGGCCGCGGCCCATTCCCGCGTCGGCAGCCCAACAAGACGGGCGAAAATCGCCGCAGGCGCGCCCATCACGCTACCGCCCATCTAATGCACGGCCGTCGGATCAAGATCCGGCGGCCGAGAGCCACACCGCCCAAACGGCTTTCCAGCCCGGAAAAAGACGACCGTCCGATGCAATTGGACGGCCGAGCGCGTGCTACGGGCGGAATAAAATCCCCAAAACCTAATCCTAGCAGCATAACACCCAAATCCTCCCGAAAATTTCGAATCAGGCGACGGCGCCGGCTTGCGGGGAAAACGACGGCGGCGGCAAGACGCGATGGGCGGCGGCGCGTCGGTGGCGGCAACCACGAGGAGCGGCGGCGGCAAAGGCAGCGGCCCCGCAGCCCGGCGGGCGCGCGCGCGGTGCCTCCGGAGAAGCGAGATGATGGCGCCGAGGCGGCGCAAGGCGGCAATGCACCGACAGCAGCGGCGGCCCGAAGCGGCAGCAGCAGCAGCGGCGGCCCCGGCGCAATTATTCCGTAGCACGGAAGGAGAGGTTGCGGCGCACCGGCGGCGGCGCAGAAGAGGCCACGGCCCGCCGCAGCGGCGCGCCAAGACGGTGCCGGAGAGGCCACATCGGCGGCGAGCGGCCGGGAAAAGTAAGTTTTTTTTTGTTTGGTGGCCGATCCGAAACATATCTTTGGATTTGAGGGCTTTCTATTGGGGTTTCTCAATTCATCTCCTTCTAATTGCTAAGCCTGAGCCTAAACCTTTAGATCCGACCCTTAAACATAAAACCGAGTTCGGTCTAGGGCTATTAGGGTTCATGGTGATCTAGAGGTTGCTCTGATACCAGTGTTAGATTTAGGTCTAAGTCTAAACATCAACAAAAGCTTTAATCCCTAGATCAACAGCAAGAACACCTAATGACTTAATGCGGAAGCGTCAAAGGACATACCCGAGCGGGAAGTTGCCATGAGGATGGAAGTGGAGGTGCGGTCGGTGAGGGAGACGGCTGCGGTAGAGGTGGCCGACGGGGACGACGGAGTTCGGCCGATGGCGCCGTAGACGTGGACGGGGACGGACGGGGTTCCGGTCTTCGCCCACCTGAGCGCTTGTGAGAGATCGGACGTGTTCGGGATTTTCGGGGGTTTGAACAACCGTAAAATAACCCTGCCGAAAACCCTCGTTTTTATATGCACTCGGTGGTCGGGACCGAAAACCAAAGTTGTTAATAGCGCCCCCGATCAGGGCGCGCGAGTGGAGCTGTTGCTCCCCTGAATTCTCGGAACGGTTAGCCGAGATCAACCCAACAGCATGCACTGCACACAGTACGCTCGAGAAATAGACATTTTTTTCGTAGGATATGCATGGATGCATGCATTTTTCCGTAGGGTATGTGCCATCTTGCATCTTGCACTGTCCAAGAAGAGGGTGGCGGCAGCGGCCCGAGCGGTGGCGCGACGCGAGCTTGGGCGGCCGGTGACTTGCTGCTGCTTAACGAGGCAACGAAGAGTTGGATACCATGTTAGATCTACATGATGAAAGGATAAATAGTTGGTTATTTGAGCTCACAAGGCTAAACTCTACCGTGGCGGATGCAGGAAAAGGGGGCAGCACAATCATCCTCCTCATCCTACGGAATATATGGGAAGAGATCGAGCCCATGGAGAATCGCGTACGGTTGGGACCAAGCATCTACGTACGAGCTAGCTAGCTTTGTTTGGATCTTTGGTCAGCACATGTGCTTGTGGCTAGGGCTGTAAACGAGCCGAGCTTGAGCGAGCTTGACCTTCCAGGCCCGAGCTCGAGCCGAGCTCGAGAGGGGGTGCGAGCTTGAACCTGGACTCAAGCTCAGCTCGACCTAAGCTCGATTAGGCTCGAGCTCGGCTCGGTGAAGCTCGATAACAATTAAAATAATTTATTATGCACTATTTTTCAATAATAAGAAAAGCTCGAGTTCGAGTTCGGCTCGAGTAAGCTCGATAACAGCCAAAATAATTCAAATATACACTATTTTTCAATAATAAGAAAAGCTCGAGCTCGAGTTCGGCTCGAGTAAGCTCGGTAAGAATTAATATGTATTACTATTTAAGCTCGAATCGGAGCTCGCGAACTATTCGAGTTCGGCTCGGTAAAGCTCGCGAGCTCGAGATCAAGCTCGAGTTCGGCTCGTTTAAAGTTCGAACCGAGCTCGAATCGAGCCTAGAACGAACCGAACTCGAGTAGCTCGCGAGCTCCGAGCTTTTTTTACAGCCCTACTTGTGGCCTGTACAGTGTGTGCAAGTGTGCAGTGAACCAGACCGAAGTGATAATTTAAAGACAGGCTCTTTTCTGATAGTTAAATTATTACTGTTGGAAAATCTGGACTGGGTTTGAAGTTTTGGTCCATGGTGGGAACCTCACCATTAGGCTATAAAGAGAGAGTGCTATTGACTATTTTGTACATGCATGAGAAAGAGAAAACAATAAAGATCAGGAGTTCTCCCCCCTATCTCTGTGTTTCAATCTACTATTTGCGTCTTCTGTGATTGATCTGTCTATTTGCATAGGAGAGGAATAGATCGAACTAGACTTGCCAGCGACTGTTTTTCAGCACGTTATCAGCACAAATCGCTCCAGTGAATTGAAAGGTAATCATCGAAGTATTAGTAGATTGAATTATCTACATCTAGATCGCTTTAAATTCCGCAGATTTTGCTTTCTATATTATTTTCTACGATGCGAATCAGCTCTAATCTACCGCGAGCAGACTTGAAGTCGTCGGCACAATGTCGATCGGTAGATTACATAAAAGAATATATGTTGATTTGCACTGTAGATTGAAAAAAAAAGAGAGAAAAAAAGAAAAAAAATCCGTTAGTGAGACTCCGCCACAGTCGCTGCCGCGCATGGCTCTAACGGTCGCCACACAACCACAGCAAAACCTGGTAGCTCGGAGATGACAGAGTGCCGCACCACCTGAAGTCGCCCAGCCCCCTACGTCTGAAGCCGCCCGCCATCAGTCTTCCTTGACTGAACCAGTTCGGGCCATGCCACGTTTTACTCTAGGTCTAAAAAGGCCCAGCCTAAATGAACAGGCTCAAGCCTGGCATGGCCTATCATAGTGAAAGACCAAAGCCTAGGCTATAGCCAAAAGCCCTTTTTCGTTAATACAAATATTAATTTTAAATTTTACTAAATAAAACATTTTTAAAAAATATTTAATTGATGTTCTCTGGTTTTTTGGGCTTGGATCAAGCTCACGGGCCAAAAATCTGGGCCCGTGCTCTGAAAAATGGGCCAAGCCGGGCTGCCATGAACAGGTGCCTTGAGTTTTATATGAAAGGATGACCCTGGGTCAAATTTCTGGTGAAGTAGGGGTCCTACTGGCAAATTTTCTTGCGCGTGCCTATCCAGATACTCAATGACAAAAGGTAACGTCTTCAATTACGTACAGTAAAATTCTATTAATTTTAATCAAAATATTGTTTTAAATATATGATTTGCATACATAAAAATAATAAGAGTCGATTTATCATAAAAATATTTTCATAATACTGTACTTTGTTAACTTTATGTGATAAAAGAATTTAGTGAACAAAGAAACATCTTACTGTATTTGAAAAGTTAAAAATGTTGGTCTTTTGTGAGGTTATCTGTTTTGGCCAGTATGAAGCCATATTTTTTTGGCTATGACTTATTAGTCTAATAAATAGTAATTGCAGAAAAAAGTTGAAGGTAAAAGCCAACAAAAGGCTATAAAAACAAGGCCGCTTTTTCCCTCGCCAAAAAAAAAAGTTATAAATGGCTTTTCGCCAGGATCATGTGATTCTTTGGGATGAACACGACGTGATAACTTGATCCCTCTATGCAAATTAACCATGTGAATTCCCAAAAATGGAGCAAAATTTGGTAATATATTCTTAAACTTGAGTATTGAATCACTTAGGTCGACACTTAAATTAGTACGTTAACCACAGGTCCCGATGTTCACTTTTAGGTTTCCTCCAACTCGCTAACGGAACATTAGACCACCTACAAGGTTTGCTTTCATGCCAGCACTAAGGGTCTGTTTTTTTTTGCTGTGGCTTATGGTTTTTAATTGAAATTTTTGAATTTTGGCTGTTTACGATACAGATTACGGAGAGATCGATACTTATTTGCGATTTTGGCTGGTATAGATGTTAAGCTTTTAACGTGTACTACGTTTAACTTGTAGACTCCATCTTGAAAAATACTGCTTTTAAAAGTTAGGTCTCAGATGGCGGTACGAAAAGTCGGCCGGTGGAGGGTCCGAACAGCCCTAAGTATGATGTGGCTGGGTTGGTGCCGGCACAAAGCATTGGACGGGTAAGGCACCAAGCAAAATTTGCTAGAATTGCCACCAAGATTGGAACTGGCCCCATAGGATGGGAGTGGGTGCGGGTAGAGATGGCTATATTGGGCATGTTTATATTCGCTTTAGATGATGGTTTTTTTTATTATGGTCGATGGTTTTTGAATGAAAATAAGTAGTAGTAGTTCAAAGAAGTGGCATTTAGAATAAAGTGACGAGTGGTTGGAAAAGTGAGGAAGAAATATGCGTGTGAGATGAGAGCCAGAAGAGTAGTGATATGTGATGCGCTCGTGGCCACTATCTTATTCTTAGAGCAAGATAGAAGTGAGAGAAGTGGGGAAACTGCTTCAGAAAACCGAGTATTGATATTGGTTTCTGACTTTTTTTTTAAGCAGAAGATAGAAGTAAAAAACCAATATGAACAGCTCTTAGTCATCGGTCTTGTCTTGCAGAGAAAAAATGGTTGCTAAATATTAGAGGTGGGAAAGGATAAACTTAGCGTCCAGACGATATGGCGTGTTAATCAGTCCATCACTGCATGAACTGCATGTTATAATTTGTCCATCACTGCATCAACCATGCATGTTTGCCAGTAAAGTTGCCGAAAGACCTAGTTGCCACGACTCAGCCAGTTCAAGAACCTATTAAATCAATTTCCAAATTTAAAGACACTTAACTACCAAATCAATTTCCAAATTTGCAAGACTCACGTTCCTTGAGCTTAGAGCCAATCTGCAGTTGACAACTTGACATGTTGCGCCCTGTGGCCAAAACTGCCGTAGAAAATCAATCGCGCTAAATCTAATACCTTACTTGGTAAATCAGACAAAGGCCTCCTTTCGAACACAGAAACTTCACAGGATTTTTCACAGAAATTTCATACAAAACAGTCCAATTTTCACGTGAATCAAGAAGAATCTCGTGTTCTAAACAGGCCCTGAAGCTTTGTAATTCCGCCTCGGGGCTCTGCTCTTGCAGAGCTGCACGATGTACACTTGGATCATCTCGCGAGAAGCAACGCCGTTTTCTCGCCTTCTATTCTCTCTCTCTCGGTTTTTTGGATATTGATAAATATTATTTGAATATTTTATTTCTAACTATTATTTAATTTTGTGGCCGTTAGATTAAAGTGCTAACAGTCACGAATTCTCCCTACCTCTTAAAAAAAATCTCTCCTAAAAAAAGGTCGTTAGATCTCTAATCCAATGGTCCAAAATTATATGATTATTAGAAAGAAAATATTCGGATGATAGCATACACACCCTTTTTTTCCGACATTTCCTCTTTGGAATTAATTATGACGTCATCCTTCCGCCCCGCGTGCCTATATAACCAGCTCCCGACTCTGCTTCCCCTTCACACCTCAACTCTGCTGCTGCTCCTCCTTGCAGCGCGGCATCGCCATTGCTGGCTGATTGAATCTCTCAATTCTACTTTAGAGCAGTTCATCGCAGCTGTAACGAGTAACTGAGCTCCGCATTCTCTAGGCTCGATCTCTGTGCACCTCTCGATCTCCAATGGCGCTCCAGCTCCATGCATCGTCGGCGCCTTCCGCGTTCCGCACTGTCCCGACCACCGCCGACGCCTCTTGCCGGCGGCAGGTACGCCCGCTAGGCTCTAGCTTGCCGGATGACTGTGCTTGCTTCTTGCTGTATTCCACGCGCTGACGTTTGTAGTCTCAGCTTGTGCGGTGTCGGCTCGCCGGAGCTGTCGTTTTCTTACAGCTGAACGCGTGCTCTATTTCTTGGGAAAAATCGAGGCTTTTGATGTGTAGTTGATGAGGGTGTTTTTCGTATTGTTTGCAGTTCCAGGTGCGCGCGAGCGCGGCGGCGGACCCGGGAGGCGGCGATGGGAAGGTGATGATGAGGAAGGAGCCGACGACGGGCGCGTGGAAGATCAACTACTCCGGTGAGAAGCCGGCGACGCCACTGCTGGACACCATCAACTACCCCGTCCACATGAAGAACCTCTCCACCCCGGTAAATTCTTCGTCTTCTCCAGCTCCGGCTGTTCGGTCGCTTTGGAAGCAGCGGCTGAATTTGGTTTCTTGGCGTGGCATGCGTGCAGGACTTGGAGCAGCTCGCGGCGGAGCTCCGGGCGGATATCGTGCACACTGTGTCCAAGGCCGGCGGCCACCTGAGCTCGAGCCTGGGGGTGGTGGAGCTGGCTGTGGCGCTGCACCACGTGTTCGACACGCCTGAGGACAAGATCATCTGGGACGTCGGGCACCAGTCGTACCCGCACAAGATCCTGACGGGGCGGCGGTCGCGGATGCACACGATCCGGCAGACCTCCGGCCTGGCCGGGTTCCCGAAGCGCGACGAGAGCGCTCACGACGCCTTCGGCGCCGGGCACAGCTCGACAAGCATCTCGGCGGCGCTCGGGATGGCCGTCGCCCGCGACCTCCTCGGCAAGAAGAACCACGTCATCTCCGTAATCGGCGACGGCGCCATGACCGCCGGCCAGGCCTACGAGGCCATGAACAACTCCGGTTACCTCGACTCCAACATGATCGTCGTCCTCAACGACAACAAGCAGGTCTCCCTCCCAACCGCCACCCTCGACGGGCCCTCCAAGCCCGTCGGTGCGCTGAGCAAGGCGCTCACCAGGCTCCAGTCCAGCACCAAGTTCCGGCGCCTCCGCGAGGCCGCCAAGACGATCACCAAGCAGATCGGCGGGCAGACGCACGAGGTGGCGTCCAAGGTCGACGAGTACGCGCGCGGCATGATCAGCGCGTCGGGCTCGTCGCTCTTCGAGGAGCTCGGGCTCTACTACATCGGCCCCGTCGACAGCCACAGCCTCGACGACCTCGTCACCATCTTCGAGAAGGTCAAGTCCATGCCGGCGCCGGGGCCGGTGCTCATCCACATCGTCACGGAGAAGGGGAAGGGGTACCCGCCGGCTGAGGCCGCCGCCGACAAGATGCACGGCGTGGTCAAGTTCGACCCGACGACGGGGAAGCAGTTCAAGGCCAAGGGCCCGACGCTGTCGTACACGCAGTACTTCGCCGAGTCGCTGATTCGGGAGGCGGAGGTGGACGACAAGGTGATCGCCATCCACGCGGCCATGGGCGGCGGCACGGGGCTCAACTACTTCCAGAAGCGGTTCCCGGAGCGGTGCTTCGATGTCGGCATCGCGGAGCAGCACGCCGTCACGTTCGCCGCGGGGCTCGCCACTGAGGGGCTCAAGCCGTTCTGCGCCATCTACTCGTCGTTCCTGCAGCGCGGCTACGACCAGGTGGTGCATGACGTCGACCTGCAGCGGCTGCCGGTGCGCTTCGCGATGGACCGCGCGGGGCTCGTCGGCGCCGACGGCCCCACTCACTGCGGCGCCTTCGACGTCACCTACATGGCCTGCCTCCCCAACATGGTCGTCATGGCGCCCGCCGACGAGGCCGAGCTGATGCACATGGTCGCCACCGCCATCGCCATCGACGACCGCCCCAGCTGCTTCCGCTTCCCCCGCGGCAACGGCATTGGCGCCGTCCTTCCTCCCAACAACAAAGGCACCCCGCTTGAGGTACCTACTTACCTAATTGCTTCTCCTGACAAAACGATCAACGCTTTCTTCAAGGTCTCTAATGGCGGCAACGCTTTGCGAACCGTGCAGATTGGAAAGGGGAGGGTGCTGGTCCGAGGCAACAGGGTGGCGCTCCTGGGGTACGGCGCGATGGTGCAGGCCTGCCTGAAAGCGGCCGAGGCTCTCAAGGAGCACGACATCTTCGTCACCGTCGCCGACGCCCGATTCTGCAAACCGCTCGACACCGAGCTCATCCGAGAGCTCGCCACCGAGCACGAGGTTCTCATCACCGCCGAGGAGAGCGCCATTGGAGGGTTCGGCTCCCACGTCGCACACTACCTCAGCCTCAGCGGCCTCCTCGACGGGCACCTCAAAGTAAGTAGTATCTTCTCGGGTTTAGATAAACATCACCCATTGAAAGCATAAAAACCTATTACGCGCGGGGGAAGCGCGCGCGGAGCGAGCGCCACGCCAGCGCGCGCGACGCTCCGGCCGCCGCGTGCCTCCACCAATTTGCGTACGGTCTGGGGAGGTGTTTTGCAAAATAACCCCTGCGTTTTCCCGAAATTACGTACAGGTCCTTAATTCACACAAAAAGATCCCTGCCAGTTTTTTTAGCCCCTCCACTTTGCAGGATAGCCCCCCACGGTTTTCAAAATTGCGCACAGGTCCCCGTTTATTTACGTACAGATCCTTATTTTTTGCGAAAAAGCCCTTTACCTTTTTGAAAATACGCATTTACCTTCGATTTTTTTAAAAAAACTCCTCACGAGTTATCATCTCTTATATTTTGGTACGTACGGTGGCTGGCGCGGCGTTACGCCGCGCCTATGAGGCTAGTTAATTCATCTTGTGGAGGATTTCTGCGTTCTTCGCCAATTCTTGTTAACCTGACCATGTTGCTGATTTTGTTTGCAGCTGAGATCCATGTTCCTGCCGGACAGGTACATAGACCACGGTGCACCGCAGGACCAGATGGAGGAGGCAGGGCTGACACCGAGGCACATTGCTGCCACTGTGCTGTCCCTGCTGGGGAGGCCATTGGAGGCACTGCAGCTCAAGTGAATGAATCAACCAGCATGTACACCAATCAGAAAGATAAAATAAAACTAAGGAGATCGATGTGATCATGCAAGCTGCTGCTCCATCCCTAACCTAACCACAGTCACATGGATCGGGAAGGGTTTGGCTTAGCCAGTAGGTATACTACTAGTGTACTAAGGTCTCGCTTAGTTGGGCTAAAAAATAGTGACTCATGGCTGAAATTACAGTGTAGCTGGTTGAAATTATAATGTAGCTGAAGATGGCTTATTTTAAAAAAATGTAAAATAGAAAATATGTTAGCTCATCACGGTCAACGCAAATGAATACGGGAAAAAAGAACCGGCAAAAAACTAAAAACAGCCAAAAGTTTAAAAAAGACGAAATTTATGAATAATAAAAAATAAATCAGAAGCCAAAAGCTCAAGCCGAAATAAGCAGGTCTAAGTAGCTGCTAGCTGGAGAAGCCATGCCCATGTGTGTTTCTTGGCCTGTTGCAATACTTCCAAATGCAAGAGGATGGATGAAAGTGAAAGGAGCCTTGCTTGAGATTGCAGGAAGATAAGCCTCTCCGCTGCTCGTCAGTGACATATGCACGCATGGCTCCATATGTTCTTTTGTTAGCTTTTGTATAGATGACAAGTATATTAATTAAATCATGTAATACTCGGTGTTTTATGCATATATATAATTAAGGAATATGAATAATTTCTTCTCTCTAGAGAAAGGACCATGGGCCTCGTGAATCGTGATCTCCGCTTGTGTTTTGTCCTTGTGTAATCCGTGTGTTCATGGAATCAGGGGAGTGGATGGGTTAGCATCTTGCAGTGTTATTAAGGGGCAGAATATTCGCAGGTGCCTGGTTTTAAATAAGCTCTTGGAAGTATAGCAAGTCAGAGATACCATATTAAAGAAACATGGCCGCAATCTAGACAAGCTTAATTATCTAATGTGTTCGCTGATGATGTCTTCAATGATTAACAGACAATAAATAGTTCACACATAAAATGAAGCTTAAAGCCTATCACAGTGGACTTGACAGACAAACAAGTACTCTCTGTTACTATGTCACGCATGCAGTTAACTTTCTCAAACTTTGACCATTAATATACGTGAATTAAACTACCTAGATTAACCATTTGAAAATGGCAGCAATACATTTGTTGTGAAAATAATTTCAAAAAGATTAGAATTTCATAAGCTTTCGCTTATATATAATTACTAAAAACTAGCAAAGATGGCCTGCGCACTTACGTGAGCATCATCCTTAAAACATGTTTAAATGATTTGGCAACATATATGTAATTTTGTTTTTTAGAAAATAGATTGTTGCAGAACGTTATTTATGATATTGCAATATTATATTATATAAGAAAGAAAAATATTCACTTTGTTCAATACTCACTTTGTTCCTCAATACTTATCATATATGATCAAAACTTTTTTAGTATTACATAATATTTTCTATATATATCATCATCATTTTTTTTCATTATTGTAATGTTTGTCTATACTTACATATTCATAGCACACATCATATAGTTTACATTGGTATAACCAAGTGAATACCCATTAATGATCTCACTTTCAATCACTCCATCTTGTGGATGTTCACCAAACAAATGGTCATAATGTTTTTCATTTTGTGAGAATTTTTAGCAACTATCTTTTTTATTAGCGATTATAAACTACCCGTCATCGTTTTTATTATATAATGGATTTCGATTCCAAATTTATATATATACAAATCAAATTCGTTATCTAATTTTATTTTTTTTCTCAAATTAGAATATTTTTGTAATCTTAATACTGAATAAAATCTTTTTTCTATTTTTCACTTAGTCTGGAATTAAAAAACAAATGCTAATTTTCTTTGACATTTATTCTAAATTTGCATATTTTTGGATTGCGCTTCTTATAGACTTTGTTTTTTTAGTTTAATGTTGGAATTTTTTTTACAAATCCAACTGCTATTTTTTTAATTTATGTTATTTCGTATAGTATTTTATTCAGACTCTTTCTTTAATCTCTAATTTATTTTTATTTAATTTGAAATTTCAGTTTTATGTTAGATACAAATCCAATAGCTAATTTTTATCTAATTTCTATTCTTAATTTTAGCTATGTAGTGGCTTTTGTTTGGAGTTCATATTAAAATCAAATTGTTATTTTCCTTTTTATTTTTCATTCCAAAATTATGTTATTTTTTCTTTAATTTTAATTTTCAGTTTTAGAATAGAATTCGGATGCAAATCCGACCACTAATTTTCATCTAATTTCTACTCCAAATTTTAGCTATGTATGGGTTTTAATTTGGAGTTCGTATGAAAAATCATATTGCTAATTTTCTTTTATTTTTAATTCTAAATTTTTGTTAATTTTTGTTGTTATTTTTTATCTCAGTTTTAGGTTAGAATTCATATACAAATTGAATTGCTAATTTTCATCTAATTTTTATTATAAAATTTAGCTATATATGGGTTTTAATTTGTAGTTATATAAAAATAAGAGCTTGGAACAGAGGTCTAGCTAGTCTTATTGTGAAATGGTTCAAGATGTTGTCATGCATGGCTTAATTAAATTTCTGTGCTACCTAATGTCTAGTCAATAAGCTCACTATTTTTGTTCGTTTTCTCTCTAGGTTCATGCGGCACGGAGGAGAAGAGCAGATATCCAGTCGGACACGTACGTCCTCATGGATAAGCCTAGCATGAACTAAGAGTTCGTCTCCAAGGAGGAGCTCGAGGTCAGGCTGAGGGCTGGCTGGAGAAGTGGCCGGCCGGGCGATGAGTTGCCACCAGATCTCGCGAAATTCGACACGGCTGACGACGCCGTCTCGTATCTCATCAAGTCGACGCGCTTCCACGGCACGGACACTGTCCTGCCCGGCGTCGACGTTCTCACGGGCGTCGCATCCATGGACATCGCCATCGACGGTGCCACCAGTGTCAGCGCGTGGCTCTACTTGCCGAAGAACCACGTACGCAAAGGCAGGCGTGGCAAGAAGAAGCTGTCCACGCTGCTCTACTTCCACGACGGCGTGTTCGTCATAGAGTCGGCCTTCTTCACTGCTACAAAAAGTCTAATATTAAATAGTATATCACATATAGTTTTATAAAACCATCAATATTAAATAACGGCTTTAGTTTAGAGATCGTTCATGTTACTGCCAGCGTTAAAAACCATCTATGAAGAGCTAATATCACACATGATTCATAGTGAGGACCGTCTATGAAAGTATCACAGACGGTTCTTACCAAGAACCGTCTGTGATATTGCCGAATATTAATACATCACAGACGATTTTTAATACAAACTGTATCACAGACGGTTTTCATTATCACAAACGGTTTGTGTGAAAAACCGTTTGTGATAATTTCATTATATTAACTGCGTGCAGACTCGCTCGACCCTCTGTCTTAAATTTCAGATCTAGTTACTGCTTTAAGCTGGAGGCAGGGGCTTTGAGACGGCGATTTGGTGGAAAGAGACTATTTGGCAAGAGTGATTGTAGATCCATTCATTCCTTGACTACCTATGATTAGTAATTTGTTCCTAATTGTATTATAATTTAGATCTTTAGTTTTTAGTGAAAGAAGAATTGAAGATGGTTTAAATCGAGCTAGGTTGATCTAGAGAGAAGTTTATTAACCATAGGTAGTTTATTAACCATAAATTTAGATCTAGAGAGAAGTTCATACATCTAGCATAGTTTATGGTTTAGCTAATTCATAGTTTATTTCTACTTAATTTAATTAGTTATTCTTGCTAAACTGTTAATTATATGTGTAATGTAGGATTGAAGCTGGACGTACGCTGGGAACCGTGTGAGAGAAGTGTACATTAATGGCATGTCTGCTTTCATAAGAGTTGCCGAGGAAGATATGTTGAATAAGGGGGTGGAATATATGTATTGTTCATGCATTAACTACGATAATCAAAAGATGTTTAAGAACCGAGTGCAGATTGAAGCACACTTGATTCGAAAGGGTTTTAAAAAGGGGTATGCGCGTTGGACCAGTCATGGTGAAGAGCAGACAACACAGGAATGTAGTAATAATGATATCACCGATGAAGTCAATGATATGCCGCTGGATGATGTCGATTATGGTTCTGATTCAGATAGGCTGTATGATGACAATCTAGATCAAATGCTTCGCAATGCGGAAGGGAAATGATGAGAGAGAGTATGCTAAATTCTGGGTCTTGATGGAGGACTTGGATAAACCTTTGTTCACGTACTGCAAGTCAAAATACACGAGATTATCAGCCATGCTTGAAGTGCTAAAATTAAAGGCAAGCAACTGTTAGTCCGACTAGAGTTTCATGTCACTATTAGGTCTTTTAGCAGACATGCTTCCGAAGGGAAATGAGTTGCGCAAAACCACATACAAAGCCAAGAAGGTTATTTGTCTATTGGGAATGGAAGTAGAAAGAATACATGCATGTCCGAACGATTGTATCCTCTGTTGTAAAGAGTATGCAAACATGCATGCATATCTGGTGTGCAGCGCCTCCCGATACAAGCGTAAGAATCAATCAGGTGACGGCAAGGGAATAGAGGTGAAGAGAGGACCTCTTGCTAAGGTGGTATGGTATCTTCCTGTAATTCCTCGATTGAAGTGATTTTTTGAGAACCCAAGGAGGCAAAACTGCTGCGTTAGCACTCGGAAGAGCATAAGAATGGTGGAATACCAAGACACCTTGCTAATTTCATCCAGTGGAGAAACATCAATAGGAGGTTTGCAGACTTCGATGCTAGGCAAGCCATTGGTCATCCCGAAAGAGTGCATTCTAACCCTAGGACTAACTTGCCAGAGATTTCATGCATGGTACATAGAATAGGCCAGCAAGCCAGAAGAACAACGGCGCTCGGGTTTCACTGTCAAGTTCACGCGGATCATTTTCAGCACAATATTCATGACTGTATCTTCAAGGTGACTTTTGAGGACTTATTCGATCTCTACACACTCAACGCCCTCGACGCCTCACTCATTCGATGCTGCACACTGTAAATATGTACAATCACGATCTATATTTATGTAATACCGATAAATATCATATATAACCCATTGCTTTTGTGTGTGTATAGATACATGGTGACTAAAGCTAGAGTAACGAAATTGCCGATTGGTTTTCTTGACCCACGCTTGGTCGCCATAGATACCATCAACGAGGATGCATCATTTGTCGAGAATTATATCACGAATGCATTGGAGGCTGACCACAACAAGGAATTCATACTTATGCCCTACAACCAAGAGTAAGTGTTCACTAGTGGCTATGCTTATTGATTTGTACTTTATAAGAAACACGAACTTAGGTTTAATGACCATGGTATACCTGTGTAGGGTTCCACTGGATTTTAATTGTAATTATATCAAAATAGAACAAGATAATATACCTTGATTTCATAAAGAGAACAAAAACTGACTTCATAGTTGTCCAACAATTAATCGACAGGTAAACATCTTTCCTCCATGGATAACTCTATTATAGTCTTTCCTTCCCAATGACTAGGACTATCTTCTTGGAATCACGTAGGTCGTTCGTCATGTACGTTGCAAAGGTATGGAAATCCAAAAGGATGGACGCACGATCTACATTTCTCGGTATTCGCTTGTACACATTAATCATATACAACACTTCGTAGTAATGCATGTCGAACTAACGAATTCTATTTTTGCAGTGCCACCAGCAGCTGTCGGGCAACACTTGTGGATTCTATGTTTGCCACAACATGCAATTGCTCGTCGATTCCACGAAGATCAATATTGATCTTCAAGTTAATTTGTCAATTTTACGATAATTATTTCATACTTATCAATTTACATATGTACGCACGACATTGATCTTCCTACCGATAGGTTCTGTCAATCGCTATAACTCCGTTGGAACAGCCCGACCTTTCAGAGATTCGAGGACAGTGTGCATATTTCTTGTGGTCTAAAGTTATAAAAAAAGATAGAGAATTCCACAATGTATAACAAATTTCACTAGGTGATTGAGCTTAATTGTTCATGTGTGTATTTGTTTATGGATGGATAATTTATTTTATTTATGTTAATTGATTTGTGGAATAGATGTTGTTTCTGAAATGAATGAATGTGAATTGGATGTATTATACTATGTTGATCTGCTAGCTTGTTTTAGAGGGCATAGCTAACATTTCCTGAGGCTAGCCAATATACATAAATAGATTTAGAAATAGAAAAAGAATATCACAGACAGTTATTAACTCATAACCGTCTGTGATTGTTGACTATCACAGATGGTTTTTAATAGGAACCATCTATGATATATTGATTATCACAAACGGTTTCAACTACAAACCATCTGTGATATTAATATAACACAAACAGTTTGTAGTTGAAACTGTCTATGATAATTAATATATCAAGTCAGCTATCACAGATGGTTTTTATTAAAAACAGATGATATCATATTATTACTGACACATAAACTCAGACGGCTCACGAAACCGTCTGTAATGACGTTTTTGAACCGTCTGTGATGACCTTTTGTGTAGTAGTGTCTCCACTCTACCACGCTTTCTTGAACATCCTCATCTCCATGGCGGGCGTCGTGACCGTGTCCGTGAATTATCATCTTTTTTAAATTAAGAAGAAGTATATCTTTAAGCAATAATGTCTGATGACTGCTATAATTTTACTTAATTAGGACCCACTTGATTAAGGGTTAGATGTTTTTTGTGAGATTTTTTAGCTTTTTCTCTTTTTTCTTAGCTACTTTAAAACGTCTGTTATCGATTTTTAGTAATAAATAGATAACAGTCAAAAGTATACCTTGGAGACTGCAATTTCTAGAACATCATACATTTATAAACAAGAGAGTACTACACGGTTAACCACTATCGACATGCAGGTGTGTATCTTTAATCCATCCGACCTATGAAAAAACACTGGAACATTGGCGCATCACCATTAGACACACCACTTTTATGTTTTCTCAGTAGCATTTGCGAAAAAAACTTTTATACAGTCAAATTAAGACCAAAAAAAAGTCATAATGAAAAGCACATTTCAGTATACATGTTGATGAGTTATAAATTCTAATAGACAATAACTCATTTCAGTGACCCCCTTTTGTTTTCTTTAGTAATCAGTACTTCAATGTTAATCTGAAATGTTATACAGTAGGTCACGTTATACAGTACAGGCATCCATTCAGAAAGCTTGAAAAATCATCTGCAAAACTTAAAACAGTCGTCGTTCCAGTACAGCACATGGAAGAAACGCCGCAGAAATAGAGAAGCATGTGCCATGCTGAAGTTGATGAAGCCACTGTACATAAATGCAGGTGCTTTCAAATGGTGTATACCTAAGAAGGATGGGCAAACACGCTGCCGCTGGTGCAAGACTGCTGAACAGTTATTCACCGCTCAATTCGTAATCGGATTAATCCCTCGCAGCCTAATTTTAACAATTTAGATGTAGCAAAAGAAAAGGAAATGAAACAAGTCTCAGTCCACAACATGAGCTTCAGGTGATCAGACTTCCGAGCACACCGTCTTTCCATGGAGCTCTCAGGACTCGAGAAAAACTGACTACTGACCATGCCTACTTTTCAACTTCAGCAGTGGAGAACTCACATGTTTTGAATCCATCCATGTGTTTCTAAAACATGGGGGGGAAATCTTGGCAGCGTTTGCGTTCATCTGCATCTGCTTGCTCCATGCTGGACTCGTGGATGTAACGCAGAAGCTTCAGAAACAGCTCCAAACGCCCGGCGGATGAACGTTACCGTCAGGCAAACTGGCAATAATGCCATGCAAAATTTTCTGCTGGTTTCATGACTTGACTTGAGATTACAACAAATTATGCCATGACTCTTAAGGAATTCATACAGGTCAGATGAACAACTGAATATGAGGGAGTATTGACTATTGACCTCAGCATTGGATGTGCATTTCCTCAACACCACATGGGGGGATGTTGTCAAAGAATGTCGATGATGAACATATGACAGTAACCAAGTTAGGAACACGCAATATGACAGTAACTACTGCTGAATCTGGAGTTTTTGAGGTTTTTCCATGCACATGCTTTGCAAATTGCAACAGTTTCTTTTTTTGAAAGGAAATATCTACTCTTGAAAAGCAATTGGAAGACTAAACATTTGTCATCTTCTTGTGGCAGCGACTAGTCTGTTAGAGAAATGGCAAACAGAGTATAATTTTCTTTGCTGAATTACCGTTGATGACATTTAAGCACAATACTTCATAGTAGTAAATTATTCAGTCATTTGATGTATATGTGATGCAATTAATATAGGTATGCGCTTATTCCTCTGTACTGGCATCCTAGCTGGAGGCTGGAGCTGCAGGATGTTAGAATTTGGCCCATATCAACAAGGCTCATTTCCTTAATTTCAAAGCATGTATGGTTTAGTACCATATTGCTAAGACAAGGTAGAGGAAACTCATTTATAAGGTGGAGTCATCACTACTCCTTGAATATGGATAGAGATGTTACCTGCTGAACCCTACACCACTCTCTCTCTCTCTCTATTTGAATAAGTTTCAAATGTTTGAATGAGTTTCAAACGTTTGAATTTGAGGCTTTATTGGGATTTGGATGACCGGCAGTTACCAGTGGGTAAATGGCTAATTAAATGTGTCAGTTATCAATGGGTAAATGGTTGTTTAAATTTTTCAGTTCACAATCTGTCTATATATATACGCCTAGAGACGTCCAAAGTGTATAGCTGAGAATCTCACTGTCTCATTTGTCAGTTCACAGTCTGTCTATATATATACATCTGGAGACATCCAAAGTGTATAGCTGAGAATCTCACTGTCTCAATTTCCTTCTTCTCTGCAATCTTGTGCTTTTGTACTGTGTTGTCTGAACTTCGCTAACATTTCTTCCCAGCGTGTACCTAGAAGGAGGGAGAGCGGCTATCTCCGAACCATTGCAGCAGAAAGTACCAGCACGGGGTAGCAATAAGGTTTCTGGGCAGCGCACATCGATATGACCGCTCACTTCATTGCGTCATCTACGTTCTGCACAGCATTAAGTCTATGTTGCTTCCTATTCTTCGTCAAGCCCAATTATAAGTCATTCGCGCGTTCGTTCGACTATACTTTCTTTATGTATATTCTGAAGTATGATGAGTAGGCTATTGTTAATCGCGAGTTTTGCATCACTAGTTTATTGTATTTGTCTCCTAATAAAATATGGAATTAAAATATTGCCCACTTTTCAAACACAGGATACATAATCATAATAATCAAGGTGCATGCTGGCATGTTTAGATCAGAAGCTTGCCTTCCAAGATGGGGGGGAAACCTTAGCACCTTGATCAGTTGTTTTGAGCTATATGTTTCTGAATTTCCACTCATATCGATGTCTTTTGCTCAATTCTATGCAATTTGGACAATAAACATGCACAGAGAGAGAACGAAATCACATGAATGAATTGATTGTTGTAAGACCAAGCATGCAAGATGGGCTTTAATTGTTGGATTGGGCACGTACATTTAATTTGAAGGCCTTAAATTCCCAATGACTGGGCCAGAATTAAGCGAAACTCAGTTGTTGCAATCTTCATTTTCCTACTGGATTTTCTTTTTTTAGAACAACGATCGAGCTTAATTTTATTCAAGAACAAGTAGGGAATTCGAGATAGCTGTTTTAGTCGTCGCAATGCATGCTTGAACATGCTTTTTAAGTGTGAGCCTGAAAAAAAGTTTCCACGAGAACAAAATCCGGATCTTTTTCTTCAAAAATAATGAAGATACTTATTCATAAATTACTTTAAAACAGGTGGATGTAGATGAAGAATTACCTATTCCATTAATTCATTCGTGATGCTCCCTCCGTTCTTTTAGATGATTTTAAAATGTGTAAAATCAACGTCTTAAAACTTTGACCGCTAGTATAAAAAAATATTTGTATCTGTTACGTGGGAATGTTATTACAAGATTTGCCAAAAAATACATTTATATCATTGTATTTTTTTACATTTTTACTATATAATAGTCAACTGTGTGTATCGGAGATCTTGTCGATGTCCAAAATAATGAGTACCATAGAGTACAATTTATTTTGACAGGGAAAAAAAACTCACATGTGCATCCAACGGTCGACAGGCAAATAGAGATGGTGAGTCCGATTCTAGGGGTGTTTTTTTTCTTTCATATTTGACATTTTTTGTCAAAGGTGTGGCAAGCTATAGGGCATGTTTTTTTGTGACTTTTGGTTTCAGCTTTTGGCTTTTCTACAGTATCTAGGGAGTGTCTTTTTAGAATAGGGTCTACTAATTAATTGTAGTATATATTGTACCGACTTCATTTATATCGGCAAAAGTCGTACGTGAATTTCAGTTACTCTGTAATCTCTCAACGAACGGCCAAAAACTATAAACTGTAACAAAAAATCATAAACCGTAACCACAAAAGAATAGACACATAGTTTTTTAATGTTGGCAAATTGGTCGCGTGAGACAAACTTTGGCCACAAAATTGGTCTACAACAACAGATGGGGTAGGAGGCACGGAAAGTGTGCCACACCTAGCTGTAAATAAACATCAGCCAAATACTCTGTGGTTCTCAAATTTTTATGTGTGCTAGAAGGCGTTCGAATGGTTTTTTTAAATAATCTATTTTTTATTTTAATTACAGTATTATATGTGTTTTATTTTTTTGCAGTAATAATTATCTGTCGCTCCATGGTTAGACGACTTGAATTAGTCACCCAACGGTTAGACGATTAGTCTAAATCGTCCAATTGTGGAGCAACTAGGCCCTAGTCGCTCAACTAGGTTGAGTCACTAATCCAAGTCGTTCAACGGTTAGGTGATTTAAAATAATAATAATAATAATATTTTATTAATCCAATAGAAATAATTGTAGTGGTGTAAATGACAATTTTGTAGGTAATAAATTTAGCAAATCTTGTTTGTAGGTTATTATTTTTTGAAATAAAGGGCAGACAATGTCGGTTAATCCGTTTGTGATTTTCGTAGATACTTAAGGGTACGAAATATACTAGACTCACAATAACATTTTGTGATCGTCGTATGCTGTTGTAGTGTGATAAATTTCTAAAGAATTTTGCGAGGATGATTAAGGTCGCAATAGTACGAAGGTAAGTGATATTGCGATGCACGAGGGAATTCATACACAATCATGCCATAGTAACTATAAAGTAAAATATGTATGCAATGAATACAAGTACAGAAATACCCCTACGCGCCACCCGCTACACAACCCATAGTACTTCCTCCGTCGTCGCCACGTCGCACCCTCGGTCGGTACCCACCGGTACAGCCCTGCTTGGCTTTCCTCAATGCGGGGTGTCGGCGTCCCGACAGGGTGAGGCGGTCAGGAGCCCTGCTGACCCCGTGCTCCCCAGACCTCGGGGGTTGACTCCACCTATGCCTGCGTGGGTAGTGGGGCACCACTGAGCTGCGACCCAAAATGAATGTCGACAGTAAGGGTTTGCGTGCTCCCCTGACCTCCACCGGGTCATCCGGGAGGAAGTCGCTCATATCTACCGGGGGATCCTCGTGCGGAGATAGCTGAACTCCCAGCTGGGACGCGATACCTGTAGAACAGATATTGTTTATTCGTACAATATATCGATGCGAACAAACCTGAACAGACGAAATGTACCTTCCACGTGGGCCATGGCGTGCATCCAACTGTCATACCTGCCTGCCCGAATAGGCTAGGGCACAACATGTACTGCCCTGACGCTTCCTGGTAGGGGTCTAGGAATGACGGGAGTACCGGTGTGTATGCACGTGCCCACCGTGACCCTTCGGCTTAGCCCGGCGGTAATGGTGGCGGTGCTTGGGGGTAGCCACGTGGCCACCCTGACCCTCTAGGCTGGTCGGGCACTGGGGGGCACATGCGTGTGGCCCTGCTGAGCCTCCTAACTGAGCTGCAAGGCGTGGCTGCCTCAGCGTACGCATCAATGTGGCCACCTCCGGGAGCGTCTTACATGACGTCAGGGCCACGATACGCCTGGACGCACTGTGGACCCAATGGAGAGCCTACAGCAGCTCGTCGCACGTGTAACATCCTAAAAATTTAAATTTGGAAATATAAAGTTTTTGAATTATTTTTGCAAAATATTCTATTTTGAATTTGGATTTTTGCGGTGTTTCTTAATACTGTGGTTAAGGTTCTAATAATTGAAGAAATGCATGCAAAATGAAACAAACATTAGTGGTGCCATAAAAGGAAACATGCAAATAATAGAAAGCTAAAATTTTAAATACGAATCTGAAAAGATGATCCAGCATTAGGAGGGAGAAACCTGAGTTAAAAATATAAACCTCATTTTGGAAATAATAGCATACACAAACTTTAAATTGGAAGCTTAAAATTTATAAACACAATTTATAGCAAAAGTTAAATAAAATCAAATTAGAAGACCAAGATATTTTTAGTATCAAGATAATTGGACCAAGACTCGAGTTAAAATTTTAAAAATAGGAATCAATAATCTTAACTATGAAATAGAAATTTAAATTTAAATTCCAAAACTTATTAAAGCATCTCATTTTCTCCCATTCTCTTTCTCTCCCTGTCTTTCCACTACTCCACCGTGGCCACCTTTTCTCACTTACCTCTTCTCGATTTCCTCCCGCCTGGTGGCCCAGCTCCCGCCTCCTTCTCTTCTTTTCCTCCTCCTCTCTCTCTGCCTGGAGCCCTGCAGCCGCACCCGCCTCTCTTCCTTCTTTCTTTCTTCTCCTCCTTCCGTGGACGAGCTCCCTCCGCGTCGCCTTCCTCCTCGCTCCCGCTGCCTTCTGCTCCGCGCCGAGCCCCGCGCCCTGCTCCCATCGCCTCAGCGTCGAGCCCCGTGCCCTGCCCGTCGGGTCACCTCGCCGTCTCCCTGTCAGGCGCCAAGCCCTGGGCACGCCCGTCGCAGCCCTGCCGGCCAACCCTGCACGTTGCCCCCGACCTCGCCGCCTATAAAACCTGTCCGAAGCCCCGATCGAACCGCCCTACTCCGCTGACCCTCCTCCCCGAAGGAATCGTGTTCTCCGTGCCCCTAGCGCCGCCGGCGGCTCTTCTCCCCCAGCTCCGACCGGCGAGGAATCGGCCACACGGAGCCACCTCAAGTCGATTCCTTGGAGCTGGAGCTTCCCCGGAGCGTCTCCAAGCTTTTTCCGTCTTCGGCCGGGCCTTTCCCCACCTCTCCATCGCTGACACCGAGCACCCCCCCAAGCCGCCGCCGCCGCCGCCGGCCCGTCTCGGAGCACCTCGGTCCCCATCAGTACCACCTTCGGCATCCTCTAGGCGCCCAGATTCCGTTTTGGCGGCCACCTGCTCCTCCCCGGCCGCCTCTCGCCGACGAACGCGCCGCCCGTACGCCGCCCCGGCTTCCTCTGCTTCGGGCCACTGCTGCCTCGGCTCAATTGCATTTCTTCGCCTTTTCCCAACAGGTAACACCGATCGGTCGAATGGCTAGCTGTGTGCGCTCCCGTTTCCAAGAACCGCGTTCGATCCCTCTGGTCGCAACGTTAACAGTAGGTTTAGCAAAGTTTTTGCCGGCCGCTCCAGTGAGTAAAAATCAGAGAAAAATCCGAGAATAGTTAATAGAGGTGCTAAATATTTATTAGGGTATAATAAGCCTAATAAATGATTGATTAGGTAATATTTGCTAACTCATATGCCTTAATCTTTAAGAGTAGGTTTAAAGTGGATTAGCTATCAGGATGAATAATTAGTTTGTCTCTAGTATTTGTTTTAAAATTATTAATTAGAGGTATTAATAAAGAAAAATTGAAACCATGGACTATGTACCATTGCACATTTATAAATGATATAGAGTTAACCATTGCAAGTTTAAAACCTAAACCACTAATCCTTAGGTTATGATACTCAAAGTAAATTAAAGGTTGCACTGCAAATAATTGACTAAGGCACTAAATAGTAGACCATTGAGAGGCATTTAGAAGCTCCATTACTAATAGAAGACGCCCTTGACATATAGATTGGTGTGAATACCCGATTACTCTAGGAGTCTTACTAACCTACACATTAATGAACAAAATGATGATTGGCTAAACAACCCCATGCTTAAGTAAATTATGGGTCGACTATTCAAACTAATAAATTTGACACATCGTTAATCAAAATGCCATAACCTAAGTTGCAAGGAGTACATACCTTAAAGATAAGTTTAATGCACTTGAACTCATACGCTTGGTCTATAGGTCTAACTTGACTCATGGAACTTCCTAAATAAATGTAAAATAATAAAAGAGATTACTAGTAAAAGATCAAGTCATCCTATTCTACCACCGGCTTTGCCTCCAACCACCGTTAACTCATAATAAAACCAAATTGAGTTTGTTCGGATTTGTTTGGATCTTTTGAGTTATTTGCTTTTATTTGGATTCAGTCATCTAGCGCGTAATTAGAATTGAAAGTCGTGAAGATTCAATTGATCAAGCGAGGTCAAGCTCGAAGGGAAGATAGAGACCAAAAGCACAAGAGAAAGCATTGTGTGAGCTCAAGATCGCGGTAAAACCGGCCAAAGTAGTCAATACTTTGATCATATTGAACCTACATTTTCAAATTACTTTTGTTTAAATTATCAAATTGCATGTGTTATTTTATGTACAAATACATGCTTAATTCAAGCTTCTAGTATATGCCTATTGTTGCCTTGATTAATATTATACCCCTATTGAATATTGATTATGCGAACCTTGTCGCCCTAGCAAAAATTATAATAGTATCCTTTCAAAATAAGTCCGTAATTATATGTCATGCTTAGTCGCAGATAGACACTCTGGCTACCAAATGCCCCAAGCCTCATCAACATTTTCAATCATGAGAAATCTGGTTTGGAAAATCATAATAGTATCCTTCGAAATAAGTCCGTAATTATATGTCATGCTTAGTCTTGCATGACACTCGGAGAAATGCCCCAAGCCTCATCAACATTTTCAATCATGAGAAGCGGTTTGGGCGATCATGGTGATAATGACGGTATTTGTGTTGGACATGATTATTTTATGCTCCCAAAACCTCAACATGCTTGACTATCTCGGGCGGATGATTTGGGGTTTGGTATGTGGTGGTGGGAGCACAAATATGGAGTGGTAGAACCGCCTGTAATACTAAGGACTGAATCTTGTCATGATCTCCCACGAAACAAAGGCAGCCACATGTCTCAGAATTACAACTTGGCTAAGTAGCGGTATCGAACTCCCGACTCATCTCACCGGTGAGTGGATAGAAGTGGTTATGCAAGGGCAAAGGAGGCCTAAAGGGACACCGAGTGGAGGGTGACGTTCACCACTCGTACTAGCATTGAGGGGAGGGAGCAGAATAATGCCGGTAGCCGTGGTGAACATCCCGTAACGTATGGGACCCACCGCAAGTGGGCGCTTCCCATAGGGTGAGATGACTAGAGGAACTAGATATCCTCAGCAGGTCATGTGATATCTATTTGACCACCGACCATGGAATCGTGGGGAGCAGTGATTATCGCCAGGTGAAAGTGTACAAACTCGCAGAGTCAAAACTATTCGAATAGCCGTGCCCACGGTCAAGGCGGACATGGGAAACTTAACCGATATAGTTCTGTTTCAAAATGATTTGTGGGGGGAAAGGAAAGTGAAGGGCAATGCAAGGCCCCCGGTTTGTGTTGTCCCGGTGTCGTCCCAAAGGTAAGTTAAGCGGCTATAATATCAAGGATTGCATATGTGCGAGATGCCATGTAACGGTGGATGGAATCGAATCGCCACGTTATTGCATTCTCATATATATTACGCTTTGTTCAAACTGCTAAGTCTCGTGGAGGTTTTCTATGTATTATATTTCAAAAGCTAAACGATGATAAAGCTTCGCTTACAAAGTAAAGTGATAGGAAGATAAATAGAGTCGAGGAAGAGTGGATGTCTGTTGGGGTAAACACAACGATGTTGGTGGATTCATGGCGATTATAAACAGAGAATATTGGAAAGGGGTTTAGGAGAATTAAGTCGGTGGAGTCTATATGAATGGATGGGTTAGAAGGATGATTTAAATGATTTTTGAAGATTAGAGTGTGCAAAGAAATTAATGAAAATAAGGGTGAGTATGAAAAGAGCAATTTATGGTTTTGGATCATTAGCGTAAAGGATTGATTTGTTAGAAAGTTCGATATGAATGATGTCGGTGGATTAAAAAGTAATCCTATTAAGGAATCATTGGAATTGAAGTAGGAGTTGGAGAATATTGATTACAAGATTGGGTTAGTATGAATTCGAATACGTGAAGGCATTGGTGGAATCAAAATGAATGTATATATATAAAGGGTTTGATCGGTGGATTAGCTAATTGATGCCACTCATTGTTTGGAGTCTTAGGTGACATTTAGTAAGAAAATTGTGTCTTTGGGAAATAAGTCAATTATGGCATTTGAGGAAGTGAGTCAATTTGGCAATCACCGTGTGAAGTTTAGGTAGCAGTAATAACACGGTGGTCTAATAATAACAATGCTACCAAAAGCGTTTTCGGCAAATAAAACAACCCGAGCCTTTCCTTTGATAAGCCATGCATACTATATATTTGCATTACGTGTATTGGCTCATGAACACGGTGGTTAGTGTGCTCACACTCGCTCTCATAACTAATCCGTAATCAAGGCTTGATTGCTACGCATCGCCAATGCTTACAGGTCCGAAAGGTAAAGAAGATGAAGATGTCAAGGGCTAGGTCGCGAACCTCCAGTTGGCTGCCTGTGGGCATGTCCTGAAGGTCCCACCTGTGTGCTTCGTTCTTCCGCCGCAATTTATTGATTTCGGCCTAATCGGCCCATGAGTAAGTTACTATTTTATTTATGCTTCCGCATGGTATGTATTTGATATTCATTTTCAGAATCGTGAGCACTATCTCTCGATCCGTGGAATAGTGCATTAAATCACTGTGATTCCGGATATTAAAATCTGGGGCCCTACAGGGATGGTATCAGAGCATATCGACTGCAGGTCGTGACCTAGTTATCCTGGCCGTTAGTTCCATAACTAGACATATTTCTTTAAAAACAATATCTCCGAAAATACAAGTCATACTGCTCATTCTTATCTCTCTTAGATGATTCCCTCTCATCTATATGCTGCTTTAGCCATTTCTACTTCAGATGCTCTCTTACCCTGAACTCAAAAGGATAAAAATCCAGTACTCCTCTGATAACTCTCCTTGAAAACCTATTTTGGACCAATAGTCATGATGCTTGAATTTAAAGCTTTAATTCAAAAAAAAAATGTGTTTATCCTTGGAGGACTGATTGTCAAATTGTTTACGAAATTCATTTTCAAACTCATTTTCACAAACCTAGATCTTCCGAGGAAAATTTCATAAGTTAAACTACTTACCAAAAACTTATTCAAAACTTTACCCTGGTTTCTCAAATAGTTCAAAACAAAGTTATTTCTTGAGAGCTTTCCCCAACAAGGACTTTGTTTTTCAAAAATAGATCCTAAGGGTTAACCTTGGGGTGTTACCTTCGAAAGAGTTATGTGGGTAAAAACCTATTTCCCCTGTTTGGTTTTATCACCCCTAGTTAAAAAAAAAATCTTCATTTTGCCACAAAGATTCATTAAAATAATAATATTAATAATGATAATACTGGAATAAGAAATGATATCAAGCCAATCACCTCCAAATACTTTCCTCTTCTTTCTATTGATTTGGGAAGAAAAATTTTGATCCTCATCTCGTACCCTTACTCCAAAAATTTAAGGTTAGGAACGTTGAAGATCGACATGACGATAAGGTGGTTTCGTTTTAAACAAACTACGCCGATGAACCATGTGCCCCTTATAGGTGCTCCCCCGAATAGACGTTGTATTGTCGCAAGATTTCACTTTGGCCCTGTGTACTGCCTCCTTGCCCTTGGGCGCCTTATTTCGCATCACGGAAAAGCTTGCTTTCAAAATTTGTGTGGTTCCGTATCACCTCAGCTTCTGGGGTATACTCTCTTAAAATTTTAATGGGTTAGCATATCTTACCTCTACGATGTGACACTCGTCTCATGCTGTTCCCTCTCACCTTTTCTGAAAAATCCTATCAGGCCCAATGGATAGAAGCAAGACCACTGCCACAGTCAGGAGTAAGGAGGGAAGAATAATAGTTGATGCTCGCAATAGCCCCAACCATGTGTACCAGCCATCACAAGAATTCACTCTACGAGAAAAGTCAAAGAGAGGTCATCATCATGGAAATAACAGCAACCCTACACTAAGTAAAGGCACTCAGAAGCAGAAAGACAAGTGTTTCAGATGCGGCGACCAGGGACATTATGTGAAGAATTGCCCCATCAAGAGGAAAGACAAGCGAATAATGGATGCCGTCACCATCAGCCTCAACTCCGACGGAGAAGAACAAGTTGCAAAAGCATTGCCATTAGACCAGGAAGCTACAATGAATAATACATGCAGTGAGTGTGGCAAAGAAGGACATATCTCACAACACTGCCCTCCACTACGACAAATTGGACAAGGAGCCTGTTTCACTTGTGGGCAAACCGGACATATTTGCTACAATTGCCCGCCTCCTCACGCTTATACCGCAAGAAACATCATTACCCCGACGACTGCCTCATCAATCTGGTAGCATGTAGGCGTTGTGGGGAGAAGGGACATGAGAAAAGTCAATGTACAGCTAGCTGCCCCAACTGCGAAAGAGACCACCCGCCAGGAGCATGCCCAACAAGCAAGATCACATGTTTTCTCTGCGAAGGACAAGACCACTGCCCCAAGGACTGCTCCATGAGCCTGTTGCTGGCCAAGACAACTGAGATACAACGGACGAGTCTCCAAGTCGCTATAGGACTTGTCAAGCCTGAAGCCAGAGAAGATAGCTAATGCTAGTAATCATTTATTTTAAGGGGTAGCAAGAGAAGACCGAATGTCGGAAAACTACCATGATGTATAACTACTTTTGGAAGTACTAATATGATGTATGATTACCTACGAGGTGAACAATTTGTACTAGCCCTAATCGAACCAGTATATGAAGATCTGCAAGGCCAAAAATCTTCTGGTGATAAGGATTGCAAGGCGTACCTTTAGCTAGAATCGTCAACTTGTCAAAACCCAAGAGTAAGAACGAGATTACAACAAAAGTAAAAGGCCACCATATAGATATACCCATTGTCACCTCTGCTTTTCTAAGGCCCCTTTCCCCTAGGGCGCAGACCATTCCTACCCACCTATCTATAAGAAGTTCTGCAGCCGTATGTCTAGTAGGCGATGCAACTACTCTATTCTATGATGACGTGAAGACAACAATGTCGGAGGGCAAGCATTTGGAAGTTTATGACCTATCTAGGAGAACAAGGTATCTCTCTCCCTTTTACTTCTCAAGTGCTAACTCCCATTGTGCGGTTTACACCTCTCCGTGAAGCTAAAGGATTATCGTCGAACAACACCGAAAACCCCTCTTGCTAGCCAATACGACATCACCTCCTTCCTTTCTATTCTACCGGAATCTCGGGGTCGAGATTCATTTTAAGGGGGGTAGATTTGTAACATCCTAAAAATTTAAATTTGGAAATATAAAGTTTTTGAATTATTTTTGCAAAATATTCTATTTTGAATTTGGATTTTTGCGGTGTTTCTTAATACTGTGGTTAAGGTTCTAATAATTGAAGAAATGCATGCAAAATGAAACAAACATTAGTGGTGCCATAAAAGGAAACATGCAAATAATAGAAAGCTAAAATTTTAAATACGAATCTGAAAAGATGATCCAGCATTAGGAGGGAGAAACCTGAGTTAAAAATATAAACCTCATTTTGGAAATAATAGCATACACAAACTTTAAATTGGAAGCTTAAAATTTATAAACACAATTTATAGCAAAAGTTAAATAAAATCAAATTAGAAGACCAGTATATTTCGTATCAAGATAATTGGACCAAGACTCGAGTTAAAATTTTAAAAATAGGAATCAATAATCTTAACTATGAAATAGAAATTTAAATTTAAATTCCAAAACTTATTAAAGCATCTCATTTTCTCCCATTCTCTTTCTCTCCCTGTCTTTCCACTACTCCACCGTGGCCACCTTTTCTCACTTACCTCTTCTCGATTTCCTCACTGCCCGGTGGGCCCAGCTCCTGCGCTCTCCCCTTCTCTTTTCTTTTCCTCCTCCTCTCTCTGCCCAGTGGAGCCCCTGCGCAGCGCACCCGCCCCTCTCTTCCTTCTTTCTTTCTTCTCCTCCTTCCGTGGACGAGCTCCCTCCGCGTCGCCTTCCTCCTCGCTCCCGCTGCCTTCTGCTCCGCGCCGAGCCCCGCGCCCTGCTCCCATCGCCTCAGCGTCGAGCCCCGTGCCCCGCCTGCCGGGTCACCTCGCCTCTCCTGTCGGCGCCAAGCCACAGGCACGCCTGCCGCAGCCCTGCCGCCAACCACGCACGTTGCCCCGACCTCGCCGCCTATAAAACCGTCCAAGCCCCGATCGAACCGCCTGCTCCGACCTCCTCCCGGAGGAATCGTGTTCTCCGTGCCCTAGCGCCGCCGGCGCTCTTCTCCCCGGCCCGACCGGCGAGGAATCGGCCACACGGAGCCACCTCAAGTCGATTCCTTGAGCCGGAGCTTCCCGAGCGTCTCAAGCTTTTTCCGTCTTCGTAGGGCCTTTCCCACCTCTCCATCGCCGACACCGAGCACCCCCAAGCCGCCGCCGCCTTGCCGCCCGGCCTGTCTCGAGCACCTCGGTCCCCATCAGTACCACCTTCGCATCCTCTAGGCGCCAGATTCCGCTTTGGCGGCCACCGCCCTCCCGGCCGCCTCTCGCCGACGAACGCGCCGCCCGTCGCCGCCCGGCTTCCTCGCCGACCACTTCGCCGCTCGGCTCAATTGCATTTCTTCGCCTTTTCCCAACAGTAACACCGATCGGTCGAATGGCTAGCTGTAGCGCCCCGCTTCAAGAACCGCGTCGATCCTCTCGGTCGCAACGTTAACAGTAGGTTTAGCAAAGTTTTTGCCGGCCGCTCCAGTGAGTAAAAATCAGAGAAAAATCCGAGAATAGTTAATAGAGGTGCTAAATATTTATTAGGGTATAATAAGCCTAATAAATGATTGATTAGGTAATATTTGCTAACTCATATGCCTTAATCTTTAAGAGTAGGTTTAAAGTGGATTAGCTATCGTGATGAATAATTAGTTTGTCTCTAGTATTTGTTTTAAAATTATTAATTAGAGGTATTAATAAAGAAAAACAACTTCGGTTAAATGACCAAAGACTACCTTAATGGTAATTAAAATATGATCGGAACAACAAGCTAGGACCCGTATAAGCGAAGTCTAATCCAAATTAAATTAAGCCTAGTAATAGCTGAGGTTGCATGAAATGTGAACCCTATAATACCATAAGACAGACTCTAATATTAAGCATGGATTAAATGTTGCATATTAGTAGCTAGTAATCTTTTAACCTTTTTGTATTAGATCTTAATTCCTAACTTAAGTTAATAATGAGATATTAATTAGGAATAATGTGTAGGATCAAGTTATCATGAGGTGCTAATAAATAAAATTGAATAGACCATAAACCATGGACTATGTACCATTGCACATTTATAAATGATATAGAGTTAACCATTGCAAGTTTAAAACCTAAACCACTAATCCTTAGGTTATGATACTCAAAGTAAATTAAAGGTTGCACTGCAAATAATTGACTAAGGCACTAAATAGTAGACCATTGAGAGGCATTTAGAAGCTCCATTACTAATAGAAGACGCCCTTGACATATAGATTGGTGTGAATACCCGATTACTCTAGGAGTCTTACTAACCTACACATTAATGAACAAAATGATGATTGGCTAAACAACCCCATGCTTAAGTAAATTATGGGGTCGACTATTCAAACTAATAAATTTGACACACTGTTAATCAAAAATGCCATAACCTAAGTTGCAAGGAGTACATACCTTAAAGATAAGTTTAATGCACTGAACTCTTACGCCAGTCTATAGGTCTAACTTGACTCATGGAACTTCCTAAATAAATGTAAAATAATAAAAGAGATTACTAGTAAAAAGATCAAGTCATCCTATTCTACCACCGGCTTTGCCTCCAACCACCCGTTAACTCATAATAAAACCAAATTGAGTTTGTTCGGATTTGTTTGGATCTTTTGAGTTATTTGCTTTTATTTGGATTCAGTCATCTAGCGCGTAATTAGAATTGAAAGTCGTGAAGATTCAATTGATCAAGCGAGGTCAAGCTCGAAGGAAGATAGAGACCAAAAGCACAAGAGAAAGCATTGTGTGAGCTCAAGATCGCGGTAAAACCGCGCCAGGCGAGTCAATACTTTGATCATATTGAACCTACATTTTCTGCAAATTACTTTTGTTTAAATTATCAAATTGCATGCTGTTATTTTATGTACAAATACATGCTTAATTCAAGCTTCTAGTATATGCCTATTGTTGCCTTGATTAATATTATACCCCCTATTGAATATTGATTATGCGAACCTTGTCGCCCTAGCAAAAATTATAATAGTATCCTTTCAAAATAAGTCCGTAATTATATGCCATGCTTAGTGTCGATAGACACTCGGGCATTGAAATGCCCCAAGCCTCATCAACATTTTCAATCATGAGAAATCGGTTTGGGCGGTCATGGTGATAATGACCGTATTTGTGTTGGACATGATTATTTTATGCTCCCAAAACCTCAACATGCTTGACTATCTCGGCGGATGATTTGGGGTTGGTATGTGGTGCGGTGGGAGCACAAATATGGAGTGTGGTAGAACCGCCTGTAATACTAAGGACTGAATCTTGTCATGATCTCCCACGTAAACAAAGGCACCACATGTCTCAGAATTACAACTTGGCTAAGTAGCGGTATCGAAACTCCCGACTCATCTCACCCAGAGTGGATAGAAGTGGTTATGCAAGGGCAAAGGAGGCCTAAAGGGACACCGAGTGGAGGTGACGTTCACCGGTCGTACTAGCATTGAGGGAGTGGGCCCAATAATCTTGGTAGCCGTGGTGAACATCCCGTAACGTATGGGACCCACCGCAAGTGGGCGCTTTCCCATAGGGTGAGATGACTAGAGGAACTAGATATCCGAATAGTCATGTGATAATCTATTTGACCACCGACCATGGAATCGGTGGGGCAACAGTGGATTATCGCTTGTGGTGAAAGTGTACAAACTCTGCAGAGTCAAAACTATTCGAATAGCCGTGCCCACGGTCAAGGGCGGACATGGGAAACTTAACCGATATAGTTCTGCTTTCAAAATGATTTGTGGGTGGAAAGGAAAAGTGAAGGGCAATGCAAGGCCTCGGTTTGTGTTGTCCCGGTGTCGTCCCAAAGGTAAGTTAAGCGGCTATAACGTCAAGGATTAAGCATATGGTGCGGATGCCATGTAACGGTGGATGGAATCAATCGCCATCGTTATTGCATTCTCATATATATTACGCTTTGTTCAAACCGCTAAGTCTCGGAGGTTTTCTATGTATTATATTTCAAAAGCTAAACGATGATAAAGCTTCGCTTACAAAGTAAAGTGATAGGAAGATAAATAGAGTCGTAGGAAGAGTGGATGTCTGTTGGGGTAAATACATAACGATGTTGGTGGATTCATGGCGATTATAAACAGAGAATATTGGAAAGGGTTTAGGAGAATTAAGTCGGTGGAGTCTATATGAATGGATGGGTTAGAAGGATGATTTAAATGATTTTTGGAAGATTAGAGTGTGCAAAAGAAATTGCTGGATTACGACACTAATATAAATTCTTGAGAGACGTTAGTAATAATGTGATTGATAGGATTTGATCAAAATACTAGAAGGATGAATTGAATTTTGGGTATATCGGAGGAATAATAGTAATTACCTGAGTATAACTGGATCAATGATTTTGGAGAATTAGAAGAGTGTAAAGGCAATTGTTGGATTTAATGGGATTAACAGGAATTGATCTAGATAGATGATTTGAATTTGAGGAAATTTGGAGATATGATAATTGATGCATAAACTAGATTAATGATATTCTTGGTGCAGAGGTATTGATGAATTAGTTAGAGATAAATAATGAAAATAAGGGTGAGTATGAAAAGAGCAATTTATGGTTTTGGATCATTAGCGTAAAGGATTGATTTGTTAGAAAGTTCGATATGAATGATGTCGTGGATTAAAAAGTAATCCTATTAAGGAATCATTGGAATTGTAGTAGGAGTTGGAGAATATTGATTACAAGATTGGGTTAGTATGAATTCGGAATACGTGAAGGCATTGGTGGAATCAAAATGAATGTATATATATAAAGGGTTTGATCGGTGGATTAGCTAATTGATGCCACTCATTGTTTGGAGTCTTAGGTGACATTTAGTAAGAAAATTGTGTCTTTGGGGAAATAAGTCAATTATGGCATTTGAGGAAGTGAGTCAATTTGGCAATCACCGTGTGAAGTTTAGGTAGCAGTAATAACACCGGGTCTAATAATAACAATGCTACCAAAAGCGTCGCAAATAAAACAACCCGAGCCTTTCCTTTGATAAGCCATGCATACTATATATTTGCATTACGTATTGGCTCATGAGCACGGTGGTTAGTGTGCTCACACTCGCCTCATAACTAATCCGTAATCAAGGCTTGATTGCTACGCATCGCCAATGCTTACAGTCCGAAAGGTAAAGAAGATGAAGATGTCAAGGGCTAGGTCGCGAACCTCCGCTTGGTCGCTGTGGGCATGTCCTCAAGGTCCCACCGTGTGCTTCGTTCTTCCGCTGCTGCAATTTATTGATTTCGGCCTAATCGGCCCATGAGTAAGTTACTATTTTATTTATGCTTCCGCATGGTATGTATTTGATATTCATTTTCTGTAACTGTGAGCACTATCTACTGATCCAGGGAATAGTGCATTAAATCACAGGGGATTCCAGATATTAAAATCTGGGGCCCTACAGGGATGGTATCAGAGCATATCGACTGCAGGTCGTGACCTAGTTATCCTGGCCGTTAGTTCCATAACTAGACATATTTCTTTAAAAACAATATCTCCGAAAATACAAGTCATATCGCTCATTCTTATCTCTCTTAGATGATTCCTCTCATCTATATGTCGCTTTAGCCATTTCTACTTGATGCTCTCTTACCTCGAACTCAAAAGGATAAAAATCCAAGACTCCTCGATAACTCTCCTTGAAAACCTATTTTGGACCAATAGTCATGATGCTTGAATTTAAAGCTTTAATTCAAAAAAAAAATGTGTTTATCCTTGGAGGACTGATTGTCAAATTGTTTACGAAATTCATTTTCAAACTCATTTTCACAAACCTAGATCTTCCGAGGAAAATTTCATAAGTTAAACTACTTACCAAAAACTTATTCAAAACTTTACCCTGGTTTCTCAAATAGTTCAAAACAAAGTTATTTCTTGAGAGCTTTCCCCAACAAGGACTTTGTTTTTCAAAATAGATCCTAAGGGTTAACCTTGGGGTGTTACCTTGAAGAGTTATGTGGGTAAAACCTATTTCCCTGCTTGGTTTTATCACCCCTAGTTAAAAAAAAAATCTTCATTTTGCCACAAAGATTCATTAAAATAATAATATTAATAATGATAATATTGAATAAGAAATGATATCAAGCCAATCACCTCCAAATACTTTCCTCTTCTTTCTATTGATTTGGGAAGAAAAATTTTGATCCTCATCTCGTACCCTTACTCCAAAAATTTAAGGTTAGGAACGTTGAAGATCGACATGACGATAAGGTGGTTTCGTTTTAAACAAACTACGCCGATGAACCATGTGCCCCTTATAGGTGCTCCCCCGAATAGACGTTGTATTGTCGCAAGATTTCACTTTGGCCCTGTGTACTGCCTCCTTGCCCTTGGGCGTCTTATTTCGCAGTCACGGGAAAAGCTTGCTTTCAAAATTTGTGTGGTTCCGTATCACCTCAGCTTCTGGGGTATACTCTCTTAAAATTTTAATGGGTTAGCATATCTTACCTCTACGATGTGACACTCGTCTCATGCTGTTCCCTCTCACCTTTTACGAAAAATCCTATCGTGCCCAATGGATAGAAGCAAGACCACCGCCACGATCGGGAGTAAGGAGGAAGAATAATAGTTGATGCTCGCAATAGCCCCAACCATGTGTACCAGCCATCACAAGAATTCACTCTACGAGAAAAGTCAAAGAGAGGTCATCATCATGGAAATAACAGCAACCCTACACTAAGTAAAGGCACTCGGAAGCAGAAAGACAAGTGTTTCAGATCATGCACCGTGGACATTATGTGAAGAATTGCCCCATCAAGAGGAAAGACAAGCGAATAATGGATGCCGTCACCATCAGCCTCAACTCCGACGGAGAAGAACAAGTTGCAAAAGCATTGCCATTAGACCAGGAAGCTACAATGAATAATACATGCAGTGAGTGTGGCAAAGAAGGACATATCTCACAACACTGCCCTCCACTACGACAAATTGGACAAGGAGCCTGTTTCACTTGTGGGCAAACCGGACATATTTGCTACAATTGCCCGCCTCCTCCGCTTATACCGCAAGAAACATCATTACCCGACGATCGCCTCATCAATGCGGTAGCATGTAGGCGTTGTGGGAGAAGGGACATGAGAAAAGTCAATGTACAGCTAGCTGCCCCAACTGCGAAAGAGACCACCCGCCAGGAGCATGCCCAACAAGCAAGATCACATATTTTCTCTGCGAAGGACAAGACCACTGCCCCAAGGACTGCTC
Source organism: Bonia amplexicaulis (assembly GCA_036346245.1). Lineage (NCBI taxonomy): Eukaryota > Viridiplantae > Streptophyta > Magnoliopsida > Poales > Poaceae > Bonia > Bonia amplexicaulis. The sequence goes on along the minus strand of CM070754.1, from coordinate 16,351,400 downwards.
CATGAGCCTGTTGCTGGCCAAGACAGCTGAGATACAACGGACGAGTCTCCAAGTCGCTATAGGACTTGTCAAGCCTGAAGCCAGAGAAGATAGCTAATGCTAGTAATCATTTATTTTAAGGGGGGTAGCAAGAGAAGACCGAATGTCGGAAAAACTACCATGATGTATAACTACTTTTGGAAGTACTAATATGATGTATGATTACCTACGAGGTGAACAATTTGTACTAGCCCTAATCGAACCAGTATATGAAGATCTGCAAGGCCAAAAATCTTCTGGTGATAAGGATTGCAAGGCGTACCTTTAGCTAGAATCGTCAACTTGTCAAAACCCAAGAGTAAGAACGAGATTACAGCAAAAGTAAAAGGCCACCATATAGATATACCCATTGTCACCTCTGCTTTTCTAAGGCCCCTTTCCCTAGGGCGCACCATTCCTACCCACCTATCTATAAGAAGTTCTGCAGCCGTATGTCTAGTAGGCGATGCAACTACTCTATTCTATGATGACGTGAAGACAACAATGTCGGAGGGCAAGCATTTGGAAGTTTATGACCTATCTAGGAGAACAAGGTATCTCTCTTCCCTTTTTACTTCTCCAAGTGCTAACTCCCATTGTGCAGGTTTACACCTCTCCGTGAAGCTAAAGGATTATACGTCGAACAACACCTGAAAACCCCTCTTGCTAGCCAATACGACATCACCTCCTTCCTTTCTATTCTACCGGAATCTCGGGGTCGAGATTCATTTTAAGGGGGGTAGATTTGTAACATCCTAAAAATTTAAATTTGGAAATATAAAGTTTTTGAATTATTTTTGCAAAATATTCTATTTTGAATTTGGATTTTATGTGTTTCTTAATACTTGTGGTTAAGGTTCTAATAATTGAAGAAATGCATGCAAAATGAAACAAACATTAGTGGTGCCATAAAAGGAAACATGCAAATAATAGAAAGCTAAAATTTTAAATACGAATCTGAAAAGATGATCCAGCATTAGGAGGGAGAAACCTGAGTTAAAAATATAAACCTCATTTTGGAAATAATAGCATACACAAACTTTAAATTGGAAGCTTAAAATTTATAAACACAATTTATAGCAAAAGTTAAATAAAATCAAATTAGAAGACCAGTATATTTCGTATCAAGATAATTGGACCAAGACTCGAGTTAAAATTTTAAAAATAGGAATCAATAATCTTAACTATGAAATAGAAATTTAAATTTAAATTCCAAAACTTATTAAAGCATCTCATTTTCTCCCATTCTCTTTCTCTCCCTGTCTTTCCACTACTCCACCGTGGCCACCTTTTCTCACTTACCTCTTCTCGATTTCCTCACTGCCCGGTGGGCCCAGCCTCCTAGCCTCTCCTTCTCTTTCTTTTCCTCCTCCTCTCTCGCCCCTGGAGCCCTGCAAGCAAGACCCGCCTCTCTTCCTTCTTTCTTTCTTCTCCTCCTTCCGTGGACGAGCTCCCTCCGCCGCCTTCCTCCTCGCTCCCGCCGCCCGCTCCGCCGGGCCCCGCCCGCTCCCATCGCCTCGCCGAGCCCCGTGCCCCGCCCGTCGGGTCACCTCGCCGTCTCCTCGCAGCGCCAAGCCCAGGCACGCCTGCCGCACCCTCGCCGGCCAACCTCGCACGTTGCCCCGACCTCGCCGCCTATAAAACCGTCCAAGCCCCGATCGAACCGCCTGCTCCGCCGACCCTCCTCCCAAGGAATCGTGTTCTCCGTGCCCTAGCGCCGCCGGCGCTCTTCTCCCCGCCTCCCGGCGAGGAATCGGCCACACGAGCCACCTCAAGTCGATTCCTTGAGCCGGAGCTTCCCGAGCGCCTCAAGCTTTTTCCGTCTTCACGGCCTTTCCCACCTCTCCATCGCCGACACCGAGCACCCCCAAGCCGCCGCCGCCCGCACGCCGCCGCCCTCGAGCACCTCGGTCCCCATCAGTACCACCTTCGGCATCCTCTAGGCGCCCAGTTCCGCTTTGGCGCCACCGCTCCTCCCGCCGCCTCGCCGACGAACGCGCCGCCCGTCGCCGCCCGCTTCCTCCCGCCGGACACTCGCCTCGGCTCAATTGCATTTCTTCGCCTTTTCCCAACAGGTAACACCGATCGGTCGAATGGCTAGCTGTGTGCGCTCCCGTTTCCAAGAACCGCGTTCGATCCCTCTGGTCGCAACGTTAACAGTAGGTTTAGCAAAGTTTTGCCTACCGCCCAAAGGAGTAAAAATCGAGAAAATCCGAGAATAGTTAATAGAGGTGCTAAATATTTATTAGGGTATAATAAGCCTAATAAATGATTGATTAGGTAATATTTGCTAACTCATATGCCTTAATCTTTAAGAGTAGGTTTAAAGTGGATTAGCTATCAGGATGAATAATTAGTTTGTCTCTAGTATTTGTTTTAAAATTATTAATTAGAGGTATTAATAAAGAAAAACAACTTCGGTTAAATGACCAAAGACTACCTTAATGGTAATTAAAATATGATCGGAACAACAAGCTAGGACCCGTATAAGCGAAGTCTAATCCAAATTAAATTAAGCCTAGTAATAGCTGAGGTTGCATGAAATGTGAACCCTATAATACCATAAGACAGACTCTAATATTAAGCATGGATTAAATGTTGCATATTAGTAGCTAGTAATCTTTTAACCTTTTTGTATTAGATCTTAATTCCTAACTTAAGTTAATAATGAGATATTAATTAGGAATAATGTGTAGGATCAAGTTATCATGAGGTGCTAATAAATAAAAATTGAATAGACCATAAACCATGGACTATGTACCATTGCACATTTATAAATGATATAGAGTTAACCATTGCAAGTTTAAAACCTAAACCACTAATCCTTAGGTTATGATACTCAAAGTAAATTAAAGGTTGCACTGCAAATAATTGACTAAGGCACTAAATAGTAGACCATTGAGAGGCATTTAGAAGCTCCATTACTAATAGAAGACGCCCTTGACATATAGATTGGTGTGAATACCGATTACTCTAGGAGTCTTACTAACCTACACATTAATGAACAAAATGATGATTGGCTAAACAACCCCATGCTTAAGTAAATTATGGGGTCGACTATTCAAACTAATAAATTTGACACACTGTTAATCAAAAATGCCATAACCTAAGTTGCAAGGAGTACATACCTTAAAGATAAGTTTAATGCACTGAACTCTTACGCCAGTCTATAGGTCTAACTTGACTCATGGAACTTCCTAAATAAATGTAAAATAATAAAAGAGATTACTAGTAAAAAGATCAAGTCATCCTATTCTACCACCGCTTTGCCTCCAACCACCCGTTAACTCATAATAAAACCAAATTGAGTTTGTTCGGATTTGTTTGGATCTTTTGAGTTATTTGCTTTTATTTGGATTCAGTCATCTAGCGCGTAATTAGAATTGAAAGTCGTGAAGATTCAATTGATCAAGCGAGGTCAAGCTCGAAGGGAAGATAGAGACCAAAAGCACAAGAGAAAGCATTGTGTGAGCTCAAGATCGCGGTAAAACCGCGCCAGGCGAGTCAATACTTTGATCATATTGAACCTACATTTTCTGCAAATTACTTTTGTTTAAATTATCAAATTGCATGCTGTTATTTTATGTACAAATACATGCTTAATTCAAGCTTCTAGTATATGCCTATTGTTGCCTTGATTAATATTATACCCCCTATTGAATATTGATTATGCGAACCTTGTCGCCTAGCAAAATTATAATAGTATCCTTTAAAAATAAGTCCGTAATTATATGCCATGCTTAGTGTCATAGACACTCGGGGCGCTGAAATGCCCCAAGCCTCATCAACATTTTCAATCATGAGAAACTGGTTTGGGCAGTCATGGTGATAATGACTGGTATTTGTGTTGGACATGATTATTTTATGCTCCCAAAACCTCAACATGCTTGACTATCTCATGGATGATTTGGGGCCGGTATGTGGTGCGGTGGGAGCACAAATATGGAGTGTGGTAGAACCGCCTGTAATACTAAGGACTGAATCTTGTCATGATCTCCCACGTAAACAGTGCACCACATGTCTAGAATTACAACTTGGCTAAGTAGCGGTATCGAAACTCCCGACTCATCTCACCGGTGAGTGGATAGAAGTGGTTATGCAAGGGCAAAGGAGGCCTAAAGGGACACCGAGTGGAGGTGACGTTCACCGGTCGTACTAGCATTGAGGGAGTGGGCCCAATAATGCCGGTAGCCGTGGTGAACATCCTGCAACGATGGGACCCACCGCAAGTGGGCGCTTCCCATAGGGTGAGATGACTAGAGGAACTAGATATCCCGAGCAGTCATGTGATAATCTATTTGACCACCGACCATGGAATCGGGTGGGGCAACAGTGGATTATCGCTTGGTGAAAGTGTACAAACTCGCAGAGTCAAAACTATTCGAATAGCCGTGCCCACGGTCAAGGGCGGACATGGGAAACTTAACCAGATATAGTTCTGTTTCAAAATGATTTGTGGGTGGGAAAGGAAAAGTGAAGGGCAATGCAAGGCCCTGGTTTGTGTTGTCCTGGGTGTCGTCCCAGTGGTAAGTTAAGCGGCTATAACGTCAAGGATTAAGCATATGGTGCGATGCCATGTAACGGTGGATGGAATCAATCGCCATCGTTATTGCATTCTCATATATATTACGTTTTGTTCAAACTGCTAAGTCTCAGGAGGTTTTCTATGTATTATATTTCAAAAGTTAAACGATGATAAAGCTTCTGCTTTTACAAAGTAAAGTGATAGGAAGATAAATAGAGTCGTAGGAAGAGTGGATGTCTGTTGGGGTAAATACATAACGATGTTGGTGGATTCATGGCGATTATAAACAGAGAATATTGGAAAGGGGTTTAGGAGAATTAAGTCGGTGGAGTCTATATGAATGGATGGGTTAGAAGGATGATTTAAATGATTTTTGGAAGATTAGAGTGTGCAAAAGAAATTGCTGGATTACGACACTAATATAAATTCTTGAGAGACGTTAGTAATAATGTGATTGATAGGATTTGATCAAAATACTAGAAGGATGAATTGAATTTTGGGTATATCGGAGGAATAATAGTAATTACCGGAGTATAATCTGGATCAATGATTTTGGAGAATTAGAAGAGTGTAAAGGCAATTGTTGGATTTAATGGGATTAACAGGAATTGATCTAGATAGATGATTTGAATTTGAGGAAATTTGGAGATATGATAATTGATGCATAAACTAGATTAATGATATTCTTGGTGCAGAGGTATTGATGAATTAGTTAGAGATAAATAATGAAAATAAGGGTGAGTATGAAAAGAGCAATTTATGGTTTTGGATCATTAGCGTAAAGGATTGATTTGTTAGAAAGTTCTGATATGAATGATGTCGGTGGATTAAAAAGTAATCCTATTAAGGAATCATTGGAATTCAGAAGTAGGGAGTTGGAGAATATTGATTACAAGATTGGGTTAGTATGAATTCGGAATACGTGAAGGCATTGGTGGAATCAAAATGAATGTATATATATAAAGGGTTTGATCGGTGGATTAGCTAATTGATGCCACTCATTGTTTGGAGTCTTAGGTGACATTTAGTAAGAAAATTGTGTCTTTGGGGAAATAAGTCAATTATGGCATTTGAGGAAGTGAGTCAATTTGGCAATCACCGTGTGAAGTTTAGGTAGCAGTAATAACACGCTGGTCTAATAATAACAATGCTACCAAAAGCGTCGGCAAATAAAACAACCCGAGCCTTTCCTTTGATAAGCCATGCATACTATATATTTGCATTCGTGTATTGGCTCATGAGCACGGTGGTTAGTGTGCTCACACTCGCTCTCATAACTAATCCGTAATCAAGGCTTGATTGCTACGCATCGCCAATGCTTACAGTCCGAAAGGTAAAGAAGATGAAGATGTCAAGGGCTAGGTCGCGAACCTCCGCTTGGCTCTGTGGGGCATGTCCTGAAGGTCCCACCGTGTGCTTCGCTCTTCCGCCGCAATTTATTGATTTCGCCTAATCGCCCATGAGTAAGTTACTATTTTATTTATGCTTCCGCATGGTATGTATTTGATATTCATTTTCAGAATCGTGAGCACTATCTACTGATCCAGGGAATAGTGCATTAAATCACAGGGGATTCCAGATATTAAAATCTGGGGCCCTACAGCACGCCACCTCGAAACTATGGGCGACCCTCTCTACGATTGACTCAGTGTCCCTCGCAATCCTGGTAGCGATGTCTGTCTATAATTAACTTATAGAATTCGTCTTAAAAAGATATTATATTTAAAAACTAATCATCGTAGAAAAGCTAAAAAGCAGTTTTGAAAAACGATAAAAGAAGAAAAGAACAGGGCCGAGGGCACGACTGCACCAGGTTGTCGGCTGGATGCGAACGGTCCGTGTAAGTACGCAGGCATGAACACTCGGATGGGTTATTTAAGATGGGCTTGTTTTTGAGATGCTGGCATGGGCCGTTTATGTAAAAGACTAAATTTTCCCTTAAGGTAGGCCTTGCAAAACTGAAAGTCCAATGGCTTTCAATTCCCGCAGAAATTAAACTATTTCCTGGGGAATTTCTGCGTTCAAAAATATTATAAGCTTAAAATATATACGAGAGAGTCGTGCTTCTTCGTCGAAAAAAAAACTAAATTGCATAAATTCTAAAGCAGTACTGTTAGTAGCAAGCCGGCTAGTCTAGACTTTGATCGAGTTCTGCGAAGAGACCTTAATAACCATTTTGTGATCGTAGTGCTTATCCATAGATCTATACATATGTCCATAAGGCTTAGGCCTGTTTGCAAAAAAACATGTTAATTGCGGCGATGTAGCTCAAAAACAATACTTTTATGTAGTTATTATATCTAAGAACGAAAATAAAAGCCACCGCAGTACCACACAGAGGCGAGCCTCCCTTGGACATCGCCATTCATCAAGCATGTGTGTGTTCTATTTGGAACAGTGTAATTCCCATGATGCCAACGGAGTTCCCGTATTACAATCAAGGCGTAATGCCCTTTATTTTACACCGTTTCAGGCATGCCTCAGAGGCTTGCACCAAGCACAGATCCACCTCATTTCTGGCAAGTGTAGTATGGGCCTATGAGGCTATGAGACCCCAGCTCAACAACCAAACAGACGCAAGTCTCGCAGAAGGCTTCCCACAACAGTTTGGCTCAACAAATCGAGGTACCAACAGATATCAAAACAACAGATCACATAGAAAAGTCGCAACTCACTGACTCGTGAGTACCTTTTATTTATCATCACCCATACGGTCGCAAGTACTATATTGACATCTTAACTCTCGACTCACAGGGCTCATTATCTCGTATGACTTACGCATGATGAATTGATGATTTTGATCCATCACAGCTAGAAAGGTGCGCGCATCACTCAGCAGCCTTTCCTTTCCGGCGATTGCTGCCGCCTGCAGAGGCTCCGGTGCCTCCCATCTCCACCAGGTAGCAGGTCATTGAGTCCAAGTCCTCGCCGAATATACTGTAGGCTTCCATGACTTGGATGTAGCTGAAGCCCATTGCTAGGAGAAACTGCATGCTGCGAGTCAGGACGGTGTCCGGGAGTACGAAGCACTCCTCGCTGCCTCTATCAGCTGCCGTGGCCAAACGAGACGACCCACTAACTACAGAATAGGAAAGCATCCCGGTTCAGGCAAACCGACCGACGGAACATTGTAAAGCTTCTCAAACGCCAAGAGAAGTGGGCGGCTTACTTGCGGCAGAAGAAGATGGCTCTGCCCCTGATGTTGATGACTCTCGGAAGTTAAGCTGTTGCTGCTTCAGATACTCTGCCCGAGAGGCCTCCATGACCATCCGCTCTATTTCCTTCTCTGTCAACTCCAGATCAGAGTAGAATCGCCCTTCAGCTAAAAGTACCTACAATTACCAATAACACAAGCAACAAGCGTATGCCATTTTACGAATTGATTATCAAATAGCTTAAGATAAACCTGTTTAATTTATGCAGATGCTGAGGTGGCAAGTACACATGGAAATTAAATATAGCAATACTTACATTCTCAATCTGCTGATCTTGCTGAGCTTTTATTGCAGCCTTCACCTGGTCCCTGTCAACGTTATTCGTCTATACATAAAGGAAATGGAAAGTTAAATAACATAGGCTGTTGGCAAACCCTTTCATATATAAAATAGCTAACAGGGCAATGATAACCACCACGAACCATGTCTGAAAAGGTAAGTTTCAGAAGACTTACCCCTCTAAGGGAGCTAAATCCCAGTCCTGCCCCAACTGTCAGTCGACGAGGATCAACCACTGAATTGTAATGATTACCGTGATGGTAACTTAATCTAATAGGAGGAACATCTGTGTTATAGCTTCGTTGAAAAATGTTAATGGGCTCTGCAGCAAGAGCAAACCAATATGAGATGAGATAAGAGAGAGAGAGAGCTGATGGCTGATGCTATCACAAAAAAAAAAAAAACAGAGTTGAAATGCTAGAGAAAAAATTACCTGTCCTGTAGGAATATATGTGAATCGGTCGATTGTACATCTCAGCTAATGCCTGGATCTCAATATTATTGCCATATACCTTGAAAAATCAGGCACAGATCAACATAAATTCTTTGCAATTAAAGAAGCTAAGATGCAAATTTTTTCCTTGTATAATCTCATTCCTATTTTTCCATTTTGTATTGAAAGGCAGCAGCTCACTATATACATTAAATCACTACCCAAAAAATTCATGTACACAGCAGAACAGGTCCAAAAGCCAGGAAACATGCATGCTCCGCTGTATGGAAGCACATGTAATAGGAGATATAAATGCAGAATTGCAGACATTCATTAAGCTCTGCAATAGTATACAAGATTCAAACAGGTGGAAAATGCTTTCCAAGGCACAAGAACGCACTAGATAAATAAATTAAATATGTAAGTGAGTTTACCCAGATGGGTTTCACAATAATTTATTTTAAAAAAAAATGCTCACAAGCACAGCTCAACAGCATATACTAGCATTGAATGTACAAGAATGAAATTTGCAAATTTGAATTTATTAAACAAATTCTAATTCAATTGGAAAAGGCATTCTAATCTTGAAAGTCCACATTGTGCAAATGAGGGACTAATAAAGAGGTGGGGAGAGTAATGATTTGCTAACTCAATGTAAGCAAAAGTACCAGGCATGTATTGAATTATTGAATAGCCTACCTTATCTCTTCTTTTCCTCCTACAATATGATGTAAAGCCTTCGGTCATGAACTGAGAGAAATGATCCCGCTCTCTTTCCTGAAAAAAGGGAAACGGCAATGAGCATTTCAACTGCCTTGCTAAAGGGTATTATTAATTACTCCAGTCCAAAATAGATGATGTTTTCAGAAGTTGGCTTCGGTCTGGAAATAGGTGTCGATTTGGGTTTTTGAGGAAACAATTTTAACAAATGCCCCTATTAATTGCTTATTTGTACTGGTGTTAAGAGAGATGGGCATACAATCCATAGGGGTAAACTGTGTCAAAAACTAAAGTATCAAAAACTAAAGTATTAACTCTTTGCTCTATGTGCATGGAACTAAAATGACAAGTAATTCAGACCAGAGGGAGTAATAACAGTTTTAACCAATGTATTATACAGTGTTGCATGCTAAAATGACAACTAACTCGAACCGAAGGTAGTGACAACCTCTGAAGCACAGACACGTCCGTTTTGTGCCGTATCCGTGTCCGACACGAATACGACACGGACACGTCACGGACACATGTCGGCTAATTTAAAAATAAATTTAAATTATCAAAATTCCCGACACGTGTCGGACATGGCATGACCGCGAGGCTAACACAACTCAGGACACAGCCCACCAAGCGCCGGTAACCCTATGTCCCATGTAGCCCAAATCGGTGGAACCCTATTGCGTCACTCTCCTCGGCTCCCGTAGATCCTCGCGCCAGCGCATCCCACAAGTCGCCCCTCACACCGGCGCCTCCTGCCGCTCGCCCCTCGTGCCGGCACCTCCCGCAGGTCGCCTCGTCCGGCACCTCCCGCAGTCGCCCTCGCCGGGCGCCTCCCTCCACTCGCCCCTCCGCGCCTCCCGCAGCTCCTCCTCGTGTCGGATCCTCCCTTGCGCCGACATATTCCGCAGCTCCTCCCTCGCGCCGGCGCCTCCCGCAGCTCCTCCCTCACCGTCGGTGCACCCGCAGCTCCTCCCTCGCCGTCGGCGCCTCCTGCAACTCCTCCCTCGCCGCCAGCTCCTCCCTTGCGCCAGCATATCCCCGCAGCTCCTCCCTCACCGTCGGCGCCTCCCGAAGCTCCTCTCTCGCCGTCGGCGCATCCCACAGCTCCTCCTTGCCGCTAGCGCCTCCCGCAGCTCTTCATCGATGAGGTATGCACATGCACCCAGGTTCCCTATTGTAGTGTTGGCTGGTTAGGATCAAGTAGCGATATGGATTCCTACGGTGGCCTTGGAATCTCTTGGCTTACAGTAGAGAGATGGGGACTCCCTCTTATCCTTGTTGCTAGCTAGCTGAGCATTGGTTCCCATTATGTATGTGCTTGATTGCATGTTTATCATCATTGTAAAAAAAATGGAAACCGGTAATTCTAGTGCTAGAGAGGAGCAAAACACCAACAATAGGTTCAAGCCTCCATTGTGGAATATGTTGGCAAGAAGAATGAATAGGCGAGGATCGGTCATCTTTGAGAGGTATATATTCCGAGTTTACTTTACATCTTACATTAATTCAATTTTACAAGCACGAAGAAACATACAAATTAATACATATATGTAATTTATTATTATTATTTAAATATATAGAGCCGTGTCGCCATATCAGTATTTTTGGGAAAATGATGAATCCCCATGTCGGTGTTGTGTCGTGTCGATGTATCCATGTCCGTGCATCATAGGTGACAACAGTTTTAATCCATGTAGTATACTTTGTTGCAAGCTCAAAGAGGTCACGTAACTTCCCCATGCTTTCTGTAGGAGAGTAAATGCACTGTATTCAGTGTATTGATGATTCGCATGCAGATGTAGGGCACATATATATATAGGCAAGGATGTCTAGGGTTAGGTTAATAGAATCATGGGCCAACCCGGGAGATCCTTGCCTATACTTAGCACACATGGGCCTAAAGCCAAAATACCCAAAGAGCCCAAAGAGACTAACAGCCTAACACCCATATGTCAAGCGCCCACAGTAGGACGCTTAGATCGGACCGAAACTCACGTAAGACCGAGGAAGGAAGTCCTTTGGTGAAAATGTCGGCATACTGTGAAGTGGTAGGAGCATGCAGTACACGAATGTCACCGAGGGCCACTTTCTCGCGAACAAAGTGAAGATCAATCTCAATGTGTTTGGTGCGTTGATGTTGGACTGGGTTGGACGACATGTAGATCGAATCGATGTTGTCGCAAGACACCAAGGTGGCTGTTGGAGTGGAGTGTGTAGTTCCATCGGTTGGCGAGCTGTGAGGCCTCGGCACAAGATTGGCCACGCACGATACTCGGCCTCTGTACCGAGCGTGACATCGTGTTCGACGCTGGAGGACCAGAGATGAGGTTATCTCCAGAAACACGCAGATAGCCCGGTGGACTTGCGTGTGTCGGGCAACCTACCAATCAACATCGAGTAGGCAACAAGAGCGGTCGTGAGGATGGTCAATAAGGAGTCCCGATGAAGAGTGCCACGAATGTACCGAGAATCCGCTTTGAGGCGCAAGGTGGGGCTCGCGAGGCTATGCATGTGAAGGCATATCTGCCGGATCGCATAGGAGATGTCCGCCCGTGAATGCGAGGTATTGTAGGCCCCGCTAAGCCGCGGAAATCACCGGGATCATCGACAGGTCACCGATCGAGTCCGACACCTTTGGATTGGTGTCGACGGGTAGTGCATGGCTTGCACTCATCATGCCGCAGACGCGCGGTGATGTCCACCATATACCGATGTTGGGAGAGAAGAAGACCATCGTGACACTTCGCACATGCATTCCCGTGAAGTGGTGAAGTGACCAAGATCTTTCATGGAGAACTCCTTGTGTAATGCAAGGTGGTGTGGTGGAGGAGCTCGGCAGATGAGGCGCGAGGACAATGTCGTCAACATAAAGAAGTAAGTAGACAATCGCAGTCTGCGGTGGTGGTAGACAAACAGAGATGTGTCCGACTTGGCCTCAGTGAATCCAAGAGATAGCAGATATGATGTAAACCGGCTATACCAAGCACGAGGAGCCTGTTTGAGACCATATAGTGATTTGTTCAGCGCGAGACAAACTCCGGTGAATAGAATCCTCGAACCACGATGGTCGTGAACAATAGACTGTCTCAGTTAAGGTCCCGTGAAGGAAAGCATTCTTCACATCAAGTTGATGGATTGGCCACTTTCTGGAGAGGCAAGGGCCAATCCGTCCGCACGGTGGTCGGTTTCACAACAGGTCAAGGTTTCGCGAAATCCACTCCCGGCGCCAGAAGCCACGGAGCACCCAACGAGCTTTATAACGCTCAAGAGAACCATCTCCCTGAAGTTTGTGTTTGAAGATCCATTTACCGGAGATAACATTGGCGTTGTCTGGGCGAGGAACGAGATCCCAGGTGCGGTTTTGTAAGAGGGCTGCATGTTCTTCTTCCATAGCAGTCCGCCAATTGTGGTCGCCGAGGCGCGCAGATGTCCGAGGTACAGGTGACAATGGCGTGACGTGGTAGAGAGCAGGTAGCCGAAAACCGGACTTGCCGCGCGTTGTCATGGGGTGCTGATTGAGCACGGGAGACACCGCAGACGGCGCCCGGAGAGGGGTTCCAGAAGAGCGCCGGCCCGGGGACCGCACCGGGCCACCTTAGTCCGCCGTGTAGACGTGGCGAAGGCGGGGTTGGCGCCAGACCGGGGCGGAGGCGCCGGAAGGCACCGGACGGAGGCGGAAGGCCCACCGCACGCCGTGTAGACATGGCGAACGGCGCGTCTGCCGAGGACGATGTGGTGCCCGCACAATGCATCGACTCCCATGGTTGTGCGTGGCAAGGTTGGGGCGGCGGTGTCGTTGGCATTGTCCGGGGCCGCGCGTGGCGCGCGCGCGGGAGGAGTCGTTGTGGCGGGACCGCAGCAAAGAGATGCTCAAGGTCTAATGGGGTTCGCAGAGGTTAGTGTAGTCATCGAGAAACTCAAGTCCGCCGTGGAAGGGGTGGAGGAAGAGTCGAAGGGAAAGGAGGTTTCGCCAAAGATGACATGACGGAGATATAAACTCGATTGGATGCCATATCGAGACATCAGAACCCTTATGGTGGGTGGAGTAGCCAAGAAAGGTACATAGGTGGAGCGAGGAGATAGTTTGTGGGAGGTCGTCGAGGCAAGGTTGGGGTAGCATGTGCAACCAAAGACGCGGAGATGATCATATGATGGTGAGGATCCGAAGAGGGCATGGTGTGGTGTGGAGAAATCCAGAGTTTTGGTGGGAAGGATGTTGAGGAGGCAGTGTTCAATGCCTCAACCCAGTATGATGGTGGCATAGATGCACAAACAAAAGGGAGCGAATGACATTGTTGATGGAACGGATAATGCGCCGGCTTTACCATTTTGTTGGGAGGTGTAGGGGCGGGACATGCGAAGGTGGACACCATGGGTGAGGAAGAACGTCTGAGTCTTGGAGTTGTCAAACTCACGGCCGTTATCGCATCGAACGGCCTTGACGGTGACACCGAATCGGGTGGAGACAAGAGAAAGAAGTTAGCGAGTGTCGAGAAGGTGTCGGACTTGAGTCGGAGAGGGAAAGTCCACAAATGATGGGAGTAATCGTCAAGAATGACCAAATAGTACTTGTATCCAGAGACACTATCAATAGGTGATGTCCAGAGGTCACAATGTACAAGATCAAACTTTTGGAAGCACGGATCCCGATATATGAAATGGGAGACGAACATGACTACCAGTTGACATGCATGACAAAGGGAAGGAGCCGTGGTGTTATTACATGAAGGAAGGACAGAAGAACGTGCTAACTTAAGCAAAACTTCATGTCCGGGATGACCAAGACGGCGATGCCAAAGTGGAGCGGGGGAAGTGGCGAGGAAGGACTCGGCAGCAGGAAGGTGGAAGGGGTAGAGCGGCCCGGAGCTATTGCACCTGATGATCACGCCCGAGACCGAAGATCCTTCACCGAACGACCAGGTGGAGTCAAATTCAATGTAATGCTTATTATCGGATGTAAATTGACTGACCGAAATAAGATTTTTAATAAGAGAGGAGAAACAAGAATATTGTTCAAGTGAAGGAATGCGGAGGTTGGTGAGCCAATGGAGGTGACAGAAGGAGCGTGCCATTTCCGACAACAATGGAAGAAGGGGTGGAATGTGGAGAGGTTGAGGAGAGAATACCCTGCCGGAAGCCATGTGAGAGGTAGCCCCTGAGTCAAAATACCACTCGGGTTGCGGAGGTGGAGTGAGCGTCATGGTGGAGAAGGCTCCCGCAAGGTCAGCTCGTCCCAAGTGGGTGGCATGAAGTCCAGTTGGTTGGTAACGGAAGAGCCGCCAGGAAGCTAGCAGTGGCCGGGAGGAGTCCACCGTGGTGGCGGCCAAGAGCATGAGACTGCGATGGGTCTTGAGGAGTTTGGGAGGAGCAAATCGGCACGAGACTCGTCCCGTGGAAGAGGAGCAAGAGGAGGATGCTGGGACCGTGCCACATTTGTATAGTGCCCGCCGGGGTTGTAGAAGCCGGGCCACCGCTCGAGTGCCGCCGGTTGGGCTGGTTCGGTAGGGCGCTTGCCGCGCCGCCCTCGAGCGTGAGGTAACCACCTCCCGCCCCGGCCTCATCGCTGCAGCCGGAACACCGCGAGCAAAGGGGCGGTTGGTGGAGGCCGACGCAGGCTGGACGCCGGAGGAGAGCAGAGCCGTGGCCGAAGCGGTCTTGCGGTTGTTCATGTGAAGTTCTTCCAAGAGGAGGTTAGCACGGGCTTCAAGGAAGGAGGAAGGGTCCGCCCGTTGGAGGTGTGGCCGATGGCGGTGAACTTCTCGCCGAGGCCGCGGATGACATGGAGGACGAGTCCGGTGGGAACAAGTTCCCCAAGCTCGTGAGCGATCGCCATGGTCTTGTATCGGCGGCAGAATCGGCAATGGAGAGATCCCTTGATGAAAGCGCGAACTCGGCGTCGAGGTAGAGGATGCGCGATTCCGGTTCTTAGGAACGGGTTTCAACGGCAAGCCGTGTGCGTGCAGAGTCCGTCGCTCGTGACGCCTCGACGAGATCGGTGGAGAGGGTGCCGAAGATCCAAGATTTGACGACGCAATCCATGCGAATCCAGTCGGGAAGGGCGAGGTTGGGGTTGTCGCCGAGCACGTGGTCTTCGAGGAGTATTTTCCTGGCGAGGAGGAAAAGTTCGCGCCACCTAAGTAGTGACCGGAGGTGAGGTCGAGGACGAGAGGAACCAAGCAAGAATGTTCCGGACACCCACGGCTTGAGCATGAAGGTTGGCGATGGCGGCGGCCGTGGAGGAGAAGAGCGTCGTGGAGGGAGGAGGGCTTCGTGGGCGGACTCGGCCGAGTCGTCGTCTCCGATCGCAATGGCGGCACTCACAGGCTGCTGCGCTAGAGCAACTGAGGCCCGATCCGCGGCGGCCGCTTCTTGGGAAGCGATGGCGGCCTCGCGCTCGGCGGCTTCGGCCGCAAGAGCGATGGCGCGGATCTTGGCGGCGGCGGCGGCGACATCGAGGGCGCCGTGGCGCGAGCCGACTCGGTCCTGCAGTGGCGTCGCCGTAAAGGGCTCGACATCGGCAGGAGGAGAAGAAGCTGGCGGCGAGCCGCCTGGCATGGGGAATGGGGAAAGAGGTTTAGGGTTAAGCGGAAATGGGTGGACCGGATCGACCGACGGTGGATCGAACGGCTGATACCATGTAGGAGAGTAAATGCACTGTATTCAGTGTATTGATGATTCAGACAGCAGTGTAGGGCACATATATATATAGGCAAGGATGTCTAGGGTTAGGTTAATAGAATCATGGGCCAACCTGGGAGATCCTTGCCTATACTTAGCACACATGGGCCTAAAGCCAAAATACCCAAAGAGCCCAAAGAGACTAACAGTCTAACACTTTCAACTGCTTACACTGAACTACCAAACACCATACTGTAGACCCAACAAAGCCATTAGAAAACCTAACTACAGATGTGGTGGCCACATAGACAAGAGCATAATTAAAAAAATCTGCTGTAAACCACATAGCAAACTGTCAAACAAGACGAGTAGGCAAATGACAATGGAAAAAACTGGTTAAAACTTAATATAATAACATTAGATCTATTACTGTTCAGAAAATCTGCCAATTCAGGGATAAGTGATACATTGAGTTAGGACCTTCTAAGCTAAATCAAGCAGTTGGTACACGATTGATTTGGCAGGGCTTCACATTGTTCTTGCACATAATATCAGTATTTCAATAATTCTTTCACCAAATGTACCAAAATAGCAGCGCAAGTAGCAAAGTTTTGCTGGGAATGACCATAACCAATTTTTTACCAGTTACTGGCCAAGTTGTTGGGTGCTACCTCTGCAAGTATCTTGCTTAATATAGAGCTGGTTATCACTAACCAGCCAGGCAGAAACCAATATCTTCCATCAACTGTTAGCCTAGAACCAAGTGGTAAACATTTTTGTAACCCTGTCTAGATGTGAACTAGGATGCAGGCTGCTTCACACTTGTGACGTTAAATATGTTAATTCTATATAGCACATATCATATGTGTCCAAAATTGTCATAAAGACCTAACAAAGCTAAGAACTTAAGGTGCTACTAAAATAGTGAGATAGCGAAGGGGATAGAGACGAAGATGACAAGGTTTAACATGCAACATAACACTAAGCCGGAACTTGTGAATCGAGTTTATGACTTAAAAATGTAGGATGCTATTATGCTGCTCATTGATGACAAATAATTGTCCTTAAAAACACAGTCTAGAAAATTACTACCCAGATGCAACGACCCAACCTACCATATAATCAACACACATCTGCCTAGCCATGTCATAAGCTTCTGGATCACCATAAACTTGATCAGCAACTGCTCTGAACAGACAATTCCCATCTTCTGCCATCTTCCTGATTTCAAATCCTTTCATTCGCCTTAGGTCATGTTCAAACATATGCTCCCTTTCCTGAGGCAAACTAAATTACATGAGCAATTGCTGAAATACAAAATTATGCCTACTCATGTACATCACAAAAGTGGCCACTAATAATATAAGCAAGAAATGTTGACATTTTCTGGACCAAGATTAGATAGGCATGTCTACTTACTATATCAGAATAACTCAAGGAATCATTTAATATTCATAAAACTAATTAAAAACAGCTATTTAAAATTTGTATCATTTGAATCCAAAGCGTCTATTGCATAATCGTCACATCACATGATCAATGCTGGCGTAGTAAATAAAACAGCTATACATGTAACATGAGAAATTAAAGCTCCCGTATAAAACAGAACCAGACAAGAGAGCATACCAAATCATCATAACTAGAGGCGTAACAGGGGCCCTGCTCATCTGCACTATTGTACCCTTCACTATCAGCAAGTGACCTAGGTGAAGAAGGCCGAGAACCCGAAGCAGATGTCCGAGCTGCCACCGGTGGCCAAGCAACTGGCCTTCTTGAAGATCCAATCCGCACACTGTTCGAGCTTCCATACCCCATTCTCCTCAACCCATTATTACCAGATGATGGTTTCGGTGGTGGCGCTGGTGGAGGCGGTGGGTGTGATGCTGCACCAGTCATCTGTGATGGCCCAGTGCCTGAATGCACTGAATTCCCCTGCTCAAACTGATCAGAAAACTGGAGCCCTGTTAGTTCCTCAACCAAGAAAGCAGGATCGATCACATTGAAGTCATCCTTGGGAGGTTTCTCCCTCACATCCCTCTCCTCCGCAGAGCTTGAGCTCTCCGATACGGGATCAACCAGCCTCAAAGGCTCATTGCTATTACTAATGTTATCGCTGTCCTCAAGTAGATGCTCAGCTATATCTTCCGAAGCTAAGAGCTCCAGTGGCTGCGGTTGAGGCTGCACGGTCAGCTCCTCCTCCCGGGCTGCTGCTGCTGGCTGGTTCTGCTGCTGCTGCGGTGTCTGTGAGCCCAAGCGGCCAGAGCTGGATGAGGAGCCACCGGCCCCACGCTGTACGACGATCTTCGTCATCTCCCACTCTCCTCAGCAAAAGCTCCACGTCTCGACACCAGCACTCCCCTCGAATCAGAGGGATATAAGGGCGCCTTTATCGCGCGTACGGACCTTGGGGGCGGTGAACCAGGCGCCTCCGCCGCCGCTGCCAAGGGAGCTGCTCCTCTCGTCGTCGCCGGCGGCCAATCTGAGCATTCCACTGCCAATTCTCATCAGAACCAGGGCGACACCGCTCTCCTCGAAGCCTCAGACCACAAAACCCTAGCTCCCACGAGATCGAGACACGCAGGCTAGTCGCGGCAGGGGCGGCGCGCCACCCTCCCAAAACCCAAAATCACCCGCCAATCCGATCAATTCCGACGAAACAACACCAATTTCCTAAGACTTCCTTTGGGGGTCGAGCGGATTACCTCGTCGGGGAATCGGGCGGAAGGGTTCGATTCGCGAGCGGCGGAGATGGGCTCGGGATAGAGGTGGGGGATTCGCGCTAGGGTTTATGGCCAAATCGAATCAACAATTTTTGGCTCCGTCGCGACCGCGTGAATTTGTCGCTATTGCTTTGGGGATTTTGGGTGGGTGGAGAGAGAGAGAGTAGTAGGTGAGGGTGGGAAGGAGACGATGGGGAGGAGGAAGCAGTAGAGGTGAGTGCGGAAATTCTGTCGGCTTCTCACACCTAATCAACTGGAGAAGCCAGGGAAGCTGAACAAAGATACGATGCTTCCGATAAACTGTGTAAATTTCCTTTTTGGTCGCCTGGCGTACTGGTTCTTGCACTGGTGAAACGTGGCATCTACTCGCGTCGCAAATGGCCACACTCGGGACAATTCTGAGCACAAAGCTTGGCTCTAGAGGTGTCCAAACGGGCCGGTTTTAACGGCCGCACCGCGCCCGCCATCGTTGGTCCGCCCGCGACGACGCAAGACGGAGGCTAAGCGGGCGGGCCAAGCACGCACGCCCCGCTTAGTAATCGGGCCGCCGCCGCCCGCACGGCACGGCACGACACGCACGCCTGCCCCCGGACGGCACGGCACGGCACGCCCGGCCGCTTAATTTGAAAAATAGCGGCTTTTGACCGTTGGAGGGAAAAATTCGGAAAAATAGCAAAAATTCAAAAATCTGAAATTTTTCCTATAAATAGGGGCAGCGGCCTCCATTTTCCACACCTCAAACCTCACTCTCATCTCTCGGTTTAGCTGTGAAAATCCGAAAGTGTTTGCGCAAATTTGGTGAAAATTCGGGCAAAATTAAAAATTCAAAAATCTTGAAAGATTTTGTAGGAGCTACAAAGGAGGTAGTAGTCTTGTCTTATTTTAATTCTTGGTATTATTTGTTGGTTTAATAGTAAGTTAATCGTTCTTTTATATTTCAATTTGCGCTGATTTAATGGAGAACTACGATTTTGAACTCTCCGACCGGCCTCTCGTGGAGGATATGCAACTGTTTCAACAAGCATATCCATCCGCGAGGACATACAACAAACCGGAGAGGAGGCCCGGTGAAGCATATCCATCCATCTTCTTTGGCTCAACAAGTGCATCCACAACGCAAAGCACGGTGCAAAAGAACAAGAGCCAAGACATCGGCTTTGGAATGATTTCGACAAGAAGATCAAGACCGACGATGATGGAAATTCAAAGAGGTATGCCGTTTGTAAAATTTGTGGTAATGAACTGATCGCAAAATCTTCAAAGTGGGACGGGTCACCTACAACGACATGCTGAAGTCGCAAAAAGAAGGCAAGGAATACAAATCGCCGGAACCGCAATACAACCCCGACGGCTCGACGTGCGTGGGAGTACAACCTGTAGGTAGCTCGGGAATCTCTTTGTAGATTGATTGCTTCTCAAGATTTACCTTTAAATTTTGGTGAGTCGATGCTTTTGAAAATATATTAGAAATGCTCATAACCCTAGATTTAGTTACGTATTCAGCAAACAACAACTAGAGATTTAATTAAATATTATAACAATTGTCGTGAAAATTGAAAGAAATGTTTCATACATGTACATTCTCTATCGCTTTGACATCCGACATATGGAGTGGTAGGCTAGAAGATTATATTAGTGTTGTTGCTCATTATGTTAATGATGACCGGATAATGGAAAAAGAATTATAGGATTTAAATTAATTAATGTTTCACATAATGTTGAAAATATTGCAAAAAGTATTATTAGAGTTGTAGAAGATTTTGGCCTCACGGATAAAATTTTTCTATAACTTTAGATAATGCACCGCAAACACTAGAGCTATGGAAATTCTTACTCCTATGTTTAATTCTTATGCACAATCTTTTTTACTGCATCAACGTTGTGCTTGTCATATTATTAATCTCATTGTTAAATCTGGTTTAAAAAGATTAAATGCTTGTATTGATTCTTTTAGGGATGCAATTTCATTTATTAATTGTTCTAACCAACGAATAGTCGATATAAGAGTTTTTGCGTAGCAATGAACGTTAAATCCTAGAAAATTTGGTTTAGACATGCCTGTTAGATGGAACTCTACTTACCTTATGCTTAAACATATGTTGCCATATAAGAGCACATTATCGTATTCCTTCACACCCAAAGCCATCAATCTCGTAGCTCCAAGAGAACCCAAGTTAGAGACCCCGAACTTCATCGAGGGCGATTGGGTTGTTGGTCAAAAAATATTTTCCTTTCTAGAACTTTTTCATAAAGCTACACTTTGTCTTTCTGGAGTATACTACCCTACATCTCCTCTAATTGTTCATAACATTCTTGAAATTGCCACTCACCTAAAAGCTTTTGAAAATGATCCTATACTACGGATGTCAGTAGTTGCCATGAAAACTAAGTTTTAAAATATTGGAAGGAAATTCCTATTTTATATGCATTCGCCTTTATTTTGGATCCTAGGGCCAAACTCAAGGATTTATAAATGTTTTACAACTTTTAAGTGATGCTACCGGGTTTAGACTATCGTATATACTATACTCTCATATGATAAATTATATGAGGTATATGATAAATATGAAAATAAGTTTGGGTGCATGCGTTTGAAAGACCCCGTAGTCCCTAGCACCTCTAGGGGGACTATGCAATGGGGCAAGATTTTTGGTTCTTCGTCTAGGGATTCTCGTGCAGGTGCAGGTACACAACAATCGGGAGGAAGACGACAAAGCACCGAGACCTATCAAGCTATCTCAACAAAGGATAGCGTGAGCTTCGGCGAGTTGAACATCCTCTCATGGTGGCAAACCCGAGGTATCATATCGATGCTATCCATATTAGCACGGATGTGTTGATCGCTTCTGTCTCTACGCCTCCTCGGTCGAGATTCGGTGTTTCCTAAGAATAATTGAGGAGCGACGAACAAGTCTCTCCAACGAGATGGTCAAGTACTTCGACCGTCAAAGACCGGGAACAAGTCAATCAAGACTTCAACATATCTGCAGATAATAAAGATTTAGAAGAATCTTTTGAGAATTTGTATTTAGATAGCAATGAATAGAATTTTCAATATTTTCTTCACATCGGACCACTAATGAGCTTTATAGGTCAGTACTCTTTTTCTTTACCAAGGTTTTCTCAAATTGAGTTTTACTTGGTAAAGTTTTTAATGAGCGACCATCCCATGTAATTTAATAAATTAATAAAGCTCATTATGTCATTGCAAATATTTATTTTTATGATTAACAATGTCTACATTTTTATATATTTTTTCTGATTTTTTCCTGATTTTTCTATATTTTTACAATTTTTCTTATTTTTTCAATTTTCTTATTTTTTCTTTTTTCTGGCTAAGCGGGCTGGGCGGTGAAGACGTCCTGCTTAGCCTTAACTGCGTTCGGCCGCAAGACAAGACGCCAACCGGCCGTGCTCGGCTCAGACCGCTGACCATGGTAAGATAAGACTGGCTTGCTTATTACACGGCCTTAACGGCCGTGCCTAAACAGTAGTGCCTAAGCAGTAGTCTTGAGCCAGGGCCCGTCTTGCGTCTTGGCCGCCGACGCCCAATGGACACCACTACTTGGCTCCTGCGAAGCTTCCTCGGGGCCGGACGGTAAATTTTCCCGCACGCTTTTTCCCGGGAATCTGCACAGGCTCTGCAGCCGAGTTTTTTTAGGATAACTCATTATTTATTTAAAATTACAGAAATATACCTATCAAATTTTTTTTTACGAAAATAGACTTAATCGTCCAATGGTTGAGCGACTGGAGCCTTTCGTCCAACCCAGTAGCGACACAATACATGTCGCCCTACCTTGGAGCGACTGCATCTAGTCACCCTACCGTTGGGCGATTTTCATGCAGTCGCCCAATGGGACGACGACTAGATACGTCCCCCATGAATGTTTTAGATTTTGTCAATTTTGTAATTTTAAACTGGTAAAAATTCTGCTGAAGTTGTAATAAAAGTCTATATTCATTGTATGTTGTAGGTGCGTAAATAATTTTTCAAAATTTTTTTTACGAACGATTGACCGTAAAACAATTGATACATACGACGGTAAGTGATATTTTGATGCGCACTATTCGGATGTCGTAGGTAATGAGTAAAAGTAAGTACGACACAGTACTAAAAAGTTCACATGGTAAAGAAAGAACGTAAGTAGTACAAGAAACAATAGTGTACAATCAGGCGCCACCCTGGCCTACCCCGTCCCCACGCCCATGTCGGCCCCGCTTGGCCGTCCTCCGGTGCAACGGGTGACGACGCTCCGAAAACGTAAAACGATCTGGAGCATATCACACCCGCCTCTGAGCTGGTGGAGTCACCGACATCTCGATGTGTGCCCTCCGGCACCGGGAGGGCATCACGAGAGAACCTCTGGTGCTGTCTCAGGAGGTGCAGACCCAGACGGCCGCCTAACCCACTCAGAGAAGTACTGGTCCACATCCTCCGGGCTCGCGGTGGGGCCGTGTCGGGACTCGGACTCGAAATGACCTGCGAAAGTAATATCATTAGTTTCAGATATAAAATATTACGATAAAACGGAGATCGTACGATACGTACCCTCAGTGAAGGTCATCGCGCCTGGAGAAGGGGCATATGTCGAGTACACCCTCTGTGTGGGTAAACCAGGGATGTACGGAGAGCGCAAGAACAGCTGGCCTGCCGGTGTACAAGGCCGTCCCCAGGCAGATCCTCCAGCCTCGTCCGGGTTAGGTGGTGTAGGACATGCCCACGTGGAGCCTCCAGAGTAGTGCCACGCCGGTCGAGGCGGCACCGGTGGCCGAGTCGTCTGTGCGCTGAGCGTGGGTGTGGAGACCGTCGGTAGCCTCGTGCAGGATAGCAGGCTAACGATACGTCTACACCCGGCCTCCACCCGACGCAGAAAGCTGACGTTCTCCTCGTGAGTCAACTCCGCACCTGTGGCGATGGTCCGACTGGTACAGGAAGCGCCTGTCGTAGTCCAAACTGTCGCATGATTCGCTGGGGTGCGTAGTCCTACACGAAGATATCGTACACGAGCTTCCGGCGCGTGAGCCAGAAAGCTCGGTCAAGAAAGCATAGTGCAGACAGCCCGTCAGGAGCACGGGCCTGCAGTGTTGTATCTGTGTAAGGCTCCCAGCGCACATTATCGGTTGTGAGGCGGTCAAACAGCTCAATAAAAGGTAGGTACGTCGTCAAGAAATGAAAACAACGGCCGAGCGCGCCGCGCTTTTAACCCACCCCTAGTCGCCACACGGTTGGCAGATTCACCAGGTGTCGCCTCTGGGTTGGGCGACAGGCTCCAGTCGCCCAACCATTAGGCGACTGGAGCCTATTTTTGTAAAAAAATTATGTGGGTATATTTCTGTAATTTTGAATAAAAATAGATTATCCGTACAAAAAATTCCTCTATAGCCAGCCAGTCTGCGAATTTTTTTAAAAATAATCCATTTTTCTTGCGAAAATATAAAATTATACCTATAAAAAATTTACCTTTTAGTCTATATTTTTGTAGTAAGTAAATAGTTTGTTTAGTGTAAAGAATAGTATTACTAGCATCCATAAAAAAATTATAGTTAGAGAAAAAACAGTATAATTTCAGTTAGATGGCTAGAAAGAAAAGTAAAAATTAGAGGAGAAAGAAAATAAAAGGGAGGATAAGCGCGCGTATAAGTAGAAAAGCATGTTAGACAACATTAAAAAAATTTGGTATTGACGTAAAAATGTAAAACAATAGTAGACAATATTTATGATTATTGTGGCCTCTGCTTTAGAGAATGAACGACACCTTAACCATACGGTAGTGTAGTTGTTCACGATAGGCGAACGGTTGTGAAAATGTAAATTACAGTACATCAGTACTTCCATAATGTGTGATGCGTGACTAGTTGTAATATTGAAAATATTTGCATATAGACATTAGCCATGCTAGTACCCACTAGATTGAAAGTGCATTATGGTGTTGGCACAGTTTGTGAGGATTCGTACAATGTTGACTTAGAGTAGTTCTCCGCAGACTACTCTGGTACACCTGGATGGCGAGAATGCACGAATCATAGATATGATATACTGGCTCACCCATAGCTTCTTCTTAGACCCTGAGGTGTGCAGCGTCGTCACATAAGGGCTTTGGAGTCGGTCTTCCACAGACATTATATGGGAGTTGAGAAGATTGATACGCACGATTGTGTGGAAGGGCTTTCTGGAAGGTTGCCGGCGTTGTGGATACGAGTGCGTGCTACTTGTGCAACCATACAAAAAGAAGTTGTATAAGGCCCTGCCGACGGATATCATCCAGACGGTGGAAGCAGCTTGGGCGCCCAGCATATTGGTGAAAAAGAGGACTCGGAGGTTGGTGTTACAGAGGGTGCAGAGGATGTTACTCGTGATGAGGCCAACGCGGTAGATGCAGGAGATGAAGATCGGTCACTGCATACTGAGCCTACAAGATAAGCTGATGAAGGGGAGCTTATGAAGTACATAGTGTGTTAAATGGAGAGCGACGACCAGATGACCTGGGCTGAAGAGGAAGTTGTAAAGGAGGACGACGAAGATAGTTCTGATGAGGACGAAGCTTCCATCCCCCAGGAATGTAATAGATTTGACGCTAAGGGTGTTGTTGCGCATAAGGAGCACGAATCATCATGCGAGTACTATGGTATAGAGGTTCGGTTGCACTCAATATTTGCTGATAAGGCATTCTTGCAGGATGCTATTAAGCTGTAGGCCCTGTCCATGTAGTAGATGTTTAGAGTCATCAAATCTAACCAGGAGCAGTACACCGTCAACTGCAAGCAGACTGGTTGTCCTTGGTGGGTGCACACACATAGACCAAAGTATGAGACTCACTGGATTATCTCGAAGGTGGAGCCGCACTCCTGCATGCTCAGTAGTGTTTTGCCGAGGCATCATAAACTAACGTCTACCTTCATAGCCAATTTGATGTATGAAGAGATAGTGGAGAAGAAGGACATGGAGGCCAAAACATCATGGTGGCTATTGAGAAGAAATTCAAGTATAAGATTAGCTGCGTGAAGGCGTGACATGCTAAGCAAAAGGCTTTGGAAAGACGGTTCAAGTCTTTCGAGGAGGCGTATGACAAACTTCCGTGTATGCTTCAGGAATTGAAGGATAGAAATCCGGACACATACACTGCTGTGAAGGACAAGCCATCTACAACGCCGTTGGGTTTTGTGGTATTACAGATGGCCTTCTTAGCCTTTGGTGCCTGCATCAAGGCTTTCAGGCATATGCTGCCCGTGATCTCAGCTGACAGGACCTTTTTGATGGGGAAATACAAGGGCCGGATCCTTACGGCCATTGGCGTTGATGGAAACAATCAAATTCTGCCATTGGCCATCGCATTTGCCGACAGTGAGAATTACGACAACTAGTTGTGGTTCCTTTGACATTTGAGGGCGGGAGTTGTTGGAGCTCATCCTAGTGTGTGCATAATCCATGATCGCCACGCTTGGATGCTGAAGACCATAAGAAAACTTTAGCAAAGACCCCGAGGAGCCATTCTCTTGGTCGGATATGAGGAACAGATGGCGCATTCGCCACCTGGGGGTAAACTTCTTTAAGCAATTTCTGAACCAGCCGTTAATGAAGCTATTTAAAAGACTGGCTATGCAGAACCAACAGTGCAAATTTAATGCTCTATGGGCGCTGTTGGATGAGCACAGCAGGGAGGACATCAACGAGACGAACAAGGGACCGCCCATTCCTAGGACGGCACAACCCGGATGCCTCACACCACTGGTAGAGCCTGAACCTACTGGTCCGAGGAGGATGACCTCAAGGAACATCAAGTGCTTTTCACCACTGGATCGAGGTAGAGCTGTTGCAGAAGTGGTCCCTACTGCACGACACGGACAGCGCAAGGTATGGCATAATGACTACTAACCTTGCAGAGGTGTATAACTGGGTTCTTAGAGGGCCTTCGTTCTTAGCCCCTCGTCGCCATCATGGAAAGTGTTCTGCACAACATAATAGCTATTTCAGGGAGAGACGTGCAAATGCCGCACTTGATACTGCCAACCCATAAACATTGTATTGCTCGAAATTTACAGCGTACACGCAGGCGAAGGCAGAGAAAGGCCAGTAGAACATGGTGTACGTGATGGGCAATACGGAGCATCATTTCGATGTGCTCCTCCAGGATAGAGCCGGATTTGGGACAGCTCATTCTCTTGTCACCCACGAGGTATGCCTTCGAGGTCATGTGAATGAACCTAACTGTATGTGCAACAAGCCGAAGCTCTTACACAAGCCATACTCTCATGTCCTCGCTGCATGCGGGATTGTGCACATGGACCCTTCGAACCTCATGTCCATGTAGCTCTTCAAGGAGAGTGTGACGCAGTGTTAGATCGAGGAGGCGCACTAGAGGGGGTGAATAGATGGTCTAAAAAAGTTTCTCTAATTAATTGTCAAATTATATTTATCCAAACCAACTATATAATGCGAAAACTTAACTCAAATTGGTTTAGCACAAATATCGCCTAAATCAATTAGGTTTACCTAAATGCACCAACAACCTAAGTCTATGTCAAAGTTTTGCAATTTTAGGGTGACAAGCAATTAGTTTAATTCTATGAATGCAAATTACTTGAATGTAAATAGAGCACAAGGAAATAAACCACAATCAACACGGTTGCTTTTTACCGTGGTGATTGGAGACTTACCAGTCTCCCTTAGTCCACGTTGAGGTTAGCCTAAATGAATTAGATTGGCTCCACAAATTAAACCGAAACACCCCAATCCACTAAGGTTGCTCTTCCTCCACTCCGGAGATGGCGAGTAACACACCACTTATAATTCGTTAGGCCTTCTCACAAGCTTCTTGAGAATATCACCGCGTATTACGTCTCCAACACCATCTAGAAGTCAGCAAACTCCAAGAGTAATAAGTCAACCCTCTCACTTAACTCTCACTATGTGCAACGAACGCACACCGCTCAAGTGGATATACAATCTACCTCTAGATACAACACATGCATTCTAGAGCCTTACTCCTTGTTCACAAGGTGCAACACATGCATAATTGAAAAGAGGAACTCACACTAGCTCAACAAAGTAAAATAAAGTGAAGTATTACTATCTCCAACCGGCCACAAGGGGGTATATGTACGCCACACCTCAAAACTAGCCGTTGGAACAGAAAATCGGGATTTCCGGAAGTACCACAAGTAAACAACTGGTACTTCCGCTCCCGTCAGCAATGGTCAGAAAACTAGCCGTTACAGACAAATCCGGTAGTTCCAACGTGCAAAGTCTAGACTACCGATCATCAGAAGAATTGTAGCACTCGAGTAGAACTAGTGATTTTCTCGGGGACAAGAAGACTTCACACAGGTGTCTCTCTAGAAAAAACGCACCGCTACACAAGCCAGTCGTTCCAAAACTCGGATGTACTGCTCACACAGAGCCAATAGTACCGCCCGCTGATTGGACCACTCACACAGAGCCGATCGGACCGCTTACACAGAGCTATTCGAAAGTATCGATCGTCGACTACCCTAGTCCTCGACCACATAGGATGATTCAACCACTCAGGTCTCTAACCACGTTGTTCGGTTCAACCACACAGGTCTCAGACCATCCTGATCTTCGACCATGTTGTCTAGATCGACTACACATGTCTCTGACTATGCTGATCTCCAACCATACTAGTCTCCGACTACGTTGTCCTATTCGACCAGATAGGTCTCCAACTACGTTGATCTCCAACCATGTTGGTCTCTGACCACGTTATTCGGTTCAACCACATAAGTCTTCGACCACATTGGTTTTGACCACAGAGGCTTCGACCATGTCGATCTTTGATCACGTCAATCTTCGATCACACAGATCTCCGACTATCATGTCGATCTTCGACCATGTTGTATCAATCACGTCAATTGGACCATGTTGGTTTTGACCACACAGGTCTTAACTACTTCGGTTCTGACCACGTCAGTTTGACTACGCTAGTTTTGATCACACAAATCTCGATCACGTTGGTTCGACCACGCTAGTTTCGACCACACTGGTTTCGACCATCCTGGTTTTGATCACATAGATCTCGACCATGTCAAATCCGACCGTCTTGGTTTGACCACACTGGTCTTTGATCACACAGATCTCGAGCACGTCGGTTTCAACCATGCTGGTTTCGATCACACAGATCTCGACCACATCGGTTTCGACCATGTTGGTTTCGATCACACAGATCTCGACCACATCGGTTTCGACCACATTGGTTTCGATCACACAGATCTCGACCACGTCGGTTCTGACCATGCTGATTCAACTACTCTAGTTCGACCATGTCAGCATTTGACTACGTTGATCTTTGACCACGTAGGTTATCAACCACATCGATCTTCGACCATATCGATCTTCGACCACTTTGGTTCGACCAAGTCGGTTCTGACCACTCTAGTCCCCGACCACGTAGGTCTTCGACCATCAGTGAATGCGGTAGTTCCATAATTACAACATTGGTAATTCTGTTCAGCGGTAGTACCGTAGAATACATTGTGGTGGTTCTAAGTTCCCTGAGAAGTGCATAATCCTATGACTTTATATAATTTGTTCAATAATCTACACAAAAACATGATATAAGAAAACGAACCTGAGCTTTAGAATACTATGTGGAAAGACTCCTAAACAAATAAAATCATTCATTTCAAATCCCAAAATCCTGCCACCTAGCCAAAAAGGCATATAATTTCCAAATCATCATTTCATGGATGTGGAGACCATGTAGCAAATGTAAGCAGATCTTTACGCATGAAACCCATTAATGTTATCTCTGTTATATGCTGCCCTTTCTGAAACCTTATTGATTGCTAGACTTTGCATATCTTAAGGAACAATGCAGTAATGAAATCAGTGACATAACACTGAAGATACTGCAATATGCTAACAAAATATGGTAGCAAATTAGCGATGGATATAAATTTAGATGCAAATAGTCATGATGCTACAATTTTTTGTTACTATTACGTAATTGTTTTTATTTACAATACATTAATACTGTCTTAATTAAGCATTTCTAGAACATTCTTGAGTTGGTAGTTCTCTTCTAACAAAAATGGTGGAGAAAGCCATAAATGTTTTTACCTCACTGGTTAAAATATTGACTTTAGCATGATGATGGATGTTCACTCGCCTTTTTCTCACTGGGAAATATGAAGAAAATTAGTAAATGACACATGAAAAATGTCAAATACTCAAATATGAAGCATGTTGTTAAAAATTTTCTAAAAATTTAGGCCTGCAATCAGTACCTCTAGAGAATTCCGAGTTATGTTGAGGAACACTGGCAAGTCTCCGCTGCAGTGCTACCTAAACAGGCCAGCACACTGAGGTGCTGATACCACACTCCAATAGTCCGGAAATCAAGTCTCACTAAACAGGAATCAGAATAATGTTGTTCAATTTCTCTTTCAGAGTTGTTCAATGAGCAGATATTAATTCCAACTAAACACGTGTTTATAAAAGGAACAGAGGAAGGAACTCACTTCAGAAACGGCTCCATACATCTTGCAATTTGCTTAGCATAACTACCAAGTACCAATAAATTTAAATTTAAAACTCAACTTAATAGACCTCAAAATCATAGAGTTCCTAACAAAGTTGGCATTTTAAAAACTATTGTATATTGCTGCAGTAACAGTTTAGAGTTGTACCATTGCTGCAGCAACTGAAGGCATGATGTTCTAAAAATCTGAACACACAACAAATTAAAATGACAATATTTCACCGAAAAGGGCAAACTTACAACATGCTTGCGTTCATTCCGGAAGAAACAATTGGATTTGAATGCTAAAAGCTCAGATTGCCAACATGACGAAGCCAAATATATGATTTGTCTGTTACTCGCTGGACTCTTGCTGTTGGTGATAGCAAGATCCTTACTCTCATGGAGAGGAAGACACTTGGAGATGGGGCAATTTTTTCTATTTCTCACACAATGCCTTACCAACCCGAGGGGTTGGGGATACATATTATAGGTCGCCAACCAGCCAAGCATATGCTAAGATCTTTGTCCTAGATGCTAAAGCGATCTTTGTCCTAGATGCTAGTCAAGGATGCTAAAGCGATCTTGTCCTTGATCTTGTCCTAGATGCTAGTCAAGGATGCTAAAGCGATCTTGTCTAAAGCGATCTTGTCCTAGATGCTAAAGCAAAAGCTGTCCTAGATGCTAAAGCGGATCTTTGTACAAAGACCGCAGATACAAAGACTTATTCATCATTCTCCCCTAAGTCTTGTACGTGCGTCTTGTGGGGACGTTGAACCATCCCGATCCTAGGCGAGCTCGAGGAATTTGATCCTCCCGAGAGGCTTGGTGAGCGGTCCGCAAGGCGATCGTGGTGTTGATGTAGCTCGCCTTGACACCGCCTTCATCCAAGCGACCTCGGATGAAGTGGTACTTCACCGGATGTGCTTGCTCCGTTCGTGGAAAACGGGGTTCTTCGCCAGAGCCAGGCGGACTTGCTGTCCACCCTGAGTGCCACCGCCTCAGTGTCTCTACCGAGGAGATCACCAAGCAGTCGAGCGAGCCAGAGCGCCTGAGTCGAAGCGGTGGAAGCCGCTATGTACTCGGCCTCACAGCTGGACAGGGCCACCACCTGCTGCTTGACTGACTGCCAGCTAACGAGGCACTTGCCGAGGAAGAAGAGAATCCCGCTTGTGCTCTTCTTTGGTGTCGATGTCGCTGCGTGGTCGCCGTCGCCGCATTCGATGAAGTCTTGCGCCGCCACGGACACCTCGGGTAGTGCAAGCCGTGGTCGGAGGTGCCCGCAACGTAGCGGAGGATCCTCTTCACGGCCTGCTGATGCTCCGTCGTCGGTCGCTGCATGAACCGACTGACGTAGCCAACGGCGAACGCCAAATCTGGACGCGTGTGGACGAGGTAGCGAAGGCTACCCACGATGCGCCGATACTGCGTCGCGTCCACCTCCTCCGCCGTGCTCTCACGACTCAGCTTCAGCCTCTCCTCCATAGGAGTGTGGGCTGGGTTGCAGTCGGTGAGCCCGCCCAGCTCGACGGTGCGCTTGGCGTAGGCGGTCTGACGAAGGGAGATACCGGAGCTGTCCTGGTGGACCTCGATCCCTAGGTAGAAAGAGAGGAGCCCCAAGTCGCTCATCTGGAAGGCGGTCTTCATCTCCGCCTTGAACGCCTCGACCTCGGCCTCCTTGGAGCCGGTGATTATCAGGTCGTCGACGTAGACGCCCACCAGCAGGGCGTTGCCGCCTTTGCCCCGCCGGTGAGACCGACCTCGTGTGCGCTCTGCTGGAACCCCATTTGCTTGAGGGTGGAGTCCGACTTAGCGTTCGGGCTCGTGGTGCTGCCGCAGCCGTGAGGGCCTTGCGCAGTGAGAACCTGCCCTCCTTGCCGGGATGACGAATCCGGCGGTGACGGACGTAGGCCTCCTCCTTCAAGTCGCCGTTGAGGAAGGCGGACTTGGCGTCCATGTGATGGACGCGCCAATCCTCTGGGCGCAAGTGCGAGGAGAAGACGAGCGGACTCCATGCGCGCGGCGGGTGCGGGCGTCATCAAGTCGATCCTCTGCGCATGAAACCTCGTGCCACCAAGCGCGCCTTGTGCTTGACGATGGCGCCGGCTTCATCCCGCTTCAGCTTGAACACCCACTTAAGGGTGATCGCGCGGTGCCCGGTAGGAAGATCCGCCAGCTCCCACGTCTTGTTTCGCTCGACGGCGTCCATCTCCTCCTGCATCGCGGCACACCATGCCGCGTCTCTCTCCGCCTCGGCGAAGGAACGAGGCTCGCCGTCGTCCTGTGCGAGGTGCAGCTCCGCCTCGAAGTCGCGTTGCGCCAGTCCAGGGACCGGCTGCTCGCCGAGGAGGTCGTCCACGGTACGGTAGCGCAGAGGCTCGCCGCCATGGTAGGCGTCGATGCGGTCCTCGTCGTGAGACAGCGGAGTAGCGAACTCCACCATGCGCTGCTCGTCATAGACCGAAGCTGTTGGGGCCGATCCCGGTGGTGTGGCCGCCGGTGCAGGAGAGTGGTGAGCCGGTGCGGGAGAGCGTGGAGTGGCCGGTGCCGAAAGTGGTGGAGCACTCGCCGGAGCTGGTGGCGAGCAAGGTGTCGAGGTGGACGAGCTCGGTGAAGACAGTGCTAGCTCCCGGCTCTCTCGAAGTGGGCGTGATCGACAACAAAGTCCACGAGTCGAGTCGAACCGCCGTCCACCGCCTTGTCCCACGTCCAACCTCGCCTTCGTCGAACACAACGTCCACGCGAGATGCGGACGCTTGTTGTGTGACAGGTCGAGGATGCGGTGAGCCTTGAGCCCTCCGCGTGGCCGATGAACACTCCGGAGTGCTCACGCCGTCGAGCTTACCGATGTGGCCAAGCTCCTTGGCGAGCGAGGGAGCCAAGACCCGCAAGTGGGAGACCGCCGGCTTGCGCCCATGCCAAGCCTCGTGCGGCGTCCGCCGGCGCGCCTGGTAGGCGAACGGTTGAGGATGTAGACGGCCGTCACCACCGCTCCCCCGAGCAGTGGCATCCCCTGCGCTGAGGAGGGCCCGAGCCATCCCACAACCGCCTGTTGCGCTGCTCGGCGACGCCGCTTACTGCTGCGGGTCATGCGGTGGCGGAGTAGTAGTGGCGCCAATGCCCTCATCGGTAGATGACGACGCGAACTCGGCCGCCGTGAACTCACCGCCGTTGTCCGTGCGTGGGACCCGGCTTGCGGCCGCACTCCGCCTCCGCAGCAGCCTGCGTGCGCCTGATGGCATCCGCAGCCTCTCCCTTGCTGCTGAGGACCATCACCCACATGTAGCGGGAGAGGTCGTCGACGAGCAGCAGGAAGTAGCGTCGTCCTCCCGGTGTGGCCGGTGTCACCGGGCCACACAAGTCCCCGTGCACGAGCTCGAGCCTCTCCTTGGCTCGGAAACTCGCCTGCTGGGGAAAGGGGAGTCGCCTCTGCTTCGTCAACACGCAGACGTCGCAGAACTGCTCCACATGGTCAAGGCACGGCAGGCCTCGCACCATTTTCGTGGCAGGCCGCCTGGGCCTCGGTGAAGGTGCCCAGCGCTGCGTGCCAGCGCCACGCCTCGTCGTCCGACGAGCGGCGAGACAGAGGGTTGTGCCACCGCACGTGAAGAATGTAGAGTCGATTTTCGCCTCGGTTACCTTGGCAAGAAGGCGGCGAAGGTCCCAAATCCGCAACACCGTGCTCGATCTCGACCATGAGCCGTTCTCATCCACCGTCCCAAGGCGATGATGGAGTTCCGCAGATCGGGGATGTAGTAGGCGCCGGTGAGCGATGCATGCTCACCG
This sequence comes from Bonia amplexicaulis, assembly GCA_036346245.1. Taxonomy (NCBI): domain Eukaryota; kingdom Viridiplantae; phylum Streptophyta; class Magnoliopsida; order Poales; family Poaceae; genus Bonia; species Bonia amplexicaulis. The sequence continues at coordinate 16,317,609 of CM070754.1, read as the reverse complement.
ACACGGAGGTGAGGATGACGGAGCCGACGCCCTTGATTTCCACGCCGGGCGTCCCCAAACAGACGGAGCCTCGGACGCTAGAGTCAAACTCGGCGAAGAACTCCGTCGACCGGTCATGTGATGGGTGGCGCGGTGTCGAGGCACCACCGTCGATCTTGTTGTTGCCGAGCCGTGGCCGAGGAGGCGTGTGCTTTGGCTCGTCAAGGTGGAGGAGAGCCACTGCGGCGGTGCGGCGGAGGTAGTTCGTTGCTCGCATGAGCAATGAACAGAGCCGGCTGCTCCTCCTCCGCCTGCGCGACGTGGGCTGGCAGCGTCGTGGTCGCGACACTCCTTGGCCCAATGACCAAGCTTGCGCAGATTGTGGCAAGAGTCGTCTCGTCTTGGCTTTTGCTTGCCGGTGGCGCCGCCTGGCGCCTCACGGTCATCACCCTCGGCACGTCCTCGCGCCCGCACAGGCGTCTTTGCGCGCTTGCCACAAGATGCCACGCTTGCGGCCGCCTGTCGTGGAAGAAGGCTCCCCCTTCTTCCTGTCACCTTGGCCGGCAGCCCACTGCTCCCGAGTGAGGAGGAGCTTCCCGCCAATGGTGACGGGTCCCGAGAGGCGCTGTGGCTCATCGCTGTCAACGACCTTGAGGCGACCCAACGCCTCCTCGATCGTCATCGTGGAGAGGTCCAGCAGAGACTCGATCGAGCGAGCCATCTGCTTGTACTTCTCGGGGACGCAGCGGAAGAGCTTTTCCACAGCTCTCTCCTCGCCGTAGGTGTCGTCGCCGAACTGTACCAACCGCAATGCAGTGTTGAGACGGAGAGCAAAGTCATCAACGTCCTCACCTGGCTTGAAGGCCAGGTTCTCCCACTCCTTGCGTAGTGCCTGCAATGTAGACTTGCGGGCGCGGTCGCCGCCGATCGTCTTTGCAGAATGGCGTCCCAAGCCTCTTTGGCGATCCGCTTGTTGGTAGCGAATCGCATCTCGGGCGGGACTGCAGCGATGAGAGCATCCAGCGCCCGTCGATCCTGGTCGTAGTCGACGTCGCCGTACCGGACTGCATCCCACATATGCCGCACCTGGAGCCTCACCCTCATCACCGCAGCCCACTCGACGTAGTTGGTCTTGGTGAGGGTAGGCCACCCGCCGCCGGGGCCGACGTCCCTGACGACAGCCTGGTACTCGTGGTGACCACGGTACCGAACCGGGGAGAGAGCCGCGTCGCCTGTGAAGGCCGCGCTCCGTCGACCCGTCGCCGCCGCCGCGTCGCGCGCTTCCTCCAGAGCGCCGCCGCGCGCTCCGCCCTGTCGCCGCCGCCGCCGCGCTCGTGGGCGTCTTGGCCGCCCTCGCGCCGCCGCCCTCATGCCGCCTCCTCCTCCGGTGCTCAAGGTCTGCGTCGGTATTTGTCATCGGCAGAGATGGAGCTGCTGGGCTGCCGAGAACCTTGACCTCCGCTGCCGCCTGCCGCGCATCTGCCGCCGCCGCCGCCTCCCCTCGGCTCTGGCTGCCGCCGCTCCGCCGCCGCCCGCCCTTGACGCCCTTTCGCCGCCGCGGCGTCTCGCCGCCAGCTGTCTCTGCCGCCGCCGCTGCTGCTTTCTGCTGCTGGCGAGCTCGGCCGTCTCGGCGACGCCGCATGCTCGAGGCGATCGGCGTTGAGATCGCCTGCGGACATGGCGCCTACCGGGGCCGCATTGCGTGGAGAGGGGCGCCGACGAGTGCTTGCCTGTCTCCTCCGAGAGGAGTGGCGGGGACAATGGAGCTGCTTCCGCATTTGGGGCCGCCATGAGGCGGAGAAGGAGATGAGCGAGGAGATGCTCGGGCTACGAGGATAGTATGGCTCGATACCACTTGTTACTCATTGGACTCTTCTTTGTTGGTGATAGCAAGATCCTTACTCTCATGGAGAGGAAGACACTTGGAGATGGGGCAATTTTTTCTATTTCTCACACAATGCCTTACCAACCCGAGGGGTTGGGGATACATATTATAGGCGCCAACCACCAAGCATATGCTAAGATCTTTGTCCTAGATGCTAAAGCGGATCTTTGTCCTAGATGCTAGTCAAGGATGCTAAAGCGAGATCTTGTCCTTGATCTTGTCCTAGATGCTAGTCAAGGATGCTAAAGCGGATCTTGTCTAAAGCGATCTTGTCCTAGATGCTAAAGCAAAAGCTGTCCTAGATGCTAAAGCAGATGCTGTACAAAGACCGTAGTACAAAGACTTATTCATCATTGTCGATGTCCTCAACCACCCCGCATAATAATGGATTAACATCAATGATCATATTCTCTACAAGGTTAACATTTTCTGCAAACTTCCCACACTTGTGAAAGTACCGAAGTAAACATGTCATACTTCAAAGATGACTTGTTCAACATTCATATGATAGAGAACCCCTGGATGACTGAAGTGTTACCCTGCCTATAGGCTGCAGAGAGAATAGTGTTGAAGGATACCGAATCATAGCAGACCCTAGGAGAGCTGAAATGATCCAACATCTGCAACGCCTTCTAAAGATCCATGTCCATACAGAACCCTTTCAATATAGTGTTGTATGTTACTGTAGACGGTCAACATCCTTTCTGCCTGTAGTCGGCATGTAATCCAACCTGAGCATTAGATCAAACACCTTCAGAGCAAGGTAAAAGTTGGGGCCACTTATAACCTTCTTGATGAGTCTGTCCACCGCGGTGAAGGTAGGCACGAATCCGCAGCCTGACCACATTTCCTCGAGCACGTCATGCGCGGCATCGAGGTGGCCCAGCCGGAGCAGCCCGTTGAATGCGGTGTTGAAGGTTAGGGCATTCGGCGCCGGGCCTAGGCGGTGCATGTGTGAGATCACCGCGGCGACGTGGCCTAGCGCGGGGCTACCGGACCGGAGGTAGGCATGGAGGAGGGCGTTGTAGTCGGGGACGACGGGTGTAGGAAGCCTTGAGCTTTTTCAGAAATTCATATTCGCATCCCTCTTTGATTCAAAGGATACCATCAACTTTGGCTGTTCAGTTGATAGAGAAGAAATATGAGTTCGATTAGGCATCAATCAAGAGAATACACATTTCCTGTCCCTGTGCCATCACGAACGCCCTCGACTGGTGGGAGCAACCAAGAGATGTGCTGCAGTGATCCTTCTGCTTGTCCTGAAGCCGGGGGCGATTTGGTTAACCTGAACTAGGATATTTGGTTGCTTTCTGGACAATGTAGTTGTTTTGTTTCTTTTCATTTTTGTAGATTGTGTCCTCTACCCCTGTTCAGACCTTTTTTCAGAGATGCGTGCATGTATCTTAGTGAAACTGTAGTTTGTTTTCGGTGTGTATTGTTGCATGTAAGATGTTATGAACCTTAATTTATGGGGGGTAAACATCACCGAGAGAATAGTTGGGCAGCGGCGGTGTAGCGGGAGAGGGAGAGACTATAGATAAGAATGACTTTGTTATTTCTTGCTTGATTCTAATAGCATGTGGTAGTCCTTTTATATAGATAGACTTCTCCCTAACAGATAGAATCTAATCTTAATCATATCCCTAACAAATAGAAACTAATATCATATCTCTAATCATATCGCTACCAAATAGAAACTAATCTCTAACTTTCTAATAATGAATCGATTGGGTCCAAGGCCCACGTCTATGACATTACACCCCTCCAGACATACAGCTCGTCCTCGAGCTGCTATGCGGCGGCCATAGTTGCAGTTTTACGTCGATGAAGTGTGGCACTTTCGACTAAACGGTGCCTACAAAAGAAGACGAATTTTTTTCTTTTTTCCCTCTTTTTTTTCTTCACCGGCTCCTCTACTTCCTATTAAAGACTCTTTGCCTTAGACGCGTGAGGCACATAAGCAGAGGCGGTGATGGCGGAGGCTCCCTGGCGGTGTCGGCTTCAGCTCCTCCACCAGCGATGGTTCTGGCTCTAGCTCTCAGTGGTCGACAGTCGGTGGAGAGCTCCCAGAGGCGGTAGCCGATGTGCGGCCCGGTGACGATGGCTCTAATCGAGGCGGTGTCGGTGAAAGACCGGCGAATCGAGGCGATACCGGTGGAGAGCCCGGTGTTGGGGAAGAACCCAAGGTGAGGCGGTGACGCCAGATCCAGTGCAGAGGAAGCGACGTGCACGAGCCAAATTGATCCAGTCGAGAGGCAATGGATAACCACAACAACGACAGCGACACAGGAGGAGACGACCCAGCGGTGGAGAGCATCGGGTTCGGCCTGGAGACGCTGGATCCGGGTGGATCTGTTCATCCACCAAGCAAAGAATTCCCAGCCACCTTCGAGTTTCCACAGCATTTGGATCTGGAGACAATCGGATCTAATGAAGTTGACCTCGCGTGGTTGGGAAGATGATGACCACTGGCGACGAAGATGAGGGAGTCCTGCACGGTGGCGAGCGCGGGCGTGGAGCACAGAGACCTCGGCGGCGGAGAGGGTGGTGTCACCGACAGAGAGCTTGTCGAGACGGGCTGTGAGCGCCGCCACCTGTTCGATGGTCTCCTTGTCGATGCAAATCTCCTCGTCCTTGGGCACTGACTTTCATGCGCTGACTAGCTAAATAGCTACCGGATGAAATTAGTCAAATGAAACTCCCACATTTCAAGTTAAATGAAATCATGAAACCCTAATTTCCGAAACATAGGGTCCTAATTTCTGAGATGTAAACACTCAATTTTTGAGACAATTTCAGAATATATAAGATTCCAAAAAAATATAGAACCAACTATACTGTGTAAGGAGTTTTCAAAATATATTTTGATCTCATTTTCTATATTACAAAATTCGTGCAGACAATACACATAAACAAATTACGGAGGAAAATTATGAACTTTTAAAGTTGCAAACTTGCAGGTGCTATTCGTCGGCGACAACGTTAGCGTTCATCCCTTTCTCTGCTCCAGCTTCGTCCCGGAACTGCATTTGTTGCTGAACTGTATCACGCTTGGTTCTTACATGACCTGAATCTGGAGTCAATGCAGGAACTCACACACTAGTCAGTAGTGTAGAGAGCTTCAGATCCAAATCAGGATCAATAACCATCTTTCTAGCTCATTGCCTGCTTATTTCGTATTGATTAAAAAAACAGCAATTCGACCAACAAAGAATTTTCTTTCAGTAGAGTTGAATTCACGTTGATAGTGCGCATCGATCAACAACGGATCGACATTCTCTCGAGTCAAGAAGATTTGATCATCTCCCTTTCTCTAAATCTCAACCTGGCCATCAAAGATTTGATCATTTTCCTTTAATTCTTGTATTTGTCTATCTATATATTTCATTATTTGATGTATTGTAAACTACTTGATCGAGTCAAGATCAAGCATCCATCTTCATCTAAACGAGTAGATCAATAGCATCACACTGCATCATTCAAACATCCAAATGCCCCCACAATCTCAACAAACCAAACAAGTTTATCAATCAGATCACATTAGCATGTATCACTACTGTATGTACCACTGGAGACAAGGAAGGATAACAACAGATTGATCTCCTAGTTGGCTACTGTTCCTCTTTCCTCAACACACTCTCCTCTCACTGATCTAGGTCAGCCATTGATTCCACCTGCACCCTGCTCATGATCATCATCGGAGACCTTGTACCTGTACCACTTTGCGCATGCAAGGAACACGAAGAAATTGACCATCCCAATGGCGCCAATCAGGAAGTAGAAGCAGTCCAGCTTCCCCATGTTCAGGTCCTCGGCGAGCCACCCCTTGACGCCGGCTTCGGTGTCCGTCGTCGCGTGGTGCACGACGCTCACCAGGAGCCCGCTGAGGTAGTTGGACAGGGCAAGGCCGCTGAACAGCAGCGAGCCGGCGACGCTGCGCATGTTCTCCGGGAACTGCTTGTAGTAGAACTCCATCTGGCTGACCTGGTTGAACGCCTCCGAGAGCCCCAGCGCCGCGAGCTGCGGCACCAGCCAGAACGCCGACTCCGGCGAGACCTTGTTGTGCGACAACGACGCGCCGCTAGCCACGGCGAGCACGCGCCTGCGCTTCTCGAAAATGCCGGACAGGAGCATGGCCACGACGGACAGTACCATGCCGACGCCCATGCGCTGGAGCAGCGTGATGCCCTCCTCGCGGCCGGTCAGCCTCCTCGCCCACGGCACGACGAGGCGGTCGTAGAGCGGGATCCAGACGGTGAGCGCCAGCATGGGGAAGATGGTGAATGACCCCGGCGGCACCTCGAAGCCGCCGGCGCCGAGGCGGCGGTCGGACTGCGTCGCCTGCAGGACGACGTAGGTGTTGGTCTGCGCGAAGGCGACGTAGTAGACGATGCAGGTGACCCACACCGGCAGGATGCGGAGTATGCACTTGGCCTCCTCCACCTGCTGCATGCTGCACAACCGCCATGGATTCTTGGGGAGGCCATCTTGGTTGACCTCGCTCTTGAGCACCACCACGGCGGCCTTGTCGAGGAACTTGAACTGGTCGGTGTAGGGGAGCCTGGACACGAGCGAGCTCGAGTGGCGCGTCCTGAAGAGCGACACGCCGGGGTCGTCGGGCGCGGCCACACGCCGCTTCCGGAACGCGGCAGCGGCGACGCGGACGACGCTGGCGAGGGGGCTCCCCTCAGGGCGCACACGGACGTAGAGCCCCGCGCCGGCGAAGAAGAGCACGCAGGAGACGAGCATGAGCGCGGCGGGGATGGCGAACCCGACCCACCAGCTCACGTTGCTCTGGATGTAGATGATCACCGTCGACGAGCCGCAGACGGCGATAGTGAAGGTGAAGTAGTACCAGTTGAAGAAGCTGTTGATTCCGCGGCGACCGGACTCGGTGCGCGGGTCGAACTGGTCGGCGCCGAAGGCCAGGTTGCACGGCCGGATGCCGCCCGCGCCGGCTACGATGAACACGAACGCCAGCACCAGCACTGCGAACTGCCCTCTCGTCGCGCCTGCGCACGGACCGTTGCCGGCGGCACACGGCGGCGGGTGCAGCGTCGGCACGGCAGCTGTCAGTGTAAGGACGATCATGCCCTGCGAGAGTTGCCAGTTGCCACATCAAAGAATTACTCCCAGCTCCAAATTACACAAGATGAGAGGAAGGCATTGGTAATGGAGGGGAGCTTACGACTAAGGTGGCGACGCAGCCGATGCCGACGGTGGCGTAGCGTCCGAGGTAGAGGTCGGATGCGAAGGCGCCGAAGACGGTGGCGAGGTTGGTTGTGCCGCTGAAGGCGTTGATCGCCATGGCGGCGTTGATGTTCGTCATGTGGAAGACGGAGGTCAGGTACACCATCAGGTTCGCCGCCGTGCCGATGCTGCCCAGCTTCTCGAACGTCTCGTTGCCGATCACGAACGGCATCGTCTTCCACCCCCGGTACCGGAGCTCCGGCCTGGCGGCCACCGCCGATGCGCCATCATCGCCTCCGTCGCCGTCGGAAAGGGCCGGGTGAATGGAATCGTCATTGGGCGCCTCGGGATCGCCGCCGATGACTCCGGCGCGGTGGCCGCCGGCGCCGGAGGAGGGGGACGGCGTCATCTCGCGGTTCTTGGGTGCGCGTGACACTTGGAACTAGGAGGAGGTATTTGAATTGGCTGAGCCGCTCCGAGGAGAGCGCGCGAAGTTGGGGAGTGGTTGTGGCGGTTGGTTAGCGGCGGCGGGGTCATTGTTCGCTGCAGCTGGGACCCCGTGTCAGCCTCTGGTGCAGGGATCCAGCCATACAGGCCAGCTGCTACGCGCTGACAGGTGGGACCACCAAAATAACAAACTAACGATTGAGACGCAGTTGAAAGGAACCAGTTCCGTAACAGCTGCCAGCATTGCCAGCATTGAGAAATTAGTAGTCAACTCGTGCCCATTTTTAATGCCACGTCTGATTCAGAAGTGATGTGGCATCCACGTTCACGTGGACAGAAGGGCAAAGTAACAATTTCGCATTAAGTGACACATTTGGTTAGTCCGAAATTTAGAAAGTTACAATATGGTTAAATACCGAAATCGCCGTTGAGAGGTTTAAACTATAAATAGAGAATCTCATGTACAATGAGAATAGATCCGATAATTAATAAAGAGATTTTGCTATTGCACAGTCGATTGAAATTTTTTTATTTCTTAGTCATCTGAAGTTGCACTCTCAATCATCTAAAGTTGCAGCATAAAAATGTGACTGAAAATAAAGAGAAAAAGCAATAGTCACTCTCTTAATGAAGACTACATTTCTGGTGTTCTCTCTCAATTGTTCCGTGTGATTGATCTCTGATGTTCTTCTTGATTGGTTGCTTGGATTTACTTTGACGTTCGATAATTTTTTATCACATTATCAGCACGAATCGCTGCACAATAGTGCAAGGTACCCACACCTTAAAACCAATCTGCTAAGCCTACAATCTGTTTTTTTCCTGCCGTCCGCGTGTGTTTGTTTTCTTCGCCGTTGTGCTCGCCACGTACATGAAGAAACAGGGTGGCGGCGGTAGCAAGACATGGAGGAGGAGGTCGACAACCAATGCAATGGTGCAAGACACCTCCTTCAGTACGTCGATTTCTTGCTGCGTTGGCGTCGGATTTCTTGCGACGCGAGTACAGACAGCAGGAAGTGAACAGAACAAGATCAGAGCGTTCGGTTGGTTTGATTGAACGCGAGGACCTGATGAGGAACCTGCTGCGGGAGATGGACGACGACGAGCGGCGCCGAGGGCCCGTGCGGTGGAAGTGAGAGAAGCAAAGATGTGTATTCGAGTTGTTACATTGTCTCGCGGAAATTCAAGTCCACATGTGCCGTCCACGCCGAAGGAGGAGACGACGCGCGTGGCCGCATCTACCTCACGGCCTGACTTCATCACCACGGCAAAACATGCCGTACAGCTCTTATGCATCTAAGTCACGCATCGTCTAAGGTAACGAGATCGAAGTTAATTAGTAGATTAATTACGTATAGCTCGTAATAGATTGAATCTACAATTCATACTACCTGTTGAGCCTCGCCTCCGCGTTGCTCTTCTCAATCGAGACCACCTCCGCACCTGGCCGCCCAAAGCCACCGCTGCCGCCGTCTGCCGTCACCGCCATGACCCGCTCCCTGCAGTTGCTCGCCACCCGCCTGAGGCCGTATCCACGCTTGGCTGCCCGAAGTCACCGCCACTCCTGAGGTCGCCGTCGGAAGCGCCATCTTCTCTGCTCCCAAAGCCGACCGTCGGGAGCCGGCCGTCGCCTCTGCGCTCGCCGGGAGAAGACTCGGATCCGAACCCGAGGCCGCTGTCGAGAAGCCACAGTCGACCCTACTCACCCGGCCTGAAGCTGCCGACGCTCGGCTCCGCCACTAGAGAGGACGACGCCACTCCCGAGGCGATTAGCACGTCCCCTCCATTGAGGCGATTGGCACCAGTAGTATATCTATCTCGATATCATATATCTCATTGGTCATCGGCTGCTGCTGGCCTCCTGCTCGGCTGCTCCAACGCCGCCATTGCCCCGTGCCCTCGTCCGCGCCGCCAACTGCAAGGACTCAGAAGCCGAAAGGGGATGAAATTGCTTTGCTGTTGCTGTGGACTGTGGTGCCCGAATTGGATCTGGATTCTGGGTCATTGGTATGTATTTCTTGGTGGGCTTTGTCGATTTTGCAATGTTGTTTTTGGCCTAAATCAACACTTTGTTGTAAACTTGTAATGTTGTATTGGCCCAAATCGTTAGTCTTTTTGCCTTTGTTGTAATGTCGAGACTCGAGAGAGAGAGGCCGCAGGCCACAGCAGCATGGCGCCGGCGGTGGGTGGCGGCTCTCGCCCTCTTGCGGTCTTGATCTTGGCGCTGGCGTGGCGCCCCAGCCGGAGGTAGGGGGCTACGGGGGGTACCTAGGGTCCGGCCGGAGGTAGGGTGGACGCTAGCCCCCTGACTCACCGGTCGGTCCGCCATTAGTCATCGCATCGACGAGGATGATGTTCTAAACAAGGTTAAAAAAACCGATTTTAAATTTTAACCAGAAGGGGGTGGTGGGGCCGGTATGACCGAAAATAAAAAAAAATTTGGAGAATTTCGGGGCAAATTTTGATTTAAAAAATGGCCGATATTTGGCTGAAAATCAGTTAAAAGTATCTGCCAAAATTTTTGAAACAAAGTTCGGCAAAAATCTCTTCTAAATTTGATAAATTTCATGCGATTTTCAGAGTCGATTTGAAATTTTACCAGCACTAACGTCGGCACCGCCTCCACTCGCCATGTCCGCGTCACCACCTGCATGCCAAGGCCACCGGTTTACCATAACACTCTGACATGAACTGCATGCATAGCCGGAATATAAATGCTGCTGAGAAAAAGAAAAGAGTACTACAGGTTCCCTTCCATGAAAATACCGGGAGTTCGTCGACGTATCCGTGAAGCTGGAGGCCATCTCCCTGAAAACCGGCTCGATGAACTTGCACGGCACACACCACGACGCTGACAAGTCGATCACCATATTTTGCTGATCAGGACAGGGAAAAAAAAGCCAAGATATTAGCAGGATCAAAGCTTCATCTCAGATCGTTTCTTTCTTCTTCTTGCAGTCAAGAGAGGTGCGTACGTACCAGCTTGGAGGTGATCTGTGGGCGTCCCACAGCTCGTCCCACCGTGCCTTGGAGTGGACGGCCTCCACCGCCGACTCGGGGCCTTCCTTGCCGGCGGTGGCGCCGGAGGCGCTGCCGGGCTTCGACGAGAGGATGCCACCCATCTTGATTTCGCGCGTGGTGTGAGCTCGTGAGGTTTAAGGTCGTAGTGCGAGTGATGGCTTATGTAAGGAGTTGAGGTTTGGTGACTCGTCTCTCGTTTGGTAGTCTTGATTGAGAAGAATAAGATGCACATAGATCCTTATCAATTCTCCGACACTGATAATTTATTCCTATAGAACCCACACATGTTTAACTTGTTAAGGGAGTGGTTGGAACATAAAAATTTCGCAGAGATCGATTCGATTAACACGAAGAGTTCAGGAAAAATTCTCGTGTTACAAACGGGGAATGAGTACGAAGCGAATATACAACTTTTAAACACACTGTTTCCCAAGATTGCGATTCCAAGCTTCATTTGATCATGATTTTGAGTACACCAGCGCATCTTTTTTTAAATGAGATGGAATGTTTACCGATTCCATTAAACCAAGGCAACAGCACAATCGTTGGCCACCAAGGAAGATGCACAGGATGGGACCATATCCAGCCACAACTTCACCCCAGCTCGTTCCAGACGAGCGCCAAGCATGGGCTACTCTGTTACCTTCGCGTGGGCGGAACTGAAATACTGAATGCGCACATCCATGGCACATATTTTGAGCCTGTTCTTTTACTCCGAAGCTAGCGGCTTTTAGATTTTGCTACAGTATCTAACTTTTAAACGGAGTATTTTCCTCAAGACGGGGTCTATAAGTTAAACGATGTACACGTTAAAAGCCCAACATCTGCACCATCTAAAATCGCAAGTGGGTATCTCTCTCCGTAATCTGTACCTTAAACAGTTAAAATTCAAAAATTTCAGCCAAAAGCTATAAACCGTAGCCGTTGCCAAACAGGCCCTTTAGCGTTTCCTTCTTGCTTTCTATAGTTCATGTTATTATTTCTAACAACTGAACTGTTGTCTCATTTTTTTATTAAGGGTGCATTATCATGCCTATAAAAGCAAGTGCGTTATCATGAACGATTTTATCCTTGGTGGATGAAGGTATCTGATTCATCGAATGCACATCATCACGCCACAAGTAGAATTCTGCTCCTGTTCTTGGACCTCTTTGGCCACCATATCCTCAAGGAAAAAATTGATCAAAAGTTTCAAAAGAAGGGTGCCCAACCATATCGGCAAAACGTCAGAATCCCATCAAACCCAGATGTTCATCTGCAACGCTCCCATGGCCCTTTGTGCTACAAGGTTCAAGGTGTCATCTTTTGATTTGATAATATGAGTGCAAATTGCAGTTCGGGTATTTTTAATATATATATATATATATATATATATATATATATATATATATATATATATATATATATAGCATCAAGTAATATTAAGGCAATGGGCATCATGGAAAGAGCCCTAAACGAATGAAGCGTATGAGCAGGTTAGGTTTGATGATTCCAACTCCACTTACACTACCTTTTGTCAAATAAAGTTTACTGAGAAGAAACAGGTTCAAATAAAAAATTATAATACTATACTGTGCTCCACATCTGAAGAACAAGATTTGAGCCTACTAGATTAGAAGTGTTAGATGTGTATTATTATTACCTATGTATTTTTTTCCTGTTGTATAAAAGGCTACCTGCATATATACCATATATATACATATATATATATATATATATATACATATATATACATATATATACATATATACATATATACATACATATATATACATATATACATATATACATACATATATATACATATATACATATATACATATATATATATATACTCATTGACTTCATGTTGAATATAAATGCTATTCATAACATGATATCAGAGCGTACCTAGGTTTTTATCAAGCCACAGGCTAGTTCTCTTCTCCAACCGCCGTTGCTCGCTTGGTTTTGCCCGTCGTTGCCGCTATTCTTTCTCAGTTGCCGCCGTCGCTCTCCATCCATTGCCCACAGCCGCCGCTGCCCTCCATCACCCACCCGAATCATTGATGCCGTCCGGCCGACAGTCGCCGTCGCTCCAGGCTGTCTTCGCACAGAGGAATGCCATTGGATCGGACCACACCGCTACCGATCTATGTCGGTTCCCCCGGCTCGTGACCCATCAAAAGGAGGTCTTCGCCATTGAAGCCGCTAGCCACCGGAGTTAGTCGACCGCCGAAACCACCGAGCTGTTGGCTCGACTCCCGTCACCGTCTTTTGCTCGCGTCGGCACATTGATGTGAGGCCATCGGATGCCGCCATCGGAGCCGCCAGCCATTGGAGTTACCGACCGCCGGAACCGCCGTGAGTCACGCATCCTCTCTGCCGTGAGTCATGGTTCCTTGATATGAATACGGTTAGTTTCCAAACCAACCGTATAAGTAAAATAAGAAAGAAAAAAAGAGGAGAAAAATGCCACCATCTTCAAGCATTGTTTTTGTTCCTCGCTGTCCGGTGATCTTCGATGGTCTCAATTATTGGGATTGGTTTCAGCATATACGCCTCTACATACGTGGTCAACGTCTTTGAAAGTTTCTCACCGACGGGCTGCCTTGTTCATCTCACCTTGTTCCACCTATTAAGCTCGTGCCTCTGAAGAATGCTTCCAAAGACACTTGTAAGGAGACATCTGATGCTTTTGATGATGCCATAGATTTTTCAGAATCAGTATATTGCCTACAAGATATGGACTGATGAGGATGCCCGTGCCATTGCTATTCTGGTTGCTAGCATAGAGGTGCACCTCACGGGGGATATGGTTGGCTTGGCTTCAGCGCAGTTGATGTGGGCGCATTTGCGCAACCGTTACGAGCCGTCTGGCGATCCTTATATCTTGTGCATCAGGAGTATTCGTTGCAGCAGGAGATGCCACTGTGGACAAGTTCTATGCCTAGTTGTCCACAGTGTGGCGTCAGATTGACTCTTTAGGATGGGATGTTTGCCACACTTGTCAGTGCTGTCAGCGTCAATAGTCTCACCTGGAGCTTCGTCGCATCTACTTCTTGACACGTCTCCGGGCTGAGTATGAGCAAACTCATGCTCAATTGTTGACTTTCCACCCTTGTGTGACTCTGTTGGAGGCCCTTGCAACTGTTCGTACTGAGGAGATTCATCTTTGTGGTGTGGGTTTGCTACCATCACCGTCATTTCCTTTAGTTTTGGCAGCTCCTCTAGCTTCTACACCCGCTACACCTCCAGCTACTTCACAAGTGGCTCCTTCACCAGTGACAGGTGTTGTTAGTCGAGGACTCCACTATACCTACTACAACAAAGATGGACATGTGAAGCAGTTCTACTGCAGAAAAAAGAATGATGTACATCGAGGTGGCCGTCCTCCGAAGGGCACTAGATGTTCCTCCTCTCAGAGGAGCTCGGGTGCTTCTAACACTCAGGAGATTCTCATACTGCTACGTCGCATAGCTGCTTCTGCATTGTCTGGTTCTGCTGCATAATCTTCTAGTGCGAGACCACCTTCTACTTCTCCTTCCTCAAGTATATTACCGTGGATTCTTGACTCTAGTGCTTCTTTTCATATGATATCTAATTCCACCAGTCTTACTTTTATTAGTCCTCTAGCTACTCCTAACACTGTTTAGACAGCAGATGGTATTCTCTTTTGTCACAAGATGAGGCACTTTTTCAATTCCTCTTTTCATATTCCTGATGTTTCTTATGTTCTAAAGCTAACCATATAACTTATATCTGTCGGTCAGCTCATTGATCATGGTTGTTATATTATTCTCGATTCTGATTCTTGTTATGTTCAGGATCGTCACACGGGGACTCTGGTTAGTACTAACCCTCGCCGTTGTGACTCACGATGTCTCTAAGAGCTTTATCTTCCTTCCACTGCCCCTGCTAGTCTTGTTGTCTCCACCACCGCCTCCGCATTTGCTGCATTCTCTACCGTGTCTTTTTGCTCAGTGGCATCATCGTTTGGGACATCTTTGTAGGTCGCATCTATCTTCTTTAGTTCGTTGTGGTCTTGTAGGGTCTATGTCTGGTGATACTTCTCTAGATTATCAAGGTTGTAAGTTTGGCAAACAACTTCAACTCCATTATCCTTATAGTGAGTCAGTATCACAGCATCCTTTTGATCTTGTTCATTCTGATGTCTGTGGTAAGACTCCTGATTATTCTAGTCTTCGCCTCTTTGGATGTGTGTGTGTGCTATGTTCTTCTTGCGTCTCGTGAGCACACCAAACTAACCGCTCAATCCGTGGTGTGCATTTTTCTGGGCTATAGTACTAAGCATAGGGGTATCTTGTTGGGATTTGTTGGCCGACGGATGCGGATTTCTCAAGGCGTCCCTTTTGATGAGTCACATTCTTTCTACCCTTGTCCTCCTTCCTCTACTCTAGCATCTCTTGTCGAGCCATTTTCTTTTCTGACTTTTCCTATCGCTCCCATAGTCACCACACCTCCACTACAGCTTTTGACCTCTCCAGTGCCTCCTTCACCGTCGGCGCCTTCTTCACCGCCAACGTCTTCTTCACCATCGGCACACTCTCTAGAGGTTACTCTTGGCCTTGTTCATTCGTATCCTCTCTATTACACTCGTTGCCTGTGAGTTGAAAATTCTTATGATGAGTCATCTTCTTCGACCTCTCCTCAATATGTTTTTCGTGATGCTGCTATTCATCAGAAGTGACAGCATGAGATGGCAAAGAAGATCACTGCCCTTGAGCATACTGGCATGTAGAATCTTGTCCCTCTTCCTAAGCGTGTTATTCGTATCATGTGCAAGTGAGTCTATAAAGTTAAGACTTGGTCTGATGGTTTTCTTGAGTACTACAAGGTTTGTCTCGTGGCATGTGGTTTTCAGCGGAAGCCTGGTCATGATTATAATGAGACTTTTGCTCCTGTGGCTCACATAACCACTATTCACTCTTCTTGTTGTGGCGTCTGTTCGGGCATAGTCTATCTCTCAGCTTGATGTCAAGAATACTTTTCTCAATAGTGAGTTGCGTGAGATTTATATGCAACCACCACCGAGGTATTATATTCCTGAGGGTATAGTTTATCGCCTTCACCGATCTCTTTACGATCTCAAGTAAGCTCCTCGTGTCTGGTTTAATCGTTTCTCTTCTGTTGTCATTGTGGCTGATTTCTCTGCCAGTGCTCATAATCCCACTCTTTTTATTCATAATTCACCTTGTGATTGAACGCTTCTTCTTTTATATGTTGATATTATGATCATTACTGGAGATTATTCTCAGTATATCACTTTTATCAAAGAACATCTTAGTAAGCAGTTTCTCATGATAATTCGAGTCCTCTTCGCTACATTCTTGGAATTGAGGTTATTCTTACCCCTGAGAGCTTCTATCTATCATAAGAAAAGTATATCCAAGATCTTGTTGATTATGCTTCTTTTACTAATCAGCGCACAACTGAGACTCCTATTGAACTTAATGTTCATCTTCGGCCCACTGATGGTGAGCCTTACTGATCCTACTCGCTATTATCATCTTATTGGGAGTCTTATTTATCTTAGTGCCACTCGCCTAACATTTCATATCTTGTGCATATCTTAGTTTGTCACTGCTCCTATTCAGCTCCACTATAGTCCTCTTCTTTGTGTTCTACTATATCTTCGTGGAACCATCACTCGCCATCTCTTTTCCCTCACTCCAACTCTTTACAGCTCCAAGCATATTCTGATATCACCTAGACTAGTGATCACTTTAATCACCGGTCTCTTTACCTATTGTGTTTTTCTTGTGGTTCTCATTATTTGGAAGACTAAGAAACAGATAGTAGTTTCTCGTTCGAGTATTGAGGCTGAGTTGCAAGCTATGACTTTGTTGACTGTGGATGTTACTTAGCAACGGTGATTACTTAAGGATTTTGGTGTCTATTTCTACACCGACTCCTCTTTTGTCTAACAGTATTGTGATTGCTAAAGATCCGGTGAAGCATAAGCTTACAAAGTATATTAGTGTTGATACTTTCTACATGCGAACACAGGTGCATGACCAGGTTGTTGCTCTTCAGAGCTTCAGTTGGTAGATATCTTCATGAAGGTACAGATCAGAGCTCAACACAGATTTTATCTCTCCAAACTTTATGTTGTTGATCCACCATAAGTTTAGGGGATGTTAGATGTGTATTATTATTACCTATGTTTTTTTTCTTGTTGTATAGAGGGTTACCTACATATATGCCATACGTATACTTGTATATATATTGACTTATTAGTCTCATGATGAATACAAACGTTATTCATAGCAAGAAACATGGAATACACATCGAATTACATACAAAGGATGAAAGCAACTTAATTAGATGATAGTGTTCTACCGAGAAGAGATGTATTATAGTAATTTATAAATGAGCTTGCTCATAACCTCAAGTCATGGGTTTTGATCCCAGTCAAATGCTGTGTTCTCGCCTTGGTAGCTTCCTCTCATAGCGCGAACTCTGTGTTGCCTTACAGCATCCGGATTGACGTGAAAAATGAATTTCATGCCCCTTATCTGCAGGAAAAATAAGCAGTTAAGAGGACCAGGAGAGTACCACACGAAGCTTGTAACATTTCAGTGAAATAAGCCGGGGGAGAATAATTAGTTCAAAACAAAACAAATGAACTATAACTAGTCACCTTTACCCAGATGTAATTGCTATTACAGTATGTATGAATCGCCCTTGGGATTTCTTCTGATTACTTTTCATGTCAGTCATGGCTCATGAGGCATGGTTCATGAGCAAAACAACAGAATGGAATAAAAAAACCTAGACAACTACAGAACATCGCTACAGCTGAAAGGCAAAAAGTACCCAAAGGAAACATATATGGTCACTTTCCACTTTCCACCCTTAACGTTCTTCACGCTTCAGTTTGCAAATAACCTTTTTTACAGCTGCCTAACATGTTATATAGACAGGATCTTTTATTAAATAACCCGTCTTTCATTTTGTTTTTAAAAATAAACCTGCCTCAAACTTATTTTTCAAAAATTGCCTGCAACGACCTTCACCATGGGTAGATTCAAATTTATTTAAAAATAACCCTTCCAGTAACATCATCTATGGCATTGTAAGTGAACATGTGGCGTTGCAAGGTTCACATGCAACACAACCGATGGCAAGGCTACAAGCAGGGTTTATTTTTGGAAATAAGCTTAGGAGGGGTTTATTTCTAAAATGTTATTAAGAAAAAGACTATTTGATTAAAAAAATTACATAGGTAGGGGCATTGCGCACCATCTCATGAGCCATATGAACTATGAAACACAAAAGAACAAGGCAACATATCTGGTGTTAACAGTTAATTCAGTGCTATGGCGTGAAAGCCCACGTGAGGCGTCCGATCTGGTTCAGATGGCCCAGATGGAGGATTGGTCCATGCAACGGTGTCGCCGCCTCCTTCCACCCGCCCGGCCCGCCCCCCAAACCCTAGGTTTGGAGACTAGAGGCTCAGCCACCGACGAGGTGAGCTTCGCAATTCATGTGAGCACGATGAGGTGATGGTGGGAGGACAGATGAGGCGCTAGCGGCGCGAACTGGCAAGGTGATGGGCGCGCTGTGGGGATTGGATCGAGAGGGAGAAGAGGGTGGACGGGGAGAAGGAGGCAGGGTCAATTGACCTCACACTAGACATGTAAATAAGCATAGATTCTTCATCCAGCTAGTCCGAATGTTTCCATTTTCTAGTAATATACTAATATGTACTACCCAAATTTGCACACAAATATGTGAAGTTGATAGCATTGTAACCTACTAATTTTACAGATAGATGACACAAATGGAATTAGGACAGTAGAACTTAACAGGACAGCAATATTAACTGAAATACTGTCATTTGTTGCCCAACGATGAAGTCATATAGAAGAGGGAATTTCTATCAGAAAATGAACGAAAAGATTAGAAAGGTCATACCTCAAGTAATGCATCGGAAATTAAGTCGATATGTTTGTTACATGGAACTTCTTTGCTATTAACAAAGATTGGACATTTTCCAATATTCTTTATGTGGAAAGATCCACTTTCATCCATCTTGATAACTGCCTGTACATCAAAATTCAGAATAGATCAATCAAACGGAAGCTGAACTAGCAGACTAATAACTGAAACATAACAACATCATTCTTTTGGGGGCAGTGGACAAACTTGATACATGATAAGCTATCGTTTTCTTGAGTAGTGTTGTTTGTAACATTAGCTTTTAAAAGAAGGCAGATTCAGTGATACCCCCCTGCTCAGCAAAACATTTTCCTTTGGGATTTTTTAATATAGCAAGTGGCATTGCCTAAACTCAAGCTGCACTAAGTCAGACTCAGCAAGCAGCTATGGTCATGTTAAAAGGAAACAGTGGCTCAAAATAGTGGAAGATATAGAAAGGAACTCCAGTCTCCAGTGCAGGGAAATTGTGACAGAAATCGGGCTGCATGCTTAAGCAAGAAAATGAATATGGAATGCTAGCAGTTAGCACAAGCCAACTTGTAAGGTAAAGAATGTAGGTAAAAAGGAGGTTGACGGTTGACCTTCACAAACAATCATTGCTTAAATTTCTGGTAAATTGCCTGTTTAATCAGAATGAAATGACAAAGTAATAAAAGTTTACACCACGGACAACTAGGTAGGGTATTAGATGCTGTTACAATTCTAGAACAAAGTTCTGGTCAACATAAACAACTACAAATGTTTCTAACAATACTTATGACCAGGGTTAACCCCAGCGGGAACACGATTGTGGTGGGAACCATAAATCCCAGTGAGGACCAGAATATTACAAAAACCAGTAAAATATTTTTCAGACCAAAATTTTGAATTCAAGTTTGGGAATAGGAAACCTACGCAGGAACAGATTTCAAATTCAATTTGCACATCTGAATTTGCATCTAAAACCATGTGGATGTGGGGAAGTATCCCACTGGGAGCCAGCTGGTTTTCCAGTATAGGCTAACTAGTGTGGTTTTTACAAATTCCAAAATTTGTAAAACCTGCTTTTGGCCAGTGTTCAAAAGGCACAATTCTCACAGTTGCCAAACTGAAAGTGAAGGACAGGGTCAATCCCCAACCCTTTTTCTTCGAGCAAGCTTAACAAATCTCCATAAAACAATGAAAACCAAAATACAACGTATTCTACTTGAAAACAATCCATGACCCTGAATTAAGAAAATGAAAATGAGCAAGCTTCAGCCACAACCTGCCTTGTCAGCCTCAAAAGACTAAGCCAGATCTGGAGGGCTACTTTATCTAATTTAAGCCAAGCATGCATCAACCCTGTTTCAAGGTATTTGCCTGTTTGGACCAGCGTTGCAAGGTATTTACAATATACTCCAAGCTCTACTAGGGTTGTCCTAGTGGCATAAATATATTATTATATACAACCATATTATAGATCTGCATACATTGAAATGCATCAACCCCATACTTGCTAATTCCATTCCGGTAGCCAGAATGGCTGGAAAATTCCATTCCAATTAGTTTATGTATGTAATAAAAATGTACTTATTTTTTTACTTTTCATAATCTTGAGTCTTGAATGGTCTAGCATTGGAATGTTTTGTTCGAAAAGAAAACCCAAATAGCCACAGGAATGGAATTAACAAGTATCATCGGCCCTGAAATGCACTGCTCAAAATGAACTGCATTGAAACATGCAAAAGAAAAGAGTAAAATGCATGGAGGGTCATTCAACTTGTGAATGTGTGTTATCTAGGTCACTGTACTTTCAAAATGCACATCTAGGTCATTGATGTGACATAAGCAGGTCATCGGCATATCCTAGCTGCCCATGCTAGCATATTTCGTACACGTGGCATGAACATTTGTAGAAATCCTCCTGGACATTATCTTTTCTGTTTAACCCTACCCACATGCCCTTATCATTGAGCAAGTCTTGACCAAGTCCTCTTCATCAATCCTCTTGCGATTGCACCGAACCTAAGGAGGCGGCAGTGGAGCGTGGCAGTGACGGCGGAGTGCAACCAGACCCTGGTCGCCCTTCATCTTCTTCATGTAAGTTTGTATGAAGTCTGAGTATATTGCAATAGCGCAAGAGGCAATATATAGGAATACATGGACTCAAACCCTAAAATAGGAAAAGACCGAAATACCCTTAACACTCTCCTCAAATGTAAGGTATATACAATAGTATTACATTTGAAAAAGGATTGACACTAAAATAGGGAAAATACAAAGTCCGTGCCTTGAAGATGCCGTCATAGCATGTGACTCTTGGAAAATTGTATCGAATACTAACCATCCGGAATCGTGCAACAACCCAGAAAGCACAAAGTGTAAGGGCTGAGAAAGTGGAGGTAAGCGGGAGAAAAGTCGACCACGGCAACACGATGAAGAGGATGTGTAAAATGACACAAATAGAAAGAGCTATCAAATCAAGCCGAGGAGAGAGAGATAGAAGCATAGTGGCGTAGATCGAAGCCCGAGACAGCGACAGCACAATGCACAAGAAGCACAGCAGAGGCACGGTGTAGAAGAAGCGCAGCGGCCTTAGAAGCTCGGGGTGGCGGCTCAAAAAGAAGCAGCGGCATCATAAAGACTTCTACGATCTGCAGTAGCTCAAGAGGAGCAGCGGCTACGACTATAGAAAGAAAGGAGATGACCACATTCGATTCAAGAGAATGAATTGTGGCTAGCAAAGCAATCGGCATGATTTAACAAGGATTTTGTGGACTCGCACGTCCTTAATGAATTGAAAGATAGATACTACGGATTTGGATGGACACAACGGAAGACTTAAAAGAAAAATAACTCAACAAACTATGGATACTAGCAGTAGCAGACCATCTTCCAATCTACCGAACAAATATCTGGATTCATCCTCACTCGCCAAGCGAGGCACGCAGTAGCACCCCATATTTAACTCCCTTCCACTGTCTCCCCCTCCCCCTTTCTTCTCCTGCGATCCAAACTCGAGCCGAGGAGGAGATGCCCGACGCGATGCGAGAAGAGCAGGGAAGCGGAGGGGGGCGATCGGCTGCAGCGGCGGCGGCTTCAACGGCCGGTCTGACGGTGGCGGCGTCGGAAGGCGGCATCGATGGGCACTGCGGCTGGGAGAAGGCTGGTCGGCGCAGCGGGATCCGGCAGCAGTGGCCACAGGAGCGGCGACGGCGGGATCCGGCGGTGTCGGCTGAAAGGGGAGAAAGATCAGTGGAGATGACCGAAGACGTCGTCGGCCGGGGCGATAGTGGCCGAGGCAAGCGCGGCCGGAGGCGAATGCGGAAGCCCAGATCCACGCGAGGAGGCGAGCTAGATCTAGCACGGGCCGCCGCAGGCGCAGAGGGCCAACGTGGGCCGAAGGCGGCCGGATCTAGTGCAGGCCAGTGGCATGGAGCGCGAAGGAGGCCGGAGGCGGCCGGATCTGGGTGGGCAAGACCGGCGGCGGCCGAATCTGAGGCGGCGGTCACCGAATCCGAGGAGGCGGCGGCCGGATCCGGGTAGAGTCTGCCTGGCGCAAGCGCGGCATGGGCATGATGGCGGCTCGGGACGGCGCAAGAAGAGATGGGTTGGCACCAATGGACTGGCAGCGGCTGCGGGAGGAGGTGGCCGCCCGGGGAGGCCGGATCCGAGGAGGATGCAGACGCAGATGCCGCGATGGTGGGCGGTGGAAGGTGGCTGCCCCCAGGAGTGGAGCACACTCCTCCCAAGGTGGTGGCAACGGTCGGCGGCGGCGGCGGCGGAGGAGGAGCTAGTTGAGAACCTTAGGCTCTGATACCATATAAGTTTATATGAAGTCTGAGTGTATTACAATAGCCCAAGAGGCAATATATAGGAATACATGGTCTCAAACCCTAAAATAGGAAAAGACCTAAATACCCTTGACACTTCACTCCCGGCCCGAGTGTCGCCGTCGAGGTCGGCGGCGGCTTTGACATGCTCATCTTGTTCTTGGTGTTCGGAGCTGTCATCAGTGCTATTAGGTGGTTTCTCAACAAGGGCAACAAGGATTACAACTACTGATGCATATGGCTAGGATCATGTAATCTCATCCATGTAATACAGCGAGACTATTTTTTGTTCTTGTCAATTTTAGGGGACAGAATACTAGACGAGCAATGCAGTGATGTGTGAGCAACCTGTATGTATAATTTGTTCTTGTCAAGTAAAATGAGAATATCAAATAGTTATTACTAGGACTTTTCTGCATAGCGTTTCCACCTCTCATCCTACATCTTGTTATATGAGATCTCAAGAACAGTGAATCCTCGCAAAAAGATATCAAGAAGCACCAATGCAGTGATGATTCGTTTGGTTGATGTAGTGTTCTGATGCTTTTGGGTGATGCAGTGATAATGCCATAATGTAGTGCAAATACTACTATGTGAATATAATTATCGATGATGTAGTGCTATTCATTGTTGTCACGGCATCGCCTAGGCGACGCCTTGGCGTCCAGGCGCCGGGGAGGATCGCCTCGCCTTGGCAGTCTGCGTCCTCCCTCTCCTCTTGGCCGCGCTCTGCCGCCGCCTCCTCCTGCCGCCTCCTCCCGCCGCCAGCCTTCCTCTTGACTTGCTCCCGCCGAGGGGGGAGAGGAGGAGGCGACGGGAGAGGCGGCGGGGAGGCGTCGGAGGAGGAGCCGGGAGAGGATGCGGCGACAGGAGAGGATGCGCGGACGGGGAAGCGGCGGGAGAGGAGGCGGAGAGGCAGGAGGCGGAGAGGAGAGGCGGAGAGGCAGAGAGGCGGAGGCGGAGGCGGCGGCGAGAGATGGGGAGGCGGAGAGATGGGAGAGGCGAACTGACCGTATGTATGTGACGGCGTCGCCTAGGCGTCCAGGCGCCCCTCACTTACCGTGGTCGCCGACTCCGCCGTGACAACCATGGTGCTATTGCTAATGAACCATGAATCCATGATAATGCCATGATCTGGTTGATACGCATAGATGTGATCTGACTGGAACATGGATTTGGTTAAGGGGCTAAACGGAAGGAAATAATGCCTAGGGGGTTTTCTGCAAATGTTCGGCCAATCTGACGTGGCATACCACGCGTACAAAATATGCCAACATGTGTAGATAGGATGGACTGATGATCCATATATGTCACATCAATGACCTAGATGTCCATTTTGAAAGTATAGTGACCCGGATGACACCCCTCAACAAGTTTAATAACCCTCCATGCATTTTACTCCAAAAGAAAACAACAATGCTATATTTCGATACCTATTCTACTAGGATATATGGAACACACGGCCAGACCTGTTTTACATGTTTCTACTTTCTTAGAAGGATACTTTTTTTAAAAAAAATAGCAGATGTCATTGTTAAATGTTATTTATCACTAGAAACAGGTCTAGAGGAGATTACTTTAAGAAATAATCACAGGTCTCAATACATACTGTAAAAAAGCGCACAATTTCTGATTTGAGAAACTAAAGTCCCAAATCAACAAATCTAAAGTCTTCTATAACCAGATGAAAGACTTTCATATGTTTGCTCAATATACATATGGGAGGAGCTATAGACTATAGTCAACTTATCCAAACCTTATCCAAGTTTAATCAGGATCATCGTAATAATAAAATATAAAAGGAAATAGCAGTAGTTCAAAATAGTCAATAGCAAGCAGTTTGTTATACACAATTTAAGGTGATCAACAATAGCTGAAAAATGATAATGTATATAACACAAGGAAAGAGTGGTCCTGAAAAACGAAACAAGAATCTCCATATAGCTTTCATCAATCCAAGGTTGTTTGGCATATTTTAACATACAAATAAAAGGCAAGAAAGTACCTGTCGACGGGATATTTTATTTGAACTCCTTTCTTTACCCAAATCAATGTCAACATGTACCTCTGCTGTTTCTCTCCCAAGAGTTACCTGCGTTAGCAGACGACTAAGTAAAATTTCAAAGATGGCATCAATATATTAAAGAATTATGTTTCTGTTAAGAGTATTGTGCAGATTATACTCTCTTGTGTAGGGTGTTTTCTGTAACTTCTCCTTTGTGTATATCTTGCCCTATTGGGCCATTGCAATAGATTTGAGTTCATTTGCATAACCGTTTCAAAACATATAGGTGAAAATCTTAGCCTGCAGGGTAATATTCTGTCTTGCCAGTTAAACCCTGTACTGCAGAATTCAGCTGGCAGTAAAATAAGAAAAACCTAAGTGGATGTAATTTGGCAAATAACAACTAAGTGATATATTCTCTTGACAAAAAAAAAACACCTTTGGTAGTCAATACATAGATTTAAACACTTCAGTTGTCCTCAAACAAGGAATATATCCATGGGTTTAATCTCTCGTTAGTCATTACATCTAATGCTATGTAATGAAGATTTGCTAAAACATTGCATTAACTTACCTCAGGATCTTTTATGTAGTATTTCACATGTTGACCATAAAGAATTGCAAAGGCACCCTGAGATACAATAGATCTGTTCATATAAGAACGAGCACCTTGCTCTAATCTTACCAAGTCCTTCCTGCTTTCAAGATGCTGAAACCTTGAAACTGATCATGCAAATAAGTGAAAAACACAGATACAAATAGCTCATTTTTAATATCCATTTAGAGCATAACAATGGCACCAGTCAAGAAAACCTTCAATCACAATGGACTTGAAAGATCAGATATATGCATTACATTTACCTTCAGGTTGGATGAAATCAGATTCTTGATCCCATGGAATTACATCCTGATCAAGTATCTGCAGTAAATGTTTAAAAGGTCAGAGGTAACAAGCCAAACAAAGCCTTATAAACTCAACTAAGAAAAGATATATGTACCAAAGCTTCTATGTCAAAATAGCTTGGAACACTATTCTCATTGTCCGATCCTTCTTCTGCTTGGCCTGAAGTGGACATGACTGCAATGGGATTATGAAATTCCATATCCGGCAATGTATGTGATGACATACAGCTTTGGATAGCAGTTTCACAACCTATTTCTGGTTTGTCAGCAAGAAACTTAGAATTCACTTGATCAGGCACTTGAATTGACATATCCAAAGTCAGATTCTGCAAGTTACCCAAACCCTCATGTTGCACTAAACCACAGGTTGTTTCTTCAACAAATTCAGCAGCAGAATGGAAAGTTGACATGCACATGATTGCATTGTTAGCATCAATATCACCATGCATGACAGGCGGCTTACTTCTTACAATACAAGCTTCATTAAGAGCCACCATATTTTCATTTTGTTCTAAGGTGGATGGTTCCAGCTTCATTGGTGGTGATGAAGGTTGGACATCTTCCACCAAGTCAGTATGATTAGAATCATCAGTATTTTGTAGAGGGGTAGGTTCAGTGGATACCATACACAAACTATGCTGGGAATTCTGGTCGCAAGTGGAGGTGCATTCTAAAGGGGGCTGGCCAGGTATCAGGATATCATCGTTGCAAGGAATTTCAGAATCTTCTGCGTTCAACCTGCACTCAAAACTACAACCAGGAAAAGGCACTTCTGATGAGGTAGGTAACATTTCTATTCCAGAAACATCCGCCACACTGTGCTTCTTATGGATTGGATCTATGTGATTGCCACACACATTGCTTATGTCAGAGAGGTCCAGATGGTGCAGTCCGGAGATGTCCTTCAGGATAACTTTAGCGTGAGGATCAACTAAATCTTCTCGGTTTGTGTCAAGAGCAGAATCCAAAATATTCTTGCCATTAAGGAGCTTAAAGTCTTCTCTATGACCGAAATCCCTTGAACAGGAATGCATGAATTCACCTTCTGATATTATTGCATTGTTTAAAACTGAACCAGATACTCCACTATCAATATTCGCCAGAAATGCAAGCACATCACAGTTAGTTGTTTTCATTTTCTTGTCATCAGAAAGGGTAAGAATTTCTTGTTCCTTTATACGCATATCTGTCAGCATGTCAGGTGAATTAACATCCTGAAACTTACTCCAAGTAGGAATGCTAGGTGCCCGAGAACATGACTGTTGCCTAATTGCTTTGAACGAGCCTGGCTCATGCAATCCTCCCTTGATGTTAGCAGAAAATTGGTTCTGTTCTACGCCATCTTCATCAGTATCCAGAGTCTTTGATCCTGTCACTCCATTTCCATACTTAACACCAAGAAGCAGTTGCCGAAGGTGCACATAATCCTGGAGATCGGAGAGGTCCTTTAGAGAGGCTATATTCCTTTCACTTGACTGAGAATTCTCTTGTATGTGGTCACATCCATACAGCTGACCTACATCAGAACAGCCATGTAGGTTTTGACCATAGGGTTTTCCATCTATTACTATGCTCCCAGCAGCATTAGCATGCTTTGTCTGGAATATATAATGCCCATTGACTTTGGGGTGTACATCTTGTCCCCCAGCATAGGCTTCACCAATATGTCCATAGCTATTTACAAAAGCTTCTGCTGGATCAATTTTATGAACCAAATGATGGCCTTCCGAAGGTTTAAGTAGGCCCCCACATATACAACCATTAACTACAGGAATACATGGACAGGGTGCGATAATATAACCAAAATCTGCAGATAAACATGGTTCATGGCAAACTCTCTTTCTCATTGCATAATACTGATTTTTTACACTATCTATTTTCCGCTTGTGGAGTGAAAAGTATTTTGACTTTGAGTTGAAAATTTTAATTGTTTTGGCGGGACAGGAGGTTGAAAGCTCAGTCTCATACTCGACTATGCGGGCAGAAGCTTGTGCTGAGGTCTCTGAGTCATACAGCAACGAACACCAACGATCCTGCAATTCTTGAAGAGTGAATTTGCGGGAAAAGCATACGGCTCCTTTAGCCAAGGATTCCAATGAGGCACCAGCCTACAAGAATAAGAAAGACAATGTTAACAGGATACAAAAAGATTGTACTTATAAATGGGGAAAGAAACCCCACAATAAAAAAGTATGTTATCACATGGCCGACAAGCAACTAGTCATATAGCTTTGGCCCAAATAATCGTAAGTTGTAATGCCACCAAATGTGGTGGTGGCCATGCATTAAGGGCTCTAGGGTTTTATAACAAATTCTGCTAGATGTTTCATTGAGTCACTACACCGGTACACCCAACGAAGATCAATCGAATGAAATGATGCCAAATTTTTCCTGAGTTACTACATCACCGATGTTCATAGTGTTAGGATTTAGGAACAGCACCAATAACACCACAATGTGTTGACATGCTGACAGCTACAATTGTTGCACCACGTACAACGTGGCAAGGGGGTAAATGGTCTACAGCCAGTGAATCTAGCAGTGGTGGTTCATTTCTGGGGGGAGAGAAGGGATGCACCACTATCACCAAAAATTTCAGTGTCCGTACATACCACTAATGTTACCACAGAAATTCTTACAACAAACTGGCCAGTACACAAATGAAATTTTTGATTGCAAGTTTCCAAAGCCGGGACAGGATCCATGCAAATAAAAGCTGAGCAATAAATGAATTAAATTAGACCAAACAGAAAGACTCGCAACACTTCCTATCAAACAGAGGACCATTTAACCTCAATATTTGGAAAATCCAGGTAACACAGTACTTGCAGCCAACTGAATCAAATTGTATCACCAAATTCTTCAACAGATCGTGAAATGAATACTTCAGCGACTCTTCACTACAGTTAAAATATCCAAATTCACACCTTCCAAGAAGATGGAACTGTGGTTGCACAACCGAATCCATCCATGATACAAATGGAAACCATTCAGAAAGCACCATCTGACAGTAATAACAGCAGACTAACGCTAGCAGCGCGCACCAACCGGCACAGCGATACCAACAGAACCAGGGCAGCAAAAACTCTAATTATAGCATACTAACACGTTGCCTAACAACGGTCTAAATGCCTTCCGAAGGAAGCCTGCAAACACTCCAGTCAAGTTTCAGTGACACAGATCAAACTGAATTTGTGAAGCTAATCAACTAGCCACCCCGAACATTTCCAAATTCCAGGTAAGACAGGCCAACAACAATCGCAAAACACCTGAACACAGCAGCGCTTCAGCATTTGGCTACCCCCAGCGTAGCGCAATAGCTACGGCGATAACCCAAATGGCTACAGAAACTCAGCCTCCAAAACCGCAACGGCGCAAACCCATCTAGGTATCTCCAAACCACGCCGCGCGCGATCAATTCGGTACCGAGGCTCGCGCAGGACATGCTACACAGCGAGGGCGCGCTACCGAAACAATACGAGCCCGAAACTACGGTAACAATCCGGCGCCGTGGGCCGTGGCGATGGTGGCCGCTAGTCGGATAGTGACAGAGAATTCCCCGCCACGGCGAGGGGAGACGAGTCGAGACGAGCGTCCCGGGAGGCTCCGATCGAGGAAGGGGGGTTGGGCCGGGGTGAGGTGGGTTGCGTGTTACCTCGACGGCGTTCTTCAGCAGGACGTCGTCCTCGGCGGCCCAGCTCGCCGCGGCCGAGAGGGCGCCCATGCCGCTCCCCACGCCAACTCCGCGGCTTCGAGGAAGGGGACGGGAGTGGTGCGGTGAGCGCGGCCGTGGCGGGGAGAGAGAGAGAGAGCGCAGTTTTTTTCCGGGGAGAGGTTGGAAGCCAGAAGAAATACTCTGCTTTTTCGCGATCCAAAATTCAGAAATGCTTCATGCGCTGATGCGCAGGAAAAAGAAAAAGGAGAAATGCAGGGCCAGTCTCACCACAAATGAGGCACACATTACTTTCGGACCAAATTTAGCCCGCGTAAAATGAAGGCCCTGTCTGTAGCTTTTATGATTTTTATTTGTATTTTTTGAAATGACAATAGCTGGTAGAGATAACGACGTAAATGATACACATGATTTTTGACTCGAGAACTTATTTAGATAATCCGCTTTATGAAATGATCACATTTTGTTTTGACCTTCGAAAAAATCAAAAACCAAAACGAATAAGGCCGAAAGCTTAGGCTAAAAGCCTATTTGGAATACCTCTAGGCTGTGTTTCGTTTTAGATTAAAATAATTGAGTTAGCTCATCAAGGTAAAGTTGGTGCGGTGCATTCCCTCATAGAGTGGCTGGATCGAGGATGTTGTCGACGGTGCGGTAGCGCTAGGGAACATATTCATCAGAATCCGCGTCAAGGTCGATGTCATTCTGCCGCAGCCGCAGGTGTTGTCGGCGAAGGTGTTCGACTGTGGTCTAGGGAGTTCACACGCGTGTCACGCACTAGCTCCCTGGTGACCATGTACTCCACGGTAAAAGGTTCCACGCCTGCACTTTGATCTCCGCCATCTCCGCTCCAGTCCCATTGCGCATCTTCATCAAACATGATGTCACGCGACACAAGCACGTGTTCACCGACCGGGTCGAAGAGGCAATAGGCCTTGGTGCTTGGTTCATCACCGTGGAAGACCATTGGGACACCGCGGTTGTCCAGCTTCTTGAGGTGCAGGTTGGTGCTCTTGGCATATGCTACGCACACGAAGGTGCGGAGGAAATGCACCACTGGGCACTCGTCGTGCCACGCCTCGTATGGAGTCTTGCCTTCCAGGCTCCGCGTCGGCGCTTAGTTCAGTACAAAGACGACGGTGGTGACCGCCTCTCCCCAGAACCTCTCGGGCACGTTCTTTGACTTCATCATGCCCCGGGTGGTGGCGACGATCGTCTGGTTCCAGCGCTACACTACTCCATTCTACTGGGGGAGTAGGGCGCCGTGAGTTGACGTTGAACATCGTGCTCCGCGCAATATTCCTTAAACTGCACCGACGTGAACTCACCGCCGCGATCGGTGCGCAGAACTCAAAGGTTGCGCTTGCTTTCCACCTCGGCACTGACCTGTAATCACTTGATTGCCGTCGGCATTTGGTCCTTAGACTTGAGCAACGTGAGCCACATGAAGCGGCTCATGTCGTCGACCAGAAGGAGTTTGTTGCCTCCCAGGGTAACATGCATGATTGGCCTGCATAAGTCGTCGTGGATGAGGTTGAGGGCGTCTTTTGCGCGGTACTTCGCTTGCTGCGGAAAACGAGACCGCTCCTGCTTCCCTAACAGGCAGCTGTCACAGACTTGGTCGACCAGGACGATCGGAGGTAGTTCGCGCACCATCTCCTGTTGTGCGAGCTTGCGCAATTTTGGAAGTTGAGGTACCCATACCTAGCATGCAAGCATCAGGCCTGCTCAGAGCTGCGCGCGGACAAGCAGACTGATCTAGTGATATCGAGCTCAAGGACGTAGAGGCAGCTCGGAGAGTGCCTCACTTTCGCCAGCAACTATCGTCGTTGGTCGAAGATCTGCAGGACCCCGCCATCGATCACCACCCTGCACTCGGTCCCATCGAGCTGTTTGAGGCTGACAATGTTCACCGTCAGCCTCGGGATGTACACTCCAGTGAGTGCCCAGTGCTCTCTTGACTTGCAGGAGAAGAGGATGGTGTCGCACCCCTCAATCTCTACGGACGAGCCATCACCGAACTTCACCGTGCCGTAGATGCCGGTGTCAAGCTCGGAGAAGGCTGACCTTGACCCGTTCATGTGGTTGGTGGCTCCCGTGTACAGAACCTATCGACGGTGGTGGCGCTCTTCCCTCTGCGCGAGCTGGACGAAGACCTTATCCTCGCTCACCTCAACGCGGGTGTGCGGCGGTGGCAATGGAGATTCGCGCGTGTGGTGGCAGCGTCAGCGGTGGGGACTCACGATGTGGTGGTAGAGGGGAGTCGTGGTCGATGAGTGTTCTAGCCATAAGCAAAGTGGGCTCATCGTCGTCCCCTTAGCCCAGGTGGGCCTGATCTCGCCTAGGCTTGCTGCGGTAGTCCTTGGCCCAGTGACCCTGCTTGCCACAGTTGCGGCATTGGTCTCTGGGAGTGTCACGATCGTTGGCCTGGCTGGCCCCATTTGCACCACCATCACGTGGCCTAGTACCATGTCTGCGCCCACGCCCTTTGCCGTGACGGTGATTTCCTCTGGAGCTGTTGCCTCCGTCGTTCCCATCATTCTCGTGCGTCTGGAGTCGGGCTTTCCACTCATCCTCCGTGAGAAGCAGGCGGCCACTGGCATCAACACGACCACTGAGGTCAGGGTTAGAGCCGAGCCTGTACCACTGCTCCACTGCGTGAAGACGCCCGGTTACCTCCTCGATGCTGAGCGCGCTCAGATCAGAAGGGTCTCGATGGAGATGGCGACCTGCGAGAGACGTTTCGGGACGACCTGTAGAAATTGCTTCACCACTTCCACATTGGTTATGTTGTCCCCTAGGACTCGAACGTTGTTGGCGAGGCTTGTGATTCTCATGGCGAAGTCATTAATGGACTCGTCGTCCCTGAACGCGATCTCCTCAAGCTCGCGTCGCAGCTTTTGTGCGTTCGCCTATCTGATACGCTCGACGCTGATGCACATCGTCTTGACTACGTCCCAGGCATCCTTGGCGGTGTCCTTTATGGCGAGGGTCGAGAGCATGTCTGGCAACACAGCGCAGAGAATGGCGAACAACGCCAGTCTATCATCACGGTAGTCACCGCCGCTAGGCTCGATCGCCTCCCAAAGACCATGCGCTTGCAGGTTCAGGTGCATCACTAGCGCCCAGTTGGTGTAGTTTGTCCAGGTGAGCATGGGGTAGACCACCAAGCCCGACGTCTCCTTGATGACGCGCTGGACAACGATCTCATGACCACCATCGTCATGGTGTCGCGGTCAGCGTGGAGGAGGTGTTGGTGAGCGAGGACGGCCTCGCCGTAGAGGAGTCCTTGACTGCCTACCCGCCAAAACCCACGACGACTATATAGCTGCGCCTGGACCGTCAATGCAGCTCGGATACCAAATGTTAGAAAAATCGAGTTATGAACACACTTGAACACGATGAACAACAAGTTTTGTGCTGTAAGGCGACAGCGTTTTCTAACTTGTATTGCTAAATTTAAAGGACTATGTATAGAACGTGGCATGTATGGCCTCCTAGACTCGTGCCACGAATGAACTGTCTATGTATGGTGTCACTACGACCCACTCCCGTGCGAACAATGCGCACATCAAGCTGAAACCCATACCCACGACCATGACTACGCTCACGACCACGCACATAACTATGCACAAGACTTATCCAACATTTGTTACCTCTTCTGTTGGAAATTTGTATCCATCTATTTTGACCCTTATTTGTTTGTCAGGTACTTGTACTTCTTCGAGAAAGGAATTCCAGATATCACAAACACCGTATCCAAGATCTGATCGAGCTGATTAAGACCGAGAAGCAAAGTGACAGCAACACATCTGATCCATCTGCAGAGCCCTTTGCAAGCACATTACGATACATCGAATTCTAGTGGTAGAAAGGTCGAAGCATAGGCGAAAAGTACGAGCAAATAAAAATCGACTGTTGTTCATAGCAAGCGGGATAATTTTTCATTTCATCGAGGAACCGAGTCATTTTTCGTCAGAAATTCCATGTGGACTATAAGGTGTATATTTTCAGTTGACGCCATCACGAAAGGTGTTCATATGGACTGTGAATTTGGTGATTCCAGGCCCGAAGCTTCTTCGGGCATCGACCTGAAACTCGTTTTGCGGTGGTTTTGCTGTAGTTGCGGTAGTCAGGTAGTTATAAGCTTTGCTCATTGAGAAGCCTGTACAGGATTACTTGTTCGCTGGGTTGCCATTGTTGTATTTTTTTGGTAGAGCTACAGCACATCGAGTCTTGTTTTCACAACTCGGACTCCGAAAGTACATAGTTACATCCCCAATTTATTTACCTGACACTGGACACTCGTTGATCTTTTCATAAAGGGTGGAATTTGTTTGCACTATACCTAGTTCGAAATCAAGAGCGGTTACCGTCATGGACCATGTTGTCTCTTAGGCACAATGCCTACCTTCTCTAATGTTTATATGTAAACTAGCTGAATGCCCGTATGTTGTTACGGATTTTAAAATTTGATCATACTATATGTTCTGATAACGGATGGTAAAAATTTTAGAACATGCAGGCGGAGGAGGGAGGGGAGGAGGCGAGGGAGAAATCAGGGGGGAGCGCACGGGTTCGTGGGGGTGGGGGTATGCAGGGCGCACGGGCGTGGGAGGGGTGGGTAGTCCACACGTCAGATAAAGTATCTTTTTTTGTCAAGAGAGGTGGGAAAGGTGGGAGAGTCCGCATCAACCACCAACTCCTTCT
Source organism: Bonia amplexicaulis (assembly GCA_036346245.1). Taxonomy (NCBI): domain Eukaryota; kingdom Viridiplantae; phylum Streptophyta; class Magnoliopsida; order Poales; family Poaceae; genus Bonia; species Bonia amplexicaulis. The sequence continues at coordinate 16,284,058 of CM070754.1, read as the reverse complement.
TTTATAATAGTAAAGATAAGATCGACAACTGCAAGTCTGTAACAAAAATAGGTTTTAATCTAAAAAGAGGGAGAATCACAAATCTATCAACAAAAGTTCACTTGAAAAATATAGATCTTGTTTAGTATGAACATGATAAGATGTACTAGGACAAAATTTCAAAACAAAACAAATTTACTTTGTTATGATCACAGTACTTTAAGAACGTCTATGCAACAAATGTAGAGAATACTTGCAGAAAAATTACAAACTTGTACAATAAAATATCAGATAGTCTAGAAAAATGCACATCAAATCACTAGAATACCTACAACAATTTTATCTCAACTGTGCAACATTGAAATAAATAGAAGGCAGCATGACAACAATGCCTCTTGCTGTAACATCTTTCGAGATGACACAATGCAACAAAACAAATCGCTTTTGGCAACAATCAAGTGAATGTGCTGCAACAAATTTCTAAACATACAAACAAAACCCACTGAAGAAAGAAGAAGGCCATGGTAGCGGCGTAGCTCATTGTAAGAGTAGAAAGTGACCGGCCAGACACCTCATCGCCTATGGATCGAGAACAAACAGGGGCGAGACGAGAGCACAACTCTACCTCTCCTACTTGAGCTTAAGAGGCCTTGTTGCTCCATCATGGAGCTCCACCACCATTTTGCCCTCCTCTCTCTGCTTAGGAGGCCTCAAAGACCGTCACTACTGTGAGGGATGAAGCTCCAACCTGGAGTGCGACAACAAGCATGGAGGGGGAGGCAAGCAGCCTCTCCTGCCATGAACTGAGGTCATAGAGAAAGAGGATGAGCAGTGAAGGTAGTCAAAGACGGGAACAGGCGAGTTGAGTTGTGACTGAAACGTACAAGCTTTTGATGCGGCCACACCAGAAGTAGGTACCATGCTACTACCACTACCCTCTTTTGTTGGGAATTCTTGCCGTACAAAAGAACATGGCAGGGTAGCCGACCCCACTTGGTAGTGGGTGCTGTTACATGCCACTGTGTCGAGCAGTCTGTGGATTGCTACGTGTCCGTATGAGTGGTACCCCATTGCCGAGATTTTTGTCGGGAAAATATCTTTTTGGCGAATAGGACGTCTCATCCGAATATCCGATCACATCCTCATTTCTCTTGGCCTTCTTCTCCCAGTCTTTTGCAACCTTGCAATTAAACGCTGACAGGATGTCGAGGACAGGAAGAGCCACAGCTGAAGATCGCATCTGGATTCTGGGCAAGTACCAAACAGTTCATCAAAAAATATTTTCTCTCATTTGGATTAAGTGATTAACTAGCGCCAGTTAAGGTATGTATAGTTAAACTTTTTAAATTTTATCTATTGATATTTTTTAAAACTATTTAGATCAGATACATAAAAATCTATGTAGATTTGTTTCAAAAGATATTTTATTATATTATAATTTTATTAAGTTTTATAAATATAGTGTTATAGTAGTTATGATCATAATTGTATTTTCAGAACATCATCCATGTCCCAAACAATGTGTTTTTTTATCGGAAGAGAGTACTATTGGAGTGATTTTTAATGACATCAGTTCAGAGCGCCATGAGGGCCTTGCTAGCTTGTAATCCGCCAGTTAAAGATGCAGGTTTTGCTGATCTGCTTGTGATCCGCGCGCCCCTGGCCCTTGGGCAAAAGGTCCGTACGGCGCGTAATTAATGGAATAATAACGGCTATCTATCACGCTAATGGCAGTATCAACGCTTAATTAAATAGACTCCATTGGGATCCAATGCGAGCTGCGACGTGGACATCACACGCTGCGTTCATGCCAATGCCTCAATTAGGCCATGTCATCACTTCTGCTTAGGGTCCTTTTGGAAGAAAAGAAATTGCATCATTTTCTACATTTTTCATGTATTACTCATGGAATAATTCGGATGCATATTAATCAGGTATAGTTACCAATACATAAATTAGTTACACGGTAATATTATTTTCATCACGGCCATCGATTTTGTTGATGACAGACATATCATCAAAACATATACTACTATATGTTAGTGGTACTGAGCACATTGTTAGGTCACCTGAAGCTTTCTCGTGCACATTACGAAACGGAATTTCATTTCATATTCCCATCAACGGCCAACTCCAGCTCCTTTCCTTCCCCCTCTCTCTCTTCCGTGCAATTCCGTAGTCCCTGGTACGGAACGACCCTGGGAAAGCCACTCGCCACCGACCTCCAAACGCATGCGCCCGTGATTCGTCCTGGTCGATCGAGGTGTGGGCCCAACCACGACTCACACTGGTCTTTCTTCCTTCACCTGCTTCTGTTTCTTCTAAAATTGTGAAGCTTTTTGATGGATGGACAGCGGCGTAGTGGACTCGCTTTGAATCGTGGCGGGCAGTACGTATTAATTAATCCATTAAATTAAAGCAGTGCGTCTACAGGGTGCATTAAATTAATCAACGCGTCTACAGGGTGCATTAAATTAATCAACACGTCTACAGGGTGTGAACGGGGGACTCCGTGGACCAATCATTTCCCTGTAGAACAGTTTAGGTAGATTTTTTTAACTGATGGTTTATGATTTACATTTAAGAGACAGTACGTAGAGAGAAATAGTTTTATATGATTTTAGTCGGTATAGCTGAACTCAGTATACTTTTTACTATAATTTTTTATTGATACTATCTTGAAAAACACAATATTTTAAAAGATAATTACTATAGACAGTACAAATATAAACTAACTTCAAGTCTAAAAGAACCCGGCTAAAAGTTCTTTAAAAAGGAAAGAGGCCACGGGGAGAGATGTCCCCTGACCTTTGTCTCCTAGACAGGCTTCTCAGGAGAGCTCAGTTTTGTTGGCTGGTCGAAAGGGGAATTGCTGGTAGTGACAATGGTTGTAGAAAAGTCTCCCAAAAGTTTGTACAGTGACCAGCTAGCGTATATTGGAGTTGAGGATATATTATGGTATAATGGTATATATTCTCCTATTGCTTTCGTAGTTACTGGCGTTCAACTCTGCGCTAAACGGTTGACACGCCAACAGCTACTGGAGGTAGTTGAAGATATATCTGTGGTATAATGGTATATAGTTTCTCCTATTGCTTTTGTGGTTACTGGAATGCAACTCTACGCTAAATAGTTGACACGTCAACAGCTACTGAGCGATAGTCTTTATGTGGGTTCTTTTAGACCGATGGTTTATGGCTTAAATATTTCAATTCTGACTGTTTGCGAGAGGTAGTATGTATAGGAAAATAGTTGTATGTGATTTTTGCTGATACAGTTGAACTCAGTACACTTTTTACTAAAATCTTCCTGTTGACCCTACTTTTAAAAAAACGCACTGTTTAAAAGTTAGTTATTGTAGATAGTATAAGCATAAGTTAACTGAAAGTCGAAAAGAACTCAGCCAAAACAACCATCGGAACAAGCCAGTGATGTGATGCCATAAGATTTCTTGCTCTAACTTATACTACAGATGATGCTGCCCACGAGTTATGTGCATTTTTTAGTGACTATAAAGTTTAAAATAGATGGAAAGGGAAGTCAGCCTGTTCTTATATGATTGCGGTTTATGGTTTTTGGCCGTAGTTTGTGGCTTTTGGTTATTCGTGTGAGAGATTACAGAGTAACTGAAATTCACGTGTGGCTTTTGCCGATATAAATGAAGTTGGTATAGTATATACTATAATTAATTAGTAGACCTTATATTGAAAAAATACTCTAATTAAAAACTAGTTACTGTAGAAAAATCAAAAGCTGAAGTGAAAAACCACAAAATAACAGGCCTGGCGTCAACGACTACATGAAAAGCTGATAAAACGGCTGTAAGAATACGGCAAATCTGCAGCCAAAGACTTTGTGCACCGCCTGGTACTAGTTGCTGTTATTGCTTGATTCTGCCCATTGCATTTAATTGCGGACCTTGCGGTACACAAGCGAAGCCTTGATTTAAGAAAAATGTTTCTAGAGAATTAGATAGTGCTTGTACGACTAATAACACTAACAATCCAGGTGACTTTTCACGGGATCTCTGTATGTCAGCGTTGAACCATGTTGATCAATAGTAAGCTCACATCTTTTAATTTTCATTGTACTGTCGCACATTCAAAGGTTTTGATGCATCACTCTGTACACATTTTTTGCCATCTTCCATGGATCTGAGGTCATTAGGTCAAGTCAATAGAAGATCAGCTGCACTGGAAGGAAATGCATCCTCACTAATTTCAATCAATTGATGGCTCTACCAACGACATTTCCACTCAACCCTGCCATGAATATTTATGCCTGGCAATGTGATGGGTGCCCCTCATTTCTTTCCTTTCCCAGTGTACATGTTTGCAAGTCTGGCAAACCAAGGCAAAGAACAAATCCAAATAGTGTGTTCACATATGATGCAAATTTATTATGTTTTGGTTTTGCTTACCTGCGTGCAGCTCAGCTAGCATGTGGTGTATCTGAGGTGGTGATCATTTTGGCTTATTTTTGGTGGCTTATGGCTGAAAAGCACTGTAGCTGGCTGAAAAAACACTGTAGCTAACAGATGTTTATTTAACATAATTAAATTTTAAAAAATTAAAAAATATAAAAAATATGTCAGCCCATCACAAACAACGCAAACGAATACGGCAAAAAAAAGAACCGGCAAAAAAGCTCAAAAAAAGCCAAAAGTTCAGAAAAAGACGAAATTATGAATAGTAAAAAATAAGCCAGAAGACAGAAGCTGAAGTCGAAACGAGCGGGCCTGAAATTCTGAACCTTTTTGCATGTGGTGTGCACTGCCATGCTGTGGTGGTGAGTCCTTTTCACTTCTGTGTGCATGAACCCAGATTGCACTGACATGCATCTAGCTAGCATGCATTAGTATATAGCATGTAGTCCAGTCCAGTAGTCTATATCTTCAAGATTTAATTTGCTCCAAAGCAGATGGTGAGGTATTTAATTAGGGGTACTTTGGCTTACTTAGCTTGAAGTTGAAGGTTTTACTAGGACAAGTTCAAACTAAGACAGCAAATTAAATAAGATCGTTTTGTAGAGTTTACTGAGATACTTGTCCATCCTACCAGGTAAGGTTCGTAAAGAGGAAGGCTATGAGTTTGTGCCGGTCAAAAAAGGTTAGGAATTTATAAGCTGATTTCATCTTTTTCACCTTTTATACCATAATAACTAAGCAAAGTATAACTGGATTTTAAAGATATGTGGAACCCTTAAAAGCTATATAACTAGCTTGCTTAAAATATAAAGTAGACCAACTTAGGTAGTCCAACTCAGTAGCAGTGCTACCATATTAACCGGAGAAAGTGTTGAATATATGTGCAAAAGAAATTTCTTATGACACTTTGACAAAGAAACCATTGAAGCCGTATTAATTTGTATTCTAAAAGAAGACTTTTGCTCACATCAACCTGAAAAGCAAATCCATTTAAGCAAGATCAAGCTAGGAAGCTTCCTAGAACTGATCAACCAAACTAGTGGTTCCAACAAAATGGGATTGGTAGCTGGCCAATTTTCTCGAGAGGAATTCTATTCCATCTTGACTTATTTGAAAAGAACATACATATGTACTACATCTAAGTTTGACAAAGGCATTTTTTTTATCTTCTAAAATATTAGCGACTATCCTTTGATAAGAGTTATATATAGACCGTGTTTATATCAAACTTTTTTTTATAGATTACTAGATATAAAACCTAGTTTTCCACGTGCCGAATAATTATTATTCGAATAGTAACTTAGGACTAAAAGGCTGAAACATATATAATCTTTTTTTTTGTGAAATAGCATATGTTTTACAGAAATGGGTACCTTGTAAAGACAGCTCCGAAGGCGTGAAACATCATCCCACTTTCCACTGACTGCACTTTGGCGGCTGTTGTGGTACGACCGGAGGATCGGCGCAGAAAATCCGGTGGGGTTTGGGGCCGTTGGAGCACGATGTGGACGCGGTGGGTGTGACCGTAGCTACGGAACCGTACTCCACTTGTACCTGCCTCACCTCTCCCCACACCGTCCTTGAGGGATCTTTTGCGACCGAGTAAACTATGTAACCTTCTTTTTTGGGAGAACAAATCCATATTCTAAACTAGACAGCTGCATAACATTAAGCTCTTGCCATCAAGCTATTCAGACACAATTAGTAGGCCATCCTCTTTGTCTTAAAGAGTCTGGGGTATAACAACATGTAGTCTACATCTCTTTAATCGAGTTTTCAGCGTTGTTCATGCATGGGTTATTTCTACTCATGGCCTTTAATGCCTGCAACTTCCAGCCATCCAAATACATATTTTTGTCCAACTCTCCCTGAGCTAAAGAAACAATTGTTCCCATAAAAAGAGAATGCTTCGTTTGGAGATATTACCGTTTTTTTCTGAGACCAGTAAGCGTTTTATTTATTAGCTAGTACGAGCATTATTACTGCTGTATGATTAACTGGCGGCTTTCCGGAAAAAAAAAGAAAGAAAGAAAATTAAAAAAGAACAAAACTGGCAGCTGGAAGCAACTGAACAGATGAGACTGGCACGTCCGTGTCCGTACGCTGGCAGCTAGCTAATCAAGATGTCGATTGGTTAGACTGAAATAAGTTGATTTATAATTAAAATTACACTATAGCTAACTGAAATTACATTGTAGCTGATAATGACTTATTTGGTGTAACTAAATTTAAAAAAAGTAAAAACATGTTAGCCCATCATAGATAATACAAACGAATATAAAAAAACAAAAAAGCTTAAAAAGGCTAAAAGAGTAGAAAAAGACGAAATTTAGGAATAATGAAAAATAAATCAAAAGCAAGAAGCTCAAGTCGAAATAAACGAAGCCCTACCACACCGAGAAGCTCAAATCCAAATAAACGGAGCCGTGCCACACTGATACACTTCACGTAATTCGTACTTAAATTTGTCTCCTGCGGTCCATACAAGCAGCATCCATGCGTGATGCGTGCAGTACAACACAGAATTGAACATACCGGCGACGTTGCCGGCCGGCGAGGCACTGTACCAGCTTTTGCGATACTCCCCTCCCCCACTGCAGCCGGTAGCAGTCTAGAAGGTGTATTTTGACTGCTAATTTCTACTATGTATATTACTAAATATAAAAGTGTGCTTCAATGTGAATGTGCTTATACCAATTTTTACATATGTAATTTAAATACTAGAGTATTCTTTTACGATTGAGTGCACACCTTCTGAAACCACCTTAGTGAGTGGTGGAGTTATAAGTATACAACTCTGCCCATCGAAGTTTAAATGGTGCCGTTCACTTTTACGCACATGTGAGTGTGCTTTAATAGAAATTTTTTTGTGAGGTTACGGATTTAACTTTGGCCTCCGTCTTTCTAAATGTATTATAAAAGTGTGTGTAATGGTATGTCCGTGCGTGCCTTACTTGCAATTGAAAAAATTGTGTTAATATATACGGTTTAATGTATACAGTTGCAACCAACTGGTGAGTATTAAAAAAAATTAAAAAGGTACTCCAAGATATTCTCCTCCCATTGGGATGCTACGATTTGCAATCCTCGCAGAATCGCAGCATCCGGGCTCGTGTGCCATTTTTCTACTTGGAAGTGCCTGGCCTGCATGATGCATTGGTACAGGTGTACCATACAGGTACAGAGCTTTAGTGATTGATTAGTTAGGTTAATCAAACACTAAATGTGACTGTTTGCAACGGAGTGGCTTTAATTATGCGTTTGGAGATTCCTGGCTACAGCTACTCAATAGTGCTAATATGTTCATGCATGGTGATCTGTGTGCCAAATCCCAAATGGATACTGAAAAATCAGTCTTAAAAAAAATCAAAATATGAGCATAACCTTGCAGTATTTGACGTGTGGGCCCATACGTGAAACTATTAATGAACTAAAACATTGAGCTTAAGCCAGCAATGACATTGACCGTACGATGCTAGTATTAGAGATGGAGTACACAAGAGAAATGCCTCTCCAGGGGGGACAGGGGTGTTGTTTCTTAATTAACCCTAATCCCTCCGTCGTGCCAATTGTATTGGCCATCTAATCCAAAATCAACGCTTAAAGCCCTTTACAGGATGCCTAAAGGATCTCATGCACGTCGGCCGATCTCAAAGACGCGTCCGTACCATTATAAGGTGGTATTTTTTTCGACTACGACTTAATAGTTTTTGTCTATATTTTTTAACACAGTAGCTGATAGCAGAGACGCTGATGACACATATATTTTTAGGCTCATGAAGCTGTTTGGAAAGATCCATTTTAAGATATCGCTTTGTTTCGATGTTTGGTTTTTTAAATTTTAGAGAAGTTAAAAGTTAAAAACACAACTTATAAGACAAAAAGAGTATGATCTAAAGGTTGATGATGTGGTGACTCACAAACCTCGCATATGTACGGCATCTGTCTTGATCTATCGTGTTCGAAAGACGACTTGCCCTTATACACTACATACAACGCTTACAATTACCATAAGCTCAAACAAATGCCCATAGGATGCTAACATGCATTCGCATTACAGTAAGGCAGAGGATTTTGCTCCTCATGAACCTCTAACTCCATATCTTTGATTAAACACCTCAATTATTGAGTTCAAATCCGTAGATATACACTGCATTCTACATGTGATACTTCCAGTTGTCAGGAGTCCAGACGATCGCCCCTATGATATTAACCCGCTCGTTTCGGTTTTAACTTCTGGCTTATTTTTTACTATTTATAAATTCCGTCTTTTTCTGCACTTTTTAAGCTTGCCTTTTTTTCTCCTAAGACACTAAACACGGGTACACGCCATGTTAAGGCGAAAGGTCTTGCCCCTCATGAACCTCACATGAATACTCCATATCTTTGATTATATATATACCTCGATTTATTGTGTTCGGAAGATGTAAGGCTCAAATCCTTAGATATATAAAGCATATATACGACGCTTACAGTTGTTCGAAGTCTAGACGAATGCTCACAAGGCACTAAACACGTGTTCACACCACATCAAGGCGTAGGGTCTTGCCTCTCATAAACCTCACATCAATACTCCATATCCTTTATTATATACCTCGATTTATTGTCTTCAGAAGATGTAATACTTAAATCCTTATATATACATTGCATATATACGACGTGTACAATTGTCAGGAGCCTAGACGAATGCTCCTAGGGCACTAAACACGTGTACACGCCATGTTAAGGCGGAGGGGCTTGCCAACCAACCTCACATCAATGCTACATATCTTTGATTATATACCTCCATTTATTGTGTTCATGATATATGTGTCATGTTTCAAACAGTTTCTGACTTTTAGAAACTGACTTTTAAACGAAGTAACTTTTTAAGATGATTTCTATAAACTATTTGTAGGAGTCACTACGGGAACTATTTTGAACGGAATGGCTTTCTCAATGCGAGTGTCTTTTACTCTCTCAATTTCTATTATAATCAGCCAAAAGCCACAACTAAAAGTAAAACATGACAACACTTTTGAACAAGGGCGTAAGACTCAAATCCTTTGATATACAATGCATATATACAGTGTTTACATTTGTTGAAAGTCCAGACGGACGCTCCTAGGATAGCAAACTCGTGTTCACACCACGACAAGGGAGCATCTAGCCCCTCGTGAACCTCACATCTATACCCCCATCTTTGAATATCGGAATTCATTGCATATATGAAAGACTTAAATCCATCGATAGATGAAACACAATGTGTACCATGGATCATCATATCTCACCGAAGAAAAGACAAGAGCTGGAAGTCAAAAAAGAAAACCTCCCATAGTATGTAATGTAACCATCTCACACACCTATCACCACAAAAAATTTTACTATGCAACGGTTGTATAAACGAGTTTATGTAACAAACTAACGAGCTAGCGACACGTGTCACAAACTCCGTATGACTGATCACTGTAGCAGATATGTAAAATTATTTTTTGTACCGTGTACATTACTACTACAGTATTGACGTGCCACGTGTCGCTACCTCGTTAATTCGTTACACAAACTCGATTATACAACCGTTGTATAGTAAAATTTTTCCACCATCACACTCCTTTAGGATGACATACGCGTAGAAATATCAAAGAGTGGAAGTGTTGAACACGAGCAAATAATTGGGCCTGTTTGATATGGTTGCGGCTTTTGGTTGAAAATTTTAAATTTTAGCTGTTTGCGATAGAGATTACGGAAAGAGAGATATTCGTTTGTGATTTTCGTTGATATAGATGTTGGACTTTTAATATGTACTACAATTAATTTGTAGACCTCGTTTTAAGAAAGTACCATATTTAAAAGTTAAATATTATACCAAAAACTAAAATTCATTTTTAGAAGCCATTAAGAATAGACCCGATAACACACGAAAGCCAAATAGGCAAGGCGCCAGATGGACCGCCACACAGTCGGTGACGCGCTGGATTTCCCACCGACCCCGCAGAAAACCCACGTTATTTCGATAACACACGAAAGCCAAATAGGCAAGGCGCCAGATGGACCGCCACACAGTCGGTGACGCGCTGGATTTCCCACCGACCCCGCAGAAAACCCACGTTATTTTTTTCTCGCCTTTCTTTTTTCACCCGCTGCGGCCTTCCGTTGTGATTATATATAGCCATATAGGCGTGCGTCCAACACAAGCCAAGCACTAGTTCTCTGGGGCTCTGCGCTCTGCCCCCGCGCCGCTCCACTAGCGCAGAGAGACTGGGAAGGGAGAGGGAGGGATGGACGAGAAGCCTGGGAACCTGGACGCCGTGCTCAAGGAGTCGGTTGATCTCGTACGCTCCTGACTCCTCCACGCTCTCCTCGGTTCTTGTTTTGATTTTTTTTCTTTTTGGTGTGTGTGGGGTTTGTTCTTTGGGGTTTTGGTGGTGGTGCTTTTGCTCGGTTCGTCTTTCTTGATTTTGTGGTGATTTTTCTTTGATTTCTTGGGGTTCTTGGGGCGTCATGCGATTCGTTTTGTGTGGTAATCTTCCTCGTCGATTCGGGGGCGTCATGCGCTTGGGTTCGCGTCGCGTTTCCTCCCTCTCCTGTCGGTTACGCTTGGGTTCTTCCTGCGGGTTTTCTTTATCTTTTATCTTTTTGCTTAATTTCTCTCGCTTTTAATCGCATAAGTTTCTCCCTTTTCTCCGCTCAATCCTCCCCAACTTTCTGCGCTTTTATGGAGCAATCTTATTCTCTAATGCGGTTTCTCCCAAAATAGTTGCACGATTCTTTCTTGCTTCTCTCTGATCTCTCTGCCGTAGTATGATGGTATGATGGGTTCTTGTTTCTTGTCCTTACTCAGGAGAACATCCCATTGGAGGAGGTCTTCGAGAACCTCCGATGCAACCGCGAGGGCCTCTCCTCCACCCAGGCCGAGCAGCGGCTCGCCATCTTTGGGCCCAACAAGCTCGAGGAGAAGAAGGTAAAGAATCTTGCGTCCATGGCTCATGCGTGTTCCGTTAATTTGTGCCTCGCGCTTCAGTATGAGGTTTACATGATGGATGGATGCATGGTGTGTGTTTGTGTGTGCAGGAGAGCAAGTTCCTGAAGTTCTTGGGGTTCATGTGGAACCCGCTGTCCTGGGTCATGGAGGCCGCCGCCATCATGGCCATCGCGCTTGCCAATGGAGGAGTAAGTTCTGGTATTTGAGAGCATATGGGAACATGGCATGTGAGGCATTGTGGGGACTGTGGACACTGGATTGAGATGACCTGATGTGTTGGTTTTTCAGGGGAAGCCGCCGGACTGGCAGGACTTCGTGGGGATCATCACCCTGCTCATCATCAACTCCACAATCAGCTTCATCGAGGAGAACAATGCCGGCAATGCCGCCGCCGCTCTCATGGCCCGGCTGGCCCCCAAGGCCAAGGTATCGATATAGCATCTTGTTTATTGTGCGGCTGTAATGCTGTTGTCGTCTGCTCGAGTACTGATTTTGGTCTGTGGTGATGAAGGTTCTTAGAAATGGCCGGTGGAACGAGGAGGAAGCGGCCATCCTTGTGCCAGGAGACATCATCAGTGTAAAGCTTGGGGATATCATCCCGGCTGACGCCCGTCTCCTTGAGGGTGATCCGCTGAAGATTGATCAGGTCATTGCAATGGCTCTATCATACTGATTGGCTTGGAGCTTCTGAGTTCTGACCTATGATTTGGTTCTCTTGTGCAGTCCGCCCTCACTGGTGAGTCCCTGCCGGTGACCAAAGGCCCTGCTGATGGAGTGTACTCTGGTTCCACATGCAAGCAGGGTGAAATTGAGGCTGTTGTCATTGCCACTGGTGTGCACACATTCTTTGGCAAGGCCGCCCATCTTGTTGATTCAACAAACCAAGTTGGCCATTTCCAGAAGGCAAGCTTTTAGGCCCTGTTTCTAGGACTTGCTTACTATCTTGCATTGGCAAATTTGTGGTGTGATAGGCAGCAATTGTTATACTATCCAGGTTCTGACTGCCATTGGAAACTTCTGCATCTGTTCTATTGCTGTGGGAATGATCGTGGAGATTATTGTCATGTATCCTATTCAACACAGGGCTTACAGACCAGGAATTGACAATCTTTTGGTGCTTCTGATTGGAGGAATTCCCATTGCCATGCCCACTGTTCTTTCTGTGACTATGGCGATAGGGTCACACCGTTTGGCTCAACAGGTACCCACGTGTACTATTCTCTGAAGTGAGAAGTTGATGTTTATTGCTCATATAATCTGTTATAGGAGTTAATGTTTACAATATTGCATATTGGTGTAGGGAGCAATTACAAAGAGGATGACAGCAATTGAGGAAATGGCTGGCATGGATGTTCTTTGTAGTGACAAAACGGGGACACTAACCCTGAACAAGTTGACTGTGGACAAGAATCTTATAGAGGTTAGGCATTTGATATTAAAAAGGTCAATAATCTAGATTTGCCATGATATGGATCATCTCATTCATTTTAAAATGTTCTTAACTGAATCAGGTTTTCCAAAGAGGTGTTGACCAGGATACTGTGATACTAATGGCTGCCAGAGCTTCGCGTACAGAAAATCAGGATGCCATAGATGCCACAATAGTTGGTATGCTTGCAGATCCAAAGGAGGTATATCAGATATCTTTTATGTTTTTGATATACGGACATTTTTCTGTTCATTCCTTTTCTTACTTTGCTTGTTTGACAATAAGGCTCGTGCTGGTATTCAAGAGCTTCATTTTCTGCCATTCAATCCAACTGACAAAAGAACTGCTTTAACCTACCTTGATGGCGAGGGAAGAATGCATCGTGCTAGCAAGGGAGCACCAGAACAGGTACTAATTCATTTGCACATATTGAGACCTTTATATTTGTCCATATGTAACTTATATTTCTTTTAGTCCACTATGATTTCACTGTATTCACTATGGAATTTCAACAGATCCTTCATCTTGCACACAACAAATCAGAGATTGAAAGAAGGGTCAGAGCTGTAATTGACAAATTTGCTGAGCGTGGCCTGCGATCACTTGGTGTGGCGTACCAGGTTTGATATCTCATCACCTTGCAGTAGTTATCACTGTTAACTTCCTTTTGTACTTGACCGGCAGCAACATTCTTATACAGGAAGTGCCAGAGGGTAGGAAAGAAAGTCCTGGAAGACCATGGCAGTTCATTGGGCTCTTGCCACTTTTTGACCCCCCTCGACATGATAGTGCAGAAACAATCAGGAGGGCACTCAATCTTGGTGTCAATGTCAAAATGATCACAGGTTTGGCCTATTTCATTCCTCTCCACCTTCTCTCTGTTGATTACTCTAGATAGAGTTCTGGCGTCTCCAAATTCTTTCTAGTTTGTTGATAGTACTATGTGTTTGCAGATTGGGCTAGTGGTCATGAAGTACTGTATTGGAATGTTGATTCAATTTTGTAGGATCTTGTTGTGTTGATGGGATTAGGAAATTTCAAAGTAAAATTTTCAGAGGCCACCTATGTTAAATTGGAGATGCTATGTAGTTTGAGAGTGGTATAGTTACATAAGCTAAGCAACTTTTTCCTAATATTTTTTAGGTGATCAACTTGCAATTGGGAAGGAAACAGCACGTCGCTTGGGAATGGGTACTAATATGTATCCTTCATCTGCTTTACTGGGACAAAATAAGGATGAGTCAATTGCTGCTTTGCCAGTCGATGAATTGATTGAGAAGGCTGATGGCTTTGCTGGTGTCTTTCCAGGTACAACTTTGGAGATAACTATTTTATGAGTTGTGTAGTACTATTGTTTCATAGGCTTAAAAATTCCTCGGCATCTATTTACAATACTTATGTGTACCCCACTTTTAACTGTCACTTAACAGAGCACAAGTATGAGATTGTGAAACGCTTGCAAGCAAGAAAACATATATGTGGTATGACTGGAGATGGTGTAAATGATGCTCCAGCTTTGAAGAAGGCTGATATTGGCATTGCAGTGGCTGACTCGACCGATGCAGCTCGTAGTGCTTCAGACATTGTCCTAACTGAACCAGGCCTTAGTGTGATTATTAGTGCTGTGCTAACTAGTCGTGCAATTTTCCAGCGGATGAAGAATTACACTGTAAGTCATTTCTGCTCTTCCTTTCCATTTTTCTCTGTCCTCCATTGTCTTTTCAGTATTTTCTAATTTTTTTGTGCTAGCAGATATATGCTGTGTCAATTACAATCCGTATTGTGGTAAGCACTTGTTCCTTGTATGTTCTACTGTTTGCTAAATATGTCTTATCTGTTTATGGCCGATTAGACAAATAATTCATTTTATCTCTACACATTCTGTTGTAACAGCTTGGTTTTATGCTTCTTGCGCTGATATGGAAGTTTGACTTCCCACCATTTATGGTCCTAATCATTGCCATCCTCAATGATGGTAAGTTTCTCTTTAGCTAATTCATGACAAGAGAAAAACCTACAGTTGATCAATCTTGTCTTGCTCATATTCACATACATCTCAAGTCTAACTAGTACATTAGGTTACCTAACAACCAGTACCTTTTGACATGTACAGGTACCATAATGACTATCTCAAAGGACAGAGTAATACCATCTCCACAACCTGATAGCTGGAAGTTATCTGAGATTTTTGCAACTGGGGCCATCCTTGGTGGTTATTTAGCCATGATGACAGTCATTTTCTTCTGGGCAGCATACAAGACTGACTTCTTCCCAGTATGGCCCAGTAGTTTCTTGAGCATTCTTATAGTTGAGTGGTTTAATGCATGGATCACAGTTGTGGTCATAATTTCTCATCCTTGGCATGGTTTGCTAATTTCAGCGTGTATTTCACGTTGAAAGCCTTGAGAAAACTGCCCAGGATGACTTTCAGAAGCTTGCCTCTGCTGTCTACCTGCAAGTCAGCACAATAAGCCAAGCCCTCATCTTTGTAACACGGTCTCGCAGCTGGTCATTTGTGGAGCGTCCTGGATTCTTGCTGGTCTTTGCTTTCTTGGTGGCTCAGCTGGTAATTGATCTCATCATCTCAATCCAATTCATGTCCAACTACCTATGTGTTTATTTCTCATAGGATACAGCATCTTGTTGTAGCTTACTAATTATTGCTCACATTTTTTGTTTACCTTCTTGCTCACAGATTGCTACTCTAATTGCTGTATATGCCGACTGGGGTTTTGCTGCAATCAAGGGCATCGGCTGGGGCTGGGCTGGTGTCATCTGGCTTTACAACATCGTCTTTTACTTGCCACTGGATGTCATCAAATTCTTCACTCGTTATGCGTTGAGTGGGAGAGCATGGGATCTTGTCCTTGATCAAAGGGTAAGAACATGAATTGAACACCTCGACACCCAACATTTAGTTACTTGTCAGGTGTGTACTTATCTGTTCTTGCTTGCTGCCCACACAGATTGCCTTCACGAGGAAGAAGGATTTCGGCAAGGAAGAAAGGGAGCTCAAGTGGGCGACCGCTCAGAGGACACTCCATGGGCTACAGACACCAGCGGCGGCCACTTACCCTGACTGGACCAGTGCCAATGAACTCAACCAGCTTGCAGAAGATGCCCGTAGGAGAGCTGAAATCGCGAGGTACAATGCCAATACTTGAGATGAAGTTAGCCCAACTTTCCTCGAGCATTTGCACTAACTGTAATCTGAATTGTAGGTTGAGAGAACTGAACACCCTGAAGGGACGGGTGGAGTCGGTGGTCAGGCAGAAGCGATTGGACATTGAGACCATTCAGCAGTCGTACACCGTGTGATTATAGAGGTTCATATATGTACTAGGCAACTATAATAATTCATGATTGCGAGCACATTTCGAGTGTGTCGGTGCGGTGCTGATCGCGGTAGTTCATCCCTATATGTCCATTAATCACCCCCGGCAGATTGACTGCGTTGCTGTAGTACCCCTTATTAGAAGATGGTAATGTTACAAATGTGGGCAATATTTTAATTCTAATTTTTACGATGAGAAATACAATAAACTAGTGATGCAAAATTTATTACTAACAGTATACTAACAAAGTTGTACGTGCTTACGTAGTGCAGAACGTAGATATCGTAGTGCAGTGAGCAGTCGTGCAGATGCGTTGCCCAGAAATCTTGGCAAGGGTTCGGAGATAATTGCTCTCCTTTCTTTCAGGTACATGCCGGGAAGAAATGTTGACGAGGTTCAGACAGCATAGTACTCGAGCACAAAATCGCAGAGAAAAGAAAAAGGAGGCAGTGAGATTCTCACACCCACTCTGGATGTCTCTAGGCATATATATAGACAAACTGATAACTGACATGATTAAAACAGTCATTTAACCATTGGTAACTGACACATTCAACCAGCCATTTATCCACTAGTAACTATCTATCATCAAAACCTCAGTAAAGCCTCAAATTCAAACGTTTGAATCACATTCAAACACACACAGAGAGAGAGAGTGGTGCTGAGTTTAGTAAAATAAGGATAGACCTGGTCTACCAAGTGGCGCGTTACGTCACGTCACGGCACGGTCGCAAGTCACAAGTCACGCGATTTATTAGGACATGGGTACAATAAATATGTACTCTCTTGTTACAACATCAATTTGTTTTCCCCATTGCCTAAGTCACGTGATCTCCAATCAAGAAGGTATATGTTACTATTGTAATGTAACTTAAATGAGCCTCATTTCCATATCCATAGATGCAACATAAATCGCTTTCTGTGCTAACCCCTTTGTAAAAGGGTCTGCCAGATTTTTCTCAGTGTGAATATTGTTCACAGCGATCACTCCGGAGTTTCTCAATTTTCTGACAGATTTAATCTTATGCTTCGCATGTCTAGAGTACTTCATATTATCCTTTGTACTTGTGACTTTGGTCAACACTGTTTGATTATCACAGTACATCAGGATTGCAGGTATTGGTTTCTCTACCAATGGAAAGTTCAATAGAAGCTCTCTTAGCCATACAGCCTCAACTGTGGCTGTGTCAAGTGCTACAAGTTCTGCTTCAACGGTTGGCCTCGTCAATATAGTCTGTTTACAATACCTCCATGAAACTGCAGCACCAGCTAAAGTGAATATATATCCACTTGTAGCTTTGATCTCATCCGCATCAGAGATCTAATTAGAGTCACTATATCCTTCTAATACAGGAGGATACCCAGTATAATGTATTCCAAAAGATGTTGTGCTTCTCATGTAGCGCAACACTCTTTTAAGTGCCTTTCAGTGATTATCTCCTAGGTTAGAAGTAAACTGACTTAATTTGCTCACAGCAAATGAAATGTCAGGTCTTGTGGCACCAGCTAAATACATAAGTGACCCAATAATTTGTGAATATCTTAATTGATCCTTTCTAACCCCTGGTTTTTTTGAAGCTTAATGCTCGCATCATAAGGTGTTGGAGAAACTTTACAGTTTTCAAAACCGAACCGACTCAATATTTTCTCAGCATAATGGGATTGATTTAAAGTGATCCTATCCTTACTTTTGATCAATTTAATATTCAGAATGATATCTGCCTCTCCCAAATCTTTTATATCAAAACACCTAGATAAGAAAGATTTGACCTCGTCAATTACGACAGTGTTTGTTCCAAATATAAGTATGTCATCTACATACATACATAAGATAACTCCTTGACCTCCACCATAACGATAATACACACATTTATTAGCTTCATTCACAACAAAGCCAGCGGATGTCAAAGTTTTGTCAAACTTCTCGTGCCATTGTTTAGGTGCTTGTTTTAGGCCATACAAAGATTTCAATAATCTATATACTTTATTTTCCTGTCTAGAAATCACAAAACCACCCGGTTGATTCATATAGATTTCTTTCTCCAACTCTCCATTAAGGAAAACTGTCTTCACATCCATTTGATGAACATGTAGACCATAAGAAGATGCTAACGCAATGAGCACTCTGATGGTGGTTAGTCTGGCGACAGAAGAATATGTATCAAAAAAATCTTTTCACTCTCTCTGAGTGTAACCCTTGGCCACAAGTCTAGCCTTATACTTCTCAATAGTTCCATCAGGTTTTAGTTTCTTTTTAAAGATCCACTTACATTCTACAGGTTTACATTCGATAGGACGGTCTGTGATCTCATATGTCCCATTAACCATGATAGAGTCCATCTCACTATGGACTATCTCTTTCTAATACTCAGCATCAGAAGATGCATAAACCTCAGAAAGTCTTTGGCACATCATCCACGAGGTATACAATAAAGTCGTTACCAAAGTTTTTCTCAACCCTTTGTCTCTTACTTCTACGAGGAGCTTCTTCAACTAGATTGTTATCCTCCTTAGGAATATCACATATTGGTTCAGAAATGGTGGGAAGTTCAGAAGTTTGATTATTCTCATTTTCAATATTATCAGTTTGAACATTCTCTATTTGTGAAGTACTGCCTGCTGTTCTCATAGGAAAGATATTCTCAAAAAATGAAGCATCTCTTGACTTCATTATTGTGTTAACAATAATCTCAGGAGTTTCTGATTTAACTACTAAAAATCTATAGGCTATGCTATTTCACGCGAAAATACGCGAACAATGAAGCATCTCTAGACTCGATTATTGTGTTAGCCATAATCTCAGGAGTTTCTGATTTAACTACTAAAAATCTATAGGCCGTGCTATTTCATGCAAAAATATGCGAATACGTGCGCGGGTGTGCGTGCGCGCGTGTGTGACTTAGACAGAACCCTTCTCATACTATCTCTATCTATATTCAAGGAGTGGTGATAACTTCACCTTATAATTTGATATTCTTTATCTTACTTTAGCAATATGGTACTAAACCATAAATATTTTAGAATTAAAAAAATTGACTATAAATAAATGGGCCAATAAATGCACCGAGTCGCCAAGCCGGCGTCGGTTTGCACGCGGTCGGCACGGGAAAAATCCTCAAAAACGCCCATCAGCCGACGCGCGCTGCCGTGGCGTGGCGTCCACACAAGCCGCCCCAACCATATCCTCTCCGCCCCACCCAAAAACCCCTCCAAAGCCCCGCCCCGGCGTCACCATGCCATCCTCACCGCCGCCGCCATGCCCTCCCTCGCCGCCACCCTACCTCGCGGCCCGGACCCCAACTACTCCTCCGTCCGCCTCCTCCGCTCGCTAGCGCGCTCCCGCCGGTCCCACCTCGCCCACCGCGCGCTCCTCCTCTTCCGCTCCCTCCACGCCTCCCCGTCCCCGCCGCCACCGCACGCCTCCCTCCCCGCCGCGCTCTCCGCCGCCTCGTTCCTTGCCGCGCTCCCCGAGGGCCGCCAGCTCCACGCGCTCGCCGCGAAGCTCGCCCTCGTCCCCGCCCACACCGTCGTCGCCAACTCCCTCCTCCATCTCTACGCCTCCTGCGGCCTCCCCGCGGCCGCGCTCGCGCTCTTCCGCCGCATCCCCGATAGGTCCCTCGTCTCCTGGAACACCGCAGTCGACGCGCTCGCCGGCAACGGCGACCACCTCGCCGCCCTCGACCTCTTCCGGGAGATGCAGCGCGACACCGACCTTGCCCCCGACGCATACACCGTGCAGAGCGTCCTTGGCGCGTGCGCGGGCGCAGGCGCGCTCTCGCTCGGCGTTTACGCGCATGCGATGCTGCTCCGGGAGCTCGGGGGCGACGGCGACGGTGCGGCAGTGTCCCGCGACGTTCTGATCAACAACTCGCTCGTGGACCTATATGGCAAGTGCGGGGCGGTAGAGCTCGCGCGGCAGGTGTTCGACAGAATGCCCGCGCTGGACCTCGCATCGTGGAACGTGATGATCCTCACGCTAGCCAACCACGGGTGCGTGCGTGAGTCGGTGGAGCTATTTGATCGGATGACACGGGTAGAGAAGGTTGTGCCAAACGCGATCACGTTCGTCGTAGTGCTGAGCGCGTGCAACCATGGCGGGCTGGTGGAGGAGGGCAGGAGATACTTCGAGATGATGGTGGGTGAGTATGGGATCAAGCCTAGGATTGAGCACTATGGGTGCATGGTGGACATCTTGGCACGAGCTGGGTTCATTGAAGAGGCACTCCATGTTGTGTCTGTGATGAATTGCCGGCCTGATGCCATCATCTGGAGGAGCCTACTTGATGCATGCTGCAAGAAAAATGCTGGGTTGGAGCTTAGTGAGGCCATGGCCAAGCTGGCGCTTGATGTCCCTGATGATGCTGTGAGCGGTGTCTATGTCCTGCTCTCGAGGGTCTATGCATCCGCTCAGCGGTGGAACCATGTGGGCATGGTCCGGCGGTTGATGAGTGAAGAGGGTGTCAAGAAGGAGCCTGGGTTCAGCTCCATTGAAATGGACGGCTTGGTGCACCAGTTTGTTGCGGGTGATACGTCGCACCCTCAATCAGAGGAGATATACGATAAGCTGAATGAGATTGAACAGAGGCTAACATCCGCTGGATACAAGCCAGACTTGTCAGAGGCCCATATGGTTGCTGGTGTCAACTGTACCAAGGGTGCTGCCCTCCGTTTGCACAGCGAGCGGCTGGCTATATCGTTTGGCCTACTCAACGCAACACCTGGAGCACCCATTCGGATTTTAAAGAACCTGAGGGTGTGCAAAGACTGTCACACGATCAGCAAACTCATATCTAAGCTGTATGGCGTCGAGATCATTGTGAGGGATCGGATTCGGTTCCATCATTTCAAGGATGGATCATGTTCTTGCAAAGACTACTGGTGATCATGAGCCATGACCTGTGAATCGCGATGCTATCCACAGAGATCTTGCTGATGTTTTGTCAGTAGCGCCTCTGCAGGCTGCCAAGATGAGGTGAAATGGATTGTTTCAGTGATAACTTCCCTTTCCTTTTTTTAGGACAGATTGAAATTAGCAGATTGATTAGTAATACAGAATGTTATATGACATTTTCAGTCTCATTTTTCTTTCAAGAACCATGAAAATAGATAGTGTAATAACATTGCTACACATTGAATTGACTTTCTAGAGTAGAAATAAAAGGTGAAACGCCAAACTTCATTCTATGGATAGTGTAATCACATTGCTACACATTGAATTGACTTTCTAGAGTAGAAATAAAAGGAGAAATGCCAAACTTCATTCTAAGGCAGATAGAGGGAGGACCAAGGGTATGCCAGATGTAATCTTTACTCTCTTGTTTTTTGGCATCAATTTTTACCATGGAAATAAAAGGAAAAATGTTTGGCCTCGCTGGAGTGTCGCAACATTTCAACCAAATGGTGCAATAGTTACAGTAACTTTGTTTTGAGAAAAAGTAAATTTTTCCTTGAAACTAATATGTAGCTTCTAGTCAATGTATTGCTATAATTCCGAACGGTATGCAACACTCTTTGTGAGCTGTTGCAACTTTGACAACAAGTAGGCTGTATATGTCGCATTAGTCTAAGAAAATGTTTCAATGTGAACTACTGCTGTATGAGTGTTTCAATCATATATTTTTACCGTATGTTGGAAGGGAACATGCATTAGATGCAAGTGAAAACATTCACTAGTTGTGGATGTGTACTAGGATCCAAATTTTTTACACTTTCCAATATATGCACACCACCTTTTATAGAGATGTTTGGATTTAGCACTATGATGTATTCATATAACCACTGCAAATTTTTTATTGAGCTGCTGTAACAAGTGTTCTTCAGAACATCAGACCCCTAGCAATTCTAGCTATTTTGCAACCACATGCATTGAGTTGTAACAATTTCCAGTATATATCTCAGAAAAAAAAGTTGAATTCGTCGCAAAAATGAAGTATGAAGACCACTTTCCCCTTGTGGGTTACTCCAATTCTCCAATTAAACACCTACCGTATGAACAATCACTGGGCTCCTCACCTCACGCTCGCCATCGGACCACACGACGGCCGCCGAGATGAACTCGTTAGCTGCCGGCGGCGCGCCTGAGACCGACACGGTGATCGACATCCTCTGATGCAGCCCGCTGAACGCCAGCCTCCTCGGCGCAACGGCGACTCTGACGTAGGGCCCCGAGCTGACGATCTTGACGACGTACACGGAGCCCGGCGCTCCGACGTTCGTGACGGTGCGCGGGAAGTGAGCACTGAAGTTCTTCCCTGGCGCGGCGTGGACTGCCATGGTCGGGTAGTTGAGGTCGCCGAGGGAGCCTCCCCGGCCGGCGGGGCAGGCAGGCCGTGGCGTTGGAGCCGGTGACGAGCCGGAGTTGCGTGGAGTTGTACCCCTGGGCACACAGCGGACGTAGTCGCTCTCGCGCGCGTCGTACACGAGGCCCGGGTCGCGCGCCATCGCCGGGTTGAGCTGCCCGGCGCCGTAGATGAGCTCGCTGCCGACGCGGTTGCACGACGGGTTCATCGGAGTAGCTGCATATGCATACGCCGCCATTGCGCAAGTTTTCTTGAAACAATGTGATAATTACTAGTGCAGCAGAAGATGGGAAAGTGATCAGGGAGTGAACTAATTACCTGTGGTTATGAGAGCCGACGTGATCATCGCCGGCGACCAGTCGAAGGTGGAAGAACTTGACGTACGCCGCGGCGCCGGTGGCGTGCGGGCGCGCCATGGACGTGCCCGAGTCGATGTTGTACACCACGCTCCTCTTGTTTTTCCGGTGGCCGGACACCGACAACAGCGGCGTCAATTCCGCCAGGATGTCCATATCCCCGGCGCTGACAGGTCAGGCTGCAACGTTCATTCACGGCCATATATAAACATGCATGAGCAACATACTTTCCCATTCTTAATTCCAAGCTATTGAATTGAACCTGATTAATTAACTGTTGTAAATATTACGGTATAAGCATATTTTCTATTTTAATTCTAATAATAATTATGATAATAGTAATCACCCAAGCATGACATAAGAATGACTTAAACAATATATTGACATAGAAATCAATCAAGTCATTGCAAAATGAGTGAATACTCAAAATGAACATCATATATGACATATTCAACAATAGCATGTCATTCATAACATTTATGTATTCACATGCTAATCTTTTTGTAAACATAGCATATATGATCATCACAAGAATGTAAACAGATCCAAGGTAATAACATGCTGCCTCCATATATAGCCAATAGAACATGACTAAAAACAGCATATAACAATTTAATGATTTTAGTATTGCTCTCAGAACATAGTTGCTCAAGATCATACATCTTGGCCTTCTCATGTTGATGTCGATACTCTTAACAAAAGTTCTAATAACTAGAAGTTAAGATTTGAGCTCCTTCTTATGTTTTCTCTACTATAACAGTGCATAAACAGAGGATATCAAAATCTTAATTTCAGCTTTAAATGTTAACATGCAAAGGAACAACAAGTAGTAATCTACAGCCTATCAGATTTTGATACAAGGATAAACAGAGCATAGAATATAATCTGAGTATACAGAGTCTACCAAATCCTAGTGCATATAACAATTCTGTCCAACCGAAATATAACCAGATATGCCACTGTAAAGAAAACAAATCAGTTGAGCTCAAATCCAATCTAGTTATCTAGACTAATCTCAGTATGCGACAATTTCTTCACAGAGCAAGTAACCACAGCCCACACAGCATCTCTTTCTACAACAATACTACTGAAGAACAGAGATGAACAACTCACAGGGTAGTGATATTCGAAATCACTTGAAGAAACCGAAGAACATCAAGAACAGGGCAAGGCGTACAAGCAAGTACTGTCCCAGAAAACCTATCACCTCTCTGTGCCGATGAATAAAAGAGGTGTGGTTGACGGAGATACAAAGCCCTTCTCCAACCTCAATGTACCGTGGCCGGAGTCGAAGGATTGGGGTATTGCCGCACAAGACCTCAAGAGTACACCGGCCAAGTGCGCTCAAATCACAGCAAGGAGCAGTCGTCGCCCTCGTCCTCCCTCTCGGTTAGGTCTCCAGACCTCAAATCCCCACACTCCAAACTAGGGTTCACACAGGGAGCCGAAGACAAAGCCTCAATCGGAGATGGCGCCGGAGCCCCACACCTCCACACAACCGAAAGAGTCAAGAGGAAGAAGAAAACCCAAGAGATCAAGATAGATCGGAAAAGAGATACCTCACCCGGTGGATTGGCTCGGCCATATATAGGGGATGCGGGAGGTGGCGGCGAGATGACGCGAGCGGCCGGCTCCGAGGAACCCGGGCCAGTCCGCGCCTCCGTCGGCACCACGCGGTCGCCGATCCCCTCCATACGCCGCCGAATCCGCCGGTTGAATCGCCAAGTCGGGCGAAGGAGACGAACGGCCGCACATGGGCCTCACGCGGAGAAGCGCACGCGGGGAGGAGACGAAGTCTCCTCTCCTTATCTCTTCGCGCCTGCCACCGACATGTGGGCCCCTACCAATTTCTTTTCCTTTTTCTTTTTCTCTTTTATCAATTGGGAATTTACATAAATACCCCTGAAATACAACATTAACAACCTTCAAGATCCCAGGAGTGATCATATTTGTGCCTGGAGATGAGAATGTGGTCACCACGATGAGGGCTTGAGAATCGAAGGATGTCTCAGTGAGAATTTTTTTACGGATAATCTATTTTTTAATTGAAATTACAGGAAAATACCTATAGAGATTTTTTTTTATAAAAATAGGCTCCAGTCGCCCAATAAGCGATTGGAGCATTTAATAACCGGTGACGACGAGTTCCTGTCGCTTACCCTCGAGCGATCGCAGCGATCGCCACCATTCAGCGACTTTCATGCAGTCGCCCCCCATTGGGTGACTTTCATGCAGTTGCCCCCCTATTGGGCGACTGCACTCAGTCCCCTGTGAATGTTTTAAATTTTGTGAATTTTGTAGTTTTAAACTGGTACAAAATGTGCTGGAGTTGTAATAAAAGTTTATGTTCATTGTATGTTGTAGGTGCGTAAATTTTTTTAGAAAATTTGTTTTACGAAAGATTGACTGTAGAACGATCGGTACATGTGCTGGTAAGTGACATACGCTGAGAATTCGTGTGCGGAGAAAACCGGTATGTTAATATTTGTTAGATGATTTGATATGTGAATGATTGAATGTGAAAAGAGGAGATAATAGGCTTGTTTAAGTTTAAATAAACTTCATAATACAGTTGAAAGTAACATGCCGCGTACTTTTTCATTACATGCATAACATATAGCATCAACACCACTCCTCAATCGCCACCCTGGCCTGCCCCGTCACGCGCCCGCATCCTCCCATACGGCCTCCGGTGCAACGGGTGACGACGCTCCGAGAATGTAAAACGATCAGGAGTGTGTCACACCCGCCTCTGAGCTGGTGGAGTCAGCTGCACCTCTGGCTGTGTGCCCTTCGGTGCACCGGGGAGGGCACTGCCGGAAAGAACCTCTGGTGGTGTGCCCCGAAAAGTTGCGTCGGAGGACGGCCCGGGCCAGTCCAAAAAAAAAACTGGTCTACATCGTCCTGGGCTGGGGAGACGCCATGTGTGTGCTGGAGGAGATGAAGACCCGCAATAGTAATATCGTTAGTTCGTTATATATTGCCTTGGGATAAAAATGAGATCCGACGATGCGTACCCACAGTTGTCGCCATCGCGCTAGGATGAGGGGCATACGGCTCAGAGTACACCCCCTATGTGTGGAAGCCGGGGATGTGTGGAGGAGACGTGAAGAGCTGCTGAGGTGGTGTAGGAGGACGTCCCCAGGCAGAGCCCCCTGGCTGCTCTGGGTGAGGTGGTGTAGGATGTGTCCACGTACTACCTCCGGAGTAGTGCCATGCTGGTCGGGGTGGCACTGGTGGATGACCTGTCTGTGCGCTGGGCGTGGGTGTGGAGACCGCCGGTAGCCTCGTGCAGGACAGCAGGCCTACGATACGTCTACTCCCGGCCTCCACCCGACGTAAAAAGCTGACGTTCTCCTCGTGGGTCAACTCCGCACTTGTGGCGATCCTCTCTAGTATAGTGACGGACTCGGTCCACAGCGAACTACCGATGTCAGCCTGGAGAAAAAGACATAAATTGGTCCATCATCGAAACGACATTGCCATTTAGGAATATTTGAAATTACATGTAACGTATCGCTAGGTGAGCGTCGTGCGCGAGGTGCGTAGGGTATGTGTCTGTCGGAGCGGCGACGTGTGTGGTGGGTGGGTCTACGACATGTACGAGCCTGGTACCAGCGCAGGTACTCTCCGTAGTCCCTGCTGTCGTATGGGCGCTCCTCCTCCACGTGGTCGTCGTGCGTACCCTCGCACTACACAATCTAGGGCTGCATCTTCGTCACCCAGTTCGTGCCTCGTTTAACTCCCTTTCTGGAGTACCTGCTTATAGGACCATTACGTAAGTACTTACGAACACAGTAGTAAGTACGTATATATTTATGAGAAGCGATCACTCACGCGTGCACGTTCTGCGGAAGCGGTGGTCCGACTGGTACAGGAAGTGCCTAACGTAGACCAAACGCGGCATGACTCGCTGGGGTGCGTAGTCCTCCACGAAGATATCGTACACGAGCTTCCGGCGCGTGAGCCAGAAAGCCCGGTCACGCCAGCACAGTGTGGACAGCTCGTCAGGAGCACGGGCTTGCGGTCAGATATCGCATAAGGCTCCAGCGCCGTCGTCGGTGTGTGAGGCGGTCGAATCGCTCCACAAAGGCGATACGCCGCGTGACTGCGACGCGCGCAAAGCTGCTCTGCAAGAAACAAGTTGTTAAGTATGACCATCGTTAATAAGAAGGAAATAATTGACTGTGATAATACTTACCCGTCGACGACACCAAATAGAACCCATCGTCGGCCGGTCGACGTCTTCCCCGGATACATCTCAAGCCCGTACGGACCCATGTCGACTAGCAAAGGTCGTCCGAGGCTGAAGCGCTCGAACGACCACAACTGCAGCAGTAGGAGATAGCCTGCGAGGACTGAGTTCGCCTTGGTCCTTGAGCATGCATCGCACAGGCC
The DNA here is from genome assembly GCA_036346245.1 of Bonia amplexicaulis. Classification (NCBI taxonomy): domain Eukaryota; kingdom Viridiplantae; phylum Streptophyta; class Magnoliopsida; order Poales; family Poaceae; genus Bonia; species Bonia amplexicaulis. The sequence goes on along the minus strand of CM070754.1, from coordinate 16,256,875 downwards.
ACGGTACGTCGCAGCAAGTGCGGCCGATCCCCAGCTGACCTAGGGGGCCTCGTTGTCCGCGATCGCCCTCGCTTGAGCGATGAGGCGTGCATCCACGGTGTTGCCGTGGCTGGTGGTGAAGAGTACCCAACCAAATAGCCACAGCACGTACGCCTCCAAGTGGCGTGAGACCTGGTAATCGTCCGCCTCTGGATCCATGCGCTCCACCTGAATGCAAACAAGATGTTATTAGTATGTAATAGCGCAAATAACAGTTTCGCAGACACGATCGATTGTAAAGACTACATACCTAGTACTGTGTGAGCCACCTCAGCGATGACCCATGGGTCTGACTCGCCAGGAAGATGTGGTGGTCATCGGCGGCACCCGGTGGAAGGACCCCCTCATCCGGGGCCTCCGGTAGAAAGGCAGCGCCTCCCGCGATCGGAAGGCCAAGAAGGAGGGACACATCGTGCATGGTCGGCGTCATCTCCCTGAATGGGAGGTGGAAAATCTGTGTATCGGGTCGCCAACGGTCCACCAAAGCCGTCAGCAGGGAACGGTCGAACGGGAAGCGTCGTGATCGCTCCACGGCCTCGTCCCTGCCCGTGGCCAAGGCGGGTCCATCCTCCTCCATGGCTTGCACCATCTGGGCAAGAGGGAGTAGCCCGGCATCCCGTAGCCTGCAAACAAAGTGAAGGTCAACATGAAATGTTCTTACGGCAGCACTAAAACGCTGGCGGAGTGCAAACCTGACTGTCCTACGGGGTCGAGTCTCCAGGCCACACGAGGTGTGCGTGTTCGGACCACTCCCACCCCAGCCGGCTCATCCGTGCTCCCCGGTGGCAGCGCACGACGGGAAGCGCGGTGAACGCGGTCCACGTGCTCGTCCAACAGCGGGTACCACCAGTCAGAGTCACGACCATCACGAGCTATACCTGCAAAAAAAGTTCAAGTTAGCACTTATAAGGAACCAAAATAAACACGTCGTAACCCACTACAATAAACGCACGTGATTAATTTCTTAAATTGGTGTAATATGAGAAAGCAACTATTGAAATCCCCTTACTCTTAAGAAGTTGTTTTGTTATTTCTTGTTTAAAATATTTACGAATAAAATTGCATGCACTCTCAACAATAAAACCAGTATATTCCTATCTATTGACAATACTGGCATATAGTTAAATTAGAAATTACTCTTGTGACTTGTTGGGTACGGTTGTACTCATTACTTACTAAACAATAAATAGAAGATCAATGGGACGGCGATGAATAAACTGTTGATGAAGATCCGGAAGAGCCCTGTTTCATCGATGACCTGTAGTTTTAGGTCTTAACCTCTATGGGAGTTTCTTTTGTGTTGTAAGGTAACTTTGGGTTTAATCGTCTGTTGTGTCTAAAACTAGGCTATTAAGCCTTACTCCTATAATAAAGTTAAAATTAGGACGTTTCAGTGTCCACCGGCGACAGGCCGGCGTTAGATCCTTGATTGTATGCTCGAGCATCGATGATCTTGCTGCACATGCCGATACTCGATAACATGGGTCAACTGTCCAGGAGAGCGTGGAGCATGACCAAAAAAAACTGTGCGCAAGGTTGGGCCTTATTCGTAGCATGACGCGTGGTATAAACAAAAGGAGAATTTTTACTATGCATAGAAGGTATTAGTATCCTCTACTAAATTATCCTTAAACTTTTGGTACCTGTACCTTTTAAACTCTTGATAACTTTTGGTGCTAGCTAAATAGATGCGTTAACGGGATGTAGGGGTGGATAACGAGCTGGCTCGGCTCAGCTCGTGAAGGCTTGTTAGAGAAGCGGCTAAGCTCGTTAAGCTAACGAGTTAAAAGAGAAGCTCGGCTCAGCTCGTTACAAAGCTCGAGCTCGGCTCGCTAGGCTCGTTAGGCTCGTTAGGTGGAATATGTAAATTGCATCGATCCTATGTCTCGTTAGGCTCGGCTCGTTAGGCTCATTAGGCTCATTATGTTTCAGATTCGTTTTTCTGAATGATAACTTCTATGATTCTCTAGAGTGACAGTGAAACCTATACAGTAGTAATCCTATGACTGAGATTACATCAAAAAGGAAAGAGCATCTAATGTAGTAGGTTCATAACAAAGTAAGAAAAACTTGTCAAGAAAACTCCAGTTCCAGTATAAGCAAATATGTCATCTGATGGTTCCTTTCCATAGGTGAAATTAACAGAGAAAAGAGTAACATGTACTTTAATAATACCTCTCAGTGACTAAAGAGGTGTGAAAATTGGCAGGCATACTATTACTACTGCTGTACTGAGCCATTCACGTCGTGATGGGCTGAAGACGCTGCTGAGCTGGGTCGACCGAGCCTAGCGAGCGGCTTGCGAGCCGGGTCGGCTCGGCTCGTTAACGGACCAAGCGAAACCACAGCTCGGCTCGGCTCATTTGTGCCACGAGCCGAGCCAAGCTGAGCCGAGTCAACTCACGAGCCTCGAGCTTTTTTGCCACCCCTAATGGGAAGTTAATGAAACCAAAGCTAACGTCAGGTAGTATCTTGCTATTACATCATTACATAGGGTCTAATCTCACATATGTAGGACCTAAATCTCACGATTATTTTCCATGAAACTCTGCCTTTTCTTTTCAATCAAATTTGTTTCGAACCATCACAAAGGTCTACAGCTTGAAAACTACCACCACAAAGTATGTCTATTGGAAAATACCACTGAAAGGTTAAACAGTCTGCAAAATACCATCAAAGTCATATTTTCTATCTGAAGAGTAATAAATGACCATTATGCCCTCATAGTCATGTTCCTCCTTATGTTGGCTAAGGAGCAATAGGAGATGGCTCGGGCAAGAAAACACCAGCAATGGAAAAGCGGTGACGAGGCTCCAATAACGGTCAAAATGGATTATGTGCCACAAGGCAAGGCTAGTGATGATTACGATTGGGAGGGGGGGCAAGGGTAGCCGGAGTTGTGCTAGCGAGGCTAGGTGACGGCAGGTTTTGGCAGGCAAGCATGGCGGCGGCACCATGGTCAATGACAGCTCAAACTGAGCATGTCAAAATGAAGAGGTAGAGGGGAAGAGGCTCGTGTGTGAAGGAATTGGTTGGAGACTCACCTTAGGCAACAAACGAAGATGGCGAAAATGATAAGATATGGAGAAGAAGAAATTCGATTCTAAGCAGTTTAGAGGACGAAACTAAAATTAATTATGGGATATGTAGGAGTATGAGATGGAATAAGTAGTGACGTGAACGAATTTTGAGTTAGCTCATTAGACTACAAGATCGAGAGCGGCACTGATGGTCCTCCATGCCTGGATAGCGTGCGCAAATAGCACCATGAGGGTGTGGGAAAGTTTTTAGTGGTGGTGGATTGCCTTGGGGTGCTATGAGGATGGCTAGTGACGGTGGCGAACATGGCCGACATGGAAGGCTTGGCGGTGGTTAGCTCGGGCAGTGGTCTGGCTTGGGCGGCGATGTAGAGGTCTTTAAGGGGCGGAGGTGATTCTGGCAATGCGCTTAGCAAGGTGCGGGATAGCATGGAACAGGGGGTTGGCATGGGCAGCGGCGAGGCTAATACTTGTCCATGGCGCGGTGGTGTATCTCAATGACGAGGGGTTGCGGCGGTGTTTCTGCTTGGGTGCTGGCACATAAAGCCTTAGGAGGTGGAGGCAGACGTGGTGATGTGGACGGCAAGGAACGGTGGGTCGACATGTGCTGGTGTGCTCGACGGTGAGGCGGGTGGTGCAACGGCTGTCGGCAAGGCTCCCAACGACGAGGACGAGGAAAGAGGGATAGCAAGATAGTGGAGAAGATGAGGTGGGGCTTGATTTGGGTAGAGGGATGACAACGTGGGCTGGCAGACTGGAAGAAGAACAATGCCCTCCCTCTCCCCTTCTATTTCCTTTGCAAGTGGGGCCCATTTGTCCGCACAGTGGGCAAATGAGGGAGGAAGAAGAACACATGGGCAATGTTGGTATTTATTAAATTTTCTCTCTCCAAAAAAGGCTCTAACAATTGTTTTTGATGAGAAACATGACGTCAATAGCATCTTTCAGAGTTTTTGTATTTGCGATGGTATTTTTCAGTCCACCTTATTTGAGATGGTATTTTCCAGTACACCATTCTTTGCAATAGCACCAAACAAATTATCTCATTTCTTTTCTAGGTGTAAGCCATCTAATCATAAAATAAGTAGTACTATGGAGCTATCTGTGCCTTCTTAGTGTTTTTTTTGAGCAAGATTTTAAGCGTGTTTTCGATTGGATGACTTGCACAAGGAAAAACCCATGTGCACTTAGCCCCACTCCAAACAGTTTTGGTTTCTAGCTTTTTTTGGCTTTTGGCTTTTTAAGCCAGAAGCCACTTGAAGCGCGTTGGCTTCTAATTTCACTTATTTAGCCTTTTCTTTCCCCCTTTTTGCTTTGCATTGTCCGTGGAGATATAATGGTGTTTTCACTTTTTTTCATTTTTGTTCATTTTCCTTTAATTGAATGACTTAGAAAAGGCTAACAACCGTTACTGTGCATTTCAGTCAACAACCAAAAACTGTAGTCGGAAGCCACAACTGGAAGTTGGTTGGAGCGGCCCCTATATGTATTTTTGACATTATGGTAGAGGATCTAATTCCGTACTTGTTGCAGGTGAAGTTATGGAAAGTTCCCTTCCATTTCCTCGTTGGTGGGCCGAAGCCCTTGTCGAAGAAGGACGAGGTGTCCTGCCACACGCAAGTGTCAAGCATGCCAATGGTGATGTCTCCCTCAAGCTTCAGGCTTCTCTTTACCGCCGTAGGGAAGCCTATGAAAGGGGTGTTTGTATTAGTTTTTGCTGATGATTTTTTGCTGAAAATGAATTGTAGTGGTTGAAAGAAATGACTTTTAGAAAGGGAGGGTGAGCGGTGCAAAAAGCGAGGAAGAGATGCATGCGCGTGATGGGAGTGAGATGAGTGGGGTGGGTGATGCACCCGTGACCCTATGCTTTATCTTCGAAGTGAGATGGTAGTGAGAGAAGTGAAGAGTCCGCTTTGAGAAACCGAGTGTTCGTATGGGAAGATGGACACAACACCCTTCGTAGCTATCAGGTAAAGGCCACACACACTTGTGTGATATAGCAAGCAATTATGCGAATTATTGGGTTAAATCACACATGTGGATGTGTGTGATTTGTGAGTGTATCGGAGAGATTTTGTTTCTCCTATTTTCAGTTTGGCTGCAAGTCCATTGAGGCTCCTCTTGTAGTTATAGATGTAATTTTTGGCACATATGGCACTATTTGATCCCGTATTTATAGAAATGACAGTACACGCACGACAATAGCAAAAATGTCATTTCTACCGCATGGCCATCGAGCGCTGCCGCCGTCGAAGTGACACGTGCCACCGCCATTGAAGCGACACGCGCCACCTACTGCCCAGCCATCGTGCGGAAAGCAACCTGCCGCCCGACCACCGGGCTCCATGTGGCCTACCACCCAGTGGGTGGGCTCCATGCGATTAGCAGGTGATTAGCACTACCTCTAATACCCAGTTAGGCAGGCTCTAATGGCCTGATGGCCGGACGGCAGGCTTGGAACCATGCGGCAGGGGCTTTTGTTTGTTTTATTTAAGACACATGCGAACGAACGGAGTGGGCTATGGGGTATTTGACTCATATGAAAATTGAGTACTCGTGCAGACGCGACAATGAAACAAACCACCAAAAGGGAGGTTTGTATCGCATCTATCTCCTCGCGTCATTATAGACGCTTTGTTAGCGCGCTGCGCTGTCGCTCACGCTATAAATGCGATGTCTCTTGCAATCGCAATCACTCTCACAGTCTCTCTTTCACAAACTCTCTCACAGTCGCTCTTGGAGTCTCGTAATTCTTCGTAGCCGGTTAGCAGTCATATTAGCAGGTACGTCCTATGCAATACATACATACATACATACATACGTACGTACGTACGTACATACACACACACACATACATATATATATGTGTGTGTGTGTGTTTATGTAATTTTTTTGTCATCGTATTTCATCATAATTTTTATGTAGTATTGTATTGCCATGAAATAAATATTTATTTATTTGTAATAATGTACTGCCATGAAATACATATGCTCAGATGCTCTATATATATAGACATGTGTGTGTATATACATTTGTATACATACATACATTTACATATACGTAGCATGCATGCATATATATATATATATATATATATATATATATATATATATATATATATATATATATATATATATATATATATATATCAAATGCTAATGCTTCACTTAAATATTTATCAATGCATGTTTTTGCACCTATTTATTGAATATCTTAGTACTGGATACCTAAATCCTTATTATCTAACCCCAGTACTAAGCTATTGACGATTATTCATGCTCTATAGGCTCGTCGCAAGCGGAAGGAGAACATATAGTTCATTGACTCCGGTTGCTCTCGCCACATGACCGGAGACTCACGATGGTTCTTCACCCTCACTCGTGCCCCCGATGATGAGATGATCAGTTTTGGGGACATCTCTCAAGGATGAGTTCTTGCAAAAGGTACCGTGAACGTCAATGATAAGTTCATCGTAAAAGACGTTGCTCTTGTCAGTAAGTTGTGCTATAATTTGCTTTTAGTTTCATGGTTGGTAGATGATAATCTTGAGGTGAACTTTCAAAAGCATTCATGCTGTATTTTAGATTCATCTGGTGATCTTGTATGCAAAATCAGTCGAGTTGGTCGCTTGTTTAAAGGTGACTTTTCGTATTCAGCTTTTTCTGATCTTAGGTGTCTTATTTCACCAGACTCTAAGGATTTGTTCTTCTAGCACCGTAGATTAGGTCATATTGGTTTTGATCATCTAGCTCTTCTCAGTAGTATGAATCTTGTTAGAGGGATTTCTAATCTTAAGATTGAAAAGTCAATGAATCTAATTTGTTCACCTTGTCGACATGGTAAGATGGTCTCATCATAATATCCTCCACTCGCACTTGTCATGACCGATTCTCCAGATCAATTATTGCACATGGACACTATAGGTCCTTCTAGGGTTCAGTCGGTTGGAGGTGAATGGTATGTTCTTACTATTGCTGATGATTACAATAGATACTCTTGGATTTATTTTATGGTATCTAAGGATGAAGCTTTCGGTCACTTTAGAGAGCTAGCTCTTAGACTTGCTAATGAACTTCCAGGAGCACTTAGAGCAATCAGAAATGATAATGGAACTAAATTTAAGAACACATCATTTGCTTCCTTTTGTGCTGAAAAGGGTTTAGACAATCAATTTTCGTCAGCTCGTATGCCTCAACAGAACGGTGTGGTTGAACGTAAGAATAGAACCTTGGTTGAGATAGCTAGAACGATGTTAAATGAACATGCTACTCCTAGGAAGTATTGGGTTGAAGCTGTTTTGACTGCTTGCTATATTTTGAATAGAGCATTCTTGCGAGCTAAATTGCATAAGACTTCCTATGAGCTTTATTTTGGTTATTCTCCTAATATTTTTCACTTGAGGGTGTTTGGATGTCGATGCTTCATTCTTAAACATGGCAATCTTGATAAATTTGAATCTAGATCCTCAGATGACATCTTTCTTGGATACACAGTTCACAATCGAGGTTATCATGTACTCAACTTAGAAACTAACAAAATTGTTGAGACCTACAAGGTCACTTTTGATGAGGCTAGTCCTGGTACTAGACCGATAATATAGGTATACAGGTAACTGATGCACTCAAGGACATCTTCTGTGACTCTGACGACGACAAAAGGGAGTTCCCGAATCACCCTTGTACTCCGACAACCACTCATGAGGTAGATGCCACTACGACCACTATGACTACACCTATGACCACTCCACAAGCTCCTCTATATATTCAATGATGTTATCCCCTAAACAAATGATTGGTGAGTTAAATGAGAGAGTTCTTCGAAGCAGTTATAACTCCAATGCCTCATATGCCCATTCTACTTTTGTCTACTCTTTTGAACCCCAAGATGTATGTCACGCTTTATCTGATGAGTTTTGGATTAATGCCATACATGAGGAATTAGAAAATTTTGAGTGTAACAAAACCTGGACTTTAGTTTCATCTCCTCATGTTCATAATATTATTGGAACTAAATGGGTTTTTAAGAATAAACAAAGTGATAATGGTGTTATTTTTCAAAATAAGGCTAGACTTGTGGCTCAAGGATTTACCTAGGTAGATGGTCTTGACTTTAGTGAAACTTTTGCTCCTGTAACTCCATTAGAAGCCATTAGAATTCTATTAGCATTTGGTACATCAAAGAGTTTTGGACTATATCAAATGTATGTGAAAAATGTTTTTTCTTAATGGCTATATTGAGGAGGAAGTTTATGTTAGACAACCACCTAGTTTTGAGAATCTTAAGTTTCCTGATCATACCTACAATTGTCCAAAACTTTATATGGTCTAAAATAAGCACCTAGAGCATGGTATAATAGGCTCAAATCATATTTGCTAAAAAATAACTTTCAAATGGGCAAAGTAGATAAAACACTATTTACTCTCAAGAATGACAATGATTTTTAACTCGTTCAGATTTATGTCAATGATATAATTTTTGGTGGTTTCTCTCATGCTCTTGTTTCCAAGTTTTCAGATACTATGAGTAGAAAATTTGAGATGAGCATGATGGGAGAACTCACATTCTTCTTAGCCTTACAGATCAAGCAATCAAAGTTAGGTACTTTTATTCACCAAACTAATTACACCAAGGATCTGCTTCGTCTTTTCGATATTGGGGCAGTCAAACCAATTTCCACACCTATGGGGCCTACTGCAATGTTGGATCCTGACGATGATGGAGAGCCTGTTGATCAAAAGGAATACATAAGCATAATTAGCTCAATTTTGTATCTCACTGCTTCGAGACCAGAGATACACTTTATTGTGTGTTTGTGTGCTCGCTTTCAGACTTCCTCATGTGCTTCACATCGTCAAGCGGTAAAGTGAATTTTTATATATCTTTAGTCAACTTTAGAATTTAGCTTATGGTACTCTTTTTCATCATGTCTTACCCTTAGAGCTTATTTCACTTTGTCACATGTCAATTTTGGGGGTTGTAGAATTGATAAGAGGAGTACCTCTGGCACATGTCACTTTTTAGGCACATATCTTGTTTCATGGGCTTCTAGAAGACAATTGTCTGTTGCACTTTCCACTGCTGGGGCTGAATATGTAGCTGCTGCTTCGTGTTGCTCATAATTGCTTTGGATGATATCTACACTTAAGGATTTTGGCTTAGAATTGGATAGTGTTCTACTTTTCTGTGATAACACTAGTGTTATTAGTATTGCTAAAAATCCTATGCAACATTCAAGAACCAAACACATCGATATTCATTATCATTTTCTTAGAAACCATGTGAAAAGGGAGATATTGTCTTGCATTTCATTGATTCTGATTCTCAAGTTTCTAATATTTTTACCAAACCACTTGATTCTTCTCATTTTGGTCGTTTGCGAAGTGAGTTGGGTGTGTTGCATCCAATGGGATTAATCTGAGGGTAGCTTGTTGTTTAAAAATTTCAGAAGCATTGTTTATTATACTTGTCAAATAATACATCAAGCCTAAGTCTTTGAAATTAAATGAGTAGTAGGGCTATCGTTATCATATTTACTCATTTACTATGTAGCCGTGATCTTAACAGGTTGTAATCAATGTGCTATATTTGAACAAAAATATGACATGGCGGAATACTTTGACTAGATTGATTATAGATAGCACTTTGTGATGTTTATCTAAAAGAATTAGCTTGATTGTGAGTCCTGTTTTAAATCTTGGCTATGAGACTCGTATGTTTCATATTGCAATCTTTTTATGTCCACTCAAGTTGGCATGTTATAGAAAAAAATAAGAAAGAGAAAATTGAAAAGATGTATACTTCACACATGCCATAGTTAAACAAAAGTAAAAGCACAAAAAGTGCTCGAATGAAAACAAGTATGCTTCTAGCATGCCACCATTAAAATTTTTTTTGTTATAAACATGTTATCATGAAAAGAAATATGCTACAAGCATGCCACATGCTTAAGAATTGAGTGGGGGCAATATGTTGCTTTATGAGACTGTTAGCTCGTTAAGATTTAAAGTTTGCTTCGGTTTTAGGCTTACTCTTTTCAGTGTGATATTCCATTGTGCTCTTTATAGATTAGTTTAGTCATTGTTGAGATGCTTGTCATTAATCCAATTTGCTTAATCATGCTAAAGACTTGTTTTGATTTGCTATATGGTATATGACTTTATATGATCTAGGGAGCTCTACTCAAAAGATGGCTTAGTTAATCTATTAATTGTAAAACTAACTTGGATAATCTACAAAGCTTTTGGATGTTTACTCCCATTTCTCGTTTTTACAATTATTGTCTGTGGAGTTCTTGATGATTTCATTACCAAAGGGAGGGAGGTTTGTAGATTTTGGGGGAGAAAAATGGAAATTTGCTTTGCTGCTAAAATGCTTCTTTTGTGTTGAGGGGAAGTTTTCTAAGCTTTTAGCTTTCTACTGTGGTCTACAGCTCTTTCTGCTGTGGTCTGTATTTTGCTTTTCTTTCAAAACTCAACTCATTTAAGAGTTTTTGAGGTGTTGTCAATGTATTCATCAAGGAGGAGATTGTTAGACCATGTTATGGTCGTGCATTTAGTGATGATGAATAATTGACATGTGAGTTTCATTGGAATTTGTATTTATGAAAGTTCTGGTCGATGTTCTTTTGCTGCTAGAATTTTCAGGGTAGCAGGTCTGATCAGTAGGCATCGACCTCGGTAGATTGACCATGGAGGTCGAGAAGGGAGAACGACCATAGGTGAACAATCACGTCAGAACGACCTCAGTTCAGAATTTTTAGAAGAGTTGAAGACTTCAGATTCAGAGAGTTTTCGGAGAGGTTGAAGTCCCCGGAGTCGGAGGCTTCAGAGGAACTGGCCGTATGTCATAGTGAATTGGTCGCAAGATGCAATGGACTACGGTTGGTAGTCAGCAGGCTTCGACTAGGATGGTTGGGGTCGTGAGCTTCAGTGGACCGGTCGGAAATGACAGTAACCGGTCAGTGGTCGGTACTCAGTACTTAGTGGTCGGTGCTACAGTACTTGTTGACGGTAGTCTACGCAACAGTAACTCGTCAATACTCGGTAGTAAATGATACAGTGACTGGTTGATGGCCGATAGTCATAGACTGGGAGTGCTATGATGCTTGTGATTTGTGAGTGTTTTGAGAGGTGGTAATTCCCGAGTACTTATGGTTTTCGAGTACTCATTAGGCCAGCGATATGACCGACCAGTGCTTGACGGTTATATCAGTCATACAATCAAAAGTTAATTTTCTGGAGAGCATGGAAATTGTGGTCGTGGTTGACCTGGTTGATGTTGATGGATGGTTAAAATTGTGTTTTGTGTGTGTGGACTAATGTTGGTCAAGTTGGAAAGAACTTGTACCAGGGAAAACGTTCTTTGGTCTTTGTATATGCAGGTTGGGCATGAAGATGATCATGGTCGGTTATGAGAAGGACATGGGCTAGGCTGGGGAAATATGAGGTTCAGGCAGTCGAGAATGTCACGAGGTGGTCGGGCTCACATTGGAGCACATAAAGATCAAAGCTGATGATACGTGGAGAAGCTAAGGGAGATGTAGTCCTAGAGGCTTCAACACGTGAGGATGGTGCATGGAGAATCTATAGGAGGTGTCGTCCTAGAGACTTCGTCACGTGATGAGATTGGAGAAGTTATGAGAGGAGTCCGTAACTTGGAAGGTTTAGAGATATTGAAAAACCCATGTTTGGAAGGGTTTTGGGTCCATTGATTTTCGAAAGGGATAGAGTTTGGTTTAAAGATATTGGAAAACCCATGTTTAGAAGAGTTTCAGGTCTCTTGGTTTCTGAAAGAGATAGGATTTCATGTCTATGTTTGATGAGGATACTTTTAGGCCGTTAGCCTATAAAAGCAGATAGAGGCTAAGGGTTAACGCTAGGCTTTGGAAGTTTTTGGCGGAGGGACTTGAGAAGAGGTTTTAGTTTATGGCTAGGGCTTTTAGAGATGCTTGTGAGGGCACTTTATAAATCCACAAAAATCCAGTAATAAAGATCATCTTGAATCAATGTAGTTTGTGATTTGCTTGAAGAGTGCTGGTGATTGCAGGTGGATTAGATCTTACGATGACGTGCAAATGTACTCAAGAGGTTCTGCTTCTGGTGTTGATGAATTCGAGTACGTACAAATCAGTCGAAGATCAACACTGAGCGGTTGAACATTGAGCAATCGACTGGGCAGTTGAGAACTGAGTAGTCGAAACCTTTACCTACCGCTAGGAGATTCCAAAAAGCAGTGATAATCATTTATCCTCTCTGATTGCAGTATTCGATCCTACAGTATCTATATGACTTTGAGCACTATGAGGGGGATGACGACCCAGTTTTTGAGAAAAGACACCTATATTCTAGAGATGTATCTTCCACACATTTCCTATAGCCTCTAAGGCTTCAGAGAATCCCTCAGTGATCTTCATGGAAGCCCCTACTATTTACTGTTTGGCTCGTAACCATAACATCATAACATCTAGCTTAGATGAATACGGGATGGCAAGCTCGATCCGCACATCTTGGATGCTGCCTGCCCAACTTGCATGGTGTCTTTTCTGTGGTGATTGAGGAAATGGGAAACACAGAACTTAACGATGGGTTAGTTCGAACATGGAGTCCTCGTATTTAGGTTTTTTGAGTTATCATAGCATGGGAGACAGTGACATCGGCAGCAGGAGGCGGCAGCGCCTATGGCGAGCTAGCAAGCCAGAGGAGGGGGCACAACAACGCGAGTTATCAAGGAATAGATTTGTCTATTTGTGATCTAAATTGTGATGATGGAGATGGAAGGATGGTTTGCCATGATCTAATAAGCTACATAGCTCTTATATGCTTTCTTTATTTTTTTACTTAGTTTTCTTATTTTTATGACCTCTAAGATGTGATTTTGTCTGTTACATTTTCTAATTTTATATTAAGATGTACAAATAAAATTATAATATTATAAAGTATTTTTTAACAATAAATCTAAAGATATAACTTTTAGGAAAATGCTAGCGCCCGGACATCTGATCCGGGTAGCTAGCTCCGTACATTTGGTTGCAACATTTTTCGCTCATGTTTGCGATATTTTTTGCCCATATTTGCAACATTGTTAGTTCATGTTTTTGTTGCAACATTTTTTATTTCATGTATACAACATCGACTTTTGTATCACATATTTTTATTGCATACGGTGGTTAAAATTGTTGCACACATTATCTAAGAATATTGCATCGGAGCATACGACGCGACTACTCACATCGTTCTTTGTTTTTTCTTAGAACATTTCGATTTCATATATGCAACATTTCGATTTTTTATGTGCAAGATTGAAATTTTTATTTGATTTCGTGTGTGCAACCTTTTCTATTTCATATATGCAACATTTTGATTTAATGTATGCAATATTTTGATCTCATGTGTGCAATATTTCGATTTTATGTTTGCAATATTGAGATTTTTATTTGATTTTATGTGTGCAACTTTTTCTATTTTATAGGTACAATATTTTGATTTGACATATGCAATATTTTGATTTTATGTGTACAACATTGAGATTTTATTTGTGCATCATTGATATTTTTATTTGATTTTATTTGCGTAACTTTTTTATTTCATATGTGCAATATTTCGATTTTATGTATGCAATATTTCGATTTTATGCATGTAATATTGAGATTTTATATGTATAAAATTGATATGTTTATCATTTTTTGTTACATATATGGTTGTGAAATATTGTAAGGAACGTAAAGAACTAGCGACTGGATCACACGTACGAACGCTAGCAAAAGAGTAATATCAAACTCTGTAAGCCAATAACTTATACTCCATTATTAGAATGGAAGTCCAATCATCTTCAAAAAAAGATCAGTCAGGAAACAAAACATAGCCTGATGGACATCATCAGCTTATTCTAGCAGTCTAGCACATCAAAGCAGTGCAGCGTTTCTTTCTAGTAGAATCTTGAAATAGCAAATTCACCCGAAGTTATACGAGCTGAAGGAGCATCCATCACGGTGACTCCCCCTCCGGTGTGCTTTCATCGACGTCCACCGTGTACAGCACCACCGGGCTCCTCACCTCGTGCTGGCCGTCTGACCACACGACGGCCGCCGAGGCCACCACGTCCGCCTCTGGCACCACGCCGGAGACCGACACTGTGAACGAGATCCTCTGATTCGCCGCACTAAACTCCAGCCTGCTCGGTGCAACGGCGACGGTGATGTTGCCGACCGCCGAGCTAATAACGACCTTCGCGTCGTACACGGCGCGCGGCGCACCGACGTTGGTGACGGTCCGCGGAAGCCCAGGCTGAACCTCTCGCCGGGCGCTACGTGGGCCGCCATGGTCGGGTAGTTGAGGTCGCTGACGGAGCCGGCGGCCGCCGAGCTGTTGCCGCAGGCCGTGGTGTTGGAGCCAGTGATGAGCCCGAGCTGCGTGGTGTTGTACCCCTGCGCGCACAGCATGGCGATGTAGTCGCCCTCCGACGCGTCGTACACGAGGCCTGGGTCGCGCGCCTTTGCCGGGCTGAGCTGGCCGGCGCCGTACTTGAGCTCGCTGCTGCCGGAGTTGCCCGGCGTGTTCATCGGAGAAGCTTGCATTTTATCAAACCCGCAATTAATCTTGTGAGCTGTGAGTTCTTTCCCCACTGATCAAAGCGAAGTAGTGTTGCAGGATGTAGAATTAAGGATGGTTGATCACTTACCGGTGGTGATGAGGGCCGACATGACCATCGCCGGAGACCAGTCGCGGTGGAAGGACTTGACGTACGCCGCGGCGCCGCTGACGTGTGGGCACGCCATGGACGTGCCAGAGTCGATGTTGTACATGACCCTTCTCTTGTCGTTGGGGTTGCCTGTCCATGCGGCTATGATGTCAATCCCCGGTGCAGATAGATCAGGCTGCAATTTCAGGCAAACTATCATTAATTCTACAGAGTTAGGCCCCGTTTTTTTCAGCGAGAGAGAGGTCCCATTTAGAATCAAGGAATTTTACAGAAATTTCGCAGGAAATAGTTCAATTCCCACAAAAATTGGAAACAAAATCTAGTGGTTATTCGAAGGCAGAACGAAACGCTAGTGACCACATTAGTTCGTTTGGAGTATTGCAGTAGTTGAATGCGTGTGTTGCGGCACAAAATTTTTTTGTTGCAACTTGTTTTTTTTTTTTGTAATATTACCAAGAAATAGCTGCAGATTTCTACTGAACTACTTAGTTTGTGAACTGAATGAAGCACCTTCAAGATCCCAGGAGTGATCAGGTTTGGGCCTGGAGAAGAAAACGAAGCGGCTTTGGGGGCTTGGGGATCGACCGTCGTCACGGTGCTGTCTATGGTACCCACGGGATTACTGCAAATCAAGCAAAGAAAGGTAAGATAATTACCAGCTAGCTTGCGAGAGTTCGTCTATGCGTGCATCAACCAAAGCTCTCGGTTACTGAACTGAACTCACCTAGTGATGTTGACATAGGCCAGGATTTCATCGAACTGGTCCCGCGTTACCACTAGTGCCGGGAGAGGCATGACGAAGGCGTCGTCGATGTAATCGCCGACGAGGATGGCGCCAGCCGCGCCGACCAGCAGCGGGCCTGTGACAGCGTCGCCTTGTCTGGGGCAGAGGATGATCTTACCCTTGTACGACCCTCCGGACAGCTCATCTGGATCACACGAACTGCAACGCAAAAGACACGATGTTAACTTAGACGCGTAATTAAGATATGACAGTTTCAGGTGACTGCAAATTAGCAAAACCGTTAATCACTATACACAAAAATGTATATGCATTTTTCAGTGTCCTATTAGGCTATTACCCATTAATGGGAAGCACAAGAGTCGCATTCTCCAGCGTCGGGAAGGTGTTAATGGAGGCTCCCTGTGCCAAAGCGAGAACTTTTCATTAGTTGAAACATTTCATTTCACGTTAGTTTCAGGAAAAAGTTCCCGGCCGCGGTTGATGGTGGCGTAGATCAAATTGGAAAATAAGTTGGACAAAAAGTCATCAAAAAAATAAAATTAAAAATATTAAATCATAAAAAAATTCAAAAAAAGGAGAGACATTTTGTTTGAGCACTGACCACTATGGTCTTGCCGTTTCCAAGAACGATCTTGTCGACGAGCCGGCGGTCGATGCTGCTCGCCGCGACGGACAGCAGCCACGGCGCGACGTTGCAGACGTGTCCGAAGCTGGGCCCGGAGTTTCCGGCCGCGGTGGACGTGACCACCCCGCGCTTCATGGCGTGGAAGGACCCTATGGCAGCCACGTCACGGAAGTACGGCCTCGGCAGCCTCGATCCGATGGAGAAGGATATCACGTCGACGCCGTCGGCGATGGCGTCGTCGAAGGCTGCGAGGATGTCGGCGCCGGCGCAGCCCCCGTCGTAGCACACCTTGTAAATGGCGAGCCTGGCGCCCGGCACGGCGCCCCGGGCCGTGCCGGCGGCCAGGCCGCCGAAGCTGACGTTGCCGACCGCCCGGCCAGCCACGGTGGACGCCGTGTGGCTGCCGTGTCCGTCCTCGTCCAGCGGCGACAGGCCGGCTTCACCGTTCGATTCCAGGTTGTAGGCACGAGCACCGATGATTTTACTGCAAATCTCGACGTGTTTCAACATACAAGACACTGCGCATTACAGAATAGATCTTTCTTACTTGTTGCATGTGAAGTTCTGGCATGCGCCCTTCCATCTGCTCGGCGGCGGGCCGAAGCGCTCGTCGGAGAAGGACGGGGAGTCGGGCCACACGCCGGAGTCGAGCATGCCGACGATGACGTCTCCCTCCAACGGCAGGCTGCTCTGCGGTGTCTGAGGGAAGCCCAAGAAGTCCCATGATCTCGTGGTCAGAAGCTCATGGGTTCTGCTCGGGAAGATCGACACGACGCCATCCATGCCTGGCAAGTAAAAGCTCACGATTCAGAAGGTGAACAGACCGATGCTTATTTCTTAGCTTTGCTGTCAAATGCCAGTTGACACGATGTTTCTTTTCTTCCCATCTCTTTGATGAATTAAAGGTTTCGAGAACATACTAGAGAGCCTTTGTGCCTCCTGCGCAGTTAGTCTGGCAGCAAAGCCATTTAGGCTTCTCTTGTAGCTGTGGAGGATCCTGTCCGAAGCAGAGCTGCGAAGTGGCAAAAGCATAGGTTTAGTTAGCCGCCGAGGGTCTGCCTGGAATGCGTGCGATGCAGGAACTTCACATGTAACAATTCAGTTTCGCAGAAATCTAGTCTAGATGAAGAGAGAGACCTGTCATCCAGGACCTGGTCCAGTAGGTCGTGATGAGCAGCTTCTATGGCTGCGAAACCGTCGACCTCTGACAGCTCTGATCTCGGCAGGTGCCCCATGTAGACGATGTAGACCTGCTCATGCATAAAAAAAAAATGAGGCCTATGTCCGTGCAACATGGATACATACACAGTTTTTTCTATTCCGTAAATTTCGTGATTCTTTTGCCAAGTGATTTTCTGGAACATCATGCATCTGTTTTTTTTGGCTTATAAAAATTACTTTTCGATTTTTCTACAGTAACTAACTTTTAAACGGAATATCTTTTCTACAGTTACTCTATATTCTCTCGTACAAATAGTCCAAAAGTCACAAACCGTAGTCAAAAGGCATAAGCTTCAGCAAAAAAGAACAGACCCTTTATATTAACTTTGAGATGTACGTGTGCATATCTGAATTTTATCCAATGTTTTAAAAAAGTAGCTTATACTTAATAAAAAGAAACCATAGACAGACCCATAATCTCTACGAAGAAGAAACACAGATAGACATGGATGTGGTTAATCAAGCAGATAACCTGACCTGTGGCCCATCGCCGTCGCTGATTTCAGAGCCACTCAGGCTCACGGTGAAGAGAGCAAGGAGAAGAACAACTGGTATTTTGAAACAGCTCATCGTGTTCTAATTAAGCCTGGGGCTAATCAGGCCATGAAAATTCTATTGATGATTGGTATGATGAATGGATAAGCGTGCACGGGTCAATCAATTTATACGCAGCAAAATCAGCAATGTATATAGAACTCATCGATGCGTGCTATACAGGCGGCGGCCACCAGCTTGCAATGCAACATTGCTGGCTCCGCACCGCAACGTCGTTCTCTACACGAAGGCGTGGGATCCCGCGTCCGGCAGTACGTACATACATACATACATACATACATACATACATACATACATACATACATACATACATACATACATACATACATACATACATACATACATACATACATACATACATACATACATACATACATATATATACTTGCTTGCTACCAAACATGCGTGTCGGTTGTAATTCTCTTGTCAGAATATCCGGCATCCTATAGCTGTCGCAGTGTTGTGAAAAACGGTATGAGTTAATCGGATGGACAGGATACCGCTAAACGATTACAGATGATTAATTAATTAAAATTTAATGGATGATTACACGTTCGTAACAATATATTTATTTATATTTATATGTTATGAATATTATATTCATTTTATATTTAAAATTGCATAAAAAATTATCTATAAAGATTATGACAAATTATCACCATATAATACATGATTAACCATAATGTACCAAGGTCCATGCGTGGAATTAGGAAATAGCTAATGCTAGATGCTTTTTCGAATTTCAGTTAATTCTTCACATCTCCAATTATGCATACAGAAAAGATCAATAGGACGAAGAAGGAATATAGCTGTAGTTATTGCACTAGCGGGATGCCAAAAGCTACGAACATTAACTAATTAAGGTATTTCTAAAATTTATTTTTCTATGGTAATTATGTTTTTTTATATTATCTAAACTTTTAAATAGAGTGCTTTTTCAAGATGGACTTTACTAGTCAATTGTAGTAGATACTATAGTAACTTCATTTATATCGGTTAAATCGTAGGCGAGTGTCTCTCTACAAGCTATTACTATTTATCAGCTAAAACCAAAAGCTATCAATAAAAGTAAATATGAACACCCCTAAGTGGACCATAGCATGTCGATTAATTGGATTTGACGGCCGATTAAATGCTAAACAGTTGATTAGTCGATGTAATTGGCCGAACAACGTACCGTTCAACCTCTTTAACTGGCCTCCGTATATGCAGAAACTATTAAGAGCGTTTTCACTGCATTGATGTGTCCTATATAAGAGATAACGTGGAGAAGAGAGAGGGGTATAGAGTAATGAGCCGTCTCTCATGCTATATTTTGGTTGTAACATAAGAAACAAAACATATTATGTAATAAAAAAACTGTTTATAAAGATATATAAAAAGATAATTTTCGCACGTACGTATATACATACATACATATTATAATTTTCGCTGATATATACATACATACATACAATAATTTTCTCTGATATGCACAATTGGATGGATCTCACACCTAACAGAAACTGATTCAGACAATTAAATTTCTATATTGACTATAACGTCAACAATCTCTTCTTTTTCTATGCTAGCTGGTTGAACCACGGCATGAAGCTCTTCTTTAACTTTACCTTCTACAAAGAAAATTATTTATGACTCTTTGGTTTTACATATCATATCTTACCACACAACTTAGACTAAAGTAGGAAAAGCTAATTAAAGAATAACCAGTATGCAAGATCATATTCTGTAGCTGCTTGATTACAAAAAGGATGTACACCAACCTACAAGCTGCTAGCTTACGGACCTCACAGCAAGGAAAATCTGGGAGGTTCATGGAGTACACAGAAAATAATCGCTTCTAGAGAGAACAAAACTCTAGGTTACTATCTAAATAAGGATTCAACTACAGGTAAAAACTTGAGCGATAAAAAGTAATATTGATTTTGAAATTAGATATTGAAGTTCACATATTCGTATGTGGCATCTGAATTTGCACATTGGCATCACAAATTAGCACAAGAGACTGAGGTTAATGAATACAACAACAATATTAATCTAGCACGATAAAAACTTCGGAATTAATTAACCAAACAGTTCCTCTTCTCCAAAATACATTTGACACCACCCTTTCACAAGTCAAACTCCCAACTATCAAGCTACAAACCAGTTTTAATGGGAACCATTTGGCATTAGAATTAGTAACCTACTAACCTTGCCAAACAAAACATGAGGACTAGTGATCCCACAAAACTATCACTGTAACTGTAAGCTAACAAAACAACTAAGATTAGTGAAACTTAGTTCAGAAATGGAGTTTGTGTACTACATGAAGCCACGTTAAAGAATTTCCCCCATAGATCAACCCTTTATACAAAAAGAAAAAGACATTTGCTAGTATCTCGAACCCTAAGAATACAACATAGTTGCATCTCTCATCTAGAACCCTAATAACACAACACAGCTGCATCTCTCTCTCCCCCTCCCTTCCCCCACTTCTCTCTCTCACACACACAAAAACACAATCAGAATGGGGAAAATCCAAGAGACCTTGGGAGTGGGTGATGTGAACAACGCCATCCTCACCTCATCAAATATGGATTGCCATCCAAGTATTGCTTGTGGAGCCTGACAAAGTTCGTTGATTATGAATTTGTTCTTTTCGCGAGACTTCGATTCCGGAGTGATAGAGCAATAAAAAATACAATGTTACCATCTAAGTGCAAATGCAATGTGCATCTTTTGTAATTGTATATTTGTTAATAGATATTTTATTTCATTTCAATTAATTGATTTGCGAAATGGATGTTTCATGTTTGTGAAATGAAGTGCGATGTGAATTGGATGTTTTATGTTTGTGAAATGAATTGAAATGTGAATTGGATGTTTTATGTTTGTGAAATGAATTGAGATGTGAATTGTATGTATACATGTACATGTTGATCTGCTTGTTTCAGTGGGCATGGCTAGCATTTCCTGAGGCTAGCCAATAAACAGAAATAGATTTAGGGGTAGAAAAGAATATCATAGACGGTTTGTAAGTAAAAACCGTCTGTGATATTTACACCACATACGGTTTGAAAACCGTCTGTGATAACCTTCTATTATCACTGACCCATAAATTCAGACGGTTCAGAAAACCGTCTGTGATAACATTTCTGAACCGTCTGTAATATTGTTTTCTGTAGTAGTGGTATATGCTCAGTTCGGCTAATGAAACAAAATTATACTCACAGCAGTGTTGATACGGGCACCGTCCAATTGGGAATAAACTAGCACCAAGATTGCAGATCAACACAAGAACTGTGGGGAGCAAGAAAAAAAAATAGTATCCCAGTTACTCAGATAACTGCTTAGTCAGTCATGAGTTCCACGTGATACTCCCACATAGACATAGTAGCATTTAGATGATCCATAGCCACATCAACTTATAAGAACACTGCTCCAACACCTTCCAAGGTTCAGAGCACTCATACGAGCCATCAAATTGGTCCCTGTAAGTTGAGGACAGGAATAGTAAGCAAAATTGCCTCATTGCACGAGTAGAAGAGTATTGTACATAGCTAGCACCCATCCATGGCATTTCTGTTTCTTTAGATTGCAGTGAAATGCGACGCTAGAACATGACAGATCCTGAATATCTAATACTTACTGCATCAGAATTCCACAAGGTTCAAGCACAAGTGATACTCAAGCTAACAATGCTACAATAGAGATCTGGGTACGAAGGGCCTTACAAGCAACATAAAACACTGAGAATGTCATTTACAGAAATGAGCGGTTTAGATATAGAGAAGCAAGTTGTGTCTAATAGCTTACAGCTGGCCAGAGGTCTACCTAGATGGAAACCAAAACAAGGAGAAATGTTTTGAGACGTTTGATTTACCTGCTCTATGAACACCATTCTCGAGCATTCTGGAACATGCGCAACCAAGGACAGGAACCACTCTTCTCAACCTGCCATTCCTTGGGATACCATGGATATTAGCACATCATGATGGAACGCTCTGGGTGTGGCATCATAGCAAGGTGTCTTCCATTAGGGGAGCAAAGGGCCGCAATACCAAGTGGAGAACCGTTGGGGTTGAAGGGACAAACCTCTGTGACGTTATTAGCATCATCACAATTCAACAGAGGGACCAGATTAGACTTAACAACACCAGATAAAACATTTTCATCTGGGAAGAAGGCTCTCCCTTCACCATGAGCACTCCAAATGCCCAAAGTAGAGCCTTCCATACCTTTGAACATTATAGCAGGAGAATCCCCAATGGCCACACCGGTAAACCGGAGATTCATTGTGAATGAACCTGCGTTGGGACATGTCTCTACCTTCACAAGGGAACCTCCAATATCTGGTCCTGGCACTCAGCTAAGAAGAGCCATGAGCTGACACCCGTTGCACACTCCAAGGCTGAACGTGTCTATCCTGTTGTAGAACAAGGGGCTGGTTGAACCTGAGAGACCATATGGGAAAGTCTAGGACAATTTGTGATGTACAATTGACAATTGGGTTGAGTTGAATATAAGGTTTTGTAAAGGGTTTGCAATTCTCTGAACATTCATATTGCTATCAGGATCTAGGTAGTAATACTGGCCTGGCAACATCGGTAGTACTGGCTTGGTAGCAGAGGTAGTACCGGGCAGCAGCAACGGTACTACCGTAGGTGCGGTACGACCAATCTCTAGATGGTAGTAACTCTTTTCTAGAGAGGGTCGGTTTTGGCTTTGACCAGGTCCGGTAGTACCGGTGCAAAACAACGGTACTATCGAAGAACGGTATAACTTTGCACAACAGTACTACCAGGGTGATAGTATCGGCCTTGGGCAAGCGGTCATAGCACTTCCCTATTACTGGAAAATGGTTGAATTGGTTTGGGCAAGAGGTCATACCACTCCCTTGTTACCGGGAAAGAGTTGAGTTGGTTTGGGGTCGGTTTGACTGCTAGTGGTTGGCGGTACAACCGGTGTGGTATGATCGGTATTGGAGGTGCGGTCATACCTGTTGTGGTGAGTTGGTTTCGAAAATTGAGAAATTGTGGGAGATTTGATCATGTGATGATCTTGGAACTTCGGCTATGGTTACATTGTATTGCATATTGCATGTTTATGCTAACACAGGCCAAGTTGTGTAGAACTTATACCCAAAAATGATTTCTTGTAGGAAGCTTGAAGGCAACTATGGTCAACGACGGGTGGCCGGGACTAGGTTAGGGTAGATCGATGTCTAGAGTGGTCATGGAGGTCATGTGGGATAGTTGGGCTCAAGTATGGCATATGGTAAAGTCAAAGAATGCTTTCAATGGAAGGTTCGAGCAACTGATTGGATCAAGTAGCTTTGTTAGTTCAAGTGAGGCGTGGTTAGTGAGAGCTAGAAGCATAAGAGACTTGCTGATATGGGAAAAGCCATTGATCAATCTACAGGTGACGTGCATGGTGGCTTGCACGACAAGAAGAAGACAAAGTCAAGAGATAGTGCCTAGAAGCAGAGCTATTGCTGATTTCTTTAACTATGTTCCTCTGATAGTTACGGCTGTTAGTGCATCTTGCAAGGGAAAAGGATGCATTGATTGAAAAGCATCATGATAAGCTGTTGGAAATGTTGGAGAATGATTTGATATCTGTTGGGACAGGGCTGCATCAGGAATCTGGTATAACGAGACCTGGAGATACTCGGTGGGGCTCACATATCAAAACACTGCTTCGTATATACCAAATGTGGGAGGTAGTTGTGGATGTGCTAGAACTTATAAGTGAAGATGCTTGTCAAAACACAAGTCATGATGGAGCAGCAGATTTGATGAAAAATATGGAATCCTTTCAATGTGTGTTCATCATGTATTTTTTTGATAGCATTGTTGAGCATAACAAATGAGACATCACTTACTTTACAAAGGAAGCATCAAAACATCGTTGAAGCAATGGGCTTGATACAGGATGTGAAAGAACGCTTGCAAGATATGAGGGACAATGGGTGGGAGGCTTTGTTCGACCAAATCAAAAGCTTTTGTGAGGTTTATGGGATTGATGTGCCAAGTACGAATGATGTCATTGGAGTTATGGGTAAATTGTACGTCGGAAGCATACAATGACTTAATTATTATTACACACTACATATTTTCAATGCTGCTCTTGATGCAACTATGAATGAGATGAATCATCGCTTCAATGAAGTTTCCTCGGAGTTATTGGCATGCATGTCTTGTCTTGATCCAAGAGACTCATTCTCTAAATTTAATATTCATAAGCTTATTTGACTTGCTGAGATTTATGCTGAGGATTTCACGATGGTTGATCGATTCTTGTTAAGAAATCAGCTTCAAACCTTCATTCTAAATATTAGGAGAAGTGAGGAATTTCATGAATGTCCTGATATTTCAAAACTTGCTCAATTGATGGTTGAAATAAAAAAGATAGAACTTTTCCATTGGTATATCGCCTCATCGAGCTGATATTGATCTTTCGAGTGGCAACGACATCTGTTGAGAGAATATTTTCAGCAATGAATATTATCAAAGGAGATTTATGCAACAAGGCATCGGATGAGTGACTGAATGATTTGATGGTATGCTACACCGAGCGAGACATATTTAGATCCATTAGTGATGATGCAATCATAAAATCCTTTCAAGGCATGAAAAATCGCAGAATGAATTTGCCTCGTGAAAGTCGTGATTCAAGCTAGCATTTTAGTGGTATGGTTCTTTTATTTTAAATATTCATGATCATTTAAGTAATTAAGTACAATTTGCTATTGTATCACCAATTTTTCTAATTTTGATGTACAGATTGTTATGTACCGAAACCGGATTTACATGTTTTAGGGATGCACTTGCCATTCGTGAGGTACCTCTATTGTATTTCTCTTTTTTTTCTTTGCTTTTTTTCATGTATGAAACTATGAATTTGATTGCACAAGAATACAAAACTATGTTTGTTACAAATTAGTTTACCTATTCGAGGTGTAGGGCCAATAATTTTGAGAAAAGCTTATGATCTGACAGAAGAATGTATACTTTTTCAACCCACCCATATTTTTCATCCTGGATTCGTCACTGCTTGTGGCCCACACTAACCAAACCCAGGAAAACAGCAGAGAGAACCACCCTAACTAGTGGCAACAACGAAACTAAATTGGTATGCATCTTCGATTGAAAGTTTGGGGGATTTTTAATAAAATTGCTAGCATTTGGATGTGCTTGAAAATTGATGCACCCGCACTTTCGTCATCGCTTTGCCTTGGCGAAGGCAGCTTCCACTCGTCGATGCAATGCACGTCATCTCTGGTGAAGCCGAGCCGTCACTGAATGGCCTCCTTCCTCCTCGTATTTAGGTTTTTTGAGTTATCATAGCGTGGGAGACAGTGACGTCGGCAAGCCAGAGGAGGGGGCGCAAGCGCAACAACGCGAGTGAGGTGTGCTTAGGTTGCGGTCGGGCTGTGCTGGTGAGAGGTAAGATGAAATACGTAGATCTTGTTTAGATGTGCAATATTTTGATTTTATGTATACAATATTGAGATTTTATATGTGCAACATTAATATATTTATTATGTTTTTGCCTACATGGTTACGAAATATTATAACTGAGCGTATAGAACTAGCGATCGGATTAGACATCCAAGCACTAGCAAAAGAGTATCATCAAACACTGTATGCCAATAACTCATACTCCATTATTAGAGTGGAAGTCCAATCATCTTCAAAAAAAGATCAGTCAGGAAACAAAACATAGCCTGATGGACATCATCAGCTTATTCTAGCAGTCTAGCACATCAAAGCCGTGCAGCGTTTCTTTCTAGTAGAATCTTGAAATAGCAAATTCACCCGAACTTATACGAGCTGAAGGAGCATCCATCACGGTGACTCCCCCTCCGGTGTGCTCTCCTCGACGTCCACCGTGTACAGCACCACCGGGCTCCTCACCTCGTGCTGGCCGTCTGACCACACGACGGCCGCCGAGGCCACCACGTCCGCCTCTGGCACCACGCCGGAGACCGACACTGTGAACGAGATCCTCTGGTTCGCCGCACTGAACTCCAGCCTGCTCGGTGCAACGATGACGGTGAGGTTGCCGGCCGCGGAGCTAACAACGACCTTCGCGTCGTACACGGCGCGCGGGGCACCAACGTTGGTGACGGTCCGCGGGAAGCCCAGGCTGAACCTCTCGCCGGGCGCTACGTGGGCCGCCATGGTCGGGTAGTTGAGGTCGCCGACGGAGCCGGCGGCCGCCGAGCTGTTACCGCAGGCCGTGGTGTTGGAGCCAGTGATGAGCCCGAGCTGCGTGGCATTATACCCCTGCGCGCACAGCATGGCAATGTAGTCGCCCTCCGACGCGTCGTACACGAGGCCCGGGTCGCGCGCCTTTGCTGGGCTGAGCTGGCCGGCGCCGTACTTGAGTTCGCTGCTGCCAGAGTTGCCCGGCGTGTTCATCGGAGAAGCTTGCAGTTTATCAAACCCGCAGTTAATCTTGTGAGCTGAGTTTTCCCCCACTGATCAAAGCGAAATAGTGTTGCATGATGTAGAATTAAGGATGGTTGATCACTTACCGGTGGTGATGAGGGCCGACATGACCATCGCCGGAGACCAGTCGCGGTGGAAGGACTTGACGTACGCCGCGGCGCCGCTGACGTGTGGGCACGCCATGGACGTGCCAGTCTCGATGTTGTACATGACCCTCCTCTTGTCGTTGCGGTAGCCTGACGGTGGTGATAGGACCGACCATGCGGCTATGATGTCAATCCCCGGTGCAGATAGGTCAGGCTGCAATTTCAGGGAAACTATCATTAATTCTACAGAGTTAGGCCCCGTTTTTTTCAGCGGGAGAGAGAGAGAGAGGTCCCATTTAGAATCAAGGAATTTTACAGAAATTTCGTAGGAAATAGTTCAATTCCAACAAAAAAATTGGGGGAAAAAAAATCTAGTCTTTCAAACGGGGCCTTAGTGGTTATTCGAAGGCAGAACGAAACGCTAGTGACCAACATTAGTTCGTTTGGAGTATTGCAGTAGTTGAATGCGTGTGTTGCGGCACAAAATTTTTTGTTGCAACTTGTTTTTTGGTAATATTACCAAGAAATAGCTGCAGATTTCAACTGAACTACTTAGTTTGTGAACTGAATGAAGCACCTTCAAGATCCCAGGAGTGATCAGGTTTGGGCCTGGAGAAGAAAACGAGGCGGCTTTGGGGGCTTGGGGATTTACCGTCGTCTCGGTGCTGTCTATGGTACCCACGGGATTACTGCAAATCAAGCAAAGGAAGGTAAGATAATTACCAGCTAACAAAGTTCTGGGTGAGAGTTCGTCTGGGTTACTGAACTGAACTCACCTAGTGATGTTGACATAGGCCAGGATTTCATCGAACTGGTCCCGAGTTACCGCGAGTGCAGGGAGAGGCATGACGACGGCGACGTCGGGGTAATCGCCGACGAGGATGGCGCCAGCCGCGCCGACCAGCAGCGGGCCTGTGACAGCGTCGCCTTGTCTGGGGCAGAGGATGATCTTACCCTTGTACGACCCTCCGGACAGCTCATCTGGATGACACGAACTGCAACGCAAAAGACACGATGTTAACTTAGACGCGTAATTAAGATATGAAAGTTTCGGGTGACTGAAAATTGGCAAAACCGTTAATCACTATACACAAAAATGTATATGCAGTTTTCAGTGTCCTATTAGGCTATTACCCATTAATGGGAAGCACAAGAGTCGCATTCTTCAGCGTCGGGAAGGTGTTAATGGAGGCTCCCTGTGCCAAAGCGAGAACTTTTCATTAGTTGAAACATTTCATTTCACGTTAGTTTCAGGAAAAAAGAGCAGTTTTTATTATTTAGCCCTTACTTTAATTTTATTAATTACCCTTTGCACAATTTATTTTCAATTATGTTCCCAGTGCCAGCGTCAGGAAGGTGTTAATTTATTTTTATTAATAACCTATGCGAATACCCATAGCATGGCAAACTATACTATCACATCACTTTGTAAGTCTAGCTTCGACCCAAAAAAAGCCCTTTTGGCTACCTAGTTGATGGTGGCGTAGATCAAATTTGAAAATAAGTTGACAAAAAAATCATCAACAAAAATAAATTAAAAATATTAAATCACAAAAAATTCAAAAAAAATGGAGAGACATTTTGTTTGAGCACTGACCACTATGGTCTTGCCATTTCCAAGAACGATCTTGTCGACGAGCCGGCGGTCGATGCTGCTCGCCGCGACGGATAGTAGCCACGGCGCGACGTTGCAGACGTGTCCGAAGTTGAGCCCGGAGTTCCCGGCCGAGGTGGACGTGACCACCCCGCGCTTCATGGCGTGGAAGGACCCTATGGCGGCCGCGTCATGGAAGTACGGAAACGGCAGGCTCGATCCAATGGAGAATGATATCACGTCGACACCGTCGGCGATGGCGTCGTCAAAGGCCGCGAGGATGGCGGCTTCGCTGCAGGGCCCATGGTAGCACACCTTGTAAATGGCCAGCCTGGCGCCTGGCACGGCGCCTCGGGCTGTACCGGTGGCCAGGCCGCCGAGGCTGACGTTGCCGACCGCCAGGCCGGCCACGGTGGACGCCGTGTGGCTGCCATGCCCGTCCTCGTCCAGTGGCGATAGGCCGGCGCCAGTGTTCCTTCCCAGGTTGTAGGCGCGAGCACCTATTATTTTACTGCAAATCTCGACGCGTTTCAACATACAAGACACTATGCATTACAGAAAAGATCGTTCTTACTTGTTGCATGTGAAGTTCTGGCATGCGCCCTTCCATCTACTCGGAGGAGGGCTGAAGCCTTCATCGGAGAAGGACGGGGAGTCGGGCCACACGCCGGAGTCTAGCATGCCGACGATGACATCTCCTTCCAACGGCAGGCTGCTCTGCGGTGTCTGAGGGAAGCCCAAGAAATCCCACGATCTCGTGGTCAGAAGCTCAAGGGTTCTGCTTGGGAAGATCGACACGATGCCATCCATGCCTGACAAGTAAAGCTCACGATTCAAAAGGTGAACAGATCGATGCTTTTGTAATACTTGAATGGCAGAGAGAGTTGGGGTGGTTGACTAGGTCGAAAGCCAAGCCAGTCCGGCCCTCTCATAAGGGCAAACCGAGAGAGAGGCCGCAATCTTATCTTCTCCCTAGCCACTTCCTCCCCCTGCTGTCAACACTGGTGTCCACGCCCTCACACTCCGTGCATGCCTCTGTGGGCAACCACCGTCATCTCCCGCATCGGTCACCGCTGCCCCGGCAGATGCCATGCCTCCCCGCGCTGCCACCAAGCCCCTGACCACGGGGAGCCATAGCCGGCACTGTTGCCCCTGCGCGCTGCAGCCCGCCACCGCCGCGTCTCGCTTGGTGCACCGTCATCCGTTAACGCTGCAGCCAACTCTGCCCATCGCCGGGCGCCTTGTTCTCCCTGCCAGCGACGCGCTGCCATCCAGGGTAGCCGTGGACATGGGAGAGTGGGGAGTAGGGGAAAGGAAAGAGCATAGCCGGCCGAGAAAAGGAAGGAGGGAAGCTGGAGATAGGAGGCTCGACTCAGAAGAAAAGAGAATGAAGAAAAGGAAAGGAAGAGGAGGTAAGGAATAAGGGGAAGAAAGAAGAAAGAAGGCCGCAATGATGCCAGATCCAGCCAAGAAGAGGGAGAAGGTGCCTCGATCTAACTATCCATCGCTATGGTAATACTTCAAATCCCTTCTCCATGTTGGTTTATCGATTTCATGGAGGCAATTAGGGTAAGATCCAGTAGGAGTGTGTCCGAGCTTCAAGTTTAGGGACGATGTCATTCCTTATGTGTGTATGTTGTGCTATGGTGTTTTGAGATTGTATAATGTATGTCCAGTTGGAGGTTCAGGATCGGCGCTGCCCACACGTTATCCCCGCCATTGTACAGGCAAGTGCATGGTAGACAGTAGACGGTGGTTGTTCTTAACACTAATGTTTATGTGAAATTTGCCTCCTTGTTTATGATATCTATGATGACTCTGTGATGATGATTAAGTAACGGTCTCAGTTAAATGAAATTGGTGCAGTATGGTGAGTATTGATAGTTACATGATGATTATTGGGTAACGATGGTTGTATGTGATAGGTTATAAATGGATAATCATTAATGGTTAACGACATATGGTACTTGCATAAAAGAAACTATTGCATTACGATGCATTCATACCATAGAAATAGATGGCCTTTGTGGCATCTATAATTTGTTTTGTGTGGACCTCCCACGGGAGTGGGAAGAGTGAGACCTACTTTGGTATACACTCCATGAGAGCAGAGGTTGAGGTCTCCGTATGAAGAAGGATGGGCTATTGATGTCCTCACATGAAAGAGGACAGGTTTGGGTCAGCATCGTTAGGTGCTCACTCCGCTATACCGGAATAAGCTAAAGAAAAAGAAAAAGAGACATGCGCATGAGCATGAGCATTATATTGCATCAATGAAAGAAAAGAGTTGCTCATAAACACTTATTGTTCTATCATGTAAGTAATGTGAATGATATGGATATGTGCATTTCGTTAATGAAGAGAAAGTAATGATGATAAAATATGTGAAAAATAACATGGTTATGTTTATATTTGTGGCTGTGTTAATGTTTGTTGTTTTGCTGTGTACTTGTTGAGTCTTGGACTCACGCTTACTTTGTTTTTGTTTTAGGTGATTGTTGAGGCGTCATGCATTAGGAGTGGGAGTAGCACCTCAGCACCACATCCAATAATAATGATTTAGATCATCATCACTGTTTTCCTTAATAATGCCTTAATAAAGTAGCTTGCTAATATTAACTTAGTGAATAGAACCCTTGTAAACCGATGATGAACATTGGGAAACTTTTTATGGTAATCTATATATCTTCAGTAATGTTCTATTTGCACGTTAAGTATGCTTCTAGACGTATGGTTTTGGGTGTTCTCGGGTGTGAGGTCTCAAGAGTTCTTAAACGCATGGTTTTGAGCATTCTCGAGCGCGTGGTCTCAAGTGTTCTTGAGCGCGAGTGACCTAAGTTTTATTTGTGAATTATTTATTCTTACTCTGGTCATTCAGTCATGTTTATTATGAATTAGTTCTTTGTGGAGGACTAGGTCGTGAATATTTCAGTTGTGACATGTCTACTCTTGTTTATAACATGGTAGATTTAATGCATATTGTTAAATGTAGGTTGTTTATAGTTTTGTTCAGATATAACTAGAAGAGTTGCCACCGAAATCTAATAGTGATGATGGTGAATTTAGAATGATAGCGAGTGGTGGTAGTATTTCGGGTTGAGAGGCTGAACTGGGGTGTTACAATTTATTTCTTAGTTTTGCTGTGAAATGCCAGCAGATACTATGTTTCATTTCTTCCATCTCTTTTGATGAATTAAGGATTTCGAGAACATACTAGAGAGCTTTTGTGCCTCCTGTCCAGTTAGTCTGGCAGCAAAGCCATTTAGGCTTCTCTTGTAGCTGTGGAGGATCCTGTCCGACGCAGAGCTGCAAAGTGGCAAAAGCATATGTTTAGTTAGCCGCCGAGGGTCTGCTTGGAATGCGTGCGATGCAGGAACTTCACATGTAACAATTCAGTTTCGCAGAAACCTAGTCTAGATGAAAAGAGAGACCTGTCATCCAGGACCTGGTCCAGCAGGTCGTGATGAGCAGCTTCTATGGCAGCGAAACCGTCGACCTCTGACAGCTCTGACGTCGCCAGGTGCCCCATGTAGACAATGTAGACCTGCTCATGCATAAAAACAACTAGCCATGTAAGCGCGGCGCCACGCCGCGTTAGCCACTGTGTGAACTGAAGTAAAAAAGACGAAAATTTGCGGAGCGGTTCTATAAAAAAATCGAGGACGTACGCGTAATTTCGGAGGAACCAAAGGTTTTTTCGCAAAAAAATAGGGACCCACAAGGACCTGTATGTAACTAAACAAGGACCTATACGTAATTTTGAAAATCGCGGGTTGCTATCGGTGAAGTGGAGGGTGCTTTCTAGAAAAAACCTGGCAGGGACCTGTTTGCGAGAAGCAGAACCTGTTTGCGAGGACAGAGGACCTCTACGCGATTTTGCAAAGCGTAAGAACTTTTTCGCAAAAAAGTGCAAAAAAGAGGACGTGGCCACTCTCCCCTGTCGGAGAGCCCCCCTCCTATAATACACGTAGTAGTATGAGGCCTATGTGCATGCACGATGAATACATAGAGTTTTGCTATTCCGTAAATTTAGTGATTCTTTTGCCAAGTGATTTTCGGGACCATTATATTAGCTTTGAGATGTGCATATCTGATTTTCATCCAATGTTTTTAAAAAAGTAGCTTATACCTAATAAAAAAATAAATCAGTAACCCTATAAGTAGATAGACCCATAATCTCTACGAAGAAGAAACACAAGATAGACATGGATGCGGCTAATCAAGCAGATAGCCTGACCTGTGGCCCATCGCCGTCACTGATTTCAGAGCCACTCAGGCTCACGGTGAAGAGAGCAAGGAGAAGAAGAACAACTGGTATTTTGAAACAGCTCATCGTGTTCTGATTAGGCCTGGGGCTAATCAGCCCATGAAAATTCTATTGATGATTGGTATGATGATCGATGGATAAGGGTGCACGGGTCAATCAATTTATACACAGCAATTAAAATTAGCAATGTATATAGAACTCATCGATGCGTGCTATACAGGCGGCAGCCACCAGCTTGCAATGCTACATTATTGCTGGCTCCGCACCGCAACTTCGTTCTCTACGCGAAGGCGTGGGATCCGGCGTCCGGCAGTACATACATACATACATGTACTTGCTTGCTACGAAACATGCGTGTCGGTTGCAATTCTCTTGTCAGAATATCCGGCATCCTATAGCTGTCGCAGTGTTGTGAAAAACGGTATGAGTTTATCGGATGGACAGGATACCGCTAAACGATTACAGATGATTAATTAAAATTTAATGGATGATTACACGTTCGTAACAGTATATTTATTTATATTTATATGTTATGAATACTATATTCATTTTATATTTAAAATTGCTTAAAAAATTATCTATAAAGATTATGACAAATTATCACCATATAATACATGATTAACCATAATGTACCAAGGTCCATGCGTGAAATTAGGAAATAGCTAATGCTAGATGCTTCAGATTTATCTATGGTATTTATCTTTTTTTATAGTTAGGAATTTTTAGAAGAGTTGAGGACTTCAGATTTAAAGAGTTTTCGGAGAGGTTGAAGACCCCGGAGTCAGAGGCTTCAGAGGAACCGGCCATATGTCATAGTGAAGACTACGGTTGGTAGTCAGCAGGCTTCGACTAGGATGGTTGGGGTCATGAGCTTCAGTGGACCGCTCAGAAGTGACAGTAACCGGTCAGTGGTCGGTAGTCAATACTTGGTGGTCGAAGCTACAGTACTTGTTGATGGTAGTTTGCGCTACAGTACCTAGTCAATACTCGGTAGTAAATGGTACAGTGACTGGTTGATGGTCGATAGTCATAGACTGGAAGTGATATGATGCTTGTGATTTGTGAGTGTTCTGAGTGGTGGTAATTCCCGGGTACTTATGGTTTTCGAGTGCTCGTTGGGCCAGCGATTTGACCGGTCTGTGCTCGACGGTTATATCGGTCATACTAAGTAATCGAAAGTTGATTTTCTGGAGAACATGGAAATTGTGGTCATGGTTGACCTGGTTGATGTTGATGGATGGTTAAAATTATGTTTTGTGTGTGTGGACTAATGTTAGTCAAGTTGGAAAGAACTTGTATAGGGAAATCGTTCTTTGGTCTTTGTATATGCAGGTTGGGCATGAAGACGATCATGGTCGGTTATGAGAAGGACAATGACTAGGATGGAGAAATCTGATGTTCAGACAGTCGAGGATGTCATAAGGTGATCAAACTCACATTGGAGAACATGAAGATCAAAGCTGATGATGAGCCCGACTGTTGCCGCAGGCCGTGGTGTTGGAGCCAGTGATAAGCCTGAGCTGTTGCCGCAGGTCGTGGTGTTGGAGCCAGTGATGAGCCCGAGCTGCGTGGCGTTGTACCCCTGTGCGCACAGCATGGCGATGTAGTCGCCCTCCGACGCGTCGTACACGAGGCCCGGGTCGCGCGCCTTTGCCGGGCTAAGCTGGCCGGTGCCGTACTTGAGCTCGCTGCTGCAGGAGTTGCCCGGCGTGTTCATCGGAGAAGCTTGCATTTTATCAAACACGCAATTAATCTTGTGAGCTGTGAGTTGCCCCCCCCCCACTGATCAAAGCGAAATAGTGTTGCATGATCTAGAATTAAGGATGGTTGATCACTTACCGGTGGTGATGAGGGCCGACATGACCATCGCCGGAGATCAGTCACGGTGGAAGGACTTGACGTACGCCGCGGCGCCTCTGACGTGTGGGAACGCCATGGACATGCCAGAGTCGATGTTGTACATGACCCTTCTCTTGTCGTTGGGGTTGCTTGTCGGTGGTGATAGGGCC
Source organism: Bonia amplexicaulis (assembly GCA_036346245.1). Classification (NCBI taxonomy): domain Eukaryota; kingdom Viridiplantae; phylum Streptophyta; class Magnoliopsida; order Poales; family Poaceae; genus Bonia; species Bonia amplexicaulis. The sequence goes on along the minus strand of CM070754.1, from coordinate 16,222,561 downwards.
GTCCATGCGGCTATGATGTCAATCCCCGGTGCAAATAGAGCAGGCTGCAATTTCAGGCAAACTATCATTAATTCTACAGAGTTAGGCCCCATTTTTTTTAGCGAGAGAGAGGTCCCATTTAGAATCAAGGAATTTTATAGAAATTTTGCAGGAAATAGTTCAATTCCCAGGAGTAATCAGGTTGGGGATCGACCGTCGTCTCGGTGCTATCTATGGTACCCACATGATTACTGCAAATCAATCAAAGAAAAGTAAGATAATTACTAGCTAGCTTGTGAGAGTTCATCTATGCGTGCATCAACCAAAATTCTGGGTTACTGAACTGGACTCACCTAGTGATGTTGACATAGGCCAGGATTTCATCGAAAAATGTATATGCATTTTTAGCAAAACCGTTACTCACTATACACAAAAAAGATTCACGTCTGTGTTTGATGAGGATACGTTTGGGGCGTTAGCCTATAAAAGCAGATAGAGGCTAAGGGTTAACGCTAGGCTTTGGAAGGTTTTTGGCAGAGAGACTTGAGAAGAGGTTTTAGTTTCTGGCTAGGGCTTTTAGGGGTGTTTGTGATGGCACTTTATAAATTCACGAAAATCTAGTAATAAAGATCATCTTGAATCAATCTAGTTTGTGATTTGCTTGAAGAGTGCTGGTGATTGCAGGTGGATTAGATCTTACGATGACATGCAAATGTACTCAAGAGGTTCTACTTCTAGTGTTGGTGAATTCGAGTACGTACAGACCAGTCGAAGATCAACACTGAGCGGTCGATTGAAGCGGTCGAACACTGAGCGATTACTTTCATTTTGACAGAATCACTTGAATCAGTTAAAGGAGACGAGGCTTCTGGCCTAGCCAAAGGGGCTGGAGAGGAGAGTTTTGACTGTGGAGAGGCAGGTCCAGGTAACGAGGAGAATCCACTAGGCTGATATATATATAGACACACTACATCCGTTGTTCTCTCTTTGAAGAAGATCGGATAGAGCATCGGTAAATGTTGCTTATGGCCAGTGGCGAATCCACCGAGTAGGCTTTATTAGGTTGAACCCTACCCTCCACCGGTCGACCGAACCCCCCTACAGGCTCTCCTAGTGCTACTGGCTACCCTACGGCTATGACCTATCAATGCCATGGTTTTTGGCATGCTGCAAGCCGGCAAACTGCAAACAAGAAGAAGTAAGAACAAGAACTAAAGGAGCAAGGCCGAAGAAGCAGCGAAGCCAGACCCAATTCATGTCTGTGGTCGACCCACCGGCCCACCGTCCACATCCCCATTGGTCCACATGGTACCCTGTTAGCCTGTTCCCGTGTCTCAAGATTCCCCAAATATGAAATCCCTAATCCATTCCCTTCTCCGTTCCCCCAAATCCCCAATCAATTGACCTAGGCACGGAGGCAGTGAGGAGTGGAGACTGAGGTTGCTCACCCATGCTCAAGGTCTAAAGTCTGCGATGCCGCCGTGCAGTCATGCTCAAGCCGAGGCGGAGAGGTGCCAATGATATCTGGAGGTGGTGAGGCACCGAGGCGGGGAGGCCAGAGCTGGAGGCGGGGAGGCACCTGAGCCTAAGCCAAGGAGGCGGGGCTGCGGGGAGGCACTGATGGCTGACTGCTGAGCGCTTGGGCCTGAGCGGTTGAGCCAGGGGCGGGGAGGTTGGAGGCAGGGTCGTGCCATCACGGATTGAGAAGGGGAGGCCGGAGGTGGGGTTGTGCTGGGGAGGTGGAAGTGGGGAGGACCTGGAAGCCAGAGACTAGAGGCCCGAGGGTGGAGGCTCTACATTAAGGTCTAAGTAAATTAGTGAAGGCTGAAGCTGCTACTGCTATTGGCTACTGAGTATTGATACCATTCCCCCAACTGATTTGTAGGTTTGCAACTCATTCCTCAATTAGTCGATTAGCAATTTGTTAGAATATAGTGTGGTATTGTTGTATATACTCAATTAGCAATTAATTCATAGGTCTGTAATAATGGAGAAATGAACTTTATGTAATTATTTCACAAGCAATTCAAGTAGTACTCCCCCAACTGATGAAAGCGCAACTCTACCAAAGAAGCCTCGACTAGAAGGAAGGTTTTGTCGATCCGGCGCATCGTATACCAATAGAAGATTTTGCTAATGAAAGTAGAGATGGAGTGAGGAGGAAGTGAGGGTAATTTCTTTGCATAATGATTGGTTGATGAGAACATAAATAGATTAAATGGAAATAAGTGGTTATTGAAACTGTGATGGTTATGGACTGATTCGTGAACCTGTTATTTATTGTTTTACTTTGTACTTGCTGAGTCTTTAGACTCACCTTTGTTTTGTTGTGTTTTTAGGTGACCGTTGAGGACATCATGCACGGATGGGAGTAGCACATGAATAGTTTCACGAACCAGCAGCACTCCTTGTACCACCTTTTGTCAGTATATTTTAGACTCTACTGGTATGCTAGAGTAATCACTAAAAATGATATGGTGTATCTAGTCGCTGCAAAATAAATAAAATAATATTGGCATAAAATTTCTAGTAGTTGATGAATATAGTAAAAGTATGCAATGGTGATAGCATTTCAGGCCTAGAGGATGGGCGGGGTGTTACATTCAAGCTAGCGCAGGGGCGAAATTGGGCCTCGGGCTGGGTAGGCTATAGCCCGAGGCCCAGCAATACTACCAATACTACCCCATGTAATATATACCTAAAAAATATCAGATTTGCAGCCCAGCACGAGGCCCAGCAATGGTAGCCCAAACAACAATTTAGCCCACAGCAAAGTCAGCAGACTATCCATACCACCCATCAATGAGACATCCACCAGACCGAACCCTAATCCCCATTCCCCAACTCGGCAACCCTCAGCCCCAGCCGGAAGCCACCCATCGGATCTGACTTCTGAGCACCCCTCCCCTGCACGCGCCCCCACCGCCGGCCGTCGCCTTGCCTACGCGCGTCTCCACCACCGGCCGCTTCGTCGCTCGTGGTCTCGTGGACCTGCGCCTCCGCCGCTCGTGGTCGTGGTCGACTGGTCGTGGACCTGTGCCTCCGCCGCTCCGGCCTCCGCCCTCGACCCATGGACCCGCAGGCCACAGCTGAGCCCCGAGCAGAGAGCCGAGCACTGAGCCGGGAGCTCTCAGACGGCGAGTGCCGAGCGGGGGAGGGAGGGCGGCGAGCGCAGTCGGCAGCCCGGAGCAGGGAGGACACCGAGCGCAGCTCGGAGCAGGTAGGACGGCGAGCGCAAGCGAGCGAGACTACCGAGGGCGAGGCGACCGGGCGAACGGGCTGAACGCTGAAGAAATGCGGAATGAATGGCCGAGGCGACGCCACCATTGGATATTTGGATTTATCGTGAGCGGTGAGCCTGAGGCGAGCCGAGTTTGGATGTGCATCTTCGACAAAAAGTTTGGGGGATTTTTAATAAAATTGCTAGCATTTGGATGTGCTTGAAAAGCACTTTCGTCATCGCTTCGCCTTGGCGAAGGCAGCTTCCACTCGTCGATGCCATGCACGTCGTCTCTGGTGAAGCCGAGCCGTCGCTGAATGGCCTCCTTCCTCCTCGTATTTAGGTTTTTTTTAGTTATCATAGCGTGGGAGACAGTGACGTCGGCAGCAGGAGGCGGCGGCGCCTATGGCGAGCTGGCAAGCCAGAGGAGGGGGCGCAACAACGCGAGTGATGAAATACGTAGACCTTGTTCAGATGGGCCAAAATCTCCGCCCATTCGCGTGGATGCCGGCCTATCCAAACAGTGCCTAAGGAAGTAGAGGGGTGAGAGCCGTATGAACTTGATCCAATGATGAAAAGGCTTGACTAATTTTCTGGAAATGATCGGTCAGCTATCCCAACACGAAAAATGAGTCAATTTTTTAGTGGTATAGGCTCTCCTAATAAAAAGATTCCCCGTCTGAAAAAAAGGGATTCCTAGGAATACAAGAGGGCACAAAATCAAGGAATACAAGAGGGCACAAAATCAAGGAATACAAGAGGGCACAAAATCAAGGAATAGATTTGTTTATTTGTGATCTAAATTGTGATGACGGAGATGGAAGGATGGTTTGCCATGATCTAATAAGCTACATAGCTCTTATATGCTTTCTTTATTTTTTTACTTAAGTTTTCTTATTTTTATGATCTCTAAGATGTGATTTTGCCTGTAACATTTTCCAACTTTATATTAAGATGTACTAAAAAAATTATAATATTATAGAGTATTTTTAACAATAAATCTAAAGATATAACTTTTAGGAAAATACTAGCGACCAGATGTCTGATCCGGGTAGCTAGCTCTGTATATATGCTCAGTTGCGACATTTTTCGCTCATGTTTGCGACATTTTTTTGCCCATGTTTACAACATTTTTAGTTCATGTTTTTGTTACAATATTTTTTATTTCGTGTATACAACATCGACTTTTGTATCACACATTTTTATTGCATACAGTGATTAAAATTGTTGCACACATTATCTAAGAATATTTTCTCGGAACGTACGATGCGAATACTCATATCATTTTTTGTTTTTTTGTTAGAACATTTCGATTTCTTATGTGTAACATTGAGATTTTTATTTGATTTCATATGTGCAACTTTTTTCTATTGTATATGTGCAACATTTTGATTTAATGTATGCAATATTTCTATCTCATGTGTGCAATATTTCGATTTTATATGTGCAATATTGAGATTTTTTTTGATTTTATGTGTGCAACTTTTTCTATTTCATATGTGCAATATTTTGGTTTAATGTATGTAATATTTTGATTTTATGTATACAATATTGAGATTTTATTTGTACAACATTGATATTTTTATGTGATTTCATATGCGTAACCTTTTCTATTTTATATGTGCAACATTTCGATTTCATATATGTAATATTTCGATTTCATATATGCTATATTGAGATTTTATATGTGCAACACTGATATGTTTATTATTTTTTGTTATATACATGATTGTAAAATATTGCAACTGAACGTATAGAACTAGCGACTGGATCACACGTCCAAACGCTAGCAAAAGAGTAGCGTCAAACATTGTAAGCCAATAACTCATACTCCATTATTAGAATGGAAGTCCAATCATCTTCTTCAAAAAAAGATCAGTCAGCAAACAAAACATAGCCTGATGGACATCATCAGCTTATTCTAGCAGTCTAGCACATCAAAGCAGTGCAGCGTTTCTTTCTAGTAGAATCTTGAAATAGCAAATTCACCCGAAGTTATACGAGCTGAAGGAGCATCCATCACGGTGACTCCCCCTCTGGTGTGCTTTCATCGACGTCCACCGTGTACAGCACCACCGGGCTCCTCACCTCGTGCTGGCCGTCTGACCACACGACGGCCGCCGAGGCCACCACGTCCGCCTCTGGCACCACGCCGGAGACCGACACTGTGAACGAGATCCTCTGATTCGCCGCACTAAACTCCAGCCTGCTCGGTGCAACGGCGACGGTGATGTTGCCGACCGCCGAGCTAATAACGACCTTCGCGTCGTACACGGCGCGCGGCGCACCGACGTTGGTGACGGTCCGCGGGAAGCCCAGGCTGAACCTCTCGCCGGGCGCTACGTGGGCCGCCATGGTCGGGTAGTTGAGGTCGCTGACGGAGCCGGCGGCCGCCGAGCTGTTGCCGCAGGCCGTGGTGTTGGAGCCAGTGATGAGCCCGAGCTGCGTGGTGTTGTACCCCTGCGCGCACAGCATGGCGATGTAGTCGCCCTCCGACGCGTCGTACACGAGGCCTGGGTCGCGCGCCTTTGCCGGGCTGAGCTGGCCGGCGCCGTACTTGAGCTCACTGCTGCCGGAGTTGCCCGGCGTGTTCATCGGAGAAGCTTGCATTTTATCAAACCCGCAATTAATCTTGTGAGCTGTGAGTTCTTTCCCCACTGATCAAAGCGAAGTAGTGTTGCAGGATGTAGAATTAAGGATGGTTGATCACTTACCGGTGGTGATGAGGGCCGACATGACCATCGCTGGAGACCAGTCGCGGTGGAAGGACTTGACGTATGCTGCGGCGCCGCTGACGTGTGGGCACGCCATGGACGTGCCAGACTCGATGTTGTACATGACCCTTCTCTTGTCGTTGGGGTTGCCTGTCGGTGGTGATAGGGCCGTCCATGCGGCTATGATGTCAATCCCCGGTGCAGATAGGTCAGGCTGCAATTTCAGGCAAACTATCATTAATTCTACAAAGTTAGGCCCCGTCTTTTCCAGCGACAAGATCAAGGAACTTTACAGAGATTTCGTAGGAAATAGTTCAATTCCCACAACAATTGGAAAAAAATCTAGTGTTTCAAACGGGGCCTTAGTGGTTATCCGAAGGCAGAACAGAACGCTAGTGACCAACATTAGTTCGTATGGAGTATTGCAGTAGTTGAATGCGTGTGTTGTGGCACAAGATTTTTTGTTGCAACTTGTTTTTTTGTAATATTACCAAGAAATAGCTGCAGATTTCAACTGAACACTTAGTTTGTGAACTAAATGAAGCACCTTCAAGATCCCAGGAGTGATCAGGTTTGGGCCTGGAGAAGAAAACGAGGCGGCTTTGGGGGCTTGGGGATCGACCGTCGTCTCGGTGCTGTCTATGGTACCCACGGGATTACTACAAATCAAGCAAAGGAAGGTAACATAATTACCAGCTAGCTTGTGAGAGTTCGTCTATGCGTGCATCAACCAAAATTCTGGGTTACTGAACTGAACTCACCTAGTGATGTTGACATAGGCTAGGATTTCATCGAACTGGTCCTGAGTTACCGCGAGTGCAGGGAGAGGCATGACGAAGGAGACGTCGGGGTATTCACCGACGAGGATGGCGCCAGCCGCGCCGACCAGCAGTGGGCCTGTGACAGCGTCGTATTGTCTGTGGCAGAGGATGATCTTACCCTTGTACGACCCTCCGGACAGCTCATGTGGATCACACGAACTGCAATGCAAAAGACACGATGTTAACTTAGACGCGTAATTACAATATGAAAATTAGCAAAACCGTTAATCACTATACACAAAAATGTATATGCATTTTTCAGTGTCCTATTAGGCTATTACCCATTAATGGGAAGCACAAGAGTCGCATTCTTCAGCGTCGGGAAGGTGTTAATGGAGGCTCCCTGTGCCAAAGCGAGAACTTTTCATTAGTTGAAACATTTCATTTCACGTTAGTTTCAGGAAAAAAAGAGCATTTTTTCTTATTTAGCTCTTAATTTAATTTATTTTTATTAATAACCCTTCGCACAATTTATTTTCATTTATGTTCCCAGTGCCAGCGTCAGGAAGGTGTTAATTTATTTTTATTAATGACCCATGCTAATACCCATAGCATGGCAAACTACACTATCACATCACTTGGTAAGTCTAGCTTCGAGCCAAAAAAAAAAAAGCCCTTTTGGCTACCTAGTTCATGGTGGCGTAGATCAAATTTGAAAATAAGTTGACAAAAAATCATCAAAAAAATAAATTAAAAATATTAAATCATAAAAAAAATCAAAAAAATGGAGAGACATTTTGTTTGAGCACTGACCACTATGGTCTTGCCATTTCCAAGAACGATCTTGTCGATGAGCCGTGATCGATCTTTGCTCGCCATGACGACAACGACCACGGTGCGGCGTTGCGGGCGTGTCCGGCCGAGTCCGGAGTTCCCGGCCGAGGTGGACGTGACCACCCCGCGCTTCATGGCATGGAAGGACCCTATGGCGGCCGCGTCATGGAAGTACGGAAACGGCAGCATCGATCCGATGGAGAAGGATATCACGTCGACACCATCGGCGATGGCGTCATCAAAGGCCGCGAGGATGGCGGCTTCGCTGCAGGGCCCGTGGTAGCACACCTTGTAAATGGCCAGCCTGGCGCCCGGCACGGCGCCCCGGGCCGTGCCGGTGGCCAGGCCACCGAGGCTGACATTGCCGACTGCCAGGCCGGCCACGGTGGACGCTGTGTGGCTGCCATGCCCGTCCTCGTCCAGCGGCGATAGGCCAGTGCCACCGTTCCATCCCAGGTTGTAGGCGCGAGCACCGATTATTTTACTGCAAATCTCGACACGTTTCAACATACAAGACACTGTGCATTACAGAAAAGATCGTTCTTACTTGTTGCATGTGAAGTTCTGGCATGCACCCTTCCATCTACTCGGAGGAGGGCCGAAGCCCTCGTCGGAGAAGGATGGGGAGTCGGGCCACACGCCGGAGTCGAGCATGCCGACGATGACGTCTCCCTCCAACGGCAGGCTGCTCTGCGGTGTCTGAGGGAAGCCCAAGAAGTCCCATGATCTCGTGGTCAGAGGCTCGAGGGTTCTGCTTGGGAAGATCGACACGATGCCGTCCATGCCTGACAAGTAAAGCTCACAATTCAAAAGGTGAGTAGATCGATGCTTATGTAATACCTGAAAGACAGAGAGAGTTGGGGTGGCTGACTAGGCCCAAACCAAGCCGGTTGGCCCTCTCATAAGGGCAAGCCGAGAGAGAGGCAACAATCTTATCTTCTCCCTAGCCACTTCCTCCCCCTACTGCCAACACTGGCGTCCACGCCCTCACACTCCGTGCACACCTCCGTGGGCAACCACCGTCATCTCCCGCCTCGGTCATCGCTGCCTCGGCAGATGCCACGCCTCCCCGTGCTACCACCAGCCCCTGACCACGGGGAGCCATAGCCGGCGCTGTTGCCCCTGTGCGCTGCAGCCCACCACCGCCACGTCTCCCTTGGTGCACCATCATCCGTTGACGCTGCAGCCAACTCTGGCCATCGCCGGGCGCCTTCTCCCTGCCAGCGACGCGTTGCCATCCAGGGCAACCGCGGCCATGGGAGAGTGGGGGAGTGGGGAAAAGGAAAGAGCACGGCCGGACGAGAAAAGGAAGGAGGGAAGAGGGAGATAGGAGGCTCGACTCAGAAGAAAAGAGAAAGAAGAAAAGGAAAGGAAGCGGAGGTAAGGAATAAGGGGAAGATAGAAGAAAGGAGGTCGCAACGATGCCATATCCAGCCAAGAAGAGGGAGAAGGTGCCTCGATCTAACTATTCATCGCTATGGTAATACTTCAAATCCCTTCTCCATGTTGGTTTATCGATTTCATGGAGGTAATTAGGGTAAGATCCAGTAGGAGTGTGTCCGAGATTCAAGTTTAGGGACGATGTCATTCCTTATGTGTGTATGTTGTACTATGGTGTTTTGAGATTGTATAATGTATGTCCAGTTGGAGGTTCAGGATTGGCGCTGCCCACATGTTATCCCTGCCATTGTACAGGCAAGTGCATGGTAGACTATAGACGGTGGTTGTTCTTAACACTAATGTTTATGTGAAATTAATGGTTAACGACATATGGTACTTGCATAAAAGAAACTATTGCATTACGATGCATTCATACCATAGAAATAGATGGCCTTTGTGGCATCTATAATCTATTTTGTGTGGACCTCCTACGGGAGTGGGAAGAGTGAGACCTACTTTGGTATACACTCCATTAGAGTGGAGGTTGAGGTCTCCGTATGAAGAATGATGGGCTATTGAGGCCCTCACATGAAAGAGGACAGGTTTGGGTCAGCATCATTGGGTGCTCACTCCGCTATACCGGAATAAGCTAAAGGAAGAGAAAAAGAGACATGCGCATGAGCATGAGTATTATATTGCATCAATGAAAGAAAAGAGTTGCTCATAAACACTTATTGTTCTGTCATGTAAGTAATGTGAATGATATGGATATGTGCATTGCGTTAATGAAGAGAAAGTAATGATGATAAAATATGTGAAAAATAACATGGTTATGTTTATATTTATGGTTGTGTTAATGTTTGTTGTTTTGCTATGCACTTGTTGAATCTTGGACTCACGCTTACTTTGTTGTTATTTTAGGTGATTGTTGAGACGTCATGCATTAGGAGTGGGAGTAGCACCTCAGCACCACATCCAATAATAATGATTTAGATCATCACCATTGTTTTCCTTAATAATGCCTTAATAAAGTAGCTTGCTAATATTAACTTAGTGAATAGAACCCTTGTAAACCGATGATGAACATTAGGAAACTTTTTATGGTAATATATATATATATCTTCAGTAATGTTCTATTTGCACGTTAAGTATTCTAGACGTATGGTTTTGGGTGTTCTCGGGTGTGAGGTCCCAAGAGTTCTCAAACGCATGGTTTTGAGCATTCTCGAGCGCGTGGTCTCGGTTGTTCTTGAGCGCAAGTGACCTAAGTTTTATTTTGTGAATTATTTATTCTTACTCTGGTCATTCAGTCATATTTATTATGAATTAGTTTTTTGTGGAGGACTAGGTCGTGAATATTTCAGTTGTGACATGTCTACTCTTGTTAAATGTAGGTTATTTACAGTTTTGTTCAGATATAACAAGAAGAGTTGCCATCGAAATCTAGCAGTGATGATGGTGAATTTAGAATGATAGTGAGTGGTGGTAGTATTTTGGGTTCAGAGGTTGAACCGGGGTGTTACAATTTATTTCTTAGCTTTGCTGTGAAATGCCAGCAGATACTATGTTTCATTTCTTTCCATCTCTTTGGTGAATTAAGGATTTCGAGAACATACTAGAGAGCTTTTGTGCCTCCTGTCCAGTTAGTCTGGCAGCAAAGCCATTTAAGCTTCTCTTGTAGCTGTGGAGGATCCTGTCCGAAGCAGAGCTGCAAAGTGGCAAAAGCATATGTTTAGGTGGTGATCATCTGGGCTTATTTTTGATGGCTTATAGCTGAAAAGCATTATAGCTGGTTGAAAAAACACTGTAGCTGACAGAGGCTTATTTAACATAATTAAATTTAAAAAATTAAAAAATATAAAAATATATGTTAGCCCATCACAGACAACGCAAACGAATACGGGAAAAAAAGAACTGGCAAAAAAGCTAAAAATACCAAAAGTTTAGAAAAAAACGAATTTATAAATAGTGAAAAATAAGCCAGAAACTAAAGCTAAAACAATCACAGCCTTAATTAGCCGCCGAGGGTCTGCTTGGAATGCGATGCAGGAACTTTCACATGTAACGATTCAGTTTCGCAGAAACCTAGTCTAGATGAAAAGAGAGACCTGTCATCCAGGACTTGGTCCAGCAAGTCGTGATGAGCAGCTTCTATGGCAGCGAAACCGTCGACCTCTGACAGCTCTGACGTCGCCAGGTGCCCCATGTAGACAATGTAGACCTGCCCATGCATAAAAAAAATGAGACCTATGTCCATGCACGATGAATACATAGACATGGATGCGGTTAATCAAGCAAGATAACCTGACCTGTGGCCCATCGCCGTCACTGATTTCAGAGCCATTCAGGCTCACGGTGAAGAGAGCAAGGAGAAGAAGAACAACTGGTATTTTGAAACAGCTCATCGTGTTCTGATTAGGCCTGGGGCTAATCAGCCCATGAAAATTCTATTGATGATTGGTATGATGATCGATGGATAAGGGTGCACGGGTCAATCAATTTATACACAGCAATTAAAATTAGCAATGTATATAGAACTCATCGATGCGTGCTATACAGGCGGCAGCCACCAGCTTGCAATGCTACATTATTGCTGGCTCCGCACCGCAACTTCGTTCTCTACGCGAAGGCGTGGGATCCGGCGTCCGGCAGTACATACATACATACATGTACTTGCTTGCTACGAAACATGCGTGTCGGTTGTAATTCTCTCGTCAGAATATCCGGCATCCTATAGCTGTCGCAGTGTTGTGAAAAACGGTATGTGTTTGTCGGACGGACAGGATACCGCTAAACATTACAGATGATTAATTAAAATTTAAAGGATGCTTATACGTTCGTAACAATATCTTTTACTCTCAGATCTCTGTAAGTTCTATGTACGAGGTATAATATGAATTTGATGGTTCTTATAGTCATTTGAGTGAAGATTTTGAATATAGCAGGGAAAAACTTCTACAATTATTCACCCCTCTGATTGCTGGCATTGGTCCAACAAGTGGTATTAGAGTCCGGTTAAGCTATTTCTCATAGATCTTAACTAGTCTTAGAGTCATAGCATTAGACAAGTATTCCACCAAGCCGTCCATCTTCAATTGGGTTGAATTGCCATATTGGAAGGTGAGGATGGCTACCTACATTCGGGCCCAAGGCCATGCAATCTGGGAAAAGGCCATCCAATTGATATGAAACCTATAGAATCTTTGGATGAGTGCTTTTCAGCAACTTGCATGGTATCGATGTGAAATTTTTTGACTTTGAAAATACACGACAAGTGCTTGGAGCTTGGACATATCAGTTTGGAAGATGAAAGTCACGTCTATCAATGACACTACTATCATGATTGAGCTAACCTTAGATAAGCTTTATTCAAGGTTCAAGGCTCACGAGATTGACTTATTCTCTCATAACAATAAGTCATAGTCGATGGTACTTGTGACTTGGGACCTTGTTCCTCTACATGCTCGGGTTGTTCCAATTATGTGCAACTTGGTGTTTAAGATCAAGACTAAGTCTAATGGCTCAGTGGAGCATTATAAAGCTTGTCTTGTTGCTCGTGGTTTTCAGTAGGCACATGGTCATGATTATAATGAGACCTTTGCTCCTGTAGCTCACATGACGACTGTTCATATTCTAATAGTTGTTTCAGCTACTCACTCTTGGACTATCTCTCAAATGGATGTAAAGAATGCTCTTCTTCATGGTGATTTACATGGGGAGGTTAATATGGGGCCACCACCTAGTGTTGAGGCTCCTGTAGATTTTGTGCCATCTTTGGCCTGCTCTATTCGGTCTCAAGCAAGCACCTTGAGCATGGTTTGAGTGCTTCAGTTCAGTTATTTGTGCTACTGGTTTCTCTCATAGCAACCATGATCCAACATTGTTCATTCATACATCTGAGCGTGGATGCACCTAGCTACTACTTTATGTGGATGACATGTTGATCATCAGGGATGACATGGAGTACATTGACTTCCTGAAGCAATGTCTCAGTGAACAATTCATGATATCTGATTTGGGCCCTCTTAGCTATTTCTTGGGGATTGAGGTCACTTCTATAAAGGATGGTAATTATATTTCTTAGCATTGATACATTGAGGATCTTATTGCTTGGTCTAGTCTTATGAATACTCTAACTGCCACCACATATGGAGCTTCATGTTCATCTTTGCTCTACTGATGGTGTTTCACTTGAGGATCGCTCTCAATACCATCATACTATCACCAGACCAGATATTGTGCATACTGTGCATGTACTCTATCAGTTTATTAGTGCACCCACCTTAGTTCATTATGGTCATCTAGTTTGTGTATTGTGCTCTCTGAGGGGAACTACATCTCGATGCTTGTTCTATGCTCATTCAAGTTAGCTTCAGCTTTATGTTTACTCTGACTCGACCTAGGCGACTGATCCAGTTGATCATCGGTCTGTCACTAGATATTGCATTTTTCTCGGTACTTTTCTCATTGCATGGAAGTCTAAGAAACAGATTGTTGTGTCATGGTCCAGTACTGAGGCTAAGCTTAGAGCACTTGTTGCTACTACTTCTGTGATTGTTTTGCTTGTTGGTTATTAGTTGATCTTGGTGTGGAATGCAAGTATCTCACACCTCTTCTTTGTGATAACACAGGAGATATATAGATTGCTAATGATCCCATAAAACATGAGTTGACTAAGCATATTGGAGTGGATGCATCATTCGCATGCTCTCATCGTCAACAATGAACAATTGCTCTTTAGTATGTGCAATCTAAGTTTCAAGTTGCTGACTTCTTCACTAAGGCTCAAACTAAAGAACAACATCGTCTTCATGCTCTCAAACTCAGCGTGATGGATTCTCCAGATCATTCTCCGAATTCACCTTGAGTTTGAAGGGGGGGAGGGGTGTTAAATGTAATATATATGGGCCCATCTCAAGTGTTGGTCCATCTAGCCCATGTATCTTGTGTATACCATTGGATATTCCATAGTAATACAAAGAGTTGAGTTCACTTTGACATAGTTGAACCCCAAAAATTTGGAAAATAAACTGCCACTAGTTCTACACCACGCAGCAAGCAAATTGGCAACAAACTCCATGGATGGGACTATCCATCCCAGAAAGAAAGATCTAGATGAGCACAACAAAGAAAAGATCCCCAGGGGCCAGGACAAAGCTCACTCTTAGAACAACAATGCAAGCAAGCTAGGGCTTCCTTACCAGTGAAAGAAGAAATCAATCCATGTTCAGATGGATCTCCACTCCACACTAGTCCAGTAGAGTGGAGGATGACAACGACACCGCCTACAAGAGAAGAATTCCTTTGATTCGATGGTTAAATGATGATGGTGTGAGAATTTGAGACAAATGAAACAATAGCCGCTGTCATCGTGAGGATAATTAGAGAAGAGATGCAAGGAAGAAGATGGGCTAGAAGGGACATGGCATATTTTGATTGTTTTTTCTTGGGGGGGTGGGTTGTTTTTGCTCTTTTACAGTTTAGCCATTACGGTTTGGACACCTTCAAATCGGATATGATTGCATACCTAAAAGTAGCATGGTGCTATTAATTTAGACTAATTCCTTGTATGCCACTAGAATTTTGGAAAATCTTTTAATATGACACTGACATGTAGGGTCCAGGCCCATATGTCAGTGAGATAATTAGTGGCATATAAGGGATGAAGCAAACTTTTAGTGGCATATAAGGAATCCACCCTATTTTTTAATACTATAGTGTCCTACTATATTTGATGGTTGTCTAGTCGGAGGCATAAAAATTCTCATATTCTTGTGTATGTCTAGCATTGAATTTCCTAGACATTGTTAGCATGAGCCAGTCATCCGATTTAGGTGTCTTAAAATCAGATGCTGAACTCAATGCGTTAATGATTAAGTAAAGCTAATCACAACCACTGCTGTTGTTACTACACCGCATCAAACATTATAGCATGCCACCACGCAAAATAGCTTGTGAGCCTTATGTGGTTGCACCATCGCCATCACCAGAGGCTCCTCCCCACACTCTCTCATTGTCCCCTCCAGCGAGGTTGGATAGAACCATGGCACTACTTCTACTCGTCCCGTGGAATCACTGACACTCAACTCCACTACTGCACTACACGAACATTACTTTCTTTCTATGTTCTATATGATTTGCGCAAAACAACATATTAGGGGGATTGATCCCAACAACCAACCTGATTAAAACTTTTTTTTGTTTTTAACACCAAGGTTATCCAGTTTGGTTTTGAAAGATTTGGATTTGAATTTGAGGATTAGTCTCCTATTATTTTCTTGCTATGTTCTTGCTCTGTTTTGCTCCAGCCCATACATCGTCTCTCCTAATTGTCCCCCAGCTAAAAGACTAATTATTAATTAAAGACATAGATAAAGAAAAACAGCTTGGATTAATGTTCAAATTATAATTAAAGTATATGCCCTAACACTTATCATGCCGCCATGAAATAAATCTTAGTGGTATATTTTTGCTAAATAGTAAATATTGAAATATGACCCTATAAAACAAGCTTGCCCAGATAAATAAATTTAAATTAAAACTAAAGCTAAGCCTAAAGATAATTGAAGTATAGACAAAATGATAACAGTGCCATTAATTAAATCTTAACGCTAGATTTAATGAATAATAATATTGAGCATAAATGTATATAACAAGTTAGGACCCGTATAAATAGAATCTAATTCAAATTAAACTAAGCCTAGTGATAACTGAGAATACATAAAATATCACACCATAAAATGCCCGGACTCTAGAATTAATTCGGTAAGCTAAAATTTGTGTACATCGCGTATATAGTATATGCCCTGAATATTAACGCTCGACAAAATAATACCTGGCTAGACTTGTACACCGACTCATAGGTCTAACCTGACTCATGGAACTTCCTTGATAAATACAAAAATAATAAAAGAGGTTAATGATAAAAAGATCGAGTCACAGTATTCTACCACTGACCTTGCCTCAAATCACCCAAATCACCCATTAACTCATAATAGAGCTAAATTGAGTTTATTTGGATTTATGTGGGTCTTTTGAGTTATTTGTCTTTATTTGTATTCAGTCATTTAGCACGTAATTAGAAATTGGTGTCCTGAAGAAACAAGGGATCAAGCGAGATCAAGAGCAAAGTGAAGATAAAGACCAGAAGCTCAGCCCCTCGACTGAGACAGCTTTGAGTGAGCTCAAGACCGTGGTAAACCGCACAAGGCGAGTTAATACTTTGATCATGTTGAGCCCACATTTTCTGCAAATTACTTTTATTTAAATTATCAAATTGCATGATGTTATTTTAATGCCAATACATGTTTAATTTAAGAACTTAGATATATGCCCATGTTTTTCCTTGATTAATATTACACCCCCTTTTGAATATTTGACTATGTGAACCTTGTCGCCCTAGCAGATTATAATAGTGACCTTTTGAAAATAAGTCCGTAATTATACGCCATGCTTAGTATTGCTTAGATATTCAGAGGCACCAAAATGCCCCAAGCATCACTTTTAATCATGAAAAAATTTAGTTGGGTAGTCATGGTGGTAATGACTGGTATATGTTCGATATGGTTATTTTATGCTCCCAAAAATCTCAACTTGCTTGAATATCTGGGCGGATGGTTTGGGGGCTGGTGTGTGGTGTAGTGGAAGCACAGATTATGAAATATGGTAGAACCGCCTAGGTAATCCTAAGGACCGAATCTTGTCATGATACCCCGTGTAAAACAGTACAACCACAAGTCTGTAAAATACAACTTGGCTAAGTAAATTTATCGAAACCCCCCGACTCATCTCACCGGTAGTGGATAGGAGGGGATATGCAAGGGCAAGGGGAGGCTTAAAGGGACACTGAGTGGAGGGTGAAGTTTCCCAGTCGTACTAGCGTTGAGGGGAGTGGAGCCCGAATAGCACTAGTAACCGTGGTGAACATCCCTGCAACGTATGGGACCCACCGCAAGTGGGAGCGGCCCATAGGATGAGATGACAAAGGAGGCTAGATACTTTGAAAATTCACTGTGATGGTCTGCTCAACCGCATGACTAAGGAATAATGCGGGGCAACGAGTTGATTGCCTCTTGTGGTGAAAATGTACAAACTCTGCAGTGTCAAAACTATTCGAATAGCTATGCCCACGGTCAAGGGCGGACATGTGAACTTAATCAGATATATTTCTATTTCAAAAACCTTGTGGGTGGAAATGGAAAAGTGGAGGGCCGCGGAAAGGCCTAGTTTGAATTGCCCTGGGTGTCTCCCTAGTGATAATGTAAGCGGCTATAACGCTGAAGGATTAAGCATATGGTGCAGAGGCCATGTAACGGTGGATAGAATCTGAATCGCTATTATTATTGCATTCTGTTACACATTATGTTTTTGTTCAAACTGCTAGGTCTCAGGAAATTTCTATGTATTATATTTCAAAAGTAAATAATGACAGTGCTTCTCATAGAATAATATGTCAGGAAAAATAAATAGAGTCGTAAGAAACAAAGATGGCTATTTGTGGTAAACGCATAAAGATGTTGGTGGATTCATGTCGATCATAAAAAGAAAGCGATGGTGTGAATTCTAAGAGAAATAAATTGGTGAAGCCTAATTGGGTAGATAGGCTAGATAGATGATTTAAATGATTTTTGGAGAATTAGGGAGTGCAAAGGTAATTGCTGGATTACAATACTAATAACTAATATAAATTCTTGGAAGATTTTGACAATGTTGGGATTAATCGGGTTTGATCAAATACTAGAAGGATGAATTAAATTTTTGGGAAATATTGGAGGAATGATAACAATTACTGGAGTATAATCTTGATCAATAATAATCTTGGTGGATGTATACTAGTGAGTCGTAGACTGGATCACTGATATTCTTGGTGGAGGTAAACTAGTGAATTAGTAAGAGATAGATAATGAAAACTAAGATTGATTATTGGGAGAGCAAATTATGGTTTTGGAACAATAACAAAAGGATTGAATTGTTAGAATGTCCCGATACGAATGATTTCGGTGGATTTAAAAGCAATTATGTTGGATAATCATTAGAATTTAGAAATGAAGAGTTGATGATTGGCAGCCACAAAATTGGATTAATAGGAATTTAGAATACACAAGAGGTTGGTGGATCTAAAATAAAGAAATTGGTAAATAGCGAACCCGAGATCGGATCCATGAATTGGTGGAAAAATTTAGATTCATATGGGAGTTAGTAACCCGTTGTGAGTAATATAATGTTTAGACAATGTAATGGGAATTGTTTGATAAGTGGTTTAAGTAAATGGTGACACTCGCAGTTTGGAGTCTTAGACAGCAATCGATAAAGAAAGTGTAACTTCGATGGATTAAGTCAATTATGGCAATCGTGGTGTGGAGTTTTAGGTAGTAATAACAACACTATGATTAAATAATAAATCTACTAAAAGCAACTTATGGCAAATAAAATAACCCGAGCCTCTCCGTTGATCAGCCCTGCATATTATTTATTTGCATCACATGTATTGGCTCATGAACACGGTGGTTAGTGTGCTCACACTCGCTCTCACAACAAATCCAGAATCAAGAATCAGATCCCTACGCTACAACAATACTCTTGGTCATGATGGCAAAGAAGATGAAGATGTCAAGGGCTAGGTCGCGAACCTCCAGTTGGCTGCATGTGGGCATGTCCTGAGGGTCCCACCTGTGTGCTTCGTTCTTCCGCTGCTGTAATTTAATGATTTCGGCCTGATCGGCCCATGAGTAAGTTCATTATTATATTTATGCTTCCGCATGATATGTATTTGATGTTCATTTCTGTAATCTGTGAGCACTATCTACTGATCCAGGGAATAGTGCAACAAATCACAGAGGATTCCGGATGTTAAAATCTGGGTCTGACAGTAGGGGACGGAGCCCTCAAGCGCCTACCTCGGCCAGGGGGCGTGAGAACAGAGCGCAAAGTCCTACAAGTTCCTACAAGTTGGTCAGAGACAAGCGCGATCATGAAAAGCGGCAGACATACGTACTCCAACCAAAGTCTTTATTTCATTTGTAAAAGAATGTTTACAAGGACAGTCGGCAATGACATTTGCGAAGAGCTAATGTTTACAAGCGCCCTCGAGTATGTAGGGTCGCTACTCATCCGACTCCACCTTAATACACTCTCGAGGCCTACCCACCGAAGATCGGCCGCCCAAAAGTAGTCCCAGATCTAGTCGTGGAAGGCCCGGACGGTCTTGCAGACGACACGGAGGACGCCCGACATGTCAGACCCGGATTTTTCAATCCAGAGTCTCCCGTGATTTCCTGCATTATTCCCTGGATCAGTAGATAATGCACACAGGTACATTGTTGTATCATCTCATACATCGCAAATACATGAATATTCAGACCAAAGTTGTAAATTATACTATGTCGGGCAACGGTTTTACAAAAGCGGCACGTAGGCCGAATGTTAGCATTACAAACAACAGTGGAAACAGAAACAAAAGTAAGACCATAACCAAAGGCAAGCGACTGGGGGTAAGGTGAGCATATATGTTACCTAGGCTTAGGTAACATACGTGCTCACGATGCCGCAGGTCTAGCTTGTCTATGTTCAGAAAACGTAATTGACGCCCTAATTTCCTTCTCCATTCCTTTCTTCCGTAGCGGGGGCATCTTCATGAGCATAATGATCCTGCGTCCCTGTTTCTGTTTTTGGTAATGCGAGTGTGAGCACATTAACCACCGTGCTCAGCGAGCTAACACACAGAAATGTAATATATAACATGCTAGTCTGTTCAAGGAAAGGCTCGGGTTTGATTTCTTTTGCCAGAAATTGCATTTAATTATGATACTTAGAAAACACCTATGACTTAGCAGTTTTGAACAAAAACGTAATGTTTAGAAAAATACCACATTATTAGCGATACAGATTCCATCCACCGTTACATGGCATCCGCACCATATAGCGTCTTTCAGCGTTATAGCCGCTTAACTTACCACTGGAGCGACGTCCAGGACAATTCCAAACTAGGGCTTTCCACTGCCCTTCACTTTTCCAATTTCACCCATAAATCGTTTTGAAACAGAACTATATCTAGTTAAGTTCCCATGTCCGCCCCTAACCGTGGGCATAGCTATTCGAATAGTTTTGACTCTGCAGTGGGCATAGTTAAGAGTTTGTACACTTTCACCATAAGAGACAGTCAACCCATTGCCCCACATGATTCCTTAGTCATGCAGTTGAGTAGTCCATCACAGTGGCTTTTCAAAATATCTAGTCCCTTTTGTCATCTCACTTTATGGGAAACTGCCCACTTGCGGTGGGTCCCATCTATGCATGAGATGTTCACCACGGCTACTATGAATAAGTTATGCCTATTTTAAGACTTTCGGTTTAGTTAAATAACAAAAATATTAAAATTTGACAGGTGGGGCCCATTTGTCGTGGACCGCTCACGCGGTGCCGACACGCGTGGGGCCCGGGCGGCAGCGGCTCCTCCTCTCGCCCCTTCCGCCTCGCAGCGCGGGGCTCGAGCAGCCGAGGGAGCCCGGGGGAAGGAATTGGCGCTGCTAGCTGTAGCGCGCATCTTACCCTTGTAGGGTAATAATACCTCTTGAGGTATCGCGAAGGGGTCCGGGCAGAGGTGGTCCGGGGCCGGGGAAGACGGTGGCGTCACTGGCGAGGAAGGACCAGGTGTCCTGGGGTGATGGCTGAAATGGGTTGCTTGCGTCGCGGCGAAGCTGATGGCAGTGTCGGGGAGGGCGGGGATCGCCGGAGGTGGGTCGGCGGCATGCGGCGGCGGTGAGCTCGGGGTGGCGCTCGGTGACGGCGCGGTACAGGCGACAAAGTGCTCGGGTGAGGCCGGGAGGAGGTCGGCGATGCTCTGGAGATGGTGTGGGAGCAAGGAATTGGATTTATATGGCGAGGATTGGTGGAATTGCGGAGGACGCCGGCGGCTGGAGTTGGGGAAGAGAATGGAATTGCCGGCGACTGGGTGGCTTAGAGGTCACTTGATCTCGGCGGGAGGAAGAGGATGGCTCGGCGATTCTTTTGGAGGGCACCCCGGGCTTTATAGCCGGCGGGCGTGGCCGCCATGGTGACCCGGCCAGAGACAGTGGGTGTCATGGGGCAGCATGACGGTGGTGGCGGAGGGTGCAGCGGGGTTCAAGGCGGCGCCATCGCGCCCTTCCCACGTCGTTGCCCCAGGCCGGATTCGCGGGGTGTGTCGCAGTCTTGGCCGGCGCGGAGGAGGAGGGGGTCCGGCGGGGAGGAAAAGGAGAAGAAAGGGGCCACGGGTGGGGCCAGCCCGGTCAGTGATCGATTGAGAGAGAGGCGGGGAGGGAGGGCTGGGTGGGCTGCTGGCTTCTACTCCCCGATTTCTTTCTCTTTGTTTTCTTTTCTTTTCTTTTTAATTTTTCGTTTGTGTGGTTGATGTTTGCATATATCTAAATTTTTATAGGTGGATATTTATGTTTTTAGGCCAAGTATCTCCCTCATTTTTATGGATCATCTTTTCAGATTCGGATTTGAATTTTGACTTTTCTATTATTTAAATAGGTGCACTCTTATTCTTGAATTTTTGACTTTTTGGAACCTTAACCAACTCCAGAAAATGTAACAAAAATTCCACTTAGACATATAAATTATCGAAAAATAATTCACAATATTTTATTTTACAATTTTCCAATTTTCAGGATGTTACACGACATCACCCGACTCGGTGGCATCTCGGGTGAGGGTCATTCGACTCGTCGACGTCTTGGTAGCCTCGGTCTTTGAAGCGACGACGAAGGCTAGGCACGAGTCCTGAAAGAAGTGGTTACCAAAGGCCTTGGCGGCATTGAGAGCAAGGCCGGAAGCTTCCCCGATTCGATGAAGCGTCCGCGATAGGTTTTCGGAACCGAAGGCGCGAGGTGGCACGTCGGCGGAGAGGTTTTCAAGGGCGCCTTCTAGAGCCAGCATGACATCCCACGCCGCCACCGAGGCATCGCCCAGAGCCCGGTCTTTTTCCCCAAGAGATGCGGTGAGGCGGCCCTTCTCGTCCTCCAATGTGGCGATTTGTTGGAGCAAGCCGTCGTGTTCCTCGGCAGCCACGCGCTGTGCCTCCGCCGCGAGCGCTCGGGCATTCGAGATCGCCTTCGTGCCCTCCGTCTCCAGGAACTGGATGCGATCGTCCTTGACGGAGTGGGCCTCTTCGGCTGCACGCAGGGCCTCTTCGGCAGCGCGCAGCCGGTCTTCTAGCGTCCCTTGCTCGCAGGCACGTGCCGCCTGCAGGGCTCGAGCAAGGGTGACGGTCTGCGCAACGCAGTCATTAGCAAACGCCTAGGCGATGGTGCACATCACCGAGTCAAGCACACACCCTCATCTCCGAGGCCTCTAGCGTGCCTTCCGGAGCTCAGACCGCACGCGTCGGCGCTGGTGATCAAGTTCTGGCTGCATTGTCTGTGGCCCCCGCCAAGCCCGCAGCATCTCTGGCCGATGGATGAAGTCCACCAACGTTGGTCGTATGGCCTCTGTGGCGACAATTTCGAGGGCACCGGCTGTCGATGCTCCCCCCGAAACATCTCCGTCCCTCGAGGGTCTGGCTGTTAATGCCTCTCCTGGAATGTCCCCATCCCTCGAGGGTCGCCCAAGGTCGGGGATCGTTCCTCCACAAATAGTGAAAGACTAATCAGAGAACTTTAGGGAAGCCTCACAGGATCGTATGGGGGAGTCAAGCTTACCTTCGGTGTCAACCGGCAGGGTCCGTCGGGGTGTCCCCTCGGCCTCGGAAGGAACAACGGGAACTCTAGCGCCGCCTGGGGCAGCCGGCTCCTCGAGCCAGGTGGCCTCTGTGTCGGAGTCAGACTCCAACAGGCCCCTGATACCGGTCGCCACAGCGAAACCCCTCTCCAGCCGCGAGGACGATCGCGTCCGAGGCCACTTCGCTTTCGGAGACTGGGGCAAGGACTCCTCAGCCACGGCAGCCGGTGCGGGCGAGGACGCTTCACCCTCCTGGGTGTCCACGTTGCATCCCTGGTCCTTAATGCTGCCCAGGGACTCCTCGCTTGGAGCCGCCTCCTCCGCCCCTGCCTCAATGTCCAAATCGGCATACTTCGCCGAGTCGGAGTCGGCGGCCGTCGCACCCTCGGCTCCAACAGAGTTGACGGGAGTGGCGGCCGCTGGGCTAGATACAGCCGCGGGGGACCGGGCCCTCCACTGGGAAGATGACCCCTTCCCCTTGTCGTCGCCACCACGACGGCAAGCTCGGCCCGAGCTTTGAATGACGCGCTCCAGTACGGGGATACCCAGAGCTTCGCACACCCTGTTTATCCGCCCTAGTTTCGTCGCCTTAGTCACTGCTTCGCGCAGGTCGTGCTCCTTGGCCACGTATGGCCCGAGGAACACGACCACTGAGCGCTCTGCGTCTTCCAGGGCAAATCCTACAATCAAGGTGAAACAAAGTTTCAAACAAAGTTGGAGGGACTCGGCAGCGAGGACACAGACGGCCGGACACCATCGCGCCGGAGGCCCCCAGGCTGGACGCACCACCCCTCGCCAAGTGGTGCCACACAGTACATGACGAACTCCTCGACAAGGTCGCGCATGTTGAATCGAAGGGTGATCCCCACAAGCCTCCACGCTCTCCACCTGTCCTCTTCGTCGATCGTCACACTTGGCGAGGTGTTGAACGACATTGGCCGGCCGGTGCACTCGAGGCCACTGCCATTCGCCACATGGAGGTAAAACCACCGCCTCATCCAGTTGGATTCCCACTTTGTCCGAGTGGAATTGGCAGGGAAGATCTGCGAGCACTGGGGTTGTAGAACGAAGTTAATGCTGCCAAAGTTAGAGAACGCCCCTCCGTCCAGCTTCTTCGGCTGGCATCGTGCGTCACGGAGGAAAGCGAACAGCGAGGACCTAGGCCAACATGCCTCCGTCCGCAGCGCCCAGCTGTAAACAGCCAGGCGGGCTATTGCGTTCGGGGTCACTTGCGCTAGCTCCAGCCCGAAGGTCCGCAAAATGTCACCGACGATCAGGGTCGCTAGGGCCCGAAGACCGGCTTCAAAATACACGATGAAGACGATCACCTCTGACGCCTCCGGGTGCGGCTCTGTCTCGTCGCTGGCGGGCAGGCGCACCTCACGGCGGTCCGTCAGCTTCCCCTCGCATAATAGAGTTCAGATCGTCTCGTCCGTTGCGAGGGTTTGGCCTAGGACGCAGGAGCATGAACCCTCCATCTTCCCCTCTGCTACCCATCACTTGTTCACCAGCGATGGCTCGCGCCCTATGAGTGCGTATTCCATCTCGGTCGATGACATTCATCTGGACGAGGTGCCACCACCGGCCCGGTGAGCACGTTCCTCACCACGAGCCATTGCCCTCTTGGAGCTAAACAGCAAGAAGTATGATGCTTGTGGCGAATAGCGGAAGCAAAAGAGAACACATTGCACAAGTCAAAGGGAGCAAGGGAGCAGGAGGCAACTGAATGAGAGCGTCGGCGCGATGCCAAAGGGGTATATAAACCCCTTCACCTCCCACACTGCTGGTAGCGCAAGCCGTAGAAACCAAACCGCTCACCTCCCCACCATCGAGAAGCACGACCGGTGGAAGTCGAAGACGCGTAGTCGCTCGATAACCTGACAGCACACGACGCTCCAATCATGTCTCGCCGTATGGCCCGATTTCTCGAGAATGGACAGGCAGTAGTATGGCCGTTTTACAAGGCATGACGCGCCAATCATGCGCAGCCATGTGTCCTGCCATACCGAGAAAAAAACGCGCGGCCACTAACACCGCAAGATGCGTCGGTCGTGTACTGTCACGTCGCGCAGTTCACGTTGCACGCCAGGCATCATCAAAGCAAAGTTGTTGAGCCGTGAGCCACATGGCTGCACCTTGGCTTCGACTCTGCACGGCGAATCCGGAGTCGACCTCGACTTTAAGCCCGCACGACGACTTCGGAAGACCACTTCGACTTCGTCTCCGAGGGTTGAGCTGGCCCTCCGATTTGGCCTCGTATACGAAGCACGACTCCACATCCCGCTTCGCCTGCATGTCCGCGGAGCGAATTTGGATGCACCCCCGACTTCGCCTTGACGAACCGGTTCCGACAGCGGACAAGTGAAGGAGAACACCGGCGCAATGCCGAAGGGGCATGTAAAGCCCCTTTGCTTCCCATGTTTGGGAATCCCCCCTTGCCAATCAGCGGAAATCCAACCGCCCGCTTCCCCACGATTGGGAAGCGTGACCGGTGATCTACGATAAGTTTTGACCGAACCCAAAAATAGGCCCCCTTCAGTCCATCAGCATCCTCTGATTGTGTTGTGGCCGCTTTCTGCTATACAACAGTATTATCAGAGAATATAGATGAACTGAGGTAGGCCTATTTTTGAGAACAAGGTCATCCCAGCCATACCTGGATACGCATCACGTAGCAGCGTATATATATACCCACTTGCCCCCGGCCGGAAGGTGCAACTGGCGGAAGTGCAACCGGCGGGAGGTCAAGCGTCGCGGTGGCGCGTGCGCGCGACGCCTTACATCCTACGACGCGCCAATAATGTCCCCCTCAGTAATGAACACACGACCGCAGTTGTGCGGCCGCCTGACATGGTCTAACTCCCGTCGCGTACCAGTGGCTGGCACGATTCTCAGGGCCATTAATGCATTGTCTGTAGGCCACTAGCCAGTCACTTCGACTTCGACTTCGACAATGGCTCTGCCTCTACGGAACGTCCCCGACTTCGACTTTGACAAAGGATCCGCCCCCGCGGAATGACCCCGACTTCGACTTACCATCGGGAGCGCGCATCCGCGAAAGCCGAAGCCATGAGATTGCATGCGCACCTACACCGCCTAGCAGCCCACGGCCCGCCAATCGTGTCCTGCCACGCATCCCGCCATCTCGGGAAGAGGCCTGACAGCCCACGACGCGCCAACCACGTGTAGCCACGCGTCCTGCCCCATCGGGAAAAAGCGCGCGGCTGCAGCTGAGCGACCGCTGACACCACAAGACACGTCGATCGGTCGTCGTCATGTCATGCAGTTCCATTGCATGACGGGCGTCATTAAAGCACTGTCGCTGAGCCACGAGCCACCTGGCTATGCTTCAACTTCGAGTCTGTGTGGCAAATCTGGAGTCCACCCCGACTTCGGCACCGCACGACGACTCTGGAGCCCACTTCGACTCCAAGTCCGCGGGTTGAGTCGGCCCCCCGATTCGGCCTCCAATACGAGGGACGACTCCGGACCATGCTTCGCCTGCATGTCCGCGGAGCGGAGTCGGATACCGACTCGGCTTTGTCTTGATGGAACGACCCCACTAGAAACAAGCACCCCACGACCACGAGATACCTTCGGCAGTAACTTCGATTTCGTGTCCATGCCGCTAGGTCGCGCGGTGCCGGCAAACCCATCTATGTCCAAGATCACAGAAGGTCACAGGCCGCAGGGATGGAGGGTGCCAAAAGGCTCAGCAGCATGGCTTTGGCCCGTGAAGCCCTTCACCATGAGAGGCTCCTGTTTTAGGGGTGGCCCCCACCTAAGCCCAGCCGGCCTGCTAGAAGGTTGTAAAGCCCAAAATGAGACATGTATAATGACATAAATGCCCTTGAGAGGGATGCTTAGGTGTAAGGGCACGATTGTAAAATACTCCCCATGTGAATATATATACCGCTATCTTGACCTTAGGGAGAGGCCCAAGGAAGCATTGCTCACCTAACATATCCACTACCATACCACCATCTCTCTGTTTGGTCTGTAACCACAACATAGACACTGTCTTGAAAAAACACACCGTTTAAAGCTAGTTACTGTAGCAACGGGAGCCAAAGCCTAACCTGTTTCGAAGGCAGTCGATATCTCGCGAGGCCTATGTAACACATTAGGCCCATTTCCGTTCCCACCTCAGCCCTCCTAATACAGGCCCAAATAGGCAAAGATACAAATGAAACCCTAACATATGTTATCTCTCCCATCTTGTGGTCGTGTGTGGAAGCGGCTCTAGCCTCAAGTGGTGGCGGTGTGGAGGCGGCGGCGAGTGGGTGTGGACTGCAGAGGCAAGTGACGTCCAGTGGACGTGGCATCACGACACAACGGCAAGCATGCATGAGGCGGCGTGGGGCACAAGGTGATAGTGCAGCAACATGGGTGAGCAGATAGGCAATGCCGCGAATAGGGAGGTAGGGAGCGGCGGTGGGAAAGGAGCAACTCGGCAATCGGGCGGGAGAATGACATCGAGAAGGGAGCAGTGCCTTCAACTCATCACCATCATCCTCTCTCTAGATCTAGGTATGTTCAGCCCACTCCATTTATTTTCTTTCTTGCTCCGCTCCTCTCTACTCTGCTCTGATCTGGCTTCGATTCTTTATGGAGTCCAACCTCTGCTTTCTTCATTATTCTTTCTAATGGATGATGTACAAAAATACAATATTTGCTTTGGACAATGGGAAGTTAGTTGAACACTTATTATATATGTTTACATGCGAATTTGTGCTATCTTTTGCTCCGTGGAAGGAACATACAGCTTCTTTTGATATTTTTATTCCATAGCGAAGCACGTGTGTTCCGCTAGCGTACAGAGATAAGTACATCCGACAACAGCATAACACCAAAACAGCAGATCTTACGAGACGACGACACTGCATGCAGCAGGTGAAAAACGAACAAATGAACACGAGCTGGACGCACGCAACGTACGCATGACATGCACCCGGCGGCAGCTACCCGAGCGAGCCATGGTGATATTCAGGCATGAAGGAAGATATTGATCTCCAGAACGGCGTTGTTGCCACGCCAGCTCGCCGTCGTCCAGAGCGCGTAGCCCCTCGCCATGCGGAACCGCCCCGTGCCGCCGACCACCGACAGCTCCCGCATCGGCGCCATGACGTGGTTCCGGCCGGCCATGGTCACCGTGCTCCCGTTGTACGGCCCGTCCGTGAGCACCATGTTCATGGACACGAGCAGCGCCGGCTCGGATGACGACGCCGTGACGTAGAACCCCTGGCCGCGGCCGAGCGCCCTCGACCTGGGGCTCGGCCCCTCCGTGAGGGTGTCGTCGACGACCCGCACGTCGCCGAAGCGGGCGCCGTCGGTCGACTTGGGCAGCGGGCGTGAGCCGTTGACGACCACCACGGCGCTGGGCTTGGCGCCGTCGGACCCCTCGTGCATGTACAGGCGCAGGTGGTGCACGTCCTGCTCCGGCCGGCCGTCGCCGTCGACGGCCAGTGCTAGTACCAGCATTATAACTATAGAAGCCGCAGAGAGAAACTGGTTGCAGCACGCCATGAGATCGATCGAGCTAGCTAGTTAGATCGCTTATCCTGAGCTTAGTTTGTCGCTGTATTGTGCTAAGCATGCAGAAAATTTATAGAGGTCGATCGGAGACCAGGCGTCTTGCATAGTATACTAGTTGTTGTTACGCATGCAGCACGTGCTTGCTTAAAAAAACAGGCACATGATTTCAACGTATCAAGTTACTAGTTGAATGCTCGTGTGTTGCCATAGATTTTTCAAATTTATTATACTATATGTAACCACAATGTAGACACTGTCTTGAAAAAACACACCGTTTAAAAACTAGTTATTGTAGCAACGGGAGCCAAAGCCTAACCTGTTTAAAATTAGGCCCATTTCCGTTCCCACCTCAGCCCTCCTAATACAGGCCCAAATAGGCAAATGTACAAATGAAACCCTAACATATGTTCTCTCTCCCATCTTGTGGCTGTGTGTGGGGGCGACTCGGCATCAAGTGGTGAGTAGGTGGAGGCGGCGGCGGCGGTGGGTGTGGACTGCAGAGGCAAGTGGCGTCCAGTGGACGTGGCATCACGACACAACGGCAAGCATGCATGAGGCGGCGTGGGGCGCAAGGCGAACGTGCAGCAACATGGGTGAGTAGATAGGCGATGCCGCGAAACGGGAGGTAGGGAGCGGCGGTGGGAAAGGAGCAACTCGGCAATCGGGCGGGAGAATGACATCGAGAAGGGAGCAGTGCCTTCAACTCATCTCCATCATCCTCTCTCTAGATCTAGGTATGTTCAGCCCACTCTACTTATTTTCTTTCTTGCTCCGCTCCTCTCTACTCTGCTCTGATCTGGCTTCGGTTCTTTATGGAGTCCAACCTCTGCTTTCTTCATTCTTTCTAATGGATGATGTACAAAAATACAATATTTGCCTTGCACAATGGGAAGTTAGTTGGACACTTATTATATATTTTACATGCGAATTTTTGCTATCTTTTGCTCCGTGGAAGGAACATACAGCTTCTTAGATTTGGTTATCTTTTGCTCCGTGGAAGGAACATACAGCTTCTCCAGAAAAAAGAGCATGATCAGTAAGGCGACACCTCTTTTCCACTAACTTAGCTATTTTTTTTGTTGATGTGGATTCTGTGGCTTGCCACCTCGGTTATAGACTAAGTACGGCATGGTTAATTGGACCAAATCCATATGTCCCAATCAGTTTGTTCCTTGTTTGCTGCTTCCCTTATCTCGATTCGACTTGTCTCAAGGAGGGAAATGAAACAGGAACGGTTAATCTGCCCACCTATCCCAATCTAAGTTGTGCAACTTTTTGGGCCACGTTGAAACACGACGAACCAATGCCCACATCGCACATACATTCAAGCATGCCCACAACACACTCTAGAAAGCACACGCTAGAAAGTTTGTTGAGGCCCTATGGCCTTATCGAAAATAGGTACATAGAAGTAATATAATTATCTCTATGATCATCTTTAGGATATATCACTACGAGAGATTTTATAATCGCACCTATTTTATTTTGCAACCTTTTGACCTCGAGAAGTGAGAAAACAGCACATCTCCACACTGCTACTACTAATTTGAACGTTTTTCTGTATGCAAATAATTATTTCCAAATCATATGCTGCCAGACTTCGGGTACACAGCTTTGTTGTAGCAATATTGGTTCTCTTATGCATCTGAATATAATTAATTCAATCGTTTCTTGACATTGGTTTGAGTTTTACACCATGCACCAAAAGAAAACTCTGTTTATCCTATTTTAGGATGTTATAGGATATGTAATTTGATATTTTTATTCCACAGCGAAGCACGTGTGTACAGAGATAAGTACATCCGACAACAGCATAACACCAAAACAACAGATCTTACGAGACGACGACGACACAGGTGCTTGCTTAAAAAAACAGGCACATGATTTCAACGTATCAAGTAATGGTGGTCATCCATCAAGTTGAAAACGCCCGGTTAACAACCGACGACGACACTGCATGCAGCGGGTGAAAAACGAACAAATGAACACGAGCTGGACGCACGCAACGTACGCATGACCTGCTAGAAGGTTGTAAAACCCAAAATGAGACATGTATAATGACATAAATGCCCTTGAGAGGGATGCTCAGGTGTAAGGGCACGATTGTAAAATACTCCCCTTGTGAATATATATACCGCTATCTTTGCCTTAGGGAAAGGCCCAAGGAAGCATTGCTCATCTAACATATCCACTACATACCACTATCTCTCTGTTTAATCTGTAACCACAACATAGACCCTGTCTTGAAAAAACACACCGTTTAAAAGCTAGTTACTGTAGCAACGGGAGCCAAAGCCTAACCTGTTTCAAAGGCAGCCGATATCTCGCGAGGCCTATGTAACACATTAGGCCCATTTCCGTTACCACCTCAGCCCTCTTAATACAGGCCCAAATAGGCAAAGATACAAATGAAACCCTAACATATGTTATCTCTCCCATCTTGTGGTTGTGTGTGTGGGGGGGCGGCTCTGGCCTCCAAGTGGTGAGCAGGTGGAGGCGAGTGACGACTGGTGGGTGTGGACTGCAGAGGCAAGTGACGTCCAGTGGACGTGGCATCACGGCGGGAGAATGACATCGAGAAGGGATCAGTGCCTTCAACTCATCACCATCATCCTCTCTCTAGATCTAGGTATGTTCAGCCAACTCCACTTATTTTCTTTCTTGCTCTGCTCTGATCTGGCTTCGGTTCTTTATGGAGTCCAACCTCTGCTTTCTTCATTCTTTCTAATGGATGATGTACAAAAATACAATATTTGCCTTGGACACTGGGCAGTTAGTTGGACACTTATTATATATGTTTACATGAGAATTTTTGCTATCTTTTGCTCTTTTCCACTAACTTAGCTATTTTTTTTTGTTGATGTGGATTCTGTGGCTTGCCACCTCGGTTATAGACTAAGTACGGCATGGTTAATTGGACCTAACCCATATCTTCCAATCAGTTTGTCCCTTGTTTGCTGCTTCCCTTATCTCGATTCGACTTGTCTCAAGGAGGGAAATGAAACAGGAACGGTTAATCTGCCCACCTATCCCAATCTAAGTTGTGCAACTTTTTGGGCCACGCTGAAACACGACGAACCAATGCCACAGAGTCCACATAGACAAAGAAACATCTAAGTCTGCAGGAAAGACGCACCCGGGGAGGTATTTCAAAGAACCATGTACTTATAGGGGCATATGCTACCAAAGTAATTTTAGGAGGGCAAAACAAACTCCAATTGACTTATGGTTTAGTATTTGTAATTCTCTATTATTTTTTTAAAAGAGAGCGCACATACATTCAAGCATGTCCACAACATACGCTCGAAAATAGGTACATAGAAGTAATATAAATCTATGATCATCTTTAGGCTATATCACTATGAGGGATTTTGTAATATAATTATTTTCTGTATGCAAATAATTATTTCCAAATCATATGCTGCCAGACTTCGGGTACACAACTTTGTTGTAGCAATATTGGTTCTCTTATGCATCTGAATATAATTAATTCAATCGTTTCTTGACATTGGTTTGAGTTTTACACCATGCACCAAAAGAAAACTCTGTTTATCCTATTTTAGGATGTTATAGGATATGTAATTTGATATTTTTATTCCACAGCGAAGCACGTGTGTTCCGCTAGCGTACAGAGATAAGTACATCCGACAACAGCATAACACCAAAACAAAAGATCTTACGAGACGACGACACTGCATGCAGCGGGTGAAAAACGAACAAATGAACACGAGCTGGACGCACGCAACGTACGCATGACATGCACCCGGCGGCAGCTACCCGAGCGAGCCATGGTGATATTCAGGCATGAAGGAAGATATTGATCTCCAGGACGGCGTTGTTGCCACGCCAGCTCGCCGTCCTCCAGAGCGCGTAGCCCCTCGCCATGCGGAACCGCCCCGTGCCGCCGACCACCGACAGCTCCCGCATCGGCGCCATGACGTAGTTCCGGCCGGCCATGGTCACCGTGCTCCCGTTGTACGGCCCGTCCGTGAGCACCATGTTCATGGACACGAGCAGCGCCGGCTCAGATGACGACGCCGTGACGTAGAACCCCTGGCCGCGGCCGAGCGCCCTCGAACTGGGGCTCGGTCCCTCCGTGAGGGTGTCGTCGACGACCCGCACGTCGCCGAAGCGGGCGCCGTCGGTCGACTTGGGCAGCGGGCGTGAGCCGTTGACGACCACCACGGCGCTGGGCTTGGCGCCGTCGGACCCCTCGTGCATGTACAGGCGCAGGTGGTGCACGTCCTGCTCCGGCCGGCCGTCGCCGTCGACGGCCAGTGCTAGTACCAGCATTATAACTATAGAAGCCGCAGAGAGAAACTGGTTGCAGCACGCCATGAGATCGATCGAGCTAGCTAGTTAGATCGCTTATCCTGAGCTTAGTTTGTCGCTGTATTGTGCTAAGCATGCAGAACTGTTATATAGAGGTCGATCGGAGACCAGGCGTCATGCATAGTATACTAGTTGTTGTTACGCATGCAGCATGTGCTTGCTTAAAAAAACAGGCACATGATTTCAACGTATCAAGTTACTAGTTGAATGCTGGTACATTGCTATGGATTTTTAAAATTTATTATACTATATGTTTTAAAACACACCGGTGCATACAAATATGTTCTAAAATTTTTTAAATCCGTCAAGTAAGTCAGAAGCCATCGATCACACCTCGAGGTCATAACTCGGAAGACATCGACCACACCTCATGGTCGTAGGTCGGGAGCCCTCGAGCACACCTCGTCGTCGTAAGTCGGAAGCCGTCGACCATCGCGCGTGGTTATAGGTCGGAAGCCGATGACTATCGTTTGTGGCTGGAAGTCGAAAGTCATCGAGGACATCTCGTGGTGGTAAGTCGGAATATATCAACCAACGCTCGTGGTCATAAGTCGGAAGACATCGACCAGTTCTCGTGTTTGTAAATCGGAAGCCGTCGATCACACCTCGTGGTCATAAGTTAGAAGCCGCCGACTATCACGCGTGATCGTAGGTTGGGATCGTAATGTAAGTTCCCAGTTCAATAATTTTGTTATGCAATCTTCCAGCTCTGAAAACCAAACCATTTTTTCGTGTCTTTTGGTGACCACCAATATGTATTAGTAATAAGATAAAAAAGAAGTATGAAAGCTCACCAGCTGCCAATAACATATTTTAGGTTTGTGACAACCACACAACAACTACACAAGGATATCAATTCACCCAAAACTATTCAGAAATGGCATGCTACACATACTTGAATAAAATGTTCAGAATCTTCTATACGCATACTTGATTAAATGCTTAAAATATTTTCTATTGGTTCTACTGTATGTCAACTGTATTAGTCAGTTCATAATGATTGCAGTTATTTGCAAATATATCAAATTATAGCAATGAAGGAGACTGATCAGTGATCACTATATGGAATAGAATTGCAATCATATGTGAAGTCTTACTTAAATACCATATAAACAAATTAATTGTTCCGATCCCAAGCCAAGAATGCAGACCGTAGAGATCTTGTCTATACATATAGGATGTATTTTATATTTCAATATAAAGTTAATATAATGTTCTTAATATATATATGACTTTATTTGTTATTCTTTACATGCTAACTAAGGATATTTACCAACACAAGCTAACCAAGGATATGTAAATCATTTCGACAGCTCAAACAATAACTAGCCAAGCCGCAGAGAGAAACTGGTTGCAGCACGCCATGAGATCGATCGAGCTAGCTTAGTTAGTCGCTGTATTGTTGTTGTTACGCATGCAGCACGTGCTTGCTTAAATTACAAAAATAGATGATAAAATCTAGCCATGGTGGCAGCGATAGATGAACAAACGTATCAAGTTAGTCGCTGTATTGTTGTTGTTACTGTGGTCATCCATAATGTTGAAAAGGCCGACGGAGACGATACTGTGGTCATCCATATATAACAACCGACGGCGATACTTGGTAATTAACTGTCAGTAAAGATGGCATAGCTTCAGGGGGATGTTGGAGAGATGTTAATTATCTTGGGGAAAATGTCAAAAAATCAGTCGGAGTTTAATTTACTTCCGTGCCTTGCCACCACGGTTATAGACTAGGTGTGGTATGGTTAATTGGATCTAATTACTACTGTTGATATGTCACCTTGTAATTTAGACAAATACATAGGGTCTTAAATGTAAAATGTGAAGACCATTATAGTGAGAATACAGAGAGAGCTGGACAAAAAGATCCAGAGATTTCCCCCAAATGTCTCATCTTCTTCTTCCAACCCTAAATCCCAGAATACTTTAAAATCATCAAGGAAATCAATAAACACATATCCCCCAATCAGTTTGGCCCTTGTCTATTGCCTTCATCTCGATTCGAATTGTCTCAAGGCAGGAAATGAAATAGGAACGCTTCATCTGCCCACCTATCCTGATCTAAGTTGTGCAGCTTTATGGGCCACGCTGGAACGCCACGAACCAATGCCATAGAGTCCACATCAACAAATAATTACTTCCAAATCATATGCCAGCAGACTTCGAGTACACAACTTTGTTGTAGCAATTTTTGCTCTTTTGCATCTGAATATGATTGGTTTGGGTTTCACATCAAGTACATAAAGAAAACTCTGTTTATCTTAGTTTAAGGATGTTATGGGACACGTAATTTGATTTTTTTTATTCCATAATAAAGCACATTTATTCAGCTAGTATATAGACATAAGTACATCCGACAACAGCAGAACACCAAAACAACAGATATTTTTTAAAATAAGTGGATTTTTTTAGAACACCAAAACACGAAAACCGTATTATAAGGGAGCTAAATAGTTCTAACGGTAATAAAAAAATTTAAAATATAGAGGGTTATAATACAAATTTATCAAACAATAAGTGGGCCTGGCCGGTAACAGCACCCCCTCCCTAGCTAGTAGGTCGTTGGCACGAATGCAGCACAAGCTTGTTTAAATTGGAAAATGCATGATAACATCCGTAGTCAAGCGTGGACCCACAGTGTGTTATGGGTGTTCAGCTGAGCACTCAATTTTTTTTTTGCAAAATACAAGATACGTAATATGTATATTAGGTATATAGACTGTTAGTTGGACCAAAACTATATATTTATGTCCACAAATAAATTCAGCCCACACTCCCTTGTGGGTGAGTTCTTTTGGAATATGGCTTTAGCTTTTAGCTTATGGTTTTTGAATTCTGACTGTTCACGAGAGACAGTACGCAGATAGAAATAGTCACATGCGATTTTGGGTGGTATAGCTAAACTCGATACAATATCTACTACAGTCTATATGTAGACTGTTGTAGGGGTGGCCCCCACCTAAGCCCAGCCGGCCTGTTAGAAGGTTGTAAAGCCCAAAATGGGACATGTATAATGACATAAATGCTCTTGAGAGGGATGCATAGGTGTAAAGGCACGATTGTAAAATACTCTCCATGTGAATATATATACCGATGTCCTGGCCTTAGGGAAAGGCCCAAGGAAGCATTGCTCACCTAACATCTCCACTACCATACCACCATCTCTCTGTTTGGTCTGTAACCACAACAGTTGGCGCCGTCCGTGGGGAAGACAAGAGCAAACTCCAAGACCTGAAGAAGGATGGCAAAAAAAGAAGGCTTCATCATCGGCGTTGGCAAAGAAGAAGAGGAGTACGAAAAAGGCGCTCGGCAACGCGTCGGCTGCGGGTACAGGCGACAGCGTCGTTGCTACGGTGCGGGCGATAGCGCCGGTGCTACGGCTGCCGACCACGACGCCCGTGGCGCAACAGTCGCCCCAACCGCTGGCACGGCGGTAGGCGCGGGTGCCGACCGGACCATCGGGAGCGTTGATGCCGATGCCCGGGCTACCGCACCAACGCCGGAGCCCACCGCACCGACGCGCCGAGTAGGGCTGTAAAAAAAGCTCGAAGCTCGCGAGCTACTCGAGTTCGGCTCGTTTAGGCTCGATTCGAGCTCGGTTCTAACTTTAAACGAGCCGAACTCGAGCTTAATCTCGAGCTCGCAAGCTTCACCGAGCGGACCTCGAATAGTTCGCGAGTTCCGATTCGAGCTTAAATAGTAATACATATTAATTCTTACCGAGCTTACTCGAGCCGAATTCGAGCTCGAGCTTTTCTTATTATTGAAAATTAGTGTATATTTGAATTATTTTGACTATTATCGAGCTTACTAGAGCCGAGCTCGAACTTAAAATTTTATTATTATTGAAAAATAGCGTATAATAAATTATTTTAATTGTTCTCGAGCTTCACCGAGCCGAGCTCGAGCCTACTCGAGCTTAGACCGAGCCGAGCTCGAGCCCAGGTTCAAGCTCGGACCCCAACTCGAGCTCGGCTCGAGCTTCTACCGAGCTCGAGCCTGGAAGGCCAAGCTCTCCCGAGCTTGGCTCGTTTACAGCCCTAGCCGCCGAGTAGTTCTGGAGCGCAAGCCATGGTTGTTGCCAGCCCGACGGTGCAACCCGCTGCTCCAACTGCCGCAACCACGTTGACAGTGGAGAATGCTCTACTAACGGCCCTCGGCACGATGCAGCGGGAGCTGGCGGACCTCCGTGGAGCCATGTGGGATATACAAGAGGCTCGGAGCCAACAAGTCCCGCTGGTGGCCGCGCTGGAGTCCACGCCAGAGCGAGCGGACAGTCGCGACGCCCCCACCTCCAGTCGTGTCCCGCTGCGGCGCGTGGATCCAGAGTCCCCCTATCCGTGGGCCTACAGCAATCGGCATGGCCGGAGGACGTCAAGTTCCCCAGCGCCATCGAGTTGTACAAGGGCGACACGGACCCTCAGAAGTTCGTGCGCGTGTACGAGACCTCTATTGATGCTGCACGCGGAGACGACACCACCAAAGCGAAGGGGCTCCCCCTCGCGCTGCAGGGAGTGGCGCTCTCTTGGTTTTTCACCACAGAGCCAAACTCTATCTACGTGTGGGAGTAGATCTACAACCGCGTCTACAACAACTTCCAGGGAAACTACGTCGAGCGTGTCGACACGGATCAGCTCTTCGCCGTCAAGCAAAAACCTTCGTAGAAGCTCCGAGAGTACTTCAAGCGCTTCGCGAAGGTCCGCTGCTAGGTCAAGGACGTCAACGAAACAACCATTATCAACGCAGCGGTACAAGGCCTCCGCCCAGGGCTGTTGGCCGAGTACAACGCGCGTAATCCAATCAAGACGGTCGCGAAGCTCTTCGATAAGATGGAACAATATGCGAGGGCGGAGGAGGACGTGCGACGTCGCAAGGGCGATGACTCCAACAGTAATCAAGCGGAGGGCTCAACAAAGAATAACGACACACCGAAGGAGGGCTCCTCGAAGGGCAAGCGCAGGCAAGAGTCTTCGAAGGACACCCCCGAGCACAAGGACACCAAGCATAAGGACCCGTCGGGTGAAAAGTCCAAACGCAGCCAACGTAGATCGCAGTGGGCCCGCTACGTCTTCGACATCGAGGGCATCTCGGAAGACGGTACCCCTGCCGGTCGCGGGTGGGGTGTCCGAGGCCGGGGGCGAGGGCGCAGCCGGGGCCGTGATGATAGACCCCGTGCAGAACAAGAAGACCAGCTCTACAGCCTGTGGTGCGAGGTGCATGGCCGAGGTGGCCACAGCACGTGGGCATGCACCCCATTGCGGCGCTCCGTCAGAGCGTCGCCAGGGATAGAACCTTGGACGCGGGGCCGCCCATCGTGGCCCACGTGCAGCAACCCTAGGGGAGCCCCATGCAGATTCAGGCCCACATGCAGCAACCCCAGGAAGGCCCCTTGCGAATTCAGGCCCCGGAGGGAGCCCAGCGCCGGATTATAAACGTTATCTCCTGGGGCTCTTCATTGGAGTTCGCCTCGGGGTGGCAACAGAAGGCCTACGCGCGAAGGCTACACCATGTGGCAGCATACCCGGCGCAAGCACTGCCTGAGTGGGCGCAACACAAAATTACCAACACGAGGACGTGGAGTTCCCTTACCAAGATAACCTGGTCATCCGATGCGATGTTGCGTCCTAGTCGATGGAGGCAGCTCCGCGAACATCCTGTTCGCGGCGGCCTTCGACCAGATGGGGTTCCCTCGGAGTCACCTAGGCCCCTCGGGAATCCCATTGCAGGGCTTCAGGGGTCAGCCACTGAAGGCGTTGGGCCAGATACGCCTACAAGTCTCCTTTGGCTAGGACGACAACGTAAGGAACGAGGACGTCACCTTCGATGTCGTTGACATCCCGTACCCATACAATGCCATACTGGGGCGCCCAACCCTCAACTCCTTTGGGGCAGTCCCACACCATGGTTTCTTATGCATAAAGCTCTTGAGCCCGCCAGGTATCACTACCTTCGGTGACCAGGACCTCACTCAACACATAGAGCTTGGTGCTCGGGGCCCGCACCGCAAGGTCCACCGAGAATCATAAGGCGGGCACGACCACACGAAGGCTCCCGACGGCCTCAGGAAGCACCTCGCTGGCCTTCCCACACCAGTCGCTCCAGCACTAGAGGCTCCCCTCTTGCTCTACCTCACTACCACAGCACCAGCGGTCAGCGTCGTCCTTGTCCTCGAGCGGTCCGCGGTTAGTATCCTGCCTTTTGTAATTGCTCACCCGCGCAAACGAGAGATCAATAAAGTCTACCATTTGCAGCACTAGTCTTATTCTATGCGAAGACGAGCGGGGGCACGCCCCCGCATGCACTCTACGGAGTATAAATAAGACACGCGTGAAACACGCCTCTGCGCACTCTATGGAGTATAAATAAGATGCGTGGAGGCACGCCTCCGTGCGCACTCTACGGAGTAAAAATAAGACGTGTGGAGGCACGCCGCCGTACGCACTCTACGGATTAAAAATAAGACGTGCGGAGGCACGCCGCCGCGCGCACTCTACTAAGTATAAGCAAGGCACGCCAGCTCCGCTGCCACCATTTCGAAGGATAGGGAATGGAGCGCTCGAGCGTCTACTCTGACTAGGCGCCAGCTTCGCTGTCACCATTTTGAAGGGTAGGAGACGAAGCGCTCAAGCGTCTACTTCGGCTAGGCGCCAGCTCTACTGCCACCATTTCGAAGGATAGGGGATGGAGCGCTCGAACGTCTACTACGGCTAGGCGCTAGCTCCGCTGCCACCATTTCGAAGGGTAGGAGACAGAGCACTCGAGCGTCTACTCTGGCTAGGCGTCAGCTCCGCTGCCACCACTTCGAAGGGTAGGAGACGGAGCACTCGAGTGTCTACTACGGCTAGGCGCCAGCTCTGCTGCCGCCACTTCGAAGGGTTGGGGACGTAACGCTCGAGCGTCTACTTCGGCTAGCCACCAGCTCCGCTGCCGCCACTTTGAAGGGTAGGGGCGGGCGCTCGGCGTCTGCCGGCTAGCCACCGGCTCATGCCGCCACTTTGAGGGTAGGGGCGGGCGCTCGGCGTCTACCGGCTGGTCGCCGGCTCACTGCCGCCACTTCGAAGGGTAGGGGATGGAGCGCTCGAGCGTCTACTTCGGCTAGTCACTAGCTCCGTTGCCGCCACTTCGAATGGTAGGGGACGGAGCGCTCGAGCGTCTACTTTGGCTATTCGTCAGCTCCGCCGCAGCCACTTCGAAGGTGTAACATCCCAAAATTTTAAATTTGAAAATGTGAAGCTCTTGAATTATTTTTGCGATATATTCTATTGGAATTTGGATTTTATGGTGTTTTCCTTAATTTGGTTGAGGTTCCAAAAATTGAACAAATTCATAAAAGACAAAGACAAACATTAGTAATGCCAAAAAGGGAATATGCAAATAATAGAAAACTAAAATTTTAATACAAATCTAAGAAGGTGATCTAGTTTAAGGAGGGAGAAACATGTATTAAAATACAAAGCATTACTTTGGAAGTAATAGCATAACTAGTAATAAAAGTAAATAAATAAAACATATACAAATAGGCATACAAAAGGCCTAGCAAGATGAGCAAAGACATAAAATGTATATATACACAAAATAGCCATAAAGGAAATATATATATATATATATATATATATATATATATATATATATATATATATATATATATACAGCAATTAAAAGGAAAAAGAAATCGGTAGTAGAAATGGCCCGCCCAACCTCCATTCCCTTCCCCACCACCGGCCCAACTCCTTGCACTATTCCCTTCTTCCTCCTCACTTCCCTGCTCTTGCTCACCAGTTGTGCTCATGCAGCCACGCTACCTCGGCT
Organism: Bonia amplexicaulis; assembly: GCA_036346245.1. Classification (NCBI taxonomy): domain Eukaryota; kingdom Viridiplantae; phylum Streptophyta; class Magnoliopsida; order Poales; family Poaceae; genus Bonia; species Bonia amplexicaulis. The sequence continues at coordinate 16,182,296 of CM070754.1, read as the reverse complement.
CTCGCTCGCGTGTGCCGCCACCACCGCCAGCCGGCCAACCTTCCTCGGCCTTGACCCAACATCGCGCACCCGCCGCTCTTTTCCCGCCTCCCTCCGCTCCTAGTGAAGCCCGGTCCGAAGCCGCCGCCCCACATCACGCCACGCCTTTGCGCACGCCTGAGGCGCATGCCTAAGGCGTTGACCCCGTCGTGTCGCCCTCACATCATGCGCGCTACACGAGTCCAGTCTGACCTTGTCGCGTTCCCACCGCGAATCCCACTGGCCGTGTCGTCATGCGCCTGCACCAGCGCCCTGCTTCCATCGACTTCAATCCCCTCACCGTCCCATCGTCCTGCACTTCAGTCCCCGGCAGCAGCTTGAGCGCACCCCTGTGACTTCCTCGTCAGCCTTAAGTAGCCGCCCGGCCTCCCTATTCCACTGCACGCTCCACTTCCCCTCCGCCTTTCCCCAACTTACTCGAGCTCGCCGTCTTCCCTGCTGTAAGCTTCTCCGGCCGTCTTCGCCACCAGCGCCCCTCGGTGGACCTCAGGACCCATCGGTCCTCCCTCCGAGTTCACCTTTGCTCTCTCTCTCTTCTGCCCCGCCTAATCGGCCTCTCTTCCCTTGCAGGCCACCGACGAGCCCCTCCTTCACCGACTCCGGCACCAAGGCTCCACGGTGAACCGCCGCACCCTGAGCCGATTGCCCACGCCTGGAGCACCGCTCGGCCACCACGAAGCTAACCCCCACCTCGCCGGATCTCCTCTCTCACTCGGCTCGCCGGCACCATGCTCCTGCCCGCGCCATCACCGGCTTCCGATGCCAGCCCACCTCGGTCCCAATCCGGCCCTGCCAATGCTTCCGGTGAGTCCCTCGTGGCCCTCTCCTGCTCATGCCTCCCTTTCTCCCTCCTTCCTCCCCCCGGCAACCGCCGCCATTAACGGCCTCCCCCGCCTTCCGCTCTGCACCGCTGCCGCCCCGCCACAGCGCCTCCTGGCCGGAGCCGCCACCCCTAGGGGCTTCCTACCCTCTACGGGGTCCCATTTTTCCGGTCGCCGCTGCATCCCCGACTGCTCCCCGCCGGCCGAGCGCCGCTCGATCCTCCCCTGTTCTTGCTCTGTTTTGCTCAAGCCCATACATCGTCTCTCCTAATTGTCCCTCTCTTCTAGTCACGAAGCTCCCGCCGCCCAGTAGGTTATCAGCACCGTTCGCTAACACACAGACCTGAGTTCGAGTCTCCGGTCGTCCCATTCTCCACCCTTTTTATTTTTATTTTATTTTTATGTAATCCATTTTAATGAAGAAAAATCAAGAAAAAATTAGAGAATAATTCAGAGGAACTAATAAACTTAGCTAGGATGTAAATGGGATTATTTAAGATTTAAATTTGGATTAATACATATATGATTAATTAACATGGTTTGAATAATTAGCTAAAAGACTAATTATTAATTAAAGACATAGATAAAGAAAAACAACTTTGGATTAATGTTCAAATTATAATTAAAGTATATGCCCTAACACTTAACATGCCGCCATGAAATAAATCTTAGTGGTAGATTTTTGCTAAATAGCAAATATTGAAATATGACCCTATAAAACAAGCTTGCCCAGATAAATAAATTTAAATTAAAACTAAAACTAAGCCTAAAAATAATTAAAGCATAGACAAAATGATAACAGTTCTATTAATTAAATCTTAACTCTAGATTTAATGAATAATAATATTGAGCATAAATGTATATAACAAGCTAGGACCCGTATAAATAGATCCTAATTCAAATTAAACTAAGCCTAGTGATAACTGAGAATACATAAAATATCACACCATAGAATGCTATAAACCCGGACTCTAGGATTAATTGGGTAAGCTGAAATTTGTATACATCGCGTATATAGTATATGCCTTGAATATTAACTCTCGACAAAATAATACTTTGCTAGACTTGTACACCGACTCATAGGTCTAACCTGACTCATGGAACTTCCTTGATAAATACAAAAATAATAAAAGAGGTTAATGATAAAAAGATCGAGTCACAGTATTCTACCACCGACCTTGCCTCAAATCACCCATTAACTTATAATAGAGCTAAATTGAGTTTATTTGGATTTATTTGGGTCTTTTGAGTTATTTGCCTTTATTTGTATTCAGTCATTTAGCACGTAATTAGAAATTGGTGTCCTGAAGAAACGAGGGATCAAGCGAGATCAAGAGCAAAGTGAAGATAAAGACCAGAAGCTTAGCCCCTCGGCTGAGATAGCTTTGAGTGAGCTCAAAACCGCGGTAAACCGCGCAAGGCGAGTCAATACTTTGATCATGTTGAACCAACATTTTCTGCAAATTACTTTTGTTTAAATTATCAAATTGCATGCTGTTATTTTAATGCCAACACATGTTTAATTTAAGATCCTAGTTATATGCTCATGTTTTACTTTGATTAATATGACACCCCCTTTTGAATATTTGACTATGTGAACCTTGTCGCCCTAGCAAAATTATGATAGTGACCTTTTGAAAATAAGTTTTGTAATTATACGCCATGCTTAGTATTGCTTAGATATTCAGGGACACCAAAATGCCCCAACATCACTTTTAATCATGAGAAAATTTGGTTGGGCAGTCATAGTGGTAATGACTGGTATATGTTCGATATGGTTATTTTATGCTCCCAAAAATCTCAACTTGCTTGAATATCTGGGCGGATAGTTTCGGTATGAACCGTTTGTGATGTAGCCGTCCAGTTTAGCCTCTTTTGTAGTAGTGGGAAGCACAGATTATGAAATGTGGTAGAACCGCCCAGATAATCCTAAGGACCGAATCTTATCGTGATACCCCGTGTAAAACAGTACAACCACAAGTCTGTAAAATAGAACTTGGCTAAGTAAATTTATCGAAACCCCCGGACTCATCTCACCGGTAGTGGATAGGAGGGGATATGCAAGGGCAAGGTGAGGCCTAATGGGACACTGAGTGGAGGGTGAAGTTTCCCAGTTGTACTAGCGTTGAGGGGAGTGGAGCTCAAATAGCGCTAGTAACCGTGGTGAATATCCCGTGCAACGTATGGGACCCACCGCAAGTGGGAGCTGCCCATAGGGTGAGATGACAAAGGAGGCTAGATACTTTGAAAAGTCACTGTGATGGTCTGCTCAACCGCATGACTAAGGAATCATACGGGGCAACGAATTAATTGTCTCTTGTGGTGAAAGTGTACAAACTCTGCAGAGTCAAAACTATTCGAATAGCCGTGCCCACGGTCAAGGGCGGACATGCGAACTTAACGAGATATAGTTCTATTTCAAAAACTTTGTGGGTGGAAATGGAAAAGTGGAGGGCCGCGGAAAGCCCTAGTTTGAATTGCCCTGGGTGTCGCCCCAGTGATAATGTAAGCGGCTATAACGCTGAAGGATTAAGCATATGGTGTAGAGGCCATGTAACGGTGGATGGAATCTGAATCACTATTATTATTGTATTCTCTTACACATTATGTTTTTGTTCAAACTGCTAGGTTTCAGGAAATTTCTATGTATTATATTTCAAAAGGAAATAATGGCAATGCTTCTCACAGTATAATATGTCAGGAAAAATAAATAGAGTTGTAAGAAACAAAGATGGCTATTTGTGATAAACGCATAAAGATGTTGGTGGATTCATGTCGATCATAAAAAGAAAGCGATAGTGTGAATTCTGGGAGAAATAAATTGGTGAAGCCTAATTGGATAGATAGGCTAGATAGATGATTTAAATGATTTTTGGAGAATTAGAGAGTACAAAGGTAATTGCTGGATTACAATACTAATAACTAATATAAATTCTTGGAAGATGTTGGCAATGTTGGGATTAATCGGGTTTGATCAAATACTAGAAGGATGAATTGAATTTTTGGGAAATATTGGAGGAATGATAACAATTACTGGAGTATAATCTTGATCAATGATAATCTTGGTGGATGTATACTAGTGAGTCGTAGACTGAATCACTGATATTCTTGATGGAGGTAAGCTAGTGAATTAGTAAGAGATAGATAATGGAAACTAAGATTGATTATTGGGAGAGCAAATTATGGTTTTGGAACAATAACAAAAGGATTGAATTGTTAGAAAGTCCCGATACGAATGATTTCGGTGGATTTAAAAGCAATTATGTTTGGTAATCATTAGAATTTAGAAATGAAGAGTTGATGATTGGCAGCCACAAGATTGGATTGATAGGAATTTAGAATACACAAGAGGTTGGTGGATCTAAAATAAAGAAATTGGTAAATAGTGAACCCGAGATCGGATCCATGAATTGGTGGGAAAATTTAGATTCATATGGGAGTTAGTAACCTGATGTGAGTAATAGAATGTTTAGACAATGTAATGGGAATTGTTTGATCAGTGGTTTAAGTAAATGGTGAAACTCGCTGTTTGGAGTTTTAGACAGCAATCGACTCCATTCGCACGGATGAACAACGAGCGGATTTGCTCTAGAAGGCATTGACAGCAATAAAGCTAGCAACGATGCGGCACCAGCTGGGTGTTCGTGATCTTGGACGCGTCAGGATTAAGGGGGAGTATGTTGGAATTAAACCTGAGCATCCCATCTGGAAAGGAAGACAACAAATGAGTTCAGTTCGGCTACGACAGTTGGAGTCCGTCTCCGAACATGTTTTGGATTCGTTGTCCGTTTAGGATTCCGTTTTGTACAGTTAATACTTGTCGTATTTCTTGTATTGCTACTACTATAAATTGAGAAGAAAATGGGGAACGAAATTTCCCCACCAAAAACATTGTTTTGCATCTTGTGCTCTGCATATTCTAAATTGTCCCGGAAACGCTACAGTAGTTTCCGGTCCAACCGCCGTTCATCACCTGGTGCAACCGCTGCCGCCCGGTCTGACCGCCGCTGTGATCCCGACCGCAGGAGTTCCTCCGGTCAGACCGTTGTCCTTCCATCAGGCTACAGTAAGTTTGTTGTTTTAGGTCTGAAGACGTTGGTCTGAAGTTTTTAGGCCTTCAACCACGTCATGGCGCCGATGCGGGAGCTGTCGGTGGTCGGCGGCACGGGGCGGTTCCGCATGGCGAGGGGCTACGCGCTCTGGAGGACGGCGAGCTGGCGTGGCAACAACGCCGTCCAGGAGGTCAATATCTTCCTTCATGCCTGAATTGCGTGCGTCCAGCTCGTGTTCATTTGTTCGTTTTTCACCCGCTGCATGCAGTGTCGTCGTCGGTTGTTACTTCAAGTAAGACTTCACATATGATTGCAATTCTATTTCATACAGTGATCACTGATCAATTTCCTTTATTGCTATAATTTGATATATTTGCAAATAACTGCAATCATTATGAACTAACTAATACAGTTGACATACAGTAGAACCAATAGAGAATATTTTAAGTATTTTAATCAAGTATGCGTAAAGAAGATTCTGAACATTTTATTCAAGTATGCTGTAGCATGCCATTTCTGAATAGTTTTGAGTGAATTGATATCCTTGTGTAGTTGTTGTGTGGTTATCACAAACCTAAAATATGTTATTGGCAGCTGGTGAGCTTTCATACTTCTTTTTTATCTTATTACTAATACATATTGGTGGTCACCAAAAGACACGAAAAAATGGATTGGTTTTCAGAGCTGGAAGATTGCATAACGAAATTATTGAACAGGGAACTTACATTACGATCCCAATGATCACGCGCGATGGTCGACGGTTTCTAACTTACGATCACGAGGTGTGATCGACGGCTTCCGATTTACAAACACGAGCACTGGTCGATGTCTTCCGACTTACGACCACGAGCGCTGGTCGACGGCTTCCGACTTACGACGACGAGGTGTGCTCGAGGGCTCCCGACCTACGATCACGAGGTGTGGTCGATGTCTTCCGAGTTATGACCTCGAGGTGTGATCGATGGCTTTTGACTTACTCGATAGATTTAAAAAAAATTAGAACATATTTATTTGCACCGCTGTGTTTTAAAACATATAGTATGATAAATTTTAAAAATTCGTAGCAACACACGAGCATTCAACTAATAACTTGATACGTTGAAATCATGTGCCTGTTTTTTTAAGCAAGCACGTGCTGCATGCGTAACAACAACTAGTATACTATGCATGACGCCTGGTCTCCGATCGACCTCTATATAACAGTTCTGCATGCTTAGCACAATACAGCGACAAACTAAGCTCAGGATAAGCGATCTAACTAGCTAGCTCGATCGATCTCATGGCGTGCTGCAACCAGTTTCTCTCTGCGGCTTCTATAGTTATAATGCTGGTACTAGCACTGGCCGTCGACGGCGACGGCCGGCCGGAGCAGGACGTGCACCACCTGCGCCTGTACATGCACGAGGGGTCCGACGGCGCCAAGCCCAGCGCCGTGGTGGTCGTCAACGGCTCACGCCCGCTGCCCAAGTCGACCGACGGCGCCCGCTTCGGCGACGTGCGGGTCGTCGACGACACCCTCACGGAGGGACCGAGCCCCAGGTCGAGGGCGCTCGGCCGCGGCCAGGGGTTCTACGTCACGGCGTCGTCATCCGAGCCGGCGCTGCTCGTGTCCATGAACATGGTGCTCACGGATGGGCCGTACAACGGGAGCACGGTGACCATGGCCGGCCGGAACCAAGTCATGGCGCCGATGCGGGAGCTGTCGGTGGTCGGCGGCACGGGGCGGTTCCGCATGGCGAGGGGCTACGCGCTCTGGAAGACGGCGAGCTGGCGTGGCAACAACGCCGTTCTGGAGATCAATATCTTCCTTCATGCCTGAATATCACCATGGCTCGCTCGGGTAGCTGCCGCCGGGTGCATGTCATGCGTGCGTCCAGCTCGTGTTCATTTGTTCGTTTTTCACCCGCTGCATGCAGTGTCGTCGTCTCGTAAGATCTGTTGTTTTGGTGTTATGCTGTTGTCGGATGTACTTATCTCTGTACGCTAGCGGAACACACGTGCTTCGCTGTGGAATAAAAATATCAAATTACATATCCTATAGCATCCTAAAATAGGATAAATAGAGTTTTCTTTTGGTGCATGGTGTAAAACTCAAACCAATGTCAAGAAACGATTGAATTAATTATATTCAGATGCATAAGAGAACCAATATTGCTACAACAAAGTTGTGTACCCGAAGTCTGGCAGCATATGATTTGGAAATAATTATTTGCATACAGAAAAACGTTCAAATTAGTAGTAGCAGTGTGGAGATGTGTTGTTTTCTCACTTCTTGAAATCAAAAGGTTGCAAAATAAAATAGGTGCGATTACAAAATCCCTATGTACCTATTTTCGGTAAGGCCATAGGGCCTCAACAAACTTTCTAGCGTGTGCTTTCTAGAGTGTGTTGTGGACATGCTTGAATGTATGTGCGATGTGTCCTCTATGTATTCTCTCTCTTAAAAAAATAATAGAGAATTACAAATACTAAACCATAAGTCAATTGGAGTTTGTTTTGCCCTCCTAAAATTACTTTGGTAGCATATGCCCCTATAAGTACATGGTTCTTTGAAATACCTCCCCGGGTGCGTATTTCTTGCAGACTTAGATGTTTCTTTGTCTATGTGGACTCTGTGGCATTGGTTCGTCGTGTTTCAGCGTGGCCCAAAAAGTTGCACAACTTAGATTGGGATAGGTGGGCAGATTAATCGTTCTTGTTTCATTTCCCTCCTTGAGACAAGTCGAATCGAGATAAGGGAAGACATCAAACAAGGGACAAACTGATTGGGAGATATGGATTAGGTCCAATTAACCATGCCGTACTTAGTCTATAACCGAGGTGGCAAGCCACAGAATCCACGTCAACAAAAAAACAGCCAAGTCGGTGGAAAAGAGGTGTCGCCTTACTGATCATGCTCTTTTTTCCATCACCAAGAACCTCTATCTAAGAAGCTGTATGTTCCTTTCACAGAGCAAAAGATAGCAAAAATTCGCATGTAAACATATATAATAAGTGTCCAACTAACTTCCCATTGTCCAAGGCAAATATTGTATTTTTGTACATCATCCATTAGAAAGAATGAATAAAGCAGAGGTTGGACTCCATAAAGAACCGAAGCGGATCGAGCGAGTAGAGAGGAGCGGAGCAAAAAGAAAATAAGTGGAGTGGGCTGAACATACCTAGATCTAGAGAGAGGATGATGGAGATGAGTTGAAGGCACTGCTCCCTTCTCGATGTCATTCTCCCGCCCGATTTCCGAGTTGCTCCTTTCCCACCGCCGCTCCCTACCTCCCTATTCGCGGCATCGCCTATCTGCTCACCCATGTTGCTGCACGCTCGCCTTGCGCCCACGCCGCCTCATGCATGCTTGCCGTTGTGTTGTGATGCCACGTCCACTGGACGTCACTTGCCTCTGCAGTCCACACCCACCAGTCGTCGCTCGCCTCCACCTACTCACCACTTGGAGGCTAGAGCCGCCCCCCACACACAGCCACAAGATGGGAGAGAGAACATATGTTAGGGTTTCATTTGTACCTTTGCCTATTTGGGCCTGTATTAGGAGGGCTGAGGTGGGAACAGAAATGGGCCTAATGTGTTACATAGGCCTCACGAGATATTGGCTACCTTCAAAACAGGTTAGGCTTTGGCTCCCGTTGCTACAGTAACTAGTTTTTAAACGGTGTGTTTTTTCAAGACAGGGTCTATGTTGTGGTTACAGACCAAACCGAGAGATGGTGGTATAGTGGTGGATATGTTAGGTGAGCAATGCTTCCTTGGGCCTTTCCCTAAGGCCAAGATAGCGATATATATATTCACATGGGGAGTATTTTACAATCATGCCCTTACACCTGAGCATCCCTCTCAAGGGCATTTATGTCATTATACATGTCCCATTTTAGGCTTTACAACCTTCTAGTAGGCCGGCTGGGTTTAGGTGGGGGCCACCCCTACAACAGGAGCCTCTCATGGTGAAGGGCTTCACGGGCCGAAGCCATGCTGCTAAGCCATTTGGCACCCTCCGTCCCTACAGCCTGTGACCTTCTGTGATCTTGGGCATAGATAGGTTTGCTGGCGTCGCGCGTCCTAGCGGCATGGACACGGAATCGATGTTACTACCAAAGGCATCTCGCGGTCATGGGGTGCTTGCTTCTAGTGGGGCCAGTCCATCAAGACGAAGCCGAGTCGGTACCCGACTCCACTCCGCGGACATGCAGGCGAAGCATGGTCCAGAGTCGTCCCTCGTATAGGAGGCTGAATCGGGGGGCGACTCAACCGGCGGACTTGGAGTTAAAGTGGGCTACGAAGTCGTCGTGCGGTGCCGAAATCGGGGTGGACTCCGGATTTGCCGCACAGACTCGAAGTCGAAGCACAGCCAGGTGGCTCGTGGCTCAGCGACAGTGCTTTAATGACGCCCGTCATGCAATGGAACTGCATGACATGACGGCGAGCGACCGACATGACGGGAGTTAGACAATGTCAGGCGGCCGCACGACTACAGTCGTGTGTTCATTCCCGAGGGGGACATTATTGGCATGTCGTGGGCGTCAGGCGTCGCCGCCACATCGCGACGCTTGACCTCCCGCCGGTTGCACTTCCGCTAGTTGCACCTCCCGGCCGGGGGCAAGTGGGTATATATACGCTGCTACGTGATGCGTATCCGGGTATGGCTTGGATGACCTTGTTCTCAAGAATAGGCCTACCTCAGTTCATCTACATTCTCTGATAATACTGTTGTATAGCAGAAAGCGGCCACAACGCAATCAGAGGATGCTGATGGACTGAAGGGGGCCTATTTTGGGGTTCGGTCAAAACTTATCATAGATCACCGGTCACGCTTCCCAATCGTGGGGAAAGCGGGCGGTTGGATTTCCGCTGATTGGCGCTTCCGAAACGTGGGAACAAGGGAGCTTTACATGCCCCTTCGGCGTTGCGCCGACGTTCTCCTTCACCTGTCCGCTGTCGGAGCCGGTTCGTCAAGGCGAAGCCCAGGGTGCATCTGACTTCGCTCCGCGGACATGCAGGCGAAGCGGGATGTGGAGTCGTGCTTCGTATATGAGGCCAAATCGAAGGGCCGGCTCAACCCTCAGAGACGAAGTCGAAGTGGTCTTCAGGAGTCGTCGTGCAGGCTTAAAGTCGAGGTCGACTCCGGATTCGCCGTGCAGAGTCGAAGTCAAGGTGCAGCCAGGTGGCTCGTGGTTCAACGACAGTGCTTTGATGACGCCTGGCGTGCGACGTGAACTACGTGACGTGACAGTACACGACTGGCGCGTCTTGCGGTGTCAACGGCCGCGTGCTTTTTCCCGGTATGGTAGGACGTGTGGCTGCGCATGATTGGCACATCGTGCCTTGTAAAAAGGCCGTACGACCACCTGTCCATTCTCGAGAAATCGGGCCACGCGGCGAGACGTGATTGGCGCGTCGTGTGCTGTCAGGCTGTCGGGCGACTACACGTCTTCGGCTTCCGCCGATCGCGCTTCTCGGTGGTGGGGAGGTGAGCGGTTTGGCTTCTATGGGTTGCGCTTACCGGAGGTGTGGGAGGTGAAGGGGTTTATATACCCCTTTGGCATCACCGGCGCTCTCATTCGATTGCCTCCCGATCCCTTGCTCTCTTTGACTTGCGCCTTGTGTTCTCTTTTCTTGCCGCTATTCTCCACAAGCATCGTACTTCTTGCTGTTTAGCTCCCAGAGGGCAATGGTTCGTGGCGAGGAACGTGCTCACTGGGCCGGTGGTGGCTCCTCGTCCGATGAATGTCATCGACCGAGGTGGAATCGCGCACTCATAGGGCGCGAGCCGTCGTGGTGAACAAGCGGTGGGTAGCGAGAGGGGCGATGGAGGTCCATGCTCCGCGTCCTAGGACAAACCCTCGCGACGGAGGAGACGATCCGAACTCTACTACGCGAGGGGAAGCTGACGGACCGCCATGAGGTGCGCCTGCCCGCCAGCGATGAGACGGAGCCGCACCGGGAGGCGTCGGAGGCGATCGTCTTCGTCGCGTATTTTGAAGCCGGTCTTCGGGTCCCAGCGACCCTGATCGTTGGAAATATTTTGTGGACCTTCGGGCTGGAGCTGGCGCAAGTGACCCCGAACGCAATAGCCCACATGGCTGTTTACAGCTGGGCGCTACGGACGGAGGCATGTTGGCCTAGCTCCTCGTTGTTCGCTTTCCTTCATGACGCACAATGCCAGCCGAAAAAGCTGGACGGAGAGGCGTTCTCCAACTTCGGCAGCGTTAACTTCGTTCCGCAGCCCCAGTGCTCGCAGATCTTCCCTACCAATTACACTCGAACAAAGTGGGAATCCAACTGGATGAGGCGGTGGTTTTACCTCCGTGTGGCGAATGGCAGCGGCCTCGAGTGCACCAGCCGGCCAATGTCATTCAACACCTCACCAAGTGTGACGATCGACGAAGAGGACAGGTGGAGAGCGCGGAGGCTTGTGGGGATCACCCTTCGATTCAACACGTGCGACCTTGTCGAGGAGTTCATCATGTACGGTGTGGCACCACTTGGCGAGGGGTGGCGCGTCCAGCCTGGTGGCCTCCGGCACGATGGTGTCCGGCCGTCTGTGTCCTCGCTGCTGAGGCCCTCCAACCATCGTAAGTTTCGCACAGAAGGTCTTCCGACCCCCTTTTTTTTAAACCTTGCTTCACCTTGATTGTAGGATTTGCCATGGAAGACGCGGAGCGCGTGGTGGTCGTGTTTCTCAGGCCATACGTGGCCAAGGAGCACGACCTGCGCGAAGCCACGACCGAGGCGGCGAAACTAGGGCGGATAAACAGGGTGTGCGAAGCTCTGGGTATCCCCGTACCGGAGCATGCCATTCCAAGCTCGGGCCGAGCTCGCCGTCGTGGTGGCGATGACAAGGGGAATGGGTCCTTGGGCGGCCACTCCCGTCAACTCTGCTGGGCCGAGGTGCGGCGGTCGCCGACTCGACTCGATGAAGTATGTTGATTCGGACATTGAGGCGGGCGGGAGGCGGCTCGAGCGAGGAGTCCTGGCGGCACCAAGGACCAAGGGTGCAGCGTGGACACAGGGAGGCGGCGTCCTCGCCGCGGCCGCCGAGGCTGAGGAGTCCTTGGCCCAGTCTCCGAAAGAGAAGCGGCCTCGGACACGATCGCCCTCGCGGCCGGAGAGGGGTTTCATTGTGGCGACCAGTATCAGGGGCCTGTTGAAGTCTTACTCCGACACAAAGGCCACCTGGCCCGAGGAGCCGGCTGCCCCAAGCGACGCTGGAGTTCCCGCGGTTCCTTCCGAGGCCGAGGACACCCGACGGACCCGCGGTTGGCGCCAAGGTAAGCTTGACTCCCACGTACGATCCTGTGAGGCTTCCTTAAAGTTCTCTGATCAGTCTTTCACTATTTGTGGAGGAACGGTCCCCCGGCCTTGGGCGACCCTCGAGGGATGGGGACATTCTGGGAGGGGCATTAACAGCCAGACCCTCGAGGGACGGAGACGTTTTGGGGGAGCATCGACAGTCGGTGCCCTCGAAATTGTCGCTACAGAGGCCATACGACCAACGTTGGTGGACTTCGTCCATCGGCCAGAGATGCTGCGGGCTTGGCGGGGGCCGTAGACAATGCAGTCGTGAACTTGGATCACCAGGCGCTGCTAACGTGCAGGTCGGAACTCCTGGAAGGCGCGCTAGAGGCCTCGGAGATGAGGGTGAGTGCTTGACTCGGTGATGTGCGCCATCGACTAGGCGTATGCTAATGACTGCGTTGTGCAGACCGTCGCCCTTGCTTGAGCCCTGCGTGCTACCAAAGAGGCCCTTCATTCTGCCAAAGAGGTCCACTCCATCAAGGATGATTGCATCCAATTCCTGGAGACGGAGGGCGCGAAGGCGATCTCGGACGCCCGAGCACTCGTGGCAGAGGCACAGCGCGCGGCTGCCGAGGAGCACGACGGCAGCAATCTATCACTTCTCGACACATTCCCGGATGAAGTGTAATCTCATGTCGATATGTTTGCTGCGCCCATGAAATACGAGATTCTTCATTAGCGCAATTGCGGACTTGTTATCAACGAATAAGTTCATCGCATCATGTTTCTTGACGGTCAATTCATCCAGCAGACTCCTGAGCCATAAGGCCTGGCTTGCCGCCGCTATTGCTGCCATGAATTCGGCTTCACATGATGACAAAGCAACTATTTTCTGCTTCTGAGAGTTCCAAGACACTAAACACCCATTGATGTAAAATGTCATACCTCTGGTGCTTTTCCTGTCATCATTATCTCCGGCCAAGTCACTATCTGTGTACCCGGTGATTGCTTCTAGATCCCTTCCTCTAGGATACACAAGACCATAGCTCATCAACCCCTTCACATATCGAAGGATTTGTTTGAGTGCTTGTGATGCATTACAGTGGGCTTCTCCATGAATCTACCCAACACGCCGACTGCAAAAGACAAGTCTGGTAGGGTGTGTAGTAGACATCTAAGGCATCCAATTGCACTTTGGTACTGCGTGGCATCCACAGGTTCTCCTTAGGATCCTGTTGGTTGTGACCTCAGCTCCATGGGGATTTTCGTGGGATTGCAATCGATCATCCCAAACTTCGTAAGCAGTTCTTGGCATAAGCTTCTTGCTTGATCATGATGCTTTCTCCCCCTGTTTGACTTCGATCCCGAGATAGTAACTGAGTAAACCAAGGTTACTCATCTCAAATTCAGACATCATCTGTTGCTTGAATTTTTCAATCTCGTCTGAATCTTCTCTTGTCACAATGAGGTCGTCAACGTAAACACCGACAATGACTTCTACCCGGTCTTTTCCCCTTGGGTACACAGTGTGTTCTTGTGCACATATTGCAAGGCCGAGTTGTTTCAAACTCTTGTCAAGTCGGTTGTTCCACGCCCGTGGTGCCTGCCGAAGCCCATATAGTGCTTTACTCAATTTGAGCATCAAATGTTCCTTGCTCTTCACCGTGAATCCTTCTTGTCGAGCAACATATACTTCTTCCTCGAGTTCCCCGTTCAAGAAAGCAGACTTGACGTCGAGGTGGTGCACTTGCCAACAGCGATTTGCAGCAATGGCAAGGATGACTCGCACGGTGTCTAATCTCGCAACCGGTGCAAATACCTCTTCAACGTCAATTCCTTGTCGTTGCATGTACCCTTTCACGACTAGTCTTGCCTTGTGCTTGATCACCTCTCCGTTTTTTTTCTTCAATTTGTAGACCCACTTGAGCCCAATCGGTTTGTGCCCAACCGGCAGCTCCGTGAGTGACCAAGTCTGATTTCTTTCAATGGACTCGATTTCGCTCACCATGGCATCTTCCCAGACCTTCCGTCCGGTGACTTTAAGGTAGCAGGATGGCTCCTCCATCTCTGCAAGTAGAACTTCCTCTTCCGTATCTTCTTCATCAAACTGTAATCTCCGAGCATCTCTCATGATGTTGCTGATGTAACGATACCGGACAGGTCCTTCTTCATATTCTTGCTTCCGCTTGGTATGGATATGGCGAGTCGGTGATGACCGAACTTCTGCCGTGATGCGACCGGGCTTCTGCCACGGTTTGATAGGCATGGTGAGTCGGTCAAACCGGTTTCCTTCGACGTGACGGTCCTGCTGCCGTTGGTCGAGGAGAAGTTTCACCGGTGGACCGTGGTATACACGGTGAAGAATCATTCGTGCGCCTGCCGCTCGCGAGCGCTTCGGCGTAGCCTCACACTCTTGCAGAGTCGACAGGGGAGCCGGATGGAGGTGTGTTGCAGGTGTTTGTCCTCCTGCCGGGCCATTCCAGACGGAAAAAATTCTTCTCCCATCAGCTCTGTGCTGGTTTGTCCCTCGATGATGAAGTCCGGTGTTTCACCACCGCCTGTGCCTGCTCCTAGTGCCACTGCTGCTTCTCTTCAAACTTCACGTCACGGCTCACGTGAATTTTCCCACGCCGTGGATCAAATAGGCGATGCGCCTTGCAGCCGTCTTCGATGCCGAGGTATACCATCGCCTGGCTCCGATCATCCAATTTCTTCGGATGCGGCGTCGTCACCTTCGCGTATCTTTGTGCGATCGAGACGCAGAGATGCGCTAGATCTTTTTTTTGCGTTCAAGCTTCAAGCAGTGCATTCACCAAGCGCTTTTGTCGGCAGCTAATTTAGCAAATGCACTGCGTGCCGCACCGCCTTTCCCCAGAACTTTCCCGGCATGCCCATGCTTTTGAGAAACGACCTCGCCATTGCCATCAAGCTTCTGTTCCTCCGCTCTACCACGCCATTTTGCTGTGGCGTGTAGGGTGTCGTAAGTTGTCGTTCGATACCAGCCTCTTCGCAGACTCGGTTGAACTCAGTTGATAAGAATTCACCTCCGCGATCAATCCTGATCATCTTGATTCGCCCATCGCTCGCGTTCTCAACCTGCACCCGGAACTTTCTGAACACCGTAGAGGCTTGATCATTCGTCTTGATCATGAACAGCCACATCCTCCTCGAGTAATCGTCCACGATTAGCAAGAAGTAGATGTTTCCGGCGATGCTTGAAGGAGCGATCGGTTCGTAGAGATCTGCATGTAGCAATTTGAGAGGCTTCTCTGCTCTGTATACTGCTGCTGCTGGGAATGGCTGCCTTGACTGCTTTGCCACAAGACACCATTAGCACGGTGATTTGGATCGTAAGAGATGGAACACACACCGCCATCCCTTATCAACTAGCCGCTTCATGGCACGAAAGTTGACGTGGCGAGTCTTGCGTGCCATAGCCACGCTGGTCTTGAGGTTCGCCAGAGACAACCGCCTCCGCTTGGTGTAGCTCGATTTTGTAAAGACGATTTGCAGTGCATCTCACTTGCATGAGCAATATTGCTTGCCGCTTGTCGAACACCTCCAAAACATCTTCATCGAGAATCACCTTATGGCCTGTTTCAGTCAACTACCCAAGGCTCACAATGTTGCTTTGGTGCCTTGGGATGTAGTACACCTCCTAGAGTAGCCATTGGTCTCCATTTACAGTGGCGAATAGAACCGAGCCTTTACCCATGATTTGCACCGTTGAGTTGTCACGAACTTCACTCGTCGGTGAAGCTCTCGTCCACTCGTGGAACTTTGCCTTTTCGCGGTCATATGGTTGCTTGCCCCATTGTCCGTGTACCGACTTGACACAGGGCAACCTTCATCTCCGGCATTGCTTCGTCTTCGTTTAACAGCACGACCTCCTATTGTTCCTGCTGCTCGGCGCCGATTCTTCCGAGATCGTGAGTAGCAGCGCAGGTTCGATGTTCTATGCGTGCGTGAGATTGGCCTCTTCCGCTTTCTTCGACGCTCGACACTCGGATTTATAGTGCCCCGGCTTGTCTCAGTTGAATCAACGAATATGGCTTTTATCACGACCACCACCGCTTGAGCCAATCGCGTCGTCTTTGCTTGACGCTCCGCCACGATCGCCTCTTCCATGCCCCCTGCCGTGTCCTCATCCACCTCTACCGTGACTGTTGTTTTCTGCAGAGCCGTGGTATTTGGTCTTGCTTGACGAAGATCGCTGGCCTCATTCTTCTGCCGCGCCTGCCACTCGGCCTGAGTGAGCAGAAGCTGGATGTCGCCGTTGCTGCTTCCGCCAGACATTCGTGCGCACGTCCGTTCTTCATATGCCTTCAACCGTCCCATCGCTTCCTCGAACATCATCGTCTTGATGTCGTAGAATTGTTTGATCCCGGCTATTATGCTTAGGAAGCGGTCTGGCACGGTGTCGAGCAACTTCTTGACCATTGCGGCATCATCGAGTGTTTCTCTGAGGTTTGCATACTTGACAGACATGGCGTTGAGTCTTCTGGCGTACTGGTCCAAGCTCTCTCCCTCCTGCATACGCATGGCGTCAAAGTCGCTCTTCAACGTCTGCAACCATGCGCTCTTGACGCGATCTGCGCCAACGAACCGGGTTTTGAGACAGTCACAGACTTCCTTCGCCGTTTTCTTCCTAGCCACCTGCATCAAGAGGTCTTCCGGGAGCGTTTGGAGAAGATGCGACCTCGCATTCTTGTCCTTCTTCGTGTCGACGACCTCCCCAGCCGCCGGCTAGATCGCTTCTCAGACACCTTGATCTTCCATCATTTCTTGCACCCAGATCACCCAACAGGTGTAGTTGGTCGCTATGAACTGCGGGTACGAAAACATCCCACCGCCGCTCTCTCGCGCCGCCTCGCCGTGAACAACTATTGATATTGATCTGAATGTTGAACCGTAGCTCTGGTACCAGATTGAAGGCCTAAAAACTTCAGACCAACGTCTTCAGACCTGAAACAGGCGCAGGTGGTGCACGTCCTGCTCCGGCCGGTCGTCGCCGTCGACGGCCAGTGCTAGTACCAGCATTATAACTAGAGAAGCCGCACAGAGAAACTGGTTGCAGCACGCCATGAGATCATCGAGCTAGCTAGTTAGATCGCTTATCCTGAGCTTAGTTAGTCGCTGTGTTGTGCTAAGCATGCAGAACTTTTATAGAGGTCGATCGGAGACCAGGCGTCATGCATTGTTTGTTGTTGTTACGCATGCAGCACGTGCTTGCTTAAATTGGTAAAATGCATGATGACAGCTGTGGTGATAGCGATCGATAAAAAAACAGGCACATGATTTCAACGTATCAAGTTATGGTGGTCATCCATCAAGTTGAAAACGCACTCGGGGACTGGGTAACAACCGACGGCGATACTTGGTAACTGTCAGTAAAGATGGCACAACTTCAGGTGGATGTTGGAGAGATGCTAATTATCTTGAGAAAAATTTGTTAGAAACCTGGGCCTAAGCCTGCAAGCCTGATCTATGATGGACGTCTCACCACTTAGTCTAGAAATAGGATTCCAATCATTGTAATTTATATCTTTGGAGGAGAAAGTAACAAAGGAAAGGAAAAGGAGTTCCCCTATTTCTTATGTTAAATCTATTATTTTTACATTATTCTGTGATTGATCAATCTTCTGTCTAGAAGGAATCGCTCGGATTGGACTCGTCAGCGATGGTTTCTCAATACGTTATCAGCACGAATTACTCTGGTGGGTCAAAGATAATTATCGAAGCACTCATAGATTGAATTGCCTACCTAGATCTGAAGGACCGAAATGGCAACAGAGGGGGGTGAATGGTGCCTTAAAATTAGCCCCCAATGAATTCAAGCTTTTTCTTCTTCTCCACTAGATATATAAGCTGTGAATACTCAAAGCTTAGCAGATCGCAGCAGCAAATAAAACCAAAAGCAGAAGTCGTATCGGAAGATTGCGTGGTCGAACGCCAACTCGTAGTCGTTCAATCAACAAAGATCGAGTACGATCAACGGCGGTCGGAAGAAAACAGCTAAAGTCGTACGACCAGCCGAGTCATAAACCAAACCGAACGACAACCGTGGTTAGACGGAGGATCACCGAGATCACCAGCACACAACTGCAGCAGCTACCGACAGAAAGAGCCGTGGTCGAATCGGTTGCCGAATCGACAACAGAGAAACCGAAAACAGAGGCAATACGTTTTTGTCGGGCGCACGACCGCCGAGCAAGATTTTGAAGAACTTTTTGCTCCGAGGTCAAAACCGAAAGAAACTTGAACTCTAGCTCGTATAAGATCTCTAGAAGTGAATATACCAAGAAAAGAGATCTAAGCGATGGTCGGCAAAGAAGGCAAAGTCGAAAAACTGAGCGAGCCTTCGGAGGCTAAGAATAAGAATCACGAGACTTCTCGATTTCGACTTTGCTCTCGGGAATGAAATGACCAGAAGGTCTCAAAACAATTTCCCAGTCCTGAGCAAGTGAAGCACAAGCCAACTCTCAGACAAAACACATATGATCGAAAGAACACGAGAGGGCAAACAGATCAAACAAATCATCTCAAGAACAAAACCGAGAAAGATACGAGAGATGAATCCAATCTTTCTATTGCACATGGAGGTTTCTCTGACCACTCCATCGGAGGTACACGAGCATCCATGCTCTTACCGAGACAACTCACACAAGATAGAGAGGAACACTCGAGCACTCGGGGACAACCTCGCTTTGCTCACGAGACCTAACCTCTCTATTTATAGTCTCACTAACGGGTCTCCACACAGAGACAACCCGCTAACCGAGTGGTTGAGCTTTGCAGGCCTCCAGTGCTTTACCGGTTCCTCTCAGGCAACGGCTCCACTGCTTTGCCCGTTAGCGCCACCAACTCCACGAGCTCTCACAGAGCCTCTCCGAAGGTCACAAGTGCTTTCCCGGTGGGCGGCTTCCCCAGACTTTGTCATTTCACCAAAATGCCCCTCCGCGCCTTCCAGAAGCTTCCTCCACCGCTTTGTCTGTCCATGCCGTCGACCCACAGCACGACACGTCCTCTTCGGCTTTTCCACGTCGTTCGGACCTCAACAACTCCCTTGTCTAGTCCCGACCTCCTAAGCCTCACCAAGGCCGCCTCTGGTTCCTGCAACCAACAAAGACAACAAAACCATCACATAGCACTGATCCATACAGGAAAACACAACCTGCTCAGCTCAAATCGAGCTCAAGTCTTTTCCACAGAAAATAGACTTTACCAAACCTTGTCAAAATAGTGAACAAACCAGTCCACAAGGTCCATGACTTCACAAGGAACCCAACCGACCAAACCTCACCGTAATCGGACATGAAATGCACCCTCACGACCAATTTTAGTGATCCCGCGACCACGGTCATCCAATCGATAACGTGGTCGAACACGGTTCGACCACGTTCAATTCTCGCTAACGTGGTCGTAGCTCTCCGAGCGCTGGCGGTCGCACCACCGAGTGCCACAACGTAGTCGTGGCTCCTTTCCCACAGCGTGGTCGAGGCTCCGATCCCACAACGTGATCGTAAACCCTAGCTCAGAGTGCCGACCACCATCAAATCTTCCGAGGGCTCATAGCGTGGTGAAGCTGAGCGCTACAACATGATCGAGCGCTCCCAATTGCCAGCGTGGTCGTAAACCCTTCCGACCACGGCCAAAGTACTCGTACGTTGCTCGGCTGGAACCCGATTACCACCAACGTGGTCGCGCTACCGGTAGACTTCGATCATGTTCAAATTCGCGGGGCGCCACGGCGTGGTCGTGCGCCGTCCGGTGACTTCGATACTCGGCAACATGGTCGTCGCCACCCGATATGCGCCAGCGTGGTCGTGCGCCCGACCACCGTCGGTTTGCCGAGAACACCTCAGCGTGGTCGTGCGCTCTGAGCGAAATTCGACCACGACCAAGCGTGGTCGTATGGCATCCTACATGGTCGTGCGAGCGTGGACAAGTCGTACCGACTTCATTTCGACCGAATTAAGACTTTGCAATAAAGCTCAAAACAAACTCAATTTTCCTTCAACCAAGAGTCAATTACTCATCATAAAGATGGGATCATCTCCACATGATCTCTCAATCTCCCCCTTGATGAGTATATTGACAAACACCGAAAAATATGAAGTTGAGTTTGTAGAAGCCGACATGGTCCAAGGAAAGAAAATGAAATTGTGACCATGTCGACAGAAGGAATACTAGAGCAACACATAAAGAGCAAATTGATCTCCAAAGCTCTAGCAAGTTCCCAGAAGTTGAGAAATTTTTTTCAATCTATTCTCCCCCTTTTGGCAATAAACACATCAAGTATGCAAGAGAGAATAAGTCAAAATGATGGATGGAATGGCTGATTTGATTATTCAAAGTATGCGAGCCATGAGAATTATCCAAAATGACCAAATGTATTACACAAGCCATAACATACAAGTATGCTACTAAGATCATGACTATGTATGTAAAGAGAAGCTAAGCTAACGAGATGGTATAATCTGATTTTTTAATTTGAAGTGCTTAGCAAGTCAAGTCAAACAAGATTTTAGTCTAGCTAATGATATCCACAAATGATGCAAGCCATGCCAATGAGCTAAATGGAATCAAGAAGCTAGTGTTGAGCCAACTAGAGTGTTGTTCGTTCAAGAATGATACAATTGTTGAAGTACTTTGAATTTTTTTTAATTGAGCACTTTTGACATTTTTCTTTTGAGATCTCATGATTGTTTTCAATCATATTTTGTCATGTGCTAGACCTCAAGCCTTATGCGATCATTCCAAGCGAGAAGCTTAAGGAAATGATCTTGGTCATCAAAACTCCCCGAGTTCATGCCTTGTGCAATGGCAAGCCGTCTCATGAGAAAGAATTGGTGAGATCGGTTTTTCGCACAAAGAGATCTTTTGCTTTTAATAGATTGTACTAACTTATGTGTCATCAAGAAACCAGATAGCTCAATCTATTGCTCAACTAAGATTCAAGACTCAACTCAGCCTATTTGACATGGCGAGAATCATAAAAGGATAACACAAGGCTGACTAGTCTCAAATATGAACAAGACATGAATTAGGTCAAATTTGGCATTTTAATTAACCTATCATGGCAAAGACTTGACTACACATATAAAGTCATGATCGATTAGCAATGGAGCACAAATCATGGCAATGTGTAAAGCATTGAAAGCATGTCATAACCGGATAATAATCAAGGCTCAATGTGGTTATATTACAATGCGAGAATGCAATGCGTAAAATCCACTCCCCTCAACATGTGATGCGACTTTTAGTTCAAGTTGAGTTTAAGTCAAAATTAAAATCTAGAAGTTCCCAAATGAACTCCCCACAACCAAAGCAATAAAAATCAAGAGTCGGCAAATAAATCAGAAAACAGTGAGTCCTTAAAGCATAGATAAGATATAGAGGATACTATGGCTCGATCGACTCTCATCTACCCTATATGTCTCCGGGACAACATTTGTCGAGAAAACGCACACTAGAGAGCAAACACGTGCTGCCTCTGCGAGGGTGGCCCAACCCTCGCTAGAACCTAAAAGAAGTGAGTGAGCTCAACCTAGTGAGATAAGAAACAGCTATCCTGAAAGCACAAGATAAGACCAAGAAGTCTAAGCAACTCAGCAAGAGACACATTCTAACCTATGCTAGAAGGACTAAACCCAATGCATCCGAAAATGCGATGCAACAGTAAGGATACAGAAGCATAATTAATATGATAAAGCAGTAAAGCCCAAAGCTCCCCCTCACAATAGTCCGTAAGGACAAACCACCCCAAGCTCTCCCAGAGTGAAAACCTCGTGCTATCCAAAGGCTTGGTGAAGATATCGACCAACGGTGGTCACTCTCCTGGCCGAGCACGATGTCACCCTTCTCTACATGGTCTCGAAGAAAATGATATCGATATCGATGTGCTTGGTCCGAGAGTGCTGCATCGGGTTCTTAGCAATGCTAATCGCAGACGTGTTATCGCAAAAGAGCGAACACTATCGATAGCTAACCCAAAGTCCCGCAGAGTCGAGACCATCCAGCACTTGGCTACAACAATCGGTGCGACAGAACGTGCTCGGCCTCTGCGGTGGGCTGCAACACCGGATGCTTCCTCGAAGACCAAGAAACGAGAGAAGTGCCAATGAACCGGCGGTGCCGAAGTGCTCTTCCTATCTATCCTACACCCGCAAAGTCGCATCCGAATAGGCTCTAAGGGATGAGCAGGATGAGGAAGAATACCGATACCATAGTCAATGGTAGCTCGAAGGTACCGAAGATGCGCTTCACCGCTGGCGGTGAGATCTGTGAGGAGAAGCTCAAACCGGGCACAAAGACACACGTAAAAGTGTATGTCCGGTCTCGAGGCGTGAGGTACAAGAGAGAGCCAATCATACTTCGAACTCTTTTTGGTCAATCGCTCGCCGTCCTCATCAGGGTCAAGTGTGGCCGTAGAAGCCATCGGAGTCGACACCGCTTTCCATCACTCATGTCGAGCGTCTCGGAGATCACGGTGTACTTGCCTTGATGCAAGAAGGTACCCTCCGAGTCTCGCTTGATTTGGAAGCCAAGGAAGAAAGTCAACTCACCCATCATGCTCATCTCAAACTCGGTGCTCATGACATCCGAGAACTGTGAAACTAGAGCATGAGAAGAGCCGCCAAAGATAATGTCATCGACATAAATTTAGGCGACGAAAGGTCATTATGCCGGCGAATGAACAAGGTCTTGTCAACTTTACCCATCTCAAAATCATGTCTCAATAGATAGGACTTAAGCCTCTCATACCAAGCTCTAGGGGCTTGCTTAAGTCCATACAATGCTTTGGAAAGCTTGAAGACATGACTAGGGTATTTGGGATTCTCGAAACACGGAGGTCGTCGACATAGACTTCTTCCTCAATGAAGCCATTGAGAAAGGCACTCTTGACGTCCATCGGTAAAGCTTGAAACCTTTAGAAGCTGCAAAGGCAAGCGAATTCTAATGGCCTCAAGGCGAGCTACGAGGGCAAAGGTCTCCTCGAAATCCGCACCCTCAACACAGGAGTACCCACATGCAACCAGCCTAGCCTTGTTTCAATGACTACCCCATCCTCACTTTGCTTGTTCTTGAACACCCATTTGGTTCCAATGATATTTTGATCTTGAGGGGCTCAACAAGCGTCCGCACCTTGTTTCTCTCGAAACTCTCTAGCTCCTCATGCATGGCGTTGACCCAAGACTCGTCGGATAAAGCATGGCAAACGTCCTTGGGCTCAAAGGAAGCTACGAGGCGAGTGGAGATGAGAAAAGTGACGCGCCGCACTTGGAACGTGTGACTCGCTCAAATAGATCTCCAATCATCCGCTTTCGTAAGGATGAGATTTTGGATATGTCTTGGAGGTCTGGATGAGATGAAGAAGTGGCCTCTACCTCGTTACCGACGGGGTAGGAACAGAGCCACTAGCTCCGTAATAGCGAAGGTAAGGGCGATCGCCTCGAGGTGCGGTGGAAGAAGGCACCTCAAGGGGTGGAGAAGGATTGATCGAGTAGACAACCCTCATCTCCATCATCCTCATCATCCACAAAGATGGTCTCGGATCGCTCTAGTGAACACGAGATATCGGGCCTAGTCCCGGACCGGCCTCATCGAAAGTTACCTCACGTGTTTCTACCATTTTACTAGACTCAGCCCGGACCCTATAGGCCCGCCAAGAAGTCGAGTAGCCCGGAAAAGTCCATCACAAGAACGTGACTCGAACTTATCTAGGTTCCGGACTTGAGAATAAAACACTTGCAACCAAACACACGAAAATGAGAAACACCGGGCTTTCGCCGTATCTCAACTCATAAGAAGTGGTGCAAGTGTGCCCAAGAAAACTCGATTGGAAACATGGCACGCGTGGCTATAGCCTCACCCAAAACTTCCGGTGTAGAGTACTCATCAAGCATCGTCCGGCCATCTCGACCAAGGTGCGGTTCTTTCTCTCCACAACGCCATTCTGGCGAGGGGCGATGGAGAAGAGAACGGTGCTCTACACCGTCTCACCACGAAACTCTCAAAGTAGGAATTCTTGAACTCCGTGCCATTGTCATGCGGATCGCTCGTAAGGCACCGAAGCTCAGCGAAAGCCCACCGAAAAGACCTCGAAATGTGAAAACGTCTCATCCTTGAGGCTAAGAAAACACCCAAGAGTACCTCGAGAAGTCATCGACCACGACAAGAACATACCACTTCCCTCCCGCAGTTGCACTCGAGCCGGTCCGACCGTGTCCATGTGGAGCAGTGTCCCGGTGCATCGGTCATAGTCACTGTGGACCGGAGGGTGAGAAGCGGCAACCATCTTGCCGTGCGGCATGGGCGCAAACAAGATCTTTGACCATCTTGAGTTTCGGCACACCACGAATGAGATCGTGGCCGCTAACTCGGGTCAAATGGTCAAATCAATATGACCAAGTCTCCTATGCCGGAAGGAAAGGTCGCGGGACTCGAAGCAAGCAAACAACGGAGAGGATCACCAAAGACTCGGAAAAATCAGCACGAAAGATCCTCCCAAAGCGAAAATCCATAAACCGGACTACCCAAGAATCAAGAATTTTGCAATTGTTTTCTTAAAGCTCACCTCGAAATTGTCATCGGTGGTGAGACCGAGAGCAAATTGTACTTTGCAGCTTGCTAACTAAAGCAACATCTTTCAAAATAAATGAATCATTAATGCGACAGTACCTTTGGCGATGACGCCCGGATGAAGCATCTCCAAAGGTGATAGTCTCATCACCGAGCACGGCAAGGAAGAAAACCAGCGGAATCTCCGGTCATGTGTCGTGAACACCCGAGTCTACAAGCCAAACCTTTCCTTCCACCCGTGAACCCGAGTCAATCAAGAGAGCAAAGTCTCGATCTTGGGATAAATCAAGATAGATTTTGGAACCCAATCTTGAGTCACACGTCGAGCAGAAGAAGTAGTCACACACGACTGACCTCTAACTACTCTACACTCTCCGTCGCTCAAAGAAGCGTAAGGTCTATGAACAGACACAAGTCATTCTTTGGGTCGGCTCGCTACGGACGAGCGAGTCGGTGCACCGGCAACAGGCTGATCACGCCGCGGGTAGGCATCTCGATGGGGAAAACGAGATCTACCCTCGGGACGGCGGAAGTCACGACCGGAGGAAGCACGAGGACGAAAAATGAAGACTCGGAAAAACCAAGTCCTCGGTCTTGCCCAAAGCTACCAACAATAGCAAACCTAGACCTCGTGTTGGTCTTAGGTGCACTCAAGGTCCAGGGCGACCACGAATCGCCTAAGAGACTCGGCCACGGTCTCTTCGCGCGATCTTGGCGCTTGAAGCATTGGTCAATCGATGTCCATCCTTCCGATGAAGGTGCAATGATACTTTGCCTTCTGAGGGGTCAAGTAGCATGAGATGGCTTCGCCTCGAGAGGTCAAGCTGCAGTGAAATCACCTTCTCGTCAAATCCCTTGGACAAAGCCCGCTGATCTAAATTGAACTTTCTTGTTCTTGGGCTTGACCTCGATCACACTGCGCTACGGATCCGAGCACGGCGGTGGATGTTTCCTCACATCCTCACGGAAATCATATCCTAGACCCTGTTTGAACTTGCAAATCTTTGATTGGTCTAGGATAAGATTGAGATCCTTCTTGCCTCCTACAAATTTCTCGAGAGTGTTCATAAGGTACTGACACTCCCGAAAGAGAGAGGTGCAAGAAGAGCAAGGAGGAGGAGAAGAGACAGCAGGAGGAGAGGAAGGAGAAGAACCAATAGCAGAAGAGCGAATAGCACGTGCGTATTTTTCCTTATGCACGGCCACCTCAACCTTGAGGGCTTCACAGGGCACACAGGGGACAGCCCTAATCCTAGCCATTTGGTTCTCGTAACTCTTCCTAAACGTCTCTACCATGTCCTTATCCTTTTCCAATATTTCAGCACAGAAAGCACAGGAAGGATGTGGTTTTTCTAGAAGGTCCTTAGTTAGCTTCACACACTTTTCATCTAAGGCAATCAAATCAGATTTTAGTTTATTACAACTTTTGCAAGGTGAGCTAACAGATCCTTAGAAGCATCTTGAGCCATTTTCTTATTATCATCAACAAATTCTTGAAACTGTTTGGAAACAGATTCAAGTTCAATGATAAGTTTGGGACAATTTGCACATGAAGTAATAGGCTCAAGTAAAAGGCTTGTAACTCAACAATTTTGTGATCGCCCTTTTAAGTTCATTTTAAATTATTGCAACTTTCACAAGTCTCGAGCGGATCAAGCAACATGGTATAAAGACCTCTAAAAGCATTGTCCTTATCCTCACATGAGGTGCAAGAAATAGTCTCAACGAGAGAAGATGAAACAGAACTACCCTACTCATCTCAAGCTCAAGAAGAAGACTAATGTTCTCCACCTTAACAATGTCAAGTTCCGAGGACGTACTATCATGCGAGGTCCTTAGTTTCTCCATGTCTCCAAGCAAGGCAATGCATGTATCACATTCGCCACGGAGGGAGCGGATGTAAGTGAAGTAAGCTCCGTGACAATCTAGCTACTTCCTTCTCTAACTCAAGTACACCTAGCCTTAGCTCTAGCATGAAATCCACCTAGCTTAAGAAAAGCATGATTGAGCTGGTCATAGGTGGGGCATACCTCGTCCGAGTCGAGATCTACTCGGCCGTCGCTCGGTTAAGCCCTCGAGGGCCATGAAGCACATGCCGGGAGAAGTCGTCGCCGCTCTTGGGATCTTGATCACCCGTCCGTCGTCGTCGCTCCATCCCTCCACCTCGCCGAGGTCGAGGTCGTCGAACGCGTGAGGACGCGGTGGAACAGCTTTTGGCCTTCCCAAAGTCGCGGTACTTCTTTTTGCCTTGCGTCCGAGCCGGAGGCTTCTTGTTGCGGTTCTTGTCGATGTAGTCGTTCTTGCCGAACCGCCAACGCCGCTTTGCCCTTCTCCGCTTGGGGCGGTTGCCGAATGTGGTTGGGGCCACCACACTCAAAGCAAATCATCGGTCCTCTTCTTTTCCGTCCTCCTTCTCTTGTAAGCATGGGAGAACTTCCGAGCTAGGAGGGCCATTGTTCATCCTCTAGGCGCTCTAACCGATCATCGGTTACATCACGAGAGCAGCTAGGGAGAACCCGCAAAGAGAATCGGCGAGAAGAACCGAAGCCGAAGTGGGATCGATGACTAAAGCCATCGATCGAGACTTGACCGACGAGAGACTATGTCAATCTCGTGAGTCTTGAGGCGCGAGTAAAGCGCATCAAGAGTCGTGGTCGAGAGGTCCGTGGTGTCCTTGATGGTGGTCACCTTCATTTCCCAAACCCTAAGATCGAGTCGGAAAGCATCATCGGCGTTATCCGAGTCGGAGTATGTGAGACCGACCGCTCGGAGATTGCTCAAAATCTTGTGAAAACGTGAAAAGCACTCGTCAAGGGACTCTCCGGCAAGCATCTCGAATTTGTCAGATTCGCTTGAACCGATCTGTCGAACCGTCTTGATCTGGGAGGTGCCCTCATGGTATGCATCGAGGGTCACCCAGATGTCGTGAGCGGACGACAGGTGAGAGATGCGATCAAATTCGCTCGCTCAATCCACGTATGATGATGTTCCTTGCCTTTGCATTTGCCTCAACATCGCCCATGTTCCGGCATTGATGTTCTCATCGGCGGGAACAACAAATTGTATTTTCACCTTCCGCCAAATAGCATACCCGAGCACGGATATATGTTTCCATTCGGCTCTTCCGGAAGGGTAATCCAGCCATCGAAAATAGGCGGCTTGGTGGAATACTTGTCTGCTGCCATGGCTCTTTGAGACCGGTTAAGATCTATGAAGAAGAGCTAACCGCTCGATACCAATTGAAGGACCGAAATGGCAACAGAGGGGGGGTGAATGGTGCCTTAAAATTAGCCCCCAATGAATTCAAGCTTTTTCTTCTTCTCCACTAGATATATAAGTCGTGAATACTCAAAGCTTAGCGGATCGCAGCAAAAATAAAACCAAAAGCGAAGTCGTAGCGAAGATTGCGTGGTCGAACGCCAACTCGTAGTCGTTCAATCAACAACAATCGGAGTACGATCAACGGCGGTCGGGAAGAAAACGACTAAAGTCGCATGCGACCGGTAGAGTCATAAACCAAACCGAACGACAACCGTGGTTGAGCGGAGGATCACCGAGATCACCGAAGACACAACCGCAGCGACTACACCGACGAAAGAGCCGTGGTCGAATCGGTTGCCGAACCGACAACAGAGAAACCGAAAACAGAGGCAATACGTTTTTGTCGGGCGCACGACCGCCGAGCAAGATTTTGAAGAACTTTTTGCTCCGAGGTCAAAACCGAAAGAAACTTGAACTCTAGCTCGTATAAGATCTCTAGAAGTGAATATACCAAGAAAAAGAGAGATCTAAGCGATGGTCGGCAAAGAAGGCAAAGTCGAAAAACTGAACAGAGCACTGGAGGCGGAAGAATAAGAATCACAGAGACTTCTCTGATTTCGACTTTGCTCTCGGGAATGAAATGACCAGAAGGTCTCAAAACAATTTCCAGTCTGAGCAAGTGAAGCACAAGCCAACTCTCGGACAAAACACATATGATCGAAAGAACACGAGAGGGCAAACAGATCAAACAAATCATCTCAAGAACAAAACCGAGAAAGATACGGAGAGATGAATCCAATCTTTTCTATTGCACATGGAGGTTTCTCTGACCACTCCATCGAGGTGCAGGAGCATCCATGCTCTTACCGAGACAACTCACACAAGATGAGAGGAACACTCGAGCACTCGGGGACAACCTCGCTTTGCTCCTGAGACCTAACCTCTCTATTTATAGTCTCACTAACGGGTCTCCACACAGAGACAACCCGCTAACCGAGTGGTTGAGCTTTGCAGCCTCCAAGTGCTTTACCCGTTCCTCTCGTGCAACGGCTCCACCGCTTGCCCGTTAGCGCCACCAACTCCACAGAGCTCTCACAGAGCCTCTCCAGTGGTCACAGTGCTTTCCCAGTGGACAGCTTCCCCCGCAGCTTTGTCATTTCACCAAAATGCCCCTCCGCGCCTTCCGTGAAGCTTCCTCCACCGCTTTCTTGTCCATCTTTGTCGACCCACCGCACGACACGTCCTCTTCGGCTTTTCCACGTCGTTCGGACCTCAACAACTCCCTTGTCTAGTCCCGACCTCCTAAGCCTCACCAAGATTGTCTCCTGGTTCCTGCAACCAACAAAGACAACAAAACCATCACATAGCACTGATCCATACAGGAAAACACAACCTGCTCAGCTCAAATCGAGCTCAAGTCTTTCCACGAAAATAGACTTTACCAAACCTTGTCAAAATAGTGAACAAACCAGTCCACAAGGTCCATGACTTCACAAGGAACCCAACCGACCAAACCTCACCGTAATCGGACATGAAATGCACCCTCACGACCAATTTTAGTGATCCCGCACGACCACGGTCATCCAATCGATAACGTGGTCGAACACGGTTCGACCACGTTCAATTCTCGCTAACGTGGTCGTAGCTCTCCGGCGCTGGCGCGTCGCACCACCGAGTGCCACAACGTAGTCGTGGCTCCTTTCCCACAACGTGGTCGAGGCTCCGATCCCACAACGTGATCGTAAACCCTAGCTCCGAGTGCCGACCAGCATCCAAATCTTCCGAGGGCTCCGCAGCGTGGTGAAGCTGGCGCTACAACGTGATCGAGCGCTCCCAATTGCCAGCGTGGTCGTAAACCCTTCCGACCACGGCCAAAGTACTCGTCGTTGCTCTACCGAACCCGATTACCACCAACGTGGTCGTGCGCTACCGGTAGACTTCAATCACGTTCAAATTCGCGGGGCGCCACAACGTGGTCGTGCGCCGTCCGGCCGACTTCCGATACTCGGCAACATGGTCGTACGCCACCCGATATGCGCCAACGTGGTCGTAACGCTTCCGACCACTATCGGTTTGCCGAGAACACCTCAGCGTGGTCGTGCGCTCGAGCGAAATTCGACCACGACCAAACGTGGTCGTATGGCATCCTACATGGTCGTGCGAGCGGGACAAGTCGTACCGACTTCATTTCGACTGCATTAAGACTTTGCAATAAAAGCCCAAAACAAACTCAATTTTCCTTCAACCAAGAGTCAATTACTCATCATAAAGATGGGATCATCTCCACATGATCTCTCAAGATCGCTTTAAATTTCTGTAAATTTTGCTTTCTAGATTATTATTCTATGGTGTAAATCCACTGTAATATACCGCGAGCTAACTTGAAGTCGCTAGTCAAGCCAATCGGTAAGTTTGCAAAAAAGAGTAGATGTTGATTGCCTCAGAAATTGAAAAAGGAAAAACCATGCCACACCACCGTATGCGTGATGACCGCCATTGCCTTCGCACACGATACCCTCCCAAGAACACACAAGCCACCCTCAAGAACACCTCCGCCGCACGCTGCAGACCATGCTGTCGTCGCCGTCTCCCACATGAGATGCCACCACCGCTCGGATTTGGGCGTAGCCGTTGTTGTCGTCTCCTAGATGAGGCATGTCGTTGCACGCCCATGGGTGCGGCCGTCGCCCGTTAGCCTCTCGCACAAATCCCAGGCGCCGCCTGCTCACCTCTCGCATAAGGCGCGCACGGCCCTGAGGCTGACCCGACGCTGTCTCGCATGGCTGCCACTGCCTGGCTCGTGCACGCCGCTGCTGCCGGCCTCCCGACCACTGCCGCGTTGCGCCCCGCACGCGCCGCTGGCTCCTGGCACGCTCGGCACCACCACATGAACAGGGGGTAGGGAAACCCTACCCCCTCCTTTTGAGTCTGCTGGCATGGGTGGAATAGGTTGGGGAAAAAGAAAAAAATGGGCCCGATTAGATGGAGAAGAAAAGAAAAAAAAGGGAAAGGGGTGCAACACCTGAATTTTGCAAAAAAAAAAAGCCCTTGAAAAATTGGCAAATTCTCCCATAACTAAAAATTAGCGGATCAGCCCTTGAAAATTATAGAATTACTGGAAATTCATTTTCTAGCATAAAAGGGTCTTAGGAATTCAAATTTTGAGTTGTTTTTAGCATCTGAAGCATGTTTAGCACTATTGTTATTATTTTCTATGTTTTTCTGTATTTATTTACAATTTTGATTAATCGTAATTATTTAAATTGTCTTTAATCATGAAAATTATCAATAGAATTATAGAAAATGCATAGAAAATTTTGGAACGTTATTAAAACCTTTTGTACCACTATCCAATTTATTTCATACAACGGTCGGGCGATCAATCACATCGCCCGACCATTGAACAACGACACAGAGATCGCCCACCCATAGGGCGACTGCAAACAGGATCCCGTGAATTTTGTATATTATAATTGGAATATAATTTGTTGGATTTGTAATAAAAATTTATGATCGTTGTATGTTATTGGAGCATAAAAAAATTGTGAAACATTTTTTAAGATCGATTGAACTTATAATGAACGGTAAGTACGATGGTAAGTGATATTATGATGTTACCAGGAATTACACAGAGGAAAATTGGTATGTTAGTATTGTTGGATGACTTGTTATGGGAATAATTGAATGCGAAAAGATGAGGAAATAAGCTTGTCTAAATTTAAATAAACTTCATAATACAGTTGAGAGTAATATGACGTGTACTTTTTGATTACATGTATAACATAGAGCATCATGTGCGACTAACAAATCTAACTGCTCGTACTACCTACTATGTGGACCGGGGCTATTTTCCCTTCCTTGCCAGCTTGGCGTTGAACTCATCGGCGACCTCTTTTGCCTTGGTCGTCATTTTCCTCTTTGTCTCATACTCCCTCTCGCAAGCCTCCTGCTCCCCATGCATGCACGCCTCGAGGTGAGCTTTCGTCTCGCATTGTATACGTAGGGTTTGCTCGTCCATGCGGTGCTCCTCCTCCTGGATCTCGGAGAACCTTGTGACATTCCATTCCTCGAAGTCGAGGGCCCACTGGTCCTCTAGGTGGATCTCAAGATCGATCCATTTGTGGTAGCCACATAGGGGTTCCGGGGATTGCGAATACAGGGGAGAGGTTGTTAGTGCATACTTTGAAGGAGAAAAAGTAGAGGAAAATAGTGCACCTAGTCCTTATCTGCTGGCGATAGATTGCGGTGTCTAGACGGCGGTCGGGATAGTCATTGGAGTAGTTTGCGCAACCCCAGTAACACATACCTAGGCTGAGGCGGTGCTTAGACTTGAAGAACTTTCACGGGTCCTGGCACCAACAAAGGGGGGCATCTCCCCCTCTGGTGGGTGTTGCGGCGAACGCTCGGTAGGAACGTTCTGAATGGGGTTGTTGTTACGAGGCGCGTCATTGCGGGGAGCTGACCTCGTAGTACACTGGGCTTGTTCTGCTCGGGCCACAGCAGCCCTTGCTTTCTCATCGTGAGCGGCAGCTAACCTCGTAGTACACTGAAGCTCCGCTTCATCATCTTGTCACATTGCTTCTTCTGCCTCTTGTCCATCCCGGTGTGGTGAAACAAGCGCGGGTGTAGTGTGGGGTTTGCTTATGCAGTATCCTCTGAGAAATCTCTTCGACCTCCTTTTATAGACCCCCTTGCCTTCTCGGTACACGATCATGCCTATGTGGTCCCGACACTAGCAAAACTACCAAGTGTGGTATTGCGGCCACATGAAACTGCCTAGTCGGGTATTTGGACTGCAAAAAGCTGCACCCCTTAGTTTTCTTGTTGCACAAAGCTGAGTCATGAGGTCTTGTCGCTGCAAAATGATGTCTCGTCTGGTCTTGTCACTGCGGAACCATGTGTCACAGGGGCGAAACCAAGATTTAGAAATAAGAGGGATCCATACAACCTATATCCTATAGTTACTTTTGATGAGAGCGCTAAATACACTAATGATAACAAAAAAATTTAAATATAAAATGCTATAATACAAATTTATCCAACATTGAGGGTGATGTGGGTCATTGGTACGCATGCAGCACATGCTTGCTTAAATTGGAAAAATGCATGACGACAGCCGTGGTGACAGCGATCGATAAACAAACAGGCACATGATTTCAACGTATCGAGTTATGGTGTCATCCATCAAGTTGAAAACGCCCTCGGGGACTTGATAACAACCGACGGCGAAACTTGGTAACTGTCAGTAAAGATGGCATAGCTTCAGGTGGATGCTGGAGAGATGCTAATTATCTTGGGAAAAATGCAAATGCCCCTCAAAAGTTGGTCGGAGTTTGATTTATGGCTACAGGTACTTTTGTGACAAGTTTCCCACTACAAGTGCAGGGTCGTTTGGAACGCCCAGGAAACCTCTTTTCTCTTGACTAGATTGTTTTTGTTGGAAAAGCACCATAGGATCTACATGCCTAAACTCCATACGACCACTTCGCAGTTTCTACTACTATATGGTGAAATCTGAGGACAGGAAGAACAACTCGCTCTCAATCACTCTGTTATCGGATGGAGAACAGAGCAGACTTGAGTTACCCGTGGACGCACACCACACGGGGAGGTCGATGTCTTCCGAGTTATAACCTCGAGGTGTGATCGATGGCTTCTGACTTACTTGACGGATTTAAAAAATGTTAGAACATATTTGTATGCACCGGTGTGTTTTAAAACATATAGTATGATAAATTTGAAAAATTCGTAGCAACACACAAGCATTCAACTGGTAACTTGATACGTTGAAATCATGTGCCTGTTTTTTTATGCAAGCACGTGCTGCATGCGTAACAACAACTAGTATACTATGCATGACGCCTGGTCTCCGATCGACCTCTATATAACAGTTCTGCATGCTTAGCACAATACAGCGACAAACTAAGCTCAGGATAAGCGATCTAACTAGCTAGCTCGATCGATCTCATGGCGTGCTGCAACCAGTTTCTCTCTGCGGCTTCTATAGTTATAATGCTGGTACTAGCACTGGCCGTCGACAGCGACGGCCGGCCGGAGCAGGACGTGCACCACCTGCGCCTGTACATGCACGAGGGGTCCGACGGCGCCAAGCCCAGCGCCGTGGTGGTCGTCAACGGCTCACGCCCGCTGCCCAAGTCGACCGACGGCACCCGCTTCGGCGACGTGCGGGTCGTCGACGACACCCTCACGGAGGGGCCGAGCCCCAGGTCGAGGGCGCTCGGCCGCGGCCAGGGGTTCTACGTCACGGCGTCGTCATCCGAGCCGGCGCTGCTCGTGTCCATGAACATGGTGCTCACGGACGGGCCGTACAACGGGAGCACGGTGACCATGGCCGGCCGGAACCACGTCATGGCGCCGATGCGGGAGCTGTCGGTGGTCGGCGGCACGGGGCGGTTCCGCATGGCGAGGGGCTACGCGCTCTGGAAGACGGCGAGCTGGCGTGGCAACAACGCCGTCCTGGAGATCTGTAGGACCGAAATGGCGACAGAGGGGGGGTGAATGTCGTTCTCTTAAAAATTGCCTCAAGGTATTCACAAAACGGACAGAGAACAAACCACGGCAAAGAATCTGCAGCAATATATTACCACGGCAAAGAAAACAGATTAAAGCAATGCCACGGCAAGAACTTGCAGTCACTGCAAAAAACCAGCGGAGAATGCTGCCATGGCAAAGAAAACCGGCTGCCACGGCTGCCACGGCAAAGAAATCCGAATGTCTCCTGCCGGCCGAGAGAGAGGAAATAGCAGAACAGCAAACAAAAAGTCTGGAGACAAATACTTTGCCGGCAGCAGGGATTGAGATGATTCAACAGCAAGAACTCAGCTCAAGTCTTGATTGCTATTGCTCGGTAGTGATTAAGACAAAAAGCTGATACACTGAATGCCGCAAAGAAGAGGACACCAATAACTGACTGCTGGCCGATTGAACAGGCTGAACGAGGGTGCAATAAAGCAGCTGGTCTGAGAAGTCTCAACTGAATTTTCAAAACTGAAGGCTGTAAAATCTGAAAAGTAGACAAAGTCTGAAAGCAAGGAACCAAAACTGAAAAGGAGAAAGACACTGGAAAGCCAGCCGAAACAGATTTTTCTTTTTCTTTTTCAGGCTGGAGTTCGGCAGGAAGAGAGAATAGCCAACAGAAAGCACTACGGCAAGGAACTCAAGAATCAAAACAAACAAGCAGTGATAGCTGAAGGCACCCACAAAGTGAGAAATTGAAAAACAATCTCTACTCTTCACAGAGAAGATGATAAAGACTTTAACCTGAAAAACAAATTGAGCACAGAGAAGTGAACTAAAAGCTAAACTGTAGAACAAAGAAGGAGACTGCAATCTGTATAGCTTGTGTTTCTTGAATCCTTTGAACAGAAGCTTTTAGATCACAAACGAAATGAGCTCAGGAGGAAAGAACAACAAAGCTTCTCTGCACAGACCAAACCAGATACACAGAAGAACAAAAATAGAGAAAAGATTTCAGATTTGCTGTGCTTTCTCACGGATAATAACAATACTGCAAACTGAAAACCAAACCGAATTCAGAGGGAAAAGAACAGAGTGCAACAAAGAGAACAAGAACCGAGGTAACCATAATATCTCAGAAAAAAAAGTTTCTCATATTGAAAGAGGAAGACTACAGACGAGTCCCCATACGCATGAACATTTGAACAAGAGAAATGATTACAAGACTCTCAATCCCTCCTCTCCCTCTCAATCCTCAAGAACACCAAGAGCCTCACATGCTTCTTGGGAGGAACACAACACACACAAAGATATGAATAAGCTCACAAGTGTCCTAAGGGGTATGCAGCCCCTCACCTCTATTTATAGCCCTTGGCTAACGGGTCTCCAACCCGTTACGCCGGCTAAACCCTAACGGAGCTGTCTCCCGCTTGTGCAGCCTTGCGAAATTCCCGTTTCGCCCCTCCTGCACCTTCCGGGAAGCTTCCGCGCTCCTTGCCTCGCACGCTCCGCAACACGTCGAGTCCACGTCGTCTTCGACACCTCATGACCGTTCTGACCTCAGCGCCACCTGCGCCTAGTCCGGTCCACCGTGTCTCGCCACGACTCCGCCTCGCTGTCCTGCGGACACACAGACAAGAAAACACGTCAAATAGCACCGCTCGATACATGAACGCGCAAATAGCATAAACAAGATCAAACAAGTCGCAATATCAGAATGTACATCCTAACCCATACGACTAAGGTTGACCAAAGTCCGACCGAGCCCGTTGCACCCATGCAACGTCAGGGTCCGAACACACCGACTCAAACTCGACTTTTGAAAACAGATGTCAATTTCTCATCACTCACAATGGGATGACCTCCACATGGTCTCTCAATCTCCCCCTTGATGAGTATATTGACAAACACCGAAAAAGCACAAAGTTGAGTTTGCAAAGTCTAACATGGTCCATAAGAACAAGATTGAAGCTAATGACCATGTTGACAGAAGGAGCAAAAGAAAGAACAATTTTTCCTCAAAGCTCCCGAAGTGGCTTTTTCTACCACTATTCTCCCCCTTTTGGCAATAAACCCATCACAAATGTAAGAAGGAGAAAAAGTCATGAAAATGGATGAAAGGCTGATTGGATCATTTTTAAGTATGTAGAGCCATGAGAATTATCCAAAATGACCATCATGTATTATATCATGCCATAACATACAAATATGCTATAAAGATCATGACTAAGTATGTAAAGAGAAGCTAAGCAACATAAGGTATAATCTGAATTTTAATTGAAGTGCTTTAGCAAGTCAAGTCAAACAAGATTTTAGTCTAGCTAATGATATCCACAAATGATGCAAACCATGTCAATAAGCTAAATGGAATCAAGAAGCTAGTGTTGAGCAAACTAGAGTGCTATTTGTTCAAGAATGATACATTTGTTTAAGTACTTTGACATTTTGCAATTGAGCACAAATGACATTTTTCTTTAGAGATCACATGGTTGTTTTCAACCATCTTTTTATTCAGTCATGTGCTAGACCTCAAGCCTTATGCGATCATTCCAAGCGAGAAGCTTAAGGAAATGATCTTGGTCATCCAAAACTCCTCTGAGTTCATGCCTTGTGCAATGGCAAGCCGTCTCATGAGAAAGAATTGGTGAGATCAGTTTTTTCGCACAGAAGAGATCTTTTTTTTTGACAGTTGTACTAACTTATGTGTCATCAAGAAACTGTATAGCTCAATCTATCGCTCAACTAAGATTCAAGACTCAACTCAGCCTATTTGACATGGCAAGAACCATAAAAGATAACACAAAGTCGACTAGTCTCAAATATGAATAAGACATGAATTAGGTCAAAATTTAGCATTTTAATTAACCTATCATGGCAAAGACTTGACTACACATATAAAGTCATGATCAAATTAGCAATGGAGCATAAATCATGGCAAGATATAATATAATGAAAACATGTCATGAAAGGATAATAATCAAGGCTCCATTAAGTTATGTTACAAATGAAGAACATCCAGCTCCCCCTTAACTTGAGATACAACTTTTAGTTCAAGTTGAGTTATGTCAACATTAATATCTAGAAGTTCCCAAAAGAACTCCCCCTGAACCAAAGCAATAAAACGAGAAGCTGGCAAATAAATCACGAAAACAGGCAGTCCTTAAAGCATAGATAAGATAGAGAAAAAAATGACTCAGACTAACTCTTATCTACCCCATATGACTCTGGACAACAATGTCAAGAAAAACACACACTAGAGAGCAAACACGCACTGCTCACCCGAGGGTGGCCCAACCCTCGCTAGAACCTAGAAGAAGTGAGTGAGCTCAACCTAGTGAGATAAGAAACAGCTATCCTGAAAGCACAAGATAAGAGCAAGAAGTCTAAGCACTCAGCAAGAGACACACTCTAACCTATGCTAGAAGGACTAAACCCAATGCACCCGCAGATGCAATGCAGCAGTAAGGAGACAGAAACATAAATAATATGATAAAGCAATAAAGCCCAAAGCTCCCCCTCACAACAGTCCATAAGGACAAACCACCCCAAGCTCTCCCAGAGTGAAAACCTCGAGCTATCCAAAGGCTTGGTGAAGATATCACCAACGGTGGTCACTCTCCTGGCGGAGCACGATGTCACCCTTCTCTACATGGTCTCGAAGAAAATGATATCTGATATCGATGTGCTTGGTCCGAGAGTGCTGCACTGGGTTCTTAGCAATGCTAATCGCAGACGTGTTATCGCAAAAGAGCGGAACACGGTCTATAGCTAACCCAAAGTCCCGCAGAGTCGAGACCATCCAAAGGACACAGCTACAACAATCGGTCTGCACAACATACTCGGCCTCTGCGGTGGATCAGCAACACCGGATCGCTTCCTCGAAGACCAAGAAACGAGAGAAGTGCCAATGAACCGGCGGTGCCGAAGTGCTCTTCCTATCTATCCTCTGACCAAAGAAAGTCGCATCCGAAAAGGCTCTAAGAGATAGACAGGGAGGAGGAAGAGTACCGATACCATAGTCAATGGTAGCTCGAAGGTACCGAAGATGCGCTTCACCGCTTTGGCGGTGAGACACACGAGGAGAGGCCTGAAACCGAGCACAAAGACACACCGAGAAGTGTATGTCCGGTCTCGAGGCAGTGAGATACAAGAGAGAGCCAATCATACTTCTGAATTCCTTTTGATCGACTGGCTCGCCGTCCTCATCTGGGTCTAAAACGGCTGTAGAACCCATTGGGGTTGACACTGGCTTGCCATCACTCATGTCGAAGCGTCTCAGGAGGTCTCGAGTGTACTTGCCTTGATGCAGAAATGTACCCTCCCGAGTCTGTTTGATTTGGAAGCCAAGGAAGAAAGTCAACTCACCCATCATGCTCATCTCAAACTCGGTGCTCATGACATCCGAGAACTGTGAAACTAGAGCATGGGAAGAGCCGCCAAAGATGATGTCATCGACATAAATTTGGACGAGCAGGAGATCATTGCCAAGCCGGCGAATGAACAAGGTCTTGTCAACTTTACCCATCTCAAAATCATGTCTCAATAGATAGGACTTAAGCCTCTCATACCAAGCTCTAGGGGCTTGCTTAAGTCCATACAACGCTTTGGAAAGCTTAAAGACATGACTAGGGTATTTGGGGTTCTCGAAACACGGAGGTCATCGACATAGACTTCTTCCTCAATGAAGCCATTGAGAAAGGCACTCTTGACGTCCATCTGGTAAAGCTTGAAACCTTTAGAAGCTGCAAAGGCAAGCAGAATTCTAATGGCCTCGAGACGAGCTACGAGGGCAAGGTCTCCTCGAAATCCGCACCCTCAACACAGGAGTACCCACATGCAACCAGTCTAGCCTTGTTTCGAATGACTACCCCATCCTCACTTTGCTTGTTCTTGAACACCCATTTGGTTCCAATGATATTGTGATCTCGAGGGGCTCAACAAGCGTCCGCACCTTGTTTCTCTCGAAACTCTCTAGCTCCTCATGCATAGCATTGATCCAAGACTCGTCAGAAAGAGCATGAGAAACATCTTTGGGCTCAAAGGAGGCAATGAAAGCAGAATGGAGACAGAATTGAGATAAGCCAGATTTTGAGCGGGTAACCCGCTCGAAGAGGTCTCCAATGATCTGCTCTGAAGGATGAGTTTTTTGGATATGTCTAGGAGGTCCAGGATGAGATGAAGAAGCGGCCTCTACCTCGTGAGCTGACGAAGTAGGAACAGAGCCACTAGCTCCAGAAGAAGCAGAAGGTAAGGGCTGATCACCTCGAGGTGCGGTGGAAGAAGGCACCTCAAGGGGTGGAAGAGGTCTTGGATCGGGTGACAACCCTCATCTCCATCATCCTCATCATCCACGAAGATGGTCTCGGATCGCTCTAGTGAACACGAGATATCGGGCCTAGTCCCGGACCGGCCTCATCGAAAGTCACCTCACAGGTTTCTACCAATTTGCTAGACTCGCAGTTCCAGACCCTATAGGCCCGCGAAGAGGTCGAGTAGCCTAGAAAGAGTCCATCACAAGATCGTGACTCGAACTTATCTAGGTTCCCGGACTTTAGAATAAAACACTTGCAACCAAACACACGAAAATGAGAAACACTGGCTTTGCCGTATCTCAACTCATAAGTGCGGTGCAAGTGTGCCCAAGAAAACTCGATTAGAAACATGGCACGCGGTGGCTATAGCCTCACCCAAAACTTCCGCGGTGTAGAGTACTCATCAAGCATCGTCCGGCCATCTCGACCAAGGTGCGGTTCTTCCTCTCCACAACGCCATTCTGCTGAGGGACGTATGGAGAAGAGAACTGGTGCTCTACACCGGTCTCATCACAGAACCTCTCAAAGTAGGAGTTCTTGAACTCCGTACCATTGTCACTACGGATCGCTCGTAAGGCACCTGGAAGCTCAACAGAAAGCCTACTGAAAAGACCTCGGAAATGTGTAAACGTCTCATCCTTCGAGGCCAAGAAAAACACCCAAGAATACCTCGAGAAGTCATCGACTATGACAAGAACATACCACTTTCCTCCTGCTGACTGCACTCGAGCTGGTCCAACCGTATCCATATGAAGCAGCTGTCCCGGTGCATCGGTCATAGTAACTGTGACCGGAGGATGAGAAGCGGCAACCATCTTGCCATGCCGGCATGGAGCGCAAACAAGATCTTTGACCATCTTGAGTTTCGGCAGACCACGAATGAGATCGTGGCCGCTAACTCGAGTCAAATGGTCAAATCCAATATGACCAAGTCTCCTATGCCAAAAGGAAAGGTCGCGGGACTCAGAAGCAAGCAAACACCGGAGAGGATCACCAGAAGACTCAATAAAATCAGCACGAAAGATCCTCCCATAACGAGAAATCCATAAACCGACTACCAAGAATCAACAATTTTGCGCGTTTTTCTTAAAACTTACCTCGAAACCGTCATCGGTGGTGAGAAACCGAAAGCGATTGTAATGCGACTTACTCACCAAGGCAACATCTTTTAAAACAAATGAGTCATTAACGCCACGGTACCTTTGGCAATGGCGCGTCCGCACGAAGAGTCTCCAAAGGTGATAGTCTCATCACCTGAAGCTCGGGCTAGGGAAGAAAACCAACGTGAATCTCCGGTCATGTGTCGTGAACACCCGAGTCTGAGCCAAACCTTTCCTTCCCCGCCGGGAACCCGAGTCAACAAGCGAGCAAAGTCTCGATCTTGGGATAAATCAAGATAGATTTTGGAACCCAATCTTGAGTCACACGTCGAGCGTAAGAAGTAGTCACACACGACCGACCTCTAACTACCCTCGCTCTCCGTTGCTCAAAGAAGCGTAAGGTCTATGAGCGGACTGAAGTTCTTTGGGTCCGACCGCTACGGAGAGCGAGTCGAGCACCGGCGACGCGCCGATCATGCAGCGGGTAGCTATCTCGATGGAAACGAGATCTACCCTCGTGACGGCGGAAGTCATGACAAGAGGGAGCATGAGAACGAAAAATAGAAAACTCGGAAGAACCAAGTCCTCGATGCTGCCCAAAGCTACCAACAGTAGCAAGCCTAGACCTCGTGTTGGTCTTAGGTGCACTCAAGGTCCGGGCTGACCACGAATCGCCTAAGAGCTGCAACACGGTCTCTGGCGCGATCTTGGCGCTTGAAGCAATGGTCAAATAAATGCCCATCCTTCGACGAAGGTGCAATGATACCGCCCGAGGGGTGAAGTAGCATGAGATGGCCATCCGAGAGGTCAAGCTGCAGTGAAATCACCTTGCTGTCAGAAATCCCTTGGACAAAGCCCGCTGATTTAAATTGAACTTTCTTGTTCTTGGGCTTGACCTCAATCACACATGAGGCTACGGGTCTGAGCACTACAGGTGGATGCTTCCTCACATCCTCACGGAAATCATATCCTAGACCCTGTTTGAACTTGCAAATCTTTGATTGGTCTAGAATAAGATTGAGATCCTTCTTGCCTCCTACAAATTTCTCGAGAGTGTTCATAAGGTACTGACACTCCCGAAAGAGAGAGGTGCACGAAGAGCAAGGAGGAGGAGAAACAGCAGAAGGTAAGGGAGCAGGAGAACAGCCAACAGCAGAGGGAAGACTGGCTTGTGCACGCACAGCCGACGTAGAAGGGACAGTCCTACTGCTAGCAGGTTGGTTCGCATCGCTAGGCGTCTCTACCTTACCCGGGGGCTTCTCCCCCTTCTCCACAACCACATTACAAGCACAAGGTGGCTTCTCTAGTAGATCCTTAGTTAGCTTCACACATTTCTCATCCAATGCAATCAAGTTAGATTTTAGTTTGTTACAACTAATGCATGGTGAGCTAACAGGGTCCTTAGAAGCAAACTGAGCCAACTTCTTATCATGATCAATTATTTCTTGAAACTGTTTGGAAACAGATTCAAGCTCAGCAGTCAACTTAGGACAATTTACACATGAAGCAATAGGCTCAAGTAAAAAGCTTGTAACTCAAAGAATTTTATGATCCGCCTGCTTTAGATTCATCTTTAAGTTATTACAACTTTCACAAGTCTCGAGCGGATCGAGAAGCATAGTGTAAAGACCTCTAAAAGCATTATCCTTATCCTCACATGAGGTGCAAGAAATAGTCTCAATAGTAGTAGATGAAACAGGAACTACCCTACTCATCTCAATCTCAAAGAAGAAGACTAATATTCTCCACCTTAAGCAAATCAAGCTCAGAGGTCACACTATCATGAGAAGTCCTTAACTTCTCCATATCTCCCAGCAAAGCAAAGGCAGTATCACAATCGTCACGGGAGGGAGCAGATATAAGTAAAGAAAGCTCCCGTGACAAACGATCTACTTCCTTCTCCAACTCGCTACATCTAGCTCTAGATCTAGCATGAAAACCTCCTAGCTTAAGAAAAGCGCATTCGCTTGGTCATAGGAGGACATACCTCGTCGGAGTCGAATAGAGATCGCCGTCGCTGATCTCGCCTCGAGGGCCATGAAGCACATGCCGGAGAAGTTGTCGCCGCTCTTGGGTTCTTGATCACCCGTCCCGTCGTCGTCGCTCCATCCCTCCACCTCGTCGAGGTCGAGGTCGTCGAAGGCGGCGAGGACGCGGTGGAAGAGCTTCTTGGCCTTCCCAAAGTCGCGGAACGGCTTCTTGCCTTGTGTCGGAGTTGGGGCCTTCTTGTTGCGGTTCTTGTCGGAGTAGTCGTTCTTGCCGGAACCGCCGTAGTCGACTTTGCCTTTCCCCAACTTGGGACAGTTTGCTCGAATGTGGTTGGGGCCACCACACTCAAAGCAAATCACTGGTCCTCTTTTCTTTCCGTCCCTCCTCCTCTTGTAAGCATGGGAGAACTTACGAGCAAGAAGGGCCGATTGTTCATCCTCTAACCGCCTAACCGATCATCGGTTACATCACGAGAGCGATAGGGAGAACCCGCCAAGAGAGTCAGCAGAAGAACCAGAAGCAGCAGTGGGATCAGTGACTAAAGCCATCGACTGAGACTTCGACCGACGAGAGACTATGTCAATCTCGTGAGTCT
The DNA here is from genome assembly GCA_036346245.1 of Bonia amplexicaulis. Lineage (NCBI taxonomy): Eukaryota > Viridiplantae > Streptophyta > Magnoliopsida > Poales > Poaceae > Bonia > Bonia amplexicaulis. Next base: position 16,138,823 of record CM070754.1, on the reverse strand, counting down.
TGAGGCGCGAGTAAAGCGCATCAAGAGTCAGGGTCGAGAGGTCCGTGGTGTCCTTGATGGTGGTCACCTTCATTTCCCAAACCCTAAGATCGAGTGGGAAAGAATCATCGGCGTTATCCGAGTCGGAGTATGTGAGACCGACGGCTCGGAGGTTGCTCGTAATCTTATGAAAGCGAGAAAAGCACTCGCCTAGGGACTCACCGGCAAGCATCTCGAATTTCATCGTATTCTCGCTTGAACCGGTCTTGTCGAACCGTCTTGATCTGGGTGGTGCCCTCATGGTAAGCATTGAGGGTCACCCAAATATCGAAGGCCGACGTCAGGTGAGAGATGCGATCAAACTCGCTTCTACTCAAACCCTGAACAATGATGTTCCTCGCTCTTGCGTTAGCCTCAACATCAGCCATATTCCCGGCATTGATGTTCTCATCGGCGGGAACAACGAACTGGACCTTGACCTTTCGCCAAATGGCGTAGCCCTGAGCCTGGATGTAGGTCTCCATCCGGCTCTTCCAGAATGGAAAATCCATCCCATCAAAGATCGGGGGCTTGGTCGAGTACTTGTCCGTCGCCATGGCTCTTGAGACCGGTTAAAGATCTATCAAGAAGAGCTAACCGGCTCTGATACCAATTGTAGGACCGAAATGGCGACAGAGGGGGGGTGAATGTCGTTCTCTTAAAAATTGCCTCAAGGTATTCACAAAACGGACAGAGAACAAACCACGGCAAAGAATCTGCAGCAATATATTACCACGGCAAAGAAAACAGATTAAAGCAATGCCACGGCAAGAACTTGCAGTCACTGCAAAAAACCAGCGGAGAATGCTGCCATGGCAAAGAAAACCGGCTGCCACGGCTGCCACGGCAAAGAAATCCGAATGTCTCCTGCCGGCCGAGAGAGAGGGAAATAGCAGAACAGCAAACAAAAAAGTCTGGAGACAAATACTTTGCCGGCAGCAGGGATTGAGATGATTCAACAGCAAGAACTCAGCTCAAGTCTTGATTGCTATTGCTCGGTAGTGATTAAGACAAAAAGCTGATACACTGAATGCCGCAAAGAAGAGGACACCAATAACTGACTGCTGGCCGATTGAACAGGCTGAACGAGGGTGCAATAAAGCAGCTGGTCTGAGAAGTCTCAACTGAATTTTCAAAACTGAAGGCTGTAAAATCTGAAAAGTAGACAAAGTCTGAAAGCAAGGGAACCAAAACTGAAAAGGAGAAAGACACTGGAAAGCCAGCCGAAACAGATTTTTCTTTTTCTTTTTCAGGCTGGAGTTCGGCAGGAAGAGAGAATAGCCAACAGAAAGCACTACGGCAAGGAACTCAAGAATCAAAACAAACAAGCAGTGATAGCTGAAGGCACCCACAAAGTGAGAAATTGAAAAACAATCTCTACTCTTCACAGAGAAGATGATAAAGACTTTAACCTGAAAAACAAATTGAGCACAGAGAAGTGAACTAAAAGCTAAACTGTAGAACAAAGAAGGAGACTGCAATCTGTATAGCTTGTGTTTCTTGAATCCTTTGAACAGAAGCTTTTAGATCACAAACGAAATGAGCTCAGGAGGAAAGAACAACAAAGCTTCTCTGCACAGACCAAACCAGATACACAGAAGAACAAAAATAGAGAAAAGATTTCAGATTTGCTGTGCTTTCTCACGGATAATAACAATACTGCAAACTGAAAACCAAACCGAATTCAGAGGGAAAAGAACAGAGTGCAACAAAGAGAACAAGAACCGAGGTAACCATAATATCTCAGAAAAAAAGTTTCTCATATTGAAAGAGGAAGACTACAGACGAGTCCCCATACGCATGAACATTTGAACAAGAGAAATGATTACAAGACTCTCAATCCCTCCTCTCCCTCTCAATCCTCAAGAACACCAAGAGCCTCACATGCTTCTTGGGAGGAACACAACACACACAAAGATATGAATAAGCTCACAAGTGTCCTAAGGGGTATGCAGCCCCTCACCTCTATTTATAGCCCTTGGCTAACGGGTCTCCAACCCGTTACGCCGGCTAAACCCTAACGGAGCTGTCTCCCGCTTGTGCAGCCTTGCGAAATTCCGTTCGCCCCTCCCCGCACCTTCCGGAAGCTTCCGCGCTCCTTGCCTCGCACGCCCGCAACACGTCGAGTCCACGCCGTCTTCGACACCTCATGACCGTTCTGACCTCAGCGCCACCTGCGCCTAGTCCGGTCCACCGTGTCTCGCCACGACTCCGCCTCGCTGTCCTGCGGACACACAGACAAGAAAACACGTCAAATAGCACCGCTCGATACATGAACGCGCAAATAGCATAAACAAGATCAAACAAGTCGCAATATCAGAATGTACATCCTAACCCATACGACTAAGGTTGACCAAAGTCCGACCGAGCCCGTTGCACCCATGCAACGTCAGGGTCCGAACACACCGACTCAAACTCGACTTTTGAAAACAGATGTCAATTTCTCATCACTCACAATGGGATGACCTCCACATGGTCTCTCAAGATCAATATCTTCCTCCATGCCTGAATATCACCATGGCTCGCTCGGGTAGCTGCAGCCTCGTGCATGTCATGCGTACGTTGCGTGCGTCCAGCTCGTGTTCATTTGTTCGTTTTTCACCCGCTGCATGCAGTGTCGTCGTCTCGTAAGATCTGTTGTTTTGGTGTTATGCTGTTGTCGGATGTACTTATCTCTGTACGCTAGCGGAACACACGTGCTTCGCTGTGGAATAAAAATATCAAATTACATATCCTATAACATCCTAAAATAGGATAAACAGAGTTTTCTTTTGGTGCATGGTGTAAAACTCAAACCAATGTCAAGAAACGATTGAATTAATTATAGTCAGATGCATAAGAGAACCAATATTGCTACAACAAAGTTGTGTACCCGAAGTCTGGCAGCATATGATTTGGAAATAATTATTTGCATGCAGAAAAACGTTCAAATTAGTAGTAGCAGTGTGGAGATGTGTTGTTTTCTCACTTCTTGAAATCAAAAGGTTGCAAAATAAAATAGGTGCGATTACAAAATCCCTCGTAATGATATATCCTAAAGATGATCATGAAGATAATTATATTACTTCTATGTATCTATTTTCGGTAAGGCCATAGGGCCTCAACAAACTTTCTAGCATATGCCCCTATAAGTACAAAATAATATTACTTAGATGAAGATAATTATATTACTTCTATGTACCTCTCTTAAAAAAATAATAGAGAATTACAAATACTAAACCATAAGTCAATTGGAGTTTGTTTTGCCCTCCTAAAATTACTTTGGTAGCATATGCCCCTATAAGTACATGGTTCTTTGAAATACCTCCCCGGGTGCGTATTTCCTGCAGACTTAGATGTTTCTTTGTCTATGTGGACTCTGTGGCATTGGTTCGTCGTGTTTCAGCGTGGCCCAAAAAGTTGCACAACTTAGATTGGGATAGGTGGGCAGATTAACCGTTCCTGTTTCATTTCCCTCCTTGAGACAAGTCGAATCGAGATAAGGGAAGACAGCAGACAAGGGACAAACTGATTGGAAGATATGGGTTAGGTCCAATTAACCATGCTGTACTTAGTCTATAACCGAGGTGGCAAGCCACAGAATCCACGTCAACAAAAAAACAGCCAAGTCGGTGGAAAAGAGGTGTCGCCTTACTGATCATGCTCTTTTTTCCATCACCAAGAACCTCTATCTAAGAAGCTGTATGTTCCTTTCACGGAGCAAAAGATAGCAAAAAATCGCATGTAAACATATATAATAAGTGTCCAACTAACTTCCCATTGTGCAAGGCAAATATTGTATTTTTGTACATCATCCATTAGAAAGAATGAAGAAAGCAGAGGTTGGACTCCATAAAGAACCGAAGCCAGATCAGAGCAGAGTAGAGAGGAGCGGAGCAAGAAAGAAAATAAGTGGAGTGGGCTGAACATATCTAGATCTAGAGAGAGGATGATGGAGATGAGTTGAAGGCACTGCTCCCTTCTCGATGTCATTCTCCCGCCCGATTTCCGAGTTGCTCCTTTCCCACCCCCGCTCCCTACCTCCCTATTCGCGGCATCGCCTATCTGCTCACCCATGTTGCTGCATGCTCGCCTTGCGCCCCACGCCGCCTCATGCATGCTTGCCGTTGTGTCGTGATGCCACGTCCACTGGACGTCACTTGCCTCTGCAGTCCACACCCACCAGTCGTCGCTCGCCTCCACCTACTCACCACTTGGAGGCTAGAGCCGCCCCCCCCACACAGCCACAAGATGGGAGAGAGAACATATGTTAGGGTTTCATTTGTACCTTTGCCTATTTGGGCCTGTATTAGGAGGGCTGAGGTGTGAACGAAATGGGCCTAATGTGTTACATAGGCCTCGCGAGATATCGACTGCCTTCAAAACAGGTTAGGCTTTGGCTCCCGTTGCTACAGTAACTAGTTTTTAAACGGTGTGTTTTTTCAAGACAGGGTCTACATTGTGGTTACAGACCAAACAGAGAAATGGTGGTATGGTAGTGGATATGTTAGGTGAGCAATGCTCCTGTCGGGACCCCGGATTTCCAAATCCTGTCCCTCTGTGTATTTCAGCACTAGTCCCAGATCAAAGCTAGTGCACACAGTTAAACAGTGATGATTACATTGCCAACAACGATTATTACAATATTAAAGAGCACTGACCCACGGTCTTACATCACAATAGAGGTTTCAAGACCTCTCAAATAAACACAAACACAGCGGAAGCAAATTAAACACTGATAAAGTCCTATCAATACGCCACAGGCAATTGACTGGGGAGCGCGACCTAATCGTCTGGAAATCCTTCATCAAATCCACCCGCAGAGTAGTTGTAGTCTCCTTCTTGAACTTCATACTCCTCTGAGATATATTTTAGGTGTAGCATGTGAGTACATAAAGTACTCCGCAAGTCTTGGGGAAAATGCATTAGATGCAAGGCTTAACAATGGAGGCTATATGGCTCTTTTGCACAAAGCAACATTTTATTTCCAATATCAATAACTATTTTTGAAGGCGATAGTTTAACTAAAGTATTTATTCAAACTAAAATCATTAAACATTTTTAATCATAATGATTCCACCACCAAGTTTGATACTACGGGTTCCAACCACCCACACTGGTTCCAACCACCAGGGCAAATTCCCCGAGAGTTCCATCCAATCTCGGATTCCCAAAACTTTGTTTTAAACCAAAAATAAAGATCTACCATGTGAAAGCATTCCTTGCCCGCCCTTGACCGTGGGCACGGCTATTCGAATAGTTTTACACTCTGCAGAGGTTGTACACTTTACCCACAAGAGACAAGTTATCTTAATAGTCACCACGCTACCTTTGGCATGAGACCCAGATAATTCATCACAAAGCCTTTACCTTACTCTAGTCTAGCTAGACACCACCACCGAGGTTTCACCACGGAGGTTAAATCCACCCAAACGAAGCCCCTCTTGCGCCATATGAGTACAGTAACCCTGTCCCTCACTGTGAATAACCAGTAACCCTGGCATCCACTTTCCACTGGTGGTACCTAAACTAGTCTATCATAAATTAATCAGCTAGGTCGTACCCATATAGACATGTGGTAGTACGGTAGTGCTCAGACTGGACAAACACAAGCGTCGGTCCTTAATTGACTAGGGCGGAACATAAACTTTTCAATATCTCGTGCTAACCGCATCAATCCAAACCAACCATCCGCCCTGGTCTAAAAACAATTTGCTCATTTTATTTTATTTCTCAAAACAGTGGCAACACCAATTGCCACTCAAACCGGATCAAAAGACTAGATCATTGATATGTAATTCTCATTCCAAGGTTACTAAAGTTATTTAGCATGACTAAGCATTTTACTACCAGTACAATATTCACCAAAGTTTTATAATAATCTCATTATTGAGACAAAGGAAATCCTAGAGTGTCAAAGGTACAAGGTTGTCAATGTCAAATGAGGGCATAACAATTGTCGGTTTAACTAATATCTCCAAAACATGAATTATCATTTTATGTAACATAGCAATGCATTAATTTAAAATATTCAAAAACATTTCACAATCATAGGTTCAAGATGTTCAAAGGAGACTTGCCTTCGTGTGCGATTTCCTGGTTTTCCTGCTGCGGGTCGGCGAACTCTTCGACAATATCGGATTCTACACGCAAAACAATAACACAAAGAACAAATAAATACAAATAAAATTACAAAATATTATAATAAGGTTACTGGAAGGAAGTTTATAAATTTAAATGAATTTAGGAGGAAGTTTCAATGGATTCGGAGTTTAAACGAGGGAGAAAAGATATTTGAAATTTGAAATTTAAAATTTAAAAATTTCAAATAAATTTCAAAAATTTCAAAGGATGACAGAAATGGATACTTTGGAATTTTTGATGAATTTAGAAATTTGAAAGGGCTCAATCGGAGTTAGGATGAAAAAGTTATGGCCTCGGGAGGAATTAAATCAAATGAAAAAGAAAAACTACGAGTTCGACCTCGGGCGATACGACCACGTTAGTCTGTACGACTACGGCGGAGGTTACGACCACGTTGAGAACTATGACAACAGTGAAGGCTGCGACCACAGGGGACTTTTTGACCACGGCAAAAGCTACGACCACGTTGGATTTTACGACTACGGCAGTGGAGTTACGATCACAGCCACGGAGATATACGACCACTGTAGAGACTACGACCGCAGAGAGTTCTACGCTCACAGAGAAGTCTACGACTACCGATCACGAAGAGATTTACGATTATCGATCACGAAGAGATTTACGACTACGGTAGGATTGCGACACGTGGAGGCTTTCGACTACGGGTTACGGGAGATCCTACGGCTCCAGGAGTTTACGACAACAGGATCTGACGGCTACAGGAGTTCCCGACAACGAGTTTACGACTACGGCTAAAGTCGGCCCGACAACAGGAGGCGATCGACCACGGAGGAGCGGTCGAACGCACGGCTCGCCGGCGGTCGGCGGTGGAGCTCCGGTGGCGGTGGCGGCGGCGACCGACGATTTCAAATAAAGGAATGCGGGAATCTTGTTGGTACACACGGAGTTACCGAGAACAACCGAGGGCGGTCGGCGACGAGCGGGCGGCGGAGGCGATCGGGTTCCCGGTGCGGCGGCGCTCCGACGGCGAGGAAGGTCGTCGAGGGGTCGCTGAGGTTCATGGAGGTGCGAGGAAGCCGAGGAGTTGACGGCGAGACACGAGGATGACCGGGCAGCGGCAAATCTCGCGGAGTTGGAGACGGCGCGAGACAAGTCGCCTGCGGAGGCGGTGGAGTGGCCGGAGAGAGAGGAGTAGAGGAGAGGTGGAGGGAGTGCGGGGTTTAAATAGGGGTGAGGAGAGGAGAGCCGGTGGCGATTTGTCGCGGAGTGGGGAGGTGGGCGGTTTGCGAGCAATTTTGGGGAACCGTGGGGAGAGGGGAGAGGGGCGGTGGGCGCGGAGTGACGATCAGTTGGGGAGAAGAAGAGGGAGAGGTGGCCGAGAGAAATGGCCGAGGTGGCGGGATGGTTGCGGCGGCGGTTGCGCGAGGGAGCGACGACAACGCGAGGAAGACGGAACTGATCGGTGGGGACATGCGAGAGAGAAAGAATGAGGAGGCGGCGTACACCAATTCGGGCAAGGGACGGCGCAGATCTGGCCGTCCACGCGGCGGCCAGAGGAGAGGGGAGGGCGGGATTCCGCCGGGTGACGTGGGCGGTGGATCGGCCGTCCACTTGGCGCCCGGAGAGAGAGAGAAAAGTGATTTTCCGAAAATAGTTTTTAATAAACAGACAATTGCAGAAACTTCATTAAGCATCGAAAAAATATGAAATTACTTTCAAAAATTCTAGAAAAACTTACAGAAGTTTTTAGATACATTTTGAGTTTATATAAAATATTTTCAAGTTATTTTGGTAGTGTATTTTTATATTAAAATTTCTTTTTAATTCTAGAAATTGATTTTAAAATTTGGAAAAACTCAGAAAAATTCAAATAAGATCCAACTACTTTAAAATAATTAATTTGAATTTAAATTTTTAAAATTTGCAAATTTTGGGATGTTACAGCTCCCTTGGGCCTTTCCCTAAGGCCAAGATAGCGATATATATATTCACATGGGGAGTATTTTACAGTCGTGCCCTTACACCTGAGCATCCCTCTCAAGGGCATTTATGTCATTATACATGTCCTATTTTAGGCTTTACAACCTTCTAGTAGGCCGGCTGGGCATAGATGGGGGCCAACCCTACAACAGGAGCCTCTAATGGTGAAAGGCTTCACGGGCCGAAGCCATGCTGTTGAGCCATTTGGCACCCTCCGTCCCTGCAGCCTGTGACCTTCTGTGATCTTGGGCATAGATGGGTTTGCTGGCGTCGCGCGGCCTAGCGGCATGGACACGGAATCGAAGTTACTGCCGAAGGCATCTCGTGGTCATTGGGTGCTTGCTTCTAGTGGGGCCAGTCCATCAAGACGAAGCCGAGTCGGTACCCGACTCCGCTCCACGGACATGCCGGCGAAGCATCGTCCAGAGTCGTCCCTCGTATAGGAGGCTGAATCGGGGGGCCGACTCAACCGGCGGACTTGGAGTCGAAGTGGGCTACGGAGTCGTCGTGTGGTGCCGAAGTCGGGGTGGACTCCGGATTTGCCGCACAGACTTGAAGTCGAAGCACAGCCAGGTGGCTCGTGGCTCAGCGACGGTGCTTTAATGACGCCCGTCATGCAATGGAACTGCATGACATGACGACGAGCGACCGATGTGTCCTGTGGTGTCGGCGGTCGCTCAGCTGCAACCGCACGCTTTTTCCCAATGGGGCAGGACACGTGGCTACACGTAGTTGGCACGTCGTGGGCTATCAGGCCCCTTCCCGAGACGGCGGGATGCGTGGCAGGACATGATTGGCGGGCCGTGGGCTGTCAGGCGGTGTAGGTGCGCATGCAACCTCATGGCTTTGGCTTCCGCGGATGCGCGCTCCCGATGGTAAGTAGAAGTCGGGGTTGTTCCGCAGGGGCGGAGCCATTGTCGAAGTCGAAGTTGAAGTCGGGGTCGTTCCACGGAGGCAGAGCCATTGTCAAAGTCGAAGTGACTGGCTAGTGGCCTAACGACAATGCATTAATGGCCTTGAGAATCGCGTCAGCCACTGGTACATGACGGGAGTTAGACCATGTCAGGCGGCCGCACGACTGCGGTCGTGTGTTCATTCCCGAGGGGGACATTATTGGCGCGTCATAGGATGTAAGGCGTCACGCGCACGCGAAACCGCGACGCTTGACCTCCCGCCAGTTGCACTTCCGCCAGTTGCACCTCCCGGCCGGGGGCAAGTGGGTATACATATACGCTGCTACGTGATGCGTATCCGGGTATGGCTTGGATGACCTTGTTCTCAAGAATAGGTCTACCTCAGTTCATCTACATTCTCTGATAATACTGTTGTATAGTAGAAAGCAGCCACAACGCAATCAGAGGATGCTGATGGACTGAAGGGGGCCTATTTTTGGGTTCGGTCAAAACTTATCGCAGATCACCGGTCACGCTTCCCAATCGTGGGGAAAGCGGGCGGTTGGATTTCCGCTGATTGGCGCTTCCCGAACGTGGGAAGCAAGGGAGCTTTACATGCCTCTTCGGCGTTGCGCCGGCGTTCTCCTTCACTTGTCCGCTGTCGGTGCCGGTTCGTCAAGGCGAAGCCCGGGGTGCATCTGACTTCGCTCCGCGGACATGCAGGCGAAGCGGGATGTGGAGTCGTGCTTCGTATACGAGGCCAAATCGGAGGGCCGGCTCAACCCTCAGAGACGAAGTCGAAGTGGTCTTCAGGAGTCGTCGTGCGGGCTTAAAGTCGAGGTCGACTCTGGATTCGCCGTGCAGAGTCGAAGTCAAGGTGCAGCCAAGTGGCTTGTGGTTCAACGACAGTGCTTTGATGACGCCTGGCGTGCGACGTGAACTGCGCGATGTGACAGTACGCAACTGGCGCGTCTTGCGGTGTCAACGGCCGCGTGCTTTTCCCCGGTATGGCAGGACGTGTGGCTGCGCATGATTGGCGCGTCGTGCCTTGTAAAAAGGCCGTACGATCGCCTGTCCATTCTCGAGAAATCGGGCCACGCGGCGAGACGTGATTGGCGCGTCGTGTGTTGTCAGGCTGTCGGGCGACTACACGTCTTCGGCTTCCACCGGTCGCGCTTCTCGATGGTGGGGAGGTGAGGGGTTGGCTTCTATGGGTTGCGCTTACCGGCGGTGTGGGAGCTGAAGGGATTTATATACCCCTTTGGCATCATGTCGGCGCTCTTATTCAGTTGCCTTCTGCTCCCTTGCTCTCTTTGACTTGCGCACTGTGTTCTCTTTTGCTGCCGCTATTCGCCACAAGCGTCGTACTTCTTGTTGTTTAGCTCCCAGAGGGCAATGGTTCGTGGCGAGGAACGTGCTCACTGGGCGGGTGTTGGCTCCTCGTCCAGATGAATGTCATCGACCGAGGTGGAATACGCACTCATAGGGTGCGAGCCGTCGCTGGTGAACAAGCGGTGGGTAGCAGAGGGGACGATGGAGGGTCCACGCTCCCGCGTCCTAGACCAAACCCTCGCGACGGAGGAGAAGAACTGAACTCTACTACGCGAGGGGAAGCTGACGGACCGCTATGAGGTGCGCCTGCCCGCCAGCGATGAGACAGAGCCGCACCTGGAGGCGTCGGAGGCGATCATCTTCATCGTGTATTTTGAAGCCGGTCTATGGGTCCCAGCGACCCTGATCGTTGGCAACATTTTGCGAACCTTCGGGCTGGAGCTGGCGCAAGTGACCCCGAACGCAATAGCCCGCATGGCTGTTTACAGCTGGGCGCTGCGGATCTTCGTTCAACTTCGTTCCGCAGCCCAGTGCTCGCAGATCTTCCCTGCCAATTCCACTCGGACAAAGTGGGAATCCAACTGGATGAGGCGGTGGTTTTACCTCCGTGTGGCGAATGGCAGCGGCCTCGAGTGCACCGGCCGGCCAATGTCGTTGAACACCTCACCAAGTGTGACGATCGACGAAGAGGACAGGTGGAGAGCGCGGAGGCTTGTGGGGATCACCCTTCGATTCAACATGCGCGACCTTGCTGAGGAGTTCACCATGTACGGTGTGGCACCATTTGGCGAGGGGTGGCGCGTCCAGCCTGGTGGCCTCCGGCGCGATGGTGTCCCACCGTCTGTGTCCTCGCTGCCGAGGCACTCCAACCATCATAAGTTTCGCACGGAAGGTCTTCCGCCCCCCTTTTTTTTAACTTTGTTTCACCTTGATTGTAGGATTTGTCGTGGAAGACGCGAAGCGCGTGGTGGTCGTGTTTCTCGGGCCATACGTGGCCAAGGAGCACGACCTGCGCGAAGCCGCGACCGAGGCGGCGAAACTAGGGCGGATAAACAGGGTGTGCAAAGCACTGGGTATCCCCGTATCGGAGCACGCCATTCCCAGCTCGGGCCGAGCTCACCGTCGTGGTGGCGATGACAAGGGGAAGGGGTCCCTGGGCGTCCACTCCCGTCAACTCTGCTGGAGCCGAGGGTGCGACGGCCGCCGACTCTGACTCGATGAAGTATGCTGATTCAGACATTGAGGCAGGGGCGGAGGAGGCGGCTCCAGGCGAGGAGTCCCTGGGCGGCACCAAGGACCAAGGGTGCAGCGCGACACCGGAAGGTGAAGCGTCTCGCCGCGCCGGCCGTCGGTGAGGAGTCCTGGCCCGATCTCCGGCGGCGGCCTCGGACACGATCGCCCTAGCGGTCGAAGAGGGGTTTCGCTGTGGCGACCGGTATCAGGGGCCTGTTGAAGTCTGACTCCGACACTAAGGCCATCTAGCCCGAGGAGCCGGCTGCCCCAGGCGACGCTGGAGTTCTCGCAGTTCCTTTCGAGGCCGAGGGGACACCCCGACGGACCCCGCCAGTTGACGCCGAAGGTAAGCTAGACTCCCACGTACGATCCTGTGAGGCTTCCCTAAAGTTCTCTGATCAGTCTTTCACTATTTGTGGAGGAACGGTCCCCTGGCCTTGGGCGACCCTCGAGGGATGGGGACATTCCGGGGAGGGGCATTAACAGCCAGACCCTCGAGGGACGGAGATGTTTTGGGGGAGCATCGACAGTCGGTGCCCTCAAAATTGTCGCTACAGAGGCCATACGACCAACGTTGGTGGACTTCGTCCATCGGCCAGAGATGCTGTGGGCTTGGCGGGGGCTGCAGACAATGCAGTCATGAACTTGGATCACCAGGCGCTGCTGACGTGCGGGTCGGAACTCCTGGAAGATGCGCTAGAGGCCTCAGAGATGAGGGTGAGTGCTTGACTCGGTGATGTGCGCCATCGACTAGGCGTATGCTAATGACTGCGTTGTGCAGACCGTTGCCCTTGCTCGAGCCCTGCGTGCTACCAAAGAGGCCCTTCGTTCTGCCAAAGAGGCCCACTCCATCAAGGACGATCGCATCCAGTTCCTGGAGATGGAGGGCGCGAAGGCGATCTCGGACGCCCGAGCACTCGTGGCGGAGGCACAGCGCGCGGCTGCCGAGGAGCGCAACGGCAGCAATCTATCGCTTCTCGACACATTCTCGGATGAAGTGTAATCTCATGTCGATATGTTTGCTGCGCCCATGAAATACGAGATTCTTCATAGGCGCAATTGCGGACTTGTTATCAACGAATATGTTCACCGCATCATGTTTCTTGCCGGTCAATTCATCCAGCAGACTCTTGAGCCATAAGGCCTGGCTTGCCGCCGCTATTGCTGCCATGAATTTGGCTTCACATGATGACAAAGTAATTGTTTTCTGCTTCTGAGTGTTCCAAGACACTAAACACCCATTGATGTAAAATGGCATACCTCTGGTGCTTTTCCTGTCATCATTATCTCCGGCCAAGTCACTATCTGTGTACCCGGTGATTGCTTCTGGATCCCTTCCTCTAGGATACACAAGACTATAGCTCATCAACCCCTTCACATATCGAAGGATTTGTTTGAGTGCTTTGTGATGCATTACCGTGGGCTTCTCCATGAATCTACCCAACACGCCGACTGCAAAAGACAAGTCTGACCGGGTGTGTAGTAGACATCTAAGGCATCCAATTGCACTTCGGTACTGCGTGGCATCCACAGGTTCTCCTTCCGGATCCCTGTTCAGTTGTGACCTCGGCTCCATGGGGATTTTCGTGGGATTGCAATTGATCATCCCAAACTTCGTAAGCAGCTTCTTGGCATAAGCTTCTTGCTTGATCATGATGCTTTCTCCCCCTTGTTTGACTTCGATCCCGAGATAGTAACTAAGTAAACCGAGGTTACTCATCTCAAATTCAGACATCATCTGTTGCTTGAATTTTTTAATCTCGTCCAAATCTTCTCCTGTCACAATGAGGTCGTCAACGTAAACACCGACAATGACTTCTACCCGGAATTTTCCCCTTGTGTACATAGTGTGTTCTTGTGCACATCTTGCAAGGCTGAGTCGTTTCAAACTTTTGTCAAGTCGGGTGTTCCACGCCCGTGGTGCCTACCGAAGCCCATAGAGTGCTTTACTCAATTTGAGCATCAAATGTTCCTTGCTCTTCACCGTGAATCCTTTCGGTTGAGCAACATATACTTCTTCCTCGAGTTCCCCGTTCAAGAAAGCAGACTTGACGTCGAGGTGGTGCACTTGCCAACAGCGATTTGCAGCAATGGCAAGGATGACTCGCACGGTGTCTAATCTCGCAACCGGCGCAAACACCTCTTCGAAGTCAATTCCTTGTCGTTGCACGTACCCTTTCGCGACTAGTCTTGCCATGTGCTTGATCACCTCTCCATTTGTGTTTTTCTTCAATTTGTAGACCCACTTGAGCCCAATCGGTTTGTGCCCAACCGGCAGCTCCGTGAGTGACCAAGTCTGATTTCTTTCAATGGACTCGATTTCGCTCACCATGGCATCTTCCCAGACCTTCTGTCCAGCAGCTTTAAGGTAGCAGGATGGCTCCTCCATCTCTGCAAGTAGAACTTCCTCTTCCGTATCTTCTTCATCAAACGGTAATCTCCGAGCATCTCTCATGATGTTGCTGATGTAACGATACCGGACAGGTCCTTCTTCAGCGCTGCTACTTCTGCTTGGTATGGATACGGCCGAGTCCAGTATGACCGAACTTCCTGCCGGCGGTCTGACCGGGCTTCCTACCGACGGTCTGATAGGCATGGCTGAGTCCGGACAAACCGGGTTTCCTTCTGACGTGACCGGTCCTGCTGCCGTTGGTCCAGGGAGAAGTTTCACCGGTGGACTGGTGGTATACACCGGTGAAGAATCATCCGTGCGCCCTGCTGCTCGCGAGCTGCTTCTGGCGTAGCCTCACACTCTTGCGGAGTCGACAGGGGAGCCGGATGGAGGTGTGTTGCAGGTGTTTGTCCTCCTGCCGGGCCATTCGCAGACGGAAAAAATTCTTCTCCCGTCAGCTCTGTGCTGGTTAGTCCCTCGATGATAAAGTCCGGTGTTTCACCGCCGCCTATGCCTGCTTCCCAGTGCCACTTCTGCTTCTCTTCAAACTTCACGTCACGGCTCACGTGAATTTTCCCACGCCGTGGATCAAACAGGTGATGCACCTTGCAGCCGTCTTCGATGCCAAAGTATACCATCGCCTGGCTCCGATCATCAAATTTCTTCGGATGCGGCGTTGTCACCTTCGCGTATCTTTGTGCGGTAGAAGACGCGAGATGCGCCAGATGCGACTTTGCTTCAAGCTTCAAACGGAGTGCATTCACCAAGCGCTTTTGTCGGCAATGATTTCGCAAATGCCTCACAGTGCCGCACCGCCTCCCCCGTAACTTTCCCGGCATGCCCATGCTTTTGAGAAGCGACCTCGCCATTGCCATCAAGCTTCTGTTCCTCCGCTCTACCACGTCGTTTTGCTGTGGCGTGTAGGGTGTCGTAAGCTGCCGTTCAATCCCAGCCTCTTCGCAGACTCGGTTGAACTCGGTTGATAAGAATTCACCTCCACGATCAATCCTGATCATCTTGATTCGCCGATCGCTCGCGTTCTCAACCTGCACCCGAAACTTTCTGAACACCGTAGAGGCTTGATCATTCGTCTTGATCATGAACAGCCACATCCACCTCGAGTAATCGTCCACGATTAGCAAGAAGTAGCTGTTTTCGGCGATGCTTGAAGGAGCGATCGGTCCGTAGAGATCTGCATGCAGCAATTCAAGAGGCTTCTCTGCTCTGTATACTGCTGCTGCTGGGAACGGCTGCCTTGACTGCTTTGCCACAAGACACCATTGGCACAGCTGATTTCGATGCATAAGAGATGGAACACACATTGCCATCCCCTTATCAACTAGCTGCTTCATGGCCTGAAAGTTGACGTGGCCGAGTCTTGAGTGCCATAGCCACGCTGGGTCTTCGAGGTTCGCCAGGAGACAAACTGCCTCCGCTTGGTGTAGCTCGATTTTGTAAAGACGATTTGCAGTGCGTCTCACTTACATGAGCAATATTGCTTGCCGCTTGTCGAACACCTCCAAAACATCTTCATCGAGAATCACCTTATGGCCTGTTTCAGTCAACTACCCAAGGCTCACAATGTTGCTTTGGTGCCTTGGGATGTAGTACACCTCCTAGAGTAGCCATTGGTCTCCATTTCTGTAGCCGAATAGAACCGAGCCTTTACCCATGATTTGCACCGTTGAGTTGTCACCGAACTTCACTCTGTCGGTGAAGCTCTCGTCCAGCTCGTGGAACTTTGCCTTTTCGCCGGTCATATGGTTGCTTGCCCCATTGTCCAGGTACCAGACTTGACCTGGGGCAACCTTCATCTCCGGCATTGCTTCGTCTTCGTTTAACAGCACGACCTCCTATTGTTCCTGCTGCGCCGACGCCGATTCTTCCGAGATCGTGAGTAGCAGCGCAGGTTCGATGTTCTCTGCGTGCGTGAGATTGGCCTCTTCCCCTTTCTTCGACGCTCGACACTCGGATTTATAGTGCCCCGGCTTGTCTCAGTTGAATCAACGAATATGGCTTTTATCACGACCACCACCGCTTGAGCCAATCGCGTCGTCTTTGCTTGACGCTCCGCCACGATCGCCTCTTCCATGCCCCCTGCCGTGTCCTCATCCACCTCTACCGTGACTGTTGTTTTCTGCAGAGCCGTGGTATTTGGTCTTGCTTGACGAAGATCGCTGGCCTCATTCTTCTGCCAACGTCTTCAGACCTGAAACAGGCGCAGGTGGTGCACGTCCTGCTGCGGCCGGTCGTCGCCGTCGACGGCCAGTGCTAGTACCAGCATTATAACTAGAGAAGCCGCAGAGAGAAACTTGTTGCAGCACGCCATGAGATCGATCGAGCTAGCTAGTTAGATCGCTTATCCTGAGCTTAGTTAGTTGCTGTGTTGTGCTAAGCATGCAGAACTGTTATAGAGGTCGATCGGAGACCAGGCGTCATGCATAGTTTGTTGTTGTTACGCATGCAGCACGTGCTTGCTTAAATTGGTAAAATGCATGATGACAGCTGTGGTGATAGCGATCGATAAAAAAACAGGCACATGATTTCAACGTATCAAGTTATGGTGGTCATCCATCAAGTTGAAAACGCACTCGGGGACTGGGTAACAACCGACGGCGATACTTGGTAACTGTCAGTAAAGATGGCACAACTTCAGGTGGATGTTGGAGAGATGCTAATTATCTTGAGAAAAATTTGTTAGAAACCTGGGCCTAAGCCTGCAAGCCTGATCTATGATGGACGTCTCACCACTTAGTCTAGAAATAGGATTCCAATCATTGTAATTTATATCTTTGGAGGAGAAAGTAACAAAGGAAAGGAAAAGGAGTTCCCCTATTTCTTATGTTAAATCTATTATTTTTACATTATTCTGTGATTGATCAATCTTCTGTCTAGAAGGAATCGCTCGGATTGGACTCGTCAGCGATGGTTTCTCAATACGTTATCAGCACGAATTACTCTGGTGGGTCAAAGATAATTATCGAAGCACTCATAGATTGAATTGCCTACCTAGATCGCTTTAAATTTCTGTAAATTTTGCTTTCTAGATTATTATTCTATGGTGTAAATCCACTGTAATATACCGCGAGCTAACTTGAAGTCGCCAGTCAAGCCAATCGGTAAGTTTGCAAAAAAGAGTAGATGTTGATTGCCTTCAGAAATTGAAAAAGAAAAAAACCATGCCACGCCACCTGTATGCAGCGACGACTGCCATTGCCTCCTGCACACGATACCCTCTGGCAACACACAAGCCACCCTCAACAGCACCTCCGCTCGCACGCGCAGCCATGCTGCCGTCGCCGTCTCCCACATGAGATGCCACCACCGCTCGGCTTTGGGCGTAGCCGTTGTTGCCGTCTCCTAGATGAGGCATCGTCGTTGCACGGCCATGGGTGCGGCCGTCGCCCGTTAGCCTCTCACACAAATCCCGGGCGCCGCCTGCTCACCTCTCGCATATGGCGCGCACGGCCATGAGGTGACCACGATTTGTCTCGCATGGTCGCCATCGCCGCTCGTGCACGCCGCTGCTACCGGCCTCCCGGCCACTGCCGCGTTGCGCCCCCGCACGCGCCACTGGCTCCTGGCACGCTCGGCACCACCACATGAACAGGGGTAGGGAAACCCTACCCCTCCTTTTGAATCTGTTAGCATGGGTGGAATAGGTTGGGGAAAAAGAAAAAAATGGGCCCGATCAGATGGAGAAGAAAAGAAAAAAAGGGAAAGGGGTGCAACACCTGAATTTTGCAAAAAAAAAAGCCCTCGAAAAATTGGCAAATTCTCTCATAACTAAAAATTAGCGGATCAGCCCTTGAAAATTGTAGAATTACTGAAAAATTCATTTTCTAGCATAAAAGGGTCTTAGGAATTCAAATTTTGAGTTGTTTTTAGTATCTGAAGCATGTTTAGCACTATTGTTATTATTTTCTATGTTTTTCTATATTTATTTACTATTTTGATTAATCGTAATTATTTAAATTGCCTTTAATCATGAAAATTATCAATAGAATTATAGAAAATGCATAGAAAATTTTGGAACGTTATGAAAACCTTTTATACCACTGTCCAATTTATTTCATCCAACGGTCGGGCGACTGAATCCTATCGCCCAGCCACAGGGCGACAGCCTGTAGAGTCGCCCACCCATAGTGCGACTGCAAACAGGATCCCGTGATTTTTTGTATATTATAACTAGAATATAATTTGTTGGATTTGTAATAAAAATTTATGATCGTTGTATGTTATTGGAGCATAAAAAAATTGTGAAACTTTTTTAAGATCGATTGAACTTATAATGAACGGTAAGTACGATGGTAAGTGATATTATGATGTTACCGGGAATTCCACAGAGGAAAATTGGTATGTTAGTATTGTTGGATGATTTGCTATGGGAATAATTGAATGCGAAAAGATGAGAAAATAAGCTTGTCTAAATTTAAATAAACTTCATAATACAGTTGAGAGTAATATGACGTGTACTTTTTGATTACATGTATAACATAGAGCATCATGTGCGACTAACAAATCTAACTGCTCGTACGACCTACTGTGTGGACCGGGGCTATTTTTCCTTCCTTGCCAGCTTGGCGTTGAACTCATCGACGACCTCTTTTGCCTTGGTCGTCATTTTCCTCTTTGTCTCACGCTCCCTCTCGCAAGCCTCCCGCTCCCCATGCATGCACGCCTCGAGGTGAGCTTTCGTCTCGCATTGTATACGTAGGGTTTGCTCGTCTATGCGGCGCTCCTCCTCCTGGATCTCGGAGAACCTTGTGACATTCCATTCCTCGAAGTCGAGGGCCCACTGGTCCTCTGGGTGGATCTCAAGATCGATCCATTTGTGGTAGCCACATAGGGGTTCCGGGGATTGCGAATACATGGGAGAGGTTGTTAGTGCATACTTTGAACGAGAAAAAGTAGAGGAAAATAGTACACCTAGTCCTTACCGGCTAGCGATAGATTGCGGTGTCTAGACGGCGGTCGGGATAGTCATTGGAGTAGTTTGCGTAACCTCTGTAACACATACCTAGGCTGAGGTGGTACTTAGACTTGAAGAACTTGCATGGGTCCCAGCACAAACAAACGGGGGCATCTCCCCCTCTGGTGGGTGTTGCGGCGAACGCTCGGTAGGAACGTTCTAATGGGGTTGTTGTTACGAGGCTCGTCATTGCGGGGAGCTGACCTCGTAGTACACTGGGCTTGTTCTGCTCGGGCCACAGCAGCCCTTGCTTTCTCATCGTGGGCGGCAGCTGACCGTACTAGGTCGCGGGTCTCCTCCCATTGCTTCATCATCTTGTCACATTGCTTCTTCTGCCTCTTGTCCATCCCAGTGTGGTGAAATAAGCGCGGGTGTAGTGCGGGGTTTGCCTAGTCGGGTATTTGGACTGCAAAAAGCTACACCCTTTAGTCTTCTCGCTGCGCAAAGCTAGGCTATGAGGTCTTGTCGCTGCACAATGATGTCTGTCTGATCTTGTCACTGTGGAACCATGTGTCATAGGGGCGGAACCAAGATTTAGAAATAAGAGGGATCCATACAACCTATATCCTATAATTACTTTTGATGAGAGCGCTAAATACACTAATGATAACAAAAAAATTTAAATATAAAATGCTATAATGCAAATTTATCCAACATTGAGGGTGATCTGGCCCTTGGAGGCACCCCCTCCCTTGTGGGTCATCGGTACGCATGCAGCACATGCTTGCTTAAATTGGAAAAATGCATGACGACAGCCGTGGTGACAGCGATCGATAAACAAACAGGCACATGATTTCAACGTATCGAGTTATGGTGTCATCCATCAAGTTGAAAACGCCCTCGGGGACTTGATAACAACCGACGGCGAAACTTGGTAACTGTCAGTAAAGATGGCATAGCTTCAGGTGGATGCTGGAGAGATGCTAATTATCTTGGGAAAAATGCAAATGCCCCTCAAAAGTTGGTCGGAGTTTGATTTATGGCTACAGGTACTTTTGTGGCAAGTTTCCCACTACAAGTGCAGGGTCGTTTGGAACGCCCAGGAAACCTCTTTTCGCTTGACTAGATTGTTTTTGTTGGGAAAGCACCAAAGGATCTACATGCCTAAACTCCATACGACCACTTCGCAGTTTCTACGACTATATGGTGAAATCTGAGGACAGGAAGAACAACTCACTCTCGATCACTCTGTTATCGGATGGAGAACAGAGCAGACTTGAGTTACCCGTGGACGCACACCACACGGGGAAGTCGAACGAACAGGCACGAAAGAAATTTTCTCGACGCGAACACAACTTGCGTCGCTTTTCCTTTTTCTCTGCTTATTCGACTTACTCAGCTCTTACAGATTACATTGTATATATATAAATCGGGACTCAAAGCACTCAACTGCTCCACCGCTCGCCCATGCTCCGTCGTCTACCCGTGCTCTTCTCCAGTTATATTAAGCCCTCTAGCATTTCTGAAATTTCAAAATCAAAAATAAAATCCCAAAACCCCCGGCCGACGCGTGGGCGGACGGATCCGCCCACATCGCCCGGATCCGCCTCCCTCTTCCTCGGGCGGCGCTGCGTTCGGTCTGATGGCGCCACGTCGCCACCTAGCGCCATCTCGGCCGCCGCGCGATCCCATTCCCCGCACCTCTCTCTCGACAGCGGGCCCGCTGTCGGCGGCGTTATCCCTTTCTTCCTCCTCCTCCTCGCGACGCCCGACCCCCACCGCCTCGGCTGGCCTCGACCACTGCGGGAATCCCGCAGGGGCAGCGGCATGGGGAAAGGTCGCGCGCCGCCCACGACCCCGCACCCCCCGCCGCCTGTGGTCGCCGCTGCCAAGACCGCCACGCTGCAGCCACCCCCGCCCGCGCCAGTCCGCCGGGCGGGCTCCTTCTACGGCTATAAAAGCCGCGGCCGCGTCCAAAATAATCACTATGACACCCCCTTCATTTCCCCGCGCAAAATTGCCCTCAAAAGCCGTCGGATCACCGGCATCTCCTCTTCTTCCCCAACCCCGACCGTCGGCCCCTCTCCACAATTCCACCGGTTCTCGCCGTGGGAGCTCGATTCCTTGCTCCCACACCATCTCCAGATCGTCGCCAAGCTTTTGCCGGCCTCACCCGAGCTTCTCGCCGGCTGTAGCTCGCCGGCACCGTGAGCCTCCTCGAGCCGCCGCGCCGCCGACGACGCGACCTACCTCCGGTGACCCCGGCCCTCCTCGTCGTCACCATCGCCTTCGCCAAAGCTCGAGATCGCATTTCACCCTTTCCCCGGACCTCGTCGGACCTTCCTCGCCGGCGATGCCACCGTCTTCCCCGGCTTCGGGCTGCCTCTGCCTCACCGCCTCCGACGCATACCTTAAGGGGTATATTTACCCCTATAGGGTAAGCAACACCCGAGCGGTGACTTGGCTAGCGCCGCTCACTCTCTTCCCCCTCCTGGCTCCCTCGGCGCGCGTTCGAGCCCCCGCTCACGCAGCGCCTTGAGGTGAGCCATTTCTTTTAAAACCGACACTGACAGGTGGGTCCCACCTGTCAGCGTCCACCAGGACCCACGTCCTACTGACGGTCGGGTCCCGCTTGTCAGCGGCAATGGCCGAGCCATCGCCGCCGGGCCCTTTGTCGGCGCTTCATGAGGCGTCGTCGTTGCCGCCGGGTCCCGCATGTCGGCCCCGACAACGCGGTCAGCGATAAAGGGTCCCGCGTGTCAGGATTTATTATTTTCAAGATTTATCAAAACTGAAAGTATTCAAATGAGCATAACTTAATCATTTTAACTCCAAATTGAATGAAACTAATTTCTAAATTCATCTAAATTCAAAGGCTATCCAATGGGACCAGAACCAACATTTTTGAAGCTTGATTGAATTTTTATTGCGTTATTTGATTGTTGTGCTGATTTTTATCTAAATTTTCGCGCATGTAAAAATTAGCTTTCGAGGCCCAAGAAGAGGAAGTCATCGTTCTTTCAGAACTCCAACGCTCCGAATCCCGACCTTTGTAACCAAGGCGAGTCAATGCTTTGATCATTTGAGCCTACATTTTCCATAAATTACTTTGGATTAAGTTATTACAAAAGTGCATGCTTATACCTATATTGCAATATATGTTAATTTCAGATTTTAGTTATATGCCCCTGCTCTCTTGGTTTATTATACTTCCTTCCCAATAAAATTTGGTTGTGTGATCCTTGTCCCCCTAGTAAAAATTAGTAGTACTACTACTCCTTTTGAAAATAAGTCCGTAATTAAAAATACCATGCTTATAGTTGTTTAGGTAATCAGGGGTGTGAGAGCACCCTAGCATATCTTACAAACTAAAGAAAACAGTATTGGGCAGTCATTGTGATGATGACTGGTGTATGTTGGTATAAGTATATTTTTCGTTCCAAAAGAACCCCGCATGCTTAATTATCTGGGCGGATGGTTGAGGGTGTGATTGTTAAATGGTGTCATGATAGCACAAGTTGTGATGGAATGGTGCCGTGATAGCACAAAAGGGGATCGTGGTAGAACCGCCCAGATAATCATTAAGGACTGAATCTTGTGATGACCTCCCAAGGTACAACAAGTACAACCACATGCTGGCAAAGT
Organism: Bonia amplexicaulis; assembly: GCA_036346245.1. NCBI lineage: Eukaryota > Viridiplantae > Streptophyta > Magnoliopsida > Poales > Poaceae > Bonia > Bonia amplexicaulis. The sequence goes on along the minus strand of CM070754.1, from coordinate 16,116,334 downwards.
GTAGGCAGGGCTAGCTAATTTGCATCAACTTAGTAAGAGTTGCGCTGGTGTGAACACGGGCGGGTAGAGGATGGCCACATCCTCCGACGTGATGGCGCAAGAGGGGGCTTCTGGAAGGGTGGTCGTATCTGGAGGAAGTGGAAACCTTAGCGAGCGTAACTCCTAATTGTCCCCCTCTTCTAGTCACGAAGCTCCCGCCGTCCAGTAGGTTATCAGCACCGTTCGCTAACACACAGACCCGAGTTCGAGTCTCTGGTCGTCCCATTCTCCACCCTTTTTATTTTTATTTTATTTTTATGTAATCCATTTTAATGAAGAAAAATCAAGAATAATTAGAGAATAATTCAGAGGAACTAATAAACTTAGCTAGGATGTAAATGGGATTATTTAAGATTTAAATTTGGATTAGTGCATATATGATTAATTAACATGGTTTGAATAATTAGCTAAAAGACTAATTATTAATTAAATACATAGATAAAGAAAAACAACTTTTGATTAATGTTCAAATTATAATTAAAGTATATGCCCTAACACTTAACATGCCGCCATGAAATAAATCTTAGTGGTAGATTTTTGCTAAATAGCAAATATTGAAATATGACCCTATAAAACAAGCTTGTCCAGATAAATAAATTTAAATTAAAACTAAAACTAAGCCTAAAAATAATTGAAGCATAGATAAAATGATAACAGTGCCATTAATTAAATCTTAACGCTAGATTTAATGAATAATAATATTGAGCATAAATGTATATAACAAGCTAGGACCCGTATAAATAGATCCTAATTCAAATTAAACTAAGTCTAGTGATAACTGAGAATACATAAAATATCACACCATAGAATGCTATAAACCCGGACTCTAGGATTAATTGGGTAAGCTAAAATTTGTATACATCGCGTATATAGTATATGCCTTGAATATTAACGCTCGACAAAATAATACTTTGCTAGACTTGTACACCGACTCATAGGTCTAACCTGACTCATGGAACTTCCTTGATAAATACAAAAATAATAAAAGTGGTTAATGATAAAAAGATCGAGTCACAGTATTCTACCACTGACCTTGCCTCAAATCACCCATTAACTTATAATAGAGCTAAATTGAGTTTATTTGGATTTATTTGGGTCTTTTGAGTTATTTGCCTTTATTTGTATTCAGTCATTTAGCATGTAATTAGAAATTGGTGTCCTGAAGAAACGAGGGATCAAGCGAGATCAATAGCAAAGTGAAGATAAAGACCAGAAGCTTAGCCCCTCGGCTGAGATAGCTTTGAGTGAGCTCAAGACCGCGGTAAACCGCGCAAGGCGAGTCAATACTTTGATCATGTTGAACCAACATTTTCTGCAAATTACTTTTGTTTAAATTATCAAATTGCATGTTGTTATTTTAATGCCAATACATGTTTAATTTAAGATCCTAGTTATATGCCCATATTTTACCTTGATTAATATGACACCCCCTTTTGAATATTTGACTATGTGAACCTTGTCGCCCTAGCAAAATTATGATAGTGATCTTTTGAAAATAAGTCTGTAATTATACGCTATGCTTAGTATTGCTTAGATATTCAGGGCCACCAAAATGCCCTAAGCATCACTTTTAATCATGAGAAAATTTGGTTGGGCAGTCATGGTGGTAATGACTGGTATATGTTCGATATTGTTATTTTATGCTCCCAAAAACCTCAACTTGCTTGAATATCTAGGCGGATGGTTTGGGGGCTGGTGTGTGGTGCAGTGGAAGCACAGATTATGAAATGTGGTAGAACCGCCCAGATAATCCTAAGGATCGAATCTTATCATGATACCCCGTGTAAAACAGTACAACCATAAGTCTGTAAAATAGAACTTGGCTAAGTAAATTTATCGAAACCCCCGGACTCATCTCACCGGTAGTGGATAGGAGGGGATATGCAAGGGCAAGGTGAGGCCTAATGGGACACTGAGTGGAGGGTGAAGTTTCCCAGTCGTACTAGCGTTGAGGGGAGTGGAGCTCAAATAGCGCTAGTAACCGTGGTGAACATCTCGTGCAATGAAGAGTTGATGATTGGCAGCGACAAGATTGGATTGATAGAAATTTAGAATACACAAGAGTTGGTGTATCTAAAATAAAGAAATTGGTAAATAGTGAACCCGAGATCGGATCCATGAATTGGTGGGAAAATTTAGATTCATATGGGAGTTAGTAACCTGATGTGAGTAATAGAATGTTTAGACAATGTAATGGGAATTGTTTGATCAGTGGTTTAAGTAAATGGTGAAACTCGCTGTTTGGAGTTTTAGACAGCAATCGACTCCATTCGCACGGATGAACAACGAGCGGATTTGCTCTAGAAAGCATTGACAGCAATAAAGCTAGCAACGATGCGGCACCAGCTGGGTGTTCGTGATCTTGGGACGCGTCAGGATTAATGGGGAGTATGTTGGAATTAAACCTGAGCATCCCATCTGGAAAGGAAGACAACACATGAGTTCAGTTTGGCTACGACAGTTGGAGTCCGTCTCCGAACATGTTTTGGATTCGTTGTCCGTTTAGGATTCCGTTTTGTACAGTTAATACTTGCCGTATTTCTTGTATTACTACTACTATAAATTGAGAAGAAAACGGAGAACGAAATTGCCCCACCAAAAACATTGTTGTGCATCTTGTGCTCTGCATATTCTAAATTGTCCCGGAAACGCTGCAGTAGTTTCCTGCCCAACCGCCGTTCATCGTCTGGTGCAACCGCTGCCGCCCAGTCTGACAGCCGTATTGCGCCCGGTCTGACCGCCGCTGTGATCCCGATCTGACCGCAGGAGTTCCTCCGGTCAGACCGCTGTCCTTCCATCAGGCTACAGCAAGTTTGCTGTTTCAGGTCTGAAGACGTTGGTCTGAAGTTTTTAGGCCTTCAACCACGTCATGGCGCCGATGCGGGAGCTGTCGGTGGTCGGCGGCACGGGGCGGTTCCGCATGGCGAGGGGCTACGCGCTCTGGAGGACGGCGAGCTGGCGTGGCAACAACGCCGTCCTGGAGGTCAATATCTTCCTTCATGCCTGAATATCACCATGGCTCGCTCGGGTAGCTGCAGCCGAGTGCATGTCATGCGTACGTTGCACTCGTGTTCATTTGCAGTCGAGTGCATGTCATGGCGTGGCAACAATGCTCGTGTTCACCCGCTGCATGCAGTGTCGTCGTCTCGTAAGATCTGTTGTTTTGGTGTTATGCTGCTGTCGGATGTACTTATCTCTGTACGCTAGCGGAAAAACAGAGTTTTCTTTTGGTGCATGGTGTAAAACTCAAACCAATGTCAAGAAACGATTGAATTAATTATATTCAGATGCATAAGAGAACCAATATTGCTACAACAAAGTTGTGTACCCGAAGTCTGGCAGCATATGATTTGGAAATAATTATTTGCATACAGAAAAACGTTCAAATTAGTAGTAGCAGTGTGGAGATGTGTGTTGTGGGCATGCTTGAATGTATGTGCGATGTGTCCTCTATGTATTCTCTCTCTTAAAAAAATAATAGAGAATTACAAATACTAAACCATAAGTCAATTGGAGTTTGTTTTGCCCTCCTAAAATTACTTTGGTAGCATATGCCCCTATAAGTACATGGTTCTTTGAAATACCTCCCCGGGTGCGTATTTCCTGCAGACTTAGATGTTTCTTTGTCTATGTGGACTCTGTGGCATTGGTTCGTCGTGTTTCAGCGTGGCCCGGGATAGGTGGGCAGATTAACCGTTCCTGTTTCATTTCCCTCCTTGAGACAAGTCGAATCGAGATAAGGGAAGCAGCAAACAAGGGACAAACTGATTGGGAGATATGGATTAGGTCCAATTAACCATGCCGTACTTAGTCTATAACCGAGGTGGCAAGCCACAGAATCCACATCAACAAAAAAAATAGCTAAGTTAGTGGAAAAGAGGTGTCGCCTTACTGATCATGCTCTTTTTTCTGGAGAAGCTGTATGTTCCTTCCACGGAGCAAAAGATAGCCAAATCTAAGAAGCTGTATGTTCCTTCCACAGAGCAAAAGATAGCAAAAATTTACATGTAAACATATATAATAAGTGTCCAACTAACTTCCCATTGTGCAAGGCAAATATTGTATTTTTCTACATCATCCCTTGGAAAGAATGAAGAAAGCAGAGGTTGGACTCCATAAAGAACCGAAGCGGATCGGAGGCGAGTAGAGAGGAGCGGAGCAAGAAAGAAAATAAGTGGAGTGGGCTGAACATACCTAGATCTAGAGAAAGGATGATGGAGATGAGTTGAAGGCACTGCTCCCTTCTCGATGTCATTCTCCCGCCCGATTGCCGAGTTGCTCCTTTCCCACCGCCGCTCCCTACCTCCCTATTCGCGGCATCGCCCATCTGCTCACCCATGTTGCTGCACGCTCGCCTTGCGCCCCACGCCGCCTCATGCATGCTTGTCGTTGTGTTGTGATGCCACGTCCACTGGACGTCACTTGCCTCTGCAGTCCACACCCACCAGTCGTCGCTCGCCTCCACCTACTCACCACTTGAGGCGAGCCCCCCCACACAGCCCACAAGATGGGAGAGAGAACATATGTTAGGGTTTCATCATGCCTTTGCCTATTTGGGCTGTATTAGGAGGGCTGAGGTGGGAACGGAAATGGGCCTAATGTGTTACATAGGCCTCACGAGATATTGGCTGCCTTCAAAACAGGTTAGGCTTTGGCTCCCGTTGCTACAGTAACTAGTTTTTAAACGGTGTGTTTTTTCAAGACAGGGTCTATGTTGTGATTACAGACCAAACAGAGAGATGGTGGTATGGTAGTGGATATGTTAGGTGAGCAATGCTTCCTTGGGCCTTTCCCTAAGGCCAAGATAGCGATATATATATTCACATGGGGAGTATTTTACAATCGTGCCCTTACACCTGAGCATCCCTCTCTAGGGCATTTATGTCATTATACATGTCCCATTTTAGGCTTTACAACCTTCTAGTAGGCCGGCTGGGCTTAGGTGGGGGCCACCCCTACAACAGGAGCCTCTCATGGTGAAGGGCTTCACGGGCCGAAGCCATGCTGCTAAGCCATTTGGCACCCTCCGTCCCTACAGCCTGTGACCTTCTGTGATCTTGGGCATAGATAGGTTTACTGGCGTCGCGCGGCCTAACGGCATGGACACGGAATCGAAGTTACTACCGAAGGCATCTCGCGGTCATGGGGTGCTTGCTTCTAGTGGGGCTTGCTTTGAGAGACCATGTGGAGGTCATCCTATTGTGAGTGATGAGTAATTGACATCTGTTCTCAAAAGTCGAGTTTGAGTCAGTTTGTTCGGACCCAGACGTTGCTTGGTGCAACGGGCTCGGTCGGACTTTGATCAAGCTTAGTCGTATGGGTTAGGATGTATATTCTGATATTGCGACATGTTTGATCTTGTTTATGTTATTTACGCGTTCATGTATCGAGCGGTGCTATGTAACGTGTTTCTTATGCATCTTTGGTGCGGGGCGTCGAGGCGGTGTCGTGGCGAGACACGGTGGACCGGACTAGGCGCAGATGGCGCTGAGGTCAGAACGGTCGGGATGTGTCGAAGACGACGTGGACTCGAGGTGGTTGCGAGGCGTGCGAGGCAAGGAGCCGGAAGCTTCCCGGAAGGTGCAGGAGGGGCGAAATGGTGATTTCGCGAGGCTGTGCAAGCGGGAGCGAGCTCCGTTAGGGTTTAGCCGGCTCTGTCCTGAAAGTTGTTTACAGGTTTTTGATTACTGTTTGCAGCCTATGTTTTTCGGAGTTTATTCCTATTACCAGCCATCTCAGTTCTTTGCTCAACTTGTGATAGTCTCAGCCGAGATGGTTCCCTATGCTATATAGAGTGTTCTCAAAATTTTCATCCTGAGAAGCAGTGAGCATTTGATCAGTTTATCTTCTCATCTCCTGTCGTCCATGTTCATGTTTCTGCTACCCTCTTTTCAGAAATTTCAGTCTTTATTTTTGGGTCAGTCTGGTCTCTGCTGTGCCAATAGCATTAGGTGCCTTGTTTTCTCTTTTCACTTTGGCCAGAGAAGAGCTTTGCTAGTTCAAGCACTTTCACTCTCGACAGATTTCAAACTGTAGAAATCTTTCTCTCGGCTGCAGGTTCTTTGTGTTCTCTTTTCCTTTTTCTCTGTTTTACTTTTGGCTTTTAGTTAAGCTTTGCAGCTATAGTTTTACTTTTTGTTCGAGCAGAGCAGTACTGCTGCAGAAAAGTTTGTTTCATTTCACTCTCTACTTTGTGATCTTGTCTTCTTCCGGCAATCGGTTTGGGTCCTCTCTTTCGGCGCCTTTATTTTTGTTGGTCTCTAGCGAACTTTGTGCGAAAAATCAATCAAAGCACATCTCTTGTTTTCGTTCTCTTGCGGACTTTCGATTCGAGTTTCTTGGTATTTGTGCTCTTTGTTTTGGCACCTCTCCTAAAGTTTCGATGCTAGTATCTTTACTTCTTCATAGCATCCGTTGCTATCGGAGAAGAATTTCTTAAGTGGGTACTTTTGGGGGTCGATTTTTTTAAGACCGGACATTCACCCCCCTCTGTCGTCATTTCGGTCCTACAATTGGTATCAGAGCCGGTTAGCTCTTCTTCATAGATCTTAACCGTCTCAAAGAGCCATGGCAACAGATAAGTATTCCATCAAGCCGCCCATCTTTGATGGCTGGATTACCCTTCGGAAGAGCCGAATGGAAACATACATCCGTGCTCGGGGTATGCCATCCGCGGAAGGTGAAAATCAATTTGTTGTTCCCGCCGATGAGAACATCAATGCCGGAATATGGCGATGTTGAGGCAAATGCAAAGGCAAGGAACATCATCATTCGAGGATTGAGCGAAGCGAATTTGATCGCATCTCTCACCGTCGTCCGCTCACGACATCCGGGTGACCCTCGATGCATACCATGAGGCACCACCCGGATCAAGACGGTTCGACAGGACGGTTCAAGCGAATACTGAGAAATTCGAGATGCTTGTCGGCGAGTCCCTTGACGAGTGCTTTTCTCGCTTTCACAAGATTTTGAGCAACCTCCGAGCCGTCGGTCTCACATACTCCGACTCGGATAACACTCGACAAATGCTTTCAGACTCGATCTTGGTTTGGGAGATGAAGGTGACTACCATCAAGGATACCACGGACCTCTCGACCACGACTCTTGATGCGCTTTACTCGCGCCTCAAGACTCACGAGATTGACATAGTCTCGTCGGTCAAGTCTGTCGATGGCATTAGTCACCGATCCCGCTCGGATCTTCTTCTGGAGCCGATATGTGGATTCTCCCTTGCTGCTCTCTGTGACATAACTGATGATCAGTTAGAGCAACTTGCGGACGAATAGCTAGCCCTCCTAGCGCGTAGATTTTCTCATGCCTACAAGAGGAGGAGGGATGGTAAAAGAGGAGGTCTTGTGATTTGCTTCGAGTGTGGTGGCCCCAACCACATTCGGGCAAACTGCCCCAAGCTGGAGAAGGGCAAGAACGACTACGGCGGTTCGGGCAAGAACGACTACACCGACAAGAACCGCAACAACAAGACTCCAGCTCGGATGCAAGGCAAGAAGAAGTTCGCAACTTTGGGAAGGCCAAGAAGCTCTTCCACTGTCCTCACCGCCTTCGACGACCTCGACCTCGGCGAGGTGGAGGGATGGAGTAACGACGACGGACGGGGACCAAGAGCCCAAGGATGGCGGCAACGACTTCTCCGGCATGTGCTTCATGGCCCTTGAGGGCGAGATCAGCGACGGCGAGCTCTACTCCGACTCCGACGAGGTATGTCCCTCCTATGATCAACTCAATGAAGCTTTTCTTAAGTTAGGAGGATTTCATGCTAGATCTAGAGCTAGATGTAGCGAGTTGGAGAAGGAAGTAGATAGATTGTCACGGGAGCTTACTTCACTTATATCTGCTCCCTCCCGTGATGAATGTGATACATGCCCTGCTTTGCTTGGAGATATGGAGAAGTTAAGGACCTCGCATGATAGTTTGTCCTCTGAACTAGATATTGTTAAGGTGGAGAACATTAGTCTTCTTGCTGAGCTTGAGATGAGTAGGATAGCTCCTGTTTCATCTTCTACTATTGAGACTATTTCTTGCACCTCATGTGAGGATAAGGACAATGCTTTTAGAGGTCTTTATACCATGTTGCTCGATCTGCCCGAGATTTGTGAAAGTTGCAATAATTTGAAGATGAACCTAAAATGAGCAGATCATAAAATTGCTGAATTACAAGCTGTTCTACTTGAGCCTATTACTTCATGTGCAAATTGTCCCAAACTTACTGCTGAACTTGAATCTGTCTCCAAACAGTTTCAAAAATTTGTTGATGATAATAAGAAAATGGCTCAGTATGCTTCTAAGGATCCTGTTAGCTCACCATGCAAAAGCTGTGATAAACTAAAATCTAACTTGATTGCTTTGGATGAAAAATGTGTGAAGCTAACTAAGGACCTTCTAGAAAAATCACGTCATGCTTGTGCTTTCTGTGCTGAAGTGTTGGAAAAGGATAAGGACATGGTAAAGACGTTTAGGAAGAGTTACGAGAACCAAATGGCTAGGATTAGGGCTGCCCCCTGTGTGTCCTGCGAAGCCCTCAAGGTTGAGGTGGCCGTGCATAAGGATAAATATGCATGTGATATTCGCTCTTCTACTATTGGTTCTTCTCCTTCCTCTCCTCCTGTTGTCTCTTCTTCTTCTCCTTGCTCCTCTTGCACCTCTCTCTTTCGGGAGTGTCAGTACCTTATGAACACTCTCGAGAAATTTGTAGGAGGTAAGAAGAATCTCAATCTTATTCTAGACCAATCAAAAATTTGCAAGTTCAAACAGGGTCTAGGATATGATCTCCGTGAGGATGTGAGGAAACATCCACCTGTCGTGCTCAGACCCGTAGCCGCATGTGTGATTGAGGTCAAGCCCAAGAACAAGAAAGTTCAATTTAAATCGGGGGCTTTGTCCAAGGGATTTCGACGACAAGGTGATTTCACCGCAGCTTGGCCCCTCGGAAGCGGTATCATTGCACCTTCATCCGGAAGGATGGGCATTTGTTTGACCATTGCTTCAAGCGCGCCAAGATCGCGCGAAGAGACCGTGTTGAGTCTCTTAGGCGTATTCAGGGTCAGCCCCAGACCTTGAGTGCACCTAAGACCAACACGAGGTCTAGGTTTGCTACTGTTGGTAGCTTTGGGCAGCATCGAGGACTTGGTTCTTTCGAGTTTTCTGGTTTTCGTCCTCATGCTCCCTCTGGTCGTGACTTCCGCCGTTCTGAGGATAGATCTCGTTTTCCCCATCTAGATGCCTACCCGGCGTGATCGACTGCTGTTGGTGCACCGACTCGCTCGTCCGTAGCGATCGGACCCGAAGAATGACTTCAGTGTCCGCTCACGGATCTTCGCTTCTTTGAGCGACGGAGGCGTGGGGTAGATAGAGGTCGATCGTGCTTGACTACTTCATCGCTCGGCGTGTTATTCAAGATTGGGTGCCAAAATCACTCTTGATTTATCCCAAGATCGAGACTTTGCTCTCTTGTTGACTCGGGTTCGCGGGCGGGGAAGGAAAGGTTTGGCTTGTAGACTCCGGGTGTTCACGACACATGACCGGAGATTCCCGTTGGTTTTCTTCCCTTGCCCGTGCTCCAGGTGATGAGACGATCACCTTCGGAGACGCCTCTTCTGGGCGAGTCATCGCCAAAGGTCTTGTCTTGGCGTTAATGACTCATTTGTTTTAAAAGATGTTGCCTTGGTGAGTAAACGCATTACAATTTGCTTTCGGTTTCTCGACTTCGATGACGGTTTCGAGGTAAGTTTTAAGAAAACGCAAAATTGTTTATTCTTGAGTAGTCGGTTTGCGGATTTCGTCATGGGAGGATCTTTCGTGCTGATTTTATTGAGTCTTCTGGTGATCCTCTCCGGTGTTTGGTTGCTTCTGAGTCCCGCGACCTTTCCTTCTGGCATAGGAGACTTGGTCATATTGGATTTGACCATTTGACTCGAGTTAGCGGCCACGATCTCATTCGTGGTCTGCCGAAACTCAAGATAGTCAAAGATCTTGTTTGCGCTCCATGCCGGCACGACAAGATGGTTGCCGCTTCTCATCCTCGGTCCACATTACTTATGACCGATGCACCGGACACCGCTCCATATGGATACAGTTGGACCACCGAAAGTGCGATCGGCGGGAAGGAAGTGGTATGTTCTTGTCGTGTCGATGACTTCTCGAGGTATTCTTGGGTGTTTTCTTGGCCTTGAAGGATGAGACGTTTACATTTCGAGGTCTTTTCAAGAGGCTTTCGTTGAACTTCCGGTGCCTTACGAGCGATCCGCGATGACAATGGGACGGAGTTCAAGAATTCCTACTCGAAGGTTACGTGGTGAGACAGTGTAGAGCACCGCTCTTCTCCGCACGTCCACGCCAGAATGGCGTCGTGGAGAGGAAGAACCGCACTCAGGTCGAGATGGATGTGGCGATGCTCGATGAATACTCTACACCGCGAAGTTACGGTGAGGCTATAGCTACCGCGTGCCATGTCTCAAATCGAGTTTTTCTGAGGGCACACTTGCACCGCACTTCTTATGAGCTGAGATATGGGCGAAAGCCCAGCGTCTCTCATTTTCGTGTGTTTGGTTGCAAGTGCTTTATTTTGAAGTCCAGGAACCTAGATAAGTTCGAGTCACGCTCTTGTGATGGGATCTTTCTAGGCTACTCGACTTCCTCGCGGGCCTATAGGGCAGGCTGCGAGTCTAGTAAAATGGTAGAAACATGTGAGGTGACTTTCGATGAGGCCAGTCCGGGGACTAGGCCCGACATCTCGAGTTCTTTAGAGCGATCCGAGACCATCTTCGTGGATGATGAGGACGATGGAGACGAGGGTTGTCTACCTGATCCAGTCCCTCATCCACCCCTTGAGGTGCCTTCTTCCACCGCACCTCAAGGCGATCAGCCCATGCCTTCTGCTTCCTCTGGAGCTAGTGGCTCTGTTCCTACCTCGTCAGCTCATGAGGTAGAGGCCACTTCTTCATCTCATCCTGGACCTCCCAGACATATCCAAAAATCTCATCCTTCAGAGCAGATCATTGGAGACCTTTTTGAGCGAGTTACTCGCTCAAAATCTGACATGTCACTCTTTTGTCTCCATTCTGCCTTTGTTGCCTCCTTCGAGCCCAAAGACATTTGTCATGCTCTATCTGACGAGTCTTGGGTCAATGCCATGCATGAGGAGCTAGAGAGTTTCGAGAGAAACAAGGTTTGGACGCTTGTTGAGCCCCCTCGAGATCACAATATCATTGGAACCAAATGGGTGTTCAAGAACAAGCAAAGTGAGGATGGGGTAGTCATTCGAAACAAGGCTAGGCTGGTTGCAGGGGTACTCCTGTGTTGAGGGTCGGATTTCGAGGAGACCTTTGCCCTCGTAGCTCGTCTTGAGGCCATTAGAATTATGCTTGCCTTTGCAGCTTCTAAAGGTTTCAAGCTTTACCAGATGGACGTCAAGAGTGCCTTTCTCAATGGCTTCATTGAGGAAGAAGTCTATGTCAGACAACCTCCAGGTTTTGAGAACCCCAAATACCCTAGTCATGTCTTCAAGCTTTCCAAAGCGTTGTATGGACTTAAGCAAGCCCCTAGAGCTTGGTATGAGAGGCTTAAGTCCTATCTATTGAGACATGATTTTGAGATGGGTAAAGTTGACAAGACCTTGTTCATTCGCCGGCTTGGCAATGACCTTCTGCTCGTCCAAATTTATGTCGATGACATCATCTTTGGCGGCTCTTCTCATGCTCTAGTTTCACAGTTCTTGGATGTCATGAGCACCGAGTTTGAGATGAGCATGATGGGTGAGTTGACCTTCTTCCTTGGCTTCCAGATCAAACAGACTCGGGAGGGTACCTTCTTGCATCAAGGCAAGTACACCCGTGACCTCCTGAGACGTTTCGACATGAGTGATGGAAAGCCGGTGTCAACTCCGATGGTTTCTACTACCACTCTTGACCCGTATGAGGACGGCAAGCCGTTGATCAAAAAGAGTTCGATATGATTGGCTCTCTCTTGTACCTCACTGCCTCGAGACCAGACATACACTTCTCTATGTGTCTTTGTGCCGGGTTTCAGGCTTCTCCTCGCGTATCTCACCGCCAGGCGGTGAAGCGCATCTTTCGGTACCTTCGAGCTACCATTGACTATGGTATCGGTACTCTTCCTCATCCTGCTCATCCCTTAGAGCCTATTCGATGCGAGACTTTCTTGGTCAGAGGATAGATAGGAAGAGCACTTCGGCACCGCCGGTTCATTGGCACTTCTCTCGTTTCCGGTCCTCGAGGAAGCGGTCCGTGTTGCACACCCACTGCGAGGCCGAGCACGTTCTTTGCGGCCGATTCTTTGTAGCTGTGCTGGATGGTCTCGACTGCGGGATTTTGGGTTAGCTATCGACCGTGTTCCGCTCTTTTGCGATAACACGTCTGCAATTAGCATTGCCAAGAACCCAGTGCAGCATTCTCGGACCAAGCATATTGATATCAAATATCATTTTCTTCGAGACCATGTAGAGAAGGGTGACATCGTGCTCCAATTTGTGGAGAGTGACCACCAGTTGGCTGATATCTTCACCAAGCCTTTGGATAGCACGAGGTTTTCACTCATGGGAGAGCTTGGGGTGGTTTGTCCTTATGGACTGTTGTGAGGGGGAGCTTTGGGCTTTACTGCTTTATCATATTATTTATGCTTCTGTCTCCTTACTATTGCATTGCATATGGGTGCATTGGGTTTAGTCCTTCCAGCCTAGGTTAGAGTGGTTCTTTTGTCTAGTTGCTTAGACTTCTTACTCTTATCTTATGCTTTCTGGATGCTCTATTAGCTGTTTCTTATCTCACTAGATTGAGCTCACTCACTTCTTGCGATCTAGCGAGGGTCGGGCCACCTTCTGCAGACAGTGCGTGTTTGCTCTCTAGTGTGTGTTTTTACGGTCAGCTATTAGTCCTGGAGTCATATGGGGTAGATGAGAGTCAGTCTGAGCCATAGTATCCTCTATATCTTATCTATGCTTTAAGGACTGCCTTTCGTTGTTTTTCTTTGCCAGCTTCTCATTTTATTGCTTTGGTTCAGGGGGAGTTTATTTGGGAACTTCTAGATTTTAATGATGACATAACTCAACTTGAACTAAAAGTTGTATCTCAAGTTAAGGGGGAGCTAGATTTTCTTCACTTAATTTGTAACATAACTTAATGGAGCCTTGATTATTATCCTTTCATGACATGTTTTCATTATATTATATCTTGCCATGATTTATGCTCCATTGCTAATTTGATCATGATTTTATATGTGTAGTCAAGTCTTTGCCATGATAGGTTAATTAAAATGCTAAATTTTGACCTAATTCATGTCTTGTTCATATTTGAGACTAGTCAGCTTTGTGTTATCTTTTATGGTTCTTGCCATGTCAAATAGGTGAGTTGAGTCTTGAATCTTAGTTGAGCAATAGATTGAGCTATACAGCTTTCTTGATGACACATAAGTTAGTACAATCTATTAAAAGCAAAAGATATCTTCTCGTGCGAAAACCGATCTCACCAATTCTTTCTCATGAGACGGCTTGCCATTGCACAAGGCATGAACTCGGGGGTTTTGATGACCAAGATCATTTCCTTAAGCTTCTCGCTTGGAATGATCGCATAAGGCTTGAGGTCTAGCACATGACTGAATAAAAAGATGGTTGAAAACAACCATGTGATCTCTAAAGAAAAATGTCATTTGTGCTCAATTGCAAAATGTCAAAGTACTTAAACAAATGTATCATTCTTGAACAAATAGCACTCTAGTTTGCTCAACACTAGCTTCTTGATTCCATTTAGCTTATTGACATGGTTTGCATCATTTGTGGATATCATTAGCTAGACTAAAATCTTGTTTGACTTGACTTGCTAAGCACTTCAATTAAAATTCAGATTATACCTTATGTTGCTTAGCTTCTCTTTACATACTTAGTCATGATCTTTGTAGCATATTTGTATATTATGGCTTGATATAATGCATGATGGTCATTTTGGATAATTCTCATGGCTCTACATACTTAAAAATGATCAAATCGGCCTTTCATCCATTTTCATGACTTTTTCTCCTTCCTTCCATCTTGATGGGTTTATTGTCAAAAGGGGGAGAATAGTGGTAGAAAAAGCCACTTGGGAGCGTTGAGGAAAATTGTTCTTTCTTTTGCTCCTTCATCGACATGGTCATTAGCTTCACTCTTGCTTTTATGGACCATGTTAGATTCTTCAAACTCAACTTTGTGCTTTTTCGGTGTTTGTCAATATACTCATCAAGGGGGAGATTGAGAGACCATGTGGAGGTCATCCTATTGTGAGTGATGAGTAATTGACATCTGTTCTCAAAAGTCGAGTTTGAGTCGGTTTGTTCGGACCCAGACGTTGCTTGGTGCAACGGGCTCGGTCGGACTTTGATCAAGCTTAGTCGTATGGGTTAGGATGTATATTCTGATATTGCGACATGTTTGATCTTGTTTATGCTATTTACGCGTTCATGTATCGAGCGGTGTTATGTGACGTGTTTCTTGTCCATGTCTTGGCCGCAGGGCGCCGGCGGTGTCGTGGCGAGACACGGTGGACGGACTAGGCGCAGTGGCGCTGAGGTCAGAACGGTCGGGATGTTTCGAAGACGACGTGGACTCGAGGTGGTTGCGAGGCAAGGAGCGCGGAAGCTTCCCGGAAGGTGCAGGAGGGGCGAAATGGTGATTTCGCGAGGCTGCGCAAGCGGGAGCGAGCTCCGTTAGGGTTTAGCCGGCGTAACGGGTCGGAGACCCGTTAGCTAAGGGCTATAAATAGAGGTGAGGGGTTGCATACCCCTTTGAGGTTCACAAGTGTTTTTAGTGATAGTCTCAGCCGAGATGGTTCCCTATGCTATTTAGAGTGTTCTCAAAATTTTCATCCTGAGAAGCAGTGAGCATTTGATCAGTTTATCTTCTCATCTCCTGTCGTCCATGTTCATGTTTCTGCTACCCTCTTTTCAGAAATTTCAGTCTTTATTTTTGGGTCAGTCTGGTCTCTGCTGTGCCAATAGCATTAGGTGCCTTGTTTTCTCTTTTCACTTTGGCCAGAGAAGAGCTTTGCTAGTTCAAGCACTTTCACTCTCGACAGATTTCAAACTGTAGAAATCTTTCTCTCGGCTGCATGTTCTTTGTGTTCTCTTTTCCTTTTTCTCTGTTTTACTTTTGGCTTTCAGTTAAGCTTTGCAGCTATAGTTTTACTTTTTGTTCGGGCAGAGCAGTACTGCTGCAGAAAAGTTTGTTTCATTTCACTCTCTCGCCTGTGATCTTGTCTTCTTTCCGGCAATCAGTTTGGGTCTTCGCTTTACGGCGCCTTTATTTTTGTTGGTCTCTAGCGAACTTTGTGCGAAAAAATCAATCAAAGCACATCTCTTGTTTTCAGTTCTCTTGCAGACTTTCAGTTGAGAGTTTCTTCGGTATTTGTGCTCTTTGTTTTCGGCAGCCTCTCCTAAAGTTTCAGTGCTAGTATCTTTTACTTCTTCATAGCATCCGTTGCTATCGGAGAAGAATTTCTTAAGTGGGTACTTTTAGGGGTCGATTTTTTTAAGACCGACATTCACCCCCCCTCTGTCGTCATTTCGGTCCTACAGGCTTGGATGACCTTGTTCTCAAGAATAGGCCTACCTCAGTTCATCTACATTCTCTGATAATACTGTTGTATAGCAGAAAGCGGCCACAACGCAATCAGAGGATGCTGATGGACTGAAGGGGGCCTATTTTGGTGTTCGGTCAAAACTTATCATAGATCACCGGTCACGCTTCCCAATCGTGGGGAAAGCGGGCGGTTGGATTTCTGCTGATTGGCGCTTCCGGAACGTGGGAACAAGGGAGCTTTACATGCCCCTTCAGCGTTGCGCCGGCGTTCTCCTTCACTTGTCCACTGTCGGAGCCGGTTCGTCAAGGCGAAGCCCAGGGTGCATCTGACTTCGCTCCGTGGACATGCAGGCGAAGCGGGATGTGGAGTCGTGCTTCGTATATGAGGCCAAATCGAAGGGCCGAGTCAACCCTCAGAGACGAAGTCGAAGTGGTCTTCAGGAGTCGTCGTGCAGGATTAAAGTCGAGGTCGACTCCAGATTCGCCGTGCAGAGTCGAAGTCAAGGTGCAGCCAGGTGGCTCGTGGTTCAACGACAATGCTTTGATGATGCCTGGCGTGCGACGTGAACTGCATGACGTGACAGTACACGACTGGCGCGTCTTGTAGTGTCAACGGCCGCATGCTTTTTCCCGGTATGGTAGGACGTGTGGCTGCGCATGATTGGCGCGTCGTGCCTTGTAAAAAGGTCGTACGACCGCCTGTCCATTCTCAAGAAATCGGGCCACGCGGCGAGACGTGATTGGCGCATCGTGTGCTGTCAGGCTGTCGGGCGACTACACGTCTTCGGCTTCCACCGGTCGCGCTTCTCGATGGTGGGGAGGTGAGCGGTTTGGCTTCTATGGGTTGCGCTTACCGGCGGTGTGGGAGGTTAAGGGGTTTATATACCCCTTTGGCATCACGCCGGCGCTCTCATTCAGTTGCCTCCTGAACCCTTGCTCTCTTTGACTTGCGCACTATGTTCTCTTTTGCTGCCGCTATTCTCCACAAGCATCGTACTTCTTGCTGTTTAGCTCCCAGAGGGCAATGGTTCGTGGCGAGGAACGTGCTCACTGGGCCGGTGGTGGCTCCTCGTCCAGATGAATGTCATCGACCGAGGTGGAATACGCACTCATAGGGCGCGAGCCGTCGCTGGTGAACAAGCGGTGGGTAGCAGAGGGGACGATGGAGGGTCCATGCTCCCGCGTCCTAGGCCAAACCCTCGCGACGGAGGAGACGATCCGAACTCTACTACGCGAGGGGAAGCTGACGGACCGCCATGAGGTGCGCCTGCCCGCCAGCGATGAGACGGAGCCGCACCGGGAGGCGTCGGAGGCGATCGTCTTCGTCGCGTATTTTGAAGCCGGTCTTCGGGTCCCAGCGACCCTGATTGTTGGCAACATTTTGTGGACCTTCGGGCTGGAGCTGGCGCAAGTGACCCCAAACGCAATAGCCCGCATGGCTGTTTACAGCTGGGCGCTACGGACGGAGGCATGTTGGCCTAGCTCCTCGTTGTTCGCTTTCCTTCATGACGCACAATGCCAGCCGAAAAAGCTGGACGGAGAGGCGTTCTCCAACTTCGGCAGCGTTAACTTCATTCCGCAGCCCCAGTGCTCGCAGATCTTCCCTACCAATTCCACTCGGACAAAGTGGGAATCCAACTGGATGAGGCGGAGGTTTTACCTCCGTGTGGCGAATGGCAGTGGCTTCGAGTGCACCAGCCGGCCAATGTCATTCAACACCTCACCAAGTGTGACGATCAACGAAGAGGACAGGTGGAGAGCGCGTAGGCTTGTGGGGATCACCCTTCGATTCAACACGTGCGACCTTGTCGAGGAGTTCATCATGTACGGTGTGGTACCACTTGGCGAGGGGTGGCGCGTCCAGCCTGGTGGCCTCCGACGCGATGGTGTCCGGCCGTCTGTGTCCTCGCTGCCGAGGCCCTCCAACCATCGTAAGTTTCGCACAGAAGGTCTTCCGCCCCCCTTTTTTTTAAACTTTTTTTTCACCTTGACTGTAGGATTTGCCGTGGAAGACGCGGAGCGCGTGGTGGTCGTGTTTCTCGGGCCATACATGGCCAAGGAGCACGACCTGCGCGAAGCCACGACCGAGGCGGCGAAACTAGGGCGGATAAACAGGGTGTGCGAAGCTCTGGGTATCCCCGTACCGGAGCATGCCATTCCAAGCTCGGGCCGAGCTCGCCGTCGTGGTGGCGATGACAAGGGGAAGGGGTCCCTGGGCGGCCACTCCCGTCAACTCTGCTGGAGCCGAGGGTGCGACGGTCGCCGACTCCGACTCGATGAAGTATGTTGATTCGGACATTGAGGCAGGGGCGGCGGAGGCGGCTCCAGGCGAGGAGTCCCTGGGCGGCACCAAGGACCAAGGGTGCAGCGGACACCGGGAGGGCGGCGCCCCGCCGCGCCATTGCCGAGGCTGAGGAGTCCTTGGCCCAGTCTCCGAAAGCGAAGCGGCCTCGGACACGATCGCCCTCGCGGCGAGAGGGGTTTCATTGTGGCGACCAGTATCAGGGGCCTGTTGAAGTCTTACTCCGACACAAAGGCCACCTGGCCCGAGGAGCCGGCTGCCCAGCGACGCTGGAGTTCCCGCGGTTCCTTCCGAGGCCGAGGGGACACCCCGACGGACCCCACCGGTTGACGCCGATGGTAAGCTTGACTCCCACGTACGATCCTGTGAGGCTTCCTTAAAGTTCTCTGATCAGTCTTTCACTATTTGTGGAGAAACGGTCCCCCGGCCTTGGGCGACCCTCGAGAGATGGGGACATTCGGGAGGGCATTAGGCCCGGACCCTCGAGGGACGGAGACGTTTTGGGGGAGCATCGACAGTCGGTGCCCTCGAAATTGTCGCTACAGAGGCCATACGACCAACGTTGGTGGACTTCGTCCATCGGCCAGAGATGATGCGGGCTTGGCGGGGGCCGCAAACAATGCAGTCGTGAACTTGGATCACCAGGCGCTACTGACGTGCGGGTCGGAACTCCTGGAAGGCGCGCTAGAGGCCTCGGAGATGAGGGTGAGTGCTTGACTCGGTGATGTGCGCCATCGACTAGGCGTATGCTAATGACTGCGTTGTGCAGACCGTCGCCCTTGCTTGAGCCCTGCGTGCTACCAAAGAGGCCCTTCATTCTGCCAAAGAGGCCCACTCCGTCAAGGACGATCGCATCCAATTCCTGGAGACGGAGAGCGCGAAGGCGATCTCGGACGCCCGAGCACTCGTGGTAGAGGCACAGCGCACGGCTGCCGAGGAGCGCGACGGCAGCAATCTATCACTTCTCGACACATTCCTGGATGAAGTGTAATCTCATGTCGATATGTTTGCTGCGCCGATGAAATACGAGATTCTTCATTAGTGCAATTGCGGACTTGTTATCAACGAATAAGTTCACCGCATCATGTTTCTTGCCGGTCAATTCATCCAGCAGACTCCTGAGCGATAAGGCCTGGCTTGCCGCCGCTATTGCTGCCATGAATTCGGCTTCACATGATGACAAAGCGACTATTTTCTGCTTCTGAGAGTTCCAAGACACTAAACACCCATTGATGTAAAATGCCATACCTCTGGTGCTTTTCCTGTCATCATTATCTCCGGCCAAGTCACTATCTGTGTACCCGGTGATTGCTTCTGGATCCCTTCCTCTAGGATACACAAGACCATAGCTCATCAACCCCTTCACATATCGAAGGATTTGTTTGAGTGCTTTGTGATGCATTACAGTGGGCTTCTCCATGAATCTACCCAACACGCCGACTGCAAAAGACAAGTCTGGCAGGGTGTGTAGTAGACATCTAAGGCATCCAATTGCACTTCGGTACTGCGTGGCATCCACAGGTTCTCCTTCCGGATCCCTTTTCAGTTGTAACCTCAGCACCATGGGGATTTTTGTGGGATTGCAATCGATCATCCCAAACTTCGTAAGCAGTTCTTGGCATAAGCTTCTTGCTTGATCATGATGCTTTCTCCCCCTGTTTGACTTCGATCCCGAGATAGTAACTGAGTAAACCGAGGTTACTCATCTCAAATTCAGACATCATCTGTTGCTTGAATTTTTCAATCTCGTCCGAATCTTCTCCTGTCACAATGAGATCGTCAACGTAAACACCGACAATGACTTCTACCCGGTCTTTTCCCCTTGGGTACACAGTGTGTTCTTGTGCACATATTGCAAGGCCGAGTTGTTTCAAACTCTTGTCAAGTCGGGTGTTCCACGCCCGTGGTGCCTGCCAAAGCCCATATAGTGCTTTACTCAATTTGAGCATCAAATGTTCCTTGCTCTTCACCATGAATCCTTCTTGTTGAGCAACATATACTTCTTCCTCGAGTTCCCCGTTCAAGAAAGCAGACTTGACGTCGAGGTGGTGCACTTGCCAACAGCGATTTGCAGCAATGGCAAGGATGACTCGCACGGTGTCTAATCTCGCAACCGGTGCAAACACCTCTTCGAAGTCAATTCCTTGTCGTTGCACGTACCCTTTCGCGACTAGTCTTGCCTTGTGCTTGATCACCTCTCCGTTTTTTTTTCTTCAATTTGTAGACCCACTTGAGCCCAATCAGTTTGTGCCCAACCGGCAGCTCCGTGAGTGACCAAGTCCGATTTCTTTCAATGGACTAGATTTCGCTCACCATGGCATCTTCCCAGACCTTCTGTCCAGCAACTTTAAGGTAGCAGGATGGCTCCTCCATCTCTTCAAGTAGAACTTCCTCTTCCGTATCTTCATCATCAAACTGTAATCTCTGAGCATCTCTCATGATGTTGCTGATGTAACGATACCGGACAGGTCCTTCTTCAGCGCTGCTGCTTCCGCTTGGTATGGATACGGCCGAGTCCAGTATGACCGAACTTCTGCCGTGGTCGGACCGGCTTCTGCCGTTTTTGATAGGCATGGCTGAGTCCGGTCAAACCGGGTTTCCTTCTGACGTGACCGGTCATGCTGCCGTTGGTCCAGGGAGAAGTTTCACCGGTGGACTGGTGGTATACACCGGTGAAGAATCATCCGTGCACCCTACTGCTCGCGATCTGCTTCCGGGCGTAGCCTCACACTCTTGCGGAGTCGACAGGGGAGCCGGATGGAGGTGTGTTGCAAGTGTTTGTCCTCCTGCCGGGCCATTCCAGACGGAAAAAATTCTTCTCCCGTCAGCTCTGTGCTGGTTTGTCCCTCGATGATGAAGTCCGGTGTTTCACCGCCGCCTGTGCCTGCTCCTAGTGCCACTGCTGCTTCTCTTCAAACTTCACGTCACGGCTCACGTGAATTTTCCCACGCCGTGGATCAAATAGGCGATGCGCCTTGCAGCCGTCTTCGATGCCGAAGTATACCACCGCCTGGCTCTGATCATCCAATTTCTTCGGATGCGGCGTTGTCACCTTCACGTATGCCGTGCAGCCGAAGACGCAGAGATGCGCTAGATATGGCTTTCTGCCATTCCAAGCTTCAAACGGAGTGCATTCACCAAGCGCTTTTGTCGGCAGCCAATTTAGCAAATGCACTGCGTGCCGCACCGCCTCCCCCCAGAACTTTCCCGGCATGCCCATGCTTTTGAGAAGCGACCTCGCCATTGCCGTCAAGCTTCTGTTCCTCCGCTCTACCACGCCGTTTTGTTGTGGCGTGTAGGGTGTCGTAAGCTGCCGTTCGATCCCAGCCTCTTCGCAGACTCGGTTGAACTCAGTTGATAAGAATTCACCTCCGCGATCAATCCTGATCATCTTGATTCGCCGATCGCTCGCGTTCTCAACCTGCACCCGGAACTTTCTGAACACCGTAGAGGCTTGATCATTCGTCTTGATCATGAACAGCCACATCCTCCTCGAGTAATCGTCCACGATTAGCAAGAAGTAGCTGTTTCCGGCGATGCTTGAAGGAGCGATCGGTCCGTAGAGATCTGCATGTAGCAATTCGAGAGGCTTCTCTGCTCTGTATACTGCTGCTGCTGGGAATGGCTGCCTTGACTGCTTTGCCACAAGACACCATTGGCACAGCTGATTTGGATGCGTAAGAGATGGAACACACACTGCCATCCCCTTATCAACTAGCTGCTTCATGGCCTGAAAGTTGACGTGGCCGAGTCTTGCGTGCCATAGCCACGCTGGGTCTTCGAGGTTCGCCAGGAGACAAACTGCCTCCACTTGGTGTAGCTCGATTTTGTAAAGACGATTTGCAGTGCATCTCACTTGCATAAGCAATATTGCTTGCCGCTTGTCGAACACCTCCAAAACATCTTCATCGAGAATCACCTTATGGCCTGTTTCAGTCAACTGCCCAAGGCTCACAATGTTGCTTTGGAGCCTCGGGATGTAGTACACCTCCTGGAGCAGCCATTGGTCTCCATTTCTGCAGCCGAATAGAACCGAGCCTTTACCCATGATTTGCACCGTTGAGTTGTCACCGAACTTCACTCTGCCAGTGAAGCTCTCGTCCACTCGTGGAACCGCCTTTCGCGGTCATATGGTTGCTTGCCCCATTGTCGAGTACCGACTTGACTGGGGGCAACCTTCGTCTCCGGCATTGCTTCGTCTTCGTTTAACAAAGACGACCTCCTTGTTCTTCTTGCTCCCGCCCGATTCTTCCGAGATCGTGAGTAGCGGCGCAGTTCGATGTTCTCTGCGCGTGAGATTGGCCTCTTCCCTTTCTTGACGCCGACACTCGATTTATAGTGCCCCGGCTTGTCTCAGTTGAATCAACGAATATGGCTTTT
Source organism: Bonia amplexicaulis (assembly GCA_036346245.1). NCBI lineage: Eukaryota > Viridiplantae > Streptophyta > Magnoliopsida > Poales > Poaceae > Bonia > Bonia amplexicaulis. The sequence continues at coordinate 16,094,033 of CM070754.1, read as the reverse complement.
ATCACGACCACAGCCGCTTGAGCCAATCGCGTCGTCTTTGCTTGACGCTCCGCCATGATCGCCTCTGCCATGCCCCCTGCCGTGTCCTCATCCACCTCTACCGTGATCGTTGTTTTCTGCGAGCCGTGGTATTTGGTCTTGCTTGACGAAGATCGCCGGCCTCATTCTTCTGCCGCGCCTGCCACTCGGCCTGAGTGAGCGTAAGTCGGATGTCGCCGCTTCGCTTCCGCCCGGACATTCGTGCGCGCGTCCGTTCTTCATATGCCTTCAACCGTCCCATCGCTTCCTCGAACATCATCGTCTTGATGTCGTAGAATTGTTTGATCCCGGCTATTATGCTTAGGAAGCGGTCTGGCACGGTGTCGAGCAACTTCTTGACCATTGCGGCATCATCGAGTGTTTCTCTGAGGTTTGCATACTTGACAGACATGGCGTTGAGTCTTCTGGCATACTGGTCCAAGCTCTCTCCCTCCTGCATGCGCATGGCGTCGAAGTCGCTCTTCAACGTCTGCAACCATGCGTTCTTGACGCGATTTGCGCCAACGAACCGGGTTTTGAGACAGTCCCAGACTTCCTTCGCCGTTTTCTTCCTAGCCACCTGCATCAAGAGGTCTTCTGGGAGCGTTTGGAGAAGATGCGACCTCGCCTTCTTGTCCTTATTCGTGTCGACGACCTCCCCAGCCGCCGGCTCGATCGCTTCCCAGACACCTTGATCTTCCATCATTTCTTGCACCCGGATCACCCAACAGGTGTAGTTGGTCGCCATGAGCTGCGGGTAGGAAAACATCCCACCGCCGCTCTCTCGTGCCGCCTCGCCGTGAACAACTATTGATATTGATCTGAATGTCGAACCGTAGCTCTGGTACCAGATTGAAGGCCTAAAAACTTCAGACCAACATCGTCAGACCTGAAACAGGCGCAGGTGGTGCACGTCCTGCTGCGGCCGGTCGTCGCCGTCGACGGCCAGTGCTAGTACCAGCATTATAACTAGAGAAGCCGCAGAGAGAAACTTGTTGCAGCACGCCATGAGATCGATCGAGCTAGCTAGTTAGATCGCTTATCCTGAGCTTAGTTAGTTGCTGTGTTGTGCTAAGCATGCAGAACTGTTATAGAGGTCGATCGGAGACCAGGCGTCATGCATAGTTTGTTGTTGTTACGCATGCAGCACGTGCTTGCTTAAATTGGTAAAATGCATGATGACAGCTGTGGTGATAGCGATCGATAAAAAAACAGGCACATGATTTCAACGTATCAAGTTATGGTGGTCATCCATCAAGTTGAAAACGCACTCGGGGACTGGGTAACAACCGACGGCGATACTTGGTAACTGTCAGTAAAGATGGCACAACTTCAGGTGGATGTTGGAGAGATGCTAATTATCTTGAGAAAAATTTGTTAGAAACCTGGGCCTAAGCCTGCAAGCCTGATCTATGATGGACGTCTCACCACTTAGTCTAGAAATAGGATTCCAATCATTGTAATTTATATCTTTGGAGGAGAAAGTAACAAAGGAAAGGAAAAGGAGTTCCCCCATTTCTTATGTTAAATCTATTATTTTTTTACATTATTCTGTGATTGATCAATCTTCTTTCTAGAAGGAATAGCTCGGATTGGACTCGCCAACGATGGTTTCTCAATATGTTATCAGCACGAATTACTTTGGTGGATCAAAGGTAATTATCGAAGCACTTGTAGATTGAATTGCCTACCTAGATCTCTTTAAATTTCTGTAAATTTTGCTTTCTAGATTATTATTCTATGGTGTAAATCCACTGCAATATACCGCGAGCTAACTTGAAGTCGCCAGTCAAGCCAATCGGTAAGTTTGCAAAAAAGAGTAGATGTTGATTACACTGTAAATTGAAAAAAGAAAAAAACCATGCCACGCCACCTGTATGCAGCGACGACTGCCATTGCCTCCTGCACACGATACCCTCCGGCAACACACAAGCCACCCTCAGCAGCACCTCCGCTCGCACGCGCAGTCATGCTGTCGTCGCCGTCTCCCACATGAGATGCCACCACCGCTCGGCTTTGGGCGTAGCTGTTGTTGCCGTCTCCTAGATGAGGCATCGCCGTTGCACGGCCATGGGTGCGGCCGTCGCCCGTTAGCCTCTCACACAAATCCCGGGCACCGCCTGCTCACCTCTCGCATAAGGCGCGCACGGCCCTGAGGCTGACCCGACGCTATCTCGCATGGCTGCCACTGCCTGGCTCGTGCAAGTCGCTGCTGCCCGCCTCCTGGCCACTGCCGCGTTGCGCCCCTGCACGCGCCGCTGGCTCCTGGCACGCTCGACACCACCACATGAACAGGGGGTAGGGAAACCCTACCCCCTCCTTTTGAGTCTGCTGGCATGGGTGGAATAGGTTGGGGAAAAAGAAAAAAATGGGCCCGATCGGATGGAGAAGAAAAGAAAAAAGGGAAAGGGGTGCAACACCTGAATTTTGCAAAAAAGCCCTTGAAAAATTGGCAAATTCTCTCACAACTAAAAATTAGCGGATCAGCCCTTGAAAATTATAGAATTACTGAAAATTCATTTTCTAGCATAAAGGGTCTTAGGAATTCAAATTTTGAGTTGTTTTTAGCATCTGAAGCATGTTTAGTACTATTGTTATTATTTTCTATGTTTTCCTGTATTTATTGACTATTTTGATTAATCGTAATTTTTAAATTGCCTTTAATCATGAAAATTATCAATAGAATTATAGAAAATGCATAGAAAATTTTGGAACGTTATGAAAACCGTTTGTACCACTGTCCAATTTATTTCATCCAATGGTCGGGCGATTGAATCTCGTCGCCCGACCATTGTGACAACTCAGAGTCGCCCACCCATAGGGCGACTGCAAACAGGATCCCGTGAATTTCGTATATTATAACTGGAATATAATTTATTGCATTTGTAATAAAAAATTTATGATCGTTGTATGTTATTGGAGCATAAAAAAATTGTAAAACTTTTTTTAAGATCGATTGAACTTATAATGAACGGTAAGTACGATGGTAAGTGATATTATGATGTTACCGGGAATTCCACAGAGGAAAATTGGTATGTTAGTATTGTTGGATGACTTGCTATAGAAATAATTGAATGCGAAAAGACGAGGAAATAAGCTTGTCTAAATTTAAATAAACTTCATAATACAGTTGAGAGTAATATGACGTGTACTTTTTGATTACATGTATAACATAGAGCATCATGTGCGACTAACAAATCTAACTGCTCGTACGACCTATTGTGTGGACCGGGGCTATTTTTCCTTCCTTGCCAGCTTGGCGTTGAACTCATCGACGACCTCTTTTGCCTTGGTCGTCATTTTCCTCTTTGTCTCACGCTCCCTCTCGCAAGCCTCCCGCTCCCCATGCATGCACGCCTCGAGGTGAGCTTTCGTCTCGCATTGTATACGTAGGGTTTGCTCGTCCTTGCGGCACTCCTCCTGGATCTCGGAGAACCTTGTGACATTCCATTCCTCGAAGTCGAGGGCCCACTGGTCCTCTGGGTGGATCTCAAGATCGATCCATTTGTGGTAGCCACATAGGGGTTCCGGGGATTGCGAATACAGGGAGAGGTTGTTAGTGCATACTTTGAAGGAGAAAAGGTAGAGGAAAATAGTGCACCTAGTCCTTACCGGCTGGCGATAGATTGCGGTGTCTAGATGGCGGTCGGGATAGTCATTGGAGTAGTTTGCGCAACCCTAGTAACACATACCTAGGCTGAGGCGGTGCTTAGACTTGAAGAACTTGCACGGGTCCCGGCACCAACAAAGGGGGGCATCTCCCCCTCTGGTGGGTGTTGTGGCGAACGCTCGGTAGGAACGTTCTGAATGGGGTTGTTGTTACGAGGTGCGTCATTGCGGGGAGCTGACCTCGTAGTACACTGGGCTTGTTCTGCTCGGGCCATAGCAGCCCTTGCTTTCTCATCGTGGGCGGCAGCTGACCGTACTAGGTCGCGGTTCTCCTCCCATTGCTTCATCATCTTTTCACATTGCTTCTTCTGCCTCTTGTCCATCCCGGTGTGGTGAAACAAGCGCGGGTGTAGTGTGGGGTTTGCTTGTGCAGTATTCTCTGAGAAATCTCTTTGACCTCCTTTTATAGACCCCCTTGCCTTCTTGGTACACGAACATGCATGTGTGGTCCCGACACTAGCAAAGCTACCAAGTGTGGTATTGTGGCCACGTGAAACTGCCTAGTCGGGTATTTGGACTGCAAAAAGCTACACCCTTTAGTCTTCTCGCTGCGCAAAGCTAGGCTATGAGGTCTTGTCGCTGCACAATGATGTCTGTCTGATCTTGTCACTGTGGAACCATGTGTCATAGGGGTGGAACCAAGATTTAGAAATAAGAGGGATCCATACAACCTATATCCTATAATTACTTTTGATGAGAGCGCTAAATACACTAATGATAACAAAAAAATTTAAATATAAAATGCTATAGTGCAAATTTATCCAACATTGAGGGTGATCTGGCCCTTGGAAGCACCCCCTCCCTAGTGGGTCATTGGTACGCATGCAGCACATGCTTGCTTAAATTGGAAAAATGCATGACGACAGCCGTGGTGACAGCGATCGATAAACAAACAGGCACATGATTTCAACGTATCGAGTTATGGTGTCATCCATCAAGTTGAAAACGCCCTCGGGGACTTGATAACAACCGACGGCGAAACTTGGTAACTGTCAGTAAAGATGGCATAGCTTCAGGTGGATGCTGGAGAGATGCTAATTATCTTGGGAAAAATGCAAATGCCCCTCAAAAGTTGGTCGGAGTTTGATTTATGGCTACAGGTACTTTTGTGACAAGTTTCCCACTACAAGTGCAGGGTCGTTTGGAACGCCCAGGAAACCTCTTTTCGCTTGACTAGATTGTTTTTGTTGGGAAAGCACCAAAGGATCTACATGCCTAAACTCCATACGACCACTTCGCAGTTTCTACGACTATATGGTGAAATCTGAGGACAGGAAGAACAACTCGCTCTCGATCACTCTGTTATCGGATGGAGAACAGAGCAGACTTGAGTTACCCGTGGACGCACACCACACGGGGAAGTCGAACGAACAGGCACGAAAGAAATTTTCTCGACGCGAACACAACTTGCGTCGCTTTTCCTTTTTCTCTGCTTATTCGACTTACTCAGCTCTTACAGATTACATTGTGTATATTTATAAATCGGGCCTCAAAGCACTCAACTGCTCCACCGCTCGCCCATGCTCCGTCGTCTACCCGTGCTCTTCTCTGAGCGCTGACGACTGCTACAGTGCCTACCAACCGCAACCGCTATCCATACTAAGCAGAGCACTGACGACTGCTACAATGACCACCGTATGCTACAATGGCCACCGACCATTACAAAAGTTAGTCATAGTCGACCACACACATGCTTGTCGACTAGCTACGACCACACTGGTCGTAACGACCATGAACAAACTGGTCATCTACGACTACACAAACCAGTCATCTACGACCACACCTGGTCGTAGCAATCACACACAACGTGGTCGTAATCGACAACAGACAATGTGGTCGTGACCGATCACACACAATGTGACCTGACCACAGACAATGTGGTTGTGACCGACCACAGACAATGTGGTCTTGTCCGACCACACACATCGTGGTCGTCATTGACCACAGACAATGTGGTCGTGACCAACCACACACAACATGGTCGTATCCGACCACTCATAAGTGACACGACACTGGTCGTTATGACCACACACAACGTGGTCATAACCGACCACTCACACAAAGGCTACGACATGTAGAATTATTTAGATTTATTTGTTGATTTCTTGTTTTGTGCGTAGAATTTGATGTAATCAACAAAATTGCCATCCAACAGGAAGAAACCCTTGTCATAGTTAATGAAGGAAGTCTCCTTTGATTATCTTGTACCCATGTTTATAAAAATTATTTATTGTTTTAAAATTTAAATGCATTGCAATGTCACATAAAATGATCTAGAAACAAGATATTTAAACCCATGTAACAGTTGATGGATCATGCATTATTATTGATATTGAAATTTTTCATGCATTCTAGAAAATTTGAATTCAGTTAAAACTGCTAAGTCATAGGAATTTCTATTATCTGGAATTATCAACTAAAACATTTGGCAAAATAAAACAATCCGAACCATTCCTTGATAAACCATGTGTCTGTATATTTGCATATTGTGTGTTGGCTCGCTGAGCATGATTGTTTGTGCTCACGCTCACATAATAAAATTAGAAGCAAGTGAACAAGATCACTGTGCCTACGATGACACACTCGATCCAGACAGAGGAGCTAGGGAACTAGGACGATCTCTCAGGGTTTTCTTGTCCAAACTAGGCAGACTCCATATATTATCTAAGCTTAGGTAATATCTGCCGTTCACATCTATCCCCTTCCCCTCAGTCGCTTGCCTGAGGATAGTTATGGTCCTATTTTGCTTACTGCTTCCGCTTCCGTATTTTGTATTGTAAATATTTGGCCTAATCAGACTCTATGTAAGCTGCTACCCGACGTGATGTATTTGAGCTTTGTTATGTATCTGTCAGTAATGAGTACTATCTACTGATGCCTATAGTGTGATAGAATAACAGAGAATTCTGGAATGCAAAACAATACACAACCGCTCCATTTTACTATTTAAACTTTGTATGTATTACAATATTTGCTATGATTTAAACGATACTAATTAGAGACACGTGCGTTGCAACGGAGTTATAAAAATAATGAGACAGAACTTACTATCTGGCCAACTTCACATATCAAACATTGGAGAGTAAGCGACAGAGAGAGAAGGGTGATCAGAATGCGCGAGGAGATGGGAAAAGTGGAAGGGGTGGGCGGTTGTATCCTAAGAGAGAGAGAGGAGGAGAGAGACGAATAGTCCAGATCAAATTGGATGGTGAGAAGAGAGGAGGGAGAATGGACCAACCACCACTCACACTTTTATCATTACTATTATAAAAGAACGAGTTGGTGGTTGTATGTCCATTCTCCCCCAACCGCTCTATTTCTTTAACTTCTCATCATTCTTCACTTTCCAACCGATCAGAGCAACTCTATTCTATAACTATATATTTAATGAGTTCCGTTGCAACGTACAGGTACATAATAATAGTAAAGATATGAGATGATTCAGCAATGTATCTGTCAGTAATGAGTACTATCTACTGATTCTAGTTGGATACTGATTCCTATAGTTCCATAGAATCAGAATTCTGGAATGCAAAACAATACACAACCGCTCCATTTTACTATATGCTTGTCATAATGAATGAATTGTTTTTAGAGTTTCAGTTGGTGTTGTTCGAAGGCAGGGATGTGTCTGTTTTGGTTTAATAAAAAAGGGCCCAAACGGGTTTGAACCGATGACCTCTCGATCTGCAGTCAAATGCGTTTTTGATAAATTAATCGTTATTTGATATGTCAATCGAAAGGTTACTTAGTTTGGAACATGAGCAGATAACAAGTTTGGCCCCCCTACAGCCACTCAATCATTAAAATGATTAGCTTCCAGCGGCAATACCTCCGCTACCATGTAATATAACAATTAAGGGCATCATGGTATCATTCAGTATGCCCTTAGCAAGCTGCGCTCCAAGGAGTTATAACTGAAATTTTCACGTATGGACTGAACAAGGCTGGAAATATGTAGCATTTATTAGAGCCTACAACTAGATAGATGATCTTTCATTCTGCCGATTGAGGTGGAGTTCAATACCAAAATCTCCTGAGAACAAGACTGAAGATAGTGTTATTTGTATGTATAAGTATTGTAGCATATGGAGTCCTTCCAAATTGATCTGCTTATTCGTGTGCAAACAGGACAGAAGAATTGGCCCAAGCCATACCATGACCTTATCCTTGTTAATAAATTATCCATAATTTTTTCAAACTGCCAACGGGGGCAGTTTGATCATGGATTATTTTGCTTTTGGGTACTACTGTTTATTTCACGCTTCTGACTTCAACCTACCTAGTTTTTTTTCGTAGGTCTGTCACTGGACTTCGTCCTACCTAGATTTTTTTTCCTCTGTTGATCCTGCTTCTCACCCACTTGTAAAGTTTAGGTGAAGTGGCAAAATCATTTCCAGGACCTCATGGTTCACAGTATCTGAAGATGTGCCGGCAGCGGCGAGTTAAATGGAGGATTGTGCATCTGTTGTGCATAATGTAGTTTCTGTTTATACCATTTCCGCTGGCTAGCTACCATAATCAACTGCTATTCTTACGCTACCAAGGGATCTCATTCTTGTAAGTATTTAATATATCTGTGGACATTGATCATTTCATTATCAAGTCAGAAAGAACTCTGTAGCTGAAGACCCTTCAAAATGCACATACTGTTTATTTCTCAATTCTTGAAATTATTCTTGAAAGTGGTTAACGTGTTGCTATTCATGAAGGTATTGGTGCAGAAAAATCAGAAACTTCATTCCCAGATAGTTTTAGTCCATATCTGTTCATAAATATGGACCGTCTGCTTTGGCTCCACTGCTGTTTCCAGGAAGCCCAGGACTACAACACAAGATGTACCCACCAACTGTTCAGGCTGGAAAGCTTGCTCGTGCTAATCTTCTTTGATTATTCTCTCCTTGAATTATTATGTTTTGAGGTGTAAAGAAATTCCAGCCGATTGTCAATGCATTTGCTTTGGATCCTATTCCATTCCCCACATGCGCATTCAAAAGCATATTTTGCATAATTGCTGCCTGCCCATTCTTTTCAACATACATTTCTATTTCAAGTTCAACATTCTGATATTCACAAAAAAAAAGATAAGGAAAGTTCAACATTCTGACGTGGATATATCATAACAAATTGACAGTGGTCACTTCTTCCCTTGTGTCTGCCTTTCTTGTAGGTAGAAATGCAGGGTTGCTTCTGCTATGCATCTTCGTCCTTCATTAGTTCATCAGCAAAGTGGTTTAGGTATACATCAGCTGTCTCCCAACAGCTTCACTATGAAGATAGTAGACATCAGTCGCGTAACGCATCACAGTTAGATGCTTAAATTTTTATGGTATCAGAGCCAATTGGACTTACCGACGTGACCATGTGTCTATCTAGTGCAAGAAACAGTCCAGGAGGTAGTCTCCAGGAATATGCAATGCAACCTTCGCAACACGGCAAAATAGCCCATCCACTAACGCCAATGGAGCGAGCCATGGTGTGCCTGGGCATCTTACTCATGGAAGATAACTCCTGCGTCAGGACGTTCTTGCGATATTTATTATTAATCAATTAAACATCTGCCAAGCCAGGACAGTAAAAATGACGCTCTCTTGCGACCAGATATAGGGCATGTTTGGTAACGACTGCGACTTATGGCTTTTGGCTGAAATTTTTGAATTTTGATTGTTTACGGTACAGATTACGGAAAGAGATACAAACTTGCGATTTTGAATGGTACAGATATTGAACTTTTAATGTGTATATTGTTTAACTCGTAGACCCCGTCTTGAGAAAATACTCCGTTTGAAAGTTAGGTACTGTAGCAAAAATCAAATATCATCAGCTTTAAAGGAAAAGAATAGGACCTTATATATAGTAGTGTGGCCTTCTGTAACCGGAGGGGCTCAGCAAACACCACATGCGCAAACTTCCATCACATAAGGATTGAATTGAAGCTTTCAGTAATCCAGTCATAGAAAAAAGGTTAATCACTAGGAACCCATCGTCCACGTGAACAACACCAAAGCACTACGCTTTCCAGCATGCCCGTTCCTGCACACAATTTAGGGAAAGAATATATGCTCATGATCGACTCAACCCATTCATGCAAAGCGTAAAGCCAGCAGCCAGGGAATAATCATCGTCTCCGCGCCACCGCCGATGTGTCCGGCCGATTCGGTCTCACCGGCCGTCGCCTTAACCGGCGCCTTCCAAGCCCCATCCACCCACGAGACCACGAAGCATAAGCCATGGCGTTGCAACGCCCATCCTGCCCTTATAAATACACACGCACACACCGACATCGTGTCGTATAACACAGCCTATCCTGTAGCAAATTTTCTCGTCAGGTCGCCTTCACGAGTGCTCCTGCTCCTGCCTGCGTCTACTTTCCCCCGTCTCTGTTCACCTGCTGCTCCTCGTCAAGAGCAGGAGGCGCGCAAGGATGAGTAGCGATCCTAGGTACGCCCACCCTTACCCTGCACAAGGTACGTACCAGCTGCCGCTGATCGCTAGTTTCTTCTACTCAGGTTGAATCAACATCAAACAGCAGATGATTTCCTGCTGGAATTAATGAATTCTCCCTATGTGTGCAGTGCTGATCCTTTTTTGCCTGTGCTGCTCTTGATAATTCAGGCTACTACCAGGGCCCGTACCAGGGGCCTCCGGTGATGGCGCCGCCACGGTACCAGTACGCGCCGCCGCCGCCGCGCCGGGAGCCGGGGTTTCTTGAGGGCTGGTATATATACATATGCACCAAGGCCTTGCTCACACTCGAGTAATTTCACAGATTTCTTCGTTAACTCTTGGTGGCCGGGTTTGTTTTTTTTTTTCCAGCCTTGCCGCGCTGTGCTGCTGCTGCCTCATCGACGAGTGCTGCTGCGACCCGTCCGTCGTATTCGTCACCTGAACTCGTAATAACGAGTGTTTGATGATTGGAACTTGTCTCACACTAGTCTCTAGGATTCAATAGGCTTGTGTATGTATGTACAAGCTCATGGCGCGGTTGATGAGTTGTTTACCTGCTGCTCCTCTTTTTATTTTTTGTTTTTACTTTTGACTTTAAGTTGTTGCTATGGTTTTTTACCTCTCAAGTGGATTGGCTTGTGTTGTTACCGACTTGAGTGACTCTGTCACTGCAGTTGTGTAAGGGTAGGCTGGTAGCTATATATATGCTTTGTGACGAATTGTACTAAGCAACTGGAGCACCATAGTACCTGCAGAGAAAGTAACTGCAATGATGATCGAAGCGTTCTTTTGAGCAGCGATTTATAATTGGGAGTGGCTATTGCAGAGGTGATTGTAATTTTTTTATCTCTCAGACACTTGAAGTTGTACTCTTAATCAATTAAAATTACAGCTGATTTTTTTGGAGGGAGCTGCAATTTCAGTTGATTGAGAGTGCAACTAAGTGTAACTTTAGTTGCACTCTGAATCACCTGAAGTTGCAGCTGTTTTTTTGGAGAGGGTTGCAATTTTAGTTGATTGAAAGTACAACTTCAAGTGACTGAGAGATAAAAAAAAATTTCAGTCATCTTTGCAATAGCAAAACCGTTTATAATTTTGATTATGATTTATGAATTTAATGGATAGTGGTTATTGAAAAAAAATAAAAAAGAATGCCCCGATATCCTCTACTAACCACTGTAGGAGTTTGTGTGGTCGCCTTGGCACAGAATATTTACGGGCTGCTCTTTTTGAAATGATGTGAAACGAATCAGAGCGGGAATCTGCGAAAGGATGGAAAAGACAGGAGTAAAGCGACGGGTAGATTTTATTTTTATGCATCCCTCTTGCAGGACATGATTCGGAAAGAGAGGGCCTCCTCGAGGCTGGCAATTTGGTTTGTCTCTACTCTGAAAAATACTAAATTGGTCCTGCAAGGGGCAATAAGACATGGGTCCTCACATGTCCCCTTCCTCTTCACACAGAAAGCGCGTGGAGTGATGGATTGATGCACGTGGATACATGTTATTATTATCTGAAGGAATTGAAGTCGCAGGCATGATATTGATATATAGGAGATTGACACTAGGCATTGAGCTCCACTGGATTACGTGGATTGGCGTATGCATGCCAATCCACTTGGCATTATAGGGCGGTTTGCTCCTAAACTTTGTACTAATATACTCCTGAATTGCTCTCGGATTTTGATCTTGAAATTACGCATATTTATATGGATTTGCTCCTGGATTTGTATTAATCCGCTTCTCAAATCAACATAATTTTTCTCTCAAATTGATCTCTAATTTGAAATTGAATTTACACATGTCTGTACGGATTTGCTCCTAAATATGCAATATCTTGCTCTCCAAATTTACACCAACTTATTCTCGAATTGCTCTTAAATTTGCTTTAGAATTGTAAAGATTTGCCATAAATTAGTCTAATTTGTTTTTCAGATTATATAAAAAAACATGTGCTTAGGCTCACTCCATGCGCAAGAGTCGACGCATGGCTTTCTTTTCTTTGGCACGTGGGGCGTTGGACAGATAACAGAAGATGAGAAACGTGCCTGTTTGTCATGTAGCTATATTTAGGTGTGTGTGCGCGCGCGGAACACCTAAGAAAACGCATGGCCAACATGTGGTGGCGTCCTTTTTTCAAATGGAAGGGCAAACGTGTCGGTATAAGCAAGAGTTTATGTGGCTACGTACAAGAACTACCCCCTATCTGTTGCCTCGATCGATCTATGGGAAATGGCCTTTTGCCTTGCTATGGTCGTGTTTTTTTCAGCTTCTAAAAACTGCTTTTCGGTTTTTTACAGTAATTAATTTTTAAACGGAGTACTTTTTTAAGATAGGGTCTACTAGTTAATTATAGTACGTATTTTACTGATTTCATTTATATTGACAAAAATCGCACGTAAGTTTTTGTTATTCTATAATCTCTTGTACAAACAGTCCAAAAGTCACAAACCACAGCCAAAAACCACAAGTCACATCCAAAAAGAACAGACCCTGTATCTCTATACTACGTACGGGGAAAAGTAAGGAAAAAACATGTTCCATTTGTTCCGACGGAACACTATTGATAATTGGTCAAAATATCGGTCTTATAAGTCTTGGTATATGGAGACTACTGCGTTTCTTGCGCGTGGAGACCAATCACCGCTTCCTGAGTTTTTCTTTTTTTTTTTTTTTTTTTTTGCTCTCATACGTCAACGAGAGCACGAGACCAATCACTCCCTGAGTTTTTTTCCCGTCGTGACACGTTTGCCGAACGTATTAGCGAGAATTGCTCTTGTCGCATAGAATTTACAGAAATGACATATATTTATATGGTTACCGTATGATTTTTTTTAATGAACCGACACGTACGTAAAACCACACGAGGATCGTGCGGGGCTGCCGCACGATCACTATACGGATGAGTTCGATGCTAACGTACGGATGGGATCGGTGCCGTACGGCCGTCGTGTACGGATGAGATTGTAGCCAGCACCAATAGGTTCTGTAAAATCCTCCACTCTAGTTGTTGGTGAGCTCTACCTAATTTCTTGAGCTAGCCTTGGGCATGCATTGTTTGCATTGGCTACCTTTTTTTCTGGAAAATTCTCTTCCACGGTGTGATTAAATATTAACTCCTAAGATAACTATAAAATCTTACATTGATTCATAGTGACAAAACCTAATTTCAAACATCAGTTCATAGTGGCAGAGCCTAATTCAGATATATGCATGAAATAGTCATTGTTACAATTTCTATTGCAGGACTCATATACAATATACAATTGGCAATGTTCCAACTTGGCAAAGCCAAACCAGAGAAAGGGGTTTCGACGCCACGTTTCTCAACTTTCTTTAACCTTTAATAAAAATAAATTTCTTATTTTGATATGATTTTGGCACAAATAGTAAAAATATTTTGAAATATATAGCCACGAGTTAGCGACTAGTAATTATAATGGGACATACAATGCCTCCTTGCCTAGGATGAGGAACACCACGGCCGGAGTGCTGGCGCCGATGGCGATCACGACGTACGCCGGCCACCGCGCCGTGGGCACGACCGTGATGTAGACGGCCGTCATGAGGGACACGACCATGGCGAGGCAGGCGACAACGGTGAGCCTGTGGCCCCACATGAGCTGGTTGAGCTTGAACTTGACGGGGTCCCGCCACGCCCAGATGAAGCAGAAGACGACGACGATGGAGCTGCACATGGCGACGGTATTGGAGATGACGAAGATCTTGAACGCCGCGCGGTGGCCGTGGATGGCCGTGCCCAGGACCTGGTTGTATCCCCCGGGCATGGTGAAGGTGGCGGCGAAGGTGACGGTGGCGATCAGGGTGGCCACCAGGGTGTAGGTCTCGACGCTGAGCTCGAAGTACTCGTCATGGCCGGCCTTGCGGCTGCGCAGCGACTGGTACGTGGGGACGGGTGGCAGCTGCTGCTTCTTGCACCTGGACGCCTCGTGCTTCTTGAGCTGCTTCCAGAGGTACATCTCGTAGGTGTCCATCTCCTCGGCGGCGGCGCGCCTCTCGGATTCGATGAGGCTGCGCGCTGAGTGGCCGTCCCGATTGAGGGCGCAGGGGTTAACGCGGCGGTCCTTGAGCAGCAGCAGCGCCGACTGGATGCGGGCCATCTTAGCGGCGAGGTGCAGCGGCGTGTTGCCGTCGTGGTCGGCGCGGTTGACAATCCCCTCGGGGCGCACGTACCGGAGCAGGCAGCGGAGCGCATCCACCTTACCGCTGGTGATGGCGACGTGGAAGGCGTTCTTGCCGAAGTTGTCCACCATCTCCGCCACGTCCGGGCACTGCTTCAGCAGCTCCTTCATGGCCTCCGTCGAGCCGTAGGAGGCGGCAACGTGCAGCGGGGACTGCAGGCCGTGGTTGCGCCCGTAGGCGAGCTCCACCTTCTTGTTGAGCAGCAGCTTCACCACGCGCGCGTTGTTCTTCTGCGCCGCGTAGTGCAGGGCGTTGTTGTCGCTCGAGTCCGTCAGCCCGATCTGCTCCGGCGTCGTCTTCTCCAGCAAAATCTCCACCACCCCTGCTTGATGGTGAATTGTAAGTGTACATATGCAAAATTCATCGTAAACTCACTTCAGTGCTAGCATGTGAACTTACGGGTGTGGCCGCCGAGCACGGCCTGGTGCAGGGCGGTGCCACTGACGGAGTCGGCGGGCACAAACTTCTCGGAGACCCACGGCTGGTTGACTATCCTGGAGACGACGTCGGCGAGGCCCTCCCGAGCGGCGATGTGCAGCGGCGACTCCTTCTTCTCGTTGAGCGCGTGGCCGCTGCTGGGCTCGGCGGCCAGCAGCATCACCGCCACGGCGCTCCTGCCGTGCTTCACCGCCTCGTGCAGCGGGGTGTCGCGGACGTTGTTGGTCATGAATAGAGGCCCCGCTGCCTGGTCCGCCGCCTGGGCGGGGGAGTACTCCGCCCAGCTCTTGGCGAACTTGATGAGCAGCTCCGCCACGTCCACCTTCCCCGCTCTGGCCGCCAGGTGCAGCGGCGTGTCGCCGTCGGCGTTCTTGCTGACGAGCAGCTCCCTGTCCATGACGAGGACCTCCCCGGCGAAGCCGGCGTGGCCGAGCTCGGCGGCGATGTGCAGCACCGTATTCCCCTGGGGTGTCTTGGATCTGCTGGGAATGTCGGGGCGTTCGGCCACCAGCTTCTTCAGGCTCTCCACGCTCCCCTGCATTGCGGCCTTGTGCAATGCCGGGTCCATTGCTAGCGTCTACTACGCACTCTCTTCTCTCTGCTACCTCGATCTTAGAGAGAGAGAGAGAGAGAGCACCTGAATTGGCGCGGTAATGAAAAGCGTTGTCTGCGTAATCTATGGCTTACCTGGTATATATATACCAGATCATCAACAGATCAAGGGGAAGAAGGAGGAGGAGGCCATAAAAGGGAAGTTGCAATGGTGATCACGAGTGCACCATATCCATGGAAGGAAAGAGAAGCGCCTTACCGCGCGCTGGTCGGATTCCTTCCTTCCATTCCTGACTTGGGATTAATTGATCCTGTGCCGCGGTTGCGTGCACGTTGGTACATGCCTACCCCCTCTCCTCGCCTCACCAGTCCCGACATGGATATCAGTAAGAAAACGAGCAGACGGCTATTATTTTTGCGGAGCCACCCCATGCAAGGCACGTATGAAAAAAAAAACCATTCTCTCCAAATGATGGGCCCATTGCGTCCTTATCTCTTCTATCTCTCTCCAACTTCTATCTCCGGTTCTCCACTACACGCAGCGCACCAAACCGAAAAAAAATCTCCAAAGCCTTCCATTACCGAACACGTCCTTGATTTCACCGATTAGTCATTGCCGTGGCACCGGCAGGGCCTCTCTCTCTAAGAGCGTCATTACAAGCTGCGAGGTGACTGGGCTGCACCGCATGGTGAGCCGAGCAACGGTGACGAGCATGTGAGGTGATGGCCCGGGCTAAGCGACAGTAAAATTTGTACTACATTTGCTTTCAAAATATCTTGAATTTCCTTACATATTTGTTTGCCTTTTCAATTGTTCTATACTCTTGGGAGTACGTAACCCCCACTTCTCATGTACTGTTTTAATGATATTATTATACTTATTTATCTATTTGAGCATACTCTAACAATAATTATAATATACTCTAAAGTGAACTCTATGAAAAATTTCATAAAAACCCACTTTCTATAACATGATCTACGTATATATTCCTTTTATATATGAAAAAGGATATATAGCAAAAATAAAGGGTTCCGATGAAATTTTTTTAACAAGTCATATTATAGTATCTTAGAATTAGTATTTAAGTATATCAAGAGTGATAAAGAGAAATAAAATATTTGTTTAAATGGTATATCTAAAGTAGGAGTATGTACTTCCGAGAGTACAGAATAGGCTTTCATACATACATACATACATATATATATATATATATATATATATATATATATATATATATATATATATATATATATATATATATATATATATATATCACTCTTGGCATACTTAAATACTAAATCTAAGATACTCCAATGTGACTTGGTTGAAAAGTTTCATCTAAACCCATTATTTTTGCTATATATCCTTTTCCATACATAAAAAGGACTATATACACAAATTATGTTATAAAAGTGGATTCTTATGAAATTCGCTTTGAAGTATATTATAATCATTATTAAAGTATGCTCAAATAGATAAACAGATATAATCACACCATTAAAGCAGTATATGAGAAGCAAAAGTGCATACTCCTAGAAGTATGGAACAATTTTCGTGTGTGTGTGTATATATATATAGGACAGTGAAATTGGTCACTATGGTGTCTGGCCACCCAAGCCTACTTGTCTTTGGATTGTTTTTAGATACGTGCAAGTGTAATATATGAGGCAAATCCGTTAACATTCATTAATTTGAAAAGGCGTCAATTTGGAAACGAAGTCAATGGTTTAGCATGCTAAATCAATCATGGATGGAAAGTCTTAATCGTGGGTGGAAAGTCTCAATCATAAAGTCTGGGCACCAAGCACCATGGTGTCCCTGTTATTTATACTATATATACACATACATACACACACAGAGATACACACACACTATTCAGTAGCTATGCATAGAATAAGAGCGCGACCCTGACCTACCCAACCAGCTAACCGCCTCATGGACAGTTACTAGTGCTTGCTAATTATAGTAAAGTTATTATCGTATACACATAAAGTTATCATCTGTAATTCTTGAGGTTACTGTCGTGCGTGAGTGAAGTTACTGCCAACATATATGCGTTGAGAGGAGAGAGAGAAACATGCATATCAATAGCAAATAACTCGCACGGAAAGTTACTACCGTGCGTAATTGAATTTACTGTCAAATATATGTAGAGTTACTGTCCATTATAACACTATAAAACTGGCAGTAACTCTATATGTATTTTGACGGTAATTTCACTCATGTACGATAGTAATTTTATATGACACACACACACATACATATATATATATATACACACACACACTCCCACTTCCTCCCCTCCCCTTAACTTGAGATGTCGCCTACCCCACCTGCCACCGCCGCGTGTGCCACCCCTCTCCCCTACCACCGGACCATCGCTGCCTGCCAGAGAGCCTTTGCCGCCGCCACTCCCACCTCCCGCACCACCCTTCTTCCTCCTCTCTAGTGAGCCGCCCCACACCCCCCACATTCTTCTTACTCTCTGGCGAAATCCCCTGTGCCACCCTCCTTGCCTCCGGCGGCTACCGCCTCCCACCTCTTGCTAACCACTTGTCCTTGTCGCATCCACCGACTTCCACCTCCCACCACACTATTCTGGCCCATGATCGAGGCGGTGGCGCCACCACCTCACCGCCCCACCATCGGTCTATCACCGCCCCTAGCCTCCCTCTAAATTCGGAAGGCTCTGGTGAACCCAATCCGAGCCCTAATCCTAACCCTAACTCGTTGGAGCTGTTGATGAAGCTCTTGCTAGAGTCTGAGATGGAGGTGGAGCACAAATCTCGAGGCAAAATCCTACCGGTAAGAAATTCAAATGCTCAATCTAAAAAAACACTTGAATACTAGTTAGCTATTCTTTTTTTTTTTTGTTTAGTCACTGTGACTACTGTATTTTGGACCTGTCATCAGAGCTGGACAGTTTCTGTATTTGCCGTCAAGAAGAGCAATCGTTGTTCTCCATGCCCTGCTCCTGCTTCTCCCTCTAATCCGGCGGCTGAATCTGCAGCACCGGCCTCCGGCGACCACTAGCAAAGCTGCGCAACCAGACCTCACTGGAGCTGGATCCATTCTTCCCACGCTCGTCCTACCGACTTGACTTGTTCGCTGCTGCAAATGTTGCAGTAGAAGACTTGCACACATATATAGCTAGTTAGCTACACGAATAAAAATCAAACAGAAATTTGGCCATATATACTGACTCATGCGAACAATAAGACTAAATGGGCAAACAAAAAGAAGAGAGTTTTGTGAAATGCAGAGACGCTCGATGTAATGGAGGATACCAAACATAACTTTCTTCCCTATTTTACATGTAGAAATAAGTAATCATGCTGCACTGCTAGACGAAACGCCTGTGTTGCTGTTGTGATGACGTCGCGTTCTTTGTTGCGTAAGAGACGTTTGGGCACAAACGCCTACTCCAAAGTTTCGAAGCCAAGAGCCACCTGCTGAATGACCACTGTACACTGATTACTGAATGCTGTGGACACATTCCAGGGTTGTAGCCATGAAGGACAAATACGAAGCAAATTCCAAACAATACTGCAACTTTTTCCGGGAAATTTAAAGACATGTACAATGGTATATGCCCTTACTATAAACGCATGCCACATAAGACTTTGAATGCTATCAACCATTTAATACTATCTACTATTTAACATATAGTTTTATAGATGACTTTTTGCTATCTATACCATTATATAGACAACTGTATAGATAATACAATAATTGTATGAGACTGTTACAAACTATAAAGACAACACAACAACACATTGTACATATTATCTTTAGTCCTGTCTATGGATGACATAGAGATGTATTATAAACTACCTGTCTAGACCATATACATGCTCTAAGTCGGAGAGCTCAGTGTCAGCCACACAGGTCTACCAAACTAATCAGGTCGTCACATATTAGATACAGAACTACATCTCGTTTAAACTCAAAAGCTACATCCTACACGAGGAAAAGAGTTTTATCATATGCCGAGCGGACGAGCGCTCAGGTGTACAAGTTTTTCCTGCAAGAATCCCCATAAACATTATCACGCCTAAGACTAAATAAATGGAGGCAATAAATTTATATCCTACAGATCTGGCCGCAACACAGCATCGATCAATCTGGCCATAATACAGCGGCGGTTGATTGATGCGAGCCCTTCATGTAGTGTACATAATTGAATGCAAAACTTCCTCAGCATGGCCTCCCAAGTATAAAATAGCACTCAGAAAACATTTGAAGAAGCTCGTCGCCGCACCCGGTGGAACCTCGACCCTTTTGTTACTGTAAATCAATGTACCAGCGATCAACTCAAACCATCCAAATATGCCACGTCATCTCATCAGAGGCCCATTGATTTATGGTAATGGTCAAACATGACTTCACGCATTTACACCTTGCTCAATAGCAACCCCTAACACTCGATTCTATCACAAAACTTATTCCTAACTGTTATCCATGTCCTCATCTTTCATTGTCAGGCTTGGCCCGTCGTCAAAGCCACCTCCAGGTGCAAGCTCATTTAGATCGAGGAATGTTCTCCCTACACTTTCATTCCCCCTGCTGTGAGCATCCATCTTCTCAACAGACTGCTGTGGTAGCAGCTGTGGTGGCTCCTGCTGCTCCTCATGCTCTTCTTTATTTGCTGCCACTGCATGGTCCTCGTCCATTTTATTATTGTCATTATTACCTTTTTGTTCCTCGGGGCCATCATCCTCTTCGTCCTCTTGCTCTTGACTCGATGTCGAGAGTTCCATATCATTTTCTGCATCAGAGCCAACATCAGGATCTGATGCATCGGATTTACCTGCCTTTCCTGTCTCTGTATCTGTATCGGAAAAATCATACTGCTGATAGTTAATACGTGGACGAGAAGAACGCTTGCTGCGTCTTAGACCTGTTTGGATTTCATCAACAGATCTCAGCTTGGCCCCTCGCCGACCACGAGTTTGCAATTTTTTATACTGTTGGGGCTCCTCTAAATCTTCGCTGGTACTCAAGGAATATTCCTCTTCATCATCATCTTCAGCATCTTCTTCCAGCCGGAACTCTTCATCCTCTTCAGATGCACTTGATGCCTTCTGTTGTTTGCGACTTCTCAAATATGCGTCATCATAGACCGCCTCTCCCATGATATCATCGTCGCTGTCAGAATTAGGATCAATATCTGAGACAACCTCAACAAAGTCCTGTATGTACCTCTGAGATCTTTTCCTCCGCCGGTTGCTACAACACAAAACATGAATGTTCTTAGGCCCATAAATTTCAGTGGGGTTAACTGCTATGTACCAAGTGTTAAACGACATGTATGATGTACCTGCGATCAAGTGTCTCATTTTCCTGTTCACCGTCACTATCTCGGTAGTCATCCGACTTTGAAGAATTTCCATCATATAACTCATTGGCTATTGGTGAGGGACCATGTAACTTTCCATTGCTTGATGCCTCTGGTCTTGGAATAAGCATCCTTCTATTGGTGGTACTAGTAGCAACAGGCTCAGCTGAGTTTTCCCTCTTCCTGTCCAAGAATGTAGCACTTAAGTATGGTAAATTGCCGTTGTCCCTAAAAACAGTGAATTTTCCTTCCAAATGAAAATTATCAAGCAATAGAGATGATCCACATACTTTGTTATTTTAATGGCTTCATTTATTGAGCGGTCATAATCATCTGCACCGTAAGTAAAGTCAAACCTTGTAGTTAGAACAGACAGTGAATAGACTGATAACGGAATATATTCCAGTCGTCACAAACAAACATCTATGGTGAAAGGAAACATAGCGGCTACCAGTGCACAAGGGTTCCAGGAGGAATAAATATAAGTTCAGGTTTTGCCACATGGTTAGTATTAGTTTCCAGCCGGTAATCTCTCAGTAAGCAATCAGTTTTAAAGCTTCCTAATTTAGATTACTTCATAGCAAACCCTCACTGAAACTCAGCTGGAAGTCGGGTTAACCCGAGAACCAGCCAACAAATATTCACTTCCAAATCTAGTTCCCAGGAGTCATGCATCATTTGATCATTAACCTGCTGCTGAGAAGCAACGAAGACTGGTACTAACAAATAACTACACCTATGGGGATCCATAAAGGGCGTAAATATAATTGATACGACAGTGAATCAGTGATGCAGGTTATCCGGATATCTAATGTTAAGGAAATAGATTAGAAGAGAGTTTAATGACTGAAAAGCACTTACTGAAAAAAGTGCCATTGTGTTCAAAACAATAAGGAAAAATCAGCAAAGTACCATCCCATCCCAAAGATGTACAAATTGCAAAATACCATCCAGTGTGATACTGGCAGTGGGGCCTGGGCCACATGTAAGTGATACATCGATGGTGTTTTCCAACTCAGGTGATCTTTGCAATGGTGCTGAGGAATTAGCCCCGAACAATAATGCTTACTTCTATGTTGGGGCTTACCAAAAGTATATGTTACGGGCTTTCTATCACGAAGAGAGCGCCCAATGGTAAGTCCATCTGATGTCAAATAGCTATCAAGGAGGAGGGCTTCTCTCTGTTGCTTTCTGAGCAACTTCTCCTTCTCCTGCATGAGGAAGAAATGGTTGTGATTAACAAACTCAAAATAAACTATCCTCTGGCAACACAAATATATCTAACTTAGTTAAACAAGTTACTTTATGAAGCTTTTCAATCTCTGGAAGATATTCAATCTTCAACTTCTTGCCAAGGGAGACCTCGGTCCTGTTCCGACTTGAAAAGAGTTTCTCCTAAACAAGACAAGACAGAAAAATAACTAATATCAATAAATGTCACTATAATTAATCGACAAGAGCACAAGATTAACAATGATAACTAGCCAAAAGTAGCATCTGATTAATATTCCGTATCAGCATTTTCTTCTGAGTAAACTCTATTCTGCACCATGGAAATTAGCCAACAATACTTACAGCTAGACAAGTATTGGCACATTATTTAGATACTGATGCATGGGCAGAGGAATATGATTTCAAAGAACCCGGCAACCTTATTGTATAACATCAACATGGTTTTGGAAACACGTGTGCAGATAACTGAACACTAGATGGTACCACAATATCAGACATTGTTATAAGAACACCATGCAAGTTCAGTCATACTGGGAACCAGTTTTATAAGACAGTCATGGGCTCATGGCATGTACCTTTGCAAGTTGCTGTTATGGCATGTCATTTGATATGGTACACAACCAGGAATGTTACTTAATTACTTTGCATAAAAACATAACTAAAAATCATTCTCCTGTCAATCCTATATAAATTCCATCCTGGCAGTGCAATGCCTTTGCTATCATGCAAACTCATTTTGTTCCCTAATCACAGCCACATATGTCAAGAAAGGTTAACAACAATCCCATCCACTAGTGAAACATAATGAAAATAAAATGGGGACCAATATCTACTGCAAACTGCAAAGTAGTCTTGCTGCCAAAGTTGTGCAAAATAGCATTAACATGTTCTCAAATGATATCGATGAAAATGCTTTAGTGGAGACAGAAATGATCTACTTAACTACCTGTCAAAAAATATGTTCTAACTAACCAAAAAATGCTCTAGATCGATCTAATGAAGGAGAACTAGAAAAGGACAAATCCAGCAAAATAGCAACTAGTACACTTCATTAATTTGCTTCATCATTTAATAACTGTCTTTTTTTTTGGCACTCATGTAGATTAGTTTAGAATATGAATTTTTCACTGACACATCAAGATCTACCTCCACCATTCTTAGCTCTTTGTTAAAAAAAAAAGATACTTTGCTTGCATCTCCATAATTTTTCATGGTAATACTGCTTTGCACTAGATAATAAGTTAACCCAATAAAGTAGGTACAACGCTAAAAAAGGTACATTGGTATGCAGAACCAAGTGTAGATTGTCGCCAACTATCCTGGTCTTGACAGAGAGACGAAGGATAACCCAATTCATAAATGCTCATATCCAGCATATAATACTCTGCGTGTTATCTGCTAACATGACCATAACCACCATAGCACAAATAAACCATCAAGAGTAACACAATTTTTCTAATTAAATACATGCTTGTTTATTATAGCATGTTCATACTTGTAGGTAGAAAGACTAACAAGTGTTGGAGAATAACAAATATTACTAAATAACTCACTCTATGGGGCATATATAAGTAACTCAAAACTTACTGCAACATCGTCGAACTCATCAAAGTTGGATGCAACAGTTTCCCACTGATAGGACACAACTGGAGGAGTTGAAACTCCTTTTCCCTTAGATCTCTTTCCTGGTTCCTTCTTCACTTGCTCCACTCGTCTAATTTCACGATACAATCTATGTCCAAGAACCGAATCATCTTCATACCTGTTTTGTATGATTTTATTAGCATGCCCTTATCATGAAATCCAAACAATGAAACTTCCAGGATACTTTCCATTTAAAATGGCTGGTCGAAAACATTCTACATACCAACATGAAATTCCAAGGGAATCTCCCCCAATTCGTTCTTTACGGAAGGTAGAAAGGTCATAGCCATGCTTTAGGGAACTGTCAATGAAGTTCCGAATATCCTCTTGCTGCAAAATATATGCTTGATAGTCAGCTATCTTGTCAAACTTAACACGCATGTCATGCAACCAACTTCAAACCCAAATTGCCACCTATTTCCAAACATATTTTAAAAAAACATATATCTCCAGCTGTTGGGAGCATTTGTCCTCTACAAAGATAGGTACTATCAACAGAACATATCCCCATGCCACTCTTGCTCTAATATGTTTAACAATGCAGTTTTGATGTCCAGGGGAATCGGCGTCCCCATTAGCCATTTCAGCATGATTCAATCATTATTCAAGAAGACGGCCTGGGCGGCTGCCTAGGCGCCGCGTAGGCCCTGGGCGGTAGGGTGCCACCCGGCCTTGGCCCCTGGTCGGGTAGCTGGGCGGCGAGCAGGCGGCCGCGTGACGCCAAGGCGGAGAACAGAGGAGGGAGTATATAAACCGAGGGAGGGGAAAAGAGTTACCACACACGAGGCTGCCGCCGCCGACTCGCCGGATTCCACATCACCGGTAAACGCCGTCTCGCCGGATTTTGCCTCGCCTAGGTGTGTTCCTCCTCCGCCTCCCCTCCCCTTCACCATCTTCCCTCCAACCGTCCACTGTCTTCTCCGCCTCACCTCCCCTCCGGCAGAGGGGACATCTTCCCTCTGCCCGTCCGCTGTCTTCTCCGCCTCGCCTCCCCTCTGTCTTCGCTCCCCTCCGCGGCTCCACTCCGCCCACGCCTCCCTACTGCCGCGCCGTCGCGGCCCCCTGGAGAGGGTGGAGACCGGCAAGGAGGAATGGAGATGGCGAGGGATACAAAGGAAGGAGAGGAGGGGCAGCTGTTGCGTGAAACTGTCCCGTGGGAGCCATCCGGCAGCGGTGGCAGAGGTGGCAGCAGGGATGAGGAAGAAGAAGCAGAGAGGAGAGAATGCGTCGTTGGCTGGCTGGAGAAGTGAAGTCTTTGGAGAGAGAGAGAAGGAAAGCGGAGAAAGTGGACTAGGAAGTTGGGAAGTGGAGAAAGTGGACTGCTAGCTAGCTAGCTAGGGAAGCACTAGTTATAAATGCACAATAGTTATATTGAAATGGAAATGTTAGTGCTATTAGAAATGCACAATAGTTATATATATGATTGCTTATCTTTGACCTGCTGTTCTCATTTTTAATTCGACCGCCTAGACCCCACCTAGGCCCCCTAGGCGCTAGTTCCCACCTCACCGCCCACATAGCGCCTTCTTGAACATTGGATGCAATGTTTCAAAAATCCAACAAAAAATCATGGATATAGTTCACATAGAGTTATGTAATCCTACAAATTTTCAAATTCAAATCCATATCTGGAATCAAGAACAAAAAAGACAATCAGTCACTCATGCATTGTTCATATGCACTAGAAGTACCGCTTGTCTTTTTTTTTGGGGGGGGTACCAGAGACGAATTTGAATTTGAAATTTTGCAGGATTACATAACTCTGTGAACTACATACATGATTTTTTTTTGGTATTTTTCAGACATTGCATTAAGCTGAAATTTCAAATTCAAATTCAAATCCATATTTAATTTGCACAGGCAGCAGACAAACTGTCTGTTTGCTGTCAGGCTTATGTATGTTTCTTAAAATCAGCAACTTATTCAAACCATCTTCGTTGCTATTTTTCTACTACGAAGCATCAGAGCTAGTGCAGGACTCCTTCCTCTGCAGTTGCTCAAGGGGAAAAGAACAATTGCCAGGTAGTAGATTATTTATTTTTTTAGAACAAAACAAATGTCTTGTTTATAAATTCTAAATTTTTCATATCAGTATTAGTATTTAGCCCTTGCCGTGACTGTGCGACAGTGAAAAGTAGCAACTACTCTTCAAAGAATTCCATTTTTTAATCAGCAACAATGCCTCTTTAACCTTTGTCAAGTTCATATGACTGGAATAAACAGCAACTACTTTTGAAATGCCCATTAATTAAATAGTGAAGAATTTTTGTTGGCACAGGAATATCTTATCTGTAGGCCGAGATGATGGATGCTACTTACTAATGATTCCGTTTCAAAAGAATTTGCAAAAATGGATGAATATTGGTCATATTGGTATTTTACCCATTGTAGCAAAATAAGGTTTCCAAAATCCTAAATCAACAACTGTGAAACTCAGTTCAAATTGTCAATAGAATAGGGCAGATCTACACCACAAGAACATGCAGCAACAAAATACAAATGACAAGACATAGCACCTTTCCCGAAATAAAATATACAGTAGTTATAGTTCTCTACTGCAATACATATTAGAAAAGGTTAAAAAATCATAGCTTGGCAAACTTCCTTGGCTTTCCTCGGAATGACAATAAAAATGAACACGCACCTCGACACGTATATCGCATATTGCTTTCAAGATCACTAAACGAGTAGCAGGTTCCAGCGCCTTGTACATTTCAATTTCAGCTCTGTGCAAAATGGAACAATTGGAATAAATTATCCACATAAAATTGTAGCAGGAGATTTAATAAGGCATTTCTTATTTGCTGAACTAACCCATGCGAGGCAATTATTGGTAGATCACCTTCTGCAACCTGCGGTTCAGATCCTTATTAGCTCATCAGTTGAATGGAATACCATTACCATCATTTATCTAAAATTGTTTGCTATATGGAATATTAGTAGCATACCCAATGCCACCAATCCTTTAGCTTTCTACATAGGACAGTCACCCAAGTTCCAGGCCCCATAGCCATGCGGGTTATTGGAGGAATTGACTGCAAGTGCAATCAACAATCATGAGAATTCAAGGAGAACTTTTGCATAGTCTATTGTGCTTGAGCATAAAAGATGCACTAAGACAAATAGCAAAATATGCAGTCTATGTGCTAGCTCAATGCCTCAATCCAGGAGATACTAACTGAATAACATGTATTGTTTAAGAATGCAGCAAAAAATAGTTATTAAACCACATGATCGTATACAGATATACTCTTGTATGAATGAAGTATATTCAAGTAATGAAATAGCGAAGAGCAGCCCAAGCAAGAACAACAGGCATGCTGCTATTATAACATTTGTTCAAAGTCCAAGAGTTAAAATGTAAAAATCAGCACCAAGTTCTTATAACTGCAGGCAACTTTACAGGAGGTGCTTGGATAAGTTATTTTGCTCCGTTATCTGATAACATTGTAACAAATAGCACTAAAGCATGTTTGGTCCAGTTGGGCCGTAATCACAATACGCAGAATCAGATGCCAGCCCAATAGATGAACAATTCCACCTGAAATCAGGTGTAATCAAAATGCATTATGGGCCAAGCATTTTCGATCCCACCTCCCAATGCGCGACCCAAAAAAACAGATGCAATCCCCCCCCCCATAGGGGGTGCCCACATCCCCATGCACAAGGCTCGTGCCAATCCTCCGATCTCATGGCATAAGGACTGGGAGGTACAGGTCGGGACAGCGGCACTAGGGTTAGGGAAGAAGCATAACGGAGGCATGGCCATCCACATTTGATATATTCTTCATCATTTATTTATTTATTTATTAATCTTCCTCTCAATCTCTTTTTATGATTTTGACCTGTTCTTTAGTATTGGATTACAATTCCACACATCTACTGTGATTGCAGATCACAATGTGCAGTGTTATTTGAAACAAACGCTGTAATGTATTTCTACACAGGTACCGAAATAAGCAAAAAAAATGTATCAGTTTTCATTCAATCCCTTTATAACTCAGGTGTATTCTGAAAAGACTTAGGTTAGCGTTACAGTTTTTGAACCAAACACCACCTCAGTACCACAAAGCATGCAAGCGCAATAACAAAAAAAATGGGCATTTTTTACTCCTTGCAAGCACAAGAGCACATCTTTTTTGCCTGATCATGAACCAAAGATAATCTCTCGGCCGAACCCGCACTCCCATACGAAGTAAGAACTACACAAACCTATCCCAACCCAAAGACAAGAGAGCGAGCTTCAACTTACACTGAACAGCTAGAGAACTTACCTTTAGCAGCGGCATATGCACATCGTCAAGAGTACTGTTGGGAGTGATAAGCGCCGCCTCGAGATCCTCCGCCGTAAACTCCGCCGTGATGTTCAGCAAAGGGCGGAACACCTGCAGCCACCGAAAGAAAAATGCAACAGCAACGTCAAACCCTAACCCTAGCTCCAAAGTCTAAAACACGAAACAAAACCTAAAGCACCAAGCTGCCGGCCGGAGGGGCCGGCGAGAGCAGTAGGCGGGAGCGGGGGGGTGACGGCACGCACGTGGAGGAAGTTGAGAACGGAAGCGAGCTCCCACATGCAGCGGAGCCGCCACCGCGGCAGCTCTGCGGGCGCCTCGGGCTCCGCCACGAGCTGCGTCACCACGCGGCATTGCGGCGTATCGTCCGCGCCGGCGACCGCCGCGGCGCGCCGCCGCGCCGCTCCGGCGGCGGCGGGGCGGGGCTTCGGCTTGCTGTTGCACGCGCGCGGCAGCCGCGTCTTCCTAGGGGCCGGCGCCTCCTCCGCGGCTGCCCCGCTTCTCCTTCCCCGGCGGCGCCGCCGACGCAGCCTCCTCCCCTGCTTCTCCGGCGGCGGGGAGGCCCCGTCGCCTGCCGGCGGCGGGCATGGAGGATCAGATCGGGGATCTGCGTCGGCGTTAGGGTTAGGGTTTGGGTGGGAGGGGAGGCGGGAGGCGAGGAGGGGAGGAGGCGGCGGCCATGGACGAGGGGCAAAAGTGGGATTCCGCGTAGGGGTCGGGAGAGAGAGAGAGGGAGGGGAGGGCGAGGGTAACGACTCGAGTGGCGTCGCCGTCAACGTGAAACCAAGGCTCCCGTTGGTGGGTTGGGTTGGGCTGGGCTCGTCTGGGGTTTGAGAGCATCGTCAGGCCAAGATTTTTTTAGAGGTTAGGGCCAAGATTTCACATGTTAAATTTTCAGGACCTGAGAAATTACGGTGAAAAATCCATTGATCTGAGTATTTTATGTGCAGTAGGTAAAAAACGAACTCCCATATTTCTAATTCTTTCGCCTCACTAACATATAGCTTTGACATTATCTAGATGAAAGTCGATACTTTCATCTTTAAACTCTCTTAATTACAGTTGAATGTTCATCACTCCACTTTCAAAGTTGTAGGACGATAGTGGTATGCGGGGGGATAGAGACTGGGGTTGAGAGGTAGATGGAGATTGGAGAATACGATAGGGTTGCCAGTGTTAGGTGTGACGGAGCGGACGATGGGGATGCTGATATCAGGTGTGGTGGAGCGGAGATTGATATTTATTGTCGAATGTAGAAACCCTAGAGTAAAACCATTGGGATTTCCATAGGAATTACGTTATTTCCTCTAAAATGCTATGGAATACATGTGGATTACCTGTGTTCCAGATCGACCGTAAGGGAAAAAAGAATAGATGCGGATATAGTTGTTAGATAAATATGTCACGGTATCGTCGGACAAAAAAGGAAAAAAAACATATAATACTAGTATGAGCAAACTATCGGTGCACTAGGTCAGGTGCTAACTTAACACACTTGCCAATGACCCCATTCTAACATTGTTTAATTTACGCTAATCGAACACTGCGATATGATGATTAAACATGTTCTGCATGAACTCGTAATCTGATAATTAACACTTGCCTTTGCAGTGTCCCAACGGCTGATTGGTTCAAAGAGCACAAGGATGTTGTTCGGATCTCCTAAACCATTATGATTTACTAGTAATAAAAAAGGATGAACGGGAGATGATGGAAAGCTTTGATTTTTTTCCCCCATTAACGTGTATCTCTGCACCGCATTCATCTGATGCAGAGGATATATTGAGATGATGGAAAGCTTCGGTTTTTTTCCCCATTAAAGTGTATCTCTGCACCGCATTCATTTGAAGCATAGGATACCCTGCCCGAGAATTGTTAGACTATATAGATAAGTCGTGAATTTAGTGATGATGAATAATTAACATTTGTGTTTATAAAAGTTTCGATCGTTGTGCTTTTGGAAATCTGGATTGCTGGAATACTCAGATTAAGCGGTCTAACCACCTTGTATTGGACGGTCTGACCGGCTAGTTTCGATCACGATTGGTAGTCGGTGATCCAAATGACCTTGTGATGAGAGTTCACGTGTTAGGTTATGGGCTAGGTCTAGGATATTTTGGTGATGAATAATTAACAATGGTTAATTTGTGATGATGAATAATTGGTAATTTTGTTTAGCGTTATTATACGAGTTGTGTCGCGTGTGTGGATTGATGTTAGTCAAGTTTAGACGAACTTGTACTGGAAGAATGTTCTTTGGTCTTTGCATGTGCAGGTTGGGCGTGGAGACGGTCATGGTTGGTGACGAGGAAGACCGGGACTAGGAGGGGAAATCGAGATCCGAGCGATGAGGATGTCACGAGGTGGTCGGGCTCACGCTGGAGCATATGGAGATCAAAGGTGGATGATGTGTGGAGAAGCTACGGGATGTGCGGTCCTGGAGGATTCGACACGTGACGCGTTAGAAAAGTTGGAATTTTGGAAAACCCGTGTTAGGAAGGGTTTCGGATCCCTTTACTGTTGGAACTGGATTAGAACTCGTGGGCTTAGGCTCAGCCCATGTTTTGGACCCTAGACTATAAATAGAGACGGGATTGGAGGCTAACCATGTGGTTTTTGGAGAGACTAATTTTATGTTAGGGTTTAGGGGTGCCAGGAGAGGGCACTTTGTAGCCACCGTGATTCGAAATTAAAGTTTAGATCTATTAAAAAAGCAACGGCATATCAGATTGAACGATTAGAAGACAGAAAAATTGAGAAAAATTTTTCGTTGTGCGCTGCAATCATTCAACCCCCCTCTGATTGCCATCGATGATCCTACATCACGACCACAGCATGTCACCACGGTATTTCGACCATGGTAGAATGACCACGTCTGAACGACCACGGCTGAACGACCACAACAAACCGACCACAGCATGTCGACCATGACATTTCGACCACGACATTTCGATCACGGCAGAACAACCACAGTGAAATACCACGACAGAACGACCACAGCATGTCGAACACAAAGAACAACCACGGCAGAACGACCATGCCTGTTAAATGTTGGTAAGCTATAGCGAACCGGTCGTAAGCAATAGTCAACCGGCCGTAAGCAACAATCAACCGGTCTTAGCTACAGTGAATCGGTCGAAGGTCGTAAGCTCGTCTACTACAATAGCTAGTCAATGGTCGTAGTTACAATACCTTATCAATGGTCGTAGCTATAGTGCTTTGCCGTTGGTCATAGAACAGTAACCGATTGATACTCGGAAGCTATAGTGCCTGGTTGATGCTATAGTGCATGGTCGGTGATCGGTAGCTGTAAACTTTGTGATAAGTAATCGAAGACTTCGCGATCTGTTGTCATAGTCGTAGGCTTCACGATCTATTGTCCTAGACTTTGTGACGGTAGTCAAAGACTTTGTGATCGGTAGTCGTAGACTTTACTGATCGATAGTCGAAAACTTTGCTGGTCGGTAGTCGAAGATATTGTGATCGGTAGTAGTAGACTATGTGATCGATAGTCGTAGACTTTGTGATATACTGATATGTAGTCGTTGACTTCACGGTCGGTACTCGTAGATTTCGAGTGCTTCAATTCCAGTGGTCTTCGAGTACTTTAAGTACTCGTGCTTGATAGGCCAGCGGTCTAACCCGAAGACGTTGTTTTATTGAAGGCATAGGTGATTGAGAGGTTCTGCTTCCGGTGTTGAAGATTTCGAGTACGTACAAATCGAGCAGTCGAATGAGCGGTCAAACACCAAGCAATTGAAACCTTCATCGAGCACGTACAAAGGGTCAAGCGAGCAGCCGAGCGTCATGTGGTCGAAATCCACATATGATAAGTTAGACTGTTTTTCTTTTGGTTTGAGATTTGTTTTCAGGTAACAAGAAGTGGAGGTAATCATTCACCCCTCCTCTGATTGAGGCATACAATCCTACAAGAATAACAGCTACAACCCTGAGCATCTAAGCCGAAAACCAGCCAGAAAGGAGGTGGGGCCGCTCCAAATGGCTTCGGTTTCTGGTTTTTTAGCTTTCAACTTATGTAAGTTACAATCCACTTGGAACACATCGGTTTCTAACTTCAGTTTATTTGGTTTTTTTGGCTTTTATTTTTTTTTCCCTTATTCATTTGCATTGTCTATGACGATATAACGTTTTTATATATTTTTAATTATTTAAGAAAAAGATAACGGCCGTTACAGTGCAATTTCAGCCAGAAGCTTCAAGCCGAAGCCCACAGCCGAAACCATGAGCCACTTGGAGCGCCGCCCCAATCTCTGTGGCCTCACAACACGAGCGGAAAAAATGCATCGGCTTAGGGTTCTTGCATTTGTAGTTCAGCGCACCCAGGTGTGGGCTTGCTCCAAACGGTTTTAGTCTCTAGCTTTTTTAACTTTTGACTTATTTAAACCAAAAGCCACTTGGAGCGCGTCGGCTTCTACTTTCGATTTATTTTCTTTTCCGCCTTTTTTCCTTTATTCATTTACATTATCCGTGATGATATAATAATTTTTTATTTTTTATTTTTTTTAATTAAATGAGTCAGAAAAGTCTAACAGTTGCTATGGCGTAATTTTAACTAAAAAAATAACAGTTAAAACCATAAACTGAAGCTATTTGAACGGGCTCGTGGACTCGTCGTTGCTCCAGGAAATTACGAAAGGCATTGAATCCATCCTGTTCGTCACGTCCTCCTAATTCCCGTCACGATGAACAGGCGCAGCAACCGCGAAAACGACACGGATAGATGCGCATCTCAAGGCTTGTCAAAAGGAAACGAAACCAAACAGGGAAAAGAAACTGACTTTGCAATCGTGCCTTTCAATTCAGGGAGGCTTTTGATCTTTCTTATGAACCGGACACGAGTCACAGAAACTTTAGGTGGTGAACCTCGCTTGAGTTCATATGCAACTCATCATGATAAGCCCATAAGTTGGTGTGTAAAGTGGATACGAATTATTCGTATTATTTTGTTACTGTATTTGATAAAATGTAAATATAGTATAGATTTTTCCATCTAATTAATAATTTCTATTCTATTCATATTCGTATTTAAATTCGTATAAAAAATATAGGTACGAATATAGTATGAACTCTTACTATCTAAAATATTATTTTATCCAGACTATCCGTATTTATATTCGACGAAGCAATATGCATATTTTATTACAATACGACCAATTAGTTGGACAAATTTTTTAAATTAAATGTGAATTTATGTTTTTAGTTAAAATAAATGAATTAGAATGATTAAGTGTGATTGTACGAAAATAAAATATCATTAATATCTTCATATGATATTCAGATCCAACTGAATTGAGTAGGTATTCGATTCGAATTTGTATTCATTACAATATTCAATTCGTATTCATTTTTAAGAATATCCATTTACAAATACAAATATGGTTTAGATACTATTCCATCTGCTTTCACCTCTACCAACAAGCATAGAGGAAATATTCTGGAAAAATCGGCCAGTCAGTCATCCTGGCAAACAAACTGGTTTCCCACAGCAAGCAGTACAATGATCACTAGCCAAGCCTTAAGGCCATCTGATGATGGCCATCTTATACAATTGTTAAGTCCCAAACCATGCATCATCGTATCCATACAACAGTTCTTTCTGTTATGAATATCGCTTGTATTCATATGAGGCCAAAGGGCCGGTATATATACACGAGTACATGATGGCAATATGGAAAGGATACATATAAGGAAAGAGCACATGTATGGAAAGAATCCAAACTATCCTAATACAATGCAATCATATCTAAATCATATCTCTAACACCCCCCCTCAAACTCATGGTGGATCAACAACACTGAGTTTGGAGAGGTAGAAGCCATGCTGTGCGCGGGTCTGGGCCTTCGTGAAGAAATCCGCTATCTGAAGCTCCGAAGGCACGTACTGAAGAGCAACCATCTGATCATGCACACAAGACCTCATGAAGGAAGCATCAACACCAATATGCTTGGTGAGTTCATGCTTCACGGATCACGAGCAATCCGATAGCACTGTCTTGTCGACAAGAGAGGAGTCGGTGTAATGTAAACACCAAAATCCTCAAGTAACCACCGTAGCCAAGTAATCTCTGCTGACAAGAGAGCCATAGCTCGCAACTCAGCCTCTGCACTCGAACGGGACACTGCAGTCTGTTTCTTCGTCTTCCAGGCAATAAGCGAACCACCAAGAAAACACAAGAAGGCAGAGATAGACCGCGATCGATGGATCATCGCCCAAGTAGCATCCGAATAAGCTCAAGCGTAAAGAGCCGGAGCGTGGAAAGAAGAGACGACGAGAGATAGTCCCACGAAGGTATCGCAGAACTCAAGAAGGTGGTCAGAGTGGACCCGAGTGGGAGCGTAAACGAATCGACTCGAATGTGAACCGGATAAGTGATATCCGGACGAGTAACAAAGAAGGTAGACAAGACTCCCAACAAGGTGACGATAGCGAGTCGGATCGTAAAGAGGCTCGCCATCAGAGGGTCGGAGATGAACATTGAGCTCCATGGGAGTCTCAACAGTACGCTGATCAGTGAGGGAAGCGCGATCAAGAAGATCCTGAATATACTTCTCTTGGGACATAAAGAAACCACCGGAGTGGACGTAACCTCAATCCCAAGGAAGTAACGAAGAGGACCAAGATCCGACATAAGGAACTCGCTCACTAAGACGAGCCTTGACAAAGGCAATGTACTCGAGAATCATCTCCGTGAATGATCATATCATCAACATAGAGAAGAAGAAGAGTCCACCACGAGACGAAGTGTGGACAAAGAGCGCAGGATCATGATCACTCGCTAAAAACCGGCGGTGACCACGAAGAGAAGCGCCAAACCAAGCACGAGGGCTTGCTTAAGGCCATAGAGAGAGCGGCGGCGGCGCACCATGCCCTCGTGAAGAATACCCGGTGGCGGATGCATGTATACCTCCTCACGCAACTCGCCATTAAGAAAGGCATTCTTGACATCAAGTCGAGAATGCACCGCTGGCGAATGACGCCACCGAAAGAAGAGTGCGACGGTGGTCATGTGAGCCACGGAGCAAAAGTCTCGTCGTAGTCACGACCATGCTCTTCTTTGAAACCACGGGCAACAAGACGCGCCTTATAGCGCTCAAGAGAACCATCGAGCGAGTCTTAATCTTATAGACCCACTTGCACGTGATGGGACGAGAGAGATGGAAAGGAACAAGATCCCAAGTACCAAGACGCTCAAGAGCAAGAATCTCTCGGCCATGGCATGCCGCCACTCGGGGTGAGTAACAAAGATCCCAGAAGAAACAGGCTCACGAGTAGTCACGCCAAAGAAAGGCAAAAGGCAGGGGTCAAGCGGTCGGCGATCGCGGAGAGCGTGGCGAGGAGGAGAAGATGACCCATCGGGAAGATGGTGCATCGAAGATGAATCATCGAAGAAGATGGCTCATCTGGAAGATCCTCAACACGAGGTCGACGAGTGTAGACTAGTGTAGTGGGGAGCACGAGGAGCCGCAGGAGGCGACAACGGCGAGAGGCCACAGGAGAAATATGGGGACTCGGGACGGGTGGACTCGGTGGGAAGGGTGGACGAGGGTAAGACAGAGATAGGTGTATCCGGAAAGGTCAAAAGGACGAGACTCCACAGAGGAAGTCGAAGGAGAGGTAGGACGTGGGTAGAAGGGACGAGACTCGTCGAAAGTCACATCCCGAGAGATCCGCATCCGTCGACCAACAGGATCCCAAAGACCGATAGCCCTTGTGCTCGAGACCGTATCCTAGAAAACACACTCAACAGATCGAGCGATTAGTTTGGTGCGTTCCGGGGCGAGAAGAACGTAGCAAACGCAACCAAATGCAGAAGGCGAGTAGTCGGGAAGGAGACCACGAGACGCTCAATGGTATTGCACCTCAAGAGCGTAAGAAGGCTGGATGTTGACGACATAGGTGGCAGTGGAAACAGCCTCGGCCCAAAAGTGAGGTGGAATAGAGGCGGCAATCATCGTGGTGCGAGCCGACTCAAGGAGGTGACGATGCTTGCGCCAAGAATACCATTCGAGCATGAGCACCGTGACAAGAGAATCGAAGCGAGAGTGCCACGCCAGCAAGGAAGCTGCAGTGATGAGAGAGGTACTCGCCAGCAGAGTCGCACGAAGACACGAATAGGAGTGGAGAACGAGTCACGAACCATAGTGGCAAACTGTTTATAGATAGATAAGGCCTCACCACGAAGACATGAAATATATCCAAGTGTGGCGAGAGAAATCATCTATAAATATGATGTAGTATCGATGACCTCCTTTCGAAACAAAGGGGGCCGGACCCCAAACATCAGAATGAACAAGATCGAAAGGATGCTGAGACACTGACTCACTATGAGGATAAGGAAGTCAATCTGCTTACCTAACTTACGACCGACAATCTAAAGACACGTCTCTGAGACGGACCCCGAAGGCCACGACGAACTAGAGATGACAACCGAGATCCACACGATGGCCAAGACGATGATGCCACCGCTGGAAAGAGCCAGAGACAGAGTGGAAGAAGCGGAGACCGGCAACGGACGGTGGCGGCGGAAGGAAGGTGAAGCGGTCAAGCTCCCAAAGACGTTGGGAGTCAAGACGCCGAGGGCCGAACCAATCGGGGCTCCCGTGCAAGCGGTCCCGAACACACCAAGAGTCGAATCGAGAATGACTCGACAACCAAGATCGATGTCCGCCCAGAGAAGAAGTCGCATGGTAAGGCGAGGAACATGAGCAACAGAGGGAACATGAAAAGATGAGTTGCTAAGAGGTCCTCGACCGAGAGAGAGAGAGAGTACCATCGCAGTAAGAACACTGACATGGGAATCAAGAGGTGTAATGAAGGACAGAGTAGAAGAATCGGAGTCATATGAAAGGATGCTCCGTAATCAAGAATCCATGGGAGATGCCTAACGTGGAGGTGGTGGTTTCGCGGTGCAAGAGTCGATGAGCGTAACCGCGAACTCGCCGAGGAGAGCTCAAGTCGCAAGCAAGTGGCGAAGTCGCTATCTCCGCTCGGAGAGAAACTGTCAAGGAGTCGATGTAGACGGTAATGTAGAAGCGGCAAGCAAGCGTCGGTTTGGCTATCTCCGCCGCCGATGAGAGAAACTGGAGGAGGGTTGATGCGACGTCGATGTAGAAGCACCGGTGTTGGTGCTAGTAGAAGAACAACGCCTAAGATGCCGCGCTTCTTATAGCACTGACTCAATGTGGCCGACCTTGTCGCAGAGGGAGCGATGAGGACGGTCACCACCAGATGGAGGGCGCCACCACCACCGTGGCGACCATCGGCGCAGTCTTTGGCGTGGAGCGATCGGTGTAGCGGTGGACGAGCGGCGAGCATAGAGGAAGTGGCAATAGACCAAGACCACTCGATCGAATCGAAGCCATTGGTGGCGGCGCGGACGGCGCGGCGACAAAACAACGAAGTCTAACAGCGGCTACCGGACGGCGCCGGTTAAAGCAACGTTTTTATCCGAAGAGGCGGTAGAGGTCGTGAAGAAGCCGACGATGAGGAGAGAGCAGCGGTGGCGGACCAGCCAGGAGGGAGGCGGCACGAATCAAGAGGCGGTGCGGGACCGCTTTTACCTTATCTTATATTGGGCCTTCCGGCCGCACAACTCAAAACACCGGCGTTGCCCACGGGATGTTAGGGTTCCGTCTTGCGGCGGTAGGGAGCGGCGGCGGCGTGGCGGGCGGCGGCGGTGGCGGTGGCCACGGCGGAAGGCGCGGGCGAGGTCGGTGGGCGGCGACGTCCGAGCCCGAGCGGCCCGAGCGGCCCCGGCGGAATCGGCGGTCCCGAGCCCGCGCGGTCCCGGCGGCCGGCGGCCCCGGCGGAAGGAAGCGGGTGGCGGGTGGAAGGAGGAGCCGAGCGGCGGCGCGCTTTGCAATGGCGGCGGGCCGAGCAGGCGGCCGGCGGGCCGAGCAGCGCCTGGGGCCGGGCAGCCGCGGCCGGCCGTGGGAGGAGGAAAAGCGCAGCGCCGGCGGCGGCGAGGCGAGGCAGCAGCCGGCAATGGCGGAGCGAGGCGCGGCGTTGGCCGGGCGGAGGCGCG
Organism: Bonia amplexicaulis; assembly: GCA_036346245.1. Lineage (NCBI taxonomy): Eukaryota > Viridiplantae > Streptophyta > Magnoliopsida > Poales > Poaceae > Bonia > Bonia amplexicaulis. The sequence goes on along the minus strand of CM070754.1, from coordinate 16,056,154 downwards.
CGGTGGCGGGAGCGCCGACGGTCGGGAGGCGCGAGCGAGGAGTCGACGCCCGACGATGAGCGCGAGCGGCCGCGAGTCGGCGATCGCGGTCCCGAGGTCGGCGACGGAGGCCGGCGTCGGCGGCAAAGAGGCCGACGTGCGACCGGTGGGAGGACCGGAGGCGACGCCGTCAGATCCGAGCGGCGGCAGCAAGGCGAGGAGGCCGACGTGCGACCAGTGGGAGGACCGGAGGCGACGCCGTCAGATCCGAGCGGCGGCAGCAAGGCGAGGAGGCCGACGTGCGACCAGTGGGAGGACCGGAGGCGACGCCGTCAGATCCGAGCGGCGGCAGCAAGGCGACAAACGGAACAAACCCAGGTTTGCTCTGATACCATGTTATGAATATCGCTTGTATTCATATGAGGCCAAAGGGCCGGTATATATACACGAGTACAGGATGGCAATATGGAAAGGATACATATAAGGAAAGAGCACATGTATGGAAAGAATCCAAACTATCCTAATACAATGCAATCATATCTAAATCATATCTCTAACACTTTCCATCTCTTTCTTTACCAATCGAGTTACAGAAACTCCCCGGGGTACAAGCATAGCAGAGAAACCGTCCACGGATCCAGATGGAAAAAATACTGTGCTTGCTCCTAAATGAATGTATCCATGGCATTATGCCCCCAAATCAAGAATAAAAATACATTGGCGACATGATAAATTAGAAAAATAAACCTAGGACCACAGACTTGATTGATCGTGGTACTCTTTATTGGCCACCGCAAGGAATTTTGTTTTACATAAGTCCTTGTTTTATTCATGTCACTCTTTCATAAGCATTGCCAATCTGCATATGAAGCCACTCTGATGTTGAGCCCTGGGCGTATTCCCTTGGTGTTTGTGGATCGAATGTCAAACCAGGAGCTGTATGATATGGCAGAGAGGCAAACTACAAGAAAGCAGGCACTTGAATATTTTTGAAAGTTAATATAAGACTGCAAGCTCATTAACAGAATAAGCAAAAGCATAAAACTGAAAGAAAAGGAACACACATGCCACTTCAACAATGCGCTAACCCTTAAAATTCAAATTTAAAGCTACAACACTGGTGGCCAAACCAGGAAATTGAAGAGCGGCTCTTGCCATAGCTTCAGTAACATTTGTGACCATATTGCTAAACAGCAAGAACAAAATTGAAACCAGCACATGGCAACGCCAGGTGGACTCTTAAGCATTTGGGTTGCAAAATTACAATATTGTTACTTCAGTTTCCGTTAACAATTCTGCACATGTATTCAGTAACAAGTCATGACCGGGAATTTTTTCATTGGTTCAGATGGATTGTCTGATGACTCGAAAAAAATATGGAGCAGGCGGAAAGTTTCTGAGTTCAGAAAAAAACATGATTTTCCCGCTAATGAAGTACAAATTTACCAAGAAAAGAAAGCAATATAGCTTGGAATGAGTACTTGAGTAGCAACCAGATCAATTTGAAATATTAAGTGTGAAGCTGAGAAGATGTGCCAAAAAAAAGGATACACTATAATTACCTAAGCGGATTTTTTCATGAATTCTGGAAGCTCAGTTATTAATATTAACTGTTTATAACCATTGACTAAACTTACATCTTTAGATGGAAAAGCTACAATTCCATTGTTCACATGGGCATTAACCGCTTCAAGCTTCATGGACAAAAACTGCAGAAAACAGTTAAATTAGGTACTCCAAGTCTTGAACATGGATGAGAAGACAATTCCACACAAGATGCGATTATGAAAACAGCATACCTCAACTTGACGCTGTAAAGCCTGGATGTAATTTATTATCTCATCAAGGACTGTTGCTTTCCCGATAACCTGACAAATGAAAAAGAATGTTACAAAACAGAATCATTCACTGAGAACATGATTTTAAGAGGACAAATATCCTTATGATCACTGAAACTTGTAAGTACAACAACATGAAATTTTGAACACGTGGTGGAATTCAGAGTATACCTTATTGCATCCAGGGACAAGATCTTGGAGAATTTTCATTCGTTCACTTATCTTCTCTCGTCGTGCCTGTCAATAAACAAATATTGTATTGATGGGATCACCAAATTGAATAACTATAAAGTATAAACCACTTATAGCAGCATCTGAACCCTCCAATTTATGTGATCAATTTAGTCACTACTATTATAGTCTTGTGAGGGAATATCAAAACCTCTATGGTTAACAAATATAAAATACAAAAAGTCCAGGGTGAGGGAAAAAGTAAAACATGTAAGAGCTTACCCTTTCTGCAAGGCTATGGCTATCAGTTGCTTGACCTCTTCTTGCCTTCACATGGATGTAGTCCTGTTTTGGTGGCTCTGGTGGTGTAGGATTTTTATCAACAGCCTTACTAGCATTTCCTGAATCTGCTTGAGCTTCTGTCCTTAAATTACCATTGTTAGCACTAGATTTCATCGGCTTCAAAGGTTTTGCTTCTGGATCAGCCTGAAAAACAAAGTGATCAGACTTCCAGTCAATTTGAACATCCAGATTGACAGTGGAAAAACACAAGTATCCACATGATCATCATCATCCACACTAAAAAAAACTCATAGTTTTACTTTCTGTATTTAAAATGCGAAAGAAATTCAATCATGAATAAGAAACGGTGGATTCATACAACACGGCACTGATCAAATGGAAAGTTGGCAGGGTTAAGGCCTTCCCCCACAAGGCTTAATGTGACTGCTATAAAACACGAGTCACAAAGGGACATAGAAACCACTTGGCACGCATGTAATTCAACTATTCAAGAAACAAAATATGAGATTAAGCATCACGATTTGCAGGTGAACTACAAGAAGTTATCGGAAATACCAAAACCTACACGGCTACACCATCATCATACATAGAGTATGTACCCCCCGAAACCCTGTCAGTGCTCCCAGACTAACAAAGGGAACACACTAGCGAATCTCACATGGTCAAATAATAACGCCTGGAATTACCCACAGAATGATAGTGTCATCCATATATGGCAGTCTCAGTTTATTCGACAGCCCAAGCACCAACAAGGATTTCCCTACGACAACCATGATGTAGGAGTGCCGGGTTTTTCAGAAAAAAAGGCATGCTTCCCAGCTTTATTAACGAAAGCCACAGAATGTGGGAGCGCCGGGTTTGACCACAAGCTACAGCTCCATAGATTGGCACATCCTACACGAAGACCACACTCCATTTGAGCCCAAATGCGTAATATGCCCGCACAAATCAGCCACTACACAGGGTTATCACCCTCACTTCACCGAGCGCATTTCATTCTACATGGCATTGACCTCTAGCTTGTTCAGCAGTCACTCAGCATCCACCAGATCCAAACAAGTTGAACCACATTGACCATGTGCGTGTCTTTCGACACGCTTCAATGTGATTTGAGCTAGTCAGGTTCCATTGCCCAAGCTAACTGCACTGCGTTACTGCTGCACACGAACAGCAGTACATCCGAGCGGATGGACGAGCAGATCACAGCGACAAGGACCGTCAAAGCTACAATTTCCAGCTCGCCAAGGCTAATGCAACATCCAAAATCACCAAGCCCGCATAGATCACACCCAATGCGGTGCGGGCGCGTGGGGCATAGGAAAAATAGTCTTACCGAGTCCTGGCCGCTGCCGCTGCCGCCGCCGGTGCCGGAGGTGGAGACGACCTTGGACGAGGCGTCCTCCGGTTTCGCGTGGGAGGCGGATCTAGGGTTTCGCGCGCGCGTGCGTGCGGCGCGGCCAGATCGGGGAGGAGGTGGGAGGTGGCTCGCAGAGTCGCAGTGGCAGTGTGGCTCCGAGTCGCAGAGCACAGAGAAGACTGCAAGAAGAGCTGCGAGCGGAAAAAGATTAAAAAAATGGTGGGGCTTGGGATTTGGAGGTTGACGGAGGCTAGTGGCTAGAGACTAGGCTGGGGTTGGGTCTAGCGCGTATGATATGCATGGGTCGGACAGACTTGGGTCCGGACCGGTTTGGGAGTTATCGCATCCGTAGCGCTGCAGCATTTTTTTTCTGTTATTTTCGACCTGTAAAAGCTATTTCTCAATTTTTCTACCGTAACTAGTTTTTAAATAGAGTATTTTTTAAGATAGAGTCTACTAGTTAATTATAGTATATACTATACCGATTTCATTTATATCGGCAAAAACCACACGTGAATTTCTGTTACTCTGTAATCTCTCGCACAAATAGCCGAAAAGCCATAAGCCGTAGCCAAAAGCCACAAGCTGCAGCCAAAAAGAACATGCCCTTTAAATCTAGTTCTCACGTATGAATTTTTAACTTTTAGCTTTCTCCCCTACCGCGAAAGCATCTGTCAAGTTTTCGCAGCGTCGTAGGTGCTTGTCGAGCTACCCGAGCTCGGCAGAAGAACATGCTGAGCCAACCAGCCAAGGCTGGAGGACATAATTAGTGTAAGCATGATTAGTTAATGTAAAGCATAATTAGTTAGTGTAAGCATGCTCATGTAGATGGCTACCATGGTACTTTAGCTCGGCAGTCGCTATCGTCGTAACTCGTATCCTCTCCTACCAAGTTAGGGCAGATTTGTAAAAACGATTGCCTAAGGATCAATTTTTTTTTTTAAAAAAAAAGATGGCTATAGTACCGAATATAAGAAAGATTCCCCGTTTGGAAGAATTGCAGCATGCTAGCTGTTTCATTTCCATCTTCCTCGAAGGCTCGGCTTTGAAAAAATATACCCATCAAAAATTTTGATGATCAAAAAATCTTTATAACAAGATAAGTATTGGGAGATTTTTACAACAAGACAATGATCCATACCGACCTACAGAAGAGGGAGAGGAAGTCCTAGGACCGAAATTTTCATACTTAAGTGCAACATGAGCACTTATGTATCTAACGAATTGCACTAAACCGGACATTGCATTTGCAGTAAACCTATTAGTAAGGTATAATGCAGAATCTACCAAAAGGTATTGGCAGGGAATAAAAGATATCTTTCGATATCTCAAAGAAGCAAAGACTCTGGTTATTCTACAGAAAGAACCAAGACCCGAATATGACTGACTATACATATACATGGTAGCTGTCATATCCACATACAGCTAGGTCATAAACAAACTATGTGTTCCTATGTGGTGGAATCGTAATTTTGTAGAAATCATCTAAACAGACTATGTGTTCATATGGGTCTCTCTTCTTAGGTACCACTTATTAATTTAAATAAATAGTAATTATTAAAAAAAGACGGAGTTAAATACTGATTGAAAAAGTTAAAAGAACAAATCCTGTAGCGTGCGGTACAGTAAGACAAGGGCCTGCAAATCAAACAGTAAACACTGTAAGAACGTGCACTCGCTCTACAAAGGATTGGCCATCCAAACCACGTGGAGTTTTTTTTCCCCCGAATATGCAAGAGCTTCGCGCGTGGATGTGTTCGAAAGGTGCAAAGAAGCACGACGCAAAGTTCAGAAACAACAACGCCACACGGCCAGAACAAACCGTGAGGCGGCTAATCTGAGCAATGAACAGTGGCAACTGTTACACGAGAGAGAACACAACCTAGGGGCAAGCGCTCCGGTACAGAACCGCCACGATGGGCAAAGCCCGCCGACCGCCACTGACCAGCTTCCTGAACAATCAGAGCCGATAGCCGGGATCTCGGGTTCGTTCTTTACCGTTTTTAAAAATAATTTTTGGTTTTTATTATAATATCTAATCTTTCTTTTAAATAGAGTATTTTTTAAGACGGTATTTATAAATTAATTGTAGTACATATTAAAAATCTAACATATGTATTAACCAAAATCGCAAGCGAATATCTCTCTCCGTAATCTCTATCACAAACAGCCAAAATTCAAAATTTTCAGCCAAAATCTAAAAACCACAGTAAAAAAATAGACCCTCAGTTTGCAATCGACTCGACCACACGGGCATTTCTTTCCTTTTACAGGCGCCATGATCTGAGCATGAATGGCTGATCATGGGGTCAAAGCCCGTCATGAGATTATTGGGTACTCGGGCTCTAGCACCCAGCCACCAATCGCCCAGATTCCCGCTGCATAGTGGTGTTAGCCATCGCCAGTGAATTTAAAGATGAGATCCTGTTTGGAATACGGATTTTTTCGGGATTTTTTTGACTTATGATTTGGCTTTCTACCATAACTATACTTTAAACAGAGTATTTTTTAAGATGTGATCTACAAGTTGATTATAGTAGATACTATTCTAACTTCATCTATATCAACAAAATCGCACATACGTATCTCTCTATATCCTCTCTTGCGAACAGTCAGAATTCAAAATTTTAAGCTAAAAATTAAAAGTCTACCTAAAAGAACATATCCAAATTTATTGCTATAAAACTGAAATGTCTCGTGTGAAGTTTTTGTAAAATTCCAATGAAATTCCTAACCTTCGAACGGGGCCTAACAAAATCTCCTGGTCAATTCCACGATCAATGATGGAGTAATTCGTAATTTCGCAGCAGCGACATCGGTAATATCGTCAATTCCACGATATATGACTGCAGCGGATGCTCGTCTATTCTCTCAGGGCGGCAGGGTTGCAGGGGAGTAAGATTCCCGGTTCTTTTTTTACATTTTTATGGTTTTTGGCTTTGATTTTTTTATAAGCCGTGACCAATGAGATAGCTTCTCAAAATTATTTTTTAAAATAATTTTTTGACTCTAAAATCATATATGTTATCGCTATTAACATCTTTATCATCTTAAAAAAAACGTAGCAAAAAAACTTTCAGCCACAACAAAACGGCCGCTGGCTCGATCGCATTAATGCATTATTCAAAACGGCCGTGCACGGGAAGCATTGTCCAGTTGTCTCTTGACGATCTTGACGCAGCAGCGTGAGATCCAACGACTGACAAGTGACAAGTTAGGAGTGGTAGAAAGCAGCAGCTAGCTAGTACAGCGACGGCCTCCCTTTCTTGCTTCGTCCGTCTTAATTAAACCTGTGACAGGCAATTAAGTATGGGAAAAGACACCAACTGTAGATCTTTTCTTTTAAAAAGAAGAGGAAGCAGAGCGGAGTGGAGAGAGAGAAAGAGGTGGACAACATGTTGTATACACTTAACTTTAAAGTGTATTTATGATGTATTTTAATTTGAAAAAGTCATGATTTTTTTAAAAAGTTCTATATATATTTCTAAACATACTTTAACTATATATAAAATTTCAAATTCAGATTTATTACGTATTAACGGTAACAAAAAAAGAAAAATCAGATAAATGTTAAGAGTTAAAATTTATCGATTTTTTGCTGCTCTTAATATAGAATATATTTAAACTTAAAATTTTATACATAAGATAATGTAAACCATAAAATATATGTGAAAGTTTTTTTAAAACTTTTTATAACTTTTTTAGCTATGATCCACTTGGCTAACGCAGCTTCAGGCAGGCAGCGTAAACTACTCGTCGGAACACTACTGGTAGTCTACAACTCTCGGGCTGGTTTTTACACGGAAAGTCCTACGCGCTTGCTTATTCATACGTTTCAGAGAGCACGTCGAGGAGAAGCATTTTCGCAACAAAGCGCGTCCTCGAAATTACCACGTTGGTCACTTCTTTTAGACATATAACTCGCAAAGAAGATAGGTGTACTCGGCAGTCAGCGCACGATTGCTACAAGTCCGGATTACCAACTCTCTTTTCAAAGGATTGAACGTATGCTGGTATGCACCATTGTTTTAGCTGTTCACAGTCAATTTGATCAGCTGGTCTTTCACAAGTGTGAGGTACCCGTATCGGTGGTAAGAAATGTCATATCACCTAGGTGCTAAGTTTGTTTTTTCTCTTCGATATTTTACCACATACTTTTTTTAAAAAAAATATGATCCACGGCAAAATAAAATAGAAATAAGTATTGCCAAGTGTCTACTAGCAATGTCGTCGTTGCCTCGCCGGAGCTGAAGCCACTACGGCATCACCATTTCTAATCTTCAAAGCTCGGATGCAGTGCAAGCGGCAGCGACAGTGGTAGGAGGAGCTGAGCATGTCGGCATCTTCTTCGACTGGACGATGCAACGCGCTCATGGATGTCAGGGCGGAGGAGTGAGAGGTGGCGCTGATGATGAGGAGGTTGTGTCCATGGTGGCGCGACAAGATCTGGGGTCATCGGCAGGTCGACGTCGTAGGAAAGGGAGTAATCGAGGATGGGGTCACTGGCAAGCAAATCCGATTGCCTAAAGCCGCTACCTTGTCGAGCGTTTCACCGTCCTTGCACCCGGTGACGATGAGGAGGAGGAGGCGTCCGCATGCGTGGTAAGACTAGTGTGTCACTACTATCGCCATCATGTGCAGCTGCCACTGTAGACTACCTCTACTCACATCACATCGGCGTCAAGCTACTTCCATGGCGGCCTCAAGGAAATGGGGAGAGAGAGAGGGAATGGAGAAGGGGAAATGGAGAAAGAAAAAGGAGGTGGTTTGGCTTATAAGGTGGTGAATTTGGTGACATAGATACCAATCTAGATGCCACGTCAATGAAATTGTTAAGGATAGAATAGGATTATTATTCGTTTCCTTATATGCCTTGGTTTCCTTATCTATATATGGCACATTCCTCTGTTTATATCCTTGTTCTTCCTATACATATATATTGCCCTTTGGGCCTCATGAATATATACACAGTATTCATAACATGGTATCAGAGCTAGGGTTCTGACTTTGTTCTTCCGCTGCCTCCGACGCCACACAGTCCGCCATGCCGCCGCCGCCGCCGCCGCCGCCGCCTGCCCGAGCCGCCGCCGCCGCCCCCCTCCACCGAGCCGCCGCCGCCGGCCGTCTCCACCAAGCCGTCGTTGTCGCCACAGCCATCTCCGCCCCGCCGCTGCCGCCGCCCGCGATCTCCGCCGATCCATCGTCGCCGTCGCCGCCGCCCGGGCACCTGCCGTCGTCTCCATCCAATCCACTCGAGCGCCATCGAGCGCCGCCTGTTAGACTTCGCTTTCTTGGTCGCCGCATCGTCCAGCGCCGCCTACTGATGGCTTCTATTCCATCTGATGTGATCTCATTCTCGGGAACAAAACTTCATGGAACGAACTACAGGTTATGGTCTTCTCTCATGGAGATCACGCTTGATGGTCTCCACCTTTGGGAACATGTCCTCGGTGCACGCTCTTTTTCACCACCGCCGGTTCATCCTCCTCTTAGCCAGTCTAATTTTGCACCTCCTCGTGTTCTTCACTATTTGCGTGGGATAATCTCTCGTCGCTTGTTTTTCCCTAGCTCCACCTCACTACAGCTTTAGGCGTACTCTGATGCGACCTGGCTAGTGATCCTTTTGATCGTCATTCTCTTTCTGCTTATTGTGTTTTTCTTGACTCCTTCTTGTTTGCCTGGAAGACAAAGAAGCACACTGTCGTTTCCCGTTTGGGTGCAGAGGCTGAGTTGAGACCTATGGTAGCAGTGACAACAGATATTACTTGGTTGAAGTGGCTATTTGCAGACTTTGGAGTACCTGTGAGGGGACTTACGACACTTATGTCTGACAGTACAGGTACTATTAGTATTGCTCGTGATCCAGTGAAGCATGAGCTAACCAAGTACATTGGTGTGAATGCTTCATACACTCGCTCACAGGTGCAGGAGGGAATACTTGCTCTACAGTTTGTGCCATCAGAATTACAGCTTGTTGACTTCTTCACGAAGCCACAAACTAGAACGCAATATTTGTATTTTCTCTCCAAACTCAGTATGTATAATCCACCATGAGTTTGAGGGGGTGTTAATGATAGAATATAATTGTTATTCGTTTCCTTATATATATTGATTTCTTTATCTGTATATAACATATTCCTCTGTTTATTCCTTCTTTCTTTCTTATGGCTTGATACCGGTACCATACCGACTCCAAAAAAACTTTTCTAGCACTAACCCCTACAACCTGAAGTACCGCACTAAAACCCAACCAAACCCACTTTCCTCTTTTGGTATGGGCCAATTTCACACGCTAAAGGTGCTCTTAGGTTAGGGTGGATATTTTTTGGTTTATTGTTTGATTTTTTACAGTAAGTAGTTTTTAAATAAAGTGTTGTTTTGATGTGTAGTCTATAAGTCAATTATAGTAGACATTGTTATGACTTTATCTATATCAGCTAAAATCATATGTGAAAATATCTTTTTATATTCTCTCATAAATAGACAGAATTTAAAATTTTAAATTAAAAGGTATAAACTATAATAAAAAAACAGTTGCGTGCTTTCACCTAGTTTTCAAAAAGAGGTGTGCTTTCACGTGGCTGCCACAACTATACAGTACGCACACTACAAAAAGGAGATTTGCCTCGTACCATCCGGCAAAGCCACGGATTGCAAAAATGTTGGCAATTTCCCCCGCTCCAAACGCTACACAAACATGCGTACATATTTAGAGGACGTTTATATTTACTATAGCTGATAACTTTTAGTTATAGTTATAAGTTTTTAGTAAAAAATTAAATAGTAGTGATGAAAAAAAGTTATTTTAAAGAGGGCGTAAATGGTAAAAAAAATAAAAGAACATATGTGAGACGAGAGTGAGAGAAGTAGATACGTGATGTATAATAAATCAATGTCTTATCCCTAAAGTGAGATATGAGCAAACGAAAAAGAAAAATCGTTTGAAAAGCCCGAATATTTGTATTAACTTTCGGGTCCCGACTCCGAAGCTGGGCGCAAGCAGAAACAAATACAAAGCCTTTGTAGTACCTCGTCTGCACGTACCCACTACCCAGTTATCCGCCGTGTTATTGCCTCGTTTTTATCCCCAAATCGTGGAAATCGTCGCGGGAAGCGAGCGGGATTTGCCAGAAATCCGCAGATGTCCTCTGCCCATCGAGACGGGGCCCGTTGCGCCGACACGCAACACGTTGTGAAGCGTTCAAATGACCGCGATATCACGACGGTCAAAAAAAAAAAAAACGGTACCGATGCGTTTTCTTTTGCATGATTTTGTTTCTCCTGATTTATTATTATTATTATTTCGCGACGATCTCCTAATTTAAATTGACGGAGCCTCCACTCGTTTTCCTTGCTTCATCCAGCAAGTCCAGCGTGGGGGTTCTGAATGAGAAACCTCTTTTAACACCTCCAACAATCACTGTATCGCGGACAGGCACCTCAGAAAGATCCGGTCTGTTTGATATGGCTGCGGCGTATGACTTTTGTTAGAAAATTTTGAATTTTAGCTGTTTGCGACAGAGATTATAGGGAGAGATATTTGCTTGTGATTTTGGTTGATACAGATGTTGAACTTTTAACGTGTACTACAATTAATTTGTAGACCCTGTTTAAAAAAATATTCTGTTTAAAAGTTAGGTACTATAACAAAAAATTAAAAACTATTTTTAGAAGCTGTAAATAACAGGACCGTAACTTGAAACAAAGGGCCACCTCATCCAAGCTGTAGTGAATTAATTCCTACGGAGTATTTGATAATACGGTCATCTGGCGCATTGTAAACAGCTTAGCCTAGGGAAACTACGGGGGAGGCTATTGGCACAAGGTGAATGTATTTTTGTTCTCTTAGAATCACGATGTCAGATTCGCCTGCTGTTTTCCCAACATAACCTTCGGCGTTCAAAATAGCTTATGCCTTCTAATTTCTAGCTTTTAGAAATCACAAACTGTTTAAACACATGTTAGTTTCTTAATACGGTTTTTTCTTTATAATATCCATAGAGATGTAACATTGTTTTTTTCTCTCTTATTCTTCGTTTTCCCTTGTTTTTTCTCTTATTCTTCATTTTCCTTTAATTGAATGTCTCAGCCACTACAATATTTCAACCAACAGCTAAAAGTCAAAAGCTATCAGAAAAAGCCAAATTGAACGGGGTCATCCATCCATTTTTGTCAGACCTGAAAAATTAATCCAAAATCTTATATGTATGCCGTGCTAGTTCTAATGATCAACAGTTAGCATACACATATCATATCGTTGTATCACATCCATATACGATTAAATAAAACATAGTGGCATATAATATTAAGTAGTTATATATAGATCTATAAGACCGAATTTTACACAAAAGAGGCTAACCGACCAAATGTACACACAGAGAGTACTTGCAGTGAAAATAAACGATAACAACCCAAGTGATTTGCTTCAGTCAGGCATCTGACTAGGATTTACATCTAGTAATCGACGCTATCGTCACCAAATCTCACAATATAAAGTAGCCAATTAAGGGATCTTCTTCCTCTTTATCTGAACATTCAACAAGCAATTGTGAGTATAAAATTGTATTTCGCAAGACTTTAATACAAATTTTATATAGTATGCATACTGAAGCAACGGTGGGTATGGTAGCTAGTTTCTTTTGCACAAAACGAGCTTTTTTTTGCAATAGAATTTGCAACCTACAAGTTGTAAGATCATTTGACAATGATATATGTATATGACATAGTCAAACCGACGTGGTCGAGACCTTTTTGGTCAAAATTGACGTGGTCGAACTGACATGATTAAAAAAATGTGGTCGAAGATCGATGGATTAGTAAGAGATCTGTGTGATTGAAGACTGACATAGTAAAAAATCGACATGGTTGAGACCTGAGTGGTCAAAACCAATATGGTCGGAGACTTGTGTGGTCGATCTTGATAATATGGTCGGAGACCAGTTTGGTCAGAGACCTGTGTGGTTGATCCGGACAACGTGGTCGGAGACCTGTGTGGTCAAACCGGACAACATGGTCCGAGATCAGCGTAGTGGAGACCTGCGTGGTCGAACCGGACAACGTGGTTGGATTTCAATGTGGTCGAAGACTTGAGTGGTCAAATCATTCGGCATGGTCGAGTACCAGTGTATTCGACGATCGGTACTTTCGACCAGTTCTGTGTGAAGTATTAATTATTATATGAATTCTTTTTCAGCAGCTGGAAAAATATTAAAACCTTTTTTTAGTACAGAAAATTTTGAAAATGCATGAAAAAGCAAAATGATGATTTTCAAAATAATTACACATTTGTTTGGAATTTTGGACGTTACAATTACGGACGGAGGAAATAGGATATGACGGCTTTCAAAAAGGCCTGACAATTACGATCTTCTCCCAAGATTAAATCCTAAGCTCCGGTTCCAATGTTGCTCGTTTCCGCGAATTTTGGACACATCTGACCCTGTGATACCACAAAATTCCAAATTTGACTCCCATTACAAAAAAATTCCAAAAATAGCCTCCTTCCCGACCGCTCGTTCTCCCGGAGTTGACACGTGGCCGGTCGTACGGTCCCGGACCGCACGACCTCACTGTTCACTGATCGTGCGGTGCCGGACCGCACAACTCTACTGTGCAGACGAATCTCGCGGTCGGGAAAACGAATCGTGCGGTCGACACACGGGGTCGTGCGGTCGGAAAAACGAATCGTGCGGTCGGCGCGGACAACAGTTGAGTCGTGCGGTCCGGGACCGCACGACCGGGCCACGTGTCGTCCCCAGGAGAACGCACGGTCGGAAAGGGGGCTACTTTTGGAATTTTTTTGCAATAAGAGCTAAATTTGGAATTTTGTGGTATCATAAGGCTAGATGTGTCCAAAATTCCGTTTCCGCAACTAGTATTTTGTACACAGGTTTTCCCACTTTTTTCTTTTGAAATACCTCTGTTTCTGTCCACAAGAAAAATGAAAAACAAAGTAAATAAACATGCACAACATTGCCAATACCACCGTAGTTTGCATGCTTTATCGATAACTCAAGGACATGCAAGCAGTTCATACAATAATACTACACTACCAAATTACTAGGGGTGCAAACGGATCGGATTCGGACGGATATCGTTGTTACCATATCCTAACCCATATTTTTTCTCCAGATTCGGTACCAATCGGATTCGGTACCTATCGGATTCGGTGCCAATCAGATTCGGTGTCGGATCGGTCGGGATTAACCCAAACCGTTTGCACCCCTACTTGTTTGTAAGGAATGCATGCAGTACAACAAATGGAGTAGGAGAACATATTGTCAAGAACTTGATGTTACTACTTAATAGCTGATGTGAAAGATGTTATTTTACCACTGCAAAAAAAAAATGAAACGTCAAATAGTAGCACTAACCTGAAATCAAACTTGAAGACGTATCAGATTCGGACGGATATTGCTGTTACCATATCCTAACCCATATTTTTCTCCGAATTCGGTACCAATCGGATTCGGTGCCGGATCGGTCGGGATTAACCCGACCCGTTTGTACCCCTACAAATTACCAATAATACAATATGCACATGTGTATATGTTCAGGGGGTTAAAACACGTGTCCGCACTCTATGAGTCTTTAAAATCTTTGTTTTATCTTAGTATATGTGTTACATATATTTATATAAGTATATTTATATGTAATATTGTGTGTCCATGAATACGTCCTAGTTGAACTAGTTTTTTTAAAAAAATTACCAATTGGCGAGGAGTGGATAAGTGCCACCGTGTCAAAGATCACAAATGGCAAAACCAGTAAGGCAGGGGCTTACCCGGAAATAGCTCGACCCGCCGAGGACCAAGGCGCAAAAGCTCACATCGAATTCGATTTCTCTCTCTTTCCACGCCCACCTCGTCCACCGTTCCCATCCTCCCTTCTCCTCCCCTCCCTCCCTCCCTCCCTTCTCTGCCTGCCTCGCCATCCCCATCTCCGGCTTTCGTTGGCGAACAGAGAGAGAGAGAGAGAGAGAGCCGAGGCGAGTAGGCGGGAGAAGAGGCCATGGGGCAGCAATCGCTGATCTACGCGTTCGTGGCGCGCGGCACGGTGGTGCTTGCGGAGTACACCGAGTTCACCGGCAACTTCACCACCATCGCCGCCCAGTGCCTACAGAAGCTCCCCGCCAGCAACAACAAGTTCACCTACAACTGCGACGGCCACACCTTCAACTACCTTGTCGAGGACGGATTCAGTGAGTCCCCCTCGATCCGATCGATTTGGTGCTGGCCTTGCACCGATCTGCCTGGATCTGCTCCTTTGCGTGCTCGATTCGGTTTGTCCCTCTGCGTGCAGACCTCGCTGTTCTGCTCGATCTGCTTCGTTAGGTTCACCTAAAGTAGTTGGATTCGCGGTTTGCGCCGACTCTAATCTGAGTTGTGCTGTGCGGTTTGTTGTTAGCAAGAGGTTGCTGTGTAGGCTTCAGTTCGAATTGAGATATGCTTGGGAGGGAGACGAGGTGTAGGAATGGGCTATTTTTAGGGATGCCCGGATATTTCCATGTATGCTTGCATGTTGGTAGTCGAAAATGTAGGCGCGTTGCATCTGGAGGGGCGTTTGTTTTGAATATGTTCGATGCTCGAGGCACCGATCGCCGTTAATTTTAGGGAACCTTACCAGGTCGGGGTTGGTGTGGGGGAGTTCTGTGTGCTCTGTGCCTGCAGGGTGGATGCGTTGCTCTGATGTACGTGTGGATGGTACAACGATTGTGTCTATCGGGATGAAATGGTGCGACGTTTATTTCTGCTATTATGCTTTGTGCTGTTCGTAAGAGGCACCCACTTCGCGTTCGGGTTAGTGTTAGTCTTTGTCAGGGTTATATAGCTCAGTTGCTTTCCCATTTGGTACTTTGGTTGATAGAAGAGGTTGCATCGTGCTATGTAATAAATGCTGTAATGTTAGGTTCTTAGATTCCTGATACGCCGTAAGTTCCCGTCTTAATGGATTGCGTTGTTTCAGAACAAATAAGGCAAGCTATACATGCTTATTAAGGCGTCGCCTAAGCGACGCTTAGGCGGTAAAGTGGTGGCGCATGGTAAGGCGTCGGCGTCGCCTTGCCAGGAGGTGGTATGGCGTCCGCCTCAACCCTAAGGCGGCGCTATGGCGTCGGTTAGGCGACGAAAAGCACGGAGACGGCGAAGGCGGACGCCCCAAGAACCCGAACAAGAAAGTATAAAGAGACTTCACGAGAACAAGTGGGGAACCTGTCACCTGCGCCGAAGTCGAACCCTAGCGCCGCCTCCATCGGTCCATCCCCGCCACCATCCTCGAAGCGGCGACAGAGAGGAGCAGATCTGGTCCGCGTCTCTCCGCCGCCGCCGCCGCTGGGGTCGTCGCTGTTGGGAGGGAGGGGAGAGGAGAGAAGGGTCGCCGTTGGGAGGATGTCTTGAGGACGCCGCCGCCTTTGCATTTGCTAGGGGAGGGAGCGAGTGGAGGCGGAGCGACCGAAGCGGCAGTGGTCGAGTCTTGCGTTGATTTTATTTCGCATTGTCGGCGATCTTGCAATTGAGCCCTCATACTTACATGAAATTGCAGTTAAGTCCTCAAGAGAAGCCAGATTTTTGCGATTTAGCCTTCAGACTTCTATAAAATTGCAGTTAAGTCCTTTTTCCTCTTTAATTTTTTTCTAACTTAGACCTCGGGAGCTCCGTTTTCTTCGCCTTACGATATGTGTAATGCGTCGCCTCGCCTCACGTCTTACCGCTTAAAAGGTGTGAGGGGGGTGGGTCGCCTCTTCTCGCCTTACCGCCTTAATAACCTTGAAGCTATAACACAAGAGGAGCTTGCTGTGAGTGATACTATGCCCTCAACGAAAACATTTGTAATTGTTAACATGAGTTAGGCTGTAGAATGCATGATTAAGCAATGGATGGTAGGACATGAAGGAGAATGAGATTGCAGGAAACGACAGGGGTGGGGGTGCAAATACCAAAGTGTCTTTTGCTGGTGGCAAACTATGAGTGAGGGTAACACCTTCCCCTTTTATGTGAAAGGGATATGTTTCCACAAGGATTCAACAGCCTCAAAATTGGCTACATAAAGTTAAAAAGTTCTATGTTTTGAACTATTGTCTGAGTTCTTAGGTTAACCTAACATCGTTTGGATTTTCTGATCTACCATTGTGAAAAATCTTCATAGATTACTGTGCCATTTTTTGTGCTTTAATGTTTGCTTTAGCTAAGGACCAATACTCTTAATATGCATTGAGAATAAACGCCATTTTCTTTTCTGCAGCATACTGTGTAGTTGCTGTTGAATCAGTTGGGCGGCAAATCCCCATTGCTTTCCTGGACAGAGTTAAGGATGATTTCACCAAAAGATATGGTGGTGGGAAGGCAGCCACTGCCGCAGCAAACAGCCTCAACCGAGAGTTTGGGTATGTTCTTTTTGCTGCTTTTATGACATTTGAGCTAGATATGGTACCCCTTGTCGGGCTGTCCCACTTGACTAACATTTGCTTGTCTCTACTATTTAAAGATCAAAACTTAAAGAGCACATGCAGTATTGTGTGGACCACCCCGAGGAGATCAGCAAGCTTGCCAAGGTGAAAGCCCAAGTCTCTGAAGTCAAAGGAGTTATGATGGAAAATATTGAGAAGGTACCATATTAATTATTAACCCATTCCAAAGGAAGCTTTACACATTATGCTGTTTGAAAATAACAATACTTTTCAAAGGTTATTCTGATTCTGTATTACAATTTTGAAATCCAGGTTCTTGACCGTGGTGAGAAGATTGAACTGCTTGTTGACAAGACTGAAAACCTGCGTTCTCAGGTCTTAATGCATTCACTTAATCGCTTGAGCGACTGTATTTATTTTGCATGGAAGTATTGCATAGCACCAAAGAAATTTTACTTGAAATCTTTTTATCATCCCTGGAATCTTTAAACAATGAGTATGTTGAAGAAAAAGTACTGAATTACTGATACAAGTTAGCATGGATATATCCCCATGTGATTACGGGTATGGTCTGGATTTTAGTGTGTAATGAATTCGATTGATCACTTACAGTGTCCTGAGTGAGTCCTAAAAGTCTAGACTCTTTTATTCTATTCAACCACCCAAAGCATCATTACAAAAATTGTGAGGTTTTGTCGGTTGAAACATCATTATTACTAGAACAGGGATGGGCATTAGTTGAAACATCATTATTACTAGAGCAGGTGTTGCTTCATTAGTTGAAACATCTTCATTGTTAGAATGGAGTTAATTTAATTTGTTGGAACATTTATATCATGACACACATGATTGTCTCACAGCAACAGATCGTGCAGTCTGATATATCTGCAACTTTCTGTCAGATGACCAGCAATTTTTAAGCTTCCATGTAGATGGTGTTGTGTATATACGTAGAAACACTGCATTATGATTTCTAAGGTGATACATACCATTTTAATGATTCTGATGTATTTCTAGTCTGTCTGATTATTGGCTGCATCCTATGTATTGCCACAATTATCGGTACTGTGGTACTATATATAATGCCACAATACTAGTGGCATTGCAATGGTGGGTCTAAGTTGGTTTTTGAATGGTGTACTTAGCAATGGAATATTAACTCAATGGAGTCATGGTGACTTACTGACTTCTGTTCTGGTTATATAAACTGACGAGTGCCTACCATCCATAGTTATTCCACACACATGGAGTATTATGAGATCTGGTCCAAATCTTAAAGAAGATACTTGTATTAGTAGTTGAGATGTATTTGGCACTTGAGATGGATCTGTGAGTTTGCCTATTTGGCTCCTTCTATGAGTGATGGCAAGTCACAACTGTTGAAAAAAAGTAAAAGAAATAGAGAAAGAACTAAAAAAAATTGGCTTGGCATTATCTAAGAAAGCAATACAGTGCAGTATTATTAACCGCTAATTATGCTGTCTTCATTATTATATGCCAACCTGTACACTTGTATCTCAAGACAATTCAAATCTATGGTTTGCAGGCACAAGATTTCAGACAGCAGGGTACAAAGGTGCGGAGAAAGATGTGGCTACAGAACATGAAGATCAAGCTTATTGTTCTGGGCATAATCATTGCGCTCATTCTCATCATCATCCTGTCCGTGTGCCATGGCTTCAAATGCAAGTGAGGGCGGACTTCAGATCGCCACATTCACCTTGCCCTATAATGCTGCCTACTTCCGGCGAAAAAAAAGACCATATGGTTTTTGTTCTGTTAGTTGTGAGTCCTGCCCTGAGTCTTGGTCAAGTTTCCAGATGTCGTCGCGGTCGATTGCTGCTGGATAGTCACTGGGTTTATGGGTTGGAGTGTCGTGTATTTTTTGATGCTATTGATGTATAGCTTGTATGCTACCAACTTTCTGTCTGCTATGTGAGTAGATGTTACTGTTTGCCCCAGATTGTTGTCTCAGTGCGTCGTTAAATCGAAAGAAGAAATAATGTGCATTTTCAACCGAACAGAAGTTAATTTTGAGCGATTACTCGTTCCCTGGATTCAGTATGTGTTTGGTCTGGGAAATCCATTTGGATCCAGGTAAGTAATTGTTCCTGAATATGGATTGTAGGAGCCAAGGAGGTATCCAGATTTCTGCAAGAACCTGTTATGCTGATGTGTTAGTTATATGAGGCTCGTCCTTACCGCCAGACGATGAGGATGTTTAACGGATGTTACTATTATCAAGGCGAGTAGGCCTTGTTTTTAAGGAGAACTAGTCATAAATACATGTTATGTAATTAACTTTAGAAATTTTGAATATCGATATTTTTATAAATATTTATATTGGATACATAAATATCATATGTATAAATTTGTATCAAAAAAATACTTTCATAATATTATAATTTTATTGAGTTTTATAAATATATTATAATGTAAATTAATAATTAAAGTTGTATTTTGGATACTAAAGTCTAAAATGATATGTATTTACGAACGGTGGAGGGAGTAGGCCTGTTCTTTTTGACTTTTGGAAACGGTTTTCGGTTTTTGCTACAATACCTAATTTTTAAATGGAGTATTTTTTCAAGACAGAGTTTATAAGTTAATTGTAGTACACGTTAAAAGCCTAACATTTGTACCATCCAAAATCACAAGCGGGTATCTTTTTCTATAATCTCTGTTATAAACAGCAAAAATTCAAAATTTTAACCAAAAATCATAAACTACAGCCATAAAGAACATACCCGTATTTGATTTGCATGGTAAGTTCAGGTTATTTGGCAACGCTCGGCCAGGTGAGATGCGCCTATCCGGCAGGCCAAACCATGCAGTCACTGTTGCACATTTAAGCTCCCTCAGCTATCTCAACAAGACATGGGTGGGTTATTATCGGTTTATGCCTCATGATTCCTCTAAAAAAATAAACATAATTTTTTTATTATTTTTCAAAACAGTTTATTAAGATAGTTTTTAAATAGTTCAAAAATCATCAGTTATAAATACTAGAACTAAAATTATCAGTTATAAACTATGAGTCAAAAAAAAAAAAAGCTCTGCACTGCCAATTCTGAACTAATAGACCGATAGACGGCTTCACGGCCCTGCCGGCCAGTGGAGATGCCACCCTGTAAGCAGAATCAGCCTTTGACCGAAGTGTGGGTCCGGACCAGTGCACGACCACCTGGCCGTGGGGCCCCGCCCGTCAGTCACATGCGACCGAGGATGGTGGTGAGCATGACGCAACAGTCTCGCTGTGATATCACGCGCTGTGCGAGCTTTGTTTCCATGTAAAGCTCCAGGGAGCGGTACGTGTCACGGGCGGGTAAAGCTTTGGTGGTGGCATCTTTTCTCCCACCTTTTTGGTACAACGTAAAGCACGAAATATGCAGGCAGATGTATGTTTTGTTCACAACCTATGCTAGTCGATTCTTCAGAAAAAAAAGAGAGCTAGTATATATATCTCACAAAAATGAGGTAGTATTAGTAGCCGCAGCTCTTGTAGTACTTTAAACATCGACGTGGTTATCAAAATATCACTTTTAACAACTAATTTTTATTATAATATATTTATAAATAATTTTTATTACAATATATTTATAAAGCCTAATTATCGATGTTTTAATATCGATCTTATGTATGATTTGTTTGGATTTGGGAAACTCTTTGAAAACCCGGTGTATGCGCATGCGGAGTAAAAACACGGAAAATTTTATCTTGATTTAGGCCTTCTCACCGAGAGAATAACAACCCTACGTCCAGTGTGATTGCTAATTACTAGAAAGTGGATTACAACATAGAATTACACGAATGGCTAATGCTCTCTTGCATGAATGGTTCACTCAATCCTCCTCTCCCTTTGACGTTAACCTTTATATAGCCGATGAAGTGACGACAGTTGTCTCGCGCCAGAAGACGCCCTAACGCTTCGGATGATAACTGCCTGACGAAAGTTATTGTCAGAGAGACATATAAAGCTGTTCCCCATGTAACGGTTGTTATCAGAGAGAGATCGTGTGCGGTTATTGGATAAATGCATATTTTAACTGCCTTATCAAACGAGCCCACGATGAGTTATTTGTCGTAGGCAAGTTAGTCGGAGATAGATTGGTCGCAGAAAAGTTCATTACTATAAGGTGGTCGCAAGACAACTTACGACTAAGTAGTAGTCGCAATGAGATTTACGATTACGTGGTTGTAGGACTTACGATTAGGGAGTAGTCGTAGTAAGACTTACGAATATGTGGTCGTAGAAAGACTTACGACCAGAGAGTAGTCGCAGTAAGATTTACGACTACGTGGTCGTAAAAGGATCTACGATCGTATGGAGTAGTCGCAGTAAGACTTACGACTATCCTGAGGAGTTCTTCCCTACTAATAAGGAGTATACTTAAGGAATATAATGATATAATAATTTGATGGTTATTCTATCATTTTCACTAATAAAACTATAAAATTATAAAATTACCTTTTAAGGTAAAGCTACATATATGATTTTCATCGTGTATTCAATACAAATATTTAAAAAGATATCAATAACGAAAGTTTCGAAAGTTTAACTGTGCGTATCACCGAATATATATTTGTGTTAGGAGGAAGTACATAGTTACCATTTTTTGAACTTACTATATAATTCATTTGTTTTGAAGCATCAGGGTACATGCATAGTAGTTGGACTTCATGACAGAAAACGTAATGCAATTAATCAAGGACGATTCAAATGAAAATGACACTAGTTTGAAGAAGCTTAGACAAAACACTAGAACAGAACACGACTCAGACTACAGTCCATACACAACTGAGGCATCTCTGACAATGATATTACGACACGTGTACGAGCCAGAAATATGAAGCAGTTAATCACAGGCAAGAGGCACATCTTATTACACCAAGGTAATGCGTGCATGTATGCACAGTGCACACACACACGTACGTACGTGCGCGCGCTCATGCTCCACTTGGCCACCTTAAGGCACCACACCACCGCGGCGGGCCGTCTCCAGAAATTTAGGGTCCCAGGGCGAATTGCAAAACAAGGCCCTCAATTTTTAAAAAATATTAGTCTAATATAACTAAGGCATACTATCACACAATCATATAAGATGTAACTTTAATATGTATTACTCCATACAAGATTTGGAAATATATCAAATATTAAGACCAAAAAAATATAGTACTGACCTCATGTTCTACTAAAAAGCATCATACGTCTTGTATTTCTTGAAATGAAATCTCCAATTATATCTTCATAATTAATCTTCTCCAAGACATCATTTTCAAGCGCTATTATCGCTAACCCATTGAGTCTTTCTTATGTCATAGTAGAACGCAAGTAGGATTTCAACAACTTGAGTTTAGAAAAGCTCCTTTCCGCAGATGCAACAGTCACATGAATAGTTAACAAAATTCTATATGCAATAACAACGTTAGGATAAAAGGGGCGCTTCTTCAAAAACTTCAGAATATCAAGAGGACCCATAGGGGCGCTATATTATGTTCTGCAAGAAATTTAACAATTAAAAGAATCCTAAGCAAAACTTTTCTCCAATGCTCCCTTTCTTTTTCAAGTTCTCTTTGAGCAACTTTATCAATTGTTTGATTCTTCTGGAACCTCAGACGCAAGTCATACCATGTAGCCATATTTGTGACATGTTCTCTACTAGTTTCATGCTCTTTAAGTCTATTGCCAAGATGAGTCCAGTCACTAAATCCGTCATTTGCTAACTGACCTCTCACAAGCCCCTTTCTTAATAATTTGCAGCAAAAACAAAATACTTTGTCAAGCTCTTTGCTGTATACAAGCCATTCTGTCACAGTTTTCTCCATTTGAGAGAACTCTAGTGTAATGCAATGCAGAAAATCTTCTAGAATATTTGTCTCTTGGACCATGCTCAATAGACAGGTCTCTTTTAGGACCCTTTTGCACCAAAATATCAATCATTTTATTGACCTATCATTAGATTTGATTCTAAAGCACTAAAGCAGTAAAACCACCAAACAGCTGCTCTCGCACCTGAGTCCTGAGTCCTCATGAGTAGACGAACGAGGCCGGAAGCGGCAGGATGCAGTGTGGCGCTGTCGCCGGGCGCATGCGCATCGTTAGACGCCGTAGTCGCCAGCGCGGTCGGGCGGCGGTGGCGAACCACCCCGAGAGTTGCACGCGGCGCGGATGCAGACGACGATCGTGTAGTATCCCTATAGCATATGCTGGGCTGGGCTGTACATAATACGTATAGGCCTACTATGCCTATAGCATGGTTTGGGGGGCCCTGTGCCATAGCCCAGGTCGCACGCCCTCATCAAAAGGCCTGCCGCCGCTGCCTCCTCCTCCGCCCCCGCCGAAGCCTCCACCACCACTGCACCCACCGAGTGGCCCTCCGCCAGCCCCGAACACACCGAGCGGCCTGAACACGATGATTCCCCGCCGAGCGCCATCAACAGCTCTCCGCCGCCGCCTCCGCCCTGAAGCCTCCACCATCGCCGAACCCACCGAGTGGCCCTTCGCCAGCCCCGAACACACTGAGCGGCCCGAACCCGACGATTCCCCCGCCGAGCGGGACGTTGACACTGCCGAAGAGGCCTCCGCCGTTGCTCCTGGCAAAGGCGGTCTTCGCTTCGTCCACTCTTACGCCACCGCAGGCGGCCGCAGCGGCAACGTGTCGCAGTCGTCGCGAGTAGGTCGCGACCGCCTCCACGACGAGGCACAGCCGGAGGGAGGGAACGCACTACCACTTGGCCATCACGCGTCTACCGCCTCAATTGATCTCTGATCCTCCGTGAGGTGGCTGAGGAGAGTACGGTGGTGGGTGGAAGAGGCGAGTGCGAGGCGAGGGTTTAAGGTCCGTTCCAATCAACTTTTGACTTAAAAACTAAAAGTTATTTAGAGTACATTGAGTTTTCAACGTGATTTTATTTTCTTTGTATTATCTATAGAGATATAGTGGTATTTTTTTTTTCTATTTTTATTTATTTTCGTTTAATTGAATAATTAAAAAAGCTAACAACTATTATATTGATATTTTAGTTAAAAATCATAGCTAAAAGATAAAAGATACGTCACTTTTGAACGGCTCGTAAAGAGGAGGGAAGGAGAGTGACAGGTGGGACTTCGGAGTAAATGGTGGCCGGCAAGTCGTTGCCAAGGCGTAATAAATCGGAGATGAAGTAGATCGATGGATGCATGGGCAGTTATTGCGAGAGCAGGGGAGCTCTGTAAAGATGGCGCTGTAGAGTGCCACTACTGTTACACAAGTTTAGCACTGCCATTGTATGTGCATTATCTATTATCTATTACTATTATAAAAGAAAGAGTTGATGGTTGTAGATTCATTCTCCTCCAACTGTTATATTCACTTAACTTCTCACTATTCTCTACTTTTCAACCAATCAAAGCAACTCTCTTCTATAGCATGATTATCTATATATTTAATGAGTTTCGTTGCAACGCACGGGTACGTAACTAGTAATCCTATACATGTGAGCAAAAATGCACAATTCCACCAGGATCATCAGTCATGGCGTCGACGCGTTGTAGCCTTTGGTAGACATGAAATACTAGAATTTTTTGTACGAATAATCTATTTTTCATTCGAAATAACAGAAATATACCCGCGACGATATTTTTTTTTATAGAAATAGGCTACAGTCACTCTACGGTTGGGCGATAGGAGCCTGTCACCCAATGAAAAAGCGACAGCAACACTGTCTGCAAGCCGTTGGGCGACAGGTTCCAGTCGTCCGATCATTAGGCGACTGGAACCAGTCCTCTTGAGGCGGCGGCTAAGCGGCCTCGGTATTTAACCCCTTCCCGGCGCTGGCGGTTGGGCGGCAAGAGCAGGCCGCCAACGGTCGGGCGATCGACACCGCCTAACGGCCGCGGATTGCATATGTGTCGCCTAACCGTTAGGTGACAGGCTTCAGTCGTCCAACCGTAGAGCGGACGGAGTCTATTTCTGTAAAAAATATCACCACGGATATATTTCTGCTATTTTAAATAAAAAATAGATTATTCGTACAAAAAAAACCCTGAAATACTATAGTGTGCGCCATTTCATGTAAACCCTCGATTGACCGAGCGATAGCCATATCGAACTACTAAGATGTTTGATACCAGGAATTTTACAGGAATTTTACGGGAAATAGTTCGTTCCTACGTGATTCAAGATAATCTCCGTTGCAAACGGGCTAAAAGTCTTCCAGGGTTGGACGCACCGTGCTTGGGTTTTGGGTAGTTGCGGCAAAGGCTGGATCAGGGTTAGTGCTTGAGCAGGTTTGGGTTGGGCCATACGAGTAAACCAATGTTTGGGCTTTTATGAAATTTCCTTAAATTTTTCTAACGATGATTTTTCACTAATAGTTTGAAGTCAGTCTTTGCATTTTTTCCCCGTAAATCAAATACCACATTATCCAATTTCTATATTTATACACAATCTTACAAGCAATATATGTACATGTGGTAAGCTCGATCACTCTGTGCTGCAAAGAATAAAGTTTATTAACTAACCCTTCTGTTAACAATATTTTAAATTAAAATAACCTCCAACCTAACTTACTTTCAAAAATATCCCCTTGCCTGGCAACGCCATCCTTGGTGGCGTCCCACGCCACATGCAAGTTTACACTTATCATCCCTGGCATTATAGCCGAGGGTTCCCGCCGCCGCTGAGCCACGCCGCCTGCCCACGGGCGGAGGAATCTGCGTACGGTCGGGGGAGGTGATTTCCTCGCGTTTTCCCGAAATTACGTACATGTCCTTGTTTCTCGCGGATAGGTCCCTGCCAGTTTTTTTAGCCCATCCACTTTGCAGGATGACCCCCACGGTTTTTTATTTACGTACAGGTCCTCGTGTGTTTACGTACAGGTCCTTGCGGTCCCTGGTTTTTTGCGAAAAAGCCCTTCGGTTCCTCCGAAATTGCACATCCATCCTCGATTTTTTTAAAAAGAACCGTCCCACGAATTTTCGTCTCTTTTTTTTTGGCCCACACGGTGGCTAGCGCGGCGTGGCGCTGCGCTTATGTTTCTAGTTTTTAAAAATACAACCCCTTTTTGGCCATGTTAGCATCAGTGTCATAGGTGAGGGTTATGTTTTAGATATAGATGTTGCTAGCGTTCGGACGTATGATAGAAGCATTCTCAGTGTACATTTCAAAGCAACATCTTTAGATAATGTATGCAATAATTTTAAGAGAAGTGCTTATACGATTTTCTCTCTAACAAGATAACATTAATATCAAAGTATATAAAGAGGTAAGTAACATTTATCCATCGTTCATCGTGCTTTAAAAATAGTGTAAATCAATGTTGAGAAAATCATAGAAGCACGTTCATAATTTTAATCAATATGTGCAACAAAATGCATCAATAACTATACAATACGGATTAAAAAACTTGAGAGAAATATCACATTTTCACCAAATTAGCTTGGATATTAGCTATGTTTTAAAAATAAATCCAAATATCTCAAACAAACAAATTATGATGTTACAACATTGCAACATTTGAAAATAATAGTAGCGACATTCAATAATAAGTGATACAACATTTTTATACAAAGATGCAACAACTGAGATAAATCTACAACAAATTAAGACAGATCATACAAACAATTGAATATGAAACGAATTTATAGTGAGGCGCAACATCAATCCGATGAACATGAAAAAATTCCCTCACGGTTGCGACAACGTATTACAACAAAATATGATGCACAAATCTAGCAAATCCATTGCTACAAATTTTTTTTGTGCAACAAATTTACAACCCAATTGCAACAAAACTCTTTTGCTACAGTATTTGTGAAGACACACTGCAACAACATGAAATACCTCATGCAACAATTTGGGAAAGTTGTTACAACAAATACTGAAAAACACTTGCAACAAGCATACCAGAGAAGGGTATCGGGGCATTCGGGTGTCGCTGACCCGGATAGGATGGGATTACTATGACATTGGTGTAATGGGTAACATCGGCGGCTTGCGGTGTTGGTGGTTGCCGGATGATGGAGGGAGCTTCACAACGCGATGGCAGCGCCTCAAATTAGGCAGCGTCCGATGTGGCTAGACGGAGCTCGCCGGAGTAGGTGGTGTGGATTCCTCAGTCCTCACGCCCAGCAATGAATTGAGGGAAGCAACCTAGATGAGGTTTTGGAATGAAAGTAAAGTGGCAAAGGACCTATACAATTGAGCGTGGGTGCGTGTGAACCTTGGCAGGATAAAAGTTCACGTCCATGATAGAGGCATTGAGAACATTGGATTGGTGTGCAGTGATGGATGGCCATTCGGGTGGGCAAGATCCCATTGGGCGTATGGCCTATATCAATTCCGTTTAGATATTGTTACAAAAAATGTTACTTAATAAAAATTGTTCTCCCACAAGCTGGCACTTGGAATAAATGTTAAGAAAAATATATAAATAATGCAAAAAAATCCAACATGTTAGGGGTTTCTTCAAAACGTCTAAAACCTTTTGTTTTTAAAAAACGACACTAGCACTACTACAAAAAAGGTTATCACAGATAGTTCGGAACTGTCACCACATACGATTTTTTTGAACCGTCTGTATTTATGTGTTAGTGATAATCGGAGGTTATCATAGACGATTTATGAGCTGTCTGTGATAAAGACAACACAAGCAGTTTGTAACTAGAACCGCTGTGAAGAAAACTATTACAGACGGCTCGAATCAAAAATCGTTTGTGATACTCACACATCACAGACGGTTCTAGTTACCAACTGTCTGTGATTAACGAGTATCACAGACGATTGGTATATAGAACCATTTGTGATAGTCATTCAGAGAAGGTTTATACCACAAACCGTCTATGATAGTTTATTCTATACCTAATTTTTGGCTAGCCTCAAGAAATAATGTTACCTATACCCTTTAAAAACAAGTAAATACAGTGAAAAACACAATAGCACATTTCATCTCTATTAAGATTAGAATCCATCATTACAACATAACAAGATAACGAACCCAACTCTTTAACACGACAAGAATATATAAGAAGCGGAGATCCTAGCAGACAGTAGAAGCTGGATGCAGTGCGTGATGTCCTTGACGCCTGCCATCAAGGAAGAGAGGGGAGAGCATTGGATGGCGGCCGGATATCACCGGCAATGGAGAGATGGCGGTAGCGCCACCTTTGTGGCACGACGGTGAGACTGCATAAGACTCTCTTACGATACTTATGACAAGAGTGTATTGTGCAGTCGACCGTGGTGTCACAACGGAGGCGCTAGCTCACGGCGGTAGTCGGTATCGTCGAGGAACAAGCTAGGAGTGGATGAACTAGTTAGGAGCACCAGTGCACCGTGGTGTCACAACAGGAGGCGGAGGAGCTAGCTCACGGTGGTAGATCGGTGTCGTCGAGGGGAGGATGTAGGAAGCTAGTGGGTGAACTCACGCGTGACTGCCTGTGGAAAAGTAGAGGGAGAGTAATTAATAAGGGCCGAGCGGTGGGAGAAACCGGTGCCTGCCAATCGATATAGAGAGAATGGACGCGTGAGATCAAAATCCTAGGGGATACGCCATGGATCGGTGACGTGTCATTATCGGAGACGGTTTGTTATACGAACCGTCTGTGATAATAGACATATCAGAGATGGTTTGTTACACGAACTGTTTGTGATAAGTCACATATCACAGACGATTTGTTATACGAACCGTCTATGATATTAATATCAGAGACAGTTTGGTATATGAATCGTCTGTGACAACGCTTAAATATGCGTGCCCTAATTCAGCTCTTCTAAACTGTCCTCTCCCTCATCTTCTTCACCAAATTTCTCAATAATGGCATCTAATATTCGTTTGATCTCCTTCCTCTCATCTATCCATCATAAGTTGTTCAGTCGTAATCTTACACAGACGGCCAACAATTTACGTCTGGAGCAGCTTCTCCACTCATGCCCTACTCTCCTTCCTCGACTCGCTTCCATCCATCAGCTGGACCTCATCATCCGCCGTCGACGGAGGTGTCTCATTGCCGCTCAGAAAAGGGAAATCGCCCTTAGTCTCGTTCTTCTTTGCAATGTGCACAAAGCAAAAGAAACTTTTGCAGCAGTGGAGAAACACATGGATAACAATGCCGATCAAGCATAAGCGGCCGATTCTAAGAAAACTTATCATGGCATCCTCTTTGAGATTATGGGCCATGATAATGATTTGCCCAGGCTAGAGGAGGAAGTGGAGAGGGCAAGGACAATCTTCACGACATTCGAGAACTCAACGGCTGATCCTCCAACTCTAAAATTCGAAGAAGAAGCATATGAAGCCCAGAAGACTAAGATCTGGGAATCTCTTTTTTGGGACTTCTGTAATAAATTTGCTTTGAATTTGTCTCTCGTCTCAGTAGCTTCTGTAGTTTATATGACAAAGGACAAAATACAAATGGTTGTAAATAAAAACCATCTGTGATAGTTTTATAGACGATTCTAATTAAAAACCGTCTGTGATAATGCGTATATCACAGACGGCTTTTAAACCTGACTTTCTATGATAGTTTCAGAGACAGTTTTAGCCATGAACCTTCTGTAATAATCAAAGCACAGACGGCTCCACACGAACCGTTTGTGCTAAGACGTCCAGTATAACTTGTTTTGTAGTAGTGTAGATTTGAAGCTTTCGCAACATTATATCAGCATAAACATACTCAAAAGTATGACCACATTCTCCCTAATTTGAAGTATCTTGCTTCAAACCTGTGCTGCAACTCAAAACATAACCTCAAACAAACATGAGGCCAGACAAGATTTCACATAAAGTCAAAATTTGTTACTTATTAATTTCTAACTATCTATGGAACTAATTTCACAGTAAAGCCAACAATTAGCTTCACTCAAGCCGATCAACATTGCAACTAGAAAAGAGGTTGTGATTTTTTAAAAGATTCCCTAACTTTTTTTTCGGGAGGTGTCACGCACCTTAGTTCATAGGGTAGTAGATGGGAGATGATACACGGGGAGGGGCGGACAGCAGCTAGGGAGGGAGGAGGAGATATGTGAAGGAAGCATAGTTTTAAAAACCGGATCGGTCTTGGACCCTGTAGCACTCTTGGTTTAGGGGTTCATCAGTTCAACCGACGTCTATCGGTTGGACCGACAGTTCAATAAATTATAGATAGGGTGGGTTCTTTTTACCTGTTTCTAATGGTTGCGGCTGATAGTTTTTTGGTCCTAGTGCGGGCGTTTGTGTGAATGTATCGAATAATGATTAATTGATAAGTCATCTCGAAAAGGTTGTTCTGATATGCTAATTCGAAAATGCGACGAAGAAACCGTTCCGTTTGTTTATGCGGAAGAGAATATAAATCATAAGTTATAAGTTGAAAAGACGTGAACCATAGTATATACATATATGTATGTGGCACTTCTAACACAAAGACAACTAAGGTGAGGTGGCTAGCAACGTTGGGACCTGAGGCTGCATGGCTCATGTCTTTGGGTTCGATCTTCATCACTAGGGGTGAAAAGTGGATACAAATTATCCATATTATTTGGTTACCATATTTAATAGGATATAAATATAGTACATATTTTTCTGTCCGATTAACAATTTCTATCCTATTTGTATTTGAATTCGAATTCGTATAAAAAATATGGATGAGAATATGGTATAGACTTTTACCATCCAAAATGTTATTTTTATCCGGACTATTCGTATCCGTATTCGATAAAATAATATGTATATTTTATTATAATACGACTAATTAGTTGGACCAGTTTTTTAATTGAACATGAATTCGTGTTTCTGTAGGTGAAGTAAATGAATTAGAATGATTAAACGTGATTGTACGAGGATAAAATATTATTAATATCTTCATACTACATAAGTTATGAGGATATCTAGATCCGACCGAATTGAGTAGATATTCAATTCGAATTCGTATCCGATATTTGTCTGGTCCGTATTCGTATCCGATGTTTGTTCGATTCATATTTAAATCTAAAAAAATAATATAAATACAAATATGATTTAAACACTGTCCAATCCGTATTCCATCTGTTTTCACCCGTATCCATCACGCTGCCCCTTCCGTCTGGTTGAACCTCCCCTAGTTTTCCTGGTTCTTCCCAAAACCGTCGGTTCAACCGGTTTTCCGCAGGTTGAAGTGCTTGGACAGTCCTACAGCTAGACCGGATCGGATTGAGCGCCGGTTCCGGTTTTTAAACTACGACAGGTGGATGTTTACTTCTTAGCCCAAGATAACTACACAACCTTGCCAAATGCGACTCCAATCTCCTGTATTCCATCTGGTTCTTCCCAAATATGAAGAATATTGGTAACATAATTAGTTATGTTACGTACGGTTGCGGTTTATAGCTTTATCTTTAATGCAACCGTTCATATGAATAAATAAAAAATTGATAAGTTATTTTAAAACAATGGTAAAAAAACCGTTCTATTTATTTGTTTGAGAGAAATTATAAGTTATAAACTATAAGCTAAAAATAACATACGCAATACACTTAAACTGTGCAAAGACCGCAGTGCACTCCTTTTCCCTCTCTTGTGAAAAGGACAGTACAAATTCGCAAAAGTTTGGAACTTCCCACTTTTTCTTGGATCCAACGTAAACAAAACCAAAAAATAAAATAAAATTGAAGTTGTACCGTATAAACGAAGCTCCCCAGTATTCTTTGGATCAAGAGAGCAACGAAACTGGCTCTAAGCTGGCTGTACAAAACCGGATACACATTTGTCCCTAAATTACTCTTTTTTACTTATCAACTTACGTTTTTAGGTGAACTAATTAATGTATATAACTCAATATGATATTAGAGCAAAAAAGTTTTGAGTTCAAGACTCGGTTGACATAATTAAAAATAATAATTATAGCTCACTTCTATTTTATGTTTTAGATCTGTGAAAAACTATACGTAAAAGAGAATATTAAAGTATAAATAAATTACTCGTCTTTTTTTTATCCGTTTAGGTTTTTAGTGCAGTGCATGCAACTTATAGTCCCCGCTTTAGTCTGCATCTGTTACAGTGAAGAAAAGCACTTGGTACACATCTTATTCCCAGTCCAAGACACGAGAAGACTGGTCAAGAAAAGAATAGATTAGTCCCCAGAAGAAGGTTCATCTTTGAACCAAGGACACAGGTTCTTATCAGTATTGCTCACACAACTTTGCTTTAGGCCTCATTCAGGGGCACCTTTGGCTGTTCAAAGTTATACTCTTGCAAGAAAAGAAGAGAGAGAACAGAGAGAAAACAAAGAAAGAGAGGGAAAAGCATGCATTGGAGAGAATCCATGCTGCTTTGGCAGCTTGGAAGTTCTTCTCTTTCTTCAGCTCTCCCTCTGCCTTTTGTCTTGTTTCTATGCATGCTTCTTGCTGATTTACTGTAGTAAATCCATTGGTAGGGTTTTGTATAGAAGGGTGTGTTATGAATATTGTGTGTGTATTGATACGAGACCCAAAGGGTTATATATATAGGAGAGTACAAGATGATATGCCATATAGAGATAAGGCATATATGGATTAGAATCCAAACTCTATCTCCTAATACAACTCTATCTCTATCTCC
The DNA here is from genome assembly GCA_036346245.1 of Bonia amplexicaulis. Taxonomy (NCBI): domain Eukaryota; kingdom Viridiplantae; phylum Streptophyta; class Magnoliopsida; order Poales; family Poaceae; genus Bonia; species Bonia amplexicaulis. The sequence continues at coordinate 16,023,567 of CM070754.1, read as the reverse complement.
TTATCTCTAATACCCTTAACACCCCCCTCAAATGCAAAGCGTATGCAATAGCATTGCATTTGAAAAAGAGGTTGACATTAAAACAAGAAAAATCCGAAGTCCGAGTCTTGATGATGTCGCCGCTATGCGTGCACCTTGGAATAAACCACAAATCAAGTCAAGAGGAATAGATAGAAGCATGACGACGCAGATCGAAGCCCGAGACGGCGGCGACGGCGGCGCAGTGCACAAGAAGCGCAACGGAGGCGCGGTGCAGAAGAAGCGCGGCGGCGTTAAAAGCTCGTCAAAGAATAGAGCGGCGGCTGCTGCCATGCAAAATAAAATTCCTACACTTCTATGACTGACAATAAATTTGTGGACTCGCACGACTTGAACGAACTAAAAATTTGAGACTACGGATTTGGATGGACGCAACGGAAGACTTACGCAAAAAAATTGAAAGATTGACCGAAAGAAATCATCAGAAGAAAATAAAATATATCCACTCCTCAGACGTCGGAGCTTGTGTTATCAAGGCCAAAGCACCGGAAGAAAACAAGCTTTTTTTTGTTGAGATTCGTGCGAGAGCCCCTGCACGGCAAACGGCTCCCTCTCGCCTCTCTTTTTCGTCGCCGCTCGCCCGCTCCCTCGCTTCCGCCCTCCCTCTCCATTCTCGCACGCCTAAGAGAAGAGAAGCGGCGAGACAGAAGTCGGCGACAAAAAGAGGCAGCGGTGCGGGCGCGGAGACGCATGAGGTAGCGGCCGAAGGCCGGCGGAGGCTTCGGGCAAGAGGCCGGCGGCGGGTTCGGGCAATAGGGGAGCAGCGGCGGCAGGGCCTGATGAAGAAGCCGAGGCGAGTGAGGCCGGCGACGCGGCGAGCCAAGGTCGGCGGCGGCCGAAGGCATAGAGGCACGAGACGACGGAGCCCGGATCCGCCGGATCCGGATCGGCGCGGAGTCGGCGGCGCGCGCGGCGCGGGCCGAGATGGCGTCCTTTGGCGGTGGCGCGGCGCTTGGGCGCGGGTGCGGCGGAGGAACCGAGGTCGGCGGCGGCGCTGCGCGGGCGCGGCCGGTGATGAAGAAGCTAAGGCGACGGAGACGACCGGATCGCCCGAGGCGGCCGGATCCGTCGGTGCCAGTGGCGGCGGTCGGATCCGAGGCGGCGGCGGCGGATCCAGCGGGGTGAGGCCAGGCGGCGAGATCCGGTGGCCCGACGGCGCAACGGAGCGGCGGTCGACGGAGCGACGGCCCGGTGACGACGGAGCCCGATCCGACCAGATCGGTGACGGCGGCTCGGCGCGTCGGCGCCCATGCGGCGATGGCGGCGTCCGGCGAAGAACGGCGGCTCGGGCGTCTGGCGGCGTCGGACGGGCGGTGACAACCAGACGGCGGCGGCGGCCGGGAAGGTGGCCGCCAACGAGATGGCCGCCCCCGGGAGAGGAGATCGATCCTCCCGGGGCAGCGTCAGCGGAAGACGAATGGAGGCTAGGTATGTAACCTAGGCTCTGATACCATGTTATGAATATTGCGTGTGTATTGATATAAGACCCAAAGGGTCATATATATAGGAGAGTACAAGAGGATATGCCATATAGAGATAAGGCATATATGGATTAGAATCCAAACTCTATCTCCTAATACAACTCTATCTCTATCTCCTTATCTCTAATACCCTTAACAGGGTGGATATTACGACAGACAAGCCTTTCCTGAAAATTATTATGTAGACGGAAAGTGTTTCTTAAAGTGAAATTTGAGTTGGTTTCATAGCAATCAACTGGGAATTAAGCAATTGAAACACATCGAACTTTATAAGCTTTCCTAGATTTCTCAAATAATCTTCTTGTTGCTAGCGAATGGTAGGGTTATTTGCAAGTGGAGCATGCTAATTGGCGAATCAAAAGCATCTTTAGTAAGTGGGTCTACTTTGCTTTGGTGCTAGGGCACAAACTACAATGGATTTCACATCTCATCACAAGATAAGAAACAAAGCCTATAAATTATTGGTCATCTTGTCTTTACCTGTTCCTCTATAGCAAACTTGCAATGTGCTTTCCTAACCAATACAACAAATAGAAAATAGAAAAAAAAAGATTGAGTACTACTACAAACATGTGCAAAGCAACTACTGAAAGAAAGGAACTCTTGCCCATATCCCTTTGCCAAGAACCCTTGATGCCTGATTTTTGTGAGGGGGAAGCTTGGCACTGCTCTCTTTACAAACTTCCATCAGTAGAATAGCTTTTGTTTTGCAAAAGCAAAAGTTTTTATGCCTACAATGGTCTTAAATAGCAGTGCTTAGAACAAGATAGGACACCTTCCCCTAGTTACACCAGCATCCCGGTCAGACACCCACCACAAATGCAGCTCCTGCTTTTCCTTTCTTTCTTTCTTTCTTTCAACACAATGATCTGATCCACAACAAGCACTTCGGAAGCTTCCATCCTTTGGGGAGCGTGCCGCCTACGCTCGGCCTGGCGATCTTCCTGACTCTCCAGCTCCCCTGAAGAATGCAGAGTGATGAGCATTTGAAAATTAGAGGGAGGAAAGGAAAGCATTGGAACAGCCTGCGAGTGTTGTGTTCAAGGTGACCTATATTGCATCACTGAGTTTGTGATTAAGTAGTAATAGGTAATTAACAATGCCATTGCACAGTGTACTTTGTTTGACTGCTTGAGATGTATCTTGGCTAACCATTTCATGTATGATAAGTGCATGCAGGGTGCTCATTAGACTTGCCTTTGTTAAAAGGTTAGCATACTATCATCATGGGGAAGTGTTGGTGTAATGAGGACAAACAGTGTGGCCATCTTTTGTTATTGTTCGCATCTCATTATCTTTATTATGCATTTATGCTAAACAAATTTAAATCATGCCTTTGAAACTGTAAATGGGCGGGGTTGATTTTATAGTTAGAAGCTGGCAACTGTAATGGACAAAAATCCAACTTGTAGTAAGCCCATTGAGACAAAACTGACCTGAAATCAACATTTAAACAAGAGAAATGAGTTAGACATCCCAAATCTTATTTTTTTAGAACCAAATCATCTTTTTGTACCTTATCACTTTTGGTTTACTCTAAACTAAAATATGACAGCAATAATCAGGAATCATGAGTTCAATACTAAGATTTTTATACAGAAGTGGGGCTACACTAAATGTTTCCAGCACGAAACCTAAGGCTTTCTTGAACAAGGAGACACCTCAGACAACACAATTACATACTATGTTCTTCTCCTTTGTTAGTTTTTTGGTGTCAAATGAGAATCTCGCGAGATCCATGGAAGGTTGGAAGGCCATTAAGATGGAAACTTGATTGGTAACGCGAGGCATCTCAAGCTAATATTCAGACTGAAGTTGGTGAAACAAAAGAAGAGGAGGAGGAAGAAGAAGAAAAAGAGCAGCACATGTCATGTTTGCATGCAAGAAAGTTACCTGTTGTGGATTGGATCCGGTCCATTGGGCACCCTCCTCATGCTGCTGCTGAAAGGATCATCAGCCTTGAATTCCTCCAGTGTCCTCTGAGCTAATCCTCCACTGACTCCGATCATCATCCTTCTACCGCCTACCGCAGCAACGCTCACCAGCGACGGCGGTTTCGCGCCTCTCTCCAGCAGCAATGACACCAAAACAAGGCCTCCAAACAGGATGGCCAATGCCGCCGCCGTCGCCGGCCTCGCAGACCTGCCCAGCCTGCTCATAATATCCTATTTTCTGTTGCTTGGCAGTTGGCACTGTCACCACCACCACCTCTATGAGCTTCTCATAGAGTGGTGCAAGTGCAAGGCCCCCCAATGTGAGGTTACTCTCTCTCTCAGCACATTATATTGTGGAGGCAGTGGTATTTGTGTTTCTTGCTTGTTGTTTTCTTCTGAGTTTGTTTTTTGCTTGAGCTGGTTGTGATGTGCTTTTGAATGGCCTAACGTAGGGGGCAGGGTAGAATCAAAGCAAGTGAGCCATACTCGCTTTTGTCCTTGCTTTTTGAGTTATGTTATTTTCTCTCTGTTCTTTTGATTTATGATCTCTTTGATCTTCAGTGGTAAAAAGATCCCATAGGAGTTTAAGGTGGCAAGCTGACAATGCTGCCTGATCCATAAGGATTCCTGGGTTACCCTTGAAGTACAGCCCGGTTAGAGGATAATTTAGGTTACATGAAAGCGTTTAGGATAAAGAAAGATTGAGAAAGAACTAATCTTTGAGTAAATCTAGGAGGCATGACAGATGAGGATTGCTCTGGTAAAGTGAGCCCCAAAAGCAACTTCAAAGTGAGCAGCACCCTGAAGAAATACACATATGTGTGCTACTACTTTCAGGTGATATGTCACTATCCTTTTTATTGGACTGTGACTGCATGTACTGCATTTTCCTCCTCATCAACCCTATAAAACATTACTGTGATTTATGCTATATTCTCCTTGCAAAGGCATTTTCAGCACACTGACAAAATATACTCAAATTCAATTTTTTCCACATGCGGTAGTACAAAATAATTAGGGCCTAAACTTGGTTTAGATGTGGTTTATCTACATGTTTGAAGCAAACAAACTTTCCTTGACCAAAAGCCAAGCTGAAGCAGGAGATAAAGTCCATATAACTTCTATATTGTGGAAAGGGCCAAAGGAGTTGGTTATTTTTGAGGCAGCCTGACACACTGGCTGTCCTGAAATCCACTGTTATGCAAGCCAACAAAATTAAAGTGGAACAGGTAGTTGCATGGCTGCCAGTAGGACAGCTTCCATTTCTACTTCAGTAATTACTAAAAATTACTTCACCTGCACCACATCAGTAAATACTGAAAATTACTTCGCCTGCACTTGCAGTAAACTTGAAATTTGAAAGCATAAAAAACGAAGTAATTTTACTACTGTTCACTGTCCAAAAATACAAACGCGCCTCATTTCATCTGAGAACACTCTAAGAATGTACATATGAAGTATTCAGTCAGTGACATCAACATTGCATCAAGAATGAAGATGCAAATGTATCTACGAATCACAGACGCTGCAGCTCTTTCGGAACTGACCAGGTGAGCCCTCAGTGCCTACCATGTACACCGGGTTTTTCACGCATTCGCCCGCTGCAGCCCATTTCACGCAATGCTCAGTCTCATCAGAGCATCCTTTGGTCCTGCTTCAGGACTGACGGATGCTCATAGACCTGATATGGATCCACTTCGGTGCAGACCATTTCTCTATCACAGGGCAGCTTCCATGGAGACTAAGCGGGTCCGGTATGCCGTCGACATGAAGGCTAAAGAAGAGCACCGCGTTACCTTTAACCGGTTTCACTGCAAGCAATTAGCCTGGTTAAGTTCAGAGACCTTCACATGTTACAGGCATGTCACATTTGGAGCAATTTAAAGGGTTTCCCTGCAAGATGAAACATCACCTGCCAAGCCTTTTTTGTGCACACTCAGAGAAAGTGACATCAGTGGGCTGAGACTCCCACCCCTAAACCAATTTGCACTGGCAATGTTACAGCAATTCATACATCATTTGGACTAGAAAACGTCAAGAACATCAAGTCTGTTAGGTACCTTGGCATTCGGGAAAACGGTAAAGGTTGCTACCTGAACAAGCATTCCAAATAGAACCAAGCAATCTCAAGAAGAGCGATCACCTTCAGGAAGAAAGGTCCATGCTGCAATCCTTTCTTCAATCCTACTGATCACCGGATCCTTCACAAAACAAGGAAAACATTGCAACACTCATCAGAATGACAGGATCCATTGCACAGTACAGGAACAAATTACTAAAAATTGCTGTTACCAAATTGCCTAACTATTGTCGCTACCAAAACTGGTCCAAACTCCCAACTGCAATGAGCGCTATGCCAGAAAGTATCAGTTGCTGCAGTGATGGATGGATACTGTTCTCTGGATCCTTAGTTACTGTTGATCAGAGGGGAGCCAGAGCCGGTGGTCCAGTAACTGACGCGGGTCTGAATGTTTACTGGTTGCCGGGGCGTGCAGCGAGCAGGCCCGTCTGATTCAGTATCAGTACAACAAACCACTGATGGCGATCTAAATGTTCAGTTATTGCAATATTGCATCGCAACAGGAATACATTGACCTTGTGAACATGCGAGAGGTTAGAGATTGGATGGATTAAATCTAGAGAGAAGAGTTGGAAGGTTTCTTGGCATTCAAAATATGCAGAGAAATGGACCACTGCAGGAGTTGTCAGAAAGAACTTATAGATGACCTCCAGAACTTGTTGCAAGGATGAGGTACCATTGAATAGTGGATTTCACTGATACAATTTTACCTCAGGTTAGAGCCACAAAATTTCAACAATGTGAGAAAATGTGGTGAGAGATGAAATTTGGATGACAAGCCAAAAAAAAATGTTTGCATAGCTTACACAGTAATTTTCTAGCATGCTGTAAGAAGTAAAGCAAGGGGCGAGATGAGAAGGAAAAAGGCTGCTCCTGCACTACACCAAATATAAGACTACCTAATAAGCCAGTCATTGTTTCCATCTCCAAATTGCTACAAGTAAATTTTGCACAACTACAGATACTTTGTCAATACTACAAAAAAAACGCATTTCATATTGCATTTCAGTAAACTACACATAGTTTGGCAAGACGTTTCAATAAACCTCGCATCCGTCGACACCCATGAAATGATTCAGAATCTGCCTAGTGAGGCCTACTAGCCATTGGCCACACCACACCACACCACCCCTTCCCTTCCTTTCTCCTGCACCTCGGCCGCCCCTCCAAGTAGAGGACGCCAACGCCCCATGGGTGCAGCAACACCGACGTCTCGCCATCGCTCATGGTATGCTTGGGGGTTCCGCGTTGGCGGTAGAAGAGCAACAAGGAGAGGGAGGGATGGAGAGGGAAAAAAAGAGAGCAAGGGCAAGGAGTGGCATGGCCACTGTGTGGATACCACCCGTCAAGACCCAACGTTTAATGGAAGTTGATGGATGAGAAATTTCTCGAAACATTTTGGCAAATTATGTGTAGTTCAGAGAGAGAGAGAGAGAGAGAGAGAGAGAGAGAGAGAGAGAGAGAGGTATCAAATACCTGGCGTTTGTCGAGGAACATGCCGGAGCTGGTGCGCACCTCGCTCATGACGCTCTTGCCCGAGTCGTTGTCCGCCACCATCGACCTCTGCATCTTCTTCTTCCCCTGCTCAACACCAAGAATTCTTTTAACATTCGTGCAATCCTCCATCGTTTAATTGCCAGCCAATTGCATAGGCTCGCGCGATGCTCACCAACTTGACGAGGTGGTCGCACTCGTCGTCGGAGAGGAACCCCTTGTACACGAAGACCCTGCGTGCATGTACCACATCAGGAAGGCACGAACTCTCCGACATTGGCGTGGCAGCAAACCGTCCTAGCTGCTAGTACCGTGTAAGCAACGATCCCTACCTCGGCTTCCATGAGACCGCCGTGACACGCGACGAGTTGAAGGCAGGCGCCGCGGCGACGGCGCCGGCATCCTCCTCCTCCTCCTCGCCCAAGAGGAGCACCGGGACGACGGCGGTGGCGGCGAGGAGGAGCGCGAAGAGAAGCAGCACGGCACGCAGCTTCATAGCGCGATCAGAAGCTAATTAATTAACGCAGCAGTCGCCTTCCAGGCTCGGCGCTTTTATACGGCGCCCGCGTGAGCGAGGCGCGCTCGACGTCTGATTTGGGTTTCTTTTCCCCGGTGGTTTCCCTGTCCTGCGTGCGTCAGGCTCCCGGCCGGCGAGCGCCGGGGTTTTGTGCTGCGGGCGTGGGTTGGTTTGCTCGGTCGCCGGTTTGTGCACACGGTATGGCGGAAACAGGAGGAATTAAGCAGACTGAAGAGAAAAAACGAACCAAGTGGGCTGCGGCCGGCCATGCAGCGGCAGGCAAGAAGCATTGCGATTGTGCCCAGTTAGCCAAGGGAGAAGTGGTCGGTGGAGGGGTGCAGGTGACGTGATGGGCAGGGAGGCAACGAACAGGGATGGAGGCGACGATGCGTGGCAGCAGTGGTCAGATTCCTAATTGACTGACTGACAGCAATTTAAATCCAATTTACCAGTTTAAGTTATGAGAAGATCTGTTAGGCAATATAGTATTTCAACATGAATCCTAGACCGAGTAACAGACAACTAGACTAAGTAACTTTATATAGGCCTGTATAGGCAACAAAGAGAATTGGAGGAGTCTACCAGTGGATATGGGAAGCGACAAATCGAATTATCTTGGATGCAGATTAAAGACAGCACCTCGTGTTACTAGACGGCGATTCATATTATTGATTATCACAGAGAATCAAGAGAACTTGCTAATTATCGAAGACAACAACAGCCAATCAAGAGACGGTGCCTTGGCAATTAGGTCAAATAAATGTATAAGGTTAAGTTAAAAAATAATTACTAAATTACCAATGTTTACAAAGTATCCTCTTCCTATGGTGTCCATATGCAAATCAATGGTTGATACTTGATACCTTCCAAGCACACAAGGGGAGATTCAATTTTTTGCCACTCTTAACATTAGCCAATTATCGCTGTCACTTACATGTGGGGTCACCTGAGTCACTGACAGTGGGCCAGGGTGGCAAATTTTTTGCCACTCTACTCATAAGAGTGGCAAATTATTAAATTTTCCCACAAGAAAGCCTCATGGTTTTTGGTAGAGCTGGGACTTGGGCGTCTTGCGTGCGGCACGGCCGGCTCATCGTGCTTCGTCTTGCGTCTTGGCTCGGTCCGATCATCTCATCGTGTCGTGCCATGCCGGCCCGCGTCGTCTCCGGCCAGGTCCAAGCACGGCCTAAAACCCATCGTGTCAGCGTTCGTGCCGTGCCAGTCCAAGTCCAGTCCAAAATTACTATACACGAAGAGTGAGATTTCCCGAGTAAGAAAAAGAGAATAGTAACGAGCCGACCTCGCCCACCGCGCCCGGCCCCCACCGCCCCACCGCCTCCCTCCCACGCGGTCGCGCCGCCGCCGGCTCCTTCGGCCTTCCCCGACCTCCCCCGGCGGCTCGGCCGCCTCCTTCCTCACCGGCGCCTCCCTCTTCCCCGAGCGACGGCGTTGCGACCGGCGGCACAGCAAGATCTCGAGCTCGACGCGTTGCGGTGTTGCGACCGGCGTCATGTGTGTTAGTGTGTATGTTTGCATGTGTGTTAGTGTGTATGCAGTATGCTTGCTTAGTTGCTTGTGTGATTGTGTCATCTTTTGCGCCTTCATCTTCTCCAAACTCGACGCCGACCCGTCCGTGCCGCCCGAGCCCGCCGTGCCGGCCCAAGCACGGCACGATCTGCCGTGCCGTGTCGCCCACCGTGCCGATTTTTGAGGCCTAGCTTGAACTGTACCATACCGGTCGTGCTTTAGACTGACCCAAAAAAGCTCGTTCAACTCGTAGCTCTAGTTTTTGGTTGCAAGCGTTGCGTTGCCCCCGTATGGGATGACTGATGAGATGGTCGATACCGGAGGCCATGATAGGTTGACTAGGTGTTGACGTCAGGTTTCGTGTTAACACATCATGTACGCATATGGCATGAACTACTCCCTCTCTCTAGTCACTGATATATATTATTTTAAATATTAATATAGTTTATAAAATATAAATTTAATCACTAATTTATATTGTACTTTCTCTATTAGAATATATAGGGCATGCTTTTGTTTTGGCCTTATTGATTAATATAGGACACACGGTTTTCAAAGCAAATTTGGTGGTTTGTTTCCTCTAATGCCCTTGTTTAACTCCCTTGGTAAGCCAACATGCCCGTCGCCTGTAGAAGTTCCAAAGCGTGCATGCATGCGCTGCTGAAGCACTCGGTATACCATCACACATGCAGCACACTTAGACTTAAGTGTGGTTTTTTCTGACTATAGTTGATGGTTTATAGATGCGACCTGTATGATGGTTCAAGGGGCATATTAGTGATTTCATACTGGCGGAGCCAATCCAAGACACGCCATATAAATTCCAAAGGAGGGAGTAATATATTTATAAAACCAAATAAAATTATAAAAATAGTTTTCGCGACAATATTTAATCTAAATATTTAAAAAAGATGATTGGTAAAATTTTAAAAGTTTATTATTGCCGAAGGAAGTAAACCTCTCGCCCCACTCAGTTTAGTTCAATCCTCTCACCAGCAGAATTTAAAATGGTTGCAAATTGCAATAGTCTTCACAAATATTTCAGCAGCTAATAAACGATTTACAGATCAGTCTCAACTCATAACACGCCGTATAGTTTAAATAACTCAGAAAGTGTTTTTATACACATGCGGTATATACTACCAACCTCTCAAAATTCCTAGGCCAAAAAAGTTCGACGCGAGCATAAATATCAACAAGTGTAAAAGAATCCCAAGAACATACATCAGGTGTCAGGATCAGCAGCTTGGAAACGGGCCACCGACCAAAAGAATGAACGAATCATATGGCAAGTCCCGAAGAGAACTCTCCTCCAAACTTGTCCTCAGCGTCGCTGATGATTTTCAGGCGTTCCATAAGCGAGCTGTGCCTACAAGCTGATCATCTCTCTTTGCTCCACATTGCCGCAAAGTTTTCGTCGTCGTCATCTCACGTTGCAGCATTGGGTGCTCCCGGGCTGCAGCTTCCTCCACAGGCAAATCATGTGCTGGGGGGGTTGATAGTGTGCCGTGAAGTAACCATCGTAGCTGTTATGAATAGCGCTTGTATTCATATGAGGCCAACAGGCCGATATATATACACGAGTACAGGATGACAAATATGGAAAGAGTACATGTATGGAAAGAATCTAAACTATCCTAATACAATGCAATCATATCTCTATCATATCTCTAACACCCCCCCTCAAACTCATGGTGGATCAACAACACTGAGTTTGGAGAGGTAGAAGCCGTGCTGTGCTCGGGTCTGGGCCTTCGTGAAGAAATCCGCTATCTGAAGCTCTGAAGGCACGTACTGAAGAGCAACCATCTGATCATGCACACAAGACCTCATGAAGGAAGCATCAACACCAATATGCTTGGTGAGTTCATGCTTCACGGGATCACGAGCAATCCGATAGCACTGTCTCGTCGACAAGAGAGGAGCGGTGTAGTGACAAACACCAAAATCCTCAAGTAACCACCGTAGCCAAGTAATCTCTGGCGACAAGAGAGCCATAGCTCGCAACTCGACCTCTGCACTCGAACGGACACTGCACTGCTTTCTTCGCCTTCCGTGCAATAAGCGAACCACCAAGAAAAACACGAAGGCGAGATAGACCGCGATCGATGGATCATCGCCCAAGTAGCATCCGAATAAGCTCGGGTCAGAACGAGTGGAGGATGGAAAGAAGAGACGGCGAGATAGTCCCACGAAGGTATCGCAGAACTCAAGAAGGTGGTCAGTGTGACCCGAGTGGGAGCGTAAACGCAGCCAAGCAGGCGAAGGCGCGTAGTAGTCGAAGGAGACCACGAGACGCTCAATGTGTTGCACCACAAGAGCGTAAGAAGGCCGGATGTTGATGAGATAGGTGGCGGTGGAAACGACCTCGGCCCAAAAGTGAGGTGGAATAGAGCGGCAATCATCGTGTGCACGAGCCGACTCAAGGAGGTGACGATGCTTGCGCCAGCAACACCATTCGAGCATGAGCACCGTGACAAGAGAATCGGCGAGAGTGCCCCGCCACAAGGAAGGCTGCGCGTGATGAGAGAGGTACTCGCCACAGAGTCGCACGAAAGACACGAATAGGAGTGGAGAATCGTCACGAACCATAGTGGCAAACTGTTTATAGATAGACAAGGCCTCACCACGAGAAGACATGAAATATATCCAAGTGTGGCGAGAGAAATCATCTATAAATATGATATAATATCGATGACCTCCTTCGAAACAAAGGGGGACCCCAAACATCGAATGAACAAGATCGAAAGGACGCCGAGACACCGACTCACTATGAGGATAAGGAAGTCAATCTGCTTGCCTAACTTACGCCTTGACAATCTAAAGACACGTCTCTGAGATGCACCCCCGAAGGCCACGATGAACTAGGGATGACAACGAGATCCACACGATGGCCAAGACGATGATGCCACTTCTGGAAAGAGCCGGTGACGGAGTGGAAGAAGCGGAGACCGGCGGCGACGGTGGCGGCGGAAGGAAGGTGAAGCCGGTCAAGCTCCCAAAGACGTTGTGAGTCAAGACGCCGAGGGCCGTAACCAATCGGGGCTCCGTGCGGCGGTCCCGAACACAACAAGAGTCGAATCGAGAATGACTCGACAACCAAGATCGATGTCTCCGCCCAAAGAAAGAAGTCGCATGGTAAGGCGAGGAACATGAGCAACAGAGGGAACATGAAAAGATGAGTTGCTAAGAGGTCCTCGACCAGAGACAGAGAGAGAGGTACCATCAGCAGTAAGAACACCGATAGAGGAATCAAGAGGTGTAATGAAGGATAGAGTAGAGGAATCGAGTCATATGAAAAGATGCTCCGAATCAAGAATCCATGGGAGGTGCTCGATCGTGGATGTGGTGGTTTCGCAGCGTTCAAGAGTCGATGCGTAACCGCGTAACTCGCCGAGGAGAACACGGCGCAAGCAAATGGCGAAGTCCGCTATCTCACGCCGATGAGAGATGCCGTCAAGGAGTCGATGTAGACGTTAATGTAGAAGCGACAAGCAAGCGTCAAGTCCGCTATCTCCCCGCGAGAGAAATCGGCGAAGGAGTCGATGTAGGCGTCGACGTAGAAGCACCAGTGCCGGTGCTAGTAGAAGAACGGCGTAAAGGATGCCTTTGCTTCTTATAGCACCGACTCAATGTGGCCGAGCTTGTCGCAATAGGAGCGATGAGGACGGCCACCACCACCGTGGCGGCTACGGAGGTGGCGGTGTGAAACGGGAGCGCGGTGTAGCGGTGGACGAGCGGCGAGCACAGAGGGAAGTGGTAGCAGACCAGCACCACTCAGGCGAAGGGAAACCATCGGTAGGCGGCGCTGGACGGCGCGGCGACCAAGGCAACGAAGTCTAACAGGCGGCGCTGGACGGCGCGGCGGTTAGATCGACGTTTTTTTGGAACTGATCTAATAAAATGGGCCAACCGGCCCAGAAGAAACAGAGGTCAGGGAACCGCTCTAGTGCGGGAGACGCAGCTGCCTTGGCGGAGGTTTTTTTTTTTTTACTTTTTTACTTTTTTTCTTTTCTTGTTGGGCCGTAGCCCAACTATCCTATAAAGCGCCGCACGCACCGTGAGGCGGCGCAAGACTTCAGCGAGGCGGTCCCGGCCGGCAGGCGCGACGGCAAAAGGGCAATCCGGCCCGAGGTGGCGAGGAGCGAGGCGGTAGCAGGTGGAAGCGGCGCCGGATGGAAGACGGCCGAGCGGGAGGAGCCCGGCGGCCGGGCAGCGGTCGGGCGGCCTAAGCGGTGAAGGCGGCGGCGGCCGCAGCTGTGGCGGCCCGGTGGAAGCGGTGGCGGCCCGGTATACGTGCGGCCGGGTGGAGAGGCGGCGGCCCGGGCAGGCAGCGGCAGCGGCGGGCGGCCGGCGGCGGGCGGCCCGGCGGCGAGACGCGAGAGGCGGCGGGCGGCAGGCGGCGGCGGCGGCCGAGCGGTGGGGCGCGGCGGCCCAGCGGCGAGCTGCGCTGGAGCGGCGGTCCGGATGGAGAGCGTCGGCGGCGGGCGGGAGGAGGCCGCGTGCGGCCGTGGTCCGGTGGAGGCGCGACGGCCCGAGCGGCGGAGGCGCGCCCGGATGCCGGGAGGCCGACGGGCGACGAGGGAGGCCGACGAGCGACCGAGGCCGGCGAGGCGCGGACGGCGACGCCGACGGAGCGGAGGCTAGGTATGGAACCTAGGCTCTGATACCATGTTATGAATAGCGCTTGTATTCATATGAGGCCAACAGGCCGATATATATACACGAGTACAGGATGACAAATATGGAAAGAGTACATGTATGGAAAGAATCTAAACTATCCTAATACAATGCAATCATATCTCTATCATATCTCTAACAGTAGCAACCAGCCTGGTAGAACCTGACATCGTGCCGGTACTCCACCGGCCGATGAGTGTTGTTGAACTTCTCAACCCACATGCCCATGCTTACATCTTCCATCTTAAATAGCTGCACCAAAAAGACATAACAATTTAACTATCACTATTTCTACACGACGTATGTGGATTCAGTGGCCGGGTGTAGATAAGGTCCAACTGATGCTTACCCGAAGTGTCTGATTGTCGAATTCAGATACAATGGAGCGTGCAATATCTGGTGAAATTACATAGCCAGGTCCATTAGCATAATTTGGGTATGCCTCCTCTGGCCATTCCTGAAAGAAGCAGGAGAAATGTAACTGTTGTGATTACAGACCAAACAGAGAAATGATAGTATGGTAGTGGAGATGTTAGGTGAGCAATACTTTCTTAGGCCTTTCCCTGAGGCCAGGAGAGAGGTATATATATTCATATGGGGAGTATTTTACAATCGTGTCCTTACACTTGAGCATCCCTCTCAAGGGCATTTGTGTCATTATACATGTCCCATTCTAGACTTTACAACCTTCTAACAGGCCGGTTGGGCTTAGACGAAGGCCATCCCTACAACAGGAGCCGCTCATGGTGAAGGGCTTCACGGGCCGAAGCCATGCTGCTGAGCCATTTGCCCCCTTCGTCCCTGCGGCATGTGAACTTTCTGCGATCTTGGGCATAGATGGGATTGCTGGCGCCGGCCGCGCGGCATGGATATGGAATTGAAATTACTGCCGAAGGCATGTCGCGGTCGCGGGGTGCTTGCTTCTAGCGGAGCTAGTCCATCAAGACGAAGCCGAGTCGGTATCCGACTCCGCTCCGCGGACATGCAGATGAAGCATGGTGCGGAGTCATCCCTCGTATAGGAGGCCGAATCGGGGGGCTGACTCAACCCGCGGACTCAGAGTCGAAGTGGGCTCCGGAGTCGTCGTGCGGTGCCGAAGTCGGGGTGGACTCTGGATTTGCCACACAGGCTTGAAGTCGAAGCACAACCAGGTGGCTCGTGGTTGAGCGACGGTGCTTTAAATGACGCCCGGTGTGCAATGGGAACTGCACGAAGTGACGACATGCGATTAACGTGTCTTGTGGTGTCAGCGGTCACTCGCCGCGATCGCGCTTTTCACGATGGGGCGGGGCGTGGTCGCACATGGTTGGCGCGTCGTGGGCTGTCAGGCCCCTTCCCGGGAAGGCGGGGCTCGCGGCAGGACATGGTGTAGGCGCCCATACAACCTCGTGGCTTCGGCTTCCGCGGGTGCGCGCTCCCGATGGTGAATCAAAGTCGAAGTCGGGGTCGTTCCGCGGAGGCGAAGCCGTTGTCGAAGTCGAAGTCGTTTCGCAGAGGCGGAGCCGTTGTCGAATTCGAAGTCAAGGCGCAGCCAGGTGACTCGTGGCTCAACGAAAGTGCTTTGATGACGCCTGGCATGCAATCGTGAATTGCGCGCCATGACAGTACGCGACCAACGCGTCTTGCGGTGTCAGCAGCCACACGCTTTTTCCCGGTACGGCAGGACGCGTGGTTGCGCGTGATTGGCGCGTCGTGCCTTGTAAAACGCGTCGTGCCTTGTAAAATGGTTGTACGACCGCCCGTCCATTCTCGAGAAATCAGGCCACGCGGCGAGACGTGATTGGCGCGTCGTGTCTTTGTCAGTCGTCGGGCGATCACGCATCTTCGCCTTGCACCGTCACGCTTCTTGATGGTGGGGAGGCAGACGGTTGGGCTCTCACCGATTGCGCTTCCTGATCGTGGGGGAGGTGAGCGGTTTGGCTTCCGCCGATTGCGCTTACCAGCGGTGCGGGAGGTGAAGGGGTTTATATACCCCTTTGGCATCGCGCCGACGCTCTCGTTCAGTTGCCTCCTGCTCCCTTGCTCTCTTTGACTTGCACATTGTGTTCCCTTTTGCTGCCGCTATTCGCTATAAGCGTTGTACTTCTCGCCATCTAGCTCCCGGAGGGCGATGGCTCGTGGCGAAGAACGTGCTCACCGGGCCGGCGGTGGCGCCTCGTCCAGACGAATGTCGTCGACCGAGCTCATAGGGCGCGAGCCATCGCTGGTGAACAAGCGGTGGGCAGCATAGGGGGAGGTGGAGGGCCCGTGCTCCCGCATCCTGGGCCAAACCCTCGCGGCGGAGGAGACGGTCCGAACTCTACTACGCGACGAGAAGCTGACGAACCGCCGTGAGGTGCGCCTGCCCGCCAGCGACGAGACAGAGCCGCACCTGGAGGCGTCGGAGGCAATTGTCTTCGTCGCGTATTTTGAAGCCGGTCTTCGGGTCCCAGCGGCCCTGATTGTCGACGACGTCTTGTGGACCTTCGGGCTAGAGCTGGCGCAAGTGTCCCCGAGCGCAATAGCCCGCTTGGCTGTTTACAGCTAAGCACTGTAAACTTCATTCTGCGGCCCCAATGCTCGCAGATCTCCCCTGCCAATTCCACCCAGACAAAGTGGGAATCCAACTGGATGAGGCGGTGGTTTTACCTCCGTGTGGCGAATGGCAGCGGCCTCGAGTGCACCGACCGGCCAATGTCGTTCAACACCTCGCCAGGTGTGACGATCAACGACGAGGACAGGCGGAGAGCACAGAGGCTTGTGGGGATCACCCTCCGATTCAACATGCGCGACCTCGCCGAGGAGTTCATCATGTATGATGTGGCACCACTTAGGGGTGGCGCGTCCAGCCTGGGGCCTCCGGCGCGACGGTGTCCGGCCGTCCGTGTCCTCACTGTCGAGGCCCTCCAACCATCCTAAGTTTCGCACGAAAGGTCTTCCGTCCCCTTTTTCTTAACTTTGCTTCGCCTTGCTTGTAGGATTTTCCCTGGAAGACGAGGAGCACGCGGTGGTCATGTTCCTCGGGCTGTACGTGGCCAAGGAGCACGACCTGCACGAAGCCGCGACCGAGCCATTCCAACCTCGAGCCAAGCTTGCCGTCGCGGTAGCGACGACAAGGGGAAGGGGTCGTCTTCCCGGCGAAGGGGTATCCAGCCCGGCGGCCGCCACTCCCGTCAACTCTGCCAGAGCCGAGGGTGCGACGGCTGCCGACTCCGATTCGGCTAAGTATGCCGATTCGGACCTTGAGGCAGGGGCGGAGGAGTCAGATCCAGGCGAGGAGTCCCTGGGCAGCACCAAGGACCAAGGGTGCAGCGGACACCTGTGAGGCGGCGCCCTCGCCGCCGCCGGCTGCCGAGGCTGAGGAGTCCTTGGCCCAGTCTCCAGTCTCCGAATGGCGACCGATATCGAGGCTGTTGAGTCGACTCGAGACTCAACACGAGGCCACCCTACTGAGGAGCCATTTGCCCGAGTGCAATACCGGAGTTCCCGCGGTTCCTTCTAAGGCCGAGGGTAAGCTTAACTCCCCCGTACGATCCTGCGAGGCTTCCCTAACGTTCTCTGATCAGTCTTTCACTATTAGCGGAGGAATGGTCCCCCGGCCTTGGGCGACCCTCGAGAGACGGGGACGTTTCGGAAGAGGCATTAACAGCCGGACCCTCGAGGGACGGAGATGTTTTGGGGGTAGCATCGACAGCCGACGCCCTCGAAATTGTTGCCACGGAGGCCATACGACCAACGTTGGCGGACTTTGTCCCTCGGCCGGAGATGTTGCGGGCTTGGTGGGGGGCCGCGGACAATGCGATCGCGAACTTGGACCACCAAGCTCTACTAACGTGTGGGTCGGAGCTCTTGGAAGGCGCACTAGAGGCCTCGGAGATGAGGGTGAGTGCTCGACTCGGTGATGTGCGCCGTTGACTAGGTATTTGCTAACGACTGCGTTGCGTAGACCGTCGCCCTTGCTCGAGCCCTGCAGGCGACACGCACCCGCGAGCAGGGGATGCTAGAAGACCGACTGCGCGCTGCCGAAAAGGCCCTACGTGTAGCCGAAGGGCCCACTCCGTCAAGGACGATCGCATCCAGTTCTTGGAGACGGAGGGCGCGAAGGCGATCTCGGACGCCCGAGCACTCGCGGCAGAGGCAGTGCGCGCCTGCCGAGGAGCGCGACGGCTTGCTCCAACAAATCACCGCGCTGGAGGAGAAGGGACGATGCTCTTTATGAGTGAAGCGGAAATTACCCCTGTGTTCTGATTACTTGTACTGTCTTTGCTTCGGGCAGCTGCTTGACAGGGGACGGTTGTTAGTCTCTGACCTCGTGACCCGACGACGTCTTCGGCATTGGGGGTGGGTCGAGGACTCGCTGAACTTTTGGGCGGGCCGGTCTTCGGTGGATAAGCCTCAAGAGTGTATTAAGGTGGAGTCGGACGAGTAGCGACCCTAAATACTCGAGGGCGCTTGTAAACGTTAGCTCTTCACATATGTCATTGCCGACCGTCCTTGTAAACATTCTTTTGCGAATGCAATAAAGACTTTTGGTTGGAGTACGTGTGTCTGCCGCTTTTCATGGCCGCGCTTGTCTCCGACCAACTCGTAGGAACTCTTAGGACTTTGCGCTCCATCCTTACACCCCGTGGCCGAGGCAGCGCTGAGGGCTCCGTGGCGTGAGTGGCGACAGCCGATGTAGATGTTCGGCGCCGCCACTGAGCGCTCCGCCCCCGCCTTCGGTGGCGACGGCGGGGCTGGCGACTAGCCGAAGTAGACGCTCGGGCTTGTTGCTTGACAGGGGCCGGTTGCTAGTCTCTGACCTCGTGACCCGACGGCGTCTTCGGCATTGGGGGTGGGTCGAGGATTCGCTGAACTTTTGGGCGGGTCGGTCCTCGGTGGATAAGCCTCAAAGAGTGTATTAAGGTGGAGTCGGACAAGTAGTGACCATAAATACTCGAAGGCGCTTGTAAACGTTAGCTCTTCACAGATGTCATTGCCGACCGTCCTTGTAAACATTCTTTTGCGAATGCAATAAAGACTTTGGTTGGAGTACGTGTGCCTGCCGCCTTTCATGGTCGTGCTTGTCTCCGACCAACTCGTAGGAACTCTTAGGACTTTGCGCTCCGTCCTTACGCCCCGTGGCCGAGGCAGGCGCTTGAGGGCTCCGGCGACAGCGGAGCTGGCGACTAGCTGATGTAGATGTTCGGGCGCTGCCGCCACTTCGAAGCGCTCCGTCCCCTACCCTTTAAAGTGGCGGGCAGCGGGGCTAACCGAAGTAGACGCTCGGGCACTCCGTCCCCTGCCCTTCGAAGTGGCGGCAGCGGGGCTGGCGACTAGCCGAAGTAGACGCTCGGGCTTTATTGATCTCCCGTTTGCGCGGGTGAGCGATTACAAAAGGCAGGATACTAACTGCGGACCACCGAGGACAAGGAGCCCTCTGGTGCTGAAGCGGCCGGTGTGGGAAGGCCAGCGAGGTGGTTCCTAAGGCTGTTGGGAGCCTTCACGCAGTCGTGCCCGCCTTATGATTCTCGGTGGGCCTTATGGTGCGAGGCCCGAGCACTAAGCTCTATGCGTCGGGCGAGGTCCTGGTCATCGAAGGTAGTGATGATACCTTGCGGGTCCGGGAGCTTCATGCATAAGAAACCATGGTGTGGGACTGCCCCAAAGGAGTTGAAGGTTGGGCGCCCCAGTATGGCATTATACGGGTACGTGATGTCAAGGACGTCGAAGGCTCCTCGCGTTGTCGCCCTGGCCAAAGGAGACTTGTAGGCGTGTCTGGCCCAACGCCTTCAGCGGCTGACCCCTGAAGCCTTGCAGTGGGATTCCTGAGGGGCCCAGGTGACTCCGAGGGATCCCCATCTGGTCGAAGGCCGCCGCGAACCGGATATTCGCGGAGCTGCCTCCATCGACCAGGACACGTTTGACGTCGCATCCTGCGATGGTGGGCTGGATGACCAGGGGATCTTGGTGGGGGAACTCCACGTCCTCAGCATCAGCGGGCGTGAAGGTAATTTCGTGCTGCGCTCACTCCAGCGGTGCTTGCGCCGGGTACGCTGCCACATGGTGTAGCCTCCGCAAGTAGGCCTTCTGTTGCCGCGCCGAGGCGAACTCCAGCGAAGAGCCCCCGGAGATGATGTTTATAATCCGGCGCTGGGCGCCCGGCCTGGTCCGCAGGGCCTTTCGGGTCGCCGTGGGCTCGGATCGCATCTCGCCGGCGCTCCGCCGAGCGCCGCGATGGCATGCATGCCCGCGTGTTGTGGCCACCTCGGCCATGCACCTCGCACCACAGGCCGTAGAGCTGGTCTTCTTGTTCTGCACGGGGTCTATCATCACGACCCTGGCCGCGCCCTCGCCCTGGCCTCGGCGACCCCGCCCGCGACCGGCGGGGGTACTGTCTTCCGAGACGCCCTCGATGTCGAAGACGTAGCGGGCCCTCTGGGATCTATGTTGGCTGCGTTTAGACTTGTCACCCGACGGGTCCTTATGCTTGGCGTCCTTGCGCTCGGGGGCGTCCTTCTAAGACTCTTTTCTGCACTTGCCCTTCGAGGAGCCCTCCTCCGGTGAGTCTTCGTTCTTTGTCAGCCCTCCGCTTGATTAGTGTCGGAGTCGTCGCCCTTGCGCCGTCGCGCGTCCTCCGCCCTCGCATACTCTTCCATCTTATCGAAGAGCTTCGCGACCGTCTTGATTGCTTATGCGCGTTGTACTCGGCGAACGGCCCTGGGCGGAGGCCTTGTACCGCTGCATTGATAATGGTTGTTTCATTGACGTCCTTGACCTGGCAGCGAATCTTCGCGAAGCGCTTGAAGTACTCGCGAGGCCTTGTACCGCTGCATTGATAATGGATTTTGCTTGACGGCGAAGAGCTGATCCACGTCGACGCGCTCGACGTAGTTCCCCTGGAAATTGTTGTAGAGGCGGTCGTAGATCTGCTCCCATGCGTAGATGGAGTTTGGTTCTATGGTGAAAAACCAAGAGAGTGCCACTCCCTGCAGTGCGAGGGGTAGATCCTTCGCTTTGGTGGTGTCGTCTCCGCCTGCAGCTTCAATAGCGGTCTCGTACACGCGCACTAACTCCCGAGGGTCCGTGTCGCCCTTGTACGGCTCGATGGCGCTGGGGAACTTGAAGTCCTCCGGCCATGCTGATTGTTGTAGGCCCGCGGAGAGGGGGGACTCCGGATCCACGCGCCGCAGCGGGACGCGACTGGAGGTGGGGGCATCGCGGCTGTCCGTCCGCTCTGGCGTGGGCTCCGGCGTGGCCACCGGCGGGACTTGTTGGCTCCGAGCCTCTTGTATATCCCGCACGGCTCCGCGGAGGTCCGCCAGCTCCCGCTGCATCGTGCTGAGGGCCGTTAGTAGAGCGTTCTCCACCATCAACGTGGTTGCGGCAGTTGGAGCAGCGGGTTGCATCGTCGGGCTGGCGGCAACCACGGCTTGCGCTCTAGAACTGCTTGGCGCGCCGATGCGGTGGGCTCCGGAGTCGGTGACGGGACCGATGTTGCTGCCGAGGCCATCCGCCACTTCCGCGCCACGCGTCCGGCATCGGCGTCAACACTCCCGACAGTCCGGTCAGCACCCGCGCCGACCGCCGCTCTAGCGGTTGAGGCGACTGTCGTGCCATGGGCGTCGAGGTCGGTAGCCGCAACACCGGCGCTGTCGCCCACACCCGCAGCAGACACGTTGCCGAGCGCCTCTTTCATACTCCTCTTCTTCCTTGCCGCTACCGATGATGAAGCCTTCTTTGGTGCCATCCTTCTTCAGATCTTGGAGCTTGCTCTTGTCTTCCCCACGGACGACACCAATTGTTGTGGCTATAGACCAAACAGAGAGATGATAGTATGGTAGTGGAGATGTTAGGTGAGCAATGCTTCCTTGGGCCTTTCCCTGAGGCCAGAACAGCGGTATATATATTCGTATGGGGAGAATTTTACAATCGTGTCCTTACACCTGAGCATCCCTCTCAAGAGCATTTGTGTCATTATACATGTCTCATTCTAAGCTTTACAACCTTTTAACAGACCAGGTGGACTTAGGTGGGGGCCACCCCTACAACAGTAACATTTAGGGAAAATAGCATTATGCTAAAAATGAACTACTATCTAAGTTGCCAGCAAGAGCTGCCATCCATTACTCAATTAGAATAGAGGCTGACAAGTGACAACTAAGGACAGCATGACAGCACAAAATACCGATCACCAGCTTTTGTGAGATATATAATTTGCATGGTTAGTAGGTTACCCATGTTTGTCAAGAATAGCATATGAATGCAAGGAAATCACAACTAACAAGGATAAAAAACATATCAAAATATTCTATATTATAATAGAAGTTAAAGCACAGATGGTGATGCATAATCTCATAAAAAGGGGAAATCAATGACAGTAAGCACGCAGAAGACTTTCACCAAAAGAAGAAAATGTGCTTGTTAAACACAGATGCAGGACATTGCATGACCCATAACCCAATATTCTTTCAGGTTCCATTTTTCTCAAGCAATATATGATGTGTAGTGGTTCTGCAATAGAGGAAACACCAACTTACCTCATAAGTTACAGCCCACTTGCCAGATCTTAGTGGTCTATGGTAGTAGTTCATGCTTCCCACATACACACTCTTATCACTTCGGACTTTCTTCACTTGATCCAGTACTGAATCAATTCTAACAAATGTATCATCGTCACATTTCATTACATATTTTGCAGGGATGACTCGAACCTACATAAACATAGAACATTAATGAGTATATAAATGTCGGTCAAATTGACCTGCAAAGGAACATGGCAGAGCAGCTAATATGTAAATATGTAATTGTCTTGACATATTCACTTCACTTACCCCATACTCGGCAATGGCAATAGTCTTCAAGACAACAAGGTCATAACTATCCATGAAAGGCACTATAACAATGTCACGAAAGAACTCTGCCTCCCTTTTCAGCTCTGCATTGACCTCTTTTTTTCCATTCTGTGAATTTGGTTAATTTGGTCAGAGTTTGCAATATGCAAGAGAGTATTAAAAACATGAATCAAACTAGTGTTTACCAAAGCCACAAAGAACCGAGCTACAATATTAGATGATTTCCTTGTATACATCATCCATGACTTCCGCACAGCCATACGCTCAGCAAAATGGTTGGCTGCTGAAAGGATGCCAATAAAAAGCTCAACAGGTTCAGTTGGTAGGGGCGGGGCACTCCACTGTTCAGACATTTCGAGGTATCTCTCTGGGGCGAAACTAGGATGTGAATTGGGTAGAGAACTAGCAAAAATTGACTCAATATTAATGTCTCCATTTAGAGACAAACCAGTTGCATCCTCAAGAGTGTAACCCTGTAGAGACCATCAGTTGACCACAATTAGCTATGCAGATATGAGGACGCTACTCATGCAACTGAACAATACTTATGGGGCTTTACGACAAACTTACAGTGCGGTAAGGAAATCAAGTGACATGCCTCCCATCAACATTGACATGGTAACCTTCCAAACCAGCTGTTAAGAGTCAAAACAAACAGCTTGCCTTCTGCGAATGGGTATGGCTAGGCCAACTGATGTGGACATCCTTTGGCCTGCCAATTAAACGTTTCACCCACCATTTCATATTTAATTCCTCTGACTTGTTGTCATCATCCCGAATCCATTTCTCACACTTCAGTTGCCCATCAACTGAAATACCAAAACGACATGTCACATCAACATGCCAATTTTGCAAAGCAATGTTGGTACATTCTTGAAGTAAAAGAAAACTTGGTTTAACTTCAAAGTTCAAGCCTTTTTTAATGAATTGCAAGAAACTATATGTGCTGCAAAAGAAAATGCCTGCTTTCTTGTAAGTACTCCCAATTAGAAAGCTCGTCAAGCATGGTCACAACCTTTCATGCAATCAGAATACTCCCTCCAGTCACAAATATGTGTCGTTTTGGACATAAGAGTAGTCAAACTTTCGAAACTTTTGACTACAATATCTTTTTACCTATGTAAATTGGATACATGAAAATAGTATGTGTAGATTTATCTCGAAAAGTACTATAATAATATTATAATTTTATTAGGTTTTATAAATATATTACAATAGAAATTAGTGGTAGAAGTTGTGTTTTGTCGACCATATCAATGCCCAAAAGGGAGTAATGACTAGATTAGACTGGTAGTACAACCAACTAGACATTTAGACTACAGGTGCATAACTAAGCAATCAGTTACTTGCGTTCTTCCCCCTCTAATGGGGAAGAAGAAAAAACTAAGTTCAAGTTCCCATCGACATGTTACCAAGTCAAACTCGACATTTAGCCCTCAAACACGGTTGCAGGTCAATGCTTTCTTTTAAGATTCCACTAGTTTGACAAATCAAAACAATCACCATCAGAAACATTCCCAAGAAAAAAAAAAGAAGTCGAATCCTTTCTAGAAAATTCTTGCCCAAAGTTCGCACCTTTCCGGCCAAATTCCACCAACCTACGCTATTCCACGCAATTAGACCACTGAAGTTGAAGCCTTTTATTATCTTAACTAACAAACCATCCATTCCTACCAACTTTAATCCATCTCGTAATCTCCTTAAGCCAGATTATAAAATAACGAAAGAACACAGATGATTAGATCGAATCAAATCAAATCAACATGAATTCAACGAAAACAGATTAACCCAACAAATCTGGAGCTCGAGCTCCGCAACTCACCGGTCTCCTCGGCGGGTCGGGACGCGAAGCCCTCGCACCGCTGCGAGCTCCCCCACTGCATCCTGTAGCAGCTGTTCATCTCAATCACCAGCTTGCCGCTGTAATCCCCGCGGATCCTGGGGTTGAAGTGCAGTATCCTGGGCGGCGCCTCCCCGTCCACCGCCTTGGTGCCCACCAGCTCGACCATGAACTGCGACACCATGAGGGGAGCCTCCCCGTCCTTGCGCTCGGCGATCTTGGGGTCGTACTCCGACCGCGCGGCCCTCGGGCGCGCCACCACCGTCACGTGCGACCCCACCACGAGCCCGCACGGAAGCTCCACCGTCCGGACCCCGTCCGCGGGGTGCTGGTCCGCGTGCACCGAGATCGAGGGGCAGGTCGGGGAGGACGGGGGCGGGGACGCGGCTGACGCGGAGGCGGTGCGGAGGAGCGCGAGGTGGGGCTTGGCGGCGGCGAAGGCGTTAGCGGCGGTGCCATCGAATGGGGTGGCGGTTGAGTTGGGCCTGGGGAGGAGGAGGAGGAGAAGATCGGGAGCGGGGAGGGACGGGAGGGGACACCGCCGCGGGGAAAGCCGGCTTGGCGGGCCGGACGGAGGAGAACAGGGAGGTGAAGACCGACGCCTCGAGCTCGCGGCGGCGCGGGTGATGGGTGTCCAGCGACGACGACGACGACGACAATAGGGAGAAGGCGAGGGAGGGGAGCTCGAAGAGGAGGAGGAAGGCGAGGTATCCTGCGGCGGCGGCTAGGAGGGCCGCGCGGCACAGGCGCTTCCGCGGCGGCGCCATCGGAATGGGGGTGGAAGGCGGCCGTTGTGGGATGGAGCGAACGAGATTCTCTGACGTTACGAAGCAAAGTCACAAGTCACAGTGACTTTGCTTCGTAACGTCCATCCATCGGTGGATCAACGGCTCAGATTTTTTTGATTTTTAGTTTTTAGTTTTTTAAAATAACCTATTTTTTAAATAAAAAATCTATTTTTTTTATTTAATAGATTTTTTAATTTAAAAATAGATTATTTTAACACAGATAATATAAAAATATAAAAAGAAAAAAACTAGAAAAAGATAAAAATAAAAAAACTAAAAACTAAAAATCAAAAAATCAAAAAAAATCTGGACCGTTTGATCGAACGATGGATGGATGTACTTTGCTTCGTAACGTAACGTGAGAGAATACGCGCCGGGATGGAGACGGGGTCTACTTATTTAGTTTTTAAACTGCTACTCGGGGACCTGTCCGTTGCGTGGTGGGGTGGTGGTGTGGTGCGGCGGATGGAACACCAAACAGCGCCGGGTAAGAGTGGGAGCCTGCATTCTTCCTGGCCTACGTGATTGCTTATCTGCTTGTACCAATGAGCTAAATATAGATAAGATACTTTAAAAAAGATTGTTCTGAAACTCTTTCAGACTATGATTAATGAATTTTGTTCTTTATGTGGTTACTTGTACGAATAAATTAAATACCGATAATATATTTTTAAAAAACTATTTCAAAAAGGTATTTTAAAAAATAAAAAAGTTCTGTTCATTTGTTTGTTTAGAGAAAATTATAAACTATAAAGGTAATAGATTCTTACTTCGGTTAAAATAGGTATGTCTGTCTTTTGAAGAAGGCTGGAAGAGTAGACCACAGAATTTGGAAGTATGAGAGCTGGTCAGTACTCGGTATTGACTAATTAACTTTTTGAATTCAACTGGCAGATTATGAGGCCGATGGGTTATCTATAGGAGAAAATATATTTGGAAATTGGAGAGTTGTTGTCCAAACTAAGTAGAAATCAGGTGCAAAATTTTTGGACAATTCTAAAACGACCGGTTGGAAACCATCCATTCCTTGTGGTTTGGTAAGACGGAACGGAACACCAAGCGACAGGTTGTGAAATGCCCAAAAAATTCAAACCAAATTTTTCTGTGAATTTTTCCCGAATTTTTGAGTGATTTTTGAAAACTTTCCCAATCTCCTGCTCCTCTCTTCTAATCTCCGATTCCTCCCGTTCTGAGCACCTCTACTGCCTTCTGATATCTTTGGTGAACTCCCCTGCCTAGGTGATCGCCCGTGGAACCTCGGCACCGAAGCTCGCCGCCGACCGAAGCGCTCTCCCGTGACCAGCCTTCCTAGAAGCTTCTAAGCTAGAACCGCTTCTGCCATTGTGAGCTCCAAACCCCACAGACCGTGAAACTACTCCCCTTTCTACTAGGGGACCGTCAGTGAGTCGTTGCGCCGCCGTGAGGCCGAGGCTTCCCCCTTCTACCGCCAGCCGCCACCATTGAACCCCTTCCTTCCCTAGACTCCAAAATGGGTTTACCTCACCGAGAACTACCCGCTGGTACCTTCAATCGCCGTTGAGAACCCTCATCGTCGTCGCTTGACAAAGGCGCTTGCGCCTCTGTTCTTCTCCGGCGCGAACGGCGGGAGGTTGAAGAAGACCCCCCTGACGTGGTCACATCTCCACCCTCCTTTCGCTTCATCGCCATTTAAAGTCGGTCGTCGGATGGCTTCGCTCCGTAGCCGTCCGATCCCACAAAAGATCTCCCTCCGCAGCCACCCGATCCGAACCCCCCTTCGCCGCCGTCCGATCCTCCTCACCTCAGCGCATCTCATCCGCCCATTATCCCGCATCGCCGCCGTCCACACTAGCCGCGTGTCGGACATCCAGCGGCGGTGAGCGCGCGCGCTGGGCTTTGGCCGCTCATGCGCTGGGCTGAGGCCGCACGGCCCACTCGGATTCGTCGGCCGATTTTACCGCCTGGGCTGCACTGTAGCGCCAGGCCGGTCCGTAACTGTTCACTGATTTTTTCAGAGATTTATCAATTTCCAAACTTCCAGAAAATCCAAATAAATCCTAGAAAATCACAGAAAATCCCAAAAAATCCCAAATTTCACCACTTTGTTCATTTTGATGTCCGGAATCCAGTTTTGGCCTCCACTTCCCCAAAATCTTCTCAGAAAAATTTCAAAAATTCCTATTTGGAGATTTATGCAATTTACTCCTTTTTCATAGATTATTTTCCTCGCCTGACTAGGGTCAAGGCGGACTTATGTTATTTTTTGTATGTTTGTGCTGGTGTCAGAGATTCTGGAGGTTTCAATGCAGCACCAGGATCCAAGAGTTGCTACGTTCGAGATCGCCGAGTTCGTCCAGATTCACGGTAAGTCGCAAACCTTTGATCATGTTGAATCCTATGTTCATTAAATTATGTCATTATGCTATTTTCATTATTGCTAGTTGTGAAATGCTAGTTTGTGAAAATAAATTGTTTAAAATGACATGATATTTAGATAACACCTGCCACCGGTAAATGCCATGTTAAACTTGCAGCCATTCCTTGTTAACCCTAGAAATATCTAAATTATTGTATAGACAATTATAGGTTATATATATCATGCAAATCTTTACACTACTAATGTTGTGGCCGTGGGCCAGTAGATTTGGAAAACTCGGAGCTAGTGTAGGGTGGTATGGGACACCGTACCCTAGGATGGTGGTGCCGGTGTGCACAGGTTTAGGGTAAGAGTGTTGTGAGAAACCGCGAGACGGTCTTCGCCACCGTTTTACCCTGAGGTGGAGGTTACGGACCTCGAGGAAAAATATAAGGACTAGACCTTTGCGCCGAGCAAATAACATAGTGATCGCTCAACCACTGGTGTTGACTTGTCAACCCTGGTTTAGTAGCTACTCAAGCCCGAGTGGAGCCCTGAATAGGGAGTTGGTATGTGGGACGGAAACCCATACACAGCAACGATAGGTCCCCACAACTCGGGCCCGGCGTTCTGTATTGGCCTGCGGATACCCGAGGGTGTACGGATCTCGCACCTATCGGGTAGAGTGTAAGCGAAGGATTGAGCAGTGAAACGACCCGGTTCCTTAACTCAGTCATGAGGGTTAAGAATGCTTGTGGGTAAAGTTGAGCAACTCTACAGAGTCAAATAAATGGTATTCGAATACGATGTGCTTCCAGTTAATGGGGCTGTGTCTATTGGGTGATTCCAACTGCAAAACATAAGTAGTTTTCACAAGTGTTTTAATTTGATTAGTTGATTAATCAAGCTTGAAAACCCCTGTAATCTTAAGGAGTAGTTTTTGATTTTGGACTTCTGAAAATATTTACAAATAAAACTGCATCCACTCAAGTTAATAAACCAAATATACTCCCTTCCTTTAGTGATTTGTGCAAATAGTTAAGGTAGGGCTTCCTTGTGACTTGCTGGTCTAGTTAGCCCACGGCTTGTTGATCACTTTAGACGAATAAGACACTGGTGAAGGTTTCCCTGTCGAAGAAGCTAGCCGTTCTTCGACAAGGACCTGTGGTTTTAGGTCTCAGATGCGCATTGTAAACAGAAAAATATAAAGGTACGTCTCGCATGTTACTTATCTGCAAAGTAAAAACACGCTAAGCCGTGGTTATAAAGATACGAGTTGCTCATACTTCAGTCACAAAATTCGTCTACACAGCATCGATGAACCCCTAGATCATGCTACCCGCGTGCGGTTGGAAGCGGGCGGCTGGATTTGACGCGCGCGTACGTGCGCTCGCGCTCGGGGCTCCAGTCCAGGCCACGGGTGGGCTGCTCGACGCGGAGACGGAAGCCACCGCCGGCGAGAGACAGGGAGGCAGGCCACCAGCCACCCAGGCGAAGCGACCCAAACGCGATGCCACCCCACCTCGCTCCCTCCGCTGCAACGCATGGTTGCGTTAGTACGAGAGTGTTTTAACCGGCTCATGCTGATGGCATGTATTTTGGGTTTTTTTGTATGGCTTTAGCTTCGGCTTGCTTTGTTAGAAATCAATCTTGACTTAATTAGCATGTATGCGAGTAGTAACCGTAGTGGTAATGGCTCCTATTATGGGTGCATGCATAACGTGGCATGGGTTACTAGTGGCTCCCATTATGGGTGCATGCAAAACTGATCTACATGCATAACATGGGTTGCTAGTAGGTCTATTTAATCATGTACTTAGCATTTTGATCAATGAGTTGAGGAGAAAAAAGCTGCGGTTGTGCAGCACCAAAATATTGTTTCTTTGCCTCTCTCCCCTGCGTGTGTGTGTTCACCACCAGGAGTGTGTGCGTTGTTGTTTTTTTTGGTTTCCAACATGCCTTTCAAGCTGTTTTCTTTTTCAAATAATTTTTCGAGTTTAAAACTATATGTGTCGTTCACATCGATATTTTTATCGTCCACCGTCTTAAAAGATATAGCCAAAAACTATATTTTTATCGTCCATTGTCCATCGAGTTTTTTTTTTGTTTCCAACATTTGGTATCAGAGCCTGGTGAATGCCACAAATAATGCCGAGAAGAATGGAGATCGTCGACCCGGAGGCGTCAGCATCAGCAAGCGTACCAACGAAGGAGAGTTCTGCGGTGGTGCTTCACTATCCTGTGCTCACAAGGAGCAACTACACGACGTGGGCGATAAAGATGAAGGTATTCATGAAGGCCCAAGGTGTATGGGACGTCATCGAGCTCGGCGACGCTGACACACGCAAGGACCAGATGGCGCTTGCGGCCATCTACCAAGGTATTCATGAAGACATGCTCCTCCTGTTGACTGAAAAAGAGACAGCCAAAGCCGCGTGGGAGACGTTGAAGACCATGCACATGGGAGATGAGCGCATGAGGGAAGCCAAGGTACAGACCCTCAAATCCGAGTTTGAAGTGCTGCGTATGACGGAGTCGGAGTCGATCGACGACTTCGCCATCCGGTTGACAACAATTGTCAACAAAATCAGAGGGCTCGGTGACAAGATGGAGGAGAGCTACGCGGTAAGAAAATTTCTTCGTGCAGTTCCCGCCAAGTTTCTACCAGTAGTCTCCCCAATCGAGCAGTTTGTTGACCTCAAGACAATGACAATCGAAGAGTTGATCAGCCGCTTAAAGGCACATGAAGAACGGTGGGTATCTCATGCTATAGGTGCAGGGGATCAACACCTGCTATTGACAAGGAGCGAGTGGGAGGCCCGATTCAAGAAGAGTTATGGCTTCGACAAGAAAAAGAGCACCTTTGACAAGACGAAGGTACGTTGCTATAATTGCCAGGACTATGGACATTTTGCAAGGGAGTGTTGCAAGCCAAAGAAGGAGGTGGCTCTTCTTGCTCCAGTGGGTGCAGAGGACGAGCCAGCGCTGCTTTAAATCCAACAAGAAGTCTTTATTTTTTTATTTGGTGAAAATTTAGTTGAGTTCGTGTACGAGTATTAGTGCACGATTGCATTTTGAGTCATTTGGCACAGCAGGTGTGTTGCATGTGTCATTTATTTGGTAGTGCACGTAGGAGGTGTGTTACATACGTGCGCATAGTCGTGTCGTGTTCATGCACGTAGATGTGTCAGTGCATGATGTAATATGTGTGAGTTCTTGTAGTTGTGTCCAAGTTCTCATGAGTATGCTCTGATGAGAGTCTCCGTCGCCGTCAAGTTGCGTCATCGGCGAAAGACAATTGGAGCTGAGGAAGAAGTCAAAGATGTCAGCAGGTTGTGTCACTGGTGGTATGGTCAACAAGAAGAAAAACTCCTTAGAGATGTGTCAGGAGATGGGACTTCGTCTTGTGAAGTTTAAAAGTCAAGATTAGGGGGGAGATTGTTAGAAATTAATCTTGACTTAATTAGCATGCATGCGAGTAGTAACCATAGTGGTAATGGCTCCTATTATGGGTGCATGCAAAACTGATCTGCATGCATAACGTGGCATGGGTTACTAGTGGCTCCCATTATAGGTGCATGCAAAACTGATCTACATGCATAACATGGGTTGCTAGTAGGTCTATTTAATCATGTACTTAGCATTTTGATCAATGAGTTGAGGAGAAAAAAGCTGCGGTTGTGCAGCACCAAAATATTGTTTCTTTGCCTCTCTCCCCTGCGTGTGTGTGTTCACCACCAGGAGTGTGTGCGTTGTTGTTTTTTTGGTTTCCAACATGCCTTTCAAGCTGTTTTCTTTTTCAAATAATTTTTCGAGTTTAAAACTATATGTGTCGTTCACATCGATATTTTTATCGTCCACCGTCTTAAAAGATATAGCAAAAAACATCAGCCGTAGCCCTAAAAAATAGAGCCTTTGGCTAGAGTGCTTTTGACTAGAATAAAATAACAATGACCGAAAGAAATACCTTTTGAAAAAAACGATTTTAGAAGACATAGAGAAGATGACAGAGGCTGACGGGCGGCTTCCAGAAATGGCTTAGAGAAACAGCTAGAAGCCGATTTGAACATCTCTTGATTACTTTTGGTGGGCGAAGGTGGGCCCATGCGGTTTGTCTTGGTCTCATGACGCCTCGGCGCGCCAGACGACAGCGTCGGCAATGGCGGACGCATCGCGGTTCGAGGTTTTTTATAGCTCAGCCCGAACCACCGCGCGCGTATGTACCGCCATGCGTATATCACGGTAGGAGACACCAGCGTACGTATTTTGCTAGCTTTTCCCCAGCCGTATCTTGTAGGTGGGTATCGTGCATGATCTTGCCTACACCAGCTTGCTCCGCAAAAACCCCCTGTTTTCGCTTGTTCAGCTTCGAGAATGCATTTGACCGAATATTGTTACTTGCGCACGCAACTGTTCAAAGGTGGCGCTGTCCTCTGCGCGAGAATTTGAAACAACCTGAATTAGGCCACATGAATTTGTGCGGCACGTGCTCAGTTTATTAGTTCTCCGCTAGCTTGGTACATAGTTTACTGCTTGCAACTAAAAAATCAACTCAATTTACATGGGTTTATTATTTCACTCTTTTGAGCCGGTGGAACTACCGATGGCCTACTGTAACAGCTAGTTTTCTGACCGTTCCAAAGGAGAGTGGAACTATCGGTCGTATAACGGCGGTACTTCCGATAATCCTGTTTTCTCAGGTGTTTTGCTTTCAACTGCTAATTTTTGTGGTGTGGGTATATACCCTTTTGTGGCCGGTTGGAGAAGAAGTTTTGGCACTCTATTTCACTCTTTTGAGTTAGTGTGAGACCCTCCTCTCAATTGTGTATGTGTTGCACCGTATGAGCAAGGAGGAAGGCTTTAGATTGCGTGTGTTACATCTAGAGGTGGATTTAGTATCCACTCAAGCTTGTGCATTTGTTGCATGTGGTGAGAGTCAACCGAGGGGCTTGACTTATTACTCTTAGAGGTTGCCGACTCCT
The DNA here is from genome assembly GCA_036346245.1 of Bonia amplexicaulis. Classification (NCBI taxonomy): domain Eukaryota; kingdom Viridiplantae; phylum Streptophyta; class Magnoliopsida; order Poales; family Poaceae; genus Bonia; species Bonia amplexicaulis. The sequence goes on along the minus strand of CM070754.1, from coordinate 15,991,057 downwards.
AGATGGTGTTGGAGGCATCGTGCGCGGTAATCTTCTCAAAGAAGGTTGTGCGAAGACCCGGCGAAGTGTGAAGGTTGGAGCTCACCTACCCGGAGCGAAAAAGAGCTACCACTAGTGGATTTGAGGTGATTGGCTTAGTTTGTAGAGCCGGTCTAATTCATTTGGACTTACCTCAATGTGGACTAGGAGAGACCGGTAAGTCTCCGAACACATTGGTAAAAAGCAATTATGTCATTTGTGGTTTGTTTTATTATGCTCAATTTACATTCATAGAATTAAATTGATTGTTTGTCTTCCTAGGATTGTAAACCTTGCCATAGTCTTAATTTGTTGGTGCGCTTAGGTGAACATAATTATTTTAGACGTTGTTTGTGCTAAATCAATTTAAGTTAAGCTTCTGTATTATATACTTAGTTTAGACAAAGAAAATTTGATAATAATTGGAAGAGAATTTTTAGACCGCCTATTCTCCCTCCTCTAGTCACTCCCCTTGATCTTACAGCTGTGCCTAGGCCACCACTCCAGCCTAGCGTGCTGGCCCAGCATGGCATGCACAGTGGCGGGCTAGGCACGACACGACCCATTTGCATGAAAAAGTGACTGTTAGGCATGTTCGGCGCAGGCATTGCATGGTGGGCATGACCCGTTTAGCCCATTTAGCATGACTAATGGACGATTTTAAAAAAAATTATAGTTGTTTTGTGACCGTTTGTGATTTTAAAAATAAGAAAAAATAAAATAAAAACTCAATTTTTCTATAAATGGGCATTTGTGAGTTTAACAATACAAAAAAATAAAATAAAAACTCATTTTTTTCTATAAATGGGCAGCATACCCCTCATTCAGCCACACCCTCATCAACAATCTCTTCTTCGATTCTCATGCGAAAATTTTAATAGACTTTGTGATAATTTGAAAAAATTCGAAACAATTTTGCCAAAAATCCAAAAATCCGGCCTATAGTCTAGAAAAGAGGTAACAATACTATTTTTTATGTACTAATATTGTTCTTGTTTTTCTTTATTGTGATATAAAATAGGTAATAACGTAATTTTTATTTGTATTTTGCAGTTTTCCACATGTCTCCATGGAAAATTTTGACAATTTTTCTGTCAACGAATATGGAATTGATCCGACAGAACTTTCATCATTTAGGAATGAAATGTCTCCACCTTAAATGGCAAAGCAGACCCTGGTTGTACCATCATTAGGCTCTACCAGTGCCTCCGCGTCAGCAAGCACTGGAGTAAAGAGATCCAGACCCAACACGTCGGACGTGTTGGTAGATTTCGATAAGATAATGAAGCGAGACGCCTTCGGAGATCAGGTAAGAGTTATTGTTTGCAAAATATGTCATCATGAATTATCTGCAAAGTCTTCAGGTGGAACTAGACACTTGCACAGACATGTCCAATGATATAAAGAAAAGCAAGGCATAGTCATGAGGCAGACACAGCTACAGTACGACCTCGATGGTACAGTGCGTAACTGAGATTATAATCCGAACGTAGCTTGAGAATCTTCAGCACATTTAATTGCCTTACAAGATCTTCCTTGAAATTTTGGTGCGTCAAATGCTTTTGAAAAGTACATTAAAATTGATCATACTCCTAGATTTACTCACATTTCTAGACATACAATAACTAGATATTTAGTTAAATACTACAATAATGGTCGTGATAAAATTAAATGACTATTTGGAAACTGTATATTTTCGGTGGCCTTGACATCAGACATATGGAGTGGTCAATTTAGAAAGGATTATCTTAGTGCAGTCGTTCATTATATAAATGATGACTAGGTATTGAAAAATAGAATCATAGGCTTCAAACTAATTAACGTAGCATATACGGGTGAGAATATATCGGAATATATTATCAAAGTCATAGAAGATTTTGGTCTTATAAATAAAATTTTTGCAATTACCCTTAACAATGCTGCAGCAAATTCCAGGGAAATGGATATTCTCACTCTCTTATTTAATACATACGCCGAATTCTTTTTGCTACATCAGTGATGCAACTACCATATTATTAATATTATAGTTAAATGTGTTTTGAAGAGATTGGATCCATATCTTTAAGCTTTTCATGATGCAATTTCTTTCGTAAATAATTCTAATCAATGAATTACAACATATAAGATCTACTGCATTATGATGGGTGTACGTCGCTGTGGACATACCAGTAAGGTGGAACTTAACTTATCTCATGCTACAAAATCTTTTACCCTATAAACCCACATTTTCTATTTTATCTACATGCACTATCATAGACATACCGGCAACACACTACTAACTGAGTAGCACAGTACATTGCTGAGAAGTTACTACCATTTATGAAACTTTTTTATGAATTTACTGTTGTTTTATCTGGAGTGTACTACCCAACATCTTCTGTAATTATGCATCATATTCTTGCGATTGCCGGTCACTTGAAAGCTAATGAAAATGACCCAGTGTTACGAGAGGTTGTGTGCGCTATAAAAACTAAATATTTAAAATATTAGAATGAGATTCCATACTTATACACATTTGCATTTATTCTAGATCCAAAAGCTAAAACTGCACGATTCACTAATATTTTTTCAATTATAGGTGAGGCTATAGAGATAGATTATTCTAACTATTTTACAGTTGTTTGTTCATAATTGTATGGAGTTTTATCAGAAGTATGAGCATAAGTTTCAGAGAGTTCGTTTGCAACGAACTTCACCAGCACCACCATAGGTAAGAAGACAAATATATGGGGCAAAATCTTTGGTGCACAAGAATAGACAAATATATGGGGCAAAATCTTTCGTGCACTAGAATCCTCCAGAAGATCAAGTTCTACATTGTCAAGTGCTGTAGCAACCCATACCAGGGCCCACGGGGAATTATCAGTCTTTCTGGACAATAATCCTGTGCTTCACCATGCAGAGAACTTCAATATTTTGGATTGGTGGTGTGAGCACAAGCTAACTTATCCGATGCTATTCATATTAGCATAGGATGTATTAACCGTTCCTGTCTCTACAGTTTCTTCTGAGTCTGCTTTCATTCTTTTTGAAATAATATTGGAGGGGAGAAGAACAAGACTCACGAGTGAGATGGTGGAAGTACTTCTCACAATGAAAGATTGGGAACAAGCTGATGCGCGAACTCAACACTGTGTGGTGAATACGGAGTTGGAACACGTTCAACAATCTCTATCTAGATGGTAGCGAAGGCAATCAAGATGCCGACGACACCGATGATTCTTAGACCAACCATGTATATATTATACTTTTATGATTTTTTTACCTGTAATGCTGAGCTACAAGCTGTACTCTTTTTTTTGCCAAGTTTTTCTTAAGTTGAGTTTTTACTTGGCAAAATTTGTAACTAGTTAGCCATTTTAACATTAATAAAATTCATTATTATATTTCTGCAATTTATTATGCCTTTTCTATAATTTCTACATTTATTGTGCCTTTTTTCACAATTTTTATAATTTATTATGTCCGTTTTGAATTCTACACATTTTTTTAACTATTACTTCAACTAGCTGGCCAAATGAGCGTTTACCAGCTCGACCTGGCACGGACCCTTCTGGGCCATGTGCCAACAGGCTAAACGGGTGTGCCTAATAGGCTCATGCTGAATCGGACCTGTGCCGGACCGTCCATTTGGCCACGACTGATTCTTTATATATTGATGCCAAACTTAGAAATGTTTGACTGACACAAATTCTAAAACTATTTAGATTCGAAATCGGAGGTAGTATATTGGAATTTGGGTATCTTGGGGCACATGGGAGAAATCGGACAATATGTAGTAATGCACAAGCATGATTTCAGGCACTCAGACACTGCTCTCTGAGACGAGTTTTTTACATGATAGGAGCAAATCCATCAGCTTATCTGTTGAAATGTTTGCTCCGGCGAAGCTGGAGCTAAAAAGAAGAGTTTCAAAGCATAAATCAGCACTAAGGGCGAGCTAGAACATGGCAATGTAAAGCACAAATCACCACCATGGTCGGAGTACTTTTGAGCTAGATATCAACTGGGCGAAATATACATCTTGGAAGCCACCGGAGTAAACACAAAGAAGACGGCACCGGTAAACTTGCAGTCATGCAGAAGCCGCGTTAAGACGAGCCGTGCAGTTGTGCCACGGCACTGATCAGGTGTTACAGCAGGACGACCACCTTGACGAGGCAGCACCAGCCTGATCTGGTTCTTGCCTACCAATTTGAATAGCTGGGGGCTGCATGATTCGGTAAAGGTTATAAGTGACAACTGACATGAAATAAATGGGAATCTCAACTCATATATGAGTACGACATGCCAGAATAGCTACCTCAGCCGCGGCAGCAACAGTTTCAGTCAATCTTTGTTTTATGTCCCTTGCAATGGTGAAGAATACCTGCTCCACGTTTTGATTTGTTTTTGCACTCTGCACACAATTGAATTAAAACTTGTGAATTTGATCATCTTGGTATACAGTTAGTTTTACAATAAAGACTTGGTTGCGACTTGGAAGGTATTTTATTTAGCTTATATGGTAAAATCTTACCGTCTCAAAAAATTTAATCCCATACTCATCTGCAAGCCTCTGACCTTGAGCTGTGGACACCACCTGTAAGCCGGGCACCATTACGTCATGAGCATAGAGAAGAAAGTCGGCCATAGATGTCTAAAATTAGGAATATTTTTTTGAAATCATTTACCCGCTTTGCATCCATATCGACCTTGTTGCCCACCAAGATCTTGTTGACATTATCAGATGCATGTTGTTCTATGTTGCAGATCCAATTTCTAATGTCTAGAGGTTAGTTAAGAAAGACAATCAAGAAGGAAAAACATATTTTCACCCTCAGTTAACAAGTGGGATGCACAAGCATGTTGGATACTGTTGAAGGATGACTCATCTGTAACATCATAAACAAGCAGAATACCCATTGCTCCTCTATAGTAAGCTGTGAAAAGAAAAAGAAAGCAATCAAATAATGTGCAGAAATCTTGCTTAGAAATCGATAAAAATGTATAGCAAAAGTAAACCTTTGGGGAATTATAGTGCTAATACTCTCAATGGCTTGTACATAGAGAATATATAGACTGTTATTGCCTTTATATAAATGCCCAAAAATTTGTCTATAATTCACCAGCCTATACATGTGGTTATCAATGAAATATTTCCACCCCACTGACGTTGGGCATATGCGCATGCATCTGGATTGGTTACATTTTCAAAAATGAGGTTAGGCAGGTTTGCAACTGGCCTGGTTACATTTTCAAAAAAACGAGGTTAGGCAGGTTTGTAATTAAGAAGCAATTTTTTTTAAAAAAGAAGCAAGAATGTGAAAGGACAAAATTTATTGTGCACATTTTCCACATTTAAGCACAGAGCAAATTATAATACCTTTTATGTTATTCCAAATATGATGAGGATCTGAAAGCTTATCATGTTAGCTGCGTGGTTGAAATTGCGTCGGTTTGACAACTGTTCAACATGAAACCGGCCATGTAGGCTTTCGGGGCTCAGATCCCTTTTACAACAACAGTAACAACAAAGACTTTTGTCCTAAGCAAGTTAGGACAGACTAGAAATGAAACACCTCAAGGTCAAAGAAACGGAAGCCTTTAACAAAACCTACAAGGCTAAAATCCTAAGCCCTACATTCTGCCATCTGAACCAAGAGCCTAAAACACCAACCCTAAACCTTTTTCTTATATCATGGTTCTGGTACGTGGATCGTTAACTTCCATGCGCTCCTATCCAAAGCCAACTCTTTAGATGCATTCCAATCCCTCAAGTCTTTTTTAACTGCTTCCTCTGACGTCAGTCTTGGTTGACCTCTGCGTACCGGTGCCTCAAAAGACCTTCGTTGGAGATGTCCACACCATCTCAAGCGATGTTGGACAAACTTCTCTTCAATTGGTGTTACTCCCACCCTATGACGTATATCATCGTTGCAGATTCGATCCTGCCTTGTGTGAAGCTCTCTTTTGGACCTCAAAAATACCAGATAAGCCCACATTTCATCAATGGCCTGAATCAGCGCAGCCTTACGTTCTTACCAGTCCACAAGACAGTTTTTCTTTTAAAGCAAGGGTTAATTTTTAAATCACTGCCATGTTCTTTTCTGTTCTATAATTCTGTCAGTATTCAAGCCCGGTCACAGATCAGGCCTTTTCGTGAGACCAAGCCCAAGCACCTCAAAAGAAAACTTTCAAAAAACAAGGTATTGCTATTACAGGCAGCAGAAGATCACCAAAATGCATCCATATCCCAGAACTTTTTAAACTATGACAAATTTAACTGAAATTCTGGCTACATCTCAGAAGTGGTAGCACATTTATACAGGTGCTATTCAACAACAGCATACGATCCTATACCAGCTTGAGGACAAACTGGAACCTGCAAAATGTTATTGACCTGCTGAAAATGGCATGTTACTGTAACTAGTTATGACCTAGAGTTCCAAATGTGGTGTTTTATTGAGAAGTGAAAAGATATTTAGTTTATCTTTCATATCTAGTCCCACATGGGCATTATAGTCAAAAAGGAAGAAAAAGTAGATACCAGTTGTAATTGTTCGGAAACGTTCTTGACCAGCAGTATCCCAAATCTGCAATTTTACACGCTTCCCATCAAGCTCAACTGTCCTAACCTTGAAATCAATGCTTAACAGAAAGAAAAAGCTCAAGTTTAGAATATTGACTTCCATAAGTGATGCATAAAAGAGAGCATGATGGCTGTGTGTGTACCCAATGGTGGTGATAAAGCTTGTAGTGAATGTGTCATCAGAGAACCGCAGCAGCAAGCAACTCTTTCCCACTCCTGCAGATTAAAAAAAGGGGGCCCAAATTAGAATGAATATAATATTTTATCTGAGAAAAGTTGTCGATATGCATCATGTGATGAAAGGAATTATAGAACACGACAATGAGAAGAATGAGGGTCCATCAGGTGTGGAAAAGTAACTGCACCCAGGGACAACACAATATTTGGACCGTTCAATCAAACATTGGATGGTCATGATAAATCGCTCTCGCTCCTATCATATGACGAGAGATTGCGAATTTCTCATCATGAGGGCATGACCAAGTATCAATTTTGTCCAAGAGAGGCTCAACAGGCATGCAGTTTCTCTTTTACAGCAGCTAAGCCTATGGTCTACTAACATATTTCTTATTTCATGATAATATAGTATTAAGTGTATAACAACCATAGAAAGGGTGCAAGGGAAGGGCAGAAGGGGGATGGTAAACTAACAGTTAAATATGTTTTCTGATCACCAAACATGATGCTCATAGTCCACTTACATTTCTTGTGCTTCCCATCTGATAGATAAATGGAGTCTTTTGATTATTCTCATAAAATAATTGAGAAGTATTCTAAGTGTGAACTATAGTTTTTTGGGAAGTACACAATCTTGTGGATAAAGCTTTCCAACACAATGTAGAAGGTGCAAATTCATGGTAATCTCGTAACTGTTAATCACCAAGGTTGCCCATGAAGTTTCCAGTGCAGGGATTAGATTATTCTGGGAACAATTTTAATAATAACTTAAATCATTTGTTCCAATAATTTCAAAACAATGGGCAGCCAAAAAGAACACAACATAATTGATGAATTTACAGTCAGTTACACAAAGATAGCAACTGACGTTAACCATGCTTTTGGAATTACAAATTGCAAATAAGTACAAAGAGTATCTGCCAAGATTATGGCAAGTTGGCAACACAATCAGAATGCATATGAAGAAAAGGGACAAGAAAGAGAAGATGGGCACGAATATAAATATAAAACAGAAGATCAACGGAAGAACTGATTTCACTGCCTTGGTACAAAGTAGAAAAACAAGAGAAGTGAATGAGGAAAAATTATGTCTCAATTAATAGATGCTGTGTGCAATGCTGTGTGCAGAAAGATGCTCTATCTTCCGACTGCCTTTTTTTCTCAACAAGAAAAAATCATTTTTCTGTCCTGATAATCTGATATTGATCCTGTAACATATATTGACTCAAACAACAATAACCAATCCTTACACCCTGGTATTTATTTATTTATTACCATTTACCTCATCATGACAACAAGCACTAATACAGTAATACATGTGGTAAGTGGTAGAGCAGTCGATACAGTCGCTGTGTATTGTACCAAAAGAATAGGTATAACAATGCAAACAGCACCTTGTTACAGTTTGTGCTGAGCATGTACCTCTGTGTGCTGTTTAAGTATATTGATTATCATGGTTCAAGGGCCATGAGCCAGTTACAATCTGGTCTATTAAGCAGTAAATTTACTGTTTACATGATTGAGCTTTAAAAAATGATGTTTTGATCATGCTAGTAGGTTAGATGCAAATAAAAGGTAAGTTAAATTTCTGTTTGGAGTTCATTTTCTCCAAATATACAACACAATAAGGTAGTTAGAACAGTGGCGGACCCAGGATTTCTATAATGGGTATTCCGAGTTGACAAATAAAATGTAAAAGTCCACAATAGCAAAAAAAAGTACAAAATGTTTCGTGCTAGATACAACATCTGTAATTAATTTAGAAAAATTAAAAAAATAGTTTAGAGAAATCAAGGTTGTCACAACGCTCCGACAAGTTGCAGCGAGCCCGGAGTGTCTGGATGTCTAGTCGACTAGGCGCCTACCACGGCGATAGTTAGACGATATTAGTTAGACGGTAGTAATAAATACAAATAATACCATATATGACCGAAAATTAAATAACTATGTAATATAATAGCACAAATTATCCAAATAACAAGATCCATAATAGCAAATAGCATTAATATAACAAGGCTCATTACATAAATAGGGAGTCGGCAGCCCACCGGCCCATTTGCCTCTCCCCCCTTATCTCTTCTCTCTCTGTTCTCACCGCCCCCCTATTTCTTCTCTCTCTCTCTCCGTTTTCACCGTACACGCACGCCTTGCCTCTCTCCCCCGCTCGCCTCCCCTCGCCGGTTCGCCCTCCTCTCCCGCTCGCCTCCCCTCGCCGGCTCGCCCGCCTCTCCCGCAGATCAATGGCGTGGAGGGGAGACGCCAGATTCGGTGGTGAAGAGGCCGGCAGTGGGAGGAGGCTGCAGATCGGCACCGGCGGCGGGAGGTCTCCCTATGACCGTGAAAGGTGAAGCGGTGAAGCCCTACAAGGGAAGCGGCTGGACTGAGGAGTGTTCGGGTGACTCGGGTCAGGTGGCCTTACTTAACTTACCCCCATCCCCCCAGGTGGTCGCTACAAAGAGCTTGGCTCACCGTGGACGCCTGGGCGTCGTCCAGCACAGCCTAACTCATCGCGCGCTAGGCGATTGTCCACAGCGACCCCCGCCGGCCGCCAGGACGACTTGGCATCGCCTAGGCGACGTGCCTTGATAACCAAGAGAGAAATTACGAAATAACTTAAGATGAAACTATATCGATGTTAACTTAAGATGAAACTATGTTGATGCAGTCTGATGTGTATGGCCCACGTGCACTAGTGCACAACAACGTGTAGTTATTGCCTAGTGCCTACTGCCTCGTCGACCTGCCGCTGCCACGCACGCTCCCTCCCCGGCTCTCAGGTGACAATTGTCGCTCATTTGCTCCTTGCAGATGTACTGCCGCTTATCGTGGCCATGCTCCTTACCACCGAGGCCAAGCTAGAGGCAAGAGTTGCTCTTAGCCCCTCACCAAGTTGCTTGGTGGCCAATTGCCCTCGATCTCATGCGCCAATGCCACCGAGTTTGGCAATTCTGGTCTAGATTAGTGGAGCCTGAGAGAGACACAAAGAGAGAGGGGGGTGGGAGGGGACAGGTTAAGGTTTGCGAGGTCTACGGATGGGCCAATGGGCTAGTCTGTGGGAGCGAAAGTGGAAGAGTGGGTTAAAATCCATTGGGGGGTACATGTATGAAATATTCAGTGATATTAAGTCGTCGACTAATCGGTGACTAATCCACGACTAGTCGTTCAGTCGGTACATGACGGACGACTAGGGATGCCGACTAGTCGAGCGGCCGGACGACTAGTCAGCGACTAGTCACGACTAGCCGGCCATGTCCAGACGCACGACTAGGAGCCAGCCCACTAGATCAGTAAGTTTGAGGCCCACTAGAGAGGCTCGGCCTGACCGAGACTTAATACCAGTGACTCAACCCTAGATCCTCATTACACACCACACGTGCTATTTTGGTTGTAGTATTAGTATAATAATCCCAGCTTACTTCTTTATTATGACTGTGACAATTGTAGACCTGACTCTGGGGACTAGTCGAGACTAGGTGGTCGACTAGTCAACTAGTCGCCCAAGTCACCCCCTTGGCAACTCGACTCGACTTTACGACTTAATAACCTTGGAAATATTTTGTCTAATTATCAATATATATATCTAATATACCTACTAAATATTAGGTATTACACGAAAAAATTCGGGTATTCAGCTAAATACCCTTGAATTACATTGGGTCCGCCCATGGGTTAGAATAAGACCAAAACTTGTGCATGCAAACAAATACATGACAATGATACATTTTCGCTGCTGGATTGAACAGCAACAATGTCTGAACTGGTACAAGTAGGTTTTGAGAACCCTGCCAATGACCTTAAGCTCCAACAAATTACAAATCTGCAACTGCTGCTCTCTAGTTGTACCTATTTAGACTAACGAAATCTCCCAATCATAGTGAAAACCCAAACCTACCCTAACCTAGTCAACTTTCAAGTCAAGTAGGAAGCCTTTAGGGGATCCTCATGTTATTCAACCCATTTATATCCCTAGGCGTCCCAAACCGGAAGGATAATAATCCTAGTCTAACCTAACTCAATAAACTACCTTGAGACTAAATTTTTTCCACCTTTTCGGGATGTTCCCAGCAATCTACTACTTCAACAAAGATGTAAACACACAGATGAAGGGCAAAGAGCATTGTATAACCAGAATACTTGTGTATGACCCGAATAATAGTGCATAAAGGAAGCGCTCATTTACGAAAGCTTGCACGAACTAATCTACACAGCGGATGAATTCTGGTCCGAGTTACACCATCTGCTTAGTTGACAAAAAAAGTTTAATAAAAGCCTAACTATGGCTAGCATGGTTCTCACAGAAGAATGTCTGTGACAAGATTGCCAACCGACCAACCAACTAAATCAAGAAACATGTACATCTTAAAGAAGCAATAATCTCCAATCATCACTCTCGAAGCTTCAATTACAGGTCATAACACTCTATTAAGCAACCGAGATACAGAAACCCTGCTCCTCCTTAAATCCCTGGTAACAACCCGTACTATTCGTTCCGAACTACCGAGTAATTAAGAGATGCAAAAGTACTACACAAACAAGGAGAGAGTACAAACAGCAGGCTAATTTCACCTGAAGCCTGCCGGAAATCGATCTAATTAAACCCAAAACAGCAGCTAAGAACTCGGGGGTGTTGGAGGGTGGGAGCTATCTTGGGTGTAGAGCAGAGGTACGTGCCGCTATCGCCGATGAGGAGCAGCTTGATGAGGTGGTCGAAGTCGCCGCGCGTCCTCGACGGAGCCGCCGCCATGATGGTCGCCGGCGACGACCTATGCGCCTCGCCTCCCTTCCCTCTGCCTTCCGTGGGGGATTTTTGGTTTTCGGTGTTAGCTGTCTATCTCAGTATCTCTATTCACGAGACAGGAGGGACGCACGACGCAAACCAAGAATCCAGCTGTATTTGTACTGTCCCTAAAAAAAGAAGCTATATTTGTACTGTCCCTAAAAACCGTTCTTTCATGCTTATGCCTTCTCCCAATAAATAAATAGGAGAAAGCAGCTCGCATCTGATACAAATTTTATCCTACGCTCCGATATAACTTCAGTAAAATATTTATACAATAATTATAATCACTGCATATAATAAAATACATAATAATATTAGGTAAAATAAAAAAAAGGAAAATATCATCTTATCACAAAATGCACAATCTATACTAATATAAAAAGTGCCAGTTTGATTAAATATTTTATCACCCAATCACATTAATATCTTCTCTTTTAGATCAATAAAATCTAATGACTAACATTCCAAGTTAATTCTGCTATCTGAATCATTTATTTATTCATCTAATCTAACATGTAGCATTGCCAAGTTGGTCCTGCCATCGCTTGATCACTCATTCCTCCCGTTCCAATCCCACGTGTCGCCCCTGCGGTCCGCCCCAGCCGCCTCCGCGCTGCCCCCTTTCTCCGGCCAGACCGCGTCGCTCCGCCCACTCTGCCCCTGCGCCAACCCCCTTCACCGCCGCACCGTCCCCAAGCCCACGCGCTGCCCCCTGCTCCGCCGACTGCAGTGATTAGAAAGCCTCCTCCGGCCATTGTCTCCCTCCTTCCTCTCATTGAGTCGGCTTCACTCCGGCGACCGTTGCACTCCTGATTCCGACGGACTTCTCCGTGCCTCCTCCAGCCATTGCCTCCCTCCTCTCTCTCCCTGCGTCAGCTCAGATCGTGCATCGCCCACCCTCCGGCCCGCCCCCAATCCCCCCAAGATGGGCTGCCCAACTACCATCAGAAATTTCACCCACCCCACACAGGCATACACCCATTCCAGAGATGAGGGAGACCAGAGAGTCGAGAGAGCACGCACCAGGAGATCTGGCCGCCCGGGGAGGAGATGAGGCAGCCTGGCTGGGGAGGCGTGGCAGCGGGCCGGCAAGGAGAGGAGGCAGCCAGGGCGGGGAGGCGTGAAGCCAGGTGGAGCAGCTGAGAGCCGAGCTGCCGAGGAGCGGAGGGGGAAAGCTCGGCGGCCGCCGGCCGGTTGCGGAGGCGGGGAGCAGTGGAGACGGATGGCTGCGGAACTGTGGAGGCGGCCGAGCAAGAAGTGGAGACCTCAGCCATCCCCTGCTCTCTTTATTTCCCTGGCATCACAGCTCCTTCCTCATACACCATCAAATCGAGATGATATGAGGTAGTACTCTCGATTCCTTGTCTCCCTAAACTATTTATATGTTCTTAACAAAGATGAACTAATCTCTTAAATCACATTGTTTGACTGAATCCTTAAGTTTTCCCCTTTCCTTCACGATTTAATAGGCTGTTCATGAGCCTATTTTCTTTCTGTTAGCTGTAAAACAAAGCATGCCTAAGGGCTGAGCATGACAAATCATTTCATTTGATTGTCACAAAAGATATTCTTTTTCCACTGTCCAATGCTTCTTTGGAAAGAAGAGCACCACTTTAATGAGGTTGGTATGTTCTGAACAAAGTTTAATTATGGTGTGCTGTATTCTCCTAAGCTTGTGGGTTGAATAGTTTGTTTCATATCCTTATCCTGGTATAGATAACTAAATTATAAAGTTATCAAAGTGTCCAAATTGGATTCCTTCAGTACAATGAAACTCATGTCAGGTGTCGTTTATGTGATAGCCCAGCCCCATGGAACTTAAACTATGACACATGGTGGGATTGAATCATTGGACAGCATTCTGCTGAAGCCTGGAGATTACATCAGGAAATGAAAGAGTTCAATTGTTCAGGTACTAAACTTTTCCTGTTAGTTTGTCGAGTTTAGATATGAGGATGTACTTTTAGTATTTGATCCGTGCACTTTGAGTAGACTGCAATTTCTTGCTCACACAGAATGCTGGATAAGACTTTGAGATTGTTGGATAAGTCTAGGATGAATAAAATCAACTGAGACTCATCTTGCTTGAGTAGACTGCCTCACCTTCGTACGCCTATTTCTCGGAGCTGAGTAAAAGCCAGCAATCTCAAGGACATCTACCATTCAAGATTTTGTTGGCATTTTCAGGGCTGCAACATAACCTACCAAAGAAGCGCGGATATAACACTCTAGTTTTTGAGTGCAAAGAGGCTACCCGTGCTCTTTTATGGTGAGTCCTTGTTTGACTATAACTAGATTTCATCGTGCAAACAGATGTTCTATTTGATTTGAAAGAGGTGAAATTCGTGATTCCCCTAAAGTCTCTATTAATAGTTTTCTTTTTCAGAACATAACCAATCAGTTGGTCATTTTGTTATTTGAATTCCAGTGCTTCAGGCTATGAAGATGCATCAACTATACTTTGTAATGGTAAAAGATCTAAGTAATGTCGGTTTGTTGTGACCCATTTTACAAGTCTAACAAGCTTGATAACTTTTTTCTCCTGTTTTTGCAGTTGATCCAGGTGTATACGAGGCCCAGAAGATACTCTACCATTTGCAACACCATTTCTTAAATATTTTTTATTGGTAACCGACCTTGAATCTGAACAAATTCCGTGATAATTTGTTCCTGCAGTGTATATTGGAAGAAAATCTTGACAGGAGAGCTGACCACTACTTTTCTGAAACGAAGCGAGTTGTTAAGGGTGAGCTAATCGCATCTTTGGTGTACGCTCTTCTATGTATTTGATTCGCTGATGAAAATTACTTCCCCATGACAATTTCCATGCACAGGAATATCAAATTCACAGTTCACTGTATTTGTACTGCTCACTGTATGCCTTAATAAAGAACTAGAGTTTCACTAACTAAGCACCTTGTATTCTTCATAAATGAACTGGAGATGCACCTATCCCAATCTATGCACATCCAAAATAAGGAGGCAAGATTGCACATTGCATCTGTTATTTCTATTATCCAAGTGTGTTCTGTGCGAGCTCAACCTACTGTGTTGTCTTACTAGTTACTGATTATTTGCTATTTCCCGTTCACCTTACACTTTGGCTGGGCATGCTAGCCAGAAGGTTACAGTTAATATTTCACTGTTCACTGACTTATTTTGTGTCTCTACCTAAGTTTCGAATAGCATGTGTACAAATAGATAGCCTCTAATTTCGTGAACTATCATCAGAAATGACATTGTGGTGACAAAAAAGATGGTGGCTGTTTGTTGGATTTCTAATGATGATTTGTCGAGCACCATATTAGTTTTATTCTTGATGTAGAAAATCATGATCGGAAGACATCAGTCATGCGTGGTGACAAATCTGTGTACTACATGCTGTGGTACATGAAGTACCACCAAAGTAAACAAGGTATGGTCCATTTCATAAAGATTGTCCATCTTGTGTTACACATTTCTTCATGGGAGTAAGATGTTTCATCGTAGATCTTTACGCTATTATCTCTCTTTGGTTATGTGATGTCTACAGGTATCTTCCATTTTAGATCATTAATTCTTGAGGAAAATACAGATTTGAAGAATTGTATATTGACCAGCAGGATACTTACTTTCTTGGTTTGTGCCTGCAGGACAGGACCATCAATAAGTATCTAGGTTACCATAGAAACTCTTTGGAATTTATATGCTCACACACATGGAAGATAATTTTATCTGTTGCCCTACGTACCAATTTAATTTAATTTTTCCTATGCAAATATCACAAGGTTATTGTTTCTAGATAGTGATTGGTTTTGTGCGTGAGATGGAATATAAATTTCATGTTCTTTTCCTTTTGCATCAACAGTTTATTTATTTTGTTGTGATATGAATTTCACATGTTTATGAGAAATTTTGTATTTTTTGCACTTTTTAAAATGTTATTCTTTAGTTTCCATGCATCTTATTATTTTAGTGAGCTACTTTTGTCTCTTTAAAATGAACAATAGTAACTGATCATAGGTGACAATTTATAGAGTCTAATATATACCAGATATGAAAATATTCACATTCAACTATTGCTTTTTCAGGAGACGTGAATTTCATGTGCACGTTGACTAGTAACCATAAATGTATGACTTTGCAAAATGCTTAAACAAGATCAGAATTCTCAAACGAAAAATTTAGAACCTTACAACACTGCAAAAATTGAAAATAATAGTTGCAATATTTTAAAATTGATGCGTGCAACAATGGAAATAAATGTTCGCAACAAATTAAGAACCACGACCTCTACTGCAATGAAAAAGATGACCATGCGTAACAAATTACACAACTCATTGTAACAAAAACAACTCAACTCAACTTTCCAAAAGGATACATTACAAGCAAAATGAAACGGTTTGTGCAACAATTGAGAAAGAGTGCCGCAACAATTTTAGAAAATACCCGCAACAATTTTAGAAAATACCTGCAACAATCAACCGAGAGGAGAAGGTATTGGTTGTGTAGGTGAGCGTGCAAGCTTGGATGACGAAGTTGGCCTAGTGCCTCAATGTCGACGGGTCCTGATCTCATCTGGTGCCTCTCGCTCCTCCTCTATGGTTCTTCCTTTCCACCACCTCGCATAGTGCTAGGGCATCTCCCTAGCCCATCACCCATACAAGTCCCCTTCCATCGATGCACCATCCCGGTTGTGAGGTTGTTGAGAGCAACAACAGGGTTGGAGGTGGACACCATGGAGAGCAACAAAGGCCTTGATCGATGACCTGTATGCTGGCTCCCATTGTCGTGAGTGCAGTGAGGTAGAGAGAGGGAGCAAGAGATGATCAGGATGGTATAGAATCCGTGTAAAAATAAAGGGAGTCACGAAGAGACAAATCTGCTTGTATAAAAAAGAAAGTAGAAGCAATAGAGGGAAAAGTGGGGAACTAAAGCAAGTAAAAAGTAGTGGAGTGAAGCATGGCATTAGATGCCTCGGATCATTGGATCCATGTTGGTGGATAGCATCATCTGACGGAGGATGTTTGGATTGGACGTAGGAACGATATCAATACTATAAGTAGAACGACTTCTCTGCCGCCATGTCGAAGTAGTTTATCAGAATAGTCTTGTTGAAGTGGCTTATCAGCATTTAGTTTGTTCGCACAAAGCACTTACGCTAGGGCTAAAAGCCATTAGCCACGACTGAAAAAACGTACCCTTATTTGTACATGAGGGATTACAGGGGTGGCGAGTTCCTGGTTACCGCCGGTCATCAGAAACCATGAACGAATTTTTCAAACAAAATTTGAATTTTGAAGAATTTGAAAAGAACGTACAAGCGTGTTCTTGCTCTCCGGTCATGTCCGTGGCGCAGGCGGGGGTGTCCGTTGTTGGTGGAGGCGAGCGGCGGCCATGGGTTCTGCGGGCAGGACAGCAGCGTAGTCCACAGCCCTGGCGGGGCGCAGGCGACGGCCGTGATGGACCGACGACGAGGGGCTAGCAGCCACGATGATGTTGGCTATCGGCCGTGGCGGCGATGTGCTAGGTCTCGGTTGGATTGTAGGAGACAAGGATGATGCGTTGGCTGTGGGCTGCCTCCACGGTCCCACATGTAAGACCAACAAAAAGTAAAGCAAAGGGATTGAATGCTTTTACTGTCTCAACGGTAGGGCTATAAAAAAATCTCGAGACCAACAAGTTACGCAGGCTTAAGATTGCTCTAGACTTTGTTTGAGCTTGGCTTGCTCTCGACTCTATTTGAGTTCAGCTTGGGCTCCAAACGAATCGAGTTCAAGCTTGAATAATGTGGTTAATGCTTGACTAACCCTATCCAACATGTTCATTTCAATGTTAATGTCTAGTTGCTGAACTCTTTAGAGTCAAGCTCGAATTTCGGTCGAGTTTTTGTTAGAAGATATTACGTTAAAGTGTAATTGCCAAGTTTTTTCGAGCTGAGCTCAAATTTATTCGAGCTTTAGCCAAGATTTTGTACAAAGTATCATGTTAAAGTGTGATTGTTGAGTTTTTTTGAGCTGAGCTTGAACCTCAATCTAGGCTCGCTCAAGCTCGGTTTGAACTTGTATCGAGCTTAAGCTTAAGCTTGGCAAGCTAGGTTCATTAGAGCTCGACTCATTTACTTAGCAACATTTGTGCTACTAGAGTGGGGGGATTTGTACTGTATTCAGACGGTACTTTTGTAGTTTTGCCGCGTGAGCACGAATGGTGCGTGTTGGCGTACAACCGGAGCTATGCAGTACGTATGGTTTAGGAATAGCATTTGGTATCTTGGCAGTTGTCCCTCGTTTCAAAATTGCCAAATTAGGCAACAGTAGTTACCAACTTGCCATCCAAACCTATCCTACATATTCCTCATAAATTACTTCCGTATTTTTGAACAATTAGGCCAAATTTCTAGATTCCTGTAAAAATTGCTATGAAATTCCCACGAATTTTCTATGTTCCAAAAAAGCCCTTATTGTTCAAAATTTTTCTCCTCATGATCTACACCACTCTTCTAGGGAGAAATGATTCTTTTTTTTAAAAAAAAAGAGATACAACTGTGGACTTTTCATGAACCTCAGAAAATTCATATATGATTTTGAGGACTGAAGAAATATGAAGTACGATTGTACGAATTTAGTGCACTATGTTTCATCATCATATTATGAGAAGAGTTTATAGACTAGTACATACGTCAGTTACAAAGGTGCTGTTAGGAAGGAGAAACAAGATACTAGGAGATAACATGAAGAGGTCCTCAAATTTGTCATGTTGTCTTATTGAAATCTTCAAACTTCGTTTTGGTTTGACACGTAGAGGCCCTCAAAATTTGTCATGTTGTCTCGTTGAAGTCTTCAAACTTCCTTTTAGTTTGACACGTCCTTGAAATTTTCGTTTAAGTACGTCAGTTGGACCAATTCGGTAATAAATTTATTATTCATTGAAGCAGTATTTTATCAAGTAAATAAATAATAATTTATTGGTCATGTTCTTTACGGCTTCTAAAAACGGCTTTTAACTTTTGCTACAGTACCTAACTTTTAAACGGGGTATTTTCTCAAGACGGAGTCTACAAATTAATTATAGTACACGTTAAAAGTCCAGTATCTGTATCAACCAAAATTGCAAGCGAGTATATCTCTTCATAATCTTTGTCGTAAACAGCTAAAATTCAAAAATTTCAACCAAAAACTATAAGCCGCAGTCATATCAAACAGCCCATTGTATAGTGTTATTATCGATAACACTACCAGGGCGTCATAATAGGAGATGTTATGAGCTTGTACAGGACAACGTAGAACAATCGAGGACATGAACGGTAGAATTGAACAAGTACATGGACTCTTGCGTCAATTCAAAATGTCCCGTTTGCCAGCGAGTGCAATCTCATAGGAGAATCGGTGTATAGGGGAGGGCCTCACTTGGTCCCTCCCTAGAAAATTTGCTTCCTATCTCATGCGGACTGTGATAGTCATTTGAATTTATAAGTCTAGATTTATGACAAATTTTACACTGTAGCGGATAAAAATATACTGTAGCTGTCGGTAGTTTTTTCAGCGTAATTAAATTTAAAAATAAAAAAAAATATTATGTCATTACAGATAATGTAAAGAAATAAAAGAAACACAGAAAAAGCAAAAAAAAAACTAAAAAGATAAAATTAAGAAGTTAAAAACAGAAACTCATTGAACCAAAGCCCAATGCTGATTGGGACACAGTAATTTTACAAAAAGTTTTGTCAATATTTAAAAAAATCTCCACGTTCCAAACAACGTTGCTCATCACATCCAGGCGGGGGAATAAGCCAACATAAGAAAATAGATGGTATATCAGTTGCTCATTCGTTCACTAATTCAATCGAGTGCCAACCCAACGGGTAAGGAAAATGCGCAACGACCATGCGTCGTCATAAACATGAGTAAACAACAACTGATAGGCACTAAGTCTCAAATAAAAGAATATATATCACCATCAGAACTTTCTCAGCATCGCGTTACGTTGCGTTATCAAGTCGACCGGGTTCATCCTACCTCCAGCTGCCGCACATGGCGAGGTTGACCAATGGCCACCCGCCAAATACAGGGTCGGTTTCTTTTAGCTGTGACCTATGGTTTTAGGTTGAAATTTTTGAATTTTAACCATTTACGATAGAGAGTGCGAAAAAAGATATCCGCTTGTGATTTTGGTTGATATAGATGTTAGCCTTTTAATGTGTACTATAATTAATTTATAGATCCTATCTTGAAAAAAATACTCCATTTAAAAATTAAATATTATAGCAAAAATCAAAAACCGCTTTTAGATGCTGTAAAGCACAGGCCCACAAATAGCGCGGCTTTGTGCTACTTCTCACATCGCATATTCAACTGACAAATGGTTCACGTTCTCAGGAATGAAATAAAATGGTCCAATATCAGCGCAGATTGATTAGTCCTAATCTGCAACTTCACAGACAGCAAACTGCATCTAGAACCAAATTAACCAATAATAACCTACACTAACATAGATGAACGTGCGTAATAATGACTTGGCTCAGATTGCTTACCGCATAAACCATGGGCAGAAAAGCTCAAACGGTCAAGAACATATACCCCCTGCCTGCCAGTGCCATGCCCATAAAGAAAGCGGCAATAACAGCATAAAAAAAGTAGAAGCTGCTAGGAAACTTGGGTCTAAACTGGAAGCCTTAGTCTATAGTGGACATCTCATCAGTAGACTATAAATAAGAAGCACTATTGATAATTTTATATACGCAATCAGAAAGAAAGCACTCCATTTTCTCAGGCACCACCTCTGTCTTACTCTCAAGAATGAGTACATGGCAGAGAAGAGCGCATTAACACTCTGGACTACACTCAAGAAGCGGTACGAGAGGCTAAAGTACACAGAAGAGCGCGCTAGCACTCTGGACTGCACTCAAGAAGCGGTTTAAAAGGCTAAAGTACACAATTCTTCCTCAGGCAGAGCAAGAATGGATCAGACTGAGGTTTGCCGACTTTAAAACGGTCGGGGAGTACAAGTCTGTCTTGCACAGGATTTGTACCAATCTTCAACTCTGTGGCAAGCAGATCACAGATGAGCATAAGATTGAGAAAACCCCATCCACCTTCCACCCCAATGCAGTACAATCCGCACACAACTATCGTCAAGACGGCTACAAGGAGTATGCCGAATTGATTGATATGATGCAAGTTGCGGACTCTCATGACGAACTTCTCCGTAAGAATTACGTCACTCAGCCACCTGGAAGCTCCGCTGGCCGTGAAGCCAACGCCTGGAGCTACAAGGTGTGAAAGCCCTTGATGAAGAAAAGGGGAAGGAAGGGTAAGGCCGTAGCCTAGAAAGGCAAGTCAGATGCTCCACGTGAGAATAAGACAAGCAAACCAAAGCGGGATGGCAAGGCCTTTGGCCAGCAGGACCAATCCTGTTTCAAGTGTGGCAAGTGGGGGCATTGGTCGCGGATCTGTAAAGAGTCGCAGCATGTCATTGATGCCTTCCAAGCCCAGAAGAAGAAGGATGGCAAAGGTGAAAGATCAAGCTCCGTTTAAGTTGGTTTTGGTGTTAATGACAAATGCCATTATGAGATTTTGATTTTAATGACAAATACTTTTATAATATTTTGGTGACAATGACAAATGTACATATGAGACTAATATATTTGTTTAAGTTTATTTATGATTAGTCTCATTTGGATGGAAAGGTGAAATCAAAGAGGTATGCATTCGAAATTAGTCTCTCATATATTAGTGCATTCCTTAAATCCAAAATATAGATTGAGCTCCACAAATTTGTTCAAAATGAATATGTACATATGTATTCAATATACACACTTGTATGCATACATTTACGGGGAGCTATCTATATATTTTGGAGTTTCATGAGTATTGATCCATGCTTCTTTCAATATTCATATTTGGGATCTTTACTTTGAAGTATATTGTTGGGTATATATAACTTGTGTAGTTCACATATACTCACGTGTAATCGGGTTGTCAACTAACTTCTCCATTATATGTTAATGGTTGAATAGTCAAATGACCACCGGATAAGTAAGCTTTGTGCTTATCTTAGAGTATACAAATTGTTGGGTACAAGTTGTATACTCGCAAATCAATTTTTATATTTCATGATTTATGGAGATTGTCATGAATTACCAAAAAGGGAAGATTGTTGAATCTTGTCCCTCCATTGCGTGTTAATGGTGAAGTTTGGTAATTGATGACAATTGTTTTGTGGACTAACGGTTTCCATGAGTTGGGTAAATATGTTAAGTTCCACAAATAAGCATGACTTGGGATGACTTCATGTGTTGAAGATCATTAAGTCAAGACGCGAGAAGAAGATAGATTCATGAGTTGAATGCTATCAAGAAGATGAAGGCTTCATGTGTTGAAGGCCATCAAGGTGATCATGTGTTGATCAAGCAAAGACCATCATGTGTTAATGGAGTAGATGTGAAAGATGCATTATGTGTTAATGCATATCATGATGATGACTCAAGGCGAAGGTATGACTAGCTAGAGCTAAGGATGTGTTCCTAGTCTTTTGCCGGTCTTGGTGTTTGGTTGAAAGACCGGATTGCTAGTATAGGTTGCCGTACTATTAAGAGGGGTCATGTCTAGTAGTTTGAGTCTCATCATGTGTTGATGGCTCATCCTCAGCTCGCTAGCTCAAACTGACATGAGACTTGTATTTGCGAATGTGTTTTGCAAATAATTGAAGCTCATGTGTTGAAATTCATTGTGACATGGGACTATGCATTGCGAACGTGTTTTGCAAGTGCTTGAAATCTATGTTTCTATTCTTTGTAATATGAGGCTTAGATTTGCAAATGTGTTTTGCAAATGGTTATGGCTCATATTTAATCTTTGCGTCATGATTTCAAAAGTGTGCAAATATGTTTTGCAACTTGTTGGAAATCATGTGTGATCCTTGTGTGCATGATATCATAGTTTGCAAATGTGTTTTGCAAAATCTGTTGAGATATCTACACCGCTCAGAAAAATCGGAAGTACCGGCTCTGTATGAGCAGTACTACCGGCGAGCGGAAGTACCGGCATGTGTTGAGCGGTACTACCGGCTCCCGGAAGCTCCGAGTCCCTAGCGGACCCTTTTTTCCAGAGAGCGCCGAGTTGGGCTCGACTCGAGCGGAAGTACCGCGCCGACTTTGCGGTACTACCGGCGAGTGGAAGTACCGAAAAATGAACGGCGGTACTACCGCTCTGACCGTGTAACGGCTAGTTCAGAGGCTCTGACATAGCCGTTCTGAAGATCGAACTGGAGTGGTACTACCGGCCGTTGGCCGGCGGTACTACCGCTCGTCCTGAATTTTTCAGGACTTTGCTCCAACGGCTATTTTTCTTGTGTGTGGTATTTATACCCCCTTGAGGCCGGTTGGAGAGGTGGCTGTAGTATTCATTTGTGAACCCTTGAGCTAGTTTGAGGTTCTCTACTCAATTGTGCATGTGTTGCACTTTGTGAGAAGGGAGAAGAGGACTAGAGTGCATGTGTTGCCTCTAGGTGAGGACTTTGTGTCCAGCGAGCTTGTACATCCGTTGCACGTGGTGAGAGTCAAGCGAGGGGCTTGGCTTATTACTCTTGGAGTTTGCCGACTCCTAGACGGCGTTGGAGGCGTCGTGCGCGGTGATCTTCTCAAGAAGCTTGTGAGAAGGCCGGAAGTTGTGAAGGTCGGAGCTCACCTACCCGGAGCGGGAAAGAGCTACCACTAGTGGATTGAGGTGTTTCGGCTTAATTCGTGAAGCCGGTCCGATTTGGTCGGGCTAACCTCAACGTGGATTAGGGGAGAGCGGCAACTCTCCGAACACCACGGTAAAAAGAGACCGTGTCAAAATGTGGTTTGTTTTCTTGTTCCCTATTTACATTCAAGCAATTTACATTCATAGAATTAAATTGATTGCTTGTGTACCTAGGATTGCAAACCTTGACCTAGAATAGAATTTGGAGCTTTTAGGCGATATTCTTGTTGTAGGCGCTATTTGAGCTAAACCAAATTAATTTACGCTTCCGCATTATACACTTGTTTTAGGCAAATAGAAAAGCTCTTGAATTAATTAGCAATAATTTGTAGATAATTTTTAAGACCGCCTATTCACCCCCCTCTAGTTGGCCACCTCGATCTTACAAAAGGGCAGTATGAAACCCACTTTGCATCTGTTGAGGGGGAGAGTTCCGAGCAGCTACCTGCGCTGATGGAGGTTGAGGCCATCCCGGTAGCAGCACCCCCTTTGACCTAGCAGCAGCCACCACCATGATTTCACTCGAAGAGCAGATCACCCCTAAGAAAATAGCAGACAAAGTCTCTGATTTCTTAGCAGATTCAGTCTAATACGCAGAATGCATTTAGACTTTAATCGTCATTGTTTTTTGTGAAAAGACAAGTTAGAACTTGCATGGATGGTACTTAAGAAATTTTATCTTCTCGTGATGGTTGGATGATATTTGAATAAATCATTCATTTATTTAGTTTATAATGGCATGATATGTTCTGATATTGAAGTATTTTATTGATGTGTTGATTGCCTTCTAATATATATTAATAAAATACCTTATATTAGAACATGTGTGGCGCGCTATGAAGGAAGTATGCTTAGCCGACAGCGGCACAACGAATATCATCTTAAGAGAGACAAAGTATTTTCAGTCGATTCGTAAGAATGCTAGGCAGCCTTACAACAATCGTCGGTAGTGATGCATGTATAATAGGTTTAGAAAGAGCCACAATTATATTTTTAATGGGCACAACTGTACAATAAAAATTCAAAACCGATTTTAATAACCCTGAGCATGGTAGACGTTGTGCATTGCACTCAACCAGCTAGTTCTTACCGGCTAGTTCTTAACGTATCCACAAAATAATTACATGTATATCTACAATTTAAATACACATATAAATAGTACGGATTAGTGGTAGAGGGCAGATGAAGGCACTGAGACATAGGAGACGTTTGTATTGCTTTTTAGCGATATCTTTTGGTGGTGGTTTATATTTTTTGCTAAAAATAAACAACAGTAATTGAAAAGTGGCTTTTAGAAAAACGAACAAGTGGTAGAAAAAAATGAGGGAGGGAGAGTTGCGTGCGTATGATAGGAACGATGGGAGTAGGATGCGTGATGCACATATGATCCTTGTCTTATCTTCAGAGCTAGAAGGTAGCTAGAAGTATAAAAAAATTATTTTGACAAGTCTAATATTTGTATGAATTTTTATTTTTTAAGTAGAAATCACAAATAGAAACCAACACAAATATAACCTTGCAGCGCGCGGACGGAGAAACACTGGCCGGACCCAATAGCAATCCAATCCGTAGGAGTCGGCGCAGTAGTCAGTCTAGCTCCCGTCCCGATCCGTCCCGGATCCCGCAGCGGCCGAATCACTTCTCCAAATCCATCGCCCGTCTATATAACCAAATGCCGAACGCCCGTATTTTCTGCTACTCCCGTGCTCATCGCGATGGAGCCCGCAGGCAAGCGCTTCGAAGCCACCACCGTCCTGCCTCCGGACGTGATGCAGGAGATCCTGCTGCGGGTCACGGCGAAGCCGCTCTGCCGCTTCCGCGCCGCATGCCGGTCGTGGCGCGCCCTGCTCTCCGACCAGACCTTCATCCAGGCGCACGCGGCCCGCCGCCCAGGTCCGCTCCTCCTCGCCGCCATGGAGGACCACCGCGTCGACATGATGGAGTTGTCCGGCAACGTCGTCGAACGGATACGTATCGCGGACGACGGCACCGGTATCGGCCCGCTGCGCGCGCACCCTGGCCAGCTCTACCTCGTCCGCGCGAGCAACCGCGTCAGCGTGGTCGACCCGGCCACCGGCGCAGTCTCCGCGTTGCCCTTCGACGTCCTCGACGACCCAGCCACGTCCGCATATCTAACCTGGTACGCGCTCGGGCGGGTCGCCTCCACCGGGCAGCGCAAGGTGCTCCGCATCGTCAGCCGTATGACCCAAAGTTCAGATACCCGCTTCGAGCCGGTACACCACATCGAGCAGTTGTGCGACGTGCTCACCATCAACGACGGCGGCGAAGGCGACGACCGGCACTTCTGGAGGCGGAGGCCGAGCCCTCCGGTGGGCGTCTCTTCAGATGACATCCACAAAGTGGTCATCCAGGGGATCGTCTACTTCTTGCCGCACGTTATATCTCCCAGCTTCACCATGTTCAACTACCACGAAGCCTGCAACGTGGAGCCGGACTGCGTCGCGTTGTTCGACCTCGAGACAGAGGAGTGGAGGCCGGTGACGCTCAGAGGGCCGTTAAGCAGCCATCTCCATTGGGACAACACCAATGTCAGTACGAGCACCTACGCCGGCCGTCGAAGCCGATTCAAATTAGTAGTAAAGCTGAACGGCAGCTTAGTGATGGTCCATTGCAACAATCAAGACACCGTGGACATGTGGTTCTTGACGGACTTTGGGAAGGGTCTCTGGGTCAAGGAACACAGCATACAAAAAGAATTGCTAATCCGGGATAGCTGTTTTGCAGAGCCCTTGCTGGTGT
This sequence comes from Bonia amplexicaulis, assembly GCA_036346245.1. NCBI lineage: Eukaryota > Viridiplantae > Streptophyta > Magnoliopsida > Poales > Poaceae > Bonia > Bonia amplexicaulis. Next base: position 15,965,031 of record CM070754.1, on the reverse strand, counting down.
TAGAAGACGGCAGGATAGTATTTTCTGTATCAGTAGCAGAAGAAGGGCGAATTGTTCAGATGGAGATTTATGATCCAAGAACCAACACTTGTACACATGTGGTGAAGCTGGCAGACTGCAATAGCATTGTTGGTGTGTACACTGGGAGCTTGTTGTACTTGGAGAGAAAATGATGGGGGTGCTGGATTGTTATGTGTACCATTTAACATATTATGTAGGAATAATTTAACATGTTTTGGTATTTATCAGAAGCTTTAGCTCACGCTTGTAATGATGCCCTTGTCTGAGAACTTGTGCTTACACGATGAATGCGTGATCAAGGCTTGATTTACCCATGTATGATATGCTGTCTGCAGGGCAAGAACCAAGTCATTGTCGCCGGTGTCACAAGACACCAGATCCAAATTTTATTTAGCAGAGATCAGCACCTTCAGTCTATATGTAAACCTCTAGTCTAAGCTTAATGCAGTCGGTTCTTTTCTTAAAGCCAACGAAAGGAGTACTAGCGATCCAAATTCTCATAACTAGCAGTAGTCCACGGGGAACCTCCATTTTCCTTAGCTTATGAGGCAACTACAACAGGCCGAGCTAGCCCTTGAGCCATCTTAAGAGGGAGGATCGCAATAGGCCACGACGTCTATTTGATCGATCCCGAAGCATGTCACCTAGCAGCAGCTCTCGATATCTGTTCGTCTCACCTGGTCGGCTAGGAGATATGCATCGCGTCTGCCGCACCCAGCTAGGCAGCAACCAGTTTCCAGAGAACAGGAATATCAACAATAAAAAGGGGAAATAATAGGCATCAGTTGCATGGTGTAACTACGCAATCAACATTTAACATAGCATTTAAATAAATAACGATAATAAGTATGCATTTGTATTTGAAAGTAAAATATTTGCATTTAAAAATTAGTTCAACATGACCAATTATAATGACTTACGTTGGTCAAGTGTGGATAGCGTAGAATCTTGTTCATCAGCGATGGTAGTGTCCAAAGTATCGAAGTCTATACATGTCACAACTACAGAGAAGGTCATACTGGACACCTCATCACAGACGGTTGTATAGAATCCATCAGTGTTAAGCAGCAGCGTAGTTATCTCAGACGATTTACTAGCGTGACCGTCTATGTTGCAACCGAAGGTAAGAACCGTCGGTGATGACCTACTTATCACAGATGGTTTTTACACAAATCGTCTATGATACATCACAGACTATTCGTAATAAAAATCGTTTGTGATGTATAGACGTATCACAGATGGTTTTTTGTGAAAAGTCGGCAGTGATACATCACAGATGATTTTTTTTGTATTGGCCATATGTGTTGTGACTTATCACAGACGATTATTTTTAAAACCATCAGTGATAATATTCTTCTATATGTACAGGGCGAAAATCTAACTCACTACTATGTTGCACGCTTATGTTTTTCCAACACATCCATGCGCCTTCTCAGCTCCCCCTTCTCCACCTCTGGCTCCGCTGCCTCACCTACACTGTGCCTCTGCCAAATTCCACTGCCCAGCTCTTTCTCCTCCTCTTCACCACTGGCCGCCCAGCTCCTTCCCTCCAGTACGCCGCCGCTCGCCCCACCAAGTGCTGCCCTCCTCCCTCCTCGGCTCCAATTAGCCGTCGCCAAGTGGATCATCCTCGGCCTCTTCTTCCTCTACGTCGACGACCATCTTCACCGGCCTCGGTGTCATCCACTGTGTTAATCGCACTAGTCTAGAATCAACTAGTGCACATAGTGGTAACAGGGGCACATATCAAGCAAAATGATCGACTTTATTAATTAAATAGAGGTACGGCCCTTATGACCTAGTTTTACATCATCACTGCTCATTGGCTAAAAGTAAAGGTAAATAACAGCGGAAACAAAGTAATTAAAGTGGTGAAGCCAGCAGCCTATCCACAGACAAACGAAAGTAAGATGCGGTCTATACGTCCTGACCCTCACCTAGCCAAAGTCGTCCTTCTCTAAGCAACAAAATTAGCAAGGGTGAGCACAGAAAATGTATTTCACAAGTTACACAAGAAAATGCAATATTAATGCAAGGCTGACAAGTGATGGCATATAGGGTTATTTGAGTGTAAAGCATAATTTAAAGAAATACAGTAAACATATAGGAAATTGTTAAATTTAATACAGTAGGTAAAAATAGGAATTTAAACAACTTAATACCGTTAGTGCAAGCATCAATCTAACACTAACCTAATCACGGGTATCCCATCCAGACCATCTTTCTCCAAGAGTCCAACAACGCTACTTAAACCATTTTTTGAAAACAGAGTCTAGTCCGTGAAAAACTTTACTCAACATGCCCGTGGTCGTTGGTATGGCTATCTTGGATAGTTTATAACTCTGCAAAGGTGATACAACTTTACTCACAAGATATAATTAACTCATGATGTCGACCACAACATGCTTTCGTAGGCATGCGATAGAGTGACCATAACAAAGCCTTTACAATGCAAAGCCATCAGCTTGGCCATGCACCAACTAAGGTTTCACTCCAATAAAGAATCCACTAAATCGGGGCCCTAGTGCCGTGTTAGACTTCTCGCGGCCTACTCCACGCTCACATTCAACCTATAGTGAGACTCAGGTTAGGACACGCAAATTAGTCAGCCCCTTGTGCCTAGCCCCCACGTTGAGCCACCAAGCAAAAACGTATACTAGTAAACTCCCACCACCTAATCATTTGCCTAATTTTAAATGAAGTTTTTATATTTTATGTTAAAATGTTGCATAAACCTTCTTGACTCACTGAAGTCAAATTTTTAAAAGAAATCATTTCATGTGAAAAAGTTGTCCCAACCTAACGTTATTTCTAGGCATGTCTAAGCATTTGCTATAAAAGTTTTCTAGTCCATACTAGTATACTAACCAGAGTTTTATTCTAGGATGATAAATATAAGGATTTGCAATATAATGTCAAAGGTGTCTTAACAAATAGACATTAACTAAGTGAAAACTGGAATTGAAATATAGTGAATAAAATTAAGCATACGGCATAATTTGAAACAATATACTTTTATTACTAAGATCAATATGGTCAACGCGTGTAACTTGCCTTGCTCCGTGAATTGTTGAGAGTCATCAAAATAGAACCCCTCATAATTGTCGCAATATACATGTGAAAATAACCAAACATGTTAAACTGAAATAAAATTCAAATAATTCTAAAAATTAAAAAGGATGATGGAAATGGGTATATTATGATTTTCGATGAATTTAGAAATTTGAATGGGCTCAATCGAAGCTAGGATGAAGGAGAATGAGCTCTTGGAAGATTTAATTCCAAGAAAAATGAGAAAATTGTATTTTCTAGAATTATTTTTCTATAGGAAAAGGTCATTATGACATCAGCATGGATTTTGATTTTTGGTTGAATTAAAATTCTAAAGGAAATTCGGAATTAATGCGTCATGCTGACATCAGCACACATTAGTGAATTAAAAGACACTAAGGCTCACATGTGGTCCTGGGTCCATAGACTGGTCCACGAACTAATACTTGGTTGAGGTGGTGCGTGGGGGGTGGTGTGGCGCCCGCGTGGCTGCCATGTTGGCCGCCACTTGCACCGGAGGGCTAACGTGTTGGCCTGCGGAGGTTGGCATGGGGCTCGATGGCTCGCCAGTGCTCTGATGCATGGCAGCGATCGGTGATGTGCACAAATGTGAGAGAGCAGTGAGGAGATGCGGTCTCACCTTGGAACGAGGCTCAAAGACTAGTGGAGGCGGCTAGTGATTAGGAGAGGCAGTGGTGTGAGCCCGGCTCTGACGGTGATGGCACTTTGGTAATGCTCAGGCATGGTGGAGGGGTAGGCGAGGTTGGCGATGGTGCAAGGAAGGTGATGGCGCCGACGCTGAGGCAAGGGATGACTCAACGCGACTGGAATAGCTCACCAAAGCTCTCACGTGGAGCTCGAAGAGAAGGTGGAAGGCACGAGAGAACTCGGTAGCTCAAGAGAGAATGGAAAGTGAGGGCTTTGATGGGTGAGGGAGTGAGGAAGCTCGAGGGCTATTTATAGCCTCAAGGGCTAACCACTAGCACAATAATTTCTTATCGGCCGATGGTGGCGCTGAAGATTGGGTGAGGGAGTTATGGGGGATAAGGCGCATGGAGGGTAAAATCGTTGTAGGATTCACACAATTCTCAACCACATGAGGATTTCCCCTTTTACACACATGGTGAAAAATGGCACGGGCAAGGGAACGGACGGTGGACTTGGGTTGCGGTGGTGCGGGGAGAGAGAAGGGAGGGGTGGGAGAAGGAAGAAGAATATAGGGCCAGGGTGTCAGAGGGAGGGAGGTGGCCAATGGGGTAGGCCCACTAGGCAGTGGAAGAGAGGAGAGAGAGGCAGGCGAGCGGGCGCGAGGAGATGGTGACACGTGGCAGGGAAAGCAATCTGGGTCATCCACGTGAAAGAGGGGGAGAAGGGAGGTGCGGGATGGGCGATGCCGTCGCGTGGCATGAGGAGGCAATCTGGGCCAACCACATGTCAGCTCGGGGAGGGAGGAGGGATTTTTAATTATTTTGAGATTTTTTGAAAAAGCTAGAAAACTTCAAATAAGGTTAGAAAATAGCAAAAAAATTCCAAAAATCCAGAAAAATTCTAAAAACATTTACAACTCAATAGGAGCTAAAAAAACCAACTCAATTTAGCTACAAATGAACACAAGTTTTAATAAAACTTGTTCTGGACTAAAATAAAAGAAAAGGGAAAAGAGAAAAGAAAATTCAAAAAGCAAATTAATCCAAACAAAATAAAATCTAGAAATTTGGGGTGTCACAAACCTAACCCCCTTAAGAGAAATCTTGATCTTAAAATTTGGACGGGCTATCAAAGAGATGGGGATGGTTGGCCTACAGATCGTCTTCTCGTTCCCAGGTGGCTTCATCCACTGAATGGTTGCTCCATTGCACCTTGCAAAAACTGATGGCCTTCCTCCTGGTCTAACGCTCGGCTATCTCAAGGATCGTAATTGGGTGCTCCATGTAGGTGAGGTCTTCTTGAAGATCAAGGGTCTTGAGTACTACCTGCTGAAGACACTTCTTTACCTAGGATACATGGAAGACATCATGTACCCCAGTAATGGTTGGTGGCAACTCCAACTAGTAAGCGACTTCTCCTCTATGGTTGAAGATCTTAAATGGTCCCACGAATCTCGGTACAAGCTTCCCTTTAGTCTGAAACCTCCTGACTCCTCTAAGTGGGGATACCCTAAGGTAAACAAAGTCTCCCATTTCGAAGGTCAAGTCTCGACGATGATTGTCAGCATAGCTCTTCTATCGGGACTGGGCTATCTTCAATATCTCCTTGATTTTTCTCATCTTCTCTTCAGAGTCTTGGGTAGATTGGGTATAGGGTCTTGAGGTTCTTCTGGTCGATCCCACAGTAGCGGTGTTCTATACTTCCTTCCGTACAATGCTTTAAAAGGTGTCATTTAGAGACTGGCTTGGTAGCTATTATTGTACAAAAATTTGGCATAGGATAGGGCATGATACCAACTATCTCCAAAATCCAACACACAAACTCTCAATATGTCCTCCAACACTTGGTTAACTCACTCGGTCTGACAATCAGTCTGAGGGTGGTAAGTGGTGAAGCTGAGATTACTCCCTAACTCTTCATATAGCTTTTTCCAGAGCTGGGAGGTAAATTGGCTTCCTCGATCTGATATGATCTTCTTGGGGACTCCATGTAGGCATATAATTATGGACATGTATAGCTCTGCTAATTTGCCCCCAGAGTAGGTGGTCTTGTTGTTATGAAATGAGCTATCTGACATCACCACCCACATGGAGTCACAATCTGACTAAGTTCTGGGAAGTCCGGTGATGAAGTCCATGCCAATCTCTTCCCATTTTCAATCTGGATTAGCAAGGGCTGCAAAAGTCTAGTAGGTCTCTGATGATTTTCCTTCACCTTTTGACAGTTGTTACAGGTGTCAACATACCAGTGATTTCTCTATTCATACTGACCTACCAATATCTTTCTCTAAGGTCCTGATATATCTTAGTACGACTTGGGTGGATAGAGTAAGAGGTCTTATGGGCTTCTCATAGAATCATATCCTTAATCTCTATGTTATTGGGCACACAGATACGATTCTTAAACAAAATAGTTTCATGCTCGTCCTCACTAAAACCTGTGGATTTTTCTCTTCTCATGTTCCTCTTTATCTCTTGGATATCCTCATCTACCTTCTAAGCTTGTTTGATCTGATCTGGTAAGGTGGGTTGAATTTCCAGAGTTGAAAGAGTAGTATGGTCTACATGATTCAGGCTAAGACAGGCAACTCCCTCCTGAAATTGTGCCTGAACAGCTTCTGCTAAAGTGTAGTATGCATATGTCTTTCTGCTTCATGCATCTGCTACAATATTAGCCTTGCCGGGATGATACTGAATCCCATGGTTATAATCCTTGATCAGCTCTAGCCATCTCGCTGCCTTTGGTTGAGTTACCAATAAGATATATTTAAAACTCTTATGGTCCATATAAACTTTACAACGGTTGCCAATAAGATAATGCTGCCAGATTTTTAGTCGTGAACCATTGCAGCTAACTCTAAATCATGAGTGGGGTAGTTGTACTCGTGAGGTCTCATCTGATGTGATGCATAGGCTACCACCTTGCTCTCTTGTATTTGAACACAGCTGAGTCCTTGCTGCGAAGCATCACATAATACCTAAAATCCTTGCGGATATCCTGGAAAATGAGTACTGAGGCTAACACCAACTTCTTATTGAGGGTTTGAAAACTCTGCTCATAAGCTTTTGTCCACTCAAACTTCTTCTCCTTCTTCAGAAATTGTGTCACGAGCTTAGCTATCTCAAAAAATTCTACTATGAAGCGGCTGTAGTAACCAGCAAGTCAAATGAAACTCCTAACTTTAGTCACTGATGTAGGTTGCTTCTAATCCATTACCGCTTCAACCTTGGAGTGACTACTGCAATTCCTTCATACATCATAATGTGCCCAAGAAAAGTTACCTCCCTTAGCCAAAACTCACACCTGCTGAACTTGGCATAGAGTTGCCAAAACTCACACCTGCTGAACTTGGCATAGAGTTGGTGCTCTCTAAGTCTTTCCAGGATTATTCTGAGGTGGTCTTCATGATCGTTCTCATTTTGGATTAAATAATAATATCATCAATAAAGATCACTACGAACTTCTCTAGGTACTCCATAAACACCTTGTTCATAATGTTCATGAAGTAAGCTGGTGCATTTGTCAGCCCGAAAGACATAATAATGAACTTGTATTGGCCGTAATGAGTGGTGAAGACAGTTTTGGGTATATCATCTCTAATTTTTAGTTGATGGTATCCTGACCTCAAGTTTATCTTGGACAAAACACTTGCTCCTTTCAATTGATCAAAGAGATCATCGATCTTGGGCAACAAATACTTGTTCTTGATGGTGGATCGTTAAGTGCTCTATAATCCACACACATTCTCATACTGCTATCTTTCTTCTTGACAAAGAGAACGGATGCACCCCAAGGTGATGAACTCAGTTAGACATAACCTTTGTCCTCAAGCCCTTGAATTTGCCTTTTCAACTTGGCTAACTTATTAACTAGCATACGGTATGGTCTCTTTGAAATGGGAGCTGGACCGGGGACTAAGTCAATTATGAACTCAATGTCCCTATCCAGTGGCATTCTTGGTAAGTCTTCTGGAAACACATCTGTGTATTCCCATACAACTGGTACTTCTTCTAGGCCTTGGAGTTGATTAAGGATACACTCTTCCACTACAGGAATCCTTCGTGCAAAGGTTACTTCCATTCCCTGACCGTTGATGAAAGTGATGGATCGGGTGGCACAATCTATCTGACCTCTATTCTTGGGTAACTAGTTCATGCCAATAATGACATCCAACCTTTGAGATTTAAGACTATCAGCTCGATTAGAAATGGTACTCCTTTAATGAGTAACTCCACTTTTGGACACAGAGTCCTGGTCTCATTTTTGCTCCAAGGGAATGAACTAGCATGGGATTGCTAAGGGGAACTCAATGCAACCCATTCTTAACCACAAAAGCTTTGAAAATGAATGAATGAGAAGCTCTAGAGTAAAATAGAACTGATACTAGTACTGAGTTTACTAGAAACTTACCCAGCACAACGTTTGGTGCATGCTGGGCTTCCTCTACAGTGATGTGGTTTACACACCCTTTGACGAAGTTCTGAGGCTTCTTGAAAGTTCACCCAGAGTTCTGACCTCTTGATGATCCTGCATTGCCTAGAGCCTAAAGCTTCTTAGGGTAAGATTTGGCAAAGTGTCCTATCTCCTTGCATTAGAAGCAGGTCACTCTATCTGATGGGGTGGTGTTCTTTGACACCTGCCCAATTGTTGGAAGGGTGCGAATCGCCTGAGGGGCAGAGCAGTTGGCTTGGAAAGGTGGATGGTTGGCTGCTGGCCTGAAGCTGCTGGATGGTGGCGGGGTGCCATGGTGTCGGATTTGGGAACAACACCCCAGATCCTCCGTGTAAATCGCACTAGTCCCAAAAAAGCTAGTGTATACAGGGTTAACAAGGATACATATCATGCATAATGATGAACTTTATTATAAGGCAGATAGTACGAGCCTTATGGCCAAGTTTACATCATCACGGCCCATAAGCCAAGCATAAGCATAAAAGCAGTAGAAGATAGATAAAGCAGCAGCCCATCAAACCTGCCCACATGCAAATGACTCTAAGACATGGCCTATTCGTCGAAATCCTCATCGTAGTCGATGTAATCATCCTCTGGCAATAAAATTTAAGCAAGGTGAGTACATAAAGTACTCTACAAGTTACACCAAGAGAAATAACAGATTCGATGCATGCATGGATATTGTCAAAGAAAGGTATATTAGGGTTATTTGTGCGAAAAGCAATATTGAAGTAAATACTGTAAAGTAGGTACAAAAGTTAAATTTAATACAATAAGTAAAAAATAGTAATTTAACAAATTAATATCGCTAGTGCAGGCACCAACCCAACACTAACCTAACCACGAGTATCCCATCCGGACCATCTTTCACCAAAAATATTCCAACATTTTCGTTAAAACCAGTTTTTGTAAAACCAAATTCTAATATGTGAAAAACCTTATTCAGCATGCCCATGACCATGTACACAGCTATCCAGGATAGATTGTTTACTTTGCAGAGGTGTACAACTTTACCCACAACACATGTCCTCTCATATTACCACGCGATTAGCACACTTACTTAGGTGTGCGGTAAAGAGTTCATCACAAGGCTTTTACAATGTTAAGACACCAAATTCATCATGCCGCCACAAAGGTTTCACCACAATATCAATCCACAAGTTGGGGCCCTCTCTTGTGCCATGTGAGACTTCACGCGGCCTACGCCACACTCACATTCATCCTATAGTGAAACCAAAGTTGGGATCTCACAAATTACTTAACCAGGTTTGTCCTATACCAGACCAGTCCTTAATTGACTTAGACGCTTCCCACATACCCCTTGTGCCAGTATCAATTTGTGTCACTAAACACCAATGTGTACCAGCAAGCACCCACCACTATACCATTGCCTAAGTCTAAACCAGGTTTTATATTTTATTTTGTCATATACTTCATAGACCTTCTGGACTCATCAAAGTCAAGAATATATTTTAGAATTCATCATTTTATGTGAAAGAGAAGTCCCCTCCTAGAATCATTATAAGCATGGCTAAGCATTTCTCACTACTACGGAAAAGGTCATCACAAACGGTTCAAAAACGTTATTACAAATAGTTTCGTTAGCTATCTGAGTTTATGTGTTGGTAATGACATGATATCATCACCGACATTTTTTGAATTGTCTGTGATACAAACTATCACAGATGATTATTAACTCATAACTGTCTATGATAGTTAACTAGCACAGATCGTTTGTAGTAGAGAACTATCTGTGATAGCTCATGTATCACAGATAGTTTCAATTACAAATCATCTGTGATATGTTACTATTATGGACAATTTATAGTTGAAATCGTCTGTGATATCTGATGTATGAAACCGCCTGTGATATTCCTTTATATTGCTAAATCTATTTCTGTTTGTTGGCTAGTCTTAGGAAATGCTAGTCATACCCTCTGAAATAAGCAGAAACACAACAAGTACATATATACATCCAATTCACATTCATTCCAGAAATAAAAACATCCATTTCATAAATCAATTAACTCTAATAAAATAAATGAACCATTCATGAACAAATACACACATGTACAATTAAGTTCAATCTTCGAATGGGATGCGGCCGTGTGGCGCAGAAGATTAATCCCAGCTGGACACGTGTCCGCTCGAGCGGATATTTGGGTTTAAAATTTACTTTTCGAATTTAAAAAGTCAGGAGATTTTAAAAAGACTTAGAAAATAGCAAATAGATCCCAAAAATTCAAAAACAAACTATCAAAAATATTACAAATCAAGGGGAACTCAACAAAAATAAAATCAACTATATTTAGCATTTACAATTAAATAAATTAAGTTTTCTTACTCCAAGCTTTAGAATAAAATCCAGAAAAACTAAAATAAATTCCAATAAAATGCAAATATAATTTTGGGATGTTGCAGGTAACAGGGATACACATCAAACGAAATGATAGACTTTATTAATTAGAAAGAGGTCTGGCCTAATGGTCAAGTTTTACATCATCACTGCTCATTGGCTAAAAGTAAAGGTAAATAACAGCATAAACAAAGTAATTAAAGCTGTGAAGCCAGATGCATGCCCACAGATAAATGATAGTAAGACGCAACCTATCATCCTAATCATCACTGTAGTCAAAGTCGTCCTCCTTTGCACAATAGAATTAGCAAGGGTGAGCATAGAAAATGTACTCCACAAGTTACACAGAAAAATGTAATATTAATGTAAGGCTGACAAGTGATGGCATATATAGTTATTTGAGCATAAAGCAGAATTTAAAGAAAAACAGTAAATAGATAGAAAATTACTGAATTTAATACAGTAAGTAAAAATAGGAAACTAAACAAATAAGTACCATTAGGACATGCATCGACCTAACACTAATCTAATCATGGATGTCCTACCCAGACCATCTTTCTCCAAAAAGAGTCCAACAACGCTACTTAAACCAGTTTTTGAAAATAGAGTCAGTCCGTGAAAAACTCTACTCAGCATGCCCATAATCGTTGGCACGGCTATTTAGGATAGTTTATACACTCTGTAGAGGTGATATAACTTTACCCATAAGATATGATTAACTCATGATGTCGGCTACTATACGCTTCCGTAGACGTACGACAGAGTAACCACAACAAGGTCTTTACAATGCAAAGCCATCAACTTGGCAACACCCCAACTAAAGTTTCGCCCCAATAAAGAAGCTACTAAATCGAGGCTCCTCTTGTGTTGTGTGAAACATCTCATGACCTACGCCACGCTCACATTCAACCTGCAGCGAGATTAGGGTTAGGACCCGCAAATTACTCAGCTAAGATTGTCTCATACTGGCCTTGTGGTAGTACGATAGGGCTCAGTAGCAACAGCTCACAAACCAGTCCTTAATTGAGTTAGGGTTTCTTTCCACATACCCCTTGTGATTAGCCCTCACGTTGAGTCACCAAGCAATAACGTATGCTAGTAAGCATCCACCACCTAACCATTTGCCTAAGTCTAAACCAATTTTTTATATTTTATGTTGAAATATTGTATAAACCTTCTAGACTCACCAAAGTCAAGAATACATTTTTCAAAGACATCATTTATAGGCATGTCTAAGCATTTTGAAAAAGTTGTCCTAAGCCTAAAATTATTTCTAGGCGTTTTGTCTAAGCATTTGCTATAGAAGTTCTATAGGCCATACAAGTATACTAACTAGAGTTTTATTCTAGAGTAACAAGTTTGGCAGAAATGGGTATATTGTGATTTTAGATGAATTTCGATATTTGAATGGGCTCAATCAGAGCTAGGATGAAGGATAATGGCCTCTTGGAAGGTTTAATTCCAAGAAAATGAGCAAATTAGATTTTCTGGAATTATTTTTCTAAAAAAGGTAATTATGATGTCAGCATGGATTTTGATTTTTGGCTGAATTAAATTTCTAATGGAAATTGGAAATTAATGCATCATACTGACGTCGGCACACATTAAAGAATTGAAAGACACTGAGGTTGTCATGTGGGCCTTGGCCCATAGTCCGGGTCCACTGACTGATACCTAGCTGAGGTGGTGTGTAGGGCGTTGCATGGCACCACGTGGCTACCACGCGCACTTGAGCGCTAATGTGGCGGTCAGCAGGTGGTGGTGCACGGGGCCTAATGGTTTGTCGACGCTGCGGCGCAAGGCGACGACCAGTGAGAGAGGGGTGAGGGGATGTTGTCTCATCTTGGCATGAGGCTCTACGATCAGTGGAGGTGGCCAATGACGGCCCTTTGGCAATGCTCAAGCGAGGTTGGCGACGACACAAGGAAGGTGATGTCATCGACGCTAAGGCTTGGGATGGCTTGATGTAGTTGGAATAGCTCGCCGGAGCTCGTAGAGAAGGTGGAAGGCGTGAGAGAACTCGGTAGCTTGAGAGAGAAGGAGAAGTGAGGGCTTTGATGGGTGAGGGAGTGAGGAGGCTCGAGGACTATTTATGGCCTCGGGGGCTAACCGCTAGCACAACAATTTCTCACCGGGTGATGGCGGCGCCGAAGATCGGGTGAGGGAGTTGCGAACGATAAGGCACACAGAGCGAAAATTGTTGTGGGATTCATGCAATTCTCAACCGCACGGAGATTTCCCTTTTGCACGCATGGTGACAAATGGAACGAGAGAGGAAACTGGTGGTGGACTCAGGTGGCGATGGCACGGAGAGGAGATAAGGGAGGGGCAGGAGTAGGAAGAAGGGAGTGGGGCCAAGGGGTCAAAGGGAGGGAGGAAGCCATCCGGGCCTATTGGGCAGTGGAAGAGAGGAGCAGAGAGAGGTGGGCGAGTGGGCATGAGGAGATGGTGACACGTGGCAGGGAAAGCAATTCGGGCCATCCAGGCAGAAGAGAGTGGAAAGGGAGGCACATGCACAGATGATGCCACCGCGTGGCACGAGGAGGCAATCTGGGCTAGCCACATGTCGGCCCAGGGAGGGGAGAGGGGGGTTTTAATTATTTTGAGATTTTTTGAAAAAGCTAGGAAACTTCAAATAAGCTTAGAAAATAGCAAAAAAATTCCAAGAAAATTCTCAAAAATTCTACAACTCAAGAGGAACTCAACAAAATAAAATCAACTCAATTTGGCTGCAAATGAACACGAGTTCTAATAAAACTTGCTCTAGGCTAAAATAAAAGAAAATGGAAAAGAGAAAAGAAAATGCAGAAAAATCTAATTAATTCCAACAAAATAAAATCTAAAAATTTGGGATGTCACAATATCGTCTCACTTCTCCTCACCTCGGGGGACAATCCTCATGAGGTTGGCCCTAGGCAGATGCCAATCTTGCACATCTTAGCGCATTGGCATACATTGACCAACTCGGTGTCATCTTAGTGTTGCCTATCGAGCTCATACATATTGACAAGTACATGACTATCGCCCTGCCACGCCTTAAAGCTCCCTCTCACCTAGCAGTCTATCCATGCCCATCTTGATGTGTTTGCACACAACAGCCCGTTCATCTGAGGGCTCCCCATGCCTTAGACTAACAAGTCGCCACACTCATTGCCGTGTGTTCATGCGAGTCAACCTTACGCACCCTGGCATTCTGTCGCTCCTCGGGGGCTAACCCTTGGCCACACCTAGGCGAGTAAATCTTGGCACTCTAACTCATACCTTCACATATTGAAGGCCATGAGTCAAGAACTCCTCATTTCACAAGGCACTCCTTTTTGCTAGGTCCAATCTCCGCACCTCCACATAACTTTGACGTCTAGGCAGTCGACATATGGTTACATAGTTTTCCGTGACCCCATGTCCTTTTCATGCAGTGGTGAACTCCTTGACATGACCTGAAATTAGCCTAGTGCAGTAGTGGCCCTTCAATGATCATCGAGTGAACCTACCTTAGGGGTGCATGCATAGCTCATCACCTGGAATTCACATGAGGACTAAGGCAAATTAACATATTGTAGGAGTGTGCCGCAGGTTACAAGAAGAATCGCCAATCCAAGGCCAAACCCATTTTACAAGTTGGTGCACTAGCCCAGGCGGACTATTGACGATTACCTAGATCGGTGAGGGGCTACTGTTGGGGAATAGTCCCCGCGCTACCTTGAACCGATGATAATTTCAACATGGCATCACACATCGAGGGATCCATATCAGATGAGGTTCATATTCCACACTAGACAAGGTCCACAGACCAACCCCAGATGAGATTCGGAGTCCAACCCCGAATGAGGTCCATGGACCAACCCCGAACGAGGTCTGCAGACCAACCCCGAATCAGATCTGGAGTCCACCCCAGACGAGGTCTGTGGACCAACCCTGAATGAGGTCTGGACTCCAAGATGACCAACCCTGAACGAGGTCTGGGGTCCAACCCTAGACGAGATCTGTGGACCAACCCTGGACGAGGTCCATAGACCAACCTCAGCGAGGCATTCTAGTGTAACCAACGTCGGACAAGGTCCAGGGGCCAACATCGGTGTGGCTTCACACATCAAGGGATCCACCTCGGATAAGGTCCTAGCTAGCCATGCACCTATGCCTCGTCAACAGTCGTGTAGAATTAATGTCGATGACATCACAAGTCTCGAATGCGGTAGGACCCACTTGGCACAATGGATGAGAGTACCCCTGATGTGAGCTAAGTTCTGAGGGCAAAATTGTAACTTTGGATGCTTTCCTCCCTCCTCTGTAAATAGGACCCCTTGTGAATGGGGAGGGGGATGCAACTAGTAACACTCACACCCATATGCAATACATACGTACGGTTGCTTATGTGTGATTCTCGTTGAGTCCCCCTTTGCATCCTCGGCAGTCCGCGAATCTGACTCGAGGTGCCTACAAAGTTCCTGTCCTATCTCGTATCGATGACAAAAGTGGCAATGCAAGTACTCCCTCCGTTCATTTTAAGATGTCTTTTTAGAACACGTGCAGTTAACCTTTTAAGTCTTGAACCACTAATATACAAAGAAGTATTTGGTTTTTTCTCATGAAAATGATATCACCAGATTTGTCATCAAACATACTTTCATATCGTTACATTTTTAATATTTTTTTACTAACATATTATTAGAAAATGTAATTAGAAAAGGTGTGTATTACAGACTGTATGGATGTCCAAAATGATAAGTAAAAAAGAACGGAGGTAGTAACTTATATATGGGCACGTGCCTTTCATGCATCTTGAAGTATGAAGCAAATGCATGCTAGGCACCAAAGTTAACAATTTTGTTGAAATTTCACCGAAATTTCAAAAATTTCGGTCGCCTCCGAAATTATTTTGTAAGGCCAAAATTTAAATTCATATTCAAATATTAAGATGAATTTCAAATATTAGAGCAAGTTTCATCTATATTTTCATCACTATTTCATCTATATCCAATATCTAGTTCATCTCTACCATCTTTCATAACCTTTTTCTCAAAATCTAAAGTTTCATCAAAATTCAAATTCAAATTACCAAAATTTGGCCAAAATCCAAATCAAAATTTCGGTGATTTTTCCCCAAACGAAATTGTTAACCCTGCTAGGCACTTACAATTTCACAAAGCTTCATCAACAGTCAACACAAGAAACTTGCTGTAAAAATTCTAATTTCGCTCCTATCTCTTATATGCATCATTTCTCTTGCAGTGTAATTTCTTGTATCATACACAGGGAAAATTAATTCAGCTCGCCAAAAAATTCGTTCCCCGGTGAAATAAACAAAATTCCGAAATTTTGTTTATTTCGGCCGAAATTTCGGATGAACCATTGAAATATCATTTAAATTTTGATAAAAATTAACAAATTTTACACAAATTTTAAATAGAGATAATTTCGGCTAAAATTTGGCCGAATTGTTTGCCTTTCGGCACCGGACGAAATGGCCGAAATTTTGGCATTTCACCGAAATTTCGGCCGAAATATTAAACCCTGATCATACACCCACAGCAAGTTGCTTGCGCTTTCCCTGCTCTCATCCAAGACAAACAATGGCTCTGCATAGCTCTCACAGCCCTTGAAAATGTTGTTCAATCTTATCGAATAATTCTTGGACCAGATACCTTTCAGAGTTCACCAGAAACCACAGATCCACAGAGGAAGCTTGATTGTTTTTGTGAACTGTAACCAAGCTCCCAGTTCCCACATAGCTCGGCAATGCTAACTTCGTGCTGTTCAATACCGAAAATCGTCTCCTCGCCGTCGTTTAGGACGCTGCCTAGGGGCCCTCGGAGGAGAGTCGGCGACCACTCGTCCACTCAATCTCGAGGTCGAAGGAAGCTAGTCTTTATGGATGCTGCCATTGCTGTGTAGCTCGTCTCCGGGCCTGGTTTCTAAAACGGAGAAGTAAACGGTACTCTGGACGACCGCTTTATTCCAGGCGAAGTGGTAGAACATGTTGACCGGTGGGCTCTGCTTTGTCCTCCACTGCTGGTGGCTGCCGCCTCCGAGGACGAAGACCTCGCACTTTTGCTCGTGAATACCGTAGATGCGGAGCAGTTTGTAGTTTGTACTGCTATGTGGAGGCAACCTGCCAAACACGTACGAGCGAGACGGATGGCGTTCCCGGGACAAGACGGACGCGGCGCCGGTGGCCGGGTTGAGCACGCAGAGTGTCCACTCCCGACGGTGCAGACAAGGTCGCGGCGCGTGCACACGTCCTTGATGCCCCTGTCATCCTCGCAGCTTATCCGCCTGACGATGTTTCCGGACAGGTCCATGACGTCAACGTGGCCGGTGTTGCAGTTGCCAGTGACGACGAGCGGGTGGCGGGACGCGTGGGACTTGACAAAGTGCAGGTCGGTGGTGAGGGAGCGCCACGAGCGGCAGACAGCGCGGAGGCGGCAGAGCGTCTTGGCCGGGAGGCGCAGCAGGATGTCGTACAGCACGTCGGTTGGCAGGGCGCCGTCATCGCTGGTGGCTGGTGGCCGCTGGCCCGCATGGCGCAGCGGAGGCGATGGGGCACGGGCACGGCTCTGGCGATGCCATCGCCGGTTGGTCTGAATCCTAAACCGAGAGAGCCAATGAAACAGAATATAATTGCCGCCCGCGAGCCGTGGTTGTTTTTGTTGAGCAACCGTTGCTGGTAAGTCTAATCTGAACTATTTCTCCGAGACAAAAGAGATGGATTAATTATAGAATAATACAAAAAAATACAAGATCGAATACAAGAGATGGGGGAGAACTCCTTTCCTTCTTTATTCTTTCCTTCTCAAGGACGAGCTAAAATGATATGGCCTCCTATTTATAGACAAAGTGAAGGGTGCCCGCAATGGGCCAGGATTGTAAGCCCAGGTTTTCCAATACTTCTCCTTGGGCACTCATCCGACATGTTAATGTCTCATCAAAACTCCATAAAAACATAGTGAGAAAATTTTGGAGGAAGAGTACATGATATATGTTATGTTGTGTTGCACGAATTGTCTCATTAAAAACCTTGGCCGAGAAACTTCTGAAAAACTCGTCAAGAGAAAAAGAGTACAATCCACCTAATTTCATTTAATCTACATGATTTATTCTCTGAGTACTTGATTTTTGTGATTAAATCTCATCTATTGACTGAGTTTCACCCATACCAAGTGTCTCATACTCACCTCGGAGACTTTGTAGCCGAACCTTCTTTACTTGATCCACACCTTCATGCATAGTTCGAAGAGCAGTCCAAACCTCTCGTGCTGTATCTTTTCTGACAAGTTGACTAAGCATGAACTCGGGTATAGCAACGTAGATGAGCGCTAAGACGTTTGATCGGTCTTTACCAGGCCCGGCCACTGGGGGCGGGGCGGCCGCCAGGCCCCCAAAACCCGGGGCCCCATTTCCAGAGATATTGCGTAAATGTTTGATATGAATTTTAAGGTAATATCTATAAACTCTTTGATATGAATTTTCTTTAATACATAATGTATTTTAAGTGTTTGTTGGTAAAATTATATATATATATATATATAGTAAAAATATTAAGTACTATTGGGTGTCCGGACACCTTAATCCACAGCCGTCCGATTTAACCACGCACAGTGAGCGGAGAATTCCCGATTAACGGGTTGGTCGGGGCGCTCGACCCGTTGCTTCAGCCGACCGTAGGAAAATGGAATCCCCACGATATCCGCCGGCCGGCCAGCGCACATCACGGATGCAATAATTACATTGATTTGTGAATGATCTTATTATGCTTCCTTTTCCACCTTCTATATCAGACCACACTCCTAATACTCCATCGTTATTCATATGACCATGGATATGTATGTATATGTTATGATGAAAAATTCACACAAGATATTCACCTGAATTCCTATCATGACGTACAAATTCGCCGCTCTTAATCATTCTCTGCTACATATAATAAAAATTAGAAAATCATTCCGCGCGGCGTATAAAAAATAATGGAAGTCAACATACGTGATTTTTCTATGCCTTACGTCTCAAACATCCATTCAAGATATCATTTTGTTGTCCGATTGAGTTGAAAAATTCACATAAGATTCTCAACTTAACCGCTAACATCATGTATGAATTCGCCGCTCAAATTCATTCCATGCGGCGCCTAAAAATTAGTGAAAGCCAACACAGTTTTTTCTACGTCGTTAGTAGACCTCTTAAAATAGTTTTTTGGGTATAATACCCGTTTATGCGGTGTATAAAAATTGGTGAAAGTTAACATAATTTTTCTTATGCCGTAAGTCCACCACTTAAAAATTATTTTGAGAACATGATACATCACAAAGTAATTTTCGAGTATAATACTCGTTTTGAGAACATGATTCATCATATATTCGTTTTGCATGAACCACATACTTTTAAATTTATGATTAATATTTTAGTATAATACGCGTTTTGCATACACCACAGATTTTTAAATTTATAGTACAATGAAAAAAGTCATCACTTCAGCAGGCAATCTGTGCGCGAGACAAATTGATGGCACATTCATTACCAATCCATGATTGACGATAAATCTGGTGGCACATTAATGAGATTGCCAAATGCTGTTGTTTGAATATTAACGTATACAGTCAAACATGATGCATATGCTGCCGTTTCAATTGCTAATGGGTTTACCCGTTAATCTTATACCTACTCTAAACTAACACATCTCAATACGATCGGACGGTTGATAGGTTAGGTGTCCGGACTCCTTGGAGTCCCATTAGATATTTATACTAGGGCCTCTATTCCTAGTTTCGCCTTGGGCCCCTAAAATCCCAGGACCGGCCCTGGTCTTTACGTCGACTTTTGGAGCCTTTTCCTTTGAATCGACTGGATCCGCAACTGCGTCCCAGACCCTCTGGGCATGCATATTCACCCTCATTTTCATAGCCCAAACCGCGTAGTTCTCTAAATTGAGAACTGGGTATGGAAGTGAATTTGGACCTTCTCTTGTTGACGTAGACCTGCTTGCTCCCATCTTCTTCTCCTTCTTTATCGAGCTCTGATACCAGATGAAAACTTCAGACGCTCCCCTGTCAAAGCTTCAGACGCTCCCCTGTCCAACTCCTCTGATCCTGTCTCTGCTTTCTTTGTTGGTTTCGGTTTTTCAGATGATGAACAGGAACGACGAAAAACAGAGAACCAAAACACCAAAAACTGAAAACAGCGAATCAACACAGAAATTTGGTGGTGCTTCAACCGCACCTTTTCTTAGGTTATTCTTCACATATATATATATACACACACACACTACGTTACACGACATCTCAAAACATTGAAACGAATTCAGACTGCACAGAAACCTTCTAAACGAGAACTGACTCTGCACTCTGAAACTGAAACCGATTCTGAAACTGACTCGGACTCACAACCGACACAGACTGAACTAAGGATTCTAAGAATTCGGCAGGATTAGTTCCAACATACATAAAACAACCGATAAGCACCACAGGCCCGGTAATCGTAGACTGATACAATACACATCTCAAAGCAAATCTAACGGTCAGGAAAATCGACTGAGAATATTTTCAGGCGCCTGTGTATTAGCTATTCCGCAGAAAATAACGAGTTCGAACCCGTCCGTAGAGCTGGTCTGCTGATTCTGATTCGCTTTTGAACTAGTATTTCAATGCAACTTTGAACTGATTCGATTTTTGGCGACTCTCGCTCTCAGTCTTGAGCTGGTCTGCTGCCCTACGCAGTGCTTCGTTGCTTTTTGGACCAAGGAGGTTCACCTCCTTAAGGCTTATCAAGTTCTCGACGCCGGCAAGCCTCCTCTCCTCGTGATGGAACTTCATGGTCAGCCTCTCGAGCTTTTCCATGGATCCTTCCTCAAATCGAAGAACTCTCGGCGTACCTTCATCAGGGACAAAGGACATCTCCTTGAGCACCGGGAACTTGAAGGCGGTACGAGCCACCAGCTCCTCATCCTTGCAGCACCACCTATCCAAGCTGATCTTCAACAGGTTGGGCAGCTTGCACGAGACGCCGTAGATTTCGTCGCCATGAAGGTTTATCCACCAAAATTCTATATGGACGAGGTGTGTGAGTGACTCCACCCACCCCGGCAATTTGTCGATGGTGCCACCGATGCAGAGCGACCGGAGGAGCTGTGGTGGCGAGGGGAGGTCGTGGAGAAAGCTCATGTTGTTGGAACCATCTTGCATGTCTTCAACCTTGAGGTCGTGAAGAGAGCATATCTTGCCTATGGAGCTGGCAAGCTCTTTGAGAACCTGCTTATTGGAGCAGTTGATGCAGTCGAGGACGATACCGAGCGATCGTAATTGCACCAGGTCGCCAATCTCCTTGGCAAGTTCAGAATCGCCCTCACAGAGTTCAAACCTAATCAACAGGTGCAGGGCCTTCATTTTCCCGAGCCCACGTGGCAGCCTCAATAGTTTCCACCAATGCTGACTGTTGGAGTAGACCAGGTGCTCAAGTTTCTCTAGATTGATCACCGATCCTGGGACCTCGTCGAGGAGCGTTCCATTTAACCAGAGTGTCTGCAAATGCTGGAGCTCACCGATCTGTGCAGGCATCTCTGTTATATCTGTATCATTCAATGACAAGAATCTGAGTAGGAACAGCTTGCAGACGAGCTTCACATGGTGGTTTCGCACGTCCTTGCAGCCTTCTAGGTCAAGTACCCTTAGCAGGGTGAACTCCGCTAGTCGATCGAGCAGCTTGCGGTGACCTTCAGGGCGAAACATGGTCAGCGACCGGACGTGCCTCATGCTTGTCTTCTCGATGCCCGACCGAGGGTCGTCTCCCTGGACGGAGAGGCGGCGAACGCTGTCGTATGACGTCCCTCCGCATTGTCCTCCTACCAAGCTGGCAAAGTTCCCCTCTAGGGACTTGGACACGATGACCTCAAGCATCATATCGTGCACACGGCATGATCGCACCGTCCCATCGTAATCAACCCATGCTGGCTGGACCATATTCCTGCTCACCAGCTCATCAAAGTAGGCTTCTGCGATCTGCAGCAAAGTCAAGCCTCGCTTTTCGGGAACCAAGCCTTCGGCTATCCATCTGTTGAGTAGCCGCTCCTTGCTTATCTCGTAATCCTCGGGGAAAATGCTGAGATACATCATGCAAGCCTTGAGATGATGAGGCAGGTGGTTGTAGCTGAGTGTAATCAGATGCCTCATCCCCTCCAGGGTTGGGTTGATCTCCATCTGAGACCCAATGGAGTTGCAAACTCTCGTCCACATCTCTACGCTCCCAGGCGACGTGTAGCTCGCCAGAAGGCTGGCGATGCTAACAATCGCCAACGGCAGCCCACCGCATTTCTTTAAAATATTATCCTTTTCTTTTTTGAGCTCCTTGGGGCAGCCAGCAATGGAGCCAAATACTCTGTCAACGAACAACTGCTCAGAGTCTTTCGGTTCGAGGGGCTTCATTCGACAGATGCTCTCTTCCCAACTGCTAGCAGGGCAGCACGCTTTGGCCACAGTCTCTATCCGAGTGGTCACAATGATTCTGCTGCTTTGGTTGTTCTCTGGCAATTTGGATCGGATTGCGTCCCAGGTTGGCATCGTCCATACATCATCAATCACAATGAGGTACCTGATTTCATTGAACACGCAATTATCGTTAAGAAAGATTTTATCAATGAGCTCTTTTGGATAACACTTCTAACCTCTCTAGAGGTAAGATGCCTAAATAAAAAACTAACCGTCCATTATTAATTGCTAATTTTTTCATAACTAGTTGAATGCTCGTGTGCTGCTACGGATTTTTAAAATTTATCATACTACATGTTTTAAAACTCACGGGTGATAAAAATTTTTAGAATATATATACAAACATGTTCTAAAAGTTTTTAAATCCGTCAACTAAGTCGAAAGCCGTCGATCACACCTCGTGGTCATAAGTCGGCACACCTTGCGGTCGTAAGTTAGAAGCCCTCGAGCACACCTCGTCGTCGTAAGTCGGAAGCCGTTGACCATCGCACATGATCGTAGGGTGGGAGCGGTCGACCATCGTTGGTAGTCATAAGTTGGCAGCGGTCGAAGATCGATCGTGGTCCTAAATTGGGAACCTTTGACAATGGCTCATGGTCGTACATCAGAAGCCGACGACCATCGTTTACGGTCGTAAGTTAGAAGTCATCAAGGATACCTCGTAGTCGTAAGTTGGAACACATCGACCAGCGCTCGTGACCATAAGTCAGAAAACATCGGTCACACTTTGTGGTCGTAAGTCGAAACACATCGACCAGTGCTCATAGTCATAAATTAGAAGCTATCGATCACACCTCATGGTCGTAAGTTAGAAGTCGTCGACCATCGCGCGTAATCATAGCTCAGGAGCGGTCGACCATTACTGGTGGTTGTACATTGGCAGGTCTCTCGTGCGCTTGTACCCTGTCGCCGACTGTCGGCGCCAACCTGCTCGGCCCTGACTTCGACCACGGCCTTTCGACGTCGACCATGACCCCCTTCAACCATAGACCCCTTCGACCATGACCCCGACTTCGACCACAACGTCAACTTCGACCACAGTCTCGACTTCGACCACGACCCCGACTTCGACCACTGCCCCCTTTAACTTTGACCATTGCCCCCTTTGATTTCGACCACTATCCTCTTCAATCACTATCCCCTTCGACCATGACCCTTTGACGTCGACCACTTCCCCCTTTGACCATGACTCCCTTCGACCATGGCTTTGACTTCGACCACGGATCTTCAACTTCAACCAACGCTCATGGTCGTAAGTCAGAAGACATCGACCACACGTCGTGGTCATAAGTCAGCACACATTGACCATCGCTCGTGGTCGTAAATCGGAAGCCGTCGATCACACCTCATGGTTAAAAGAATGTTACAATCCATGGAGAGTATGAGACCTTGTGGGTCTTGCCATCGACCTTGTGACCCCCTTCAACTTCGACCACTGCCCCCCTCGACCACTATATCCTTCAACCACAGCCCTTCGACGCTGACCACTTCCCCCTTCGACCACGGCTTCAACTTCGACCAAGGATCTTCAACTTTGACCACGGATCTTCGACTTCGACCACTGCCCCCTTCAACTACTGTTCCCTTCGACCATGGCGTTTTGACATCAACCACTTCCCCCTTCGACCATGGCCCTCTTTGACCACAGATCTTTGACTTCAACCACGGTTCTGCGACTTCGACCATAGCCCCCTTCAACCACGACTCTTCGATGTCGACGACTGTCCCCTTCAACCACTGTCCCCTTCGACCATGACCCTTCGATGTCAACCACTTCCCCTTTCGACCACGGCCCCCTTCGACCATGGATCTTCGACTTCGACCACTGCCCCCTTCTACCACTATCCACTTCGACCACAGTACTTCGACGACCATGACCCTTTGATGCCGACCACTTCCCCTTTGACCGCTGTCCCCTTCGACCAATGTCCCTTTCAACCATGGCCCTTCAACGTCAACCATGGCTTCGACTTCGGCCACTGTCCCCTTCGATGATTACGGCCCTTCGACGTCAACCACTTCCCCCTTCAACCACCGTCCCCTTCAACCACGATATCGTTTTGACCATGGATCTTCGACTTTGGCCACGACCCCTCAACCACAGCCTCCTTTGACCATAGCCCTGGTGTCAACCATGCCCCCTTCGACTACGGCCCCGACGTCGACCACGGCCCTTCGACTTCGATCACGGACCGACTTCGCCCATGGCCCTTCGACTTCGATCACTGCCCTTTCGACCACTATCCCTTTCGACCATGGCTTGGACTTCGACCACGGCCCTTCGATTTCGACCATGGCTCTTTGACTTCGACCATTGACCAACTTCGCCCACGACCCTTCGACTTCGGCCACTGCTCCCTTCGACCACTATCCCCTTCGACCACGACCCTTCGACTTCGACCATGGCCTGACATCGACTATAGCCCTTTGACTTCGACCATGGACCAACTTTGTCTACAGCCCTTCGACTTCGACCACTGCCACCTTTGACTAATGTCCCCTTCGACCACGGCTCTTCGACTTCGACCACCGCCCCTTCGACCATGGCTTTGACTTTGACCACAGATCTTTGACTTTGGCCATGGCCCCCTTCAACCACAGTTTCGACTTTGACCACGGCCCCTTGACTTTGGCCATGGCCTCTCGACCACAGCTCTATTCAACCATGGCACCAACTTCGATGACCATCTTGAGAGACCAAAATCGCCAGACAACGCAGCAGGCTCCGAGCAAAGAGCAAGAGGAGGTAGAGAGGCTCATCGGGTAAGTGACCGCTGGTCGGCGACGGCAGGGAGAGCCACGTGGGCGGGCGTAGTAAGAGGAAGCCGCCGCCTCCATTGTCGAGTGTCGTTCTCTCTGTTCCATCGGCCGCTGTCGCCGAGCGCCATTCTCTCTGATCCACCGACCGCTGTCGCCGAGCGTCGTACCACTGGTTGGAGGGGCGATAGGAGATGGAATTGGTGGCGGCGCCCTGGGGAAAGTTGGGAGACTGCGACCGGATGCTGCCGCACAGGGAAAGAATTGGTGGCGGCGCTGAGGAGGAGGAGGCACGGCACGAGGGTTCGCGGGAGAAGAAGGCGGCGGTTGCAGGAGGTGGAGGTGGGGAGGCGATGGCGGCAGATGGGAGAGGAGGCGGCGGGCAAATGCGTTGGGGGGCAGCGACGGGGGATGCGACACTGCTAGGGGAAGTTGGGGGACTGCGACCAGACGATGCCGCATGGAGAAGGAATTGGTGGTGGTGCTAAGGAGGAGGAGGAGGCACGACACAGGGGTTCGGGGGAGAGAAGGAGGCGGTAGTTGTGGGAGGTTGAGTGGTTGTAGGAGGCGAAGGATGCGGGGAAGAGAAGAGGAGGAGCGTGACCCACGTGTTGCCCTGACCTTTTCTATGAGGAGCGAAAGAACTATCTATATGCAAATCTGGACAGTTGATCTTTAATTGGACAGCTGAAAAAAGAGGTGGAAGAACGGACCGACGACCACTAACTCATATTTTTATAATAGTAAAGATAACTATTTAACCAGCTCTCCCGATTACCATGTTTGGCCATATACAGCTGTAAAACACATCTTTTAAAAATAAAAAATATTTTGGCCAATTTCTTGATAGAGAAATAATCATTTTTCCATATCAATAAGAAAATGATTTTTTTCAGACCAGTAAGAAAGTGAAATTAAAACTAGCAATTAGTGTTCATGTACCTATTTCTCACTTGGAGAAAAATTAATAACTATTTCTTATTTTTTGGAAATACAATTAAATTATATCGTTTAAAAATGTTCCAACAGAAAATATTTAATTGCAACATTTCTTACAAACTAATTAAGCATTTCTTTGAACAGTTATAGCATTATATTGAACTGGAACAAACAACATGACAGTTCCAAATTTTTTACAACTAAAGCCTGTATAGGAGCAAAAGATCAAATTAATCGTTTTTAGTATTCTACATATTACCCCGTTCTCTTTAAATAAGGTTTTAGACTTTTGCACACTATTGGGAAACACAATATAAACACATACCTATATTATTCTGTGTCTCTTGCCACCTCATTATATTCGTTTGTCTCTCAAACTTGAGATCTTTAATTTTAGTGACTAAAGAACAATTTCATCACATTTACAAAAGAACGGAAAAAAGCTTATAGGCAAAAATGAACTACAAGCTAGCCCCCAAAATATTTCATCAGTTTGTTCAATCAAACCCAAGTCCAATTTTTTTGAATTGAGTCTGTCAAGTGCCAACTATTCAATTTGCAGTCAAGCCCTTTCAGTCTGATTTTGCCGATTTGAGCTCCTCTGCTATTTGACTTTGTTTAATCGAGCATATCTATTACCGAAAATTATCTTATCAGATCCTTCTTGCTAATATATCTATGAGGAGTTAATTTATATTTTACTTACCAATCCTGATTGGCTCAAACTAATAAAACTTTTGGGGCTAGATTCCACAAGCTGAAACAACTTAACTTAGAGAGTGACTATTGTATATGTGACTGTTTTTTTTTCTTTCATCTTCAGTCACTTTTTTATATTATAACTTTAAGTGATTGAGAGTACAACTTCAGATGGGGGAATTAGTATACTGTAATTTTAGGTAATTGAGAGTTGAGAGTGTAACTTCAGGTGACTAAGAGATAAAAACATTTCAGTCGCAGGTGCCGGTAAAATGCAGTAGTACCTCTTGTCCGCGAGACGCTCGGAGAGCGCCCTTGTCAGCCCGTCCTCGCCGCCGTCGTTGCCAACCAAGGCCTCCTCTTCTTGCATGCCCTTTTGTCTACCCCTTTTCACCTTCACGACCTGCTGAAGAATGCGGTTAAGCAGTCCACTCAGGTCCTTGCTGGCATCGAACGCCTGCGACACCGGCACAGTTGCCTGGCAGTCGAACTCCTCCTCCAGCCTCCCGTACACTTCCATGGCAAGCGTCGTCTTCCCGAGCCCCCCGAACCCCACGATGGAGAACACCTTGAGCTTCTTGTCGGGCTGATTTTCACTCATCAGCTTCACCGACTTTACCTTCTTGCACAAACTCTCAACCTGGTCCTCGATGCCGACGGGTTGGAGAGGGTCGTTGGCAGCGCGGTGCACATGCTCGAAGGACGCCACAGCGCCGGGGGCGAAAGAGACGGAGGGGCGCAGTGCCTGGCTATCGACGCCGTACCGCGCGCGGCGCTCGCTGACAGCGAGGGCACGGGCGCGCATGACCTGGATGTCGGCGGCGAGGCGGTGCCGCGCGCCAAGCGTCGCAAACAGGTGCCAGGCACGGCCGAGCGCGCCGGCGCGCGGCGGGGCGCAGCTTATGCGGAGCACGAAGAGGTCGATGCAGTCCACGGCATCATAGGCGAGCTCGCGCACCTGCTTCATCCACTCCCGGACGAGGTGGTCCACGGCACCGTCGTCAGCCTCGGAGAGCATGCGGAGGAGGGCGTTCATGATGGCCACCTCGTCCCTTAGGTCGACGATCTCGCCGCGGACGCCGCTAAGCAGCCGGTACTCCTCGCTCAGCAGCAGCCCAAGCTTGCTGACAAGGGCCTGCGCCACGCCCCCCGAGTAGCTCACTCCCTCCATCTTTCTCTCTTCCTAGCAATTTCCTCGGCTCAAGTGGGCGCTCGCGATTGGCAAACCCTATATTCCGAGTGGCTAAATGGACTTTTTTTGGTGGTGGTGTGGGAGGGGGGAGCTCATATTATTGTTCTCTTGTGCTCTATGTACTGTGATGAATTATTGTGTTGCTTAACAGGTCCATGTGTTGCTTAACAAGTCCGCAACTATCTGGTTGGGGGGTGGGGGCGGATTTGGATCACCATCGAACAACTCATATTATTGTTCTTTGTACTCTATATACTGTGCTGAGTTATTATGTTGCTTAACAATAATATTGGAATACAAAGAACAATAATATGAGCTGTGCGATGGTGATCCAAACGCGCGGGGAGGGGCATTGGATCACCATCGGCAACTCATATTATTGTTCTTTGTACTCTATGTACTGTCTTTGAGTTATTGTGTTACTTAACATGTTCGCAACTATCCGGTTGGGGAGGGGGTTGGATCACCGTCGCACAACTCATATTATTGTTCTTTGTACTCTATATACCGTGCTGAGTTATTGTGTTGCTTAACAGGTCCGTAACTATCTAGTTGGGGGGAGGGGTTGGATCACCATCGCACAGCTCATATTATTGTTCTTTGTACTCTATGTACCGTGCTGAGTTGCTGTGTTGCTTAACAGGTCTGCAACTATCTGGTTGGGGGGCATTGGATCACCATCGCACGCTCATATTATTGTTCTTTGTACTCTATGTCTTGTCTTTGAGTTATTGTGTTGCTTAACATGTTCGCAACTATCCGGTTGGGGGTTGGATCACCGTCGCACGACTCATATTATTGTTCTTTGTACTCTATATATCGTCTTGAGTTATTGTGTTGCTTAACAGTCCGTAACTATCTAGTTGGGGGTTGGATCACCATCGCACAGCTCATATTATTGTTCTTTGTACTCTATGTATTGTCTTGAGTTCTTGTGTTGCTTAACAGATCCGCAACTATCCGGTTGGGGGTTGGATCGAGATCGCACAACTCATATTATTGTTCTTTGTACTCTATGTACTGTGTTGAGTTATTGTGTTGTTTAACAGATCCGCAACTATCTGGTTCGGGGGTGGGGGGTTTGGATCACCATCGCACAACTCATATTATTGTTCTTTGTACTCTATGTACTGTGCTGAGTTGATCTATTAAGGGCCTGCTTGCTGCTGGGTCATACAGTAATAATAAGATATCATTCATTAAGTATACAAGGCCAAAAAATATACAATAAAGCCTAAAATAAGGCCAACTCGACACAGCCTGCAGTGCCTGCCGTCAAGTAATAGTGGCAAATAAACCCAGCACAACAACACATTACGGTCGTCAACCACGTTAAAAATAGAAAAGGCAGAGATTAACCTAATAACTACAACAACAATTATTTGAGAGACAAACAAAATATGGTTTAACACACATACATAAAATTTGAACTGCTGCGAGCCACACCTAATATAAAATAATTTCTGACTAAGAGACAATAAAAGAGTTAACTTTTAACATGAAATGGCAGTGTGTTACAAAAAGGCAGCATCAGAAATGCCCTTCTATGTGAAGAATAAGTATATTACAAAAGGTAGAAGACACTACAACTATTGTTGCTACGCGAACTGCCTTCCTTTTGACCGCAATATAAGAGTAAAGAACTTGCATCAAAACATAAACTAATAGTACATTACAGGAAAAAGAAATAAACAAACAGAACAAGATCTTTCCACTATGCACATCCAAACATAACTAAATACTGAATTAACTCCTTACTACCACCCTATACAATACTTCTACTAACATGTAACATAGTTCCACTACTACAGAAATCAGTATTATAGACGGTTCAGAAACGTCATCATAGACGGTTTTCTGAACCGTCTGAATTTATGGATCAGTGATAATAGAAGGTTATCACAGACGGTTTTTGAACCATCTGTGGTGTAAATATCACAGACGGTTTGTAAGTAAAAACCGTCTATGATATTTATATATCACAGACGGTTTTTACATACAAACCGTATGTGATTATGACCTATCACAGACGGTTTTTACTTACAAACCGTCTGTGATATTCTTTTCTACCCCTAAATCTATTTCTGTTTATTGGTTAGCCTCAGAAAATGCTAGCCATGCCCTCTGAAACAAGCAGAGCAACATGTGCATGTATACATACAATTCACATCTCAATTCATTTCACAAACATAAAACATTCAATTCACATCTCAATTCATTTCACAAACATAAAACATCCAATTCACATCGCACTTCATTTCACAAACATGAAATATGTCAACCGGCGGTATATGATCATTAACTTCGCCATGACTGATCCAACACGTATAACCATTATTGAAACCCCTCCGAATCAAGTGCGCTTCAATTTGCCCTCGGTTCTTAAACATCTTTAAATTCTCGCAGTCAGTGCATAGACAATACATATATTTCACACCTTTATTCAGCATATCCTCCTTGGCAGCTCTTGTAAAAGCAGACACGCCATTAATGTACTCTTCATTCACACGGTTCATGCATACATCCAAATTTCGTCCTCGTTATGTATATATACAACAACTTAGTATTAAAAATTAAATTAATTAATTATTACTACATATATACCACATGCATTCAGGCTTTGCTTGCTTAATTCATATTATAAACATAACAACTATTATATAACCAACAATTTTACAAACCATCTTCAATAACACTCACCAATTACTAGTTAGATCTAAATTGTAATGCAAAGAAAAATAAATTTCATTACTTACCATATCTAGAGCAGGAAAGTATGAATCTTCAAAGCTCAATTTCTACCTCCTAGCTCCCACCAAATTAATTGGCTTGAAATCACCTAGCTTGCCTCCTGAGCGAAAGAGTACAACACCGGCTAGATCTGGATCGAAATGAAGATAGGTGCGGTTCTGAGCAGCGCAATAAATGTCTAGCACAATAAATGTCTAGCACCATTATCACAGCAGTGCACCTACACGTGGCAAATATGACTTTAGGTTTACTATATATGGTTTGTCATCATCTAGAATAGCTACTTCACATAATATCTTAGTATAATAATTGTATAGTCACTTTGGATAATGTTGATGACTCTTTGTGCTAAAAATGAATAAATTATAGCCGTTTCATTTTATTTATGTTGTATCTTTGTTTATGCATCTTGATGACTCCATTGCCAAAGGGAGAGAAAGATTGATAAACATACATATCTAGAGCATGATTTAGAGTTTTTGTGTAAAATCTTGCTAAGTTGGAGCTTTAATATTTTACTATGATTTTCTTGATATTTTAATCTCTTCTCACCTGACCAATGGCAGATAGAACAAATGTTCTTTCACATAGATCTAGAGTGATTTTCCATTTCATTTGGTGGATTTGAAGTTTTTTGTGAAAAACTTGTTATTTTCAATAGCTTCACTTCATTTTCGGCTTATATGGTTATTTTCAGTCCATGCAATGTTTGTTTGACCATTTTGAGCTTTTTCTACAAAATTCCCTATCTATATTATAAAATCACCTCTATTTGTATTTTTGAGAAATGCCAGTAGATTCATTAAAGGGGAGATTGAAGGCCATGTAAGAAGGTATGTGATTATGTTGTGATGAACCATTGCCATTTGAGAGGTGTGAATTTGGAATTTACAAATTTACCAGTTTTCTGGGTGACTCGTAGACCTGGTGGTCTGACCAGCTAGAAGTGGCGATCAGACCGCCCCTTACCAGTGCTTAGACCAGTCCTGGTGGTCAGACCGGCTATCATCAACGGTCAGACTGGCAATGCAGTGCTACTCTTGAGTAGGTTTAGTAATTTGGGGATTTTGGTCATGGGATGAGTTTGTTTGATCTAAGTCAGTGCATATGTGTTGCATGCGATATATTTTAGCCAACATTATCAAGTTGTGAAGAACTTATGTAAATAAATTATTTCTTTATTTTTGGATGTGCAGTGTCACTTGGAGTTAACCATGGACAACGGTGAGGATCACGGCTACACTCATGGAGAAGCTGAGGCCTAGAATGATCAAGGATGCCAAGTGAGATGGCTAAGTTCAAGCATAGCATAAGGAAGGTGAAAAATGTTGAAGGGATGTTCGAGCAACGGGTTACACCATGTGGCTTGGTCGGTCCAAGTGAGGCGTGGTCTGATGGAACTAGAATGAGAGAAATTAGCAGATGCATAGCAAGCCAGCGGTGCACCTACACGTGGCAAGGAAAGATGAAGACCTGGTCAAGAAAGGGTATTTTGGTAGTTTGACCAAAATACCATAAACTACCTTGGTTGAAAACTACGATGCTTGGGAAAGCAATTTAGGTTAGGAAGAAACTGTGGTGATCAAGTGGATTTAAGGCTAAAAATTTAGCGGATTCGGGGTTATGTACTTTGAAAAGCGTTCATAAGTGTAATGTGTGAGTAAAATCCATGTTGTGTGGGGTTAACAGCCCCTCCTCTTCATAGCTATAAATAGTCTCAGCTCACTTCTAGCCTCCATCACCCCTGCCTTGTCCCCTTTCCTCCTCTTCTTGTTGCTTGCCTGGAGCTAGCACCGTTCACCACACCGCCTCAAGGACCCAGCCGTTTCGGCGAGTTCCCTTGTGAGCCAACCACATCATGACGTGTTCCCGGGCCTCATCTCTCTCCCCTACCAGTTAATTGTAGTCTCAGCCACCAGAGATCACCAGAGTCGTCATTCCTCCAATACCGACCACCACCGCCTTCCTCGCCACCATCTCCAACTCAGCGCAAGGCTCCTTGATTCCTCAGGTGTGAAGCATCCCCACGTGGCCCTGAAGATTCCCCAAGCACCGCTCCAGTCTTCCCCTCACCTCAGCTCGTTGGCATCGTGCCCCTACCTGCGTCTCCGCCAGCCACCAATGCCAGCGCTCCTCGTCGCCTCCCTGCCACCATGGACGGCATGGTAAGCTTCCCCACTACTCACTCTTGCTCATGCTCCTCTCTAATTTCTCCCTCTCCCACCACGGCAGCGCTGCCTCATTCTACCCCTGCTCCGGCCACTGCAAGTCAATGCTGGCCGCCCACAGTGCCTTCCCAGCTAGAGACGCGGCCTCCACCGGCTTCCTTGCCCCTTGAGCTCTCCATTTTTTCCATTCGACACCTCCCTCCGGCTGCCCTCTCGCCACCATGCGCCCCTAGATCCTCTATTTTGGCCCCCTTTCTTTTGTCTCATATGAATAGAGCCTCCCCCTCTCAATGTATTATCTAATGACAAGTGGGCCACCTCATCTAGCAAATGGACTACGTAAATAGTAAATAGTGGAGTTTTGATCTTAGTTAAGCTATTGCATCATGTAAAAATTAAGGTGATATCAAAATATAAGTTTTCATAAATAAAAATGAGAGTATAATTTAATTATGACCAAGTTCATGCTAATTAAAAATGCTAGAGAATTTAACGTGCATTAACTTGTCAACCAAGGTTTATCAAGACCATATGATTATTCAATACAAGAATTTAATCTGGCATATTACCTCAAGATTGAGATTTAAAACTTTTCAAATATAATTTCTAATGCTCTCAAGGTTACTCTAGAAAATCGAATACTGATCGCAAATCTTCTCAAAACACAAGTGGCCCGAACAATAATAACATATTGATATTTCCTGATCAGAATTATCAGATGCAAGTTAAAGATAATTGGCATAACAAGACATTTCCGCATAAAATGATAGATGTTATTTGCTCATCCCCAAAAATAATGAAGCCCCTCTTTTAAATAATGCTTAAAATAATTTTTGGTAAATCATTTAAGTCTTAGTCTCCAAAAGTTTCTCTAAATTGCCAAGATTTCAATCAAGGGTCGCCACATATTTGTTTAAAACATTCTCAAAAATAACTGGAGCATCATTAATCTTTTTCTCGGATCCCATCGCTAATGAAATGGCTCTCAAAAATACTAGTAAGCCACTAATGTTTATCTTAAACCCAAACCTTACAAAAAGATGCATACGATAATATTTCATGTGCCAATAACATCTTTAATTAAAGAATCCTGAAAAATGCAGTCTTACCTAAATTAATCAACTTTGTTCATAATAATAATTGGTTAAATGACCAATACCATATCTTAACTAAATTACTATAAATTAATGGTTTAATTAATCTAGCAGCCATAATCTCAGATAATATTGCATCTCCAGCTATCAAGTTAATTCGACCAATTAAAAGTACACTCACCTTGTGAAAAACCCGCATCCTAAAAATACTAAGTTTTTAACCCTCAACAAGTATTGCTCAACATCCCGGTTAATCTCTCCCATTCATTCGTAGGCCTTGCCTAACCTATGGAATTTTCTTAATAAATATAAATTAAATAAAGCAAGATCGAGTCTCGGTATCTTGTAATTGGCTATGTCTAGCCATACTCCAATCTAAAGCGGAATATTCTTATGAATATTCCTTCGACGTCAATCTCTCTTTTTACCCTTCCCAGCGAAGTTACTCCATCACCTCGCTTCCACTCAAAAATTCATTTGACTCCATCCCAATCCCGCAACTTGCCAAATCTTCTCTCATATCCTTAATCATAGCAAATTATAAATAAACTCAATTGAGTTTAATTGGAGTTTCTTGTGTTCTTGGTTTTATTTGGTTGTCAATCGATTATCGCATAATTAGAAGATGAAGCCATGAAGAGATGACAAGTTCAAGCGGGATTGAGATTCAGGTAAAAGATGAATATTAGGAATTCAAGACCATAATTGAAAAGGCTTTGAGTAAGATCAAGGCCATGGTAAATCGAGCAAGGCAAGTCATCATTTTGATCATATTGATCCTACATTTTATGCAAAATTATGTTTATCTAAATTATCAAATTGCATGCTTAATTTATTATGCAAGTATATATCAAAGCTTAAGATAGCTACATACCTATAGATAGCTACATACCTACTTGATATTGGAATAATTTTAATAAGCCATCCTTGACACTTGAATCACTTGATCCTTGTCACCATATATGTTAATGATAACTTTACTAGCTATAAATCATATTAAATGACATGCTAGTCTTGTCAAGTCCAGGACACTAGTTTGCCCTGATCATCAATCTTTAAACATGAAAATTTATTTTAGGATAGCCACGGGATGTAAGTGATTGATAATTTCTGATAACTAGATTTATGCTTCTCAAAACCCTAAAAACCTACTATACCTGTTTGGGCGGATGGTAAGAGAGGTTGGTGTTGATGTCGCATGAGAAATTATGGTTTGTGGTATGAACCTCCCAGACAAATTAAGGACTTAATTCTATGGTGACCTCTCCATGTACAACAGTGCAACCACAAGCTAACAAAATGTAGGCTGGGCTGAATAATTTGCTAGACCCTCTAGTCATCCCACATAGGCTTGGTGTAGGTGGATAATAAGAACTCCGCTTTGAATAGGACACCGGATAGAGGTGACGTTGCCAAGGCTAGCGTTTGTGGGGAGTGGAGTCCAACTGCGCTAATCTATGGTGGACATGCCGCACAAACTATGGCAGCAACCCCATATGGGTGAGATACTAGAGGGCGAGGTATTTTAAAGGCCTCGTGATAATCTCTCGATATGCGTGACCAAGGAATCGCGTAGGCTCGTCGGGTCAATTGTCACTTGTGGGTAAAGATGTACAGTCTCTATTTCAAAAACCTTTGTGGGAGGGATAAAATCCTATCAGAGGGAAGTACTCTGACTATAATTTTTCCTGGAGGGAACTATACTCCAATGATAAAAACTAGCGTTTGGTGGAGGTAACCATACACTGTAAGAGGTGGATGTAACCTGGGCTATAATTAATATGGCATTCTCATATCAACTTTGAAAAATCTGTATCAGTTAAAACCACTAAGTCTTAGGAGTTGTTTTTCTATTTATTGTATTTTCCAAATAATACTTTTGGCAACCAAAGGAACCTCAAGCCTCACTTGATAGCCTTGCATCTATTATTATTTGTATTCTGTGTGGTGGCTTGCTGAGTACCGTTGTACTCACTGTTGCTCAATTACCATTACTCAGTCAACAAGAGAAAGAAGATCAAGCCCTATGGTGCCTTCAGGGGATCGGTAGAGCTGAAAAACGAAGAGGCCAAGAACTAGGTCGTGAACCCTAGTTGGTTGCCTGTGGGCAAGTCCTGAGAGTCCCACCTGCGTAAAGTTTCCGCTGCTACATCTTATTGATTTCGGCCTGATTGGCCCATGAGTAAATTGTTACTATATTATCTATGCTTCCGTATGATATATTTTTGATATACAGTAATGTATCTGTGAGCACTATCTACTGATCCAGTGAATAGTGCAGTGGAATCACAGAGGATTCCGGGTTGCTAAATCCAGGGTCCGACAAAGTAGCAACGCTCTGTGACCTAC
The DNA here is from genome assembly GCA_036346245.1 of Bonia amplexicaulis. Classification (NCBI taxonomy): domain Eukaryota; kingdom Viridiplantae; phylum Streptophyta; class Magnoliopsida; order Poales; family Poaceae; genus Bonia; species Bonia amplexicaulis. The sequence continues at coordinate 15,929,083 of CM070754.1, read as the reverse complement.
CATCATGCACGGAGAAGGTTAGTGATGTGTGAAATGAAACATGCAATGGCATTTGTCAATATGTGATATTCACTTATAAGTATTTCCCACATGTGTAGTGCACCTGAGAAGCGGTGGCCTGATGTGTGGACTGAATTATATGTACTGGATTACCACAGTCGCACTGTGACTATGGAAACTCTGGCGACATGGGTGTATCCTTGCAAGAATTATCATGGTAGGGTCTCTTCTTCTTGGCCACCTTCTTTCGTTTGCGAAACATCTCTTTTTAGTTCAACATCCCTAATAGCAGTGTAATGACGTTCTCTACCTATGCTCTCTTCTCCCTCACCTCTTCCCCTATTTTGGAGATCATCTTGAGTGGAGTGTTCGATCCAGTTGTGGTGTCTGGGAGCACTTTATAGGCGGTCCTTGTGTATTATTTGGGAGTAAATTTGGCCAAATGGTAGCGCACGCACGTCCACGAGAGTGATTGTTTTGGGCACAAGGTAGGTCACGTCGTTGTCAACTCACTGGGAAAGGCTGGTGCATGCTATTAGATCACTAAGAAAAGATGATACATGTTGTCAACTCACCAACAAAATCTACTATGTGTTCTGAAATCACTCAAGAAAGCTGGTGCGTGCTGTCAGATCACTGAGACTAGGTGGCGTGTCTTGTGAAGTAAACAATAAAAGCTGGCATGTGTTGCTAAATCACTAAGAAAACATGGATGTTGTAAAATTGCATGACACACATAAACAAATTCCACATCGTAGTGGCACAATAGGGACAAAGCATTAACGAGTGCATTGTTAGGTTCGACACTTAGAGTGGAACACAAGGTTAGTGGAACAACATTTCCGCATGCTCGGTGTAAAGTACTAAGGTTGAGTGCAGTGCCGCGTCAACGGTGGTCTGCTAGCCACTTCCTAAGGTGGCGAAGCTGGTCCTTAGGGAAAGTTAGCCTATCTAGGGAGTGTCATACATCACGCAAGTCATATTGCGGTGGCTGAGTGGGAATTGGGGCATCGGACAACCGACTGGGCCCAATATCTTGAGTGTGAACATCTGTTGCACCTAGTCCTCCACGTAACTGCTGGCGTCCTGTGTAGGGAAACACATTTCGTTAGACTGACATAAGGTATATGTAATGCCCTAGGGTCCAAACCGGCTTAGGCCTAACCCCATTCTAGATAGGCCACGCATACATAGCAACCCGTTTGTACTTTCGTCCTCAATTCGCGCAAAACGGTTAACCGGGGGTGCTACCATTGGAACTCCTAAGCTTATATGTAAGTGCTTCTCAAGTTAAGCTAGCAAGGTGGGACTAACCCACACCCTCATGTGCACACACACGTATGGGCCATCATAAGCCGAGGTGTCACATACACCCCCCTCAAAGGACCCGACGTCCTCGTCGGACCAACATACTCACACCGAGACAAATGATAAGGATCTCCCATCTTGGCACATGTTCGTGTGGGTTAGTCCCACCTTGCTAGTTTAGCTTGAGAATCACTAACATATAAGCCTAAAGGCTTCCAATGGTAGTAACACCTGGTTAACCATTTTGCGTGAAGCGAGGACGAAAGTGCAAGCGGGTTGCTACGTGTGCGTGGTCTATCCAGAATGGGGTTAGGCCTAAGCCGGTTTGGACCCTAGGGCGTTACAAATGGCATCAGAGCCGACTCTTGTGGTTACATGGGCGCGTGCGGGTCAGGGGCGCAGGCATATGGTGCATGGCGTGTGTGGGCCTGAGTGGACACACAGCATGGCATATGTGCTGGCACTGAACACACGGACATGTGCCAAGAGGGGGGATCCTTATCATTTGCCCCAGTGTGGGTATGTTGGTCCGACGAGGACGTCGGGTCCTTTGAGGGGGGTGTATGTGACACCCCGGCCAATGATGGCCCATATGTGTGTGTGCACATGAGGGTGTGGGTTAGTCCCACCTTGCTAGCTTAGCTTGAGAAGTACTTACATATAAGCCTAGGAGTTCCAATTGTAGCACCCCTGATTAACCGTTTTGTGTGAAGCGAGAATGAAAGTGCAAGCGGGTTGCTACGTGTGCGTGGCCTATCCAGAATGGGGTTAGACCTAAGCCGGTTTGGACCCTAGGGCGTTACAGTATAACTATAATGCAAACTCTAGTTCTGAATAGATGAACCTGCACTGTGTGCTCGATGGAGAATGAACCCGCACACCACTTTCGGAACTCTTGCCTCAAGACTTGTACGTTTGTACTGTTCGATTAGATAGAGGAAGAGTAATCATGGAACGACAAGTAAACTTGTAATTGTAAGCATCGGTGTCACATTTTCGCAGACGTTGAACATCTAGGGTACTCTATTGTTGGGCACTCTGGTCCAGGGTAGTTAGCTACAACATTGCCCAATGCCATGTTGTCTGCACCATACCATGTAGCTACCGTACGTCTAATTGTACCACTTGTCGTGCTGCCTAAGGTGTGGGTGGTCTGTAGATATGTACGTGCCGAATTGCACCTCACGGTCTCGGATAAGCGAGTTGACATCGCTGCCTAGGGAGCAATGTGCCTCGGGTTATCTCTGTGGTGAGGACAGACGTGCTATGCTCCGTCATCCCCCCGTCCCCTCGGTGAGTGAGGTCCAGCGTCGTGTTGCCTCCATGAGAAAGACAAAAGATGAGTGGTGTTAACGTGAATGGCCTGCACGAAGATGACATGTAGTCATGCTAATTATAGAAAAAATAAAATTGGCAAACCTAAGTAGTCTTCTGTGCAGACAAGGAACGCCTGAGGCTAGAGCGGTACGTCAAGGAGCTAAGACATGCAAACGAAGATGTGGATGGATGATGCTGCGGCTCATCGGCCCTTGGGATAAACACGCCGCTAGGCCAGCCATAACTGATGGCCCCTAGTGCATGTTTGGCATCCTCATAGATGTCATGGACGAATGCTAGGAGCTGTTCAAAGATGCTCGAATGTCTGTGGTGCAATGTGGCACCACCCTCAGACATGATATGATAAAGTCAGTCATACTGCAATGAAGGACGAAATAGGTTGGTCGTGAATGCATGATCAATACAATACAAATATGAACTTGAAATCTTTTACTGTCACATCATGTCATGCCGCACGATGTTGGTCCGGGCCTAATGCCAACTTGTTGGTGTGCATAGCCTTTGGCAGGGGCTGCGGAGGGGGCCCGTTAGTCTGAAATGGGTGCACAACATGTACCATCGCAAGTACGTGGGGTATGTGTCTGGGTCGTATGGCCATCGCTCCTTCCCGACCTGCATCCTCGTCTACTGCTCCTAGGCCATGGTTCACGACAGTTGTGTGTCCCTCTAGGCCAGTAAGATAAGCAACATCTTGCAATACCAAAAAGAATGTGTCCGACAGCGTACCACGCACGTGATTGTCACCAGCAGCCATTTCATGTAATACAAGAAATAATGTGTCAGTGTCTGACGTTGCTAAATACAACTTAGCATAAAACAAAATAATTATGCACATATAGCTTAGCTACCAATTATGCCTATAACTATGTACTTATATGCATGTATATAGTTACACACATATACACATATATATGTACACACGGATACTGCAAGTAACAGTGCATAATTTTGCAATCCAAATATCATTTTCTATAATTTTTGAATTGTACAAGAGTGATATATATATATATATATATATATATATATATATATATATATATACATATTTTCTAAATTACGAACACACCAGGAACACTAAAAATAACAATGTGTATTTCTTCATCTATTTACAAAAAATCATCATTATCACCACCAATGCGTTCTAAATATGGCTAATTATAAATTATCATCCGCACGAAGTCAACATATACGTTAACTAAACACAGTTACCAAGCGTATTCCACTCTACCAAACCACTGTTACGCTAATAAAATGCTAATGGCATATTAAACGCAACTGCAAAACAAAATCGAAAAACTTTTACAAACTGGTCTTCTACTCTCTCTCTCTCTCTTCTTCCTTGCATCTCTCTCGCTCGCTAGGAAAGAAACCAAGGTGCGCGGCTTCATATGATAGGGCAGAGAGCGACGCGACTCATTTTATGCACACAGGAAGACGTTCGTGACCGACAAGACCACGTAGGTGCATGTGAGTGTGGAGGGCCGCGGACACCCTGCTGAATGCCACGGGAATCACTGAAGAGGCATCGCTTCACCGTGTCATCGCGATCGGCCACTTGCCGAGGCTTTGGTGCGGCCTACCCACCTACTGAGCTCCTGTTGCTCGGCAAGAGCCGGCACGCCCTGCCGAGCCTGGGGAGATCGACAGGTCGGTGGGCCCTGTTAGCTCCCACATGCGACGCTCACCTGCCACACTTGCCTATGATGCCGTGCTGGCCTAGTCCTGTGAAGCTCCGATGCCGCACCTGCAGAGCTATATGATAAGGCTATTTTGTAATAAACAAAAACTAAATTTTAAAAAAAAGTATTACAGAGTCCAATGTGTGAACAATTCCACTTGAAAGGGCAGCGGACTGCAGACCAACATCAGTGAAGCAGAGCAACAGCATGACGAGCAACGCACGGCAGCGGCACGAAGCTAATCTAAAGCCAATACTCCCGGGAAACGCCGCGGGCGCCGCCACGTCGCCGCAGCAGCGCCGCCCGCGTGGCGCCGATTTTTGTACGGTCGGCGGTGGTGTTTTTCTGTGTTTTTCTGAAATTGCGTACAGGTCCCTGGTTCTCGCGAGAATATCCTTAGATTTTTTTTGGCCCCTTCCTTTTACGTGATGGCCCCCGCGGTTTTAAAAATTACGCACAGGTCCTCATTTATTTACGTACAGGTCCCCCCGTGGTTTTTTGTTTACGTAGAGGTCCTCGCTTTTTTGCAAAAAAACTATTTACCTTTTTCGAAAATACGTACGTGCCCTTGAATTTTTTTAGATAATTCCTTGCGATTATAGTACCTGACGCGGTGTGGCGCCGCGCCTACGAAGCTAGTTAATCAACAGCATGACGAGCAGAGCACGGCAGCGGCACGAAGCTAATTAATCAGTACCGGGTGCAAGTGGCGCGGCTGGTGGGCCAGCCCGCTCTGCACCGCGCTAACCACGAACCAGCTTTGCGGGCTGTGTGGCAACATGGTCTGCAATCAGCACTAAACGTTTGAAACCGACAACGCCGGCTGCGGTCGGCCCTGGGTGCGGCCGGTCCTGGTAGACGTTTGAAACCGACACCGCTGGGTGCGGCCGGCCCAGGGTGCGGCCGGTCCTGAAGACGTTTGAAATGGCCCTCGCCGGTTTCTTTCGTCTTTTTCAAAAAAAAAAAAAGCGGACACTTGCTGGATACTCTATAGAGAAATCGACGCTGGCGACCAATCCGATCGGGTTCTCTGCTTAGAACAAGAACGAATCAATCACAGAATCACAGAAGAATAGATTGAACACACAGAGAGATAGAGAAAATTCCCGGTCTTTCTTTATTGCTTTCATTCATGTGTACATAATGAGGGGGTTTGGCTCTCTATTTATAAAATACGATGGGGTGCCCAACCATATCAGGACTCTTGGCCGTGGGCCCAGTTTCCTAACACTCCCCCTTGGGCACTCACCCAATATGCTCATGCCTCGTCAAAACTCCATAAAAACCTAGTGGGAAAAATTTGGAGAAAGAGTACATGATACATGTGCTGTTGCGATGCACGAATTGCCTCATTAAAAACCTTGGCCGAGAAACTTCAGAAAAACTCGTCAAAGGGAAAAAGAGTACAATTCACCCAAATACATTTAGTCTTCAGGACTTTATTTCGTTGGGTACTTAATCTTCGTGATCAAGATTTACTAACAAGCTTGAGAGAATTCTCCCCCTGAATTCTGCACTTCTCTAAGTCTCATCATTCCAATCCCTCGCTAAGAGAACTTAACTTTCTCCTACTTGTTACACTATGTCCAATGCTAAGAGAACTGAACTGTGCTAGTGCTTGCATGATGTGAAGTTCCGTCTGGTTACTCCACCAACATGAAGAATCTTGTTTCGATGAAGAATCATAATTGTCATGTGCTGATAACACAGATTCTCCCTATTGCAATTAGAAATATTTTAGTGATCAAGATCTGAGGGATAATCATGAAGCTATATTATTTCTTTAACACAATTGTTTGAAAGGTCATCAATCCCGAAGAACTAGATATTCTACAGGACGAGGTAGGGATGACTTTGTGTCATCTTGAGATGTATTTTCCTCCATCGTTTTTCGATATCATAGTCCATTTCATTGTTTACATTGTGTGAAGATAAAAATATGTAGGCCTGTGTTCCTACATAGCATGTACCCGTTCGAGAGGTTTATGGTAATTCTCATATCCTATGTACGGAATCGATCTTGGCTGGAGGGCACCATCATCGAAGGTTATGTAATTGAAGAGGTCATTGAATTCTGTGTTGATTACATGACTCAGATCAAACCGATAGGTGTGCCTCGATCTCACCATGAGGGGAGGCTCAAGGGTATTAGGACCATCTAAAGGAAAGCAATCTCCAGATATGGATGCGTATGTTCAAGCCTATTTCACGGTCTTACAACACATGACTGAAGTGTCCTTGTATATTGACCAGCACAAGGACGTGCTTCGGCTATAGAATCTGGAGTGGCCAGATGTTTAGATCACGAGACAACACAATAGTCGATTCAATCAATGGTTGAAAGAGTGACCCGCTAGGAGCTCATTAAGTGATATGCTAATATGGTTGGCAAAATGGCCAACATTTATAGTTGTGACATGGCAATGATATGACATAAATAGGCACACATTCTATACGCAAGCTTATGATGTAAAGAGCACTAAACAGAGCAATGGTGTCCACATGATGCGTTCAGTATCAATGGGATGAGGACTCCTACTATGGGTTCATCGAGGAGATTTGAGAGTTCGACTATGTGCTTTTCAAAATCCCCTTGTTTCGGTGTCGTTGGGTCCATCTGCTACAGGTGAAGATTAACAAGTACAGTGTCACTACCGTTGACTCCAAATGTGTCGGATACAAAAACAAACCATTCGTACTCATTAACCAAGTTGTTCGAGTTTTCTATATAATCGACTAGGCAAATAAGAAACACCACGTAGTTTTTCATGAAAAAGGTGGATTTTCAGAGTTGAAAATATAGTGAAGAAAAGATTACAATCAATTTGATGAGTTGCCTCCTTTCCGAAATATCATAAGGGTTGAGAAAGAACAACATAACGAAACTAGCTACATATGCATTGATCATTATGAAGGGCTAATTTTTAAAGTAAATAAGTAAGTGGAATGATGAATAAAATATTTATGTGTCATATGTTCTGTATTTGCATTTATATATGTGTATGAGAATGTGTGATATATATGTGAATTTGCATTTATATATATAATAATGTGTGATATATATTTGAATTTGCATTTATGTATATGAGAATGTGTGATAGATATGTGAATTTGTATTTATGTATATGAGAATGAGTCATATATATATACATACATACATACATATATGTATGTATATATGTATGCATGTATGTATATATGTGAATTTGCATTTATGTATATTAGCATATGTGATATATATGTGGATGTGAGTAGGGATCATCATAGACGGTTTTAAAGTAAAATTATGTTGTTTAATTTTCACAGACAGCTCTAAAGTAACCGTCTTTGATATTTTATTATTACGGACAGTTTTTATTTAGAATCGTCTGTGATGATAAATATTACTAACAGTTCTTAACTAGAACCGTCTGTGATTATTCCCTTATATATTTTGCGCTCCAGGATTTGTCCCCACTGTACTAACGCTATACCCTAGCCCTTACTTAATGCCGTTGTCTCCCTCAAGCCTGTCGCTGCCTCCCTCGACTCCGACAGGCCTCCTCCCCCGCGCCTAGTGCACCCAGCGATCTCCTCCTTCCCGGAGCACGCCGCCTCCCTCGAGCACTCCTCCCCCGAGCATGCCACCTTCCCCAAGCACGCCACCTCCCTCTAGCCGCATAGTGAGGTTTACTTTATGTTCTTGATTTTTTTTGTGAGATCTGATTGTGCATTAGTAAGCCATGTTAATTTCTCGGTTCATTATCTCTGAAATCTTATTATCGGCTGGCACTGGGAGAACTATTGCACGGTAGATTGTGGGTTTTTGATTGCTCAATGAGGAAATTTGTTAAGATTGAAATTTTAGTGACAATTTAGGATTATTCTACTAGCTTGAATTCATATTTGCTAGTGGTATTCTTCTATGTAGTGTAGTCGGTAGCTTTGTCAATTACTAGTCCTTAGTCTCCTACTCAATATTGCTTAGTGCTATCCTTTGGCTTGCCGAATATATGTTAGTTCTACAGTAGCTCATATCTGTTACTTGTTTCTGATTTCTATTGAAATCTATTGATTCTGCATGCTCTTGACATTGATACTGCACTGAGGTAATATTCAATTAGACAATCTAGTAAAATTTTTGAGGAATTGCCACTGTGATCATTGAAATATTGACAAGAGTGAAAGAAGGCCAAGTTTAGAACTTGTGTAACTCCTCACTTGAGAGAAAAAATACACTTCTTAATCTATGTATTATGCATATTTTCAATGTCCACTTTTATGTACTATTCAACATATTGCCATATGTTAATGACCTAAATAGTTTATCTGTTTTCAGATATAATACATATATATTCGTGTCATTTTCATATTTCTGTGTTTATGCTATATTGTTCTTGATTATAATTTGAATTAATATGAAAATATTGCTGAAACCGCTTTTCATATTGCTCGAGGGGTCATGGAATAATAACATTCAACAAATTGGGATTCATTTAGCAACTGAATCTAAACTGTGGTAATCATTAAATAATGGATTTATATATGTATATTCATATAGCTTCAAAATGGAGTTCAACATAAAATTGTAAATGGGAAGTAAGAACGATCACAAGCTGAGCAAGTGAGCATTTGTGTAATCAATAATGTTTTGTAAATTCATCAAGAATTGGCTCAAGAATATCTTTTGAAGATGTCGTCTGCTCATTCTTTGACATCATTGCCGGATGCGTGTGATATACTGTCCTCTAGAAAATCCCAAAAAGGAAAAGGACTATCGAAAAAGCTCGAGGGCCGATTTGCCATCACGGATGTTGATGCGCCTAGGATCCCTCTCAATCCTCATCGAGTAGTGTTCGTATTTCAAACAATAGTCAGAATAGTTGCACGGAAACATATTGAGATTACGTTCGATTCGTGGAAGAACGTGACCAAAATTGGGAAAAGTGAGCTAGTGATGGATGTTTTTCGATTGTTCGAGATCCTAGAAGAACGTCAGGCCTCGATGCGATGACATGCATTGCTAGCAACGTGCAAAGTGTGGAAGAAGTTTAAGAGCTTGCTTGTCAAGCAATACGTGGAGAAGGATATGATGCTTTTCCACAAGTATCCATTCTTGGAACCACAATGGCAAGAGATTGTGGCGATGAAGATGATAGATAATTTTAGGAGTGGACGATGTTCATAGTAATTTCGAGGTCATCCCGCTGCGGTTGCCACAAAATGATGAGGTTGTGATTCTAGAGCAAACCATTGGAACATTCATCCAGTCACCCAAAAGGGACATTTGCCTAGAGGCTCCTGCACTAGTGCCAAGTCCACTCGAGCTATGTGCACCGGTGCCAAGTCCACATGAGCTATCTGCACCAGTGCCAATTCCATAGGGGCGATTCGCACCAAAGCTACTTGCACCAGTGCCAAGTAAACAGGGGCAATCTAAATCAGAGCTAGCTACACAGACAAAGCAAGGGTGCGGTGTATCTACATCTCGTGCCCGGTTGACTATTGTAAAGTGGATATACAGTTGAGGTGGCAAGGGCAAACCGAAGAAGACCGATGATGAGATCCCCTACTTGTCGTTGGCCTAGAAATTCATGCTAGGCAAGCCGTTGGTTGCTCCAGAAGAGCACCTCCTAACCCTAGGACTGGCTTGCTAGAGATTGTATGCATGGTACATAGAACAGGCCAACAAGCTAGAGGAACAACGACGCTCGGGTGTCACCGTCAAGTTTAGTCCAGATCATCTTCAGTATGATATTCATGACTGTGTTTTCACGGTGACCTTCGAGGACGTATTCATTCTCTTCACACTCAACACCCTCGATGCCACACTTATTCGATGCTAGATAATGTAAGTGTGTACAATCGCGGCCTACATTTATGTAATACAGATAAATGTCATATATAACTCATAGCTTTTGTATATATATATAGATAGATGGTGACTGAAGCCGGATTAACAAAATCACCAATCGGTTTCTTCAACTCACGCTTAGTCTCCATGGATACCATCAAGGAGGATGCACCATTCGTCCAGGATTACATGACGATGGCATTGGTGGCTTATCACAATAAGGAATTAATATTTATGCTCTATAACCAAGTGTATACCAACAAGCCAGACGAACAACGGCGCTTGGGTGCACTAGTGGCTATTCTTATTGATTTGTACTCGAACTTAGATTTAATAATCATGACGTACCTGTGTATGTTCCACTGTATTCTAATTGTAATTATACCAAAATAGAACATGGTAATATACCTTAATTCTCTAAAGAAGAACAAAACCAACTATATAGATGTCCAATTATTAATCAACATGTAAACACATTTTCTCTATAGATAACTCTATTGTAATCTTTCCTTCTTCCCAATGACTAAGGCTAACCTTTTGGAATTACGTAGATCGTTCATCACGTACATTGCTAAGGTAGAGAAAACCAATGAAGGGATCGACACCCTGTGACACAATCTAGATTTCTCGGTATTCACTAGTACATATTAATCCTATATAACACTTTGTAGCAATGCCTCTTGTACAAATAAATTCTATTTTTATAGTGGCACCAGCAGCAACCGGGCAATACCTATGAATTTTATGTTTGCCATATCATGCAACTACTCCTCGATTTCGTGAAGAAGAATATTGATTCTCAGGTTTGTCAATCTTGCGATAATTTTTGCATACTTATCAATTTATATATGTATGCATGACACTGATCTTCCTACCAACAGGTTGTGTCTATAGCTACAACTCTGTTGGAACAGGCCAACCTCAAACAGATTCGAGGATAGTGTGCGTACTTCTTGACGTCTAAAGTCATAAAAGAAGATGGGGAGTTCCCCAATATAAAATGAAATTCACTAGAATAAGATTGAGTTTAATTGTTCATGTGTGTATTTGTTCATAGATAGACAATTTATTTAATTTCAGTTAATTGATTTATGAAATGGATGTTCTTGTTTCTGAAAGAATGATATGAATTGGATGTATACATACTGTGTTGATCTGGTTGTTTCAGAGGGCATGGCTAGCATTTCATATGGCTAGCCAACAAACAGAAATAGATTTATGAATAGAAAAGAATATCATAAACGGTTATTAACTCTTAACTGTTGGTAGAAACCGTATGTGATATATGATTTATCACAAATGGTTTCTATTGCAAACTGTCTGTGATAGTTTAATATCATAGACAGTTTATAGTAGAAATCATATGTGATAAATCATATATTACATATGGTTTCTACTAAAAACCGTCTATGATAGTCAACTATCACATAATGATTTTAGTAGAAATCGTCTATGAAAGTCTACATCACAGACGGTTCGAAAGCACTCTATGATGACCTCATATTATTATTGACCCATAAACTCAGACGGCTCACAAGAGAGCACACGACAACACTCACTGCTCTAATCCTAACCCTGGAACACAAGGTTAGAATGAGAGATAGTTGGATGGTTAATTTACAAGTCTCCATCCCAACCCGTTAAAAAGATAAGGCAACCAGCTCACATCTAACCTAGTGGATACTATCCATGTGACACTCCGCCCCATGTTGGCTCATGTGTGTATGCACATGAATTTCTGATTTAGTCCCACCTTGCTAGTTTAACTTGAGAAGCACTTACATATAAGCCTAGGAGTTCCAATGGTAGCACCCCCGGTTAACCGTTTTGCGCGAAGTGAGGATGAAAACGCAAGCGGGTTGCTACGTGTGCGTGGCCTATCCAGAATGGGGTTAGGCCTAAGCCGGTTTGGACCATAGGGCATTACAAATGGTATCTGTGCCGACTCTCGCGGTTACATGGGTGCGTGCGGGTCAAGGGCGCGGGCATATGGCGCATGGCGCACGTGGGCCCGGAGTGGACACACGACATGGCATATGTGCTGGCACTGAATGCACGGACATGTGCCAATAGGGGAGATCATTATCATTTGCCCCGATGTGGGTATGTTGGTCCGACGAGGACGTTGGGTCCTTTAAGGGGGGTGTATGTGACACCCCGGCCCATGTTGGCCCATATGTGTGTGCACATGAATTTCTGGTTTAGTCCCACCTTCCTAGTTTAACTTGAGAAGCACTTACATATAAGCCTAGGAGTTCCAATGGTAGCACCCCCGGTTAACCATTTTGCGTGAAGCGATGACGAAAGCGCAAGCGGGTTGCTACGTGTGCGTGGCCTATCAAGAATAGGGTTAGACCTAAGCCGGTTTGGACCCTAGGGCGTTACAATCCACTAACGCATTTGGAGGGAACCCATTAAGACTTAACTCATGCACGTTTTTCAAAGCACATGAGCCCAAATTTTTTGTCTTTAGCTTTTGATCCACTTGATCTTCTCAGCATTTTCTTGACCTAAATCGTTTTCCCAAGCACCACGGTTTTAATCCAACATAATATCTAGTATTTGGTCAATTATCAAAATAGTCTCGCATTGAATTGGTATTCATATTTCATTGCAACCAATCACCATGCTCATCATATATAGGTGCACTAATGGCTTGCTACACATCGGCAAGTATCTCTCATTTTGGTTTCACTAGATCATGCCTCACTTGGAATAACCAAGCCATTTAGTGCAACCTGTCACTCGAACAATCTTTTCAATATTTTTCGTCTTTCTCGTGCCAAGCTTTAGCTCAACTATCTCACCTGTTATCCTTGGCCATTCTAAGCCTTGGTTCCTCCAGGTGTGTAGCCCCGATTCTCACCATTTATCATAGTTGACTCCAAAGCTTTCTGCACATTCAAAGGCAAACAATATATTTTTAAACACATATTTTTCATAATTTTACCCACGTTAGTTAAAACATACATCACGCAACATTAATGCGCTGACCAAACAAATTTCAAATCATCCCATAACCAAATTTCCAAAAAATCATAAAATCAATTTCAAGGGCTAGCTAGCCCAATAACACTCAGTGCAAAACCAGCCCACTCTAGAAAATTATAATCAGCAACTAAACTCTGGTACTACTAGCCTGTAGTCATACCAACTAACATGGTCTGATCAGCAGTGCACCGGTGATCAGACCAGCAGTAAGCCAGTGGTCAGACTGGTTTGGCTGAAACAAACCAACAAAATGTAAACTTTGCAAAATTCAATTTTTCACTCTACAAACTTGGCTATAATTCATCAAAACATTATCATGAAACTTTTCATGTGGCCCTTCAATTGCAAACCATGCATGAAAGGACAATGCAATACCCGTATAGTTTCGTCATCACCCTAGGCACGTGGGGATCAAAATATCTTGCCCTTTTAATTTTTTGCTATTATCTCCACGTATAGCTCGTTCTCTGTCTAGAATTGTTGTATTTTTACACCAATACTCTTGTTCAGAAATAGTTTGCCATGAAACCTTTATGCTTTCTTCAATCATTAAGCACAAGCACTTGGATTATCTACGGTTCTGTTGCTCTCAAAGTAATTTTATAATGGTTCATATGTGTAATAATGTACACATGGACACAATACAGCAGCAAAGAATTTGTTGATAACTTTAGTCTAGCTTTTGATGTGGATTTCTGCACTGGCACGATGCTGCTGTTGCTGGTAGGCTTCATGGAAATTAAAGGAACATGACTCGTACATCATTGTTCATGAACCTATTGTTGGGTTGGACTCCCTCCACATAAAGAAAAAGCCCAAAATTAGCTCATAAACTTGAAAGCTTATGAACCTTTGATTGCTCTCTTAACCAATGGTTGAGATGCTTCCTCCTTAGTGAGAGGAAAAAACCCTAGCCCCTTTCTTTAGCTGCTGGAGAGAGGGGGCTAGTGATGTGAGAACAACACACTCCCACACAACAAAGAAAGAGAGGGGAGGGAAAAAAGAAGAGATCTGTTTCAGCTTGGGTGATCCTGTATAGTCTTCATCAAGATATCGATCAGAGCATCAAACATCATCGGATCGAGCTCAAATTTGGCCAGTGTGTTCTTGACTTGATACTCTTCAATTTGTATGGTTAGATTGAAGATTGGAATAGAAGAACATGAAGATTGCAGTATTTTCAGTTCGGGTTGCAGTAGATTTAACATTGTGCAGTTTTGATAGATGATCTATTTGGGGCTCCAAATTATGTTCGATTTGGCTAAAATTTTTATATATTGATACGGACTAGTGAATCCATATTCCTGCAAAATTTCACATGATTTAGATCTAGGGGTGAAATTGGGTCGGATTCAGACTGATATTGTTCATACTGTATTCGAAGTTGGATACGGTAAGGCCAGGTATGAATACGAATTCGGAGTATTTGGAGTTTTGAATATAGTACCATCGGGATGGATACATGATGGTTTCATATCAGAAATAGATAATATAGGCAGATAGTATGTGCAGACAAAAAGAAATATACACTGAACCATACCACCATCACTTCAAGCCTTCAACTAGTAATAAATTTATCTAGATTACTTAAGTATGATAGCTAACACAAAATAAGTTTAACAGAAGTGATAAATTCATACATAAGTTTGAAAACCAATAAATTCATACACAAGTTCAACATAAGTGTGGAGGATTGGTGGCGACTAACTAGAGTGGTTGGACTCTGGAGTTAAGTTAGGACTTGGGTAAAATCTAAACCAGTTGATGTCAATGATGGATGATGGGCTTAGTCGATTGAGGTACTAACTTGCTTGTCGGATATCCGGTCAGATAGTATCCAATTTACCATTCGCCATTGCTATTCCGTTGGATTTTAGCTCTCCCGTTTTCGCTACTATATCCGGCAACAACTATCTAGTACCGATTGAATTCGGTACCGGATACTAAATTACCTTTCTATATTTGGTACTAACCAGATTTAGTACCGTATCGGTTGAGATTAACCCGTACCATTTGCACCCATATTTATATTTGTAGTTTGCAAGATATGAACTAATAACTAAAGGAGACAAAAAAACGTGTCTTCTTTGCTTGGCTGTTAGTGTAGCTTTTGTTAATTGTGTGTGGTTGTTGATGATGATACCAAGATTATATCTTGATGATGTTGTTGTTTCTGTGATTATATCTAAATGGTATAACTTACTAAGGTTGGAAGGGTAAGATGAAGGATTCGCTATACGTGAAGGAGTACTACAAGCTAGTATTTGCCACCGAGAAGCTGGATGACAAAACAGATAATGAGTGGAAGGTACTTCACCATTAAACTTATGGGTTCATTTGACAGTGGGTCGATGACAGCATGTTGAATCATATAAGTGATGAGACACATGCACGCACCTTATGGTAGAAATTGTAAGAATCATAGGCCAGGAAGGAAGGCACCAATAGATGTTCTTGATCAAGCAATTGATGCATTTGAGGTACAGAGATGACACTCCTATGGCTGATCATGTGAATGCATTTCAAGGCATTATATATCAGCTATCTTCTATGGACATCTCATTTGATGATGAGGTCATAGCTTTGCTACTATATAGTTATTTGCTGGATACTTGGGAGACTCTTAAAGTCACTTTGTGCAATTCAGCTCAAAATGGTATTGTATCCTGGGACCTTATGAAGACCAAAGTGATAAATAAAGAGTCAAGAAGACTTGTTGAAAGGGAGAGTTCCTCCTCGCAACACAACGTGTTGTTCACTGAGTCACAAGGGAGAAGCAAGAGCCGATGTTCGAATAATTCAGCTAAAAGTGGAAGCAAGTCAAGAGAAAAAATTTCAGATGTTGAGTGCCATCACTGCTATGAGAAGGGACACATTAAAAGGTTCTACCGGAAGCTCAAGCGGAAGAACGAGAAGAAAAAGTAAAATGCACAAAAATAAGATAGTGATAGTGACAATGATGTTGGTTGCATTACTTCAGCGTTGAGGACATGATGGTAGTCATTGCAGAAATTGATGATGGCACAATTGGTTCCACTGTTAAAGAAAGGATCACTGTTGTTTCTGATGATACAACTATCCACCTTGTGGGTGTTGATGGCATGACTTGGATACCTGATAGTGGTGCTACAATATATGCTACATCGCATAGAAGGCCCTTCACATATTATGTTGCTTGTGACTTTGGCATTGTGAAGATGGGAAACAATGATCATGCTCAAATTATTGAAAAATGAGATGTGCATTTGGAGATAGCTAATGGCACACTACTAATCCTCAAGTCTGTGAGACATGTTGAAGCATTGCAGCTCAACATAATTTCAGTGGAATTGCTTCATAATGAGAAGTATTCTATCATATTTGAAAATAGATAGTACAAGCTTACCACGAGCAGCATGGTATTTGAAAGAAGTAAAATGGTCATTCTCTTGTATCATATTCATGCTAAACTTATGAGGCAATGGGGTCCCAATTTTTCGATAGGATGATAACTTCGATTTGGAGAAGAACGACTTTGATGATGCAGGTTTCTAACCAGCCACGACCAGAACACCAAGCAATCGCGAAACCATACTCTAAGTCATTATCAACTGTGCCAAGAATGCGGTTGACCTGACCACGAAGGTCTATTCCTGCATGCAACCGAAAAACACGCAAGAACAAGATAACAAGCAATCTGAAATTGCAAATATTTATACTGAGTTCAAAGGGTGGGATTTCGTAGAGGTTCTTTATGGTTGGTCTAGTCGACACAAGCGAATAATAAGAGTTTTCACAATGGAAAAACTAATCAAACAAAATCCCCAAAAACTAGAATGGTGCGGCCTCCTTAAATAGGGGAGGGAAATCCGCGCAAAACTAAGGGGTAGTACTATTTATGGTACTATTCATGTGAACAGTACACCCGTAAACAGTACGGGCCTAGGAGGGGGGCACCTCCCCCTTGAGCCCAAGCATTACAAGGCCCAATTTGACCCAAACAGGTGATGCAACACCTTATTTTGATGAATACGGTTTGCATAAGAGGAATTTTAAGTTGAGACTAGATCCATTGGAAATAGGACGAGAAAATCTTTCCAACAAGTACTCGTGGAGCTCAAACGGATTACGTATGTGAAAGTTATGAATATTTGAAGTTGGGCCTGTTAGGTTGAATCCGAATTGATCTAGAGACCGAATTGGATTCCGAAACCTGTCCAACTTGAACTTTTGCTTCAATTGGTCTAAAAGTGATGTGGTACTACAAAAATATATATTTTCATCATTAGGTAGGATCATATTCTCATTTAAAATATGTTGAAGATGAAGGAACGAATTCGTTTTTAGTTCAATCTTGATATTGGGCGCTATGGTCGTATGTGTTTGTGGCGTGGTCACGTCATCCTCCCCTTCTTGACAGAAAACCGTCCTCGGTTTTAACATATGTGTAACCTCACGTATTGCATGGTCTTGATCATAAATCTTGGTACATGATAACAAACACAACGAACTCTCATTATGTAATATCATAAATTGTTTATCAAACAAAGTAAAACTTCTTTAAAACGAGCTCACCTGATAATTTAAGTGATGTGTAGGAGCTCCTGTAATTGGAACAACAAGCATAGCAAATATGGTTGTATCCATAGGGTACATGTTCTCATCATCCTCCCCTTCTTGAAAGCAAAGCCGTCCTCAGCTTTTGATAAGCTGAAAGTATGGTAACAAAGAAGTCAAGGTGTATGCATGGTATATGTATATATCATCTATTTTAATAATTCTTCGTTGTTGCACAATTAATATTACAAAATAGCAGCGATCATAAAAGCTCATCATATTATTAACCCAAGAGTATTTATATATGTTAATGAGCAAATCAAAATTTCTCATATAGCAATTATTGCAACTAGATTTGCAAATGTAAGTGAAGTATTTATGCAATTTAAATCTCTGAAGTTGTAAACTTGTAGTGGTGGCACATATGGGCAAAGCTACAACTTTGGAGTCAAACAAAGTTTATCCATATAATCAGATTTTAATTAAGCAATAGCAAATTCATCTAGTAAGAGTGAAAAGATTTGTAAGTTCTTCCATACATCAATTTCATTATTCAGATTATCAATGTTAGATGGTTCAACAAGAGAAGAACACATAGGTATTGAATGATCATTAAATTTTATTTTTCTTTCATAATGAACAAGATTGTGCATACAAGAGTTGTTGTTCAAAACAACAAGCTTTAATTCATCCATGTGATCACAAGTTATGTATATTCGATATACAAGAAATTGATTGTCTATTAGAAACTTTTTTCATAGCACATTCCAAACTAATGGCCTCATTAAGAATGATATAGCACAATGCATCAGTAGGGGATATTCTATCAAATACTTCCTTATGTGTAATTAATTCGACATGTGCAAAATTATGAGAATTTAGATCAACTCATGGTTCATTTAAGTCAACACAAGGAATATCAAAAGATTGCACTACAACAGGTATATACTCACAAGGTTGCTCTATGCCTTGTTGTAGCACCAAATCACTACCTTTGTCATTATCATTTTTCACTAAATTTTGCTCTAAAGTAGCATGAACAGTGGATAATTGTAGTCCCTCAGAAGTATACTCACCGTGAGTGATGATAGCACCATATTCTTTACCTTTTTGGCTCTCCTCAGATGATGTACATGCATCCATCTCCTCATCTTCATTTTCAACCAACGGAGTCAGTGGTTCAATCAGCTCACGTTCCTCTTCGGCATGGTTCTCAACTACCTGCAAGTTGTTAGTCACAGAAAGAGGCACCAACACGGATTTGTTCTGATGTTTCTTATCATCAAGCACTCTCAATTTCTCCTTAATCTGACTTTTAACCTTACAAGCAAGTATAAACAAATGAGGGAGAGAATCATATTCTTCATGAATAAGAAGGTAAATTTCTTTATTAAGCCTACGTAAGAATATATTCTCTGTAGCTTCAGCATGTTCCTCTAAGCCACAACGTAATAAACGAGTTTTTAATTCATGATAATATTCCCTTACAGTTCTACTTCGTTGTTTTAACTGTTGCAATCTAGCTAGCAAATAATCAGCATGATTTTTAGGAACGAATTCGTCTCTCATAAGTTCTTTTAATGCATTCCATGTTTGAGGCACTCTACCATGCCTACCAAAATACTTCCACCAAAGTCTTCATCATCAATAAAAACACTAGTGGCATCTCTAATTTTTGCCTATCAGACCAATCATAACATTCAAATTCTTTATCCAGTGCTATCTCCCAATCAATATAATCATCAGGATCAAATTTACCAGTAAAGGATGGCAAAGTGATTTTAGTTTTATTAGACGTACTATCGCGATCATATACCTCCCATGGTGAAGAAACTTGTCTCAAGTGTGCATCTTCCTCGCGAATTTTCTTGAGCTCTCGATCAATGGCTCGAAGAAGATGTGGATCTATCTCGTAATCATCCCGTGAACCTACTATGGTTAGTAGAAAATAAGAAAACAAATCACAAGAATATGTTCCTAGGAACAATTAGGATCTGGAGCTTAACAAGTTACATATCTCTCAAACCATTACCAAGCTCTTACAAGTTCTCACCAATGCAAACAAGTGGTGGAACCGGAGGCTGGTTCGTGATAATTTGACTCAAGTGATGTGTATAGAGATTGCAAGGGACGGTTTGACGTGATCTGCTCGGTTAGTATAAGGTATAGCTTGGAATGCTCAATATGTAGCAATGAAGAACAATCAGTTAATTTCAGAAATTGCACAGAATTGAATTATAGTTCGTATCTAGCTCTTAGCCTATGTTGCTGATCAACCAAGCATGGAAGAAGGCTAAAATAAGTGTATAGCAATGTATAGGAGTGGTAAATACAAGCTAATTCAATCAAATGCAATCTGAAATTGAAGAACACATGGATTGACCCAAAACAGAAAACTGAATATTTCTGTCCACTAGACAGCACGTTGGTATTTTGGCTGTAATTTCTTTTCTGTTGCCTTTTTTTGAATGATTCTTTTTTTCTCCGTTTCCTGACGACTTTTTCGACAACATTTGTTTTGGGGCCACGTTCTGGAAACCGACTGAAAATTCGCACAAAACTCACAAGTGCCGACTGTTGCAGATTCAATTCAAAATTTTGGGTCAAATGTCACCGCAGATATCTTTTAACTGGCTTGCGGGAATGAAGCAAAATTTTACAGGAATATGGATAATGAAGTTATGAATCCAATGGAGTTGTTATCACTCAAAAAGGATCACGGAATCAAAAGTTATGGCTTTTTTCGTGGCGGCTTCAAAGAAAGGAAAAATCAGCCGAATTGAAATTAGGTTTGGGGTGGGGGAATTTTTTGTTTCGATTTTTGTAGGAACAAAGATATGAATAGCAACTAGACAATGCTAAGACAGACATAAATTCAATTTAGCAAACCAAAACTAACAGATTGAAAAGCAGAATATGGTTGGACAGCGGAAGTTAACTCTTTTTGTAGGGCAATTTTTCTAGACTATGGGAAATAAAAATCAATCTACTAACTAGGGATACAAAAAATTCCTACCGATCAACTGAAACTTTGATACCACCTGATGAGGCAATGGGGTCCCGATCTTCCGATAGGATGATAACTTCGATTTGGAGGAGGACAACTTTGACGATGTAGGCTTCTAACTGGCCACGACCAGAACAGCAAACAGTAGCTAAACCATACTCCAGGTCGTTATCAACCGTGCTAGAACGTGGTTGACCTGACCACGAAGGTCTATTCCTACATGGAACCGAAGAACACGTAAGAACAAGATAACAAGCAATCTGAAATTGTAAATTTTTATATTGAGTTCAAAATGTGGAATTCCGTAGACGTTCTTTACGGTTGGTCTAGTCGAGACAAGTGAAGAACAAGAGTTTTCACAATGGAAAAACTAATCAAACGAAATCCCCAAAAACTAGAAGGGTGCGGCCTTCTTAAATAGGGGAGGGAAAGCCGTGCAAAACTAAGGAATAAAGGGGGTACTATTCACGATACTGTTCACATGAATAGTACACCCATGAACAGTATAGGCCTAGGAGGGGGGCACCTCCCCCTTGGGCCCAAGCATTACAAGGCTTAATTTGACCCAACAGGTGACACAACACCTTATTTTGATAATTATGGTTTGCACAGGAGGAATTTGAAATTGAAACTAGATCCATTGGAAAGAGGACGAGAACAACTTTCCAACAAGTACTCATGGAGCTCAAACGGACACCGTATGTGAAAGTTATGCACATTTGAAGTTGGGCCTGTCAGGCTGAATCCGAATTGATATAGAGGCCGAATTGGATTCCAAAACCTATCCAACTTGAACTCTTGCTTCAATTGGTCCAAAAGTGATGTGGTACTACAAAAATATATTTTTTCATCATTAGATAGCATCATATTCTCATTTAAAATATGTTAAAGCTGAAGGAACGAATTCACATTTAGTTCAATCTTGATATTGGGTGCTACTGTCGTATGTGTTTGTGGCGTGGTCACATCATAAACTCTCTAGTGTTTCTGTCAATACATAAGAGTAGAATGATCCTTGTGTTCTATGGCACAAGAGGCTTAGGCATATGGGTGAGAAGGTTATGGCTGTGAGAGTGAAGAAGAATCTCCTACCAGGGATTTCAAGTGTGCAATTGAAGAGTTATACAAATTGCCTAGTAGGGAAGCAATACTGGGTTGGTTTCAAAAGGCAACCTCCTCACAAGAAGCCATAGTTGCTAGATTTGGTGCATTCCGTTGTGTGCACGATGTCATAACATCAATTGGTGGTGCTAAGTACTTTGTCACTTTTATTAATGATTTTTCTAAAAAAGTTTGAACTTATCCCTTGAAGTCCAAAAATCAAATGCTAAGCACATTCAAGCACTTCCAAGCCTCAATTGAGAGAGAAACTAAGAAGAAGATAAAGTGCATTCGGACTGACAATGGAGGAGAATACATTGGGTCATTTGATGTATATTGCAAGGAACAAGGTATTAAGCATCAATTCACACATCCAAGACACCACAATTGAATGTCGTTGCTGAGAGGATAAACGTGATATTGGTGGAGAGGGTTCAATACTTGTTGTCACATGCAAGATTGCCAAAGTCTTATTGTGGTAAGGCTTTGATGACTGTACTTTATCTTGTTAATCTCTCACCATATTATCATTTGCATGGAGATGTTCCTAATAGGGTGTGGTACAATAAGGATGTCTCCTATGATCACCTAAAAGTGTTTAGGTGCAAGACATTTGTTCATATTCATCAAGATGAAAGGTCTAGACTTGATACAAAGACATGGCAATACATATTCCTTGGCTATGGTTTGGATGAGTTCGACTACAAGCTGTTTGATTCTATAGCAAAGAAAATTATCAAAAGCTGTGATGTTGTGTTTGTTGAAAATCAAACAATTGAGGATATTGTGAAGGCAAAGATGCAAGTTCCTCAACAGCAAGGCATGGTTTATTTAGACCCAGTTCCTGCATGTCCAGCTCCACAATAGGCTAAAGGCGATGTTGCAGAATATGTACAAGATGATGTGCATGTTACAGGTTGTAAGAATACTCCCTAGCAGCATGAGTTTGATGCTGAATTTGTTGATCATGTTCAACAATCACTAATACCAGAAGTTCCACTCAGACGATCCACTAGAGTTTGTAGACCTTCTATCAAGTATTCCTCATATGATTATGTGGTGTTATTGTCTAATGGTTTAGAATCAATTGAAGATAAGCACAAGAAGGAGTGGATGAAGGCTATGCAAGAGGAGATTGATTCTTTGCATAAGAATCATACATATGAGCTGGTGAAGTTGCCATAGGGCAAGAAAGCATTGAAAAACAAGTGGCTTTATAGAATCAAACAATAAGAGCACACAACACATCTAAGATACAAGGCAAGGCTAGTTGTGAAAGGGTTTGGCCAAAGCAAAGGAATTGACTTTGATTAGATATTTTCTCCAGTCGTAAAGATGACATCCATTTGGGTGGTTCTTGGCATTGCAGCTAGTCACAACTTGGGGGTTAAACAAATGGATGTGCAGACAATATTTCTTTATGGAGACTTGGAGGAAGAGATATACATGGAGCAGTCTGAAGGATTTGTCAAGAAGGGCAAAGAAGACTATGTGTGTAACCTGAAGAAAAGTCTTTATGGCCTGAAACAAGCACTAAGACAATGATACATGAACTTTGAAACTGTTGTGGGGGAGAAAGGCTACAAGAGGTGTAGCATAGACCATAGTGTGTTCTTTTAGAGATTCTCAGGTGATGATTTTATCATCTTGTTGCTCTATGTTGATGATATCTTGATTGTTGGCAAGAATGTCTCTAGGATTGTAAAGTTGAAGAAAGAGTTGAGTAAGTTCTTTGCTATGAAGGATTGGGGTCAGCAAAGCAAATTCTTGGTATAAGAATTGAGAAGGACAGAAACTCCAACAAGTTATACCTGTCACAAGAGAAGTACATTGAGAAGGTACTTAAGAAGTTCCGGTAGGACAATGCAAAAGATGTGAGTTGTCCACTTTCAGCTCATTTCAAGTTGAACACCAAGCAATGTCCTTCTACTCCTGAGATGAAGAACGAAATGCAGAATGTTCCATATGCCTCGGCAGTTGGAAGCTTGATGCATTCTATGGTATGTACAAGGTCAGACATTGCTTATGCAGCTAGTACAATGAATAGATTTATATCAAATCCTGGAAAGTCGCATTGGGAAGTTGTGAAGTAGATCACGAGATATCTCTGGGCAGCACAAAGATGAAGCTTTGCTTTGGAAAAAGAGAGCATGTGTTAGTTGCATACATGGGTGCCGATATGACTGGAGATGTTGATAGCAGAAAATCTACTTCAGGGTACCTGATTACATATTTAGGGGGAGCTATGTTATGGAGAAGTAAGTTGTAGAAATGTATGGCATTGTCTACAACTGAAGTTGCATTCATTGCAGCAACTGAGGTGAGCAAGGAGCTATTATGGTTGAAAAGGTTGGTTGGTGAGTTTGGTTTTGATCAAGACAAGTATGTGCTGTTTTGTGATAATTACCATCCATTTGAGTAAGAATTCAAGAGTCCACTCAAGGTCAAAGCATATTGATGCTCGTTACCATTAGATCCGAGATGTGTTAAATTCTAAGCAAATGCAACTTGAGAAATTTCACACCGATGACAATGGTTCTGATATGTTGATCAAAGTAGTGAAAAGAGAGAAGCTCAAGTCATGCCACAGCTTGCTAGTATGGTTGAAGCAAGGTGGTAAGAACCTTCATGATGTTGGGAGGGGTAGTTTGTTGGGTTGGACTCACTCTACATGGAGAAGAAGTAAAAAATCAGCCCATAAACTTAGAAGCTTGTGAACCGTTGATTGCTCTCTTGATCAACGGCTGAGATGCCTCCTCCTTGGTAAGGAGAAGAAAACACTAGCCCCTTCTTCAGCTGCTGGAAAGAGGAGAGTTGGTGATGTGAGAACAACACAAACCTACACAACAAAGAAAGAGAGGAGAGGGAAAAGAAGAAGAGATCTGTTCCAACTTGGGTGATCTTATACAGTCTTTATCAAGATGTCGATCGGAGCACCAATTGTTATTGGATCGAACTCAAACTTGGTTAGTGTGTTTTTGACTTAATGCTTTCGATTTGTACAATTGTATTGAATATTGGAATAGAGGAACATCAGATTTTAGAGCAATATTTTTTGTTCGGGTTGCAGCAGATTTAGCATTTTGCAGTTTTGGTAGATGATCTATTTAGGGGTACAAATGATGTCTGATTTGGCTAAAATTTTGATGGCTTGTTAGAGTCCACATTCCTACAAAATTCCACATGATTGGATTTGTAGTTTGCAAGATATGAACTGATAACTGAAGGGGACAAAAATTGTGTCTTCTCTGCTTGGCTGTTAGTGTACCTCCTATTAATTATGTGTGGTTGTTGATAATGATACCAAAATTATATCTTAATGATGCTGTTATTTCAGTGATGTACCTGTAGATGTTCTAAAGAAGACTATTTGTACCCGTTGTCGATTATAGTGGAGATTTGGGAGCGGGCTGTGCAAGCCCTATGGTTTTTACTCCTTACATCGAGGAGATTTTCTACATAAATCGCTATGTCACTTTATACATATTCTTCTTGTTAATTTCATTGTTTATCCGTTGGTTGAAGTTATCCTTATAGTTCACTTTAGTTTCTTTGGAATAGAAGACCCATACAGAACCGGCTCATAAAATTAGTGCGCGAAAAATACAGCATAACCATTGTGAATTTTAGGGTTTGTTCGGAATAGAGGAATTATGAAGGAATTGCTTTGTTTCCTACAAAAAATTTCTGCATTGCAAACCATCTCTTAACTTTTAAGACTATACAAATTCTCTCCTTTTTTGTAGAAATTTTTATTACAGTTAGCATGCTAGGTTATAAATTATTGAAATGTGCACGACTAATTTGTGGCAAATTGTTTTCAAGAAAGAGCATTGGACATGATTTCTAACACAAAACATTGGACAAGCACACATGAAGTGCTTTGGGTTCATAGGATGACTTCCATGTCAGGGAATAAAGGAGGCATCTTTTGGCTTTTGAATCACACGGATGACAGTCCTCTGACAGCACAAAGGGACCAACATACCACGAAAACCATGTTTTTTTGAAAAAATTGAATTATGGAAGATAAGGAGAAAACAGAAAGGATCATCAAAGCGAAGAGATGGGCTATCTCAAAAGCATATGTGCCCACCCACGCAAATATGAGGAAGGCAAGATTCTTCGGCTCAACTAGAAAGCTGATATCTACGAGAAAGCTGATATCTACACAAGAGCTAAGCCCCTTTTGATCACTCACATTTTGAACAACATTGTACATCCTTTTTAGAATTTTCACATAGACAACTGGAGGCAGCTTTGTGCAGAAAATCAAACTAAATAGTTTCAACCCCTAAACTTCAATATGGTTCTGATCAATTAAACAACACACTACTATAGAAAAGGCCATCATAGACGGTTCAAAAACGTCATCACAGACGGTTTTGTGAACCGTCTGAATTTATGGGTCAGTGATAATCGAAGGTTATCACAGACGGTTGTCAAGTGCGATGAGCATCGGCGGCGTTGTCCGAGTCGAGTGCGTGAGACCGACCGCTCGGAGGTTGCTCAAGATCTTGTGAAACGCAAAAAACACTCATCAAGGGACTCGCCAGCGAGCATTTCAAACTTGTTGTAATCTCGCTTGAACTGGTCCTGTCGCACGGTTTTTATTTGGGTGGTGCCCTCATGGTAAGCATTGAGAGTCGCCCAAATATCGAACGCGGACGGAAGATGAGATATGTGGTCAAACTCACTACGACTCAGGCCCTGGGTTATGATGTTCCTTGCCTTAGCGTTTGCCTCAACGTCGACCATGTTTCCGCATTGACGTCCTCATCGGCAGAACAACAACCGAACCTTGACCTTTCGCCGGATGGCGTAGCCACGAGCTCGGATGTAGGTCTCCATCCGACTCTTCCAGAAGGGATAGTCCATCCCATCGAAGATCGGGGGCTTGGTCGAGTATTTGTCTGTCGCCATGGCTCACAGACCGGTTAAGATCTACAGAAAAGAGCTAACCGGCTCTGATACCAATTGTAGGATCGAAAATGGCAACAGAGGGGGGTGAATGGTGCCTTTTTAAAATTTGCCTCCAAAGTAATCTTACAATTTTCTCCTCCGATAGCTATAGCAGCAATGAAGTCAGAAAATAGTTGCTCACAGGAAGAAGAACAAATGAGAGCTCACTGAAAAGCCAAGATCTACAACACCTTTACTGAAGAAAAGCACTTAGCCGAAAACATACTATTCAAATGGTTTGCACTGAGTAGATAGCAAAGAAGTTACTCCCAATTGGTAGATAGCACTGAGTAGTAACAGCCAAGAAAAAAAATAGACAGCAAAGATTGACTGCACACAGATTTTACGGCTGGCCGAAAGCAATGAAAAACTGAAGGCAGCTGAAAAATGATTCTACTGGAAGAATTCCGTGAACTGCACCAAATTGTAACTGGTCACCACACAGCAGAAATCGGCAGCAAGTGGCAAAATAAAGATGCAGTCCAGAAGGTGCAGGATGCTGCTAACCTTGCAACTGAAATCTGAAGTGCAGAAAATAGAAGCAGCTGAAAGCCGAATGGTTGACTGCAATTCAGAACCGAACAGAGAGAAACTGAAAATTCAGTTCGGCAGAAAATAGCAGCAGCCAAAGAGTGAAACGGACTAAAACCTGGAGGTTTTGCCAGCTGCCGAAAGAACCTGTTGGCTGCAGCAAGATACACAAAAACTGAGCAGTGCCGACTGATACTTGCCATTATGAAAACAGGAACTAAGAAATGGAAACCAGAGCCAGCAGTCAGCAGTTCGGCAAAGGAAATGATGGTCTTCAGTTAGCTGCCGAAAACTGCACAGGTTTTCTGAAAAATCGGCCGAGTACTGCACAAGCCACAGAACTTTGAAATTTACTAGGTATTGCTAATCTTCATTGGACAAAAACACTAGGAATAGAAACTAAATATCAAGAAGACATTTCCTATCAAGAGAAATCAGTAAAGGAACAGGAAATTCAGATTTCTCATAAAAACTGAAAACTACAGGGAGAACACTAAATTTCAAATTACTTCCAAACTCTTTATCCTTTGGCAATGAAACTTTGAGGGTATGATAGCAATAATCTCAGGACTCTACAACCCAAATTTCATGTCAATTCGCAAAGGGAATCAAAAACTAGCTCAAACCCTAGAAATCTCAAAATAAGAACAGAGAGGGCTCAAAATGACAAAACTGAAATCAAACAAGGTTTGCTCTTTGGAAATTCAATCAAATGATCTTGTAGCATCATCCCAACATAGAACAACCCATTTTGGGGCTTCCCAACCAGAAACAACAAGAAAACACAAAATCAAGAAATTAAGCACAGAGGCATCGAAACAGACAGAGCAAGAACAGAGAACTGAATTTCAGATTCTCATTTCTATGAGCAAGAAGATCACAAAGAAGTTCCCATACGCCTGTATATTTGAACAAGAAAAGAAATTACATGAAGGATCAAACTGTTAGAACTTTATGATCTAGGCCAAACGGCCGAACAGGGAGACGTGGGGTGATGCCCACGTCCTCCCGTTTTTCACTCCAACCAACGCGCCCTGATCGGGGGTGCCTAACCACTTTTGGTTACGGTCCCCCGTTGCACAGCGCAATATTAAGAGGAGGTTCCGGCCTCTCCCGGGTGTGGACTTTTCCCGTTCCCGTAAGAGTCACACCTCGCACAAACCCTAAAGAACCGATCTACTAAGTCTTTGTTAGCACGGAAGGCCGCCATCGCAGGACGCCGGCGGCGAACCTCGAACCATGAGCCCTCCGGACGACCTTCACCAACTCTTCCTCACGCCTGCATCACGCAGGCACGGGTCTTCGCTCAATGGCGTTCATCGGCGACCGTAAGTTCTGATCTAATGTATCTCTATGTGTTCTAGATGCAGACTAGCAGTACATGTTTCCAACATTTGGTATCAGAGCCTCTGCTAGCTCTCCTAGAACCCTAATCACAGTTGTGCCATGTCGTTCTATTTCTTGGGCTCGGTCAGCATGTTAGAAGGAGGGGAATCGGCAAACTCTAAAATTTTTCCCCAAAATCTTGATGATTCCCGAACCCTAGAAACCCCAAATCATGATGAACACTGAAGTTTTTTTTCCCCAAATCAACCATTTTATTTTCGGATCGGGGAGATGCTTACAATTTTTTTCGGAGCCATCCCGAGTCGCTCCACGGTTGCGCCATCGACGGGATGGCGCCTCGCCGCCGCCCGCCTAAGAGCCGCCGCCGCTGCGGCGAAGCGCCGCCACTGCCGCCAGCGCACGCCGCCGCCGCCGCAGGTGCGCTTGCTGTGTTCGCCGCCGCTTTGCGGCGCCGCCGCCGCCGCTTTCGGGTCTTGTGCCGAGGCCGCCGCCGCCGCCATCGCATGCGCTTGCCGCCGGGGACGTTAGCGTCGCCTGCGCGCCCGCTGACTCCCCCGCCGCCGCCGCCGCCGCCGCTACCGCCGCACCGCCGCGCCACCTCGCCCGCCGAGAGCCGCAGCATGCTCTGCCGCCGCCGTCGCCCCTACGCGCAACTCTCACCTACTACTGGTGTAATTGGTCCTGTTGGTTCAACTGGAGGAGTTGGGACAAGGGTGGCCTCATCACTACCCTAACCAATGTTGTACTTTACATAATCATCGTTAGCTCATCGTGTGTGTGTACAGCTGACAACGCTCATCTACTACTGACGCATCAAAATGTCTGAGATGGAGAGTTCAAAATGGGCATGCTTCCAACTTAAACCTAGTGCAAAGTTAGGCTATGGTCATACAAAGTAAAAATATTGTATAAATCTGATGTAAAATAAAACAAGAGATATAATACCTAGTTCAAAGTGTAATTTACTGGTTTTATAACGGTGACTGTTTCTTTTCATATTGAAAGCCACAATTCGATCGATTCCATCAGAACAGTTGGGCGATGGATCGCCAATTTGTCTTTTGTATATATAGAGTTAATGTTCCATTTATATGTCCATCAATTGATTTACTCATTTTGTAGCTGTCAAAATCAACTCTTTAGTTGGAACAGTTATCATGTCAAGAAAGCTACACCTGTACCGGTAGGCTGGTAGCACGTAACAGACGAGACTAGCTAGTTTTTCTTTTCATTTTCTTTGCTTTTATTGGCTGCAGCTGCGCCCGCCCGGTTGGCTGGTCGGAGAGAATTCGGCTAGCTATTTATGCACCAGATGACTTTCATGGTGCTGAAAAATTTTGGACAAACTTTACCAACCATTGCATATGATATGCTGAGAACAATGTGGCACATCGTCTGTTTAATTTAATTGACGGCAGATTCTCATCGATCGCAGGATACAAGGGTTGGTATAGCATGACACAAGAATTATTATATGGATTTTAATAGTTTTTCGAGATCTGAGTTCATAGCGTATGGATTGTTGACCACGAGTAATAAGATGGCTATACTAGTTAATTGTACTTGTTATAGTTGCACAAAATGATAAAAGTTGATATAATAATCCTTAACTGGTCACTGCCGGCCCATCACTTCCGAATTAAAAAGATAGAAACATCATGATAGACATCGACCATCAAATCAAGTAAATAAATAAGCTGCATTAAAGCAAAGTCCTTAGAAAAATTTCTTTATACCTGCATTGATTTCTATCGGAAAAGGTACAATGAAAATAACGCGATTTCTCGAAATTTTAGATATGTCATTAACGTATTTTTGTCATGATTTTTGAGTATAGTTTGAATCCTAAAATAATCGTCAATTACTCTCACAGTGACGCATCAGATTTTCACTTGCCGCGTGGTAGAGGCAACAAGTAATTGGGCATGTTTAATATAGCTACAGTTTATGATTTTTTAAGTGAAATTTTTTAATTTTAGCTGTTTGCGATATAGATTACGGAGAGAGATACTTATTTGTGATTTTGGTTGATACAGATGTTAAGCTTTTAACGTATACTATAATTAATTTGTAGATCTCATCTTGATAAAATACTCTATTTAAAAATTAGATACTATAACAAAAATCAAAAACTATTTTTAAAAGTCGTTCAGAACAGGCCCATTAACGTCCACCACAGGTCACTACCAGTCTACTACTCGCTTCTCGCTCCGTTCATTTTTATGTAATGTTTTTTTATAGTTTTCAAAATATGATTTTAACTGTTAACTTCAGTTTATAATATACTAATAAAATTATAATATTATAAAAAATATTTTTATCGATAAATTAATGATATTTTTTATGTAGCCAATTCAAATAGTGTGGAGTATATTAATAGTTAAATTTTAAAATTTTGATGGTATACTAGCCTCCATATACCGGGATTCCTCGCCCGCGCCACGTCCCCACACACACACACACAGGTGGGGGGAATCTTCGATCACGGGAGGTGGTTTCCTCCGGTTTTCAAATTACGATAGGTCCTTATTTCTATAAATGTGTTCTTAGTAGTTTTTAGCCCCGCACTTTACGGGATGGCCCCGCGGTTTCTTTATTTACGTACATGTCCTTATTTATTTACGTCTGCACCCTTACAGGTCCCTATTTTTTACGAAAAAACCTTTTTGTTCCTCCTAAATTACGCATCCGTCCTCGATTTTTTAAAAAAACACCGTCTCACGAATTTTCGGCTCTTTCATTTCGGTCCACACGGTAGCTAGCGCGGCGTGACGCCGCGCTTTTTTTCTAGTGGATTCTAAACTTAAAAAGAACGGAGAGAGAGAGAGTACACCTCACTCTATCCCGTTCCATGGGACGTAGTGCCAAAACGCAGTGGAGAACGCCGAAATCCACGTCCGGCCCACCCCATCCCACCCAACCGACCGACTGCCCACACTTTCCACTCGCCGGCCCACCGCGCGACCACAGCACAGGTGCAACGCACCACACTACCCACGCGGTCACACGCTCACGAGCCACGCCCCCTCCCTCTATATATCACACCACACCGTCCTCCTCCGCAAGCCACCACCGGAACCTCGCGAGCTCAGTTCGTGTCGCTTGATCCGTTTCGTCCATGGATTGTAGAGCTTTCTTTGTCGCCGTGGCGGTCGTGGCTGCGGCGGCGGTGGCGGGGGTCGCGGGCGACTTCGCGGCGGACAGGGCGGAGTGCGCGGACAAGCTGGTGGAGCTGGCGACGTGCCTGCCGTACGTGCAGGACCAGGCGGCGGCGGCGGCGCCGACGCCGGACTGCTGCACGGGGCTGAAGACGGTGCTGCAGGCGAGCCGCAGGTGCCTGTGCGTGCTCGTCAAGGACCGCGACGAGCCCAGCCTCGGGCTCAAGATCAACGTCACCAAGGCGCTCGGCCTCCCCGCCTTCTGCAACGCGCCCGCCAACATCTCCGACTGCCCAAGTACACACACACACTCTCTCCCTGCACGTTCGGTACTACACTAATCTAACATTAATGCATCAGATATACAAATTAATCTACTATATATTATTCGAAATCCTAGCTCGGCCTATTTAGACCTGTTGGAACGGAAAAATTGCGTAGAACATTTACAGAAATTTCATATGGCAATTCAATTCCCACATCAAACAAAAAAAACACGCGTTCTAAACGGTGCCTTAGTTAGAATTTGTGTGAAATTTGTCTGGTAGGAGAGTAGAGCGGTCCAGTCAAGTTACATTTGTGCCTTTCAAACGTCACAACGAAATTGAAAAACAGCAGCACCGTAAGGAATGCCGTGCACAGGCATGCTTTCTATAGTTTCTAGGCCCTTGTGTCTGGGACATGCTGGTAGCGACACGTCACAAACATTTCACGCTCGAGAAGAGAAGAAGAAAAAGAAGAAGTATCTCGCCGACATCGATTTGGAGGTTTAAGCTAGGCTCAGGAGCGTCCAAATTAGCGGCCTTACCGACTGCACGGCGGCCGGTCCGTGACGCCACCAACCATTAACGCGGGATCATTAGCCTACTGGAAGATTCTGACAGAGAACATGCTGGACTTTTGCTTGACTGAAGGATATGGAGCAAGAAAACCGAATGTGTCGTGAAGTTGGCAACGCACGCATTAAGTAGCTTCCGTTACTCTTGTAGTTACTCTTGTAGTCAGGGGCGAAGACAGCGTATGAGTATTGGGGTCCAGTGATCTCAATGAAATTTAGCAAATCCTATAGAAAATTACTATTTATTATTGTTTATCGGTAGAGAGGACACCATCGTGCAATAGAGGTGACCCCAATGCTCCTGTCGTCTGGCTTCGCCCCTGCTTGTAGTAGTGTGGACTGTCGGAAGAAACGAACATAGGGATGGCGGTTGAGTTGTGGCTATACATTTCAGTGTTAGTAGGTTTAAGTAGAAATTTTATGAGATTGTAGATTTATTTCTAGCAATTGTCTATCTAGATGTGTGCTAAAGGGGCGAGCGGTGTGTGGTGTAAGTACATAGTGGTGCGTGTATGTCTTGTGATTAAAAAACAAAGAAATAGTAGCGAATCGGTGTGGCCAAAGCTTATGCCTGCGGACGCGGATCCTCCGCAGTTGTTTGATAGTGATTGACCATTCGATATTGGAATTAGTGGATAGGATCAAACATGCCTGCCTTGAGCACAGAAGCCTATTGCAAGTTTTTCTTTAAAATGAATTAGAGTGCTAGTTAAAAAGTTAATGTAAAAACAATGAATCCGTACACGTAAAAGTTTTAATGACTACCTATGAGGTCTTCACATCTCTTCTTCGATTGCCGGAGTAGTAACGAGTGTTTTTGATGCTTTGTGGATGGCAACCTGCAGGGCTACTGAATCTGCCGCCCAACTCCAAGGATGCGCAGATATTCGAGCAGTATGGCAAGCAGCAGGGAGCCCAGGGCAGCCCCAGTGGCACTGGTGAGTTCTCCTCGCTTTCTTTTTTGTTCTTGTTTAATCCATTATTTAATTAAGTTTTATCTATAATAATTTCACAGATGTACAGAAGTGGATCCAACCAACAAAATCACTCTCTTAACTGCACTCGAATCAAATTAGGCCTTCTCCCGTAGAAAAATCAATTTGGACATGTTCTATTCTTTTGGGTTGTGACTTATGATTTTTGGTCCTAGTACGAGTGCGAATGAACCGAAAACTCTGATAAGTTGTTTCGAAACAGCGACGAATAAGATATTTCATTTGTTAATTCGAGGGAAGTCATTGGCCATAAACTGAAATAAATTGAAAATGACAGATCCATTGAAAAGCACGCTGCAGAAGCGTGCATCCAACCACTCAGTTGAGATTTTTAACTCCCAAGTGGTTGATGCAAACCGATCGAATTTAAATCAGAGCAAAGGCATGCAGTTGCATGCAGATTCCAAAGGCTTTTCGGATTAAGAATTGCCAAACACAATTAATTTGATGAAAGCCAAAAGGAACTGCTGCACTAACGCTGGAGAGCAGTGGCTCACCCGCCGGCGTTTAAGCCTGAGGTGACGTGACAAATCAATGTGCTACAATACAGCTGGCCCAACCGTGTGGCTTCCACGGAACAGAGGAAGCCAACCAGGATACAATGGTGAATTGAAGTAGAAGTACCATATCTCCTTAGCTAGCATGGTTGCAACAAAGAAGCTTTTAGGAATAAAATCACCATATATCCTTAGCTAGCATGGTTGCAACAAAGAAGTCTTTTAGGAATAAAATCTTCTTAGTGTCAAAGAAACAAGTGTTGTAATAAAATCTGCAAAGCTAAAATCCTAAAACCTACCCCTGCCATATGTTATCTGAACCGAAAACCTAAAATAGCTAGCATACTTAAAAAAAAGGGATATCAGTGTCACAGAAATGAACAGAAATTACTCTGTTGATCGGTACAAACAATTACTGGCCAAAATCACTCTGTTCATTAGTACAAACAATTGGTAGCCGAAAAATGACTACGAAACCGACTAGTAACAAGTAATAATTTTTTTTACCACATGTAGCACTAAGTAAATATGATTTTTTTCCCAGATTTTTTGCGAGAATTTAACTGTTTAATTTGTGAACTTCTTGAGAGAATCAAACTATTTAATTTGTGAAATTCCTGCCAAACTCCAGAGAAAAAAATTATGCGATTTAGACAGGCCGTAAGAAAATATAGTCTCTTAAGATTACGGGAGTGGTCCTTTTGTGATTAGAGTGGAAGCGCCTCCCTTGCGATGGTTGTATGGCGTTCTGCTTCAGTTCTCGTTGGACTTTGGAGCTAATTTGGTTAATGTGGTCTCCAGGCGGCTCGAGTGCGGCGGACACGGGCGCACATAAGAACGCGGCTGGGCCCGCGAGAATGAGGTGGTTGGGAGTGGACGGAGTTGGTGGCGGCGCACGCGCGGCGGTGCTCGTCTTCTCCGCGGCCGTCCCACTCGCCGTGCATTTCCAACTTGCTCTGGGCTAAATAGAACGGAAAGGAAGGGACGGAAACGGGAGACGGTGACGTGATTTGTAGTGCGTACATCGACTGGGAGTGCTGCTGCCGACGTGGCGCCTCACCGTGGTCTCGCCTCAGTGTGAATGGTGATCTTGATTTGCTGGTCGATGGGTGCGTGCGTGGTGCTGTCTTGAAGTTTCCACGTGGAAGAAAAGGGAAATGGAATGAAAAGAGTTGGCTAATACATGTTTTGATTTCGTCTCATAGCAGGCTATGTTGTCGCTTAATCCACGTGAGCGCTTAAAGGAATCTCAAACCAAGATGCAACCAGTTTTTCTACTTTCTATCGCAAGCTTCACATAGCCCCAAACATTAGACACAACTTCTCTAACCCCTCTTCCTCTAGACATTGGCTAACACATACACTCCCTTCAATCGCAAATATATGTTATTTTGAATATAAATGTAGTTAAACTTTTAAAATTTTAACTATACATATCTTTTAAATAGAGAAAAACTACCGAATGGTATACCGTTCTCACGGTATACTATCCCCCTCTCTCATGCCACCGCTCCTCTTTCTCATATCGCCGCTCCCTCCCTCTCATGGTATACCGTTCTCACGGAATACGGATTGTATCGTATCGAAATTTCTTTGGATAATCCTCGGATCGGAAATAAATATGGATTTTTTTTGTCAAAAACGAATACAAATACAGTATGCCTGATATCCGGTGAATACGAATATGGATTATCAGGATAATACGGAATCGGATATCCGGGATTTTAGCCCAACATTACCCAGCCCAAGCCAACCTCTCTCATCTCCCCTGCCACCTGCCCACTAGCCCAACCAAGCCATAAGTCTCCATTACCATTAGGCATTATGTTCCCTAGTCATATTAAATTACAAACACTACTAGTAAATATTTATGTTTATTAAAAATAAATTTAGTATTATCGGTAGATTAAAATTTGTACTGATTAAATTGGTATACTGCCATTTAAATCATTCTGATGTAAATTTAAATTCTTAATTAATTTATTAGTCACATGTAAATGGTAGAAATCCATTAAGAATTATTTAGGACTTTAGAAAAAATTAACTGTCATTTGAAGATTTAAAATCTGTACAATGGTATGAATATTGTGAATAAAAATACTTATGTTTGTTTAGATTTCATTAATATTTTGACAAGATAAATTATTTATGTGTTTTCATTAATTTTAGATGTATAGTTTAAGGGGTTTTTATATTCCGATAAATATTCGTGACTGTATTCGTTTCGATTCGTATTCGTTCTGTATCTGTATTCGATATTATTCGTATTTGAGATATCCGTATTCATATTCGTATCTGATAAAAAAATATGAAAATAAATATAGTAGAAGCATTATCCGTCCGCAATCAACCTGTTTGTATCCCTATTCCGAAGGAGGAAGCGTCCCTTTTCCGGCTCCTCGCAAAATCCATTGCCTTCTAGAAGGTTCCGGATCTCGGATGGCGTCGGCGAAGTCGTCGCGGTCGCAGCCGGCCGGCCACTCCGGCGTGTTCCCGGTTGGCGGGACCGCAGGGGGAGGCGGCGGAGCCGGGGGAGGGGGAGCGGGCAGCGACGGCGGGGTGCAGCTCGCCGACAAGCTCAAGGTCTTCAAGACCGACAACTTCGACCCCGACGCCTACGTGCAGTCCAAGTGCCAAACCATGAACGAGAAGGTGAGCCCTCCGATCCGGCCGGGGTTGACCCGCGCTCGATCCGTCCCCGCTCGCGTTGCCAAGTCTGGATTGCGGAGGGTGGGGATTCGGGTAGTGGAATGGCCGCGTGTTGTTCTTGCAGGAGAAGTCTGTGATCCTCGTTCGTTTGGGGGGACGAGAAATGCGATTTAGGGGCGTGATTGGTGTTGGCATTATGATGTGATCCTGTGTTTTTTTAGCCTGTATGGGTGTTCAAGACTTGAGGGGTAGCAGGTAACATTAGAGACAAAATGGCATTGGATTTCATTTAGAGAACTTTTAGACTCTCAATCTTCTGTGGTGGTGGTAGTTCCATGCTCTTGCTCCAGAAAATAGCACACTATGAGTTTGGTATGGCTATGTTAGAACAGTGCGAGTCCAAACATTGTTCGAGAAATAATCCCTTGCATGCTATACTAATTCATTTAGGATTTGGAGATACATATCTATTTTTGAGTGAAGTGTTAAAAGAGGCAGCAATTCTAGACTATTTGTTCCTCTGTAAAGATGTTACTAGGGGGTTTGCTTCTATGGCAACTGAGATGAATCTTGCACCAGTCTAACAAGATCTACAACCACTTTACCTGATAGATAAAATAATGTAGTTGGCATTGACCTTTCTACTTGATTTGCAATGGTACCATTACATGCTTTGGGGCATTTGTACTTTGTACAGATCCAGTCTGTGTATTCTCTATGTTTGACATTGTTGAAATATTATATTCTTACCAAGCTTAAATTCTACTAGAACTATCAATACCATGTTAGGGTGCACAACAAGCACAGCAAACTAGCTGACAAAATTAACTTCATTACAGGAAATAAGACATTTGGGTTCTTATCTGGGCAGAAGTGTTTATGCAAATTATGCTCTATTTATCAGGTCTGGCGGCATCCTTAATGGTGCAATTTCGTTCAATGCTTTCACCTTTGTGCTAGATATCAACCCTCCCCCTTTAATCATGGTGACACTGTTGGTGATATGCCCTAGAGGCAACATGGAGATGTTGAATATATCACATATTATGTTTATGATACATTTCTTTATTCCTTGAAATAGACATTATCATTATTGATCAATGAGTATGTGACTTATTCATGAGACTCTTAATACCAAAATGTTGCTATTTCTAAATGAACCCTGATTATATTTCATATGAGGAACAAATATGATTCAAAGATCAGCATATGTATTGATTGATGATCATGTCTCATGGATCATGGTATGGAGATACCAA
Organism: Bonia amplexicaulis; assembly: GCA_036346245.1. Classification (NCBI taxonomy): domain Eukaryota; kingdom Viridiplantae; phylum Streptophyta; class Magnoliopsida; order Poales; family Poaceae; genus Bonia; species Bonia amplexicaulis. The sequence goes on along the minus strand of CM070754.1, from coordinate 15,891,054 downwards.
ATCAATAATATAGACATGTGTTAGTGAACATATGTTGGATAGACCCGCCATGAGACACTGCAGAGATTCCATGTGTCATCAGTTGGTCTCAAGTAGTGTTTATGTGGAATCCTTAGACTTGAGATCATCATGGTTTCCAACATGCGTAGTAGCTTATTTTGGGACTACTAAACACTACTCCGTAACTGGGTAGTCATAAAAGTAGTCTTTGGGTTTGCCATGAAACATGTAGTGGGATGTGAATGATCAAGATAGAATTTGTCCCTCCTTATGGGAGAGATATCTCTGGGCCCCTCGATGTAATGGATTATGAAAGTGCATGGCCATGCCGAGGTGATTGAGGAGTCAATCACGAGTTTATAATCCATCACGGAATCGAGAGAGTGATTGAGCTATTAAGAGGATGACACAGGTCTCGCCTTGAGCTTAATCTATATCGTGAGGCAAAGAGATTAGTACATGAGAACATTACAGGTTCAGTCGATATGATCTTTACGTATACTTTGGGGTTAATATGTCTTACTAGAGGCCGCTATTAATGTGGTGACCGGAAGGTGTTTCGGTCGCAACCAAGTATACGTGAACCTCTGTGGTCGCACACTTAACGGGTTGGAACACTAATTCGAATGTGATTCGGATGTGGGCTCAATTCGGATAGAGATCCGGATAGACTCCTATTGGGCCTTGGTCCACAAGGCCCAAGTGAGGAGGTCTATATATATGGAGGCGAGGGGATGAAGGGGCTGTCTCTGATAATCCCGAGCTAAACCCTAGCCGCCACCTCCTGAGCCAAACCCTAGCCGCTCGCGAGTGCTGGTACACTTGCGATCGGCGTTCTAGCCCCGGACGTGTGGATACCGGTGGAGGCGCTGCTCGTTGCGACGTTGATCGGCATCAACAACCTACAGATTGGATCTGTTCGTGGTGTGGTTGATCGCGTGGAGGAGACGATCGGTTCGGGACGATCGGCTACTTCCACTACTACCTCGACGCGTGGTTGGATCGGCTTCTCCAACTCTTCTTCACGCACTGGCTCTAGTGGTAACGATCCATGATCCCTCCTTAAGCACGATGTCCTTGTGTGCGCGGTAAAAAATTTTTGTTTTCCTCGTCTAGTGCCTTCGTGCCATCCTTTAGACACATCTCAAGAGGCGCATCTTTTAATTATGCTGGCAATGTTTATTCCCCGAGCTGTTAAGTGCTGCATAATGCCTAGAGCAACAACCGAATGAGACTTTTTGGCACTTCAATAATCAATACTACGCCACTTCTTTGTTTATAAATTGAACCCCTTACACTAATAAAAATTGCTTATGCAGAAGCATTTGCGTATTTTTATTATTACTGTGGTAATGTTCTTTTTGCTGAGAAATTTCATCTAAACTTTTTTGGGATGCCTATGGTGCAAACAAAAGATTCTCAACTTCTCTCTTCTTCCGCATTTCGCACTAATCCCCGCTTCCTACTTGTTAGATGAGTAGTGGATAGTGAGAAAAAGTGTTTGTAAAGTGCGTAAAATACGAACACGCTCACGCAACATAGTCACTCCTAAACCTTTTTATGTCTGTGTATTTTTGTGCCTGAAACTGTGGAGTACTAGCTATCATGTATTTGGTTTGTTTCTGTCCTCATCAGAAAAGTCAATGCTTTGACAATCAAGAACTGCAGAAAATGTTTCTTTTTTCAGTAGTAGCATTTCTGTTGCTATGAGAATCACAGGAATTTAATTGTTGCTCTTTATGGTGAATTTGTGATGTGCAACGAATCTAGTTTGTGGCGTTTGAAATCTGTATAGTAACAGCTATAGTGGTCGAATTTAATGTCTCTGAAATAGCCATTGAATTTGCGGCACGGTACTAACGCCGTTGTAAATGCGATAGTTCCGCTACATCGGTAGTTCCGTTTTCTGATGCGGTACTACCGTTTGTCTTGAGGACAAAAAAATGGCCCTATCTGGAAATAACGTACCGCCCATTCATTCGGTACTCTCGGTTATGCGGTAGTACCGTTAGAGATATGTGGTCATACAGCGATGCGGTAGTACCACCATTTTAACTTCGGTACTACCGTTCTCTAGGGGAACAACCACACCCCATATGTGCCTTTCTGGAAAAAAACATACCGTCAACTAGGTTCCGGTTTGACCGGAGTGCGAAAGTACCGCACCTCCTTCCGGTCATACCATAGTGCGGTAATACCACCATATAAACTCCGGTACTACCGATTTTATGAGAATGCATGATCAGTCCTGAAATGTTACAATCTTTGAAACAATTGTCATTTTCCTTTAATTTATGGAACGACAATGAAACCGTATCACTGATACAAAGGTCTCGTACATTTCGGCTTAAGTTTCTAGTTTTATCTTATTTTTTACTATTTCTAAATTTCGTCTTTTTTGACTTTTTAGCTTTTTTGCCGATTCTTTTTTCCGTATTCGTTTACGTTACCATGATAGGTTAACATGTTTTTTTTTGTTTTTTTAAATTTAGTTATGTCAAATAACACATCATCAGCTACAGTATAATTTTAGCCAACTATAGTATAATTTTAGTCATAAATCAGTTTATTTTAGTCGAACCGAGAGGCACCAAAAGCTCGGCGAGAGTACCGTTTAATTGTCGCACTGTGTTCCGACCTCTTAATTCTGATCGTTACTTGGATTTTTGGGTTTTGGTGTGCTTTCGCTGAACCAGGAGCACCACAGGTTCGTGTGGTTCCGGATTGACAAGCAGAAGCAGATCGCGTCAGACAGCGCAGCGGATGGTAATCTCCTGACCGCCCCATCACGCTCATCGCTCACGGCGGTCACCATCGAGCAAACTGTCTGTCTCTCTCTCTTAGCGATTCAGCTTGCACCAGCCAACTAATCCCCGCGACTGAGATTTAAGAAGCACGCAGCGGTAGCTAGGAAATCTTGATGACCGAGATTAATGGAGCATGCGACCTGTCGATGGCCGGATGCGTGAGTGAAAGGCCCTGTTTAAGAATATTCGCATTAAAAAAAGTGCTTCGTGCACAGCTTACACATCTATGATATGTTCCCAGAGAAAAGTACCTGTACTGTACAAGTATCAATGCAATGACTCAATTATCCATTGGTTTGTTTTAGGCCTGCTATTTAAAATACGTTAGTTTTTTAACTAAATTTTTTTTCTTTGTATTATCTATGAAGATATAACAGTATTTTTAAATTTTTATTATTTTTTAATAAATACATCAGAAAAAATTAACAACTGTTATAATATTATTTTAGCGAAAAAATATGATGCTTTTAGAACACGGCCTTACGCATGGCTTGGCTCCAATTGTTACACCCGTCACTGTTCTACGTTACGCGTGTGAGCTTTGTTTGTATGGCTGTGACCGTGTGTCAAATTGGCATGAATGTGAATCTGTGGTAGGTCGTCGGCAATCGATAAAATTGACCTGATTTAAAGGTTTTTAGTGGACGGAAGTTGTTGGGCTGCTTTTAAATTCTTTCTAGTTTTCCGGTATGTGCAGATAGTCGCAAGAAGGGATTGATTATTCTTTGCAAGTACAGCAGAGCTCAAAAATATTAGTAACAGCTGACGTCTTAGGTGGTGATCGGTTCGGCTAAAAGCTGAAAACTTATACGAAAACATCAGAGCGGTGAAAAAACATCAGAATCGAGAGAGGTTTATTTGACATAATTAAATTTAAAAAAATTAAAAAATATGTTAGCCCATCACAGACAACGCAAACGAATACGAGAAAAAAAGAACCGACAAAAATGCTCAAAAAAAAGTCAAAAATTCAGAAAAAGACGAAATTATGAATAGTGCAAAAGTAAGCTTAAGCCAATAAACTTAAGCTATATTGAGCAGGGCCTTAAGCCGTTCTTTCAAAAAAAAGCTGACTTCTTAAGTACTAGCTTGACAACCAAATACCACGGAAGAGCGAATTTATTGCAACCTCTACGGTCCACAAAATTAGGACGGCGTATAAGTATCTAAGACCCGTTTAGAACGTGATAGTCTTTTTCGAATTCGGTCAGAGATTGAATTATTTCTTTTGAAAATCCTCTGAAATTCATGTAAAATCTCGGTGTTTCAAACCGCCCCTAAGTTATGCCCGTGCATAGGCAAGAACGCAGCAGACCACATCTTAGGCATATGCAACGTAGGTGGCCTGTTTTGATGTGGAGCCTCGTAAATAAATGCAAATATTGTCTGTTACTTCAAGTTGTCCAGAAATGACGGATCGCTGCCCATGTTTCACATCGAAGTCGCTGCTGAGTAACCTCGTCACTCGTCCTAAAAAATATTAGCCAGAATAATTTGATTTTTGCTTGAAACAAACTGTACGTTTTTATTTTGTTTTCACATTTGTCCGTGATTTTGAGGCTACAAATCCTATAATAGGTTGCTTGCGGCTTGCCCGTACATACACACCTTAAGCATGTACAATACTACAACGTAGGTGCTTAGCAATGAAAAATTGAATTTCTTTGCCACATAGGATAGATAGGATTCTTATTTTGTAGCATCGATAATTAAGTAGGCACTGGTGCTTAATAGGTATTTATATATGTATAACTATATCTAATTAATAGATATATATCAGACATTAATAGATATATAACAGCCATGTTCTTTTGGCATGTGGCTGATAGATTTTGTCTACGCTTTTTAAGACAACAGCAGAAGACGGAGATACTGACATGGGCAACGTACATGATTTTAAATTCGAGAACCCGTTTGAAGAATCAACTTTAAGAAACTGTCCCATTTGTTTCGATTTTCGGAGAAATCAAAAGACCAAAAGAACAAGATCAACCTCTAGGCACCTATAAAAGAGATGCTTGTATTGGAGGAAGTTGCTTTTCCATAAGTGTTTAATGGTATGGTTATATTCTCTATTTTTAAACAGTCATGTATATAAGTATCTTGCATTATATTGCCCTAACTGTTGGCATTTGGCTCTTACATTTCCCTGTCGACAAGGAAAATGTCTGAACTTCAGCTCATAAAATTCAATTCAAATAGTAGATTTCATTGGCATTTTTCCATAGAAAAGAAGCTACGATGGTGCCCAAGTGGAATGCAGGACAAAAGCACCAAAATCCAGTGCTCTCTGTCCCACTGTCCACCAGCATCCTCCCCGACCACTACATTACCCCAGTGGGCTCCGCCACTCCCAATCGTCACATGGCTTGTCATGCATCCCTTGTTAGATTATCAGTTTTGCTATTATAAAAACGACTGAAATTTTTTTATCTCTTAGTCACTTAAAGTTGCACTCTCAATCAATTAAAATTGTAACCTCTCTCCAAAATACAGCTGCAACTTCAGGTGATTCAGAGTACAACTAAAGTTACACTTAGTTGCACTCTCAATCAACTGAAGTTGCAGCTCTCCTTAAAAAAAATCAACTACAATTTTAGTTGATTGACAGTGCAACTTCAAGTGACTGAGAGATAAAAAAATTTCAGTCGCATTTGCAATAGCCACTCCCTTAGATTATATAATAGTATAGACAATGATTCTCTGTAACACATTTAGCCTTAGCTCGTTAGCTTAATTATATCCTCCTCTCATCGCCACGTCGTCTTGGACTTGACCGGAGCCCGCTGTGCCATCCCTAGATCTTCCTCAGTCTCTGGCCGCCATGGTTCGCCCCGCTGCGCCATCAAGGATCCAGCAGCACCACCCGACTGCCAAACTGCCAGCGGCGCCAGTTGTGGTAGGAGAGAGATGAGGGATGTGAGACCGAGGGCAGGGAAGGGAGAGGTTTTTGTGAGGGGAGGGATGTACGGTGGGACCGTATATGTGTTGTACTGGCTCAGCATTCATGTATTTACATTTCGTATTTACTCAAGCATGGATCTCGATGATTGAACCGACGGTCTTGGTACAGGTTGTAGATACGTGTCCTTCTCCAAGATGTGATGTGTTCCTATGAAATTGGTATTATAATTTTGCATTTTAAAATTCTAGGTTTTTTACCGATTAGGCTATCTAATTTGGGCTTTGCCATTGTATTAAATGACCGACCATTCAATGTGTGATGTCACACCCCCATTTCGTGGACTTAATTAAATCAAGAATCCTTGTTCTCATCTGTAGGGGTGGATATCGAGTCGGCTCGGCTCGGCTCGGTAAGGCTCGTTAAAGAAGCGGCTCGGCTCGGCTCGTTAGAGTAACAAGCTAAAAGAAAGGCTCGGTTCGGCTCGGTGGAAAGCTCGGGCTTAGCTCGTTAGGCTCTAAAAATAAATTACATAATTTGATTGCAATTATACAAGCAGTGGTACATAATCTGTGAAGAAATGGACAAATGGTAAATATTATTCTTAAGAAACATATGAAAGAAACAGAGCATATATGATGCATACATGATTCAGTTGAGTGGAACTATTGCATATATGATACATAGCATATGTGATGCTTTTACAATTTGTAGCAAGTTAACATTTGCACAAGCAAGTTAACGTGAAGAATGATACATACAATGATGTGTAGTAGAGAAGCAAACATTGAAATCTAGAAAGGATTTGGAACAATGATGAGGTAGGACTTGACAATAAGCTGCAACATTCTGGTGATGACAACCAGAAAAAGGCAACACTTCAATTACGGAGAACACTTCAATTCGGCTCTCAAAGTGGTAATTACCTTGGATGGATCACAAAATTAGACGACATGCAATTTGTTTCTCTCCAAAACTCCCAACGGTGATATGCTTTGCAAGTAATCTCTCAAGAACATACACAGTCAACAATCAAAATCCAAGATACACTCTTCAATCTCCATTAATCTCTCAAGAACAAGGGTTGAGGAGCTACTTTACTGAGGCTGCCGAGGTCAGAGCTGCTTTGGCACTGCAAGGTGGCCGTGGACAGGGGTTGGCGAGGCGGTTCACCACTGGGGTCGATGCGGAGGCAGAGCGGACGAAAACGAGCTCAAACCCTGGCTCGGCTCGAAAATTCCACGAGCTGAGCCGAGTTGAGCCGAGACGAACCGCGAGCTTTTTGTACACCCCTACTCATCTGCTCACTCATTAGCAGAAACGAGTGACCCTCTTCGCACTCTTTCCATCCTCTTTTCCTTCTTCCTTTTCACCACGTGTGTGCTTTTCTTTCTCCAGCCTTTTCATGGTAGCTTCTCCGGTGACTATGGTTAGTATTAAGGTTCATCGGGATTAAGAAAAAGGTTCACTCGTGTGTTCCGCTGTAGAGGGAAGGAGGGGAGGTGGTGCCATAGCGGTGGACGGTGGGGCGGCGAGACGATGGTGGCACCGCTGGCTACGGGTTCGAAAGAGGATAGTGGGCAAGGTAGAGGACGACGCAGCGAAGACAACGATAAGTTAGGGTGGACGGGGCTTGCGGCAAGACGTTGTCAGCCGCGGAAGGTGGCGATGAGCAACGAAGGCATTGGGGACGGCACCGTGAGCCATGGGGGCAGCGGGTCGGTGGGGCAAGGGTGGTGGTGGAACGAGACGATGAGCTCAACCACGGTGATGGGAAGAGCAGCCGCATGGAGGGGTCGGTGCTGGTGGTGGGGAGCGCAACGGCAAGGATGGAGTGGTGGTTAGGGGTGGCCGCACGAGTTAGGTCCTAATTAAATTGTACTTGCTCCTCTTGCGGTGCGTCATTCCTGTTAGGAAACCTAGGCCTGGGTCGGAAGCCTTGGCCCATGGTGGAAACCTCACCAGTAGATTATAAATAGGGAGTCGTACCGGCAATTTTGTACACGTAATTAGAAAGAAAGCAATAAAGAAATACCAGGAGTTCTCTCTACCTCTCTGTGTTTCAATCTACTATTTCTGTCTTCTGTGATTGATCTTATTTTGCATTAAGCAGAGGAATTAATCGGACTGGTCGCCAGCGACGGTTCCTCAACAATTCGAGTCCAACTGAATGGACGCCGGGATGGTTATATGGAAACCTGTATATTCATTATAATTTTAACTAATACATATTAGCGAGATGTTGAGGAGGTCATTGAGATCTCTATAGACGTAGATTTTGCCATACCAGTATTTTTATTACGTTGACACGAGCTACCTGATTGAATTCTCAAACGAATGGATCGACTCACATGGCCATGTAGCTTGAAGAATCCAAAATTGTTTTAAATTCGTTCAACCCATCTATTTCAGAGAGTGGTGGGTCTAGGATTTTCGAGATGGATGTTTAGGATTAATAAAAATATTGTTCAAAGAAAAAAGAAAATGTCCTTGTTGGAAAAAAAACAAAGTACAAATTGTTCCAACAAAAAACATCTCAAAATAATATAGAAAAAAATACAAAATAATTAAAAATATATATAATTTTAACTCTACGACCTTCATGCAATTTTAGAAACAACCATTTCATTGTTCCTCAAAACCATCTTGCTAACTTGTTCAAATTTTTATGCTCACAATTTTAAAAGTTCAATAAAATTTCCTTTATTATGTTAATCTAACCAACATTATCTACAAAAAATTTCAAATGTGCAAACTTTTTCTTCATTTTTTTAAGGCTATATGATTTACATTTCATAAATGCGCAATCATTCAATGAACTTTTTGTGAACTTTTCTGGATTTATCGATTTCGGAATAGGGAAAGAGAGTGGGAGACTGAATACAACTCACCTGGGAATGAGACCTCGTCGCAACGTCATGCATTTCATACCTCATGCTCGCCACGTCGCTACCCAACTTGCTGGGTCATTTTTCTGCTCACCCACATCGCCTCGTGCCCTCACTTCGTTCCTAGAGCGCACCTGTGATCTTGATTTGAGAATTGATTTACCTTTTCATCGACTCGCCGTCACCAGCCGCCACTGCACATTACATGCTCCCTCTCCCTTTCCTTGGCCGCCACCGCTGCGTGTGGCCATTGTGGGCTTGCGCCACTACCTTGTGCCTCCTGTTTGGCTGACTCTCTCACCCTTCATGTTCGCGTTGCCACCACGTTGAGAGAAAGAGATGAGCCAATTAGGGTTAGGACTTAGGTGGCGGATTAATGCCTTAGATAATTTAGTATATGGTGGGTCTGGTAGGCGTAAGGGAGCTTTAGTGGACTAAGAGAGGGAGGTGTGGGTTAGATTGAACTGATTTATATTTTTTTATACGAATATATAGTATTTTGATTCAATTAAAAGTATATATATGTAATATATCTAGTATATATTGTATTTTTATAAGAAAATAAGTGTTCAGCTGAATACGTATGAACTACAGAGGAACTGTCCCTGCTTTCAGATAAGAATGTGTTTATTTTCATTTTATTCAGGAACACGATAATCCCCAACATGAAATGAATCCAACCGCAACCAGCCGCGTCAGCGCATGCTGATCCGGGCGAGTTCCATTTCCAAACCCACTGCACATTGCACACTCCCTCTTTTTTTCCTTGGCTGCCGCCGCTGCATGTGGCCATTGTAGGCTTGCGCCACTACCTTGTGCGGTTGTGCCTCCTGTTTGACCGACTCTCTCACCCTTCATATTCGCGTTGCCACTACGTTGAGAGAAAGAGATGAGTCAGTTATAATTATGACTTAAGTTGCGGATTAATGCCTTAGATAATTTAGTCTATGGTGGATCTGGTAGACATAATGGATCTTTAGTAGACTAAGAGAGAGAGAGGTGTGTATTGGATTGAACTGATTTATATTTTTTAATACGAATATATAATATTTTGATTCAATTAAAAGTAGATATATGTAATATATCTAGTATATACTGTATTTTTATATAAAAAAGTGTTCAGCTGAATACGTATGAATTTCAAAGGAACTGTCCCTGCTTTCAGATAAGAACGTGTTTATTTTCATTTTATTCAGGAACACGATAATCCCCAGCATGAAATGAATCCAACCGCAACTGGCCGCGTCGGCGCATGCTGATCCGAGCGCGTTCCATTTCCAAACCCGTCGCGATCGCGCCCACAGCGGCATAACTCCGTATCCCCATCGAGCGGGGCCGCCTCCCATCTCTGGGCTCGCCTGGCCCCACCTCTAGTCTCCCACTGCCAGTCCGCTGCCCACAGCCGAGGCATAAAAGGAAACACGATCCCACGACGCGCACGGGCGAATCCCAAACCAAAGCGAAAACCCGACGCGCTCGAAGCCTCTAGAAATAGCCACACGCGAGCAAGCACACGACCAAATCAAAGCAGAGAGATCGGAGAGAGATCAGGAGGGGGAGGCGGCTCCGGCGGCGGTGGATCACAGGAGGAGGAGGCGAGGCGATGGGGCTGCTGGGGGCGGCGCAGCCGGGGGAGGCGGTGGCGCTGGTGAAGCTGCGGGTGGCGGCGGAGCAGGTGCGGAAGCATGTGCCGGCCGGGGAGCACTGGGCGTTCGCCTACTCCATGCTGCAGCGCGTCTCCCGCAGCTTCGCGCTAGTCATCCAGCAGCTCGGCCCGGAGCTCCGCAATGCCGTGCGTGCCCACCCCCTTCCCCCTTCTCTGTTTCGCATGTCGCCGTGCTGTGAGTCCTGACGCCTCTCGGGGTTCGCGCGTGCGTGCAGGTCTGCGTGTTCTACCTGGTGCTCCGGGCGCTCGACACGGTTGGTGAGTACTGAGTAATAGTAACCCCGCCCTAGTACGTACTAGGCAGTGGTTTTTGGCCGTATTGGCATTTTTTCGATGCGTTTTTGCAAGAATAGCACCCATCACGCGAAAATTACAGATTTAGCTCACAGTGCGACGCCCTCTCTTCCGCATGCCCACCGTGCGGTGGCCAATTATCGGCCTTAATTAGCGTGTTAATTTGTAATTAATGAGTTCATTTAGGTGTAATGCTTGTATGAATTTTTAAATATAGCAAACGAACTCAAAAACTTATGAGTTTTTTTGTGGAGGCTTCTGACACAGCGTACTTGCTTATTTAATTTTTTCGTAACTTTATTTGTTCCGATTTTTACTCGAAAATTCATTTAAGTGTACATTTAAATGAATTTTCAAATAAAATTCGGAACAAATAAAGTTACGAAAAAAAGATAAAGTTACAAAAAAATTACACAAACAATTACATTGTGTCGGAAGCCTCCACAAAAAATTTCATAAGTTTTTGAGCTCGTTTGCTATATTTAAAAATCCGTACAAGTAACATGCTAATTAAGGCGGCTAATTGGCCACCGCACGGTGGCTGTGCGGGAGAGCCGCACGGTGGCTGTGCAGTCTTAGCGCCACAGCATGGTAGCCGTGCGCCCCCCACACATGTCGCCTCCATATCGTCTCCGCCCGGTGGCCGTACGGTGGAGGTGCTAAATCTGCAAATTCTTTGAGGCAACTGCAACTTTTGTAAATACCGCTCGTAAAACTGCTAAAACGATCAAAAAATTTTGGATTTCACCTTAGTTTTGTTTGAGTTATTTGTGTTGAGAGGTCGTTCTAAAACTACTTCTAGGACTACTTGTGTTGAGAGTTTTGTGTGAATTATTGACAAAACGGTGTGATACCGTACCTGGCTTGTTTTGGAGATTTTTGCGGGTTCTACTCGTAGTCTGTATTTGTGTAACCCACATGAATGATTTGGAAAGTGCAGGCGATGAATTGCCAATTTTGAAATACGGTGGAGATGGGTACGATGCACTTGTTTTTTTTTCCTATTCAGGTTGGTGAGGGTGTGTACTTCATATCTATAATTGCTACTAGCCATCGTCGTCTTCACCTCCTTTTTGAATCGGTAGTTTGGTAGTGGTGTTGAGATGTCTATGGATTCTTCAGAAATTGCTTGGTGCCACCTTGTGTGTTTGAGGTTTTGCAGCCTCCTTCCTGTAATTTGGAAAAGAAAATGAATCAGGAAATTGGAAATTTGACTTCTGTACTTTCAAAATTTTGCACACACACGGTGGGATCCTTAGATACTAAGTTGTACTTGGCATGCACAGTTTGAGCTGTGCAAGTGAGAAGTTGTTGACCTTAGAACACAGTGAAGACGTGGTACAATGCGATTTCGTTTATTTCCTTTTTAATTCTGTTATTGGAAAAGTTTATGTCTTCTTACATTTCTAATTCCGTTTTTATCGAAGTGCAGAAGATGACACTAGCATTCCTACCGAGGTTAAGGTTCCGGTTCTTCAGGAATTCTACCGTCATATCTACAACCGTGATTGGCATTTTGCATGTAAGGCGATCAGTCTTTGGTTTATGATAATTGTTAATGTGTATCGTTGCTTTTTTAATCTTGTGGTTGTTGGTGTGACTTGAGTTGTTAATGTGTATCATTGCTTTTTGAATCTTTTGGTTGTTGGTGTGACTTGAGCTTACAGGTGGGACAAAGGACTACAAGGTTTTGATGGATAAATTCCACTACGTTTCTACAGCTTTCTTAGAGCTTGGTCCAGGGTAAATGCATTTTTAACTAGTTCTGTTTCTTTTGTAGTCTATATTTTCTTGTCAACTTCTTGTGAGATTATGAATTTTGACCACTCTGGGCCTCCTCATGGAAGTCTTGGGACATCGTTAAGACTTGCTATCTAGTCAATTAGATGTCCGCATAGAAGATGCCACGATTTTTTTTTTCTTTTCACTGAACTATCATATGATGAGGTCAGATGTGAGGAGATTATTATCACATAGAGGGGAAGAAAGAATGAAATGGTACATGGATAGATTCATAGCCACATGAAAGTACAAGTTAGTTGAAATTTCTACCTATTGGAAGTATGGAACGTTAGGATATGGTCAAGTTTAACCTTTATTTACTTTGACCCTCATTACTTACAGGTGATGTATGGGACTACTTTTTATGATCTTTTGCTTGCTGCCTTTCTCAAATTCCTTGAATTGCACCAAATGCTTTTTTTAGACGGATAATTTTCATTATATTTGTGCTATTGGGTTGTTCTCTGTTCGGCCTTGTGATGCCTCACTTCCAAATTATGCTTATAATTACTAAAAAGGGGGCCAATCAAGTGGTAGAGGATTAGGAATTGGAATATCAACAATCTTGAATTGATGAAAATGAAAGAAGCACAGTTAGCTGCTTAGCATTTACAGATTGATTTCATGATCACCATTTTTCTCTCTTTAATTTCTATTTGATGTATTGTCGTTGGCATGTCTCAGGTTGGTCCTCACTAAACTTGAACTGTAGTTTTGCTTGCTAATTCAGTATACCAGTTTTTAGTGTTTAGGGTTGCTGAGCTATTGGGATACCAGGAAATGGAAATATGATACTTTGGTTAATTGAAGTTTCTGTCAAAGCAGTGCAGCACATCCGCTGCAACCAAACTATCTTTCTGATTCGTTTTATTTTTTTCTCAGATGCAACTGATTCATTAACTGTAATTGATCCATTGAAGCTCAAGAAAATAATGAATGTTTTGCACTGTTTTCCAGATATCAAATGGCAATTGAAGAAATTACCAGGAGAATGGGTGCAGGAATGGCAAAATTTATATGCAAGGAGGTCTGTTTGTATATCCATAGTATAACATCTGGATTGTCACAAATATCTCATATCATTAATCATGCTTACAAAAAAAAAGTTTGCTTTGCTTGGAAATGTAGTATGTTCTAACAGTAGAAGATACTCTTCCTGTTTTAACAGCATTTATGGAGCATCATATATCGTTTGGTGTTTGTTAAGTCGTTCAATGCATCATTATTGATTTCATTGAGTAAAGAACTTCAAATAATAACAATATGCCTCAAACCTACAGGTGTTTGTTGTGCTGAAAAACAAAACATATATGTTTAGCTAGTCATCAGATGTCATTTTTTGCTTGATGAACGATGACCATAAGCCCGTAAGTTATACAACAGTGTGGTTTAACATGCTTTGGCTAATGTTCATTTTGTTCCCTGTTATGCTGTTGTGTGCTTCTGTTTGGCCAATTTTACATGTGAGAAATGGTTATTTTACTAAACTGTAGCTTTATAACTTCTAATTTGAATGCCAGTTTGCTGAAAAAAATCTTGTATAATAAATTTTTTTCTATAATTGTTTGTTACGAAGAGAAGTGCTATGTGTTTCTAAACCTATGGACTTGCAAAGAACAGCAATTTAATACCATATTTACTTTTGAGTCTTTGAGCCTTTGGCCTTTGGGCAATGAGCTCAACTATAGCTAAAAGTAGCTTCTGTATGTTTTACTTGCATCTTTTAGGCCAGGAGTTATTTGCAAGATTATATGGTGTTATTTTTTTTGTCCCACAACTTATTTGTAAGTAGATAATGATTTGATCTTGCTGTGAACTAATATGAATGAACCTTCTTTATGTAGGTTGAAACTGTTGACGACTATGATGAGTACTGTCACTATGTTGCAGGACTAGTTGGCTATGGACTTTCCAGACTCTTTCATGCTTCTGGGTTAGAAGATCTGGCTCCAGATTCACTTTCTAATTCAATGGGATTATTTTTGCAGGTATGTTGGTAGGTCTTTTATTAAGTCCGTCTTTGGGTCTTCACTTTCAGAATAAAATCAGAGTGCCTTTTGTCTGTTCACCTTGGCTGGAAAGTGTAAACCCATTTACTCTAATTGCAGAAAGTCAATATAACTCGGGATTATCTGGAGGACATAAATGAGATACCAAAGTCACGCATGTTCTGGCCACGAGAAATATGGAGTAAATATGCCGACAAACTTGAGGTATACCAATGAATCCATATTTATGCCTTCTTACATCTCCAGGTTATATATTTAAAATAACTAGGATGTAAAAGCTCCACAGTGCTTTGCCTTCAGATCTGAGATATATTGTTTTACCCATTTTTGTTATTCAGATATTTGTTTTGATTAAATTTGGAGTCAGCCTCACTTATAGGAAAGTAGTTAGCTAGGAGCAGTCTGTGTATCTTGGAATTATCTTTTCTGTCAATTCTGATACATTATGCACCAATATAGGATTTCAAATATGAGGAGAATTCAACAAAGGCAGTACGATGCTTGAATGAGATGGTGACTAATGGTCTAATCCATGCTGAAGACTGCCTTCGGTACCTGTCTGCTCTAAAGGATCATGCCATTTTCCGTTTTTGTGCAATACCCCAGGTATATTACATGTTAGAACTTGCCAACTAATTGCAACCCTATAATTTGGATGACATTTCTAGAGTTTCATATGCTCTGACGAATACAAAGTTAAATTTGTTTGCCACTGTCTGTTGTGGTCATATTCGGTATCTTCTGATGCTGCATCAATTGTTATTGGTCTCAATTTTTCTCTTTTGGAGGTTTTTTGGGAAAAAACATTTTGTGAGAAATAACATGACTTGCATAACCATTTGATAGGTAAATACCAGCAACATTGACTGATCAAGTTGGCTGAAATAAGTGTTGCGTCGATGTAGGTTTCCTACATTGAGTTAACATTTTAGGTTTCATTTCATGAAAATGTGGCCTTTTTTTACTTTGGCTTGCCGAGGCTAACATAACCCTCCTCCTTTTTTCTACCTTGAGATAGTCTATGTAAAAAACTACATAGGTGAAGTTCTCTAGCAGTATGTGTTGTGTTAGTCATTGTTTAACACGGTTTTTTTTTCTTTTTTGGGTTTCATTCCACGAGTTAATATTTTGTCCTTCTCTTTTTTCTAGTAGTATGTGTTAGTCATTGTTTAGGCCCTGTTCCAAACATTGATGGTTTCTGGCTTCCAGAAGCTAAAAGTTATTTGGAACGCGTCGGCTTCTTTACGTGTTTATTTTCTTTTTTTCTTTTGCATTATCCGTGGAGATACAATAATGTTTTTCATTTTTTCTATTTTTTATTCATTTTCCTTTATTGAATACCTAAAAAATGAACAGTCGCTACAGTGACATTTCAGTTAAAAGCCACAACACTTTGGAACAGGACCTTAATAGTGTCCCTATGTAGTTATTTGTGGTATTGTGGCAAAAAGAGTTTTGTTGAAGTTTATTGGCCATGATTTGGACTTAGACTAATTGATCTCATGCTGGCACATTTATTTGTCTTCTGTGGAAGAAAGCTGAGTTATTGTACCTTTTTTCCTTGCAAAATGAACTGCTGTACATAATGTTTATAGCTGGTATTGTAGGTGAATAGAATCCTGTGTCATAGGGCTATTTAAGAAAGCTACATTCTTTGCTAAAATTATTGCCTCTTATTATTCTATAGGAAATCATCTTCAAGAAAATCTCATTCGTTATCTCCCTATTTTTGGATACATTTGTGTTGCTTTCTTAGATACAAATAGATGGAGGGAGGCTATGGTCAACTTCTTTGCTTTCTTTCCTTTTTCAATTACGCCGCAAGCATTTCTTTTCTGTTTCCTTTTGGTCCTTATCTTCTTCCTTGCATTTCAATCTAGTCTTTGTTCTGCAATTGAAATGACAACTTCTTTTTGGGGGGTGTAACGAGTTAGTTCATTTTTTCAGGTAATGGCAATTGCGACATATGCTCTTTGCTATAACAATGTGAATGTATTTCGAGGAGTTGTTAAGATGAGGCGTGGTGAGTCTTTTGATCTTTTCTGTTTGGTATATTCAGATTACATAAAGTTGTAACTTGTAATAAGTTGTCGTCACTGTACTTGCACATAAGCTTTTTATTGAAGATTTTGTTGTCTTTTTTATCCATGATCACATCATGTTACTATTGAATTGGTTATTGGAAGTAATTCACTGTGAACATGGGCTATTACAGTGCTTCCATTAGTTCTTCAGATTACATATGAACTATATCTTTTTTGTGTGTTTATTATGATGTGGTCATATTAATAATAATTGACTAGTAATGCAACTTTCTGAGTTGGAACTTGGAAGCACCAATACATTTGAAGCTCTACATCCAAGATAACTTCGCTTCCCCCTTCTAATTTATTTTGTAATTTCATTTGATTTGTGAAATCAAATACTAGGACAGTTATCCATGTGAAGTTTATATTAGTTAAGATGATGGTTGCAAACAATATTTTGGATTATTTGAAGCTACCCAATACCCATGTATGTGGAGTTCAAATCCTTGCTTCTTTGCTAAAGAGGTCCTCGTAGATGGAGTGCCCTCAAACTTGGGGCTAATTATAGTTTCGTCTTCTATTTATTGTTTCGAGAATTGCTTTGGTTTTCTTGTATAGTAGTTTTCCCATTGTTTTTTCAACTTCTTTACCAGGTAATATGTGTTGTTTTTATCTACATTTACTTTATGTTTTTTTCTTCTCACAACACTCTTGTCACACTGTTAGGGCTGACTGCACGAATAATTGATGAGACAAATTCCATGTCTGATGCCTACACTGCTTTCTACGAGTTCTCTTCGTTACTCGAGTCAAAGGTATGAAGTGGAGTATTAATCTTCTTTAGCACGATGTAGGGCGGAATGTGGGGGGAAGTTCAAATGATGAAATGATCTATATCTTCATCCTTAACAACTCAGATCTCTACACTAATATCTTTTTTTCCAAGTTCTGTTAATAGGGTATAACTGTTGTAGTTATATATGGAGATTTTGTAGAACCAATGAACCATGGATGGGAAACTTTTAGACACTTTTAGTGCAAGGTGCATTGTCTTACGATAATTCTGTTTTGCTTATTGATAAGTGACTTCAGGTTTTGGTTTAGAACTTGAAGTTTTAACATCTTGCTTTACTGATATCTAATCTTTTTATTCATCTTGTTTTATTGCTGTCTAATCCTTTTATTTTCTACTATTTGCATAATTTATGAGCCAATCATTAAATTTGGGTTTATTTAGAGTAATTACATAAATTTAGATAATCCGGCATCTTTCCCATTTAGTTGTAGGTCCTTAAATACTGATTGTGCATGGTTCGAGAACTAACTAACTGTTCATTCATGATGATTGCTAACTGACTAACTGTTCCAGATTGATGATAATGATCCAGATGCTGTGCTAACACGGAAACGTGTGAATGCAATAAAAGAAACATGCAAATCATCCGGTTTACTAAAAAGAAGGTTCATCCAATGATCTAAAAACATTTTCTGCTTCTGGTGTCACCTTGGCTGAGTCGTATTGTGTATTCTGCAGGGGGTATGATTTGGATATGCCGAAACGAAACTCTGCGATGGTGAGTAATCCATAAACAGTAAAATCTCATAATGATGGTTCTGGTTTGCAGATTTCTCATGCTTCTTGATTGACTTGCTCAGATCATGATGGTGATTCTTCTCCTGGTAGCTGTTGTATGGGGAGTTTTTTATGGGAAGTGATCTATCCTCGTTGGTACTTACTGGTCATTAATATGTTCAGCAACCTACAGCCTACTTTGTTTTTGCTCATGACGACACTGTGATCAGTAGTTTCCTCCAAAGTTCGTGTCCAAGTGGACATGGTCAAGTAGGTTGGTCATGCCAAGCTAATGCCAGCTAGTTCGTTTTCTCCTTTCTTCTGTGGTCAGTTTGGTTGTTGTAGACTCTGCTGTTCTCTTGGAATTTATAGTGTGTGTGTGTATATATATATAAATATAAAAGGATCTGCTGTTCTCTTGGAATTTATAGTGTGTGTGTGTATATATATATAAATATAAAAGGAGGGGTGGAACTAAAATGATAATGATTGTGGTTCACTACTTTACATATATATAACTACACGTACGATTTTTAAGTAACATTGTACTAAATAGTAATGTATTCAATAAATTTTAACTTCATTAATTCAACATAACCAATGGAAATATACAATGATAAAGAAGTATCCATCAAAGTGCTTATCAAGTTATGAGTTTGTCACCCAATACTACACAATAGTGAAGTTGTCCTTTTGTCCATAATTCAATAATTGCAAGCTGGAAATCTTGTATGATATTGTGTATCAACTTGTCAAAACTTCTAATCCAAAGCTTATCAGATCACATATGGGTACATGGTCATATAAAACACCTCAATTTTGCCTCCCATTTGCCACTAAAGTATTCCAAAAACCATAATTGAAACCATAACCCTACAATTTGAGGAAATTCAACAAATGATGATCAAATCGAATTCCTTAACCACAAATTTAGTTGCTATGCTTGAAATAAATTAAAACTATTGAAAGAAAATAAAAGTACCTAGTAGAAAGAAATTAGAAGTGTAGGGCTCGTAGGCTCGGCTTTAGTGGCCGCCGATTGGCTGATGAACAACGGCGAGGGCAACATGGCGGCAGGTAAGAGTGGCAGTAGGTGAGAACGGTGGGCGAATTATTCGGCAAGATAGCCGTTGGTGACAGATGGCTGGGTGACAGGTCATGTGGCATCCGACGTCGCTTCTTCTTTGTTCTCTCAATGCGCAATGAAGAGATGTGAGCTATTTCGGCGATCTATGAATGTCTATGGACTGTTGTGTGCCTCCTGGCCTTGACGCTGGCCCATGGCCATCCAACCTGCTTGGGTCATGCTCTTGCTTAGATCGATTCTATGGGCCTGAGTGTCGTTGCCTTAGGCATCTATCTCTTGTCTTGATTGGGCCAAATGTTTTGGGGCCAGTGTCACCTAGGTTGGGCTATAGGTTTCACACTTATGCACACATGGGCTATATTATAAAAGAATAGATTTGCACTCAGTGTCCTGTGCACCCTGGTGGGCCAATGTGCATCCACCCCGGTATATAAGGGCATCTGTAATGTATGAAAATAGGGGGTTATAAGCCATCTTAAGGTCGATCTTATACATTACAAGGTTGATTTTAAGCAGGCCATAAGCAAAAAAGGCTTAAAGACCAGTCTTTAAGCTAAAGACCTGATCACAAGCATTAAAATACAATTTTCTTTTAATCATGTTGTTCTCTCTCCCCCTACCAGCCAACTACCAATAACCGCAAGCATTAAAATACAATTTTTTTTACTGCCGAGTGGGACCCTTGTTACAGCTAAGCGGTGGTCTCAAACATAACGAGTCGACCTTAACAATTAGATGGAGCCTACCTTAAGACCCATTACGACTTTATACACTCCTGATGCTCTAAGCATGTAGTGTCTAAATCATGTGTATTTGTAATACCCCACATCACTAAATATGTCTTCCTAGAATGTGTGCAATCAAGTAGTATAAGGTGGTGTTTGGTTCAAACTGGGAACGTCAACGTTAATGGAATGGGAATTCAGTGGGATTGGCAGTGGAATGGATGATTTACCAAATTTGTTTGGTTCGACGAGGGAATGGTAATGGATACCATTTGCCAGCACAATGGCCGCCGCCGCGGACACCAACTCCGGCGACCACTTCACCCAGGCAGTCGTGGAGACTGCCCGTGCTCAACACCCTTCACCAGCGTGCCGTCCAGCCCCACTCACGGCACGTCGTTCCCCGTCCTTGCTTACTTTAGCGCGCCGGCTAGCCTCACCTGCGACGCCCCGAGCGCCGGCGAGGACTAGTTCGAGTTCGACTACTCTTTGCCCGCGGCGGCGGCAATGTCCTCCGGCGGCGAGCTCTTCCACATCGAACAGAACCCCATGGCGGCGGAGGTCCTCATCGTCATCTTCGATGGCGTCGTCCGTGCCGTGTTCGCAAGAAGCTCTCGTCTGCGGGGATTCTTGAACGGGCTCAATGGAACTCGTCATGGGAGGAAGACGACGCCGTGAGGAGCTGAGGGGATCAACGATCTGTGGAATCGTGCGTAGAGAAGAGAAGGCGAATATCGCGTGGGAGGCGACGACGTCAGGGCAAGGGGGGGTACGGGATCCTATTACCCTCGAGTTGGAGCGTAATGCCCTTTCTACTGGGCCGGGATTTGCTTACGCGGTTTGCGATTACCAGCCCAGCTTAACCAAACTCGGAATAATGGAATCCACTCCCACTGTAATCCGATTACATCCAAAAATCGAACGCCATCTTAGTTTTTTTACCATCAATATGTAAAAAAAATTATGCAGATTGGATGCATGAATTTGATATTACTATATTCACTATTAAGTATACTTTTATAATATATATTTTTACGATATAATAATATATTATAATAGAAATTAATGGTTAAAATAGTACTCCATAGACCATGTTGTGTCCAAGACGATCCATATGCAGCGGTGGAGGCAGAATGTCATTTCTGTTCTTGTGGAGAGCAGCACCCTGCGCTTCGCTTCCTGCAAACAAAAATAAGATAGTTTGGTGAGTTGGCGTTACAGTTTGTGTTACCAGTGCTACCCAGCCCCGTTTGGTTAGACTGAAAAGCTGTGATTTATAGTTAAAATTATATTGTAACGGTTGAAATTTTACTATAGCTGAAGGTGATTTATTTGACGTAATTAAATTTAAAAAAATAAAATAGAAAAAATATGCTAGCTCATTACCGACAACGCAAACGAATACGGGAAAAATAACCGGCAAAAAATATCAAAAAAAATCAAAAGTTCAAAAAAACGAAATTTATAAATAATAAAAAATAAATCAGAAGCTGAAGCTGAAATGAGCGGAATAGGTCTTTGCTACGTGCAGCACTTCGTAAATCCGGACTGTAGGGTGCAGAATAGGTCTGCTACAATAAAAACAGTGCTTTGACTGCAGTACTTCGTTACGGTGTTTTTGTCTTTTTGAACAAGAGAATTTGGCACTTCCACATATACATACAACTCTTAGACAAGACAGTATATGACACGCATGACACCACCTGTATCGTCTTCCCTCATCATTTACACAAAGGGATGTTCTTTTAAACTATGATTTAGATGTTAAGAAAAACTAGAGCTAAGAATTAGATCAGATTTATTCATGCCAGCTCAAAGTCCGACTGACCCGGCACAACCTAAGTATGACACGAATGATGAGTTGAGCCGGGCTTGGAAGAGCTAAGCTATACATAAAAGGTTATGATAAATCTAGCAATCTAGCATAAGTCATAGCAAAATGCAAAACAGTTTTATCATGTCATACAAGGATAATAACCAGGGCTCCATGTATTTATATTGCAATATATATTGCTGAATTTAAATATGATGATATAAAGATGCCAGTTCCCCCTCAGCAAACAAGTCAGTTTTAGAAGTAATTTAGTTCAAGTTGAGTTACGTCAGCATTAAGCTCAAGAAAATCTTAAATAAACCCTTTTTGAACTAAGGCAAAAAAAAACATGAGAGAAGACGCTTGAGAAAATGAAGAAATAACAGTCTTTAAAGTATAGGCAAAATAGAATGATTACTATAGCTCAAACTCGCTCTCATCTATCACATATGACTCTAAAACTATTAGCTGATCATCTAAAACACAAGATAGTAAACGTGTTGCTTGTCTATCCAAGGGGGCCCAACCCCTACTAGACCTAAAAGAAGTGAGTAAACTCAACCTAGTGAGAAGAGAAGCAACTAATAAACAATATCCTAGGATCACAGGATCACAAAAATGAGAGGAAGAAGTCTAACCAGCTGAGAATGTGAACCATTCTAGTCTATGCTAGAAAGACTAACCCAATTGCACCCAATAAACAAAGTGCAACAGAATGAAAATGTACATATAATACAGAAAAGCACATGATGCTCCCCTCAGATTAAGGCATAATGACAAACCACACTAAGCTCTCCCTGTAAGATCATGAACCTCAAGCTATCTCAAAGCTTGGTGAAAATGTCAGCCAACTGGTGGTCACTCTCCACAAATTGAAGCATTATGTCACCCTTCTCCACGTAGTCTCTAAGCAAATGATATCTGATATATATATATATGTGCTTAGTTTTAGAGTGCTGTACCGGGTTCTTATCAATGTTAATGACAGAAGTGTTACCACAGAAAAAGAGAAATACTATCTAAGACTAACCTAAAGTTCCGCAAGGTCGAAACCATCCAAAGCACCTGACCACAACAACTAGTGGCTGTAACATATTCAGTCTCTGCGGTGGACTGTGCAACACTGGACTGCTTCCTAGAAGACCAAAAAATAAAGAGAAGTGTCAATGAATTGGCAAGTGCCAGATGTGATCTTCCTATCTATCCTACAACCAGAAAAGTCTGCGCCAGAGTAGGCTCTAAGTGATAGACAGAAGATAGAGGAGTACTAGATACCATAGTCTAGAGTAACTCAAAAGTATTTAAAGATGTGCTTCACCGTCTGACGGTGAGAAGCATAAGGAGAGGATTAAAATCGAGCACACAGACACACGGTGAAATACATATCTAGTCTTAAAGTAGTAAGGTACAGGAGAGAGTTAATTATACTATGGTACTCCTTCTGATCTATAGACTTGCTATTCTCATTAAATTCAAATGTAATCAAGATCGCTATTGGAGTTAATATCAGCATATCGTTACTTATGTTAAAGCATCTCAGAAGACCTTTTAAGTGTTCTTCGCGTATGTATACATCAGATTCTCGTCCCTGGGCCAACAGAGGCAAACACCACCGAACGTTGTCCGACGAGGAACGTGACCCCCCGCAATCCGCGGTGGCAATAACGCGAACGCCAACCGAGCGCAAGAGCAAGAGGTAGTAGGTAGAACAGGGATGCGAAGGCGATATGAGATGGAGCACCGGGTCCATAGACAGCGAACAAGTGGACCGAACAGTGGTGTGCACTGTAAGACAGAAGGGCACGTGCGCGGGGCGGAACCCACGAGGGGGCAGGCCAGACGTGGCACAGGCGCGAGAGCAGGCGGGGCAGGGGAGACCGAACGGCACGGGCAGCATCCAAAGGAGGCACGCGCCGCACGGACGGAGCAGACGCCAGTAGTAGGAGGTCACCGAGACTGGGCGAAACCTTGCAGGACAAGCCACGCGGTGAACGGAGGGAGCACAGCGCAGGTGTACGGCATGACGAGATCGCCGGAATTCTTCCGCGCATAAGACTTTTACTAACAACATAAGCGCAACACCACGTCGCACTAGCTAATATATGATCAAAGTACAAAAGACAAAATTTTGTAAAAAGGAATTATCTAAAAATATGAGGATATGTATGTCTTTTTGGAGAAAACGAAGAGTTTTTCTACATAAAATCAAGGATCCGTATGTAATTTTTGAAAAACACGAGGTGCTATCTTACAAAAAAGAGGGCCTTCATGGAAATACGGAGGACCTATGTGTAATTTTGGAGAAGTAGAGGGGGTTTTCAGGAAAAAAATATATGATAGGTGTCTTTTCGCAAGAACCGAAGACCTGAACGTGACTTCGCAAAATCCAGATGGCTTTTTTGCAAAGAAGCTGAGGTGGCAGGGCTGCCCGAGGGCACTTCCCCCTGAGTATCATCATATACTAGCTACGTAGGCGTGGCGCCACGCCACGCCAGCCACCATGTGGACCAAAGTAAAAGAGGCGAAAATTCGCAGGAAAAAGAAAGTATAGGGTTTTTTTGCAAAAAATAGAGGGCATTGTCGCAATAAAAGGAGAGTGGAGGGGTTTTTTCGCAAAAAACCAAGGGCCTGTTTGGAAGAAATAAGGGCCTGTTCGTAATTACGAGAAACTGCGGGTCGCTACCCAGCAAAAAAGTGTGTAGGGTTTTTTCGCAAGAATCTAGGGACTTTTTTGTGAAAACTAGGGACCTAAACGTAATTACTAAATCTTTGCGGGCTGTTTTGCAGGAGGCTGACATGTGGATAGCCTTGGGGGACAGGATAGTCTTGGGGGACAGGGAGTCTTTCTCCTATAATATACGGAGTATTATATGATGATTTATGATTGGATTTATTTTGCCTTTGAAGTCGTGTTTCAAAAAATTATATTGTCTCCGAAGTAGAAATGTTTCAATGTCGGGCGGGGCCTGTGTTTAGGCCTAACCTTGAAGTGCTAGGCGGCCCAAAGCCTGGGAAAACCCAAATAATTAAGTTTTTATTTCCCAAATAATATATTGCTACATACTATTCTTCTTCTTCTAATGGAAGATACCAAGAGATACATAACAAAGCTACACTGTTAGGTCGTGCAAGGCCCAATTATTCACGAGCATCTCAAAGTAAGGATGGATTCTTTTAGGCTGATGATTTATAACTTATGATTTAAATATGTGAATTCTGACTATTCATGAGAAGCAGTACGTGGAAAGAAATAGTCGCATACGATTTTGGCCAATACAGCTGAACCTAATATACTTTTTACCATAATTTTTCTATTGATCCTGTCTTGAAAAAACCCACTGTTTAAAAGCTAGTTACTGTAGACAGTACAAATATAAGTCAACTTTAAACCCAAAAGAACCCGACAAATATACTCCGTTTCAGACAACAATGGCTTCTGGTTTCTAAAAATTAAAAGTTGTCTAAAACATGTTAACTTTTAACATGATTTTTTATTTTCCTTTTTTCTTTTCCTTTACATTATCCGTGAAGATACAATTGTGTTTTTTGTTTTTTCTATTCTTTCTTTATTTTTCTTTAATTATATATGGTGGAGCTACTGTGGTGGTCCACAGGGGCCGTGGACCACCTCAGCAAGCAAAGACAACGCCTAGCCCCTTCGGCCTTCCCATTGGGGCATAACGCCAGCGCCAGACGGCCAGAGCCACCGCCGCCGGGCTCACAAGCAATGAACAAAACGGCAAAAGTTGGGCTAATAAAACATTACAACAAAATTGGGCATAAGCCCACCAAGAAATACCTCCCACAGTCCCACATCAACATTCAACAAGACTGTTCGTTCATCTCCTTTCCGGATCCACCAAGAGCAGAGTAGCCGAGCCGCCGAGGCCGCCGCCGCCAGATCTCGCCGTCGTCGCCGAGGCCGCCGCGCTGATCTCGCCGTCGTCGGCGGGGAGTCGCCGCCCGCCTCCGCCGCGCCAGATCTGGCCGTACCGCCTAGCCCGGATCTAGAGGCGTCGGCCGCTGCGGCCGAAGCGGCCCGCCCGCCACCTGCGTCACGCCGAGCAGCGACCGGTGGTGACGCTGAGAGAGGAGAGCAGGCGAGGGAGAGGAGAGGAGAGGAGGCCGGTCGGTGGGGCCCCGGAGGAGGGGTCAGGGGGCGGACTAGGGGCCGGAGGCGGAGGCGAGACGCCGCGGAGAACGGGAGCAGGGCGGCGAGAGCTCGCCGTGGGGAACCGGGAGAACGGAGAACGGGAGAAGGGCGAACCCCGGCCAAGGCGTAGTGCGCTGCGGTAGTGGGGGGCCGGCGAGTTTTTATCGGACGGTGCCACGGTGGTGATTCCATGAATGGTACCGTCACGACAAAGTTGTTTGTTTATTTATTCGAGAGATTAAAAATCTTGTATTGTAGCACAAGAATTTTGATTTTTGTTCATAAAACTCACTTTAGTTTATTTTATAATCAATCTTGCTTTGTCTTCTTCAGCAGAGCCGATTCGTTGAGGAAAATCAGAGAACATTGTCTTCTTATAAAACATGAAGAGGAGTGGTGATATTGCCTCTCTTTTCCAGAAATATGCATCAAAGAAGAAAGCTTCTTCTCCATCTCCTTCCGTGGCTGCAGCTATTACGGAAGAGCAAATTGAAGAACAAGAAGGTGGATCGGATCAAGATAGAGTGATTGAAGAAAATGTGACTCCAACTCCAATGCATCCAAGTCCACCTCCGATCCGAAAAAGAACCTTTATGATATCAGTCGGCTTCCACTTGATCCAGGGGAGAGGCAATCCATTGCAAATTATCCCGTCAATGATCAAGATGCAGTTCGACGATCATATATTATTAAAGGTCCATTCCAACCTTGATGCAAACAAGGTACATAGACTTGCTGAATTCTATCCTAATGATTTTTCAAGCTCTGACTTGCTAAGACTCAACTTGCAACTTGATACCTTTATTGATGACATGAGAAAAGATGAAATGTTCAAAGGCCTAAACAATCTTGTTGACCTCTCAGTAAAACTTGTTGAAACAAAGAGAGATAAAGTTTATCATTGGGTCTATTTACTTATCAAATTGGTATTGCTTCTACCTGGCTACCGTAAGTGTTGAAAGAATATTTTCTGCAATGACCTTTATCAAGAATAAGTTGAGAAATAAGATGGGTGATAGCCTTCTGGATGATTGTCTAGTCACTTTTATTGAGCGGGACATCTTCTTACAATTGAGTGAAGAAGAGATCATCAACACTTTCATGGCTATTAGAAGACGCAGGCCTGACAAGAAGAAGTAGTGACATACTGTTCTTCAACTATTATGGGTATGTAATATTTCAATTCTATGTTAAGAAAGCTATATTCGTCTATTTTATGAAGTTTATATGTCCTTTTTACCTTAATTGCATTTCGTAATTTATATACTTGTGTACCGACATGTTAAATTTATAGCGGTTAAATAAATTTTAGACAACGGACCACCATAGCTACAAATCCTGGCTACGCCACTGATTATATACATCAGAAAAATCTAATAGCCTCTACAGTGTTATTTTAGTCAAAAGCCACGACACTTTAAAACAAAGCCATAAACCCTTTTTTAAAAAATAGAAATAGGGGCCACCTTGTTCGGGACTCTAAGCAAATATCTCACCTTGTATTTGTTAATCTGCAACGTTGATAATATGTCTGCTTCACTTCGCTGGTGATCATGCTAGTAGCTTGATTCGTTGCTCCAATTACCCTAATTTTACCATTCATGCTCATTGTCGCTTCCAATATTTTCTTCATTTTCTCTCGAGTCCTGATCCTTGGATTCTTCACCACCATGACTAGTTTCAGTGTAAAGCTCATCATCGATGACTAATCTCTCTTCTCCACCCTTCCATGGGCTTGTTTTTTTTGCGACTTTTAAAAACGGTTTGCAGCTACAGTACCTAACTTTCAAACGGAATATTTTTTCAAAGCGGGGTCTACAAGTTAATTGTAGTGCACGTTAAAAGCCTAACATTTGTACCAGCCAAAATCACAAGCGAGTATCTATCTGTAATCTCTGTCGTGAACAACCCAAAATTTAAAATTTTCAATCAAAAACCATAAGTCACATCTATAACCCAAAAAAGAACAGCCCCGTTACTTGTTTTTGACTCCTCCAATTGGCTACTTTGGCCTATACACCACTTTTCTTTGCGCTCTCTTCTTTGGTCATTTGTCACTATACTTGATCTTGTCACTGAACAAAAAGCATTGAATGAAACATTCCATCACAAAACTCAAATTAGCATGTCCACCAACATGGAATTAGGGACCATGTGAAACAAAACCGAAATTTCAAAAGATTTTAGATTTCTTGTTTGATTTCGATTTTTCCTAAATCTTGGTCTAATTCAGCTCAAATCTCAGCCATCCAAGCCCTAATCTCCCTGCTACATTGCCTCAACGGCTGATCTGGTACTGTTCATTGTCTAAAAAGATCATCGCTGCCCTTGATTTTTGCCACCGCCCGATCCCTCTCTCTGTTCTCGCGCCTTCTCACGATTTCCTGCCATTCCCACCCTACCACGAGATGTTAGTGGCTGTACCACCTTGTCTCCCCGCCCCCGACACCTCCTTCAACTGCCCTGTCGCGCATCAGCGCCACCGACCTCCCCCGCCACCGCCTCTGCTGCCTTCTCCCACTCAGCTGACAACCCCGATTCAACCGCCTTTGGCTGCCGCAATGTATTAGTCAGCTAATACCTTCCCCTTAGCCAGCCACGCCGCGCCTCCCCGAGCTTTCCTGATTGTGCCACATGTCGCCACCGCCATAGCTCACCCACTATACCAAACCGCCTCTACCACTCTATTTAAATTCCCGAGCTCCTCCATTCGAAGGCACTGGCACCCAAGGTAAGCCAAACACCCTAATTGCTTTGGCAACCCCCACACCGCTGACGATCATCAGAAAATCCCAAAATAAGCCAAACCTCAATTCTTGCTCTACCGTTCATTTGTTTTTGATTGCATTCGCCAGTAGCTTCCTTATGCTCCCAGACACACCCCGAGCCATTACTTTAGCTCCCCGAGCAATTTTCTTCATTTCCAGGGAAGCCCGCCACTCGGCCATGGTGCTTGCCCGTGGGCAGCTCAACTCTGGCCACCCCTGCTTAGCCCACCATTTTCCCGAGCTTGCCCTAACCCATAGATGCTTAAACGCAAATGCCACCGTCCTAGAAACTCACCGATACTCTATTCAAATGCCTCGTGGAAGGAAGACCTCACTGCCGGCGAACGCCGACTCCCCTGCCCCCGCCAACCCCAAAAATGGAACCCAGTAGTGCCAGGAACCCAACCATGGTCCCCAATCCTATCGCAAATCGCTATAGCACTGTCGATCGCCGTTGTTCGCCTACTTTGTTTTTCGGCCGTTGGGGCGCTCGGCTGAAGAAGATGAATAATAACGATAGGTTACTTTTCACCCGAACTGTTAACCCTTGAAGTCGACCCATGATGAACAGTGATAGCCCATTGTGAATAGTAAACCCTACCTGTTACTATTCACTGAACCTAAAAGTACAAAATATACCTATTTCGATCGTTTCAAACCCCTCTATCCATCCCTCCACTCCGTTTCTCCATTTTAGACACCTATAAACCCAAAACCTATTTTATTCGATTTTTGTGGGATTCTATTTCTTTTTTTGATTTCTTTATTTCTAGCTCAACCTTTCGAGCATGGAATTGATTTTCTTTCAATTTATGGTAGCGCACGACATCGAAGGTCAGCTAGTCCAGGAAGGAGAAGCTCAAGATCAAGCACAAGAATCAGAACAATACGAACTTGTAGAATACGTCGATCCACAAGGCAAGTCACATATTTTTTTTATCATATTAAACCCACATTCCTTTAATTATTTATTTACCAATATTTTCATTACTATTATTTACGTTCTGTTATTTGCTTAAAAATAAATGTTTAGAATGACATGATATTTAGCTATGTCCTACCACTACAAAAGCCCTACTTAATTTGATGGCCATATTCACTTTGACAAACCTTAGTAATACTAAATATACTATTTAAATATCCAAGGTAGATTAGGTGTCCAATTATTTCATGCTACTAAATGATCCGGCTTTTGCCGATAAGTTACTGGTTTATGATTGAAAGTTGTTTCAGTGAAAAGTAAGGATTAGAACCTTATGCCAAGTAAAGAATATAGTGATCACTCGACCTGTCAAACCTGCTTTAGTAGTTGCTTAAATCGATTGAATACCTATAGATTATTGGGGGTTCCGAAAAGGGAATAGCTCGCGTGTATAAAAGGTGGTATGGAAACGGTAAAACCATACTTAACAACAGTAGGAATACACAGGAGTCGGGTCGCACGCTTTCCGTATTGGCCAGTGTAATGCTAACTGCCTGTGTTGCCTAGTCCCTACCCGGTAGAGGCTATATAAAGAGATGAGCGGTGAAAAACCTTATTATCTCAACTCAGTCGCACGTGAAAATGTTGCGTGTCTATAGCTTGACATTATGAATCTGAGATATCTTATGGGTAAAGCTGGACAACTTTGTAGAGTCATAACTTAATGGTATTTGAATACGCCGTGCTTTTGGTAAATGAAGTTGTGTTTAATGGGTGATCCCATTAATGAGGCATAAGTAAATTTAGAAATGAATTGGAAATGTTGAAGGTTGGTAACCAAGCTATTGAAACCCCAAATTCTTAAGAAGTTATTATTCTTCAGTGTTTAAAAATATTTGCAAATAAAATTGTATCCACAAATATTTTAAAAAACACTATGTCCCCATCTTTTGAAAATCATGGCAAGTTGTTATATAGTATTTCCCTATATGACTTGTTGAGTATGGTTGATTGTACTCATGTTTGCTAAAATCATAAACAAAAGATGTTTGCCAAGAAAATGAAGAAATCTACGAAGATGACATTGAGGAGCACTACGATATAGACGACACCTGGTGTTACGGTTTATTCTATACTTAGCCATACGTGTGGAGTTCTTTGTATTGTAATATAACTTTGAGTTGCACGTGCCCGCTGTGTAAAACTTGGCTGTTAAGTCTTAATTTTGTAATAAAGTTTGGTTTTTATGCTTAAGCTTGTGTTGGCAATGATATACACTCGTTTATGACACTCACGGCTGAACATTTCTTGGCAGTTACGAGGAAACCCTAATGACCCTAGAAATGATGGCGTTACACCATGGTTCAATTATCATATAAGCATCCATCATCTACTCATAATTGCTGGTTCACAACAAAAATACATTTTGTTTTACTTGTCATACTTGTTCGTGTTAGTTACAGCTGATGACTTTTATATGTGTCTGATAACTTTTAACTAAAAATGAATTGTAGTGACTAAAAGAAGTGACTTTTAGAAGGAAAGACGAGAGGTGAGAAAAGTGATGGAGAAATGTGTGCGTGAGACGAGAGATAGAGGAGTGGAGTGCATGATATATCCGTGATCCTCTGTCTAATCTCTAGAACGAGACATGAGCAAGAGTAGAGGAGTGAGAAACCGTTTCAGAAAGCTATGTATTCATATTAGCTTTTAATTTCTTCAAACTAAAGTCCCTTTGTTTTGAAATAATTTATATTAGCTTCTAATTTTTTCAGATTAAAGTTCGTCGGTTCCGAAATAATTTGACTAACTTTGTGTTTTTTATCTCTTGTTTGCTCGTGAAGTCGTGATTTATCATTACTATTATAAAAGAACGAGTTGATGGTTGTACGTCCTTCTCCTCTAATCACCATATTCCTCCTACTTCTTATCACTCTCTATTTTTTAATCGATCAAAATAACACTCTTTTATAGCATAATTAATCATATATCTAATAAATTTTATTACAACGTACGAGTATATAACTAGTATAAAAAAAAACCTTAGGTGGCCACAGTTCAATTGAGAATCGAAAATAAACACGGCTATTGCGTGCCTACCCCTCCTGTCCTCCCCTCGCAGACCTCCAGATTCAGATCCATCGTCCATGCCGCTCGCTTCTCCACTCCCGTAAGCCCCTCCACCGCCTCTGCTCTCCCCTCCTCCAAATCCCGCGAGGTCACCGACTCGTGGGAGCCCTCGCGCCGCTGCGCTCCACCACCGTTCTCCCGGCGCCTCCCGCCCCCGCGCCGCAGACTCGGGCGCCCCCCCGCGCGCATCTCTCCACTGCAGCAGTGGCCATGGCGCAGCCGCTCGTCGTGAAGAAGGACGACGACT
The DNA here is from genome assembly GCA_036346245.1 of Bonia amplexicaulis. Lineage (NCBI taxonomy): Eukaryota > Viridiplantae > Streptophyta > Magnoliopsida > Poales > Poaceae > Bonia > Bonia amplexicaulis. The sequence continues at coordinate 15,859,261 of CM070754.1, read as the reverse complement.
GCGACGAGGAAGGTACGCGCGAACGAATGTCTCTCTCTCTCTCCCCCGTTGTGTGCTCGTGCGTGTGTGTGTTTGTGTTTGTGTGACCAGATCTGCGCCCGCCGAACCCTAGATCTGGCGCGATCCGATCTGGATCACCATGCCCATGACCATTCGTGTGTAATGTGTTGGGGTTGGTTGATTGCTCGCTTGTTGCTGCAGAGTACTACTCGCCGTTCCTCGGCATCGAGAAGGGCGCCGTCCTGCAGGAGGCACGCGTATTCCACGACCCCCAGCTCGACGCGCGGCGATGCTGCCAGGTGCCTGCCTAGTCGCATTTTCATCTTCCTCCCGCCGGATCTCACGTCTCACCTCAAGTTCCCTTCCAATCTCACATGCTTGCGCTGCGCGACTGTGCCCGTGGATGTGTGTACAAGTCGCATGATGGCTGATGCTTTCGGTCTGTTTCTATAGGTTATCACCAAGCTTCTGTACCTGCTCAACCAGGGCGACACCTTTACCAAGGTACAACAACACATATCTCATCTCACTTCGACCGTGGTTTAGCTAGGCTTATGGATTTGAATTGCTGGGCCTGGTTGTTGGCATTACGCATGTGCAGTCATGAAAAATTTACCGAGAATATTGCACTGAAGCCACGTGTACAGTTTTAAGTTGTAACATCGTACTTTTCAGAAAGGAATTGTTAGTTATGAGCTAAGGCTCAACACCCTAAATAACATTAGGGGTTGGTAAGCCACTAGGCTGTAAGCATAATGATCTGAGTACAAATGTCAAACAGTACATGTTTTAAAGTACAATGGGGATCTTAAGTACAGAAAAATCACATGTTGTTGCCAGGGCTGTTCAAATACGCTTTGACCGGGTTGGCAAAGTTTCCCATGCATGCATGCATGCAAGCTTTCCCTCGGCCAAACTCTCTATACATGCATGCAAGCCCAATAGATAGTGTTCAACCCCTCAAAACCGGCTGACTGATTCTGAACAGCCCTAGTTGGTGCAGTGCAACTTCCTCTGGATTGTGGGGAAGTGGTGATTGCTGTAGTTCCAGGACATATGCTCTTTGATAGGTACATGAGTCATTGTGGAAAATCTTGTAGGTGGAGGCCACAGAGGTCTTCTTTGCGACGACCAAGTTGTTTCAGTCCAAGGATGCAGGGCTTAGGAGGATGGTGTACCTCATGATCAAGGAACTCTCGCCATCGGCGGATGAGGTTGGTTGATGTTATTTGCTACTTTGCAGTTTGCATTTTGTGTGCTGAGAGTGACTTAATTTGTGTTTTATTTGGTGTAGGTTATTATAGTGACAAGCTCTTTGATGAAGGACATGAATAGCAAGACTGATATGTATCGTGCAAATGCTATAAGAGTTCTTTGTCGTATCATTGACTCAACCCTTCTCACCCAAATTGAGAGGTATTTGAAGCAAGCGATCGTTGACAAGAACCCTGTTGTTGCCAGTGCGGCTCTTGTTAGTGGCATCTACCTCCTTCAGGTATGTGCTACAATTTTAATTTGTGCGTTTATGCAATTGAATGTTACTGGTAGCTCTAGATCCTTATCAATATTTTGTTATGTTTTTTATTCTAAGCAGACAAGTCAGGATGTTGTGAAAAGATGGAGCAATGAGGTCCAGGAGGCTGTGCAGTCAAGAGCTGCTCTTGTTCAGTTTCATGCCCTTGCTCTTCTTCACCAAGTGAGTTCCATGTTTGGTGCTTCTTTTAAGTAGGATCGACAATTCGACATACATATCTGAAATATCTTCAAATGCATCAAACTACGTGCAAATACTTAACATTTCCCATTTGGGCTCGTGCTATACTAAGTACCCACATGAAAACATGCTAATGCTATACTAAGTTTCATTTATCTAAATTTGCAGATTAGACAAAATGACCGGTTGGCTGTCAGTAAGCTTGTCACTAGTCTGACTAGGGGTTCAGTTCGCTCACCTCTGGCTCAGTGCCTACTTATTCGATACACTAGCCAGGTATTATTCTCACTTTTCTGATTCTACAAAATTCTATATTGATAGGTATCTCATATCTGAAACATGAGTGGCATCCACAGGTGATTAGAGAGTCAGGCATGAATAGTCAAGGTGGAGATCGTCCTTTCTTTGATTTCCTGGAGTCCTGTCTCCGGAACAAAGCAGAAATGGTCATACTTGAGGCTGCACGAGCAATAACTGAATTAAATGGCGTCACCAGCCGCGAACTTACACCTGCAATTACTGTGCTGCAATTGTTCCTAAGTTCATCCAAACCTGTGCTGAGATTTGCTGCTGTTCGCACGCTGAATAAGGTTGGTTTATTCACAAAATGCTAGTTTGATATATTATCCTGTTCCTTGATATTGTACTCACCACGTCTGCCAAGGAGTTCAATAGTGTTGTAGTTTACCAATACAAACCTTATGGCTTTCGGATGTCTTTTTTTAATCCCCGCCCCAGACACTACAGTGATCTCCTAGTGATATTGGGTGCATGGAAACCATAAGCTGAAAAGAACGGGGCCATTGTATTCATTTGTTCCATATTAACACTCATTCTGGTTTGAAATGAAGTTTACATTCTTTTTAGACAAACTGCCTAAATTCTTAAACATTAGATATATTTCTGAAGAACAACGGTAAAGAAGTACCTTGGTGATAGATCAAACTCTTTTTTCAGGTCAACAGCTTTGTTTTTGACAAGTTTTAAGGTTATCTTTTTCCAGTGCAACATCAGTTGACCTTGCAGAAAGCAATTGCATTCAGAGTTCAGACATCAGTTTTCCCTTTTTATCTTTCTTTGTTTTGTATACCAGCTTTTCCCCCCTGCATGATTGGTCTTGTTGAAAATTTATATTCCTTAACAAATTTAAATATGGAAAAGCATGAGTCATTACTTCAATACTGTTTTTTATATTCCCTGTTTGTTGGTTGGCACCATCAGTGTCTTTATTGATTGTATGAGGTTGAGTGCTCATACTATCATTGATAGGTTTCTTTGTTGATTCTTTCATTTTGACCTAGTGTTCATTTGATAATTATTTTACAGGTTGCATCAACTCATCCTTTGGCTGTCACAAATTGCAACATAGATATGGAGAGTTTAATCTCTGATCAGAACAGGAGCATTGCAACCCTGGCAATTACAACACTGCTCAAGACAGGCAATGAATCAAGTGTTGATCGTTTAATGAAACAGATGACCAACTTTATGTCAGACATAGCTGATGAATTCAAGATTGTTGTCGTAGAAGCAATAAGATCCTTGTGCTTGAAGTTCCCCCTGAAATATCGCTCACTGTATGTATAATAGTATGTATTCATATACAAATATTCTTGTTAAACATCCAGAACCAGCTTGTCATCAGAGCTAACTTCCGTATATGTTGGCAGGATGAACTTCTTGAGTAATATCCTACGGGAAGAGGGCGGGTTTGAATACAAGAAAGCTATAGTTGATTCGATTATCATACTCATTAGAGACATTCCTGATGCGAAAGAAAGTGGTTTATTTCACTTATGTGAATTCATAGAAGACTGCGAGTTCACCTATCTGTCCACTCAGGTAATTGCCAATTCATCATTTTTTAGGCTTGTAGTTTGGAAGTTAATAGCTGCTTCTGAATTTAAGAAATTGTAACTTAACATAATTGTGTCATTGTCTAATTATGTACCTTATGCTGCCTAGAGATTGTTAACGTTTGCTTACGAGGAGATGGATAATATATGCTAATCATATTGAAAATTATTACTACCTGAGGGCTTTTTTTACCTATATACACTGAAGCAATGGTCATTGTCGATCAGGAATAAATTGATTTGTGAAGTGCTTAAGTTGGTCAGCTTGTGCAAGTTTCGATATTTTTGCATGGTAAACTGTAGAAACAATGTGCTACCCAAAGTTACATGGTAAATTGCTAAGTTCTAATGAAGTTACTGTTTTTCAATCTTGCAACAGATACTTCACTTTTTGGGAAATGAAGGCCCAAAGACATCAGATCCTAGTAAATACATACGTTATATATACAATAGAGTAATACTTGAAAATGCTACTGTTCGAGCTAGTGCAGTAAGTACGCTGTCAAAGTTTGGCGCTTTGGTTGACTCACTCAAGGTACTTTGGCAGATATATATAGTATACTATTTCCTTAATTTGCGATGTAAATTTTATTTTCTTTTTAGAGTTTGCAAGTTGTGTTGCACTTACATCTTCTTTCATTGCAGCCTCGCATATTTATCCTTTTGAGGCGATGCCTGTTTGATGGTGATGATGAGGTCAGTGGAGAATTTCACCCAAGAAATGATTCTAGGCTCTGTTCTTCAATAATTTATTTGTCCTTCTCACTGGGGAATCCCTTATTTACTGCTTTCTTCTTCCTTGTGCATATGCAACTTTGTCTATGAGAATGTCAATTGTGAAATAAACTTTATTAGATAAAAGGCCCTGTCGAAATCTGCTTTACTGGCAAGAAGCCTATTCTTTTCTGACATTTGCCACACTAATTTTTCCCTTCTAGGTGCGCGACAGAGCAACACTTTACCTCAAATTGCTAGGTGGTGAAGCTACAGTTGGTGAGACTGAGAAGGATGTGAATGACTTCCTCTTTGGTTCACTTGATGTTCCGCTAGTTAACCTGGAGGCCAGCCTGCGGAACTATGTATGTTTCTCAGTATTATTATGATATTACAATCACTATGCTGGTGCCTTATATTGTCATAATATGCTGACAGGAACCATCAGAGGTACCTTTTGATATTTCATCTGTACCGAAGGAAACAAAAACACAACCCCTTGCTGAGAAAAAGGCTACGGGCAAGAAACCAACAGGTCCGACATCTGCTGTCAGTGGCCCTGTTCCTACTGTTGATGCATCATATGAGAAGCTTCTTTCATCCATTCCCGAGTTTGCTGATTTTGGAAATCTCTTCAAGGTTAGTGTGGTGTTCTTGTTTGTCACAGAAGACAAGCATATGCACTGAGAGTTCAAGCAAATTGATATGTTTTAACTTTTCATCCTTTCTTCCAGTCATCAGCACCTGTAGAATTGACTGAAGCTGAGACTGAATATTCAGTCAATGTTGTGAAGCACATTTATGATGGACATGTTGTGCTCCAATACAACTGTACCAATACAATATCTGAACAACTGCTTGAAGAGGTGAGCAACTTCTTTCGTATGTAAATTTTGTATGCATGTACGCATGCGTTTCTGTGCCTTGAACTCTATTCTTTTTCAGGTGGTGGTTTTTGTTGATGCTTCTGAGGCCGATGAATTTTCAGAAGTTGCATCGAAACCTTTAAGATCCTTACCTTATGATTCCCCAGGACAAACCTTTGTGGCTTTTGAAAAGCCAGAAGGTGTCCCTGCTACTGGGAAGTTCTCAAATATACTGAAATTCATCGTTAAAGAGGTATGTGTTGGTAGTACTGCGTCTCTTTCTGTTATTGCTTGTTGTCTTAATTAAACATCCTTTCCTTCATGTTTCTGTGAGGATTAGTGTCCCCAGTCGAATTCAAAACATGCTTCACTCCTAGTTTACTTTCAGAAATTAGGACTTTGTGATTTAGCTCTTGATGTTTTTTAAGCAGCTCAACTTATTTGTTTTAACTTTCGAATCTATGCTATAATTTCCTGATATGTTAGGCTGAACCCATCTCCAGCCAAATGGTTCTTAGTTTGTTCCATCAGTAATCGTGTTTGGGTTCACTTTGTTATGTATACTTTCATCGAACATTGGATTGGTGTTTTGACCTAACCTTAGGGGTAAACTCTAAACTAAATAATCTTCTAAACTCTGAATGCTTCAGTTCTGTTTCAGCACTTCTTTTTAGTATATTCATTCATTCGAAGTGCATGGAGCTATGCCTAGTCTGGAAGAATCCTTTTGAGGCTCAGTTGAAACTGTCAATTTGATTCTTGTGTGCGCTTGTAAATGTACTAAACCAGATCTTTGTCTGCCTTTGGGTTAACCCTAAATGAATCATGCATTTGAACACATTTCCAGTTTGATTCAGTAAACGATAATTCATGGGTTTTACTCAACTTGTGCTTTGTTTCAGGTTGATCCGTCCACTGGTGAAGCTGAGGATGATGGTGTTGAGGACGAGTACCAGCTAGAGGATCTCGAAATTGTTTCTGCGGATTACATGTTGAAGGTGGGAGTTTCCAACTTCCGAAATGCTTGGGAAAGCACGGATCCAGAAAGTGAGCGGGTTGATGAGTACGGGCTTGGTGTCAGGGAGAGCTTGGCTGAGGCTGTGAGTGCTGTTATAAGCATCCTTGGCATGCAGCCTTGCGAGGTCAGTTCTCTTCATTTTATCTATGAATGAATACTGTCGTCATGTTTTAGTCTGTCAGTTTGTAATCTTTTACTGGAATAGTTTGATGTTGGTTCTACCTAAATCAGCAGTGATAGAAAATGCAGGAGTTAGCATTGAGGATTGCTTGTCGACTTCTGTATGAAATGATAATCTTACTCTTGATTACTTTTTTGTCAATTGTTTTTTAGGGAACTGATGTGGTCCCAAGCAATTCGAGATCACACACTTGCCTTCTCTCTGGTGTGTTTATTGGTAATGTGAAAGTTTTAGTGAGACTGTCATTCGGAATTAGTGGACCAAAGGAAGTAGCCATGAAGCTAGCAGTCAGGTCAGATGATCCGGAGGTCAGTGACAAGATCCATGAAATTGTTGCAAATGGCTAAAATATAAGCAAGGTTTTTATTTTTGACCTTTTTTGTTTTGGCTTTCAATCTACTGAAAGCGCAAGGGAATTCAATTAATTCCAGTATATGTATGCTTGTTATGTCGTTGGATCACACTGTTGCACCACCATTCTTGTTCAACACAGTAAGACAGTTTTTGATTGATTTGGAACGACAACAATTTCTTTATATACCATGGACTTGAATAGTATATGCAATAATATTCAAGTGAAGTTCTGTTGGTCGGGTTGAGTATAATTTTCTTGATAGTATATGAACAATACATTATTGTCGATCGCAACAGAGCTGAGCAATAAATTATTGTGAATCTTCCTTTACGATGGTTATGGAGAATAACATTCAAGCCAGATAAACCCGAGCATACCAGCCTGAGGGATTAAAGGTTACCGTCACATGTGCTGACAATACTGTGGCACCCTTAGGCCATGAACCGAAAATGCCGTTTTCTGACTCGCTACCAAACCAACTCAACATCGAAAGATTGAACATACCCTGCGCATCTGTGATGGCTGTCCCCAGAGCCCTCGTTTACATCAAAGGCGGCATCTACATTCGATTTGGCCATACCTGACGGAGGTTTCTGCCAGGCATGCCGAGCGTGCATTGCAGAAATTTAATGTCCCACTCCGCCACCGCGATTGTTTCTTGTAGCCCCAGCTGGCCCAGTATTGCAGACTGTTCGCCAAGGTACATTAGCAGGGAACAGTGCCATGCAACGCGCGCCAGAGGAAAAATTTGACTTTACCCGGTACGGAATGCTTCCACAGTTTATCCCATTAAGGGTTAACCTGGGCTTCACCATCCCTGTTCCGCCTTCTGAAGCTTTTCCCGACTGTTTTATATGGGGGTAGTATCGTCATTTGTACATGTCTCTCGGTGGTTGCGCAAGAACCATCTATTCGAGACGTAGTTTAAGGTGTGCTGTATTGTATCCCCATTTAAAATTGAGCTTCAAGCTCAAAGTAGGTTAGAAAAAACAAGATAGGTTTGCTTTGGATAATAACATTTGCTCCTTTCCTCTTTCTTCTCCATTTCGAGTACCATTTTGTTAGATTTTTTTTTATTTTCTTCTGTTGTGGCTACAAAACTAAGTTTCGGAGATCCCAAGGTGATTTGTTGAAGCTAGTAATGTTTAGATAGTACGAAGAGAAAAATAGTCACACACGATTTTGGCCGATATAGCTGAACTCAGTACAATATCTACTACATTTAATTTATAAACCACGTCTTAAAAAAAACATACTATATAAAAATTTGTTACCTAGCAAGAAATGGAGGTGAACCCACCCATAGCGTCGATGAGGTTGGCAGATTATAAGTGTGCCCTCCTAAAGTGCTATAGGGTGTTAGGAAAAGAGTGTTTTTAGACTGTATAAAAATATCATAGTAGCTTTTGTTTTTTAAATTTAGCCTCCGAATATTTGTTTTTGCAAATCTCTGAGCTCGGTAAGTGTCTGTTGAGCTATAGTAGATCTACGAAGGAGACTAGAGTTATAAAGCAGGTGTTTAGGAACTAAATTTGAAAAAAAAGTAGTTTCAGTGATATTTCTTTGAGCAGTTCATTTTTTACGCTTGCCAGCGCCACATGGCGTCCTCTCCCTGCTACTGTTAGGCTCGATCCACAGCAATGCGCCATGGGCACGGTCGACTGGACTAACGGCCGTGGGCGCCCGTGGGCCGGATCTGATGGGGCGTGGATGGGGTCTTTGATGGCCCTTGACCACGTAGCCGAAGTGAGATACCTATAACAATTAATGCCTTCAATTTGCTTCTCTGTCGCAAGATCCCGTGCGCCATGGATAAAAACAGATCATATGTCTCTATTATATTTATTTTTATATTTTTTTTAGATGCGAATACGAAAACAGATACCTCGAATATGAATACAAATACGAATAATATCGAATACATATACGGAGCGAATACGAATCAAAACGAATACGGTCACAAATATTTATTGGAACATGAAAACCCCCTTAAACTATACATCCAAAATTAATGCAAACACATAAATAGTTTATCTTGTCAAAACATTCATAAAATCTAAACAAGCATAAGTATTTTTATCCACAATAGTCATACCGTTGTATATATTTTAAATCTTCAAGTGGCACTTAATTTTTTCTAAAATCCTAAATAATTATTAATGGATTTCTACCATTTACATGTGACTAATAAATTAATTAAGTATTTAAATTTGCATCAAAATGATTTAAACGAGTACATCAATTAATCGGTACAAATTTTAATCCACCGACAATATTAAATTTATTTTTTAATAAACATAAATATTTGCTAGTAGTGTTTGTAATTTAATATGATTAAGGAACCTAATGCCTAATTGTAATGGAGGCTTATAGCTTGGTTGGGCTAGTGGGCTGGTGGCAGGGGAGATGAGAGAGGCTGACTTGGGCTGGGTAATATTGGGCTGAAATCCCGGATATCCGTTTTCGTATTATCCGGATAATCCGTATTCGTATCCGTATTCGCCGGATATCAGGCCTATTGTATTCGTATCCGTATCCGACAAAAAAAAAAAATCTGTATTCGTATCCGATCTGAGAATTATCCGAAGAAAATCCAATCCGATACAATCCGTATCCGTTTTCATCCGGATCGGTCGGAAACTATCCGATCCGTTTTCATCCCTAATCCTGGTCATCTTCCCGGTGGCCATGGTGGCCTTCGTCAGCCCGCAGCACTTGAACGAGGCGCACCCTCGCACGGCGATGGAGGACTACATGGTCCCGCCGCCGTGGATCCCCTTCCTCTCCAGCCTGGCCTACCACCGTCACGAGGCCGAGTGGATGGCCACTACGTTCCGGCCCAACGCCTCCGGCGTGTCCGACATCGACCGCTTCTGGCAGATACAGCGCCCCTGCTGCCGTCTCATCATCTACCATAGCTGCCCTGAGGTCGAGCCGCGGTTGTTCCCGCTCCTCACTGAGCTCTTCGCCAAGCCCGCCGGCTTCCTCCTGCCCGACAATGTCCCAACCGCCACTTCTGATCAGTCCTTCACGCCAGAGGTGAAGCTAGGAAAAATAAATCTAGGGTGGTCTAAGACACTAAGCTAGATTATAATAAACTAAGACCACATCGAGGTATCTCCATATTTGTGATGTGTAATTGACTCTTGTTCTAGAGAGATTGAGTTTTGTTTTTTAAGATTGAGCTGTCTCTGTAAAGTCATGTGAGTGGTCAGATGCTTTTACAACCACGTTGTAACCGGCTGAAGGCCTTACGACCACGGCGTCGGCAACATGTAGTCGGCTGGAAGACCTACGACCACTTTAGCCGTGGTCGAAAGTCGTTACGACCACATTGGACGTGGTTGGAAGCTGGCAGACGTGTTTCTCCATGGTCAAGAGTCGACAGACCTATTTATGAATGGTCGGAGGTCAGCAGGAAGAGTTATGACCACGTGGTCGGAAGACGAAGTTGGGTCTTCGTTCACACTGCGAAGTAGGCAGGCATCGGCTTCGTCCACGTTGCGAAGTCGGTGGACTTCGAATCCGACCACGCTGCGAAGTTGGCAGACTTCGGCTACGAACACTGCGAAGTTGGCAGACTTCGGCTTCGATCACACTGCGAAGTCGGCAGTTCTCGCCTTCGTCCACGTTGCGAAGTCGGTGTACTTCGAATCCGACCACGCTGCAAAGTCGACAGACTTCAGCTTCGAACACTGTGAAGTCGGCAGACTTCGGCTAAGATTACACTACGAAGTCGGCAGTTTTTGACTGAGATCACATTGCGAAGTCGGCAGTTCTCGCCTTCGGTCTCGTTACAAAGTTGGCAGACTTCGACTACGCTCAGAAGACAAAGTCAGCAGTCTTCGACTTCGACCACGTTATCGCGAGAAGCGGTCAAAAGTCGAAGCTTCGACGGCTGCGGTCGGTAATCTGCGATCGGGCTGACGACCACGTTGGGAAGTCGGAGGACTTTGACCACGTTGTGACGCGGTCGGACGTGGTCGGTACCGGTCGGATGTGGTCGTAGCGCAGTGTGTCACGATCAGACGTGCTCGATATCGATCGGACGAAGTCGGAGCGCAGTCAGTAGCGCTCGGACGCGGTCAGAAGTGTTTGGATGAAGTCGGAGCGTGGTCAGACGAAGTTTGACGTGGTCAGAAAGGGTTTCGACCACGTTGAAACTCGGTGTACGTGGTCTGAACGGGGTTCGACCACGGTTGAAAGCGATGAACGTGGTCGAAAGGTACTTCGACCATGTGGTAAGCGGTCGTAGCCTTTGCTCAGGTGGTCATAGCTTATGGGAATCAGTCGTATGGACCTCTGGGGTGGCCATAACAAGCTGGGATGAAGTCGTAAGCCATGTGCTTTTCTTGTTTGTGCATTCGATCTGTTGAGGTCGATAGTCGTAAGGTGCTCACGACTTGGTGATCGGCTGAGGCTTTACGACTTGGTGGTCGTAAATGCTCTCTCGACTTTGTGGTCGGCACTACGACTTGGTAGTCGTAGGTGCCTTACGACTTGATGACCGTAGCAGAGGTAAGCGATAGTCATAGCCGCTGGAAGCGATAGTCGTAGCAGTCTATTACATGGTCGTAGCTCGTGCTGCTTGGTCATAGCAAGCTACTCGGTGGTCATAGCAGCCTAGCGTGTGGTCGTAGGCTGCTGGCATTTCATGAATTGTGCATTCGAGTGGTCGTAAATGGGTTACGACCAGCTGTGATTGTGCACAGAGATCATGTTGAGTGTGCCGATTGATTGTCTGCTTGTTTTGTGCAGTGCTATGTGACGGTTTGCTTGTCTGTGTGGATTGCAGGACTTCCGAGCTATTTCATGGTGAGGTGTGGGAGGACCGGGACTAGGCACAGGAGGTGTTGAGGTCCAGACGGTTGGAGACGCCGAAGATGATCGAGGCTGGTGAGGTGGTTGCAAGCCGGGAGACGAGGAACCAGAGCTAGAACTGCCAGGAGATGATCACGACAGGCAACGATGAGGAGGACCGGGACTAGGCTCAAGGAGGAGCTGAGGTCCAGACGGTCAGAATGTCGGGTGCGGTCGTGTGCAACGGAGCAGACTGGGACTAGACTCAAGAGGAGTTGAGGTCTAGTCGGTCGGAGACAGGTGCGGTTGTGCGAGGACAGGAAGCTTCCGGGAAGGCGCTTGAGGGGCAATTCCGGCAATTGACTCAATGCTGCAAAAGGGGAGCTGGTTTGTTAAAGCAACTGTGACCTGTCGGTGGTAACGGGTAAAACACTAAGGTTGTTGGTGCAAATGGGCAAAGTGAGGTGCAAAACCCGGTGTTAGGTGTGGTTTACGGGTTATCCCCAGTATGGACTAATGGGTGGATCCATTAGGTCTGGTCTCACGTGTGAGGCTATAAAAGGGAGAGGAGAGGCAGTATTTAGGGTTGAGTTGCTGGCTGAGCCTTGGAGCGGCCACCTCTCCCTCCCTTGGGAGTTTATCTGTGTGTGTGTTTGCTCTAGGGTAGAGCTTGTCCTCCCGAGGGGAGTGGATGTAGAAACCTCCATGATCAATCATTCATCTCTTTGCATCTATCTGAGAATTGTTTTGTCTGAGATGTTTTGATCGCTTGTATCTGTTCTTTCTCTGTTCTCTGGTTTGATCTGCCTTATCATGTTTTTGAACTAGGTTCTTGTTCTTGTAGCCTCAGTTTTGTTTTGCTCTGAACTGGGTCATTCTCAAGGCCATTTGGGTAGTCCATTCTTGAGAGCAAAGTTTGGTCGAAGAGTCTTTGGCTTGCGGTCGTGCGCCATCTTCACTTCCTCTGTTTCGGGTTCGACCTTGTCGTTCTGTTCGACCGCAGAGAAGGGTTTCTGTATTCCTGGTATTTTCTCATCCAGAGGATGTTGTTTTGCTGTGATTAAAATCTCATGACCATTCGATCGAAGAATCACAAGTTATTCGGATATTGGATCTGGCGGTCGTGCGGTTCATCACTTCCTCTGTTCAGAGTTCGAGTTTGGCGTCTGTTGTGGTCTTGGCAGAGAGTTCTTGTTTTCTTTGTAATTTCTCATCTAGAGGATGTAGTCTTGTAGTATTTGAAGTCCCATGACCAAAAAATCCATGAATCAAAAATTTTCGGAAATCGGGTCTTGCGGTCGTGCGCTGTCGACTTCCTCTGTTTCTCGTTCGACCACACAGTAATCACTATTCACTCTGTTGTCGAACGCGATTGCTTTCTCTGTTGTCGGATCGAATTTCGTCCACTGAGTCAGGCTTCGACCACGTCGGTCGTTCGACCACCTGTTGGTCTACGACCACATGTGTTCGACCAGAGAACTGACGGCTTTCGACCGGTTGGCTCGATCGACCACGAGTTGGCTTTCGATCACCCTGTTTTAGACAGACTTTTGTCCGACCACGGTAGAGCGCTTCGACCGCTCTGGATTTCTTCCGCCAGCGTTTGTTTCTGTCTATCTCTCCGGTTTTCCAGTGAGCATCCAATTTCTTACTTCATAGCTCTGTGGCTATTGGAGAAGAAATGTTGTGCGAATATTTTGGGAGGTTTAAAGGCACCATTCACCCCCTTTGTTGCCTTTTCGGTCCTACAAGTGGTATCAGAACAAGGTTGGCTCTGTATTTGATCTTAACCGATCTTGAGCATGGCAACTAGCAGGGAATTTTATGAGCTTTTCTTTGCATCTTGTTGGGGTGTTTTTGCCAATGATGTCGTTTGCGACAAGAGTCTTGAAATTGACTAGAGGATGATTTTATTTGTAAGAAACCACAAGTGTGAGCCTTGTAGTACATTCTTTCCCTTTGATTGATCAAGTGCCAGGAAGGAGAAAGCCTTGGAGAACACACGGATGATAATGATAAGGACGGGCGTCGACTTATCATGAGCAAGGTAAAACCTCATTGTGACCTTGGTCTTGTCCAAGATGAATATACTTGCTCTTAGGGATAATGTGAGATGCCTAGATTATGAATTGCTAGATTGTTCTTGCTAGGTTGAAATCTCATTTCTCTTGTGTAGGTTGTGAGTCTTTCTCTGCTGACGGCGAAAATTTAATTTCTCTACTTGCATGTTAAAATCTGAAAATGAGAAATTAAAATTTTGACTCACCGCACATGTGTAGAGGAGCTTGAGTTTGCTAGAGTTGGGATTAGTAAAGCCAAGTTCCTCTGCTGTGTCGTTGCTGTTGTCGTAATGCTTAACGACCACAGCTTCGGCATCTCGTCATAGTCGTAGCTTCATACGACCACGTCTGCTGGCGGACACTTCCACTTGTCACCGTAGTCGTAAGTCCCTACGACTACGTCTGCTGCTTCTGAGCACGCTGCTGCTCGGTCGCTGTGGTTGTAACTACCCTACGACCACGCCTGCAATCCCCTGCTGTGGTCGTAATGGTTTATGACCACGTCTCTCGGCTCTAGTCGTTTACGACTACGGTTCTCGCGCTACGATCACATTTATTTCTTCACGGTCGTGGTCGTATCACGTAACGACCACTCTTTTCTGCTGAGTGGCCATGTGTCAAGTCTTGGGTTCTCAAGCATTTGCCTACTAACCCTTCGAGATCTATGACTTGGGCACTTTGTTCTTGTCTTTTGTAGGTGTCTAGACGTTGGATGAAGAACATGGGATTGAGTGTGTTTTAGTCTTTTGCTTCATCATGTGACTAGAACATTTGTTGGTTCTCCACTTCATGGCCTCCAAGAGGCATGTACCTTCATGTTTGGCGTCTCCACCTACTTTGTGAGCTACTCTATACCCTCATGCTCTTATATTCATGTTTGATCATATTTGGCATGTTGTGCTTGTTCATGTGCTCACTTGTAGAATACTGGCATGTTTTTGTCTCAATACTTTCTTGTCATACCTTTATGTGTATGTTGCTTAAGTATCCATATATCTTGTCATATTTGTTAGATAGAGATTGAGAATGCGCTGTAGTTATTGTTATTTTTTGAGTAATTAAATTTAGAAAATAAAAAAGTTATATCACCACGAAAATGTAAATGAATAAGGAAAAGAGAAAAGGCAAACAAAAAAAAATCAAAAAGCCAAAAATGACGAAATTAAAAAGTCAAAAATCTAAAGCTGAAGCTGTTTGGAGCAGAACGTAAGCGACAAATCACAAGATGTTCTCCTGCATTATTTACTCCATCGATAATCCTACTTCTCTTTTTCCCCCATAAATCATTTCTATTTGCTGCAAGCGTCGTCTAGAAATACTGTGTGCGCGCGATTGAAATGGTGCGCCAGACCGTGCGATAGAATTGGTTCCATCGTACATCTGGGCGACAGTTCGCTCTATAAAGATAGAGCAGAGGACAATAAAAAACTTTTAACTTGAAATATAAAATATTTTAATATGAAAACTTAACTTTCAACTTAAGATGTGAACTTTCATCTGACAAAGATTCAAAAAAAAAAAAATCAAGCCACTGGCCCTGACCCCTGAGCAGCCGGGGCGGAGGGATCTGCGCACCTATTTGGCATTCTTGCTGCGAGTGGCGGTAGGCGAGAGGCAGGGGCGGATCCAGTATAAAAAACAAGTGGAGATATTTTGTCCGTGTCATATGACAACCTCGTAGTAGATCTGGCCATCGGAATCGCGTGAGGCGATAGGGTGCACTACTGAGTGTAGTGCCTATCACCTACGTGACTGTATGGGTCACGTACTCTACTGACTGCTATACTCGTATGTTGATATGAGCTAGCTACTCTATTGTATTGAGTCAGCATATTAGTGCTGGACACACTTCACTAGTTGCCTAGTTCGTTTCATCGCTTCGCTTGGGCTGTTGAGTGTAGGCAATCGGATAAGGTCTAGGGGTGAGGGAAGTGGGGGCACCTCGCATGGATTGAGTGGGGTCTCAAGTGTTAAGACATTTGGTTACTTCACTAAAAACTTAAAAGTTGAGTAGAGACATAGGCCCCCTCTGGATCTTCTTTGGATCTACCCCTTGCGTTAGCGAGATTTACACTATGCCTTGCTTGCTACCCGAGAGACACATCCAGGAAAGTAGGGATGCAAACGAATCGAATACGGACGGATAATGCCTCTACCGTATTTGTTTTTATATTTTTTCTCCTATACGGATACGAATACGGATACCTCGGATACGAATAATATCGAATACAGATACGGAGCGAATACGAATCGAAACGAATACGGTCACAAATATTTATCGGAACATGAAAACCCCTTAAAGTATACATCTAAAATCAATGAAAACACATAAATAGTTTATCTTGTCAAAACATTTATAAAATCTAAACAAGCATAAGTATTTTTATCCACAATAGTCATACTATTGTACATATTTTAAATCTTCAAATGACAATTAATTTTTTCTAAAGTCCTAAATAATTCTTAATGTATTTCTACCATTTACATGTGACTAATAAATTAATTAAGTATTTAAATTTGCATCAAAATAATTTAAATGGTGGTACATCAATTTAATCGGTATAAATTTTAATCTACCAACAATACTAAATTTATTTTTTAATAAACATAACTATTTGCTAGTGGTGTTTGTAATTTAATATGACTTGGGAACCTAATGCCTCATGGTAATGGAGGCTTATGGCTTGGTTGGGCTAGTGGGCTGGTGGCAGGAAAGGTGAAAGAGGCTGGCTTGGGTTGGCCAATGTTAGGCTGAAATTCTGGATATCCGATTCCGTATTATCCGGATAATCCGTATTTGTATCCGTATTCGCCGGATATCAGATCTCCTGTATTCATATTCGTTTCTGACAAAAAAAATCCATATTTGTTTCTGATCCGAGAATTATCCGAAGAAAATCCGATCCAACACAATTCGTATTTATTTTTATCCGAATCTATCAAAAACTATCTGATCCGTTTATACACTACAGGAAAGACCGAAAGAGGGTGGGAGGAGAAGTGGGAGCGGAGAGGAACAACTCACGTGGATGACATAATAATCTTCGGTAGTTGAAATCGAACTGCTGGGCTCCATAGTAAGGAAAAGAGAAAAGGCAAAAAAAAATTCAAAAAGCTCGAAATGACGAAATTAAGAAGTCAAAAATCTAAAGCTGAAGCTGTTTGGAGCAGAACCTAAGTGACAAATCACAAGATGCTCTCTTGCATTATTTACTCGATCGGTAATCCAACTTCTCTTTTTTTCCCTAAATCATTTCTATTTGCTGCAAGCGTCGTCTAGAAATACTGTGTGCACGCGATTGAAATGGTGCGCCAGACTGTGCGATAGAATTGGACCTAGAGCTGGGACTTGGGCCGTGCCGTGCCGGCACGGCTCGGGCCCATCGTGCTTCGTGCAGCTTTGTGCCATGCTGGCTTGGCCCAGTCATCTCATCGTGCCGTGCCGGCCCACGTCATCTCCGGCTAGGCCCAAGCACGGCCCAAAGCCCACCGTGCCAGCGTTCGTGTCGTGCCAGTCCAAGCCCAGCCCGAAATTACTATATGCGAAGGCAGTGACGATGGTCGTCATCTTCCTTTCTCTCGTACCCGCCTCGTTTAAAACTAGTTGAAATTGAATTAATCGCATAAAAACATGGGCACACAATGACATAAATATTTCGGAAAAAAGTAAAATTTCTTTGATATTTTAGAAATACAATGTTACTGCCTCGTTAAAAACCGTACAAATGCAGAAAATATAGGAAATAAACTTGTGAAATGAAAATATAGGAAATAAACTTGTGAAATGAGAAGAAATCCACCGTCCCACCACTCCTACTCTACCACGTCGCCTGGCCGCGCGTCAAATTAGGTGTCTCCCTCGCCTCAATCGCTTCCCCAGTCCCCATTGCGGACCGCGCCCTCCCTCCTACTCCGTAGTCTCGCCTCCTCCTTGGATCCTTCCCCACGCACGGCTCCCCGCCGTCCCTCCTCCTCCGAGCCTTCCCACCGCGCCTCCCTCCTCCGGCCTCCTCCTTCGCCCCATCCACCGCCACCCTTCCCTCTCCCTCGCCTCCACCGCCGCCTACACCCTCCCCGCCCCTCCACCGAGCCTCCGCCTCCCCCCGCCTCTTCCTTCCCGGTGCCTCCGCCCCTCCCACCGCCTCCCTCGCCGCCCCGGCCTCCCCGCGCCCGGCTCCCCGCTCTCCTCCGCCCTCCCGCGCCCGCCCCCTTCTTCGCCGCTCTTGCCTTCGCCGCCTCCTCCCTCCCCGACGCCTCGCCTCCCGGCCTCCCCACCGTGCCCGACTCCTCCACCGCCCCTCGGCCTCCTCCCACGCGACCGCGCCTGTCGCCCGGCTCCTTCGGCCTTCCCGACCTCCCCCGGTGGCTCGGCCGCCTCCCTCCTCACCCGGCGCCTCCCTCCTCCCCGAGCGACGGCATTGCGGCCGGTGGCACAGCAAGATCCCGAGCTCGACGCGTTGCGGCGTTGCGCCGGCGTCATGTGTGTTTGTGTGTATGTTTGCATGTGTGTTAGTGTGTATGCAGTATGCTTGTTTAGTTGCTTGTGTGATTGTGTCATCTTCTACGCCTTCATCTTCTCCAAGCTCGACATCGACGCCGACCGACCGTGCCGGCGTGCCGCCGTGCCCGCCGTGCCGCGCTTGGCCGAGCATGGCACGATCTGCCGTCCGCGCCGCCCACCGCTACGGTTTTTGAGCTCGGCCCGGCCCACCGTTCGTGCCGGGCCGGTACGGCCCGCCACGTGTTCGGCCGGGCCGTGCTTGGGCCGTGCCGTGTTGGCCGTGCTTTGGGCTGGCCCAAAAAAGCACGGCCCAAGTCCCAGATAAACATAAATATTTGCTAGTGGTGTTTGTAATTTAATATGACTTGGAAACCTAATGCCTAATGGTAATGGAGGCTTATGGCTTGGTTGGGCTAGTGGGCTTGTGGCAGGGAAGGTGAGAGAGGCTGGCTTGGGCTGGCCAATGTTGGGCTGAAATTCCAGATATCCGATTCCGTATTATCCGGATAATCCGTATTCATATCCGTATTCGCCGGATATCAGGCCTACTGTATTCGTATTCGTATTCGTTTTCGACAAAAAAATCCATATTTGTTTCTGATTCGAGAATTATCTGAAGAAAATCCGATCCAACACAATTCGTATTCAGTTTTATCTGAATGTATCGAAAACTATCTGATACGTTTTTACATCTACAGGAAAGACCAAAAGAGGGTAGGGGAGAAGTGGGAGCGGAGAGGAACAAGTCACGTGGATGGCATAATAATCTTCGGTAGTTGAAATCGAACTTCTGGGCTCCCTTGCGCACAGAGCCAATTATTTGAAACGCCAGGATAATATTTTTTATTGCCGGTGCTATGCACTTCATGCACGGCTGTGCAATCATTTGCCGTGCCCTCTCCGCTTTCATAAGCTCAAAGAACCAACAAACCGACAGATCCCCTTCTAGCTCGCTTGCCACCCTCAAAACCGCGACAACCAATGGAAGAAACCAAGGGCGCCCCCTCTCCTCCTCCCCTCCACGTCGTGGTGTTCCCATGGCTGGCCTTCGGCCATCTCATCCCCTTCCTCGAGCTCGCCAAGCAGCTGGCTAAGCGCGGCCACGCCGTCACCTTCCTCTCCACGCCGAGGAACATCGCCAGGCTAAGTCCCATCCCCTCCGAGCTGTCTGGTCGCGTCCGTCACGTCTCGTTCCCTAGGCCGGACGTCGACGGCCTGCCGGAGGGCGCCGAGTCGACGGCCGACGTCCCGCCTGAGAAGGTGGAGCTCCTCAAGAAGGCGTTCGACGGCCTCGCCGCGCCCTTGGCCTGCTTCGTCGCCGAGGCCTCCGCCGCCGGGGAGGGAGGGGAAGGTTTCAGCAAGAAGCCTGACTGGATCATCATCGACTTCGCCCACAGCTGGCTCCTGCCCATCGCCGACGACCATAAGGTTCGTGCCTGCGTGTGCCATGTATTGAGGATGCACTAATCCTAGCTATTTTGCATTAAAATTATGCATGCATGATTTATCAGAAATCCCCAGCATAATACTACGTCAAGCCAAATTTAGATGTTGATTTTAGGTGAAATCAAAAAGATTAATAAATAGTTAGTGTGAGAAAACATGTATCACAAGTCACAAACTAGACTGTAAAGCCTTATCTGCTTTGTGTTTACATAGCCAGAATTACACCAACGGCTGTAATTATAATTCCTAACTAAAGAAATCAACCTTATATCCTATGCAATTGCACGGCAAGATTATATATATCCTCATATTGGTAGTAGATTTGTACATAGTTGTTATGCAACTCTTATGTACTCCCCCAATCATACAAGAGTGATGCTTTTCATTTTTCCAAATTCAACAAGACGTTCATTTGACCACACAACTCTCTTGTCATATATTAAAAACAATTATAAAAGTGTGATATTATAAAATTATTTTTTATGAAAAATCTAATCATATCATTTTCATATATCTAAATACGATATCTTTGGTCAAAATTTATAAGATTTGACTGCATACATTATATAACATCACTCTTTTATAATCGGAGAAAATAAATCCATAGCTAGGAATATCTTTTTATCCTACAAATATCAGCGTGCATCACGTGGTAGACATACGGACGATAAATGCAATAATCGGGCCCAATTGGTGAGATGTAGTGCGATCCTGACATCTCGTGTGCGCAGTTGCATAAAAAATCTTCAGCTTTTCTCATGTCATTTTCTCCTGACGTCGTATGCGTCGCTATCGGATTATATTGGACGGTTATTATGTTGTGCACGCAAAAGGACATGCTCTTCTTAGAAGTTGAAACACTTCTCCAGTTTTGCCGGTCCAATGTGAAGATGTATAGTACAATCCTTCGATGACAACACAACATAGAGGAGCTTTGTGTTGCTATATGTTGTATATGCATTGCTGGATCGGAGCTCCAAAAATACGGAATATTTTACAGATGCGCGCTGAAAGATAAGCAACAAACAAGTAGTCCTTTCTGCGGCCCCAACCGTCAACACTGCGTTCGCCATCGTGATCATTAAGTGATTAACCTCTGGGTTTTAATTGACCACCTGCCATAGGTGTCAAATAGCCGGTGGCTCGATGGTAGCTGCCAAAGAAAGTAGTAATGGGTGACAAAGGCATTTGGTCTAGATTTTTTAGCTTATGTCTTACGACAATTATTTGCAACAATATATCTTTACTACTTAACATAAAGAGTGTATGGTGGTGATTTATCTGTCCCTCCGAGCCCCCACGCATCTTCCTAAAATATTTTCACGCACATGCGAGCAAAACATAATAGGATATCTTAATTCGTATCAAAGCTTGTATTTTCAAGTAGTTTGCACAGGGAAGTGTTTTTAGAAGTGAGCTAATGAGTTTAGTTAGAGCAAAATCCAAACTAACAAGTGTAATTTAAATAGTTTTGAACCGAGTCAATGAGTTTTTCCCACCCATACCATTTTTTTTGCCACCCGGGCATTGTCCGCTAGCCAAGCCGCCTGTCGAGCCGGTGCAACTCGGCAGGCTCCTGCTAAGTAGGGGAGGCTCGACAGGTTCCTGCTGAGCTGCATCAATTGGCAGCGCCTGGCCTATCACGTCTGCTCACCCAACCGTGCCGCTCCTCTCCTGCCGAGCTACAACGGTGCAACATGTAACATGTGTCGCCTGCCACAGCGCCTTTCGAGCTTGGGAAAGTGGTCATTTTTGTAAAAATGGGTGCTAGGAGTCAATTTTTTTAAAAGAAGTTACAACAGTGTCATTTGTGTGAACAATTGCTATGCTCTCGATTCTGTTGTCAAGTTCGTGTAGGTGCCATGCGCCCATTTCAGCATCTACTCGGCGGCCTGCCTCACCTTCCTAGGCCAGAAAGCAGTGAACGATGCACACCCCCACACGGAGCTGGAGGACTTCATGGCCCTACCGCCGTGGATACCCTCCAATACACCAATAGCCTACCGCCACCACAAGGCAAGTGGATCACTGCTGCTCACTGGCCCAACGCCACTGGCGTGTCCGACGTCGACCGTATGCGGCAAGTGCATGACCTTTCCCTACTTCTCATCTAACGTAGCTGCCTCGATATCGAGGACCAGTTCTACCTCCTCCTCATAGCCCACTACCGTAAGCTTGTCATCCCTGCCAGGCTCCTCCTGCTGTCTGATGCCACCAATGAAGGTGACAACCATGACGCAGCGCCCGACTTGTTGCGGTGGCTCAACGAGCAGCCCGCGAGGTTTGTGGTTTACGTTGCACTTGGGACTGAGGCGCCGCTGACGGTGGAGGACATGCGCGAGCTCGTGCTTGGGTTAGATCTGGATAGCGCGTGCTTCCTCTGGATGCTCTGAGGCTGAGCGGCCACATCGGCGTGCTACTCCTGGACGGCTTTGAGTCACGGGTCACTAGGCACGGGGTGGTGCGAACAGGGTGGGTCCCGCAGATGTGTGTGCTGGCACACGACACAGTGGGCGCATTCCTGACCCACTATGGCTAGGGCTCCACCGTCGAGAGCTTCCGGTTTGGGCACCCGTAGGTGCTGAAATGAATCACAAGCGAAAGTGGATAGCCAAAAAGAATTAATGGATCATACCTTGATAATTCTAGCAAGTATGCACCTGTGCTGGTTGAGTTTTCATGGTCACAATGTGATTGTAGCAATCCAGCATATATCATTTAGTCCACACACCCAGCAACCACTAGTCGTGCGTATTACACATGCGTCGAAGTTCTTGTAAGCACGTATTTGCTATCTCACATTGCATGTCTTATTTCGCACATGTCTATCCCACTCCGTCCATGCGACAGACCATGGAGCACTGCTACTTCTTCTAATGGATAGATGGCCGGGTATGTACGACAGGGCATTCATCAAGTAGAAATACATGCTCAACGACCCAGTGGTGTCTAAGAGATTCACACGTTGAAAAGCTTACACCCCAGATGATAGTAGAAATGACGTGGATAAGGCATCGATGGTCCTCGAAGCCCCTTGAATGCCAAATTATCTCCGACTAGGACAAACCTACAAAATTGTAGAAGCCGAGTACTGGCCTAGGTCACGAGGGTTAATGCCCGCGTGGAAGAGAAGGGAAAAGCATCAATGGACCCAAATATGTACGTCTATTGACTAGAACCATCCATTCGAAAAGGCGCACATATATCTTAGCTGTAGTTGGGATTGATAAGTAGTGAGGCAAATATACGCATCTAACCAAACTCTACGCGCCATGCAATTCGCACATTTATAGTGAACTGCTTTGTCAAGCTGGTGTAACTCGGTAGGCTCCTGCTAAGCAAGGAGGCTCGGTAGGTGCCTGCCGAGCTGCACCGGCTCAGCAGCACCTGGCTTGCCGCGCCCGCTCACCTAGCCGTGCCGCTCTCTCCTATTAAGCTACGGCGGCGCGACAGGTAACATGTGTCGTTTGCCACGCCTTTCGAGTTCGGAAAGGAGGTCGTTTTTGCAAAAACAGGTGTAGAGGTCAAAATAAAAATATTATAATAGTGTCATTTATGTAAACAGTTGCTAAGCTCTCTATTCTGTTGTCATGTTGCTGCAGGTGCCATGCGCCTATTTCAGCATCTACTCGGTGACCGCCTCGCCTCGTCGGCCGGGCGTGAACGATGCGCACCCTCGCACGGAGCCAGAAGACTTCATGGCCCCACCGCCGTGGATAGCCTCCCAATCCCCAATTGCCTACCGCCGCCACGAGGCCGAGTGGATCGCCGCCATTCACTGGCCCAACGCCTCTGGCGTGTCCGACATCGACCGCGTGTGGCAAGTGTTTGATCGCTCCCTGCTTCTCATCTACCGCAGCTGCCCCGAAGTCGAGGGCCAGTTCTGCCACCTCCTCACAGCCCTCTACCGTAAGCCCGTTGTCCCCGCTGGGCTCCTCCTGCCGTCCAACGCCACCAACGACGGTGACAACCGTGACGCAGCGCCCGACCTGATGCGGTGGCTCGACGAGCAGCCCGCGAGGTCCGTGGTTTACGTCGCGCTCGGGACCGAGGCGCCGCTGACGACGGAGAACATGCGCGAGCTCGCGCTCGGGCTGGAGCTGGCCGGCGCACGCTTCCTCTGGGCTCTCCGGAGGCCGAGCGGCCACACCGGCGGGCTGCTCCCAGACGGGTTCGAGTCGCGGGTCACCGGGCGCGGGGTGGTACGAACGGGGTGGGTCCCGCAGATGCACGTGCTCTCGCACGGCGCGGTGGGCGCGTTCCTGACGCACTGTGGCTGGGGCTCCACCGTCGAGAGCTTCCGATTCGGGCACCCGCTGGTGATGCTGCCGTTCATCACCGACCAAGGCCTCATCGCGAGGGTGATGGCCGACAAGGGGATAGGCGTCGAGGTGCCGAGGAATGACGACGGGTCGTTTAGCAGCGACGGCGTCGCGACGACGGTGCGGCGGGTGATGGCTGATGAGGATGAAGGGAAGGTGTTGGCTCGCAATGCCAAGGAGTTGCAGGAGGCGCTCAGTGACCATGAGCGGCGTGATCAGCGGTACGTTGATGAGCTTGTGCAGTGCCTGCGACGCTGTAAATATTAAGCTGAAGACAGCGCGAGCTCTCCGGCCGGCCTCGGGCACGTACGCTTTGTAGACCGAGGGGTGCTATGACATGTATTCGTGTAATCGTCTGCTCTTTATCTCCATGTAATTCCTTGGAAATGCAGCATATATATAGTATGAAGGGAGAACCATGTCTATGTTTGGTTTGAAGTCAGCATTTGCTTAAGTTTAGTGACATTAATAAAATTTGGCATGTATTTGGATCGCAACCGAAATTTGGATCCATTTTCATTTGTAACTATTTGCTTTTGTTTTTTTGTAAGGACAATAACATGTGCTTACCAAATCTTCGCTAGCTTGTAGTCGATATTTAGTAACACAAATTTTGGACAAGTTTCCATCCATTTCAACATCATCGAGGTACACAAATTTTTTTTTTAAAAAATACCCTGTACTAGGAGGAAAAATTTTATTATGAATGGTTGTGTAAACCAGTTTGTGCACTTGTGACACAAAATACTGTCGTAGCACTGTAGCAGCTATTTAACAATTATTATTTCTATACAACTGGTCGCTGTAGCAAATATCAAAAATTATTTTCCCATACCATCGACAGTGTTGCTACAGTATTACCGTGCCACGTGTCACTACCTCATTGGTTGGTTACACAAACTCGTTTATATAACTGTTGCATACTAAAAGTTTTCGTACCAGGAGATTCAACTCGGTGGACATCAGTGGCAGGATTCTTAGGACGTTTTTTTGAAAGAAAACTCCCCGATTTATATTAATAGTAAGAAGGGCGAAGAGACCTCATTGGGGACCAAACTTTTACATTGAGGACGCTCGATGAACAACTTGCTATCATAAGTCTATGAGCCGATGAATGTGTCTTTATCTTTCTTCCAATGGCAACAAGATAGCCGATAATCACGGAGGCGGCAACTAAATGTGTAGGACCTGAGATTTGGTAGCAGTGTTATTCCTCTGAAGCAAAACAAAGGAGGTTCATTTATAATCAACACGATCTGGTAATTGATCTTTGATATAGACGTCACTGTCGTTGTCCAAGTGTGTCCATACAGCTAAAACAAATCTGGTAGAGAACTCAACAACTTGATCGGAAGAAATTAAAGAAATTTAAAATAACTTCTAAAAAACAAAATGGGTCCTCACCCACTCAATGCCATGCCGGTGAGAAAGCCGGAGAAGAGATGATTAAGTCTGGGATTTCTTAGGACGTTTTCACAAGGCTAGAACAAAATAAAAAAATGGCAGGAAAGATCGTTAAGTCTGGCCATTACAATTTTGTGCAGCCAAAAAGATCAAATTCTGGTATCTACCTTTACGCACATACAAGTAACTAGTTTTTAATTCTCATTCTTTTTTGCTTCTAATTTATGGTTTATACTACAATAATTAGCTTTTAAACGAAGTGTCTTTTTAAGATGGGGTCTACAAGTTGATTATTGCAGACACTGTATCGACTTTAGCTATACTAACCAAAATCACACGTAACTATTTCTCTTTATACTTTTGTCTTATAAATAACTAGAATTTAAAAAAAGTAAGCTATAAGCTGCCGACGAAAAAACGAGCCCATAGTGACCTCTCGCACTGCAGCAGGCTAGGGATGGAGAAAAGAGTACATCGCATCTGTTTCTTGTGTCGCACTTGTTGCCTCATTAAAAACCTCTATGTGAGAAAACTTCAGGAAAAACTCACAAAGGAAAAAAGAGTGCAACATTTGGCTTTTCAGGATCATATAAGACTTCTGGTCTTACATAAGGGCTATGGTTCAGGGATTTGCTACCCCTGACCTTTGTAACTCTCTAGGTTGCCTCATCCCAATGCCTCGTACGTACTTCTGGAAGATAGAGGCCATAAGGGATTTTGTGAATATATTTGCCAGATTATCACAAGACCTAGCTTTCAATATCTTTACCTCTCTGTCCTTCTGGTGCTCGTGAGGATAAAGGAATTTAGGAACAATATACTTTGTGATATTACTTTAACATAGCACATTTGCATTTGTGCCACACAAACTGCATTATCTTCAGAGATAATAGTGGGGTTATCAACGATGTTTATGCTACATGACTTCTAAATGTGGCTAATCATTCGCTTGAGCAAAGCACATTCTGGTGAGACTTCATACCACAATATGCATATGCCTCGTTAAAAACTCCTTCAAAAAACCCAGTGGGAAAAAAGGAATGGAGGAAAGAGTACACAACACATGTTAAATTGTATTGCATTTGTTGCCTTATTAAAAACCTTCAAGTAAGAAACCCAACGGGAAAAACTTACTAAGGGAATAAGAGTACAATACTTATCTTCTGGATTTATTATGATCTTCAAGACCTTTATCATGTCCATCAATTAGACTTATGCCGATAAGTGGTAAAGACCTTCCAGGTAGTGATCATCGAGTCAATACCTTCTAGGTTAAACTAAAGTTGAGATATTCTGAATCTCATGCATAACTATAAATGTTCAGTATATGCTCTCCCTAAAGACCACTTCCGGTGAAGTCTCATTATTCCAATGCCTTTAATAAGAAATAAATACAGGCCGGTATATATTATGAGTATATCTACTGGATTACCGCAATGTATAGTCTTCTAGACATTTGTCTCATTATTCTTCTAGATAAAGAGACGATAAAACAATTTGGGAGCAATATACTTAACTTTCTAAAAAATACCACTTATCTATATGTGCAACACAAGCAAAAATTATCCCAATCAGGATATGGGGGTAATCAACCTCAATGCCACATTTCTTCAGGATGTGAGTTATTAAAACCTTTCAGAGTCTTAATATTTAGCAACCATCTCTGAGTGGTACTATACAACCAAAAGTTTGTTCTGTAGAACAAAAATCATGGTCATACAACCACATAATCAATATAACTAGCCTTAATTTTAGCACTTAGGGGATTAATAAATTTGCCATTAACACCAATGTCTATGATACCTTCATGGTAATAAAGGATATTGCGACTCCATAAGCTTCTGGAAGGAGATGCACTTCATATGTGTTTATGTGGCGTATTTCTGTCTTTTAGTTTCCTCATTCCATCCCCTCAGGTCTTGGATGAGTCCTTATCCACTTATAGGGATTGCATAATCGTTGGTGTATTTTCTATCAACTAGTGATTTAATTTCTCTTCAGGGAGATGTTCTCTCTTTTGGGAGACACTCTTTCTTCGAGCAAGAGTTTATCAAGTATGAGTTTTATATACATATATACATGTTGCAATTTACTTTCTATTTGAAACACCGAGTCCTTCAAGGATCGAGCTTTGAGTCACTTCAGGGATCTCATCAAGGATTTTTAGAATCCAATAACTGCATATCTTATTCATGTCATCTGCTAGAGTTATTATATAATGGAATATTATTTCATTCATAATAGGAGAATATCAATATCTTCAGGGATCCTTGGACAATCGCTTTCACCACCTCATTATCTTATAATGACTCATCAAGTCTGAACTAACAAGTTCCAAGACTTTTACCTGCGATTATGGTTCGACCTCAATTGCTTCCTTTCATTTTCTTAACCCGATGTGAACACTTCAGGTACTCGGCCATAGACTTTGGTTTTGGATTTATGTTATCATACGAGAAACTTTAGCGATTTTAGAGGCAAACTAGTTGTCGACAACTTTTCTCCAAATATCCTCATAATTGAGTGTCTTTTAGTGTTATCCAAATTTTTGTCATTTTCCAAACAAAAGATTATTGGTCGTTCCATACTCCCCAGTATTGAAATATGTGCGCGCTTAATTACTGGGGTTTTCATCTTCATGATGAGCCTCTTCATGAGGTATTTCACCTTCAAGGTGAATTCTTTTCTAGAGTATTTAAGGAGTGTATAATGATTATTTTGACGAGTGTCACTAGACCTTAGATCCACAACCGTCCCCGTAGACTCTAGATTAGTGACTAATAAGTCAACTTCGCAAAGATGGATATACTATTCAACCCGGATATTCTAAACTTAGCGATGCATTTACTTTAAGTAAATACTATACAACTCCTCCATGCAATGGAAAAAATATTTGGGAGTCTCCCCACTTCTGGCACACAAGAGTATCAACTAAACTTAAATTTAGCTTGATTAGTATGTAAACCTTATACCAAAGATCTTTTTTCAAGAAAATATCACAACATTAAAAGATTTTAGGCAAATTTCTCCCCCTGATCCTAGCTTATGGTGGTGGCCCAAATGGTGTATGCTATGGTGGTGATATTGTATAGGAAATGATTGGTTCTTCTAATACGTACTAATTCTTGATTTGGGGTTCCTTTTCTTAATGCAGTGAGCTAGCCATTTACTAACGTAGTGGCATGAAAACTGCACATCTCTACTACTAATAGATTATCCCAACATCTAGTGGGTTATTAATCTACGACAACAAAAATATTCTAGCTTCTTATATATTGCCCAATATTATGATCCAATTACTCATACTTATAATTTAAAATTTGGATCTGCAACATGTTTTGACCTGGTCAAGAGTATTATATTTTGACAGCATGATATACATCTTCAGGATGCTCACAAGAAGATAAATATAACACTGTCACATAAAACATGACTATAGATTAATCTACATGGAATATAATATATTCTACTGGAATATAATTCTAGTTTAACCTCCCAGATGGAACAATTATTTGCTAGGAATATATATGATTAATTGAGAGATAATTTATATGCTTGTTATAATTTATGATGCCGAATAAGTATGTCAGATTTAGATTATTCGGGATCATTAAAATCCAATAGGTCATTTAGTATTTTGAGAGCTATATTTTCTTCAGAAAAATATCTATAGCTTCCAGTGGCATATGTGCGGTAGCTCCATGCTACCGTGCAATTCCCATGTATGTGGTCGCATGCCACCGACTAACATATTACTAGGGACAAATCAATTACCCTTCGAGGGTTGCAATGATCTTCATTTGCCAATAGTGTGGATAGCAGTTTCAATTATCTCTCGAATAAACTAGATTATTTATAGCTTCAAGCTTATTTGCTTCTGGGTTTGACCTAGGATATACCACTATACTTGTCATTATTCTTGTACCCTAGAGGTTCCACATATGCCCTAAATTTCTCCCCCTTTTCACGCCAACCAAAAAATTCCAAGTGAGATTGCCTACTTCTAGCATTTTCTTTGAATGAACTCAAAGTTTTAGCAATAAATTGCTATTACACTACTTAAGGAGTAAAATTTTATTGGCAGGAAACCAACGTATACTTTGTAGTATGGAAGATGGGGTTATATATAGACTTTAGGTCTTTGGGTGTAAGTTATACCTATTGCCATCTGGGCATTAATTCATAAAGGGCTAGTAAATTGAGGCATACTATTCCTTTAAAATGTCAGGCATACTATTTACAAATTTTATTCCATGCATACTTGATTATTTACTGCAGGTAAGATATGCTATTGGCAATGTGTTCTATTAAGCAACTGTTCAGCAGGGGGTAAGGCTTTAACAAAATAACTTAGACCAAACACATTTATAGTATCTGGGAAAATAATTATCTAATGCCCAATTTCAGCCTAAGGCAAAAGATAACAGGTGCTCTTCATGAGCAAGATCAAACTCGACATGAGTTGTATCTATACTATTGATGCTACTCATGTAGGGAAATGACATCTAAATGAAGCTAAGGGATAAATGGGAGAATGCTACTGGTCTCCATATTGATCACCATGGCATATTCTTGCTTATGAATGCACCTACTTATTGGTCCATAGCCAAAATGGTGCAAGGCGGAGTAACACTCGTGTGGGGACTTCAGGTCCTAGAAACAAAAGTAGATCTTGGAAAAGTGTCTACAGGAACTCTAGTAACCTTTTACAGGTTTAGCCATTCTTTTAGAGAAGGCCCTTATGCCCAACGGATCTAAATCATATAATCATTCTTCAGGGTAGAGTAGAAGCAATACCTCATAAACTACAAAGTTTACTTTTCAGCGATAAAAGGGTACAACTACGTCAGGGCCATTCAGGGCGCGTGAATATCCACTTACTGATGCCCAAAGTCTTACAATATTGATGTAATTTCCTGCATACTTACTTCTGGTAAGTAATTTCAAGTGCACGAAATGAGTGCAAATAGTAAAGATTTACTTTTATCTATTTAGTAGACAATTTATCATTTTCCAGATTTTTTTCCTAGCAATATTGGGATTTTCTTATAATTATTAAGGCATTTAAGTAATTTTCAGAATTACTAACCCATTAAATAAATCCCCAAACACACAATGCCAGGAAATAAACCATAAAACAAATATGATGATTCCATGGTGTACTAGGTCTAAGGTTTCACAAAGTTACAAAAGCTCATATACCTAAAAATCATATTTCTAGGATTTTCTGGAATTTTCTGGCAATTTTAATGAATTTCTGCTAATTAATAAGTAATTTTCAGAATTACTAAATAAGCAGAAGCACTATGCTGAAAATAAATCCAGAAACATAAAACAATAATGCTACAAGATAACTAGATTAATGAAGCTCAAATAATCTAGGAAATAAATCATGTGGGAAGAAATTTGGTCTATTGGACTTAATTGTAATTCTGACAAACTTCAGGGTCAAATTTTATAGTTATTTTCAATTTTCTAGCAAGATTATTGAATTTACCGAAAACCCAGGGACTTATCCGCAAAATAACCGCCGACAAGTTTTTTCTTCCCTTTTTTCTTTTCTTCCTATTCCTTTGGGCCACTTTCGGCCCGATATGTGATTAGCCCATACAGCCAGCGGGGCTAGGGTTAAAACCCTTTTGTATGTCCTTCATTGGTGGCGCCAAAGGGCGCAATGGCGGCGGCGGGTGGGGTTGGTGCCTATGGGCGAAGGACCGGGGCAGCTCCGGGCGAAAGATGCGGAGGTAGGTCGAAGATGGCAGCCAATGGCCAGGTGGCAAAATCGCGGATCGGTTGCGGCGATGGCCGGACAGCTGTCACGGGAGGAGGATGAGGCGACTTCAGGTGACCGATCACTGGCGGCTACCGTGTGGCGAAAGCGACTTGAGCGGTCATTGGCTCCCGGTACGACGATGGCGGCGGCTCTCGGCAGGGATGAGGCCGAGCGCCAAGCTATGGCTGAGAAAGAGAGCGGCGGTGGCTTCAAGCGCCGACGGTCGGTGGCCTTGCCCGCCGCACTTCAAGGCGACGATGGCGGAGCAGGCAGAGCAAGGTGGCGATGGGCTGACGGCTCGACTAGCGTCGGACGGCCGCCATGGGAGAAGCCGAGCGATGGTGGGCAAGATGCCTACGTGCGTGTCTTCACATGCACGGCGGCGGGAGCAACTCCGGCCCCTGGGCGTGCATCGGCAATTTCCCGGCGGCTTTGGGCATAGCACGGTGTGGCCAGCGGTCGGTGGCAACCTCCAAGGTGACGAGTGACAGAGCACCGAGCGGCAGCAGCTGGGCCTACTTCTGAGCTGTGGTGGCCAGGATCTGCTTTAGGCACGATAGCCGGTGGTGGGTTCGAATGACATCTGAAGCTGTGCTGCGGTCGAAGGTTGTGCGACAATTTGCAATTTTCAATTTGATCTAGATTGTAATCTGAGATGCAATTTGATCTAGATATTAGATTGTTTAATCTACTAGACTCTAGATCTAATTCTCAAATTGTTGATCAATCTATGACTAGGAACAATTAACACAAGATTGATTTAATCATGGCATTGCTAAAGAATAAAGAATCATGCTAGATTTAAAACCTGAACAGTGATACATAGTAGATTGGTTCGTGATTTGTATACCATACACCTCATAGAGCAAGTCGTGATGATAACGTGTTAAGAAATAATTGTAGAATCGACGAATGGTAATGCAATCCACGCAAGCAATCACCAAGAACATAATAGATCAAACACATGAGACAACAATAAGAGAGAATACCACATGTAGTCTTTATTGATTCTCAAATCTGTTTACATTTGACAATGGCCTCTCTATTTATAGACTAAACCCCCTAGGAGTAGTTCTGGTATTTTCCCATACCGTAACCTTCTAGGTTTCATAACACGGCTCATGCGTTATCTCGTTGCGTCAAATTGAAACCAAAGGGCAAGGTGTGAGGTTAAGGATAAGGGCGGTTGTGGATGATTGGCTTCCCCCTGAAGCGACCATGTTTGTGCCTTTTATCACCACTGATCATCCACAATCGCCATTGCCTTGGCCTCCTGCCTTGATCTCTAAATTCTATTTTGAGCAAACACTTGACTTGCACATACCCGACATGAGCCACTCTGTAGGATCGGTATGGTAATAAAGGGGGATGAATGGTGCCTCAAAATTTTTCCCATGTATTTATTAATCCTTTACTCCAATAGATACAAAGCTATGAACATTAAGGATGAAAAAATCAACACAAAACCAAGAAGCTGAAAATCTGATGTATGAGCAGTAAAAACTGAAGTATCGTTACAGTTAACTTATCCCATGAACAGTAAAATCAGCACTATTTTGAAACCAATTACCCATGTCATTTTTTATTCATATATCCAAATAACTTGAAACTTGGTATGCATCTTCTCTATGATATCAGGAACTTATTCCCAATCGGCAACCAAGAGAATTGTTGCCAAAGTTCTATCCTTTTTCCATTTGAAGGAAGATTACACTAAAACTGGGTAAAAACCAAAAACAGTGAATACGACTTTCTTGTGGGTGAATGATGGCCAAGATAGATCTAAATGTATTTCCACATATCACAGCAAGCCAGAACACCTAAGGAATATGTTAGACAATGTGGTTAGGTCTAGAATTTTTATGATGATGAATAATTGACAACATTCCTTAATATTGTTATTCGAGGTGTGTTCGTGTGTGCGTGGACTAATATCGGTCAAGTTGGTGAGAACTTGTGCCGGGAAAAACGTTCTTTGGTCTTTACATGTGCAGGTTGGGCGTGGAGACAGTCATGGTTGATGATGAGGAATACCGGGACTAGGAGGGGGAAATCTGAGGTCCAGGCGGTCGAGGATGTCACGAGGTGGTCGGGCTCACGCTGGAGCACATGGAGATCAAAGATGAATGATACGTATTGGAGCTATGGAGGTACGGTCTGGAGGCTACGACACGTGGTGGATGATACGTGGAGAAGCCACGGGAGGTGCGGTCCTGGAAGCTTCAACACGTGATGAGTTGACACGTCGGAAGTGTGCAAAAACCCGTGTTAGGAAGGGTTTCGAGTCCCTTGAAAATTAGTGGGCTAAAAGACTAGTTGAGGTAAAAAGACCTAAATCCAGTTGGAAGAGTTGTATTAGAGTTTTGAGTAGAGATTAAATAGGAGAGATAGTTGGCTGTATAAAAAGTACATGCGTGTGCGGCGGCCGTGATGTGCGAGTAGAGAAAACAAAAAATAGATGAAAGACAAAAACGTGTTGAGGCGTACTCCGTATATTATGAGCGGCAGACTCCCCGGTAGCCGAGACGGCCACGTCGCCTTTTTTGGCTTTTTTGCGAAAAAGTCTCTGCACTTTGCGAAATCGCGTAGAGGTCCTCTATCCTCGCAAACAGGTCCCTGCTTCTCGCAAATGGGTCCCTGCCATGTTTTTTTTTCTAGAAACCACCCTCCACTTCACCGATAGTAACCCGTAGTTTCCAAAATTACGTATAGGTCCTTGTTTAGTTACGTACAGATTCTTGTGGGTCCCTATTTTTTTGCGAAAAAACCCTTTGATTCCTCCGAAATTACGCGTACGTCCTCGATTTTTTTGGAGAACCGTCCCGCGGATTTTTGTCTCTTTTACTTCGATCCACATGGTAGCTGACGCAGCGTGGCGCCGTACTTACGTGGCTAGTTGAGTTGATGGAAGCGCATGTTGGCGGCTGCATGCTGTGCATGAAGTTCTGATTTCCTTGATTGTGCATGGCGGCTGATATTTTGATTAAAAAAACCGAGCGGTGGTGGCTGACTTGAATCGAAGAAAAAGTAACGAGCGCGAGCGAGCCACGCAGAGAGGAGACGCAGCAGACAACGCCGAGTTCGTTCAATTCCCGAGGCTTTCGTCCATCATCAGCGCGGCTTGTGTCATCTTCGCCGTGATCGCCGTGCGTGAGCGTTTCGTCGACTTCGATATTTCTTCGTCACGCCGTTCACGACACATCCAGCAAAAGGCGTCGCCGCACGAAGCCAGCTGCTCCATCCTTGTGCGAGACAGCGTGTCGTCGAATTTATCAGATCGCCACGTTTCGCACAGCGTAGTGTTTTCATCCACCGAGCATCACGTCTCTCATAGCTTACGCTCGGTCTGGAGAAAATACCCGAAGAGACATTTGCATGGTAAAATTATTATTCTTAAATATTTTTGTTGTCTTTTGCTTTTGTGTTTTTGTGGAGTTTGTAGATTACAAAATTAGGAGATAGCAGATTTTGAAGAAAAAGTTTTCGCTACAAGTTACAATCATTCACCCCCTCTGATTACCATCTACAATCCTACAGAATCGAGCCAAAAGCAGTTGGATCAAGAAATCTTTCGGAGTGGCCGAATCAAGCAAAAAATAGGCAATTTCTAGAACTTACGAAACTTGATGCCTAGATGGATAAGAATTGATTTTTTATAGAACATTTCCATCACTTACATTTCTTTGGCATTCAGAAGGATCAAAAAGTGGATAGAGTAGATAAAAAACAACCAAATCAAGAGCAAATCAACCAAAACAAGAGGGATCCATGGGAGATGAATAAAGTTGGTATATTGTTAATTGAGGATGAATGTTTTACAGTTACTCCACTAGAAGGATAAGATAGCATACCACAGCACTCACCCTTCTCTTGGCCCAACTCTAGAACTCTTAGCTTTAATCAGGATATAACTAGGATGATTGGATGGTTAACTAGTAAGTCTCCATCTCAACCAGTTGAATAGATAGGCTAGCCAGCCCTATTTAACCGTAATAGATACTATTCACTTAGTACAAATGAAAGAAACCCGATAACTCCACACACACGGGTTTTTACTTACACACTACTCTTATTCACGCTTTTCAAAATGTATAAGCCCTAATCTGCTAAATCCTTTGCTTTGATCCAACTTGATCTTCTCAGCTTCTTCTCAACCTAAACTGCTCTCCTAATTGCCACTCAATTGCTACGGTTTTTTTATCCAAGATAGTTTCTGGTATTTTGGTTAAACTGCCAAAATACCCTTTTTAGCCCGGTCTTCATCTTCCCTTACAAGCAATTATCATGCTTCCTATCTGTAGGTGCATCACCAGTTTGCAATGCATTGGCAAGTCTCTTCCGATCTGGTTCCACTAGACCATACCTCTCTTCGACCAACCAAGCCATATGGTGCAACCCGTTGCTCGAACTTCTCTTCAATATTTCCTGTCTTTCTCGTGCCACGCTTGAGCTCAGCTATCTCACATGGCATCTTTGATCATTCTGGACCTCCACTCCTCCATGAGCATAGCTCCAATCCTCGTCATTGATCATAATTGACTTCAAGCGTCCCTGTACATTTAAAGACCAAGAAATCATTTTTGGTCATAAGTTCTTCACAACTTGACTCACGTTAGTAAAAACATGACTCATGCAACATTAACACATTGATCTAGGTCTACCCAAATCAATCAATGACTCAATTTCTCAAAAGCTATGAATTTTCACCTAGGCCAGTACTGCAGCCCATTACAAGCTGGTACTACCGCACCCCCACACCTCGCAACTGGAGATCTCTGGAAAATATCTACCGCCAAGTAAACCGTAGTACTACTGCTCAGCAGTCTAACTGTCGTAGTACTACCGGTCAGCGGTATGATCATTGCGGTCATACCGCTCTGACCGGTGCCAAGCCAGCGGCATGACTGGTTTTCCTAAAAAGAAAAAAAAAAATCAGAAAATGATCCTAACAAAATGCAATTTTTGTAGAATCTAATAATCACTCTATAAAATTTACAATAATTCATCACAATATTATCCTGAACCTTCTCATATCATCCTTTACACTCACTTAACCCCAAGGGCCTGACTAAAACACCCATATTGGATATGGCACGCCAAGCGGTCCACCTCATTGAAAACCATGTAACTCATTGGGAACGTGCCGCCCAGGGGGAACAAACACTGCGCTGGAATACGAGAGACGAAACTATCAGTGACACAATGACACAGTGTATGAGTATAGTTTTATTCTCAGTTCTCAAATCTGAAGACTGAAATGAGATCTCAACTAGGGTTACTGAGTTAGTGGAGCTTAAAAGATAGCCTTTGGTTTATTTAGTTATCTTGTATTTGGTTCAATGCTGTTCATAGCTAGGAACTAGGATAGCAGAGGGAAGGTGATTCATCAGGTGCTAACTCCTTTTTCAAGGACATAGATTATCTTTATTCTTTACTGTACAAATCATGTATAAGTGCATGATTACCAGACACTACTACAGAAAGCCTAATACTAGACGCCAAATCACAGACGGTTTTGTGAAACCGTCTGTGATGTACACTATCACAGACGATTTTAATTTGGAGGCCGTCTGTGGTGTTTGTGGCGGGAAAAAGAAGTATCAAAGATGATTCTTACCATTGAACCGTCTGTGATAATGGAAAATCACAGACGATTTTGATTAAAAAACCGTCTGTGATATTCCAGATTATCACAACGATTTTTAAATATAAACCATCTGTGATATTCCAGTATCACAGACGGTTTTTATTATAAAACCGTCTGTGATAATCCAGATTATCACAGACGGTTTTATAATCAAAACCGTCTGTGATAATCCGACTAGGTATTTGTTGCGCCGGTCAGAACCGCACTATCTTCATTTCGATTCAGATCTAGCCGGTGCTGTAGCTGGAGGCGGCAAGGCTTTGAGGCCATTTATTTGGTGGGAGGTGGCTTATTTGGTAGGACACAGCTAGCTTTGAAGATTCATCAAGTTCTTGGTTGCCCTAGATATAGTTAGTAATGAAATTTGTTTTTCGTTGCATCAAATTAAATTTAGATCTAGTTAATTTTTGGTGACTGTTATATATATACTTTGAAGATCTAGCTAATTTAGATTTAGCTAGCCTCAATGCACGTGGTATATATGTAGTAATAATTAATTAATTTAATTTTTAATATTAATCATAATTAGTGATATGCGAGGAGGGATGTCCCCCCTTGGTGCTGCCCCCCTTGCCCATAGAACTGTCAGTCTGTCCATACTGTCCCTCTTGCCCGCTCCCTCCTTCGAACATGTGTTGGCTTGACCATATCGGCCCCATCATCCGCACAAATGTTTGTCTGTCCATGTTGTCCCACCTCGTCCGCTCCCTCGTGCGGACATATGTCGCTCTTACCATGTTGTCCCCTATCGCCATGGTGCTACGTGTCGACAACGCATCCATAATTTCTGGTGACAATGCATCGGGTTCTCTTTTTTGCTCGGCTTCAAATACGGAGCTTTTGCAATCGCTCATCTAAACTGCATTTCGCTTCTTGTAGGAAAAAGAACCTTCTCTGTCATACAGTAACATAGCATAACAGACACCGAGGGGCCAGTTGGAGCTGGGTCGCCTAAGGAAGAACTTCACTTGGAAAGGAGGGAGGACTTCAGCCTTTACTATCACTTAATGCCAAACAGGCGGGATCAACCGGTATAGCCGAAATGTAGACACAGGGGGACGCAGTCGTGCAGGTCATCGAAGTCCATTTCGATGGCTAGCAACATTTCTTCCGATGCCCACACTCTAGGGTACAATTTACCAATATTTTATTTTCTCTTACTGCTAATAGAGTTTTCATGTTAACTCTCCTTTGATCGATCCTCCCTATGAATGCTATGTTGTTAGGTATGTGGATATACTGTGGAAGCGAATCTTAGAGATGGAAACGCAGATTGACAGTCTCAATAAGGATAATGATGATCTCCGGCAACAGATGCAGCGCGAGAGGGGCAACAAGGAGGTCATCAACATAAGAAGTTTGTGTGATCCCACATGCTGCTGTGTGAACCCTAGCTGCATATGTGCGTCCCACTGCAACAACGGCCAACAACGTCCGAGGTGCCCCCCACTACAACACTCCATATGGGTACCACGAGGCACTTTCTACCAAGAGGCATGCATAGAGAAGCTTGTAGCACAATGCTTTCTCCTGTAGTTCGTGGTTATGTTCAATCTCGTAAAACATGTAACTGAATAGTGTTCGTGTCATTGCGGTTGCTATTTTTTAGTAGACTCTTCAAACGCTGTGTCGCGTGCATTAAACTAGAAGGGTCGATATGTATTAAACAAATGTATATCATACAAAGGAGTAAAAAGAAAAATGCAATAATATTGCAGACATCACGTGCGATAATAGATTATGGAATAAATCATTCAGGTAATCAATTGATTAATTGCCAATTACATCTCAAATTGGTACAAATATGAATTAGTGTGATACAGTAAAAATACATGAAATTATGACACTGAGTGACGACCAGACGAGCTCTGTCTATTGGGGAAATCCTTCATTGAATGCCCGGATGTCTTGCATATTTCTGCATTTCACTGTGCGGGTAATGTTGATACATTGACTCACATCCA
This sequence comes from Bonia amplexicaulis, assembly GCA_036346245.1. Taxonomy (NCBI): domain Eukaryota; kingdom Viridiplantae; phylum Streptophyta; class Magnoliopsida; order Poales; family Poaceae; genus Bonia; species Bonia amplexicaulis. Next base: position 15,820,640 of record CM070754.1, on the reverse strand, counting down.
TGTCGTTCTGGAAGTGCCGTGTCTGCCGACGTCCCTTTGCAGTTATCTTCAACTCCTTGTTGAGAGCCCATTGCAGCATGTCTGGCCAAATATCCCTATAGTTCATGTCCAAGCCATAGAAGTGAAGCTCTACACTCCATGTATTGAAAAGATGTTACATGTTATAGTATTATGAGATGTAGGCTCAGACATCTACCTCATTTGCGCACATGCCTTATACACATGTGAGCATGGTTTGTGTAAGAGCTTTGACTTATTGCAGGTGCATGTTGTCACATTACCCAGGATACATGCATGTTTCATTTCACCTCTGGCATGACTATTCAGATATTTCTGCCGAAGCCTTATCTCATACTTCTTCCGGAAGCTAATTATGATTAAACTAACACGAAGTAATATGGTAAATTTGGAAAACATAAAATTTCCAAAAAATTACACAATTAGGTCAACTGTGTTGAGATGCTTCACATAAAATTTCGTAATTTTTAGAGCTTGTTTACTATATGTAACAACTCCTACAAATATCAAAATCCTATGAATTTTGGAGCAACATTTAGAGTGGATAAATTTGTTAAAAAAATTACACAATGAAGCACGTAGTGTCAGAAGTCTACACAAAAAATTTCGTAATTTTTTTAGTGCATTTGATATAGTTCAAAATTTGAACAAATATGATATAAAATTACAAATTCAATCAGGTAATTAAGCTAGCTCACCTGCCGTTTTGTGGGTGGATGGTAGGCCACCTGCTGTCTGGTGGCTGGGCTATAGGCGCCTGCCACCCGACGGTTGGCCGAACAGAAAGCGCCACGTGTCACCTCCAAAGTGCTACCGCCTGGTGACCGAACGGCAGAAGTGCTATATTCTGTTCCATCCACTCAAACTTACAGATACCCTTCTACAGTGTCTTCTCTTTAAGATCTCTTCGATGTTGTGAGTAGGGTTCTAGAAGCTTGAGCTGGCCCAAAAACCGGAGGGGATCCAGTTCCAGTTTCTCGTTGAAAACTGGCTGGTTTTCCTTTCTTTGAATATTTTTGGTTTTGTAGATTTCAGATTGCGGCAGAAACTAGAAGCAGATTGGAAGGATTTTGACATGAAAAAAGTTTTGAATAGGGAGGGTTATAGAGGGCTCAACGAAATGAGTTAAAGCAAGGTCAAAGAACCATCGGATGGCCAGTTCCAGTTTCTCAGCCAATTACCGGCCAATAACCAGAGGTTTTCTGAACCTTGGGTGTGTGAGCACAAATATATGGAGTACTTTCATTTGTGTTAGTGTGTATATTTCGTTCTATCAACCTTAATTTTCATGTCTCTAGTGGCGCAATCTCTCTGTTGTTTATGCACCATGCACCTAATGGTGATTAATTACAAAGTATGCATGCTTAAATTTCTATAACCAATGCGTTGAATTGCCAATAAGAAAGTTGGTTCTTTCATGGATCTCTCGAACTCATGCATCAAGTCTTAGGGCACAAGTGGTTGACCGAAGCGACGACCTTGAAAGCTTCCTATTCAAGTCATCAAGTAGAGGGTACATTCTGTCAATTGCGGTTTAGGCGATTTTTTTGGTGAAAGTACACTACTACAGAAAGCCTAATACTAGACGCCAAATCACAGACGGTTTTGTGAAACCGTCTGTGATGTATACTATTATAGACGGTTTTAATTTGGAGGCCGTCTGTGGTATTTATGGCAGGAAAAAGGAGTATCATAGACGGTTCTTACCATCGAACGGTTCAGATATCGAATATCACGCACGGTTTTATAATATAAACCGTCGTGATATTCAGATATCACGCACGGTTTTATTATAAAACCGTCGTGATAATTTGAATATCACGACGGTTTTTATTATAAAACCGTCTGTGATATTCTAGTAACCGTCTGTGATATGTTTCCCGCCTTGCAATTCCTCAAAATTTCATATTTTCCCGCTTAAGTCCGAGTATGATTCAGTTTTGAGACACCTTCAGTAAAACGGGTATAACTTTTGCATACGGTGTCCGTTTTCGACGTTCTTGTACTCGTTGGAAAGCTAACGACGAGCCCGATCCAAAAATAATGACCGGCTTGCACTAGTCGCCCTCCAAGACCCCCAAAATCGGCCATCTTTGGACCTAAACCTGCGTTGCAAGTTTTTGGTGTCTGTTTTTTCCTTTTTTCTTAGTCTTCCTTTAGGAATTTGGATTTTGCTTCAACTGAAAAGTTGTAGATCTCGTCGAAACCTTTCAAATGAGTATATATAAGCCATATAAAACTTTGCTATTTTATCTTTTCAGACTAGTTGTTTATATTGCATCGGTATATAAAATTTTGTACTCTAATTCACAGACGGTTCTATATATCGAACCGTCTGTGATATTCATTCATCACAGACGGTTCTATATATAGAACCGTCTGTGATAATCTGTGGGCCCGTCGATCCTACTCGACCCAATCATAGCCAATAGAAATCGACCAATCCTCACCCCACGGATCGTAGCTCCGCCTCTCCCTCCCCCTCCCCTATAAATATAACCAAAACCCAGCCTCCTTGCTGGTCTTCTCTTCCTTGCTGTCCTCCTCCTTACTGTTCTCCCCCTCCTTGCTGGTCTCCTCTTCCTCCTTGTTGTTCTCTTCCTCCTTGCTATTCTCCTCCTCTTTGCTGTCCTCCTCCTTGCAGCACGCGATAAGTCTACGGAGGCAAGACATCGCAGAAGCAACTAGCTCGTGCCAACTGTTCCAGCTCATGCGTTGCATCAGGGGCGAGAAGGCATAGAGGATCTTTGCTTTTTCTCTATTCTTGTTGTGTAACCTGCTCGTTGTTTTGAGATATTGTAATGTTTTGAGATATTGTAATGGTAGGCTCTAATCTTAATAAAAATGGATGTTTTATGTTTGTGAAAGGAATTGAGATGTGAATTGGATGTATACATGTATATGTTGATCTGCTTATTTCAGAAGGCATGGCTAGCATTTCCTGAGGCTAGCCAATAAACAGAAATAGGTTTAGGAGAGAATATCACAGACGGTTCGTAACTAAAAACCGTCTGTGATAGTTATAATCACAGACGGTTTTTAATTAAGAACCGCTCGTGATTATAAATATCACGACGGTTTTAGTTAAGAACCGCTCGTGATATAATATCACGACGGTTCTTAACTAAAACCGTCGTGATATTTATAAATCACGCACGGTTCTTAATTAAAACCGTCGTGATTATAACTATCACGACGGTTTTTAGTTAAGAACCGTCTGTGATATTTGCACCACAGACGGTTCGAAAGCCGTCTGTGATGATCTCGTATTATTACTGACCCATAAATTCAGACGGTTCACAAAACCGTCTGTGATGACGTTTTTGAACCGTCTGTGATGACCTTTTCTGTAGTAGTGGTAGCTCCTGCGTCTGTGTGCTGTCCTTTCCTTTTTGGCCCCTTTCCTGTAATCTCCTGATCTCCCTACTCTTCTTTATGTATACCAGCACGGCAGCACGCAGATCTGCTGCTGCCGTTTAAATAGAAAATATACCATGTCACATTCACCTGTTCCTCGTGATGAGATAGAAAATATACCATGTCACATTCACCTGTTCCTCGTGATGATGCCGGCCGGTGGCACACCATGAAGGGATGCGAGATTGGAACTTCAGTGGCCGCCGCATCTAAGGCTGGAACAATGTTCAGAGTTATCTACAACGGTCTATGTAACTAAGGGCCTATAGATTGATGATATCAGAATATATAGATACTTGGATTCCTAATAGCCCAGGTTTAAAGCCCCTGGTTCCATTGTTCGATGATTCGGTTCAAAAGGTCAGCGACTTGATGCTAACGGTGTTGAGATACGGGTAGGTTACACAAGCGTAAATCATAACATTCTACTGCATAAAATAGAAAGCCATGCGAGTAAGAGATTATGAGTTATTACCACTAGACGTGCAGTACAACAAAAGTAGAGTTGAAGCGACCGCTTCAACGTAGCTCGCGCTAGTGCATTGGAAATAGTCAATCGTCATCTGACCAACCGTCTCCTCCTTGCGATTGTCCGGAAGTGCCACAGATGCAGTAGCACCTCTACCAAGGTTGTCAGAATCATGATCTTGAATCGGATATGAGATTCTTTGGTAGGATCGTAAATCGTATAATTGATATAGAATTTAATATCTTACCTGATTCTATCAGAGAAATATTTTAAAAAATCTACAGTGTATTACAACACTAATGTATTTTTAAGTTATGCCTTTTGAATTTTTCTTTACAAATTGTAGAGTAAAAGTAAGATCATGTGTTATTTTATGATAATTATAGTGAATATGAATAGGTAAAAGTTAAAATTTTCAATTAAAAGGAAGTATACAAGTAATTATTTATGATAAAACAATTGAATCGGCATAATCAAGTAGGTTCGTTTGGAAATTTTGATCACAATCCTATAAAAGTTTGGGTAGAATCATAAGAATATTAACATTCTACCATAGAATTAGATCGGTCAAGTTAATCTTAGATCATAAAAACGTAGAATCGTATGACAAATAGAGATTTTAATAAACTTGGCCTCCACCGAGGTCCACACGTCCAGTGATGGAACGTCGTGCGTCATTATGCTAGCACCAGCACGCATGGCAGCGGTTTTGAGAGATGGCAGTTAGGATTTCGATAGGTATGTCTCGGGATGCACCCTCGGCTCCACCCCTCTCTTAATATATATCATTCAATCGGATCCTTATTTGATATGATTAGTGTAAGATCGAGGAGGTCGACTAGGGGGGTGAATAAGCGGTTTTAAAAACCTCTTTGGCTAAAACCGAGTTTATAATGCGGAAGCTTAAAACAATTCAGTTTTGCATAAATAAGACCTAAATCAACTAGGTTCACCTAAGTGCACCAACACAAGTCTATGTTAATGTTTGCAATCCTAGAACAACAAGCCCGATCATTTGATTACTTAGCCCTAGATGTAGACATGACCTATGATAGTGGAGAACAGTGAAGGGCTAATATTGAACTTTAGGGTGAGAGCCAACATAGTATTATTTGGTGCTATTTGTTATTAGATTGATCTAGTCTTTAGTTGTAGTAAGTGAACCTAGCCAGGGAGGAATTATCACATCTTAGTTAAGCCTAATTTCCCTCATTCTTGTTTTGGTAGATTTGCTTTAGTTACTTTTATCATCTCATAATTGGTGTTTTAGTTAGTAATAATTTATTCTAAGTATTAAGTCTAGTTGTCACTTCCCTATGGATTTCAATAACTTAGAATACTCATTGGTGAAAAGCTATGGATGACCCGTGCACTTGCGGATATCAAATTTGTACACATATCTTGCATCAACAAGCTTTTTTGGCCACGTTGCTAGGGAAGTGCAATTTAGATTTAGTGTTTAAAATATTTTATTGCTAACCCTCTTTTCCTAACCCCCTTCGCTAGTTTTTATTTTTCTATTTTCTGCAAACATGAATTTCACATGTTCTTCCAAAGTTTGTGGGATTACTCATGTCCAAGCCTAAACCATTGCAATCCACCAAGATCCGATGCTAAGTTGGAGGCCGATGAATTCAAATTGAACCGAACATTGATTTAGATGGTCGAAGGAAGGGCTTTTTCTGGAACAAAAGGCAGGAACCCATATCATCATGTGATGATGAACTTCATGACATTCTACAACACGTTCCAACATCAGGGAGAACCCAATGATTGGGACAGATGGGTCCTGTTCCCATTTTCATTGGACGAAAAAGCAAAGACATGGCATTCTCTCATGTGGAAACATTCAAAGGTAATTGGGATGAGCTTCTCAATGGATTTTGCATGCGATTTTTCTCATACCTTGAAATTCATGAGCTTAGGCTCAAAGTGTTGAATTTTACTTCAAAAATGGATGAAAGTATTAGCGGGACATGGAAGAGATATAGTAAATTTCTTAATAGTAGTCCTAACTTATGAATAGATGAGCATGTCCTTATGCAAACATTCTATATGAGTCTTTTGAAAGGATCAATGGATCATCTAAATGCTTCTTCATGTGGAGCATTTTTGGAATGGAAGCCAACTGAATGCAAAGAAATCGTGGTGCGTATTCATATATGTCAAGAGATGCATGACTCATGCGAGGAATCTAATGATGAAAATCAACAGGAGGAGGAGGTGAAGCCTGAACCTATCACTACAAAGATGGTTGATATTCTGAAGCAAGAAGAAAAGCTACATATTATTCCAATTGTTGATGACATAGCTACACAAAAGCCTTCTGTACCCGAGGAAGAATATGAATCCGCTCCACTGACTGCCTTTGATCAAATAGATTGGATCCCCATTGAACTTGGACCAAGATTTTCAGTTGGATGTCCTTTCATTGAACATGCCTATCCATCAGAGGAAGTTGTTGAGTCAGATTGGCCCAAAGAGCGAGCAATACGGAGAAACTGTGCTAAAGACCAATGAGAAATGAAAATTCAGTACATATGACACTAGGAAATTGTTTAATTCAAGTGAAGATTTGGAAGTCCCTTTGATAGCTCAAGTGTTTGTGATCAAAAAAGTGTTGGATCCAACTAAAGACGTGCTTCGCTATGGTGAATATCCACGTGTGTGCGAGATTGGAGCTATGGAAACTGAAGAACAATGTGCCTACACTACTACAAAAAGGATAATCATAGATGGTTCAGAACTGCCATGATAGACAGTTTTCTAAACCGTCTGAATTTTATGGGTCAGTGATAATCGAAGGTTACCACAGATAGTTTGTGAGCCGTCTGTGACAAATATAACATAGACGGTTTGTAAGCAGAACCGTCTATAAATAATACTATCACAGACGGCTCGAAGCAAAAACCATCTGTGATACTCAAACATCACAGATGGTTCTAGCTACCAACCGTTTGTGATGGGTGAGTATCATAGACGGTTGGTATGTAGAGGACGGTGAGGAAGAGTCTGGAGAGATTTTTGAGCAACGGTAGGTAGGGAATAAGTTTGGGTGAGTATTTATAGAGGAAGAGGTGGAGCTACCATTCGTGGGGTGGGTTTAGTGGGTTTCTATTGGCTGGGAATGGGTTGGGAAGAATCGATGGGCCCAACGGTCAGTTTATCACAGACGGTTCTATATACAAATCATCTGTGATACTCTCCCAACATAGATGGTTGGTAGCTAGAACCATCTGTGATGTGCAAGTATCACAGATGGTTCTATATACCAACCATCTATGAATTAGAGCATAAAGACAATATATAAACAGTTAGTCTCAAAAGATAAAATAACAAAGTTATATATGGCTTATATATGCTCGCTTGAATAGTTTCGATGAGATCTACAACTTTGCAGTTGAGGCGAACCCCAAATTCCAAACGGAAGATCATTTTGGCAAAAACAAAAACCACAAACTTATGATACAAATTTAAGGATAAAGATGGCCGATTTTGAGGGTCTTAGAGGGTGACTAGTGCTAGCAAGTCATTTTTTAGATTGATCTCATCGTTAGCTTTCCAACGAGTACAAGAACGTTAAAAACGGACACCATATGCAAAAGTTATGTCCGTTTACTAAAGGTGTCTTGGAGTAGAATTGCGAGGTGGGAAATTATTAAATTTCAGGGGATTGCGAGGCGGGAAATATATCACAGATGGTTTTTAGTACAAACCGTCTGTGATATCTTCATTATCACAGATGGTTTGTAATACAAACTATCTGTGAAGTATCACAAACGGTTTAAATAAAAAAACCATCTGTGATATTTCGTAGTATCACAGACGGTTCTTGGTAAGAACTATCTGTGATACTTCACACATGGTTCTCACCATAAACCGTCTGTGATATTATCTCATCACAGATAGTTTTTAGCACTGGCAGCAACACAAAAGGTCTCTAAACCTAGACCGTCTATGATTGCATTTAACACAGATGGTTTAGGTCAACTGTTTGTGATGAGGCGTCTAATATAAGCCTTTTTGTAGTAGTGCGATGCAACACCATACATTCCTTGCACCATCAAGGACTAGGGGTTTGGAAATTCTCTTTCCTATGTGCGAGCCATGGTAAGTGTACTTTCTTGCTACATTTTAAAGCATTTATTTCCAATTGATGAACATATTTTGGTTCCTTCGACTGAACTGCTCATACTAGCTGAGATTCTATTAAGAAACCATTAGGTATTTTGGAAAATATGTGTTAAAAATAGGAAAGTACATTGTGCTTGTTGATTTTTACATCCTAGAAACTAAAAATTATGTTGATAATAGGACCATTAGGAAAAACCCTTCTTGACCTTAGTAACTGTCCTAGACTAGGAGAATGGAAAATCACCATGGAAATTCTAATAGTGAATAGGTTAGTCTAGTACACTGTGTTCCTAAGAAAGGTTGTTTGACTGTGATTAAGAATGAGAAAAATGAGCTGATTCCTTAGAGAATTGTCACTGGTTGGCGCATGTGCATTGATTACAGAAGACTGAATAAGGCAACTAGGAAAGATCATATTCTGCTTCCATTTATTGATGAGATGTTAGAAAGATAAGCCAAGCATTCATACTTCTATTTCTTATATGGGTTTTCTGGATTTTGCAAAATTCAAATTCACTCTGATGACCAGCATAACACCACTTTTACATGTTCCTATGGTACCTTTACCTATAGGAGACTGCCTTTTGGTTTATGCAATGCTCCTGCCCATTTTTAATGATGTATGATGGCTATATTTTCTAATTTTATTGAGAAAATAATGCGAGTGTTCATAGACAATTTTTTGGTCTATGGAAATACTTCGATTCTTGTTTAGCACACCTCAAAAAAGTTTTGCAGCATTGCAATGAAGTCAATTTGGTGCTTAATTGGGAAAATTGCCACTTTATGGTGTGTGAAGGAATTGTTCTGGGCCATGTTATATCCGAAAGAGGAATCGAGGTGGAGAAAGTGAAGATTGAGACTGTTGAAAATCTTCTACCTCCAACCAACGTCAAGATGATGAGAAGCTTTCTTGGCCATGTTGGATTTTATAGAAGATTCATCAAGGACATCTCAAAGAACACGAAGCCTATAACAAACCTGTTGTAGAAAGACAGATCTTTTGTTTTTGAGGATGATTGCATGTAGGCCTTCAATACACTTAAGAAAGCATTGATTTTAGCACTGATCATCCGACCCCCTGATTGGAACTTGTCCTTTGACATCACGTGTAATGATAGCGACTATGCTATTGGAGTAGTTCTTGGACAGAGGAAGGATGGGAAATTGCACGCCATCTACTGTGCCAACAAAACTCTAAATGATGCACAGGACAATTACACCACCACAGAGAAGGAGCTACTTGCAATTGTCTTCGTTTTTGAGAAGCTTCGGTCCTACATCATCAATTCAAAAGTGATTGTCTACACGGATCATGCTGCTATAAGATATTTGCTAACCAAGAAAGATGCCAAGCCAGGAATGATCCGGTGGATTTTGATGTTGCAAGAATTTGATCTTGAGATTAGAGACAAGAAAGGAGTAGAAAATTTGGTGATAGATCATCTCTCGAGGTTGTTCATTAAGAAAAGGTCGTTCAGAGGAAGAGCTCTTTGATGATTGCTTATGAGAAGATCACTTGTGCAGAGTATCTTCAAAAGTTCAGTGGTATACAGATACCACTTTGGCAATGAAGAGAGTTCCACTTCCACATCTACCAAAGTACGAGTGATACAAACTTCTCAAAGAGAAACGCAATTACTTTTGGGATCCACCATATTTTTATCGATACAATGAAGATGGTCTGCTACACCGATATGTGCCAAATGAAGAGCAAATGGAGATTCTGCAGAAGTGTCACTCATCACCATATAGAGGACACTATGGTAAGGATATGTCGGACCCAGATTCCAATCTAGAGGAGCATCTACAGACAGAGGGGAACTCACTAGGAGCAATGCCGAAGCTTGGGGACACATGGAGCAGTCTGTCGTCGGAGAGCTGATCGAGGTGGCAGAGAGTGGGCATTCACGGAGAGCTCATCAGATTGAGGTGCCGCGAAGCTCGAATGGCGCTGACATTGACGCTTTGGTTAGAGACGAGGAAGGAGATGGCTCGGTAGCTCTCGAGGGTGATTGAGGTGGCGAGGGGGCGATTGGGTGCATAAGGAAGACAACGCGTGGGTTTTATTGCCGCAGGAGGGGAGACGGCCGTTGGGGTGCCTTGAAGGCTTATGCGGCGGCTGAGGGGAGTGTCAGTGCACGGCATGACAGATGAAGGGAGAGGAGCTAGCGTGCAGCACGGAGGGGATGAGTTAAGATGCGGGATGGCTCGGGACAATGGTCGGCCAAAAGAAGTGGGCACGTGAGCATGGCGCCGTACGTGGGCGGTGGAGGTAGGCACTGTGGGCGCGCGAGGAGAAAAAGGAGAGAGGGGGGCCTCGGCACGGCATAGCACGGGCGAGGGTGGCGCGGGACTATGGAGGCACAGGAGGAGGCGAGCATGCACTGTCGTGGAGCAGTGGCAAGGCGGCGCCGAAGCGAACAGAGCGGGCCAAGGCCAGGTGGGCCAAGGGGATGGGCAAGGGTGGGCTAGGCCAAGCCCGAGGGGATTTGGGATTAGAAATTTTTGAAAAATGAGTGAATTTAAGAGGAACTTTTGAATTCAAACCGAAATTAAAAATTTTCATTTCAAGCAAAAGTTACATGCCCAAAAATGGTACGTTACAAACTCAGCAAAAGTTTGGAGTTATGGATTATTTTGGCATCGAGCACTTGACGAGCCTTAAAAGGTACAGGTCAATGGTAAGAAAGACAACCCTGCAATGAAGCTTGCACTGGAGCAGCTAAATGGCGAGAGGAGGAGGCGCCCCCAGTCCATTCAGTCTTTGGGTCCACCCGTGGCGATGGCGAGATTTCCACAATTCCTTGCGCACAGAGCCAATGATTTGAAACGCCAAAATAAGTGGTATGCACTTCATGCATGGCTATGCAATCATTTGTCGTGCCCTCTCCGCTTTCAAAAGAACCGGCAGATCCCCTTCTAGCTCGCTTGTCACTCTCAAAACCGTGACAACCAATGAAAGAAACCAAGGGCGCCCCCTCTCCTCCTCCCCTCCACGTCGTGGTGTTCCCATGGCTGGCCTTCGGCCATCTCATCCCCTTTCTCGAGCTCGCCAAGCAGCTGGCCAAGCGCGGCCACGCCATCACCTTCCTCTCCACGCCGAGGAACATCACCAGGCTAAGTCCCATCCCCTCCGAGCTGTCTGGTCGCGTCCGTCACGTCTCGTTCCCAAGGCCGGACGTCGACGGCCTGCCGGAGGGCGCCGAGTCGACGGCCGACGTCCCACCTGAGAAGGTGGAGCTCCTCAAGAAGGCGTTCGACGGCCTCGCCGCGCCCTTGGCCGGCTTCCTCGCCGAGGCCTCCGCCGCCGGGGAGGGAGGGGAAGGTTTCAGCAAGAAGCCTGACTGGATCATCATCGACTTCGCCCACAGCTGGCTCCTGCCCATCGCCGACGAGCATAAGGTTCGTGCCTGCATGTGCCATGTATTGAGGATGCACTAATCCTAGCTAGCTATTTTGCATTAAAATTATGCATGCATGATTTATGAGAAGTCCCCAGCATAATACTACCTCAAGCCAAATTTAGATGTTGATTTTAGGTGAAATCAGAGAGATTAATATATAGTTAGTGTGAGAATTGAAACATATATCACAAGTCACAAACTAGTGTGAGAAAACATGTATCACAACTCACAAGTCACAAACAGCATACATTATACCAACAGCTGTAATTATAATTCCTAACTAAAGAAATCAACCTTATATCCTATGCAATTGCACGGTAAGATTATATAGTTGTTATGCAGCTCTTATACTCCCCAGTCATAGAAGAGTGATGTTTCACTTTTCCAAATTCAACAAGAGCGTTCATTTGACCACACAATCTCTCTTGTCATATATTCAAAAAAATATAAAAGTGTGATATTATAAAATCATTTTTTATGAAAAATTTAATCATATCATTTTCATATATCTAAATCATACATTTTGAGCCATATCTTCGGTCAAAATTTATAAGATTTGACAGCATACATTATACAACGTCACTTTTTTATAATCAGAGAAAGTAAATCCATAGCTAGGAATATACAACTATCAGCGTGCATCACGTGGTAGACATACGGACGTACGATAAATGCAATAATCGGGCCCAATTGGTGTCTCCCTCTAGCATAAAAAATCTTCAGCTTTTCTCATGTCATTTTCAGCTTTGTGTTGCTATATGTTGTATATGCATTGCTGGAGCTCCAAAAATACGGAATATTTTACAGATGCGCGCTGAAAGATAAGCAACAAACAAGTAGTCTTTTCTGCGGCCCCAACCGTCAACACTGCGTCCGCCATCGTGATCATTAAGTGATTAACCTCTGGGTTTTAATTGACCACCTGCCATAGGTGTCAAATAGCCGGTGGCTTGATGGTAGCTGCCAAACAAAGTAGTAATGGGTGACACAGGCATTTGGTCTAGTTTTTTTATCTTATAACTTACAGCTTATTATTTATCGTCTTTCTCGAACAAACATATATGACAGTTTCTCTATCGTCATTTCGATTTGGCTTATCGAGATAGTCTTTTTGAAGCGATTTATTGGTTTATAGATATTCGGTTCATTCACACAAACGCTCATGCTAGCGCTAAAAACCATAAAACACAGCCGAAAAGAACCCACCTAATATTCTTTTTGGTTTTTATGGCTTTTGGCTTCGGCTTCTCCGAAAGTCGAAATAAACAGTGTAGTTTCTCTGGCATACCATATTCAACGAGCTTTTTCCCACCCATACAATTTTTTGGGCACCCTGGTATTGCCCATTAGCCAAGCTGTCTGTCGAGCCGGTGCAACTCGGCAGGCTCCTGCTGAGCAAGGAGGCTTGGCAGGCGTCTGCCAAGCTGCGCCGGCTTAGCAGCACCTAGACTACCGCGCCCGCTCATCCAGCCGTGCCGCTCCTCTCCTATTGAGCTACGGCGGTGCGGCAGGTGACATATGTCGTTTACCACACCTTTCGAGTTTGGAAAAGAGATTATTTTTTTGTAAAAACAGGTGTAGAGGTCAAAATAATAAAACATTATAATAGTGTCATTTATGTAAATAGTTGCTAAGCTCTCCGTTCTGTTGTCATGTTGCTGCAGGTGCCATGCGCCTTTTTCAGCATCTGCTCGGCGGCCTGCCTCGCCTTCCTCGGCCCGAATGCGGCGAACGATGCGCACCCCCGCACGGAGCCAGAGGACTTTATGGCCCCACCACCGTGGATAGCCTCCCAATCCCCAATCGCCTTCCGCCGCCACGAGGCCGAGTGGGTCGCCGCCGCTCACCGGCCCAACGCCATTGGCGTGTCCGACATCGACCGCGTGCGGCAAGTGTTTGACCGCACCCTGCTTCTCATCTACCGCAGCTGCCCCGAAGTCGAGGGCCAGTTCTGCCACCTCCTCACAGCCCTCTACCGCAAGCCCGTCGTCCCCGCCGGGCTCCTCCTGCCGTCCGACACCACCAACGACGGTGACAACCGTGACGCAGCGCCCGACCTGATGTGGTGGCTCGACGAGCAGCCTGCGAGGTCCGTGGTTTACGTCGCGCTCGGGACCGAGGCGCCGCTAACGGCGGAGAACGTGCGCGAGCTCGCGCTCGGGCTGGAGCTGGCCGGCGCGCGCTTCCTCTGGGCTCTCCGGAGGCCGAGCAGCCACACCGGCAGGCTACTCCCGGACGGGTTCGAGTCGCGGGTCACTGGGCGCGGGGTGGTGCGAACGGAGTGGGTCCCGCAGATGCGCGTGCTCTCGCATAGTGCGGTGGGCGCATTCCTGACGCACTGTGGCTGGGGCTCCACCGTCGAGAGCTTCCGGTTTGGGCACCCGCTGGTTATGCTGCCGTTCATCACCGACCAGGGCCTCATCGCGAGGGTGATGGCCGACAAGGGGATAGGCATCGAGGTGCCGAGGAATGACGACGGGTCGTTTAACAGCGACGGCGTCGCGACGGCAGTGCGGCGGGTGATGGCTGATGAGGATGAAGGGAAGGTGTTGGCTCGCAATGCCAAGGAGTTGCAGGAGGCGCTCAGTGACCATGAGCGGCGTGATCAGCGGTACGTTGATGAGCTTGTGCAGTGCCTGCGACGCTGCAAATATTAAGCTGAAGACAGCGCGAGCGCTCCGACCGGCCTCGGGCATGTACGCTTTGTAGACCGAGGGGTGTTATGACATGTATTCGTGTAATCGTCTGCTGTTTATCTCGCTGTAATTCCTTGGAAATGCAGCATATAATATGAAGGGAGAACCATGTGTATGTTTGGTTGGAAGTCAGCATTTGCTTAAGTTTAGTGGCATTAATAAAATTTGGCATGTATTTGGATCAATGCCGAAATGTGGATCCATTGTCATTTGTAACTATTTGCGATAATCACGGAGGCGGGAACTAAATTGTAAAGAATCTCCCTAAATGTGTAGGACCTGAGATTTGGTAGCAGTGTTATTCCTCTGAAGCAAAACAAAGGAGGTTCATTTATAATCAACACGATCTGGTTATTGATCTTTGATATAGACGTCACTGTCGTTGTCCAAGTGTGTCCATACAGCTAAAACAAATCTGGTAGAGAACTCAACAACTAGATCGGAAGAAATTAAAGAAATTTAAAATAACTTCTAAAAAACAAAATGGGTCCTCACCCACTCAATGCCATGCCGGTGTGAAAGCCGGAGAAGAGATGATTAAGTCTGGGATTTCTTAGGACGTTTTCACAAGGCTAGAACAAAATAAAAAAATGCCAGGAAAGATCGTTAAGTCTGGCCATTACAATTTTGTGCAGCCAAAAAGATCTTGTTGGAAGCACAAGCAATAGCAAAAAAGTAGTTTATATTGGAACCATTTTTTGATAAGGTGCTAGACTTATGGTATACGACTTTATCCATCATATTTCAAATTCTGGTATCTACCTTTACGCACATACAATTAACTAATTTTTAATTCTCATTCTTTTTTGCTTCTAATTTATGGTTTATACTACAGTAATTAGCATTTAAACGAAGTGTCTTTTTAAGATGGGGTCTACAAGTTGATTATTGCAGACACTGTATCGACTTTAGCTATACTAACCAAAATCACACGTAACTATTTCTCTTTATACTCTTGTCTTATAAATAACTAGAATTAAAAATAGTAAGCTATAAGCTGTCGACGAAAAAACGAGCCCGTAGTGTCCTCTCGCACTGCAGCAGGCTAGGGATGGAGAAAAGAGTACATCGCATCTGTTTCTTATGTTGCACTTGTTGCCTCATTAAAAACCTCTATGTGAGAAAACTTCAGGAAAAACTCACAAAGGAAAAAATAGTGCAATATTTGGCTCTTCAGGATCATATAAGCCTTCTGGTCTTACATAAGGGCTATGGTTCAGGGATTTGCTACCCCTGACCCTTGTAACTCTCTAGGTTGCCTCATCCCAATGCCTAAGTACTTCTGGAAGGTAGAGGTCGGAAGGGATTTTGTGAATATATCTACCAGATTATCACCAGACCTAACTTTCAATATCTTTACCTCTCTGTCCTTCTGGTGCTCGTGAGGATAAAAGAATTTAGGAACAATATACTTCATGATATTACTTTAACATAGCACATTTGCATTTGTGCCACACAAACTGCATGATCTTCATAGATAATAGTGGGGTTATCAACGATGTTTATGCTACATGACTTCTGAATGTGGCTAATCATTCGCTTGAGCAAAGCACATTCTGGTGAGACTTCATACCACAATATGCATATGCCTCGTTAAAAACTCCTTTCAAAAACCCAGTGGGAAAAAAGGAATGGAGAAAAGAGTACACAACACATGTTAAATTGTATTGCATTTGTTGCCTTATTAAAAACCTTCAAGTAAGAAACCCAACGGGAAAAACTCACTAAGGGAATAAGAGTACAATACTTATCTTCAGGATTTATTATGATCTTCAAGACTTTTATCATGTCCATCAATTGGACTTATGCCGATAAGTGGTAAAGACCTTCCAGGTAGTGATCATCGAGTCAATACCTTCTAGGTTAAACTAAAGTTGAGATCTTCTGAATCTCATGCATAACTGTAAAGGTTTAGTATATGCTCTCCCTAAAGACCACTTCCGGTGAAGTCTCATTATTCCAATGCCTTTAATAAGAAATAAATACATGCCAATATATATTGTGAGTATATCTACTGGATTACCACAATGTATAGTCTTCTAGACATTTGTCTCATTATTCTTCTAGATAAAGAGATGATAAAACAAATTGGGAGCAATATACTTAACTTTCCAAAAAAATACCACTTATCTATATGTGCAACACAAGCAAAAATTATCCCAATCAAGATATGGGGGCAATCAACCTCAATGCCACATTTCTTCAGGATGTGAGTTATTAAAACTTTTCAGAGTCTTAATATTTAGCAACTGTCTCTGAGTGGTATTATGCAACCCAAAGTTTGCTCTGTAGAACTAAAAGCATGGTCATACAACCACATAATCAATATAACCAATCTTAATTTTAGCACTTAGGGGATTAATAAATTTGCCATAACACCAATGTCTATGATACCTTCATGGTAATAAAGGATATTGCGACTCCATAAGCTTCTGGAAGGAGATGCACTTCATATGTGTTTATGTGGCATATTTCTGGTTTTTAGTTTCCTCATTCCATCCCCTCAGGTTTGGATGGGTCCTTATCCACTTATAGGGATTGCATAGTCGTTGGTGTATTTTCTATCAACTAGTGATTTAATTTCTCTTCAGGGAGATGTTCTCTCTTCTGGGAGACACTCTTTCTTCGAGTAAAAGTTTATCAAGTATGAGTTTTATATACATATATACATGTTGCAATTTACTTTCTGTTTGAAACACCTAGTCCTTCAAGGATCGAGCTTTGAGTCAGTTCAGGGATCTCATCAAGGATTTTCAGAATCCAATAACTGCATATCTTATTCATGTCATCTGCTAGAGTTATTATATAATGGAATATTATTTCATTCATAATAGGAGAATATCAATCTCTTCAGGGATCCTTGGATAATCGCTTTCACCACCTCATTATCTTATAATGACTCATCAAGTCTGAACCAACAAGTTACAAGACTTTTATCTGCAATTATGGTTCGGCCTCAATTGCTTCCTTTCATTTTCTTTACCCGATATGAACACTTCAGGTACTCGGCCACAGACTTTGATTTTGGATTTATGTTATTATACGAGAAACTTTAGCGATTTTAGAGGCAAACTAGTTGTCGACAACTTTTCTCCAAATATCCTCATAATTGAGTGTCTTTTAGTGTTAACCAAATTTTTGTCATTTTCCAAACAAAAGATTATTGGTCATTCCATACTCCCCACTATTGAAATATGTGTGCGCTTAATTACTGGGGTTTTCATCTTCATGATGAGCTTCTTCATGAGGTATTTCACCTTCGAGGTGAATTCTTTTCTAGAGTATTTAAGGAGTGTATAATGATTATTTTGACGAGTGTCACTAGACCTTAGATCCACAGCCGTCCTCGTAGACTCTAGATTAATGACTAATAAGTCAACTTCGTAAAGATGGATATACTATTCAACCCGGGTATTCTAAACTTAGCGATGCATTTACTTCAAGTAAATACTATACAACTCCTCCATGCAATGGAAAAGAAATTTGGTAGTCTCCCCACTTCTGGCATACAAGAGTATCAACTAAACTTAAATTTAGCTTGATTAGTATGTAAACCTTATACCAAAGATCTTTTTTCTGGAAAATATCACAACATTAAAAGATTTTAGACAAATTTCTCCCCCTGATCCTAGCTTCTGGTGGTGACCCAAATGGTGTATGCTATGGTGGTGATATTGTATAGGAAATGATTGGTTCTTCTAATATGTACTAATCCTTGATTTGGGGTTCTTTTTCTTAATGCAGTGAGCTAGCCATTTCCTAACGAGTGGCATGAAAACTGCACATCTCTACTACTAATAGATTATCCCAACATCTAGTGGGTTATTAACCTACGACAACAGAAATATTCTAGCTTCTTATATATTGCCCAATATTATGATCCAATTACTCATACTTATAATTTAAAATTTGGATCTCTCAAAACTTGAAGTTTTGTGTTAATGCAACATGTTTTGACCTGGTCAAGAGTATTATATTTTGACAGCATGATATACATCTTCAAGATGCTCACAAGAGGATAAATATAACACTGTCACATAAAACATGACCATAGATTAATCTACATGGAATATAATATATTCTACTGGAATATAATTCTAGTTTAACCTCCTAGATGGAACAATTATTTGCCAGGAATATATATGATTAATTGAGAGATAATTTATATGCTTGTTATAATTTATGATACCGAATAAGTATGTCAGATTTAGATTATTCGGGATCATTAAAATTCAATAGGTCATTTTGTATTTTGAGAGCTATATTTTCTTCAGAAAAATATCTATAGCTTCCAGTGGCATATGTGCGGTAGCTTCATGCTACCGTGCAATTCCCATGTATGTGGTCGCATGCCACCGACTAACATATTACTAGGGACAAATCAATTGCCCTTCGAGAGTTGCAATGATTTTCATTTGCCAATAGTGTGGATAGCAATTTCAATTATCTCTCAAATAAACTAGATTATTTATAGCTTCAAGCTTATTTGCTTCTAGGTTTGACCTAGGATATACCACTGTACTTGTCATTATTTTTGTACCCTGGAGGTTCCACATATGCCCTAAATTTCTCCCCCTTTTCACGCCAACCAGAAAATTCCAAGTGAGATTGCTTGCTTCTAGCATTTGCTTTGAATGAACTCAAAGTTTTAGCAATAAATTGCTATTACACTACTTAAGGATTAAAATTTTATTGGCAGGAAACCAACGTATACTTTGTAGTATGGAAGATGGGGTTATATATAGACTTCAGGTCTTTGGGTGTAAGTTATACCTATTGCCATCTGGGCATTAATTCATAAAGGGCTAGTGAATTGAGGCATACGATTCCTTTAAAATGTCAGGCATACTATTTACAAATTTTATTCCATGCATACTTGATTATTTACTGCAGGTAAGATATGCTACTGGCAATGTGTTCTATTAAGCAACTGTTCAGCAGGGGGTAAGGCTTTAACAAAATAACTTAGACCAAACACATTTATAATATCTGGGAAAATAATTATCTAATTCCTAATTTCAGCCTAAGGCAAAAGATAAGAGGTGCTCTTCATGAGCAAGATCAAACTCGATAGGAGTTGTATCTATACTATTGATGCTACTCATGTAGGGAAATGACATCTAAATGAAGCTAAGGGATAACTGGGAGAATGCTACTGGTCTCCATATTGATCACCATGGCATATTCTTGTTTATAAATGCACCTACTTACTGGTAACATACGGGTTACCTGAACTCAGTCCATAGCCAAAATGGTGCAAGGCGGAGTAACACTCGTGTGGGGACTTCAGGTCCTAGAAACAAAAGTAGATCCTGGAAAAGTGTCTACATGAACTCTAGTAACCTTTTACAGGTTTAGCCATTCTTTTAGAGAAGGCCCTTATGCCCAACGGATCTAAATCATATAATCATTGTTCAGGGTAGAGTAGAAGCAATACCTCCTAAACTACAAAGTTTACCTTTCAGCGATAAAAGGGTACAACTACTCCAGCATCAGGCATGACATTACCATGACCATATGATAATGAAATAAGAATGGGTGATACAACTACAACCATTCAGGGCACGTGAATATCCACTTACTGATGCCCAAAGTCTTAAAATATTGATGTAATTTCCTGCATACTTACTTCTGGTAAGTAATTTCAAGTGCACGAAATGAGTGCAAATAGTAAAGATTTACTTTTATCTATTCAGTAGACAATTTATCATTTCTCATATTTTTTTCCTAGCAATATTGTGATTTTCTCATAATTATTAAGGCATTTAAGTAATTTTCAGAATTACTAACCCATTAAATAAATCCCCTAACACACAATGCTAGGAAATAAACCATAAAACAAATATGATGCTTCCATGGTGTACTAGGTCTAAGGTTTCATAAATTTACAGAAGCTCATATACCTAAAAACCATATTTCTAGGATTTACTAAAATTTTCTGACATTTTAATGAATTTCTACTAATTAATAAGTAATTTTCAGAATTACTAAATAAACAGAAACACTATGCTGAAAAAAAATCTAGAAACGTAAAACAGTAATGCTACAAGATAACTAGATTAATGAAGCTCAAATAATCTAGGAAATAAATCATGTGGGAAGAAATTCGGTCTATTGGACTTAATTGTAATTCTGACAAACTTCAGGGTCAAATTTTATAGTTATTTTCAATTTTCTAGCAAAATTATTTCTTCCTATTTTCTTTCCTTTCTAGGAAATAAACCCAGGGACTTATCCGCAAAATAACCACCGACAGGTTTTTTCTTTCCTTTTTTTCTTTTCTTCCTATTCCTTTGGGCCACTTTCGGCCCGACAGGTGATTAGCCCATACAACCAGCGGGGCTAGGGTTAAAACCCTAGCGTATGTCCTTCATTGGTGGCGCCAAAGGGCGCAATGGCGGCGACGAGTGGGGTTGGTGCCTACGGACGAAGGACCGGGGCAGCTCCGGGCGAAAGATGCGGAGGTGGTCGAAGATGGCAGCCAATGGCCGGGTGGCGAAATCGCGGATCGGTTGCGGTGATGGTCGGACAGCTACCACGGGCAGAGGGTGCGGCGACTTTGGGTGACCGACTGCCCGAGCGGCTACCGTGGCGAAGAAAGCGGCTACGGTCGGTGGCCTTGCCCGCCGCACTTCAAGGCGACGATGGCGGAACAGGCAGAGCTAGGTGGCGATGGGCTGGCGGCTCGAGCAGTGTCGGACGGCCGCCATGGGAGAAGCCGAGCGATGGTGGGCAAGATGCTTGCGTGCATGTATTCAAATGCACGGCGGTGGGAGCAGCTCCGGCCTCTGGGCGTGCATCGGCAATTTCCCGGTGGCTTTGGGCATAGCACTGGGTGGCCAGCGGTCGGTGGCAACCTCCAAGGCGACGAGTGACAGGGGCACCCAAGGCAAAGCACCGGGCCTACTCGAGTGTGGTGGCAACCTCCAAGGCGACGAGTGACAAGGCACGATAGCTGGTGGTGGGTTCGAATGACATCCAAAGCTGCGCTGCGGTCGACGGCTGTGCGACAATTTGCAATTTTTCAATTTGATCTAGATTCTAATCTGAGATGCAATCTGATCTAGATATTAGATTTTTTAATCTACTGGACTCTAGATATTAGATTGTTTAATCTACTGGACTCTAGATCTAATTCTCAAATTGTTGATCAATCTATGACTAGGAACAATTAACACAAGATTGATCTAATCATGGCATTGCTAAAGAATAAAGAATCAAGCTAGATTTAAAACTTGAACAACGATACATAGTAGATTGGTTCGTGATTTGCATACCATACACCTCATAAAGCAAGTCATGCTGATAACGTGTTAAGAAATAATTGTAGAATCGACGAATGGCAATGCAATCCACGCAATCAATCACCAATAACACAATAGATCAAACACATGAGACAACAATAAGAGAGAACACCACACGTAGTCTTTATTGATTCTCAAATCTGTTTACATTTGACAATGGCCTCTCTATTTATAGACTAAATCCCCTAGGAGTAGTTCTGGTATTTTCCCACACCGTAACCTTCTAGTTTTATAACACGGCTCATGCGTTATCTCGTTGTGTCAAATTGAAACCAAAGGGCAAGGTGTGAGGTTAAGGATAAGGGCGGTTGTGGATGATTGTCTTCCCACTGAAGCGACCATGTTTGTGCCTCTTATCACCACTGATCATCCATGATCGCTATTGCCTTGGCCTCCTGCCTTGATCTCTAAATTCTATTTTGAGCAAACACTTGACTTGCACATACCCAACATGAGCCACTCTGTACGATCGGTATGGTAATAAAGGGGGATGAATGGTGTCTCAAAATTTTCCCCATGTATTTATTAATCTTTTACTCCAATAGGTACAAAGCTATAAACATTAAGGATGAAAAATCAACACAAAACCAAGAAGCTAAAAATCCGATGTATGAGCAGTAAAAACTGAAGTATCGTTACAATTAATTTATCCCATGAATAGTAAAATCAGCACTATTTTGAAACCAATTACCCATGTCATTTTTTATCCATATATCCAAATAACTTGAAACTTGGTATGCACCTTCTCTATGATATCAGGAACTTATTCCAATCAACAATCAAGAGAATTATTGCCATAGTTCTATCCTTTTTCCATTTGAAGGAAGATTACACTAAAACTGGGCAAAAACCAAAAACAGTGAATACAACTTTCTTGTGGGTGAATGATGGCCAAGATAGATCTAGATATATTTTCACATATCACAGCAAGCTAGAACACCTAAGGAATCGAGCCAAAAGCAGTTGGATCAAGAAATCTTTCGGAGTGGCCGAATCAAGCAAAAAATAAGCAATTTCTAGAACTTACCAAATCTGATGCCTAGATGGATGAGAATTGATTTTTTATAGAATATCTCCATCACTTACATGTCTTTGGCATCCAGAAAGATCAAAAAGTGGATAGAGTAGATCAAAAACAACCAAATCAAGAGCAAATCAACTAAAACAAGAGGGATCCATGGGAGATGAATAAAGTTGGTATATTGTTAATTAGGGATGAATGTTTTACAGTTACTCCACCATGAGGACAAGATAACATACCACAACACTCACCCTTCTCTTAGCCTAACCCTAGAACTCTTAGCTTTAATGAGGATATAACTAGGATGATTGGATAGTTAACTAGTAAGTCTCCATCTCAACTAGTTGAATAGATAGACTAGCCAGCCCTATCTAACCCTAATAGATACTATTCACTTAGTACAAATAAAAGAAACCCGATTACTCCACACATACGGGTTTTTACTTACACACTACACTTATTCACGCTTTTCAAAATGTATAAGCCCGAATCTGCTAAGTCCTTTGCTTTGATCCAACTTGATCTTCTCAGCTTCTTCTCAACCTAAACTGCTCTCCTAATTGCCACTCAAGTGCCACAGTTTTTATCCAAGATAGTTTCTGGTATTTTGGTTAAACTGCCAAAATACCATTTTTAGCCCGATCTTTATCTTCCCTTGCAAGCAATTATCATGCTTGCTATCTGTAGGTGCATCACCAGCTTGCAATGCATTGGAAAATCTCTCCCGAACCGGTTCCACTAGACCATACCTCTCTTGGACCGACCAAGTCATATGGTGCAACCCGTTGCTCGAACTTCTCTTCAATATTTCCTCTCTTTCTCGTGCCACGCTTGAGCTCAGCTATCTCACATGGCATCTTTGATCACTCTGGACCTCCACTCCTCCATGAGCATAGCTCCAATCCTCGTCATTGATCATAATTGACTTCAAGCGACCATGTACATTTAAAGACCAAGAAATCATTTTTGGTCATAAGTTCTTCACAATTTGACTCACGTTAGTAAAAACATGACTCATGCAACATTAACACATTGATCTAGGTCTACCCAAATCAATCAATGACTCAATTTCTCAAAAGCTATGAATTTTCACCTAGGCCAGTACTGCAGCCCATTACAAGCTGGTACTACCGCACACCCACACCTCGCAATTGGAGATCTCTGGAAAAATATCTACCGCTAAGTAAACCGTGGTACTACTGCTCAGCGGTCTGACTGCTGCAGTACTACCGGTCAGCGGTATGATCATTGCGGTTATACCGCTCTGACCGGTGCCAAGCCAGCGGTATGACTGGTTTTCCTAAAAAAAATCAGAAAATGATCCTAACAAAATGCAATTTTTGTAGAATCTAATAATCACTCTATAAAATTTACAATAATTCATCACAATATTATTCTGAACCATCTCATATCATCCTTTACACTCACTTAACCCCAAGGGCCTGACTAAAACACCCATATTGGATATGGCACGCCAAGCGGTCCACCTCATCGAAAACCATGTAACTCAATGGGAACGTGCCGCCCAGGGGGAAACAAACACTGCGCTTGTAAGACGATGTGTGCTACAAAAGAACTTATAGGGGTAAATCAAACTTAGGTTGACTTTTAGGTCAGGCTTTTTTGGGCCCGCCCGAAGCACGGCCGGCTCGGCACGAATAGTGGGCGGTGGGCCAGATAGCCAAGACGGTGGGCGGCACGCACGCGACACGGTGGGCACGGCCGGCACGGCCAAGACGGCGGGCACACGGCCCGGGCGGCTCGCCGCTCCACCACGACGAGCACGGCACAGATGCAACATGCAAACACAGAGTCACAAACACACACACACAGTCGGAGACGGAAGTGACGGAGGAGTGGATGGGTCGGCGTGCAACGGCGGAGCACCGAAGTCGACGAGGTAGCCATGGTACTCCATCTGATCGCCGAAGCACCAGCGCGGTCGCCGGAGCACCCATGGCCCTCGGTCCCCGATCACCGGCGGGGAGGCGGAGGGCCGGGAGGCAGCGGGAGGCGGAGACGGGGACGCGGTGGAGGCGGGGAGGCGGGGAGGCGGAGGGGCAGCGACGGGAAGGAAGAGGCGGGGTGGCGGCGGGACCGAGGGAGAAGGGGACCGCGGTGGAGGCGGGGAGGCAGGGGAGGTGGAGGAGGCGGAGGGGCGGCGACGGGAAGGCGGAGGGGCGGGAGGCGGCGGGACCGAGGGAGACGGGACCGCGGTGGAGGCGGGGAGGTGGAGGAGGCGGGGGCGGCGCGAGGGAAGGCAGAGGGGCCGGGAGGCGGAGGAGGCGAGGGAGACAGGGACCGCGGTGGAGGCGGGGAGGCGAGAGGGCGGGCGGAGCCGCGAGGGGTCGGGGAGGCGGGAGGGGCAGAGGGCGTTGGGCGGGGCCGAGGGGGCGGGGCGGAGGCGGGAAGTGGAGGAGGTCGAGGAGAGGTGGGAGCCGAGGAAGTGGGAGACGCGGAGGGACCGAGGAGCGCGCGCCCGCGGTCGTCCGTGAGTGGGGTGGGGCCGTGGGGAAAAGCCGAAAAGGTGATGGCATTGGCGGCCTGGCGCCCTGGCGCACGCGCAGACCGAGGGAGCGGCGTGGTCGTGTGGACCGCGTGGTGCCTCGTGGCAGCGCAGGAGTGGTGGGACGGTGGAAAAAAGGGAGGAGGAGGGGGCCGGATGGGTAAAAAAGAGTGGATTGGACGGGAAAAAAAGCTGGAAGAGCTGAACGTTCGGATTCCATGCAGGCAACGTTCACATAACATTCAGATTTAATGTTTATAAAACTGCTTCCTCCGCTCTGCTGTTTCTTCACAGACAGATTCACAAAGTTTTATTGCTTCACTGGCTCACTGCGCTTAACCATTTACAGAGCTCCATTTCTTCACTCCGCTTCACATTTCTTCATAGAGCTTCTTATTTATTTCTTCTCATATCACAAGTTTATTTCCTATATTTTCTGCATTTGTACTCTTTATTTAGTTATTTGTTACTTCTTATTTTACAACCATATTTCTTGTATTTGTATTTCTTATTTGTTAACTAATCATCATGTTATCAAGAAGTCACAGTACCAGGGAACACTCAAGCAGTATGTAGAGGAATCGAAGTTCGAAAAGGACAGCGTGACGACTTAGTGTAAGCTCTCGCCGTCGTTCCCCTAGTCCTCCTCCGCCCCCCATTGATGCTCGTCAGCTCTCGCCAAGCATGGGAGATTACGACATGGATGACCGTCATATGGACGGTACAGAGGGCTACGAGGAGTACCGTATGGTCCGAGTCAATGGGGACAACAGAATCCAGAGTCCAGGGCGGGTCTGCACGAAGGGCGGATTGCTGGAAGCACATGACCTGGAGCTAGGAAATCCGAGATGGTTAAACGGTAGATATCGCAACTTGTAATTATTGTAATGCTAAATTAAGTGCTCGTACAGCTGTAGGGACATGACACTTGAACCGCCACTACAAAGCATGCTTACGCAAGATGGCGGCACAAGGCCGAGGTCGAGGGGGAGGAGGAGTACAAACACAGCTAAACTTCGAGGATGATGGCTCTGTAAGTACTTGGGTATACAACCCGCTTAATACCCGTGAAGAAATTGCTAGATATATTATTTCAGAAGATTAGCCGATTAGAATGGGTGAAAGTCGCGCGTTCGAAAGAACGATCCAACGCGGCTTTTGCCCACAATATTCTTTTGCCCACAAGTTCAGTATTCTTTTGCCATAACATCAGATATTTGGACATCATCCTACCAAAGAAGTGCATACCTTAGTGTTGTAGCCCATTATTTAGATGATAATTATAAACTAAACAAGAGAGTCATAGGATTTAAAGTAATAAATGAATCACACACGGGAGAGGCCATTGCTGAGCGTATACTACATGTACTTGATGATTTTAAGATAGATAATAAAATTGCTTCTATAACTCTTGATAACGCATCGGCAAACACAACGGCTATGAATATTCTCACCCCACAATTACAAACATATATTGGTGGTTATGTTCTCCACCAGAGATGTGTATGCCACATCTTGAATCTTGTTGTGCAAGATGGTATGCAAGTAATTGGTCCATATCTGCACAATATCCGTGATGCTATTCGTTACCTTACAAGTTCTCCACAAGTGATAGCCGTGTTCTCGTAGTCTCGTGCGCTAATGGTAAAGAGCCAAGAAAATTTGGTCTTGACAAGAAGGTGAGGTGGAACTCAACATATATTATGTTAAAAAAGTTACAATGTTACGAAAATGTCATATCCGTTTTTGTCAATGTCAACTCTCAAAATAATGAATTGGTAGTTACTAATACAGATTGGCAGATTGCTAGTCGTTTTCGAGAGTTTTTAAAACCTTTTTATAAAGCAACAAAGGTTTTATCTAATATTTATTATCCTACCTCTTGCTTAGTTATAGAGTTTATTTGGTTAATTGTAGATAGAATTGCTAAATCTAGGGACGATGCTCTTTTAAGCCATGCCGTCGTTGCAATGGAAGAAAAATTTATTAAATATTTTGGTTCTCTTTCACACTTATATTATTTTGCTATTATTTTGATCCTACAAAAAGTTGGCGTGTTTACGATAGGTATGGAGGGGATAGGTGAATGTCTTGGTCTAGATTATTCAGAAGCTTTCGCACATGTGAAAGAGGAGCTTTTTCGAGTTTTCCGTTTGTACCATGATAAGTTTGGTAGCAGCGGAAGATCGGAGGCCTCACAACAGACGCAACATGGAAAGACAAGCATGGCATCACACTTGTGGAAGAAGCTAAAGGGCAAGTCTACTTCTTCGTCCTCTCAGTCTCATGCGGCCTCCAAGTGGAACTCTGTCTCGGAGTTGAACCACTATTTGGAGCATGATTTTGCAAACATTGATCCTGATCTTACTGATGGAGGCAAGATAGACTTGCTCGAGTGGTGGAAGAACAACAAGCGGATCTTTCCTGTGCTGTCACATTTCGCACGAGATGTTCTCTTGGTGCCAGTGTCCACCGTCTCTTCAGAAGCGACATTCAATACGGTAGGAAGAATAATAGAAGAAAGAAGATCATCCCTTACGCCCAGGATGGTGGAGGCAATCACATGTGCTTAAAACTGGGAATTAGCCAAAGAGCGGGAACAACATCAACTGGAGGATCCCGAAATCGTACATGCGTATGCTGACCTAGACATTGCCGAGTAGATATTATCTACGCATGTTGTAATAGTTAGTATATACATATGTTGTTACTGTACTCTTTTCCTTACTCGGGAAACCCCACTCTGGGACGTAAAGTTTTTAACGAGACAGTAACATTGTATTTCTAAAATATCAAAGAAATTCCACTTTTCCCGAAATATTTATGTCATTGTGTGCTCATGTTTTTATGCAATTAATTCAATTATTTTAACTAGTTTTAAACGAGGCGGGTACGAGAGAAAGGAGATGACGACCGTCGTCGCCGCCTTCGCGTATAGTAATTTCGGGCTAGGTTTGGGCTGGCACGGCACGAACGCTGGCACGGTGGGCTTTGGGCCGTGTTTGGGCCTGACCGGAGACGACGCAGGCCGGCACGGCATGGCACGATAACATGACTGGGCCGAGCCGGCACGGCACAAAGCGGCACGAAGCACGATGGGCTTGGGCCGTGCCGGCACGGCACGGCCCAAGTCCCAGCTCTACTTTTAGGGGTGTATTTGCAGTTTTCTCTAAGTCTTTAGAACTTAATCTCTTGCTAATGAGTTGTGAGCGATAAGATTACTAGTGCTAACCCTGACTGTGTCTCCTCTTAGAAGACCTGATCGTGTATAAGAACAAAGCTTAGTACGGCTTGGTAGAGGCTACATAGCTGCATGCCTTCAAGCACTTGTGATGTGTGAGCCACACCTGTCAAAGCCATACTTCCTCGTGTCAGCATGCATGCACAGTTGCGCGATAAATCCTCAGATGAGATCAGAGCTGAGAGCATGCTGCACATGCACTGATTCTTTTGCAAGCATCATCCGTTCGCGCGCGCCGTCTTTCAACTAGAAACATGAGCCGCGCTAGCTACCGTGTGGACCGAAGTAAAAGAGGCAAAAATTCGTGAGAAAGGGTGTTTTTTAAAAAAATTAAGGATGGGTACGTAATTTCGGAGGAACCGGAGGGTTTATTTGCAAAAAACAGGGACGGAGGGCTCTTTAGCAAAACCGAGGACCATGACGTGAGGAACCGAGGACCCGTAAGGGAATTCGGATAACGCGGGGCCTTTCCGCAAAACAGGGGAAAAACAGGGACCGGGGCTTGTTTGCAAAACCGAGGACCAGACGTAAACAACCGAGGACCAGCAAGCAATTTGAAACCATGGGGCCATCCCGCAAAAGGAGAGGGGTTTAAAAAAACCAAGGACCTATTCGCGAGAACCAAGGACCTGTACGTAATTTCGAAAAAATTCGGGAAAACCACTCGGCCGACCGTACCAAAATCGGCCGGCCACGCGCCGCGCGCGCACTCGCACGGGAGCCACCCGGGGGGACGTGGCTGCGCTGCGGGGGCCGGGCATAAGGAGGCGGAGCATTCAACACGTAACGTACGTACGAACCCAGCTGTTAGCTTTGCCGCACGTACGCGCGCCACAAATTAATTACTTGTCGCGCGGCGCCTCCGTCGCTTACCACTTGTCGCTGCGCTTCTGTCCTCCTGCTCACGTTCGTGGTATCACTCTTATACCTTCTCTCCGGCAGGAGAAGGGTGGAGGCTGCCGCCGTCGCTGCCAGGCCTCCCGGTGCTCGGCCACCTCACCTGCCAGTGGCGGAGGGAGAGTATATGCACGGAGGTACAGTTGTATCTTTAAAATTTTTACTAAAAAATCCAGTATATACCGGCCCCTAATATACAAAGTATATACTATATATATTTTTACACACTATACCTACTCCATTAGACCCAATAGGCAACAGGTATTGGCATGACCTATGTTTATTCTCAAATGTAGTTCTGTATAGTATAGCTCTGTTATCAAATGAGTCAAATCTGGAATACGAGGGACGAAACTATCAGTGACACAATGACACAGTGTACGAGTATAGTTTTATTCTCAGTTCTCAAATCTAAGACTGAAATGAGATCTCAACTAGGGTTACTGAGTTAGTGGAGCTTAAAAGTTAGCCTTTGGTTTATTTAGTTATCTTGTATTTGGTTCAATGCTGTTCATAGCTAGGAACTAGGATGGTAGAGGGAAGGTGATTCATCAGGTGTGCTAACTCCTTTTTTAAGGACATAGATTATCTTTATTCTTTACTGTACAAATCATGTATAAGTGCCTGATTACCAGACACTACTACAGAAAGTCTAATACTAAACGCCAAATTACAGACGGTTTTGTGAAGCCGTCTGTGATGTACACTATCACAGACGGTTTTAATTTGGAGGCCGTCCGTGGTGTTTGTGGCGGGAAAATGGAGTATCACAGATGATTCTTACCGCTAAACCGTATGTGATAATGGAATATCATAGATGGTTTTTATTATAAAACCGTCTGTGATATTCCAGATTATCATAGACTGTTTTATAATAAAAACCGTCCATGATAATCTAGTATCACAGACGGTTTTATAATAAAAGCCATCTGTGATAATCCGACTAGGTATTTATTGCGCCGGCCAGAAACACACTGTCTTCATTTCGATTCAGATCTAGCCGGTGCTGCAGCTGGAGGCGGCAAGGCTTTCAGGCCATTTATTTGGTGGGAGGAAGCTTATTTGGCATGACACAGCTAGCTTTGAAGATTCATCAAGTTCTTGGTTGCCCTAGATATGGTTAGCAATGAAATTTGTTTTTCGTTGCATCAAATTAAATTTAGATCTAGCTAATTTTTGGTGACTGTTATATATATACTTTGAAGATCTAGCTAATTTAGATCTTCAAAGTATATATATACTAAGTTGTTATATATGTGCATAATATAGCACCGAAGCTGGATGTATACTGTAAACCGTGTGAGTGAAGAATACATTAATAGTGTGTCTGCTTTTACAAGAGCCGTCGAGGAGGATATGTTGAATAAGGGGGTGGAATATATGTATTGTCCATGCACTAACTGCGAGAATTTAAAGATGTTTAAGAATCGAGCGTAGATTGAAGCGCACTTGATTCTGAGGGGTTTCAAAAAGGGGTAAACGTGTTGGACCAATCATGACGATGTCAATGATATGCCGCCGGATGATATCTCCGGTGAAGTCAATGATATGCCGCCGGATGACATCGCCGGTGAAGTCAATGATATGCCGCCGGATGACATCGCCGGTGAAGTCAATGATATGCCGCCGGATGACATCACCGGTGAAGCCAATGATATGCCGTCGGATGATAATTGTGGTTCAGATTTGGATAGGTTGCACGATGACAATCAGGATCAGATGCTTCGTGATGTAGAAAAGAACTATGATGAGAGAGAGTATATTAAATTTCGAGGCCTGATGCAGGACTCAGAGAAACCTTTGTTCACGTGCTGCAGGTCAAAGTATACGAAGTTGCCAGCTGTGCTTGAACTGTTGAAATTGAAGGCAAGCAACAGTTGGGCTGACAAGAGTTTCACGGCGCTGCTAGGTCTTTTAGCGGACATGCTTCCGGAGGAAAATGAGTTGCCTAAAACTATGTATAAAGCCAAGAAGGTTCTTTGTCCATTGGGAATGGAAATAGAAAGAATACATGTATGTCTGAACGACTGTATCGTCTACCGTAAAGAGTATGCAAACATGCATGTCTGTCCAGTGTGCAACGCATCCCTATACAAACATAACAATCAATCAGATGATGATGCCGAGGGAACAAAGGTGAAGAAAGGACCTCCTGCAAAGGTGGCATGGTATCTTCCTATAATTCCCCGTTTGAAGCAGGTTATTGCGAATCCAAAGGAGGTAAAACTGCTGCGTTGGCACTCGGAGGAGTGCAAGAAGGATGGAATGCTAAGACACCTTGCTGATTCCAGCCACTCGAGAAACATCGATAGTAGTTTTGCAGATGTCGGTGCAGAACCGAGGAATATAAGGTTTGGATTGAATACAGATAGAATGAATCCTTTCGGTAGCATGAGCAGCCGATATAGCACTTGGCCCATGACTCTGTGCATCTATAATCTTCCTCCTTGGTTGTGTATGAAGCGAAAGTATATTTTGCTGTCGATACTTATCCAATGGCCAAAGCAACCTGGGAATGATATTGATGTGTACCTAGCACCGTTGATGAAAGATCTAAAAGTACTGTGGAACGAAGGGGTACAGGTATGGGATGCATACAAACGAGAGAACTTCACTTTGCGCTCCTTATTGTTCTGCACCATAAATGATTATTCTGTCCTTGCTAACCTGTCAGGTCAGAGTACAAAAGGTGCCAAAGCTTGTACTCACTGCTTAGATGGTACCGAGAGTGTGTGGCTGAGACACTCACGCAAACAGTGTACATGCGTCACCGCCGGTTCCTTCGGAGGGCTCACCCATACCGCAAGATGAAGAAACAATTTGGCGGAGAGAAGGAGGACGGTTCAGTTCCAAGGCATTTAAGCGAAAAAGAGGTTTATAATATGACTAAGGATTTAGATGTTGTCCTCGGAAAGGGACGTAAATTGAGGGCTGGTGAGAAGAACATCTGTAAGAGGAGATCAATATTTTTGGACTTACCTTATTGGGAGTACCTAGATGTTCGACACTACATCGACATCATGCACGTAGAAAAGAATGTATGTGACAGCTTGATTGGTCTCTTACTGAACATTTGTGATAAAACAAAGGACGACGTCAACGCACGGCTTGACTTGACTGATATGGACATCAGGCCTGAGTTAGCACCGACAGAAACACATAATGGACGAACATACCTTCCCCCTGCGTGTTACACTCTGTCCAAGGCCAAGAAAATTGAACTGTGCCAGTGCTTGCATGGTGTCAAAGTTTCCGTCTACTTACTCCAGCAAGATGAAGAAACTTGTTTCCATGCAAGATTTGAAGTTAAATGGCATGAAGTCTCATGATTGTCATGTGGTGATGACACAGATGCTCCCTAATACAATTAGAAATATTTTGCCGATCAAAGTCCGAGAGAAAATCATGAGGCTATGTTATTTCTTTAACATAATTGCTCAGAAGGTCATCGATCCCGAAGAACTAGATGCTTTGTAGGACGAGGTGGTGATGACTCTATGTCATCTTGAGATGTATTTCCCTCCTTCATTTTTCGATATCATGGTCCATCTCATTGTTCACGTTGTGTGAGAAATAAAAATATGCGGGCCTGTATTCCTACGTAGCATGTACCCGTTTGAGAGGTTCGTAGGAATTCTCAAGTCCTATGTACGGAATCG
The DNA here is from genome assembly GCA_036346245.1 of Bonia amplexicaulis. Taxonomy (NCBI): domain Eukaryota; kingdom Viridiplantae; phylum Streptophyta; class Magnoliopsida; order Poales; family Poaceae; genus Bonia; species Bonia amplexicaulis. The sequence continues at coordinate 15,787,871 of CM070754.1, read as the reverse complement.
ATCTCGGCAGGAGAGCAGCACCGTCGAAGGTTATGCAAGCGAAGAGGTCAATGAGTTTTGTGTCGATTATATGGCTCAGATTCAACCGATAGGTGTGCCTCAATCTCGTCATGAGGGGAGGCTCAAGGGTATCGGAACTATTGGAAGGAAAGCAATCACCCCAGATATGGACGCGTAAGCTCAAGCCCATTTCACAGTCTTGCAACACATGACTAAAGTGGCCCCTTATGTCGACCAGCACAAGGATGTGCTTCGGCAACAGAATCTGGAGCGGCCGTATGTTTGGATCATAAGACAACACAACAGTCGTTTCAACCAATGGTTGAAGGAGCAAATCGCTAGGAGCCCGTCAAGTGAGATGCTGACATGGTTAGCAAAAGGGCCAACATTTATAGTTGTGGCATGGCAAGCATATGACACAAATGGGTACACAATCTATACACAGGCTCAGGATGAAAAGAGCACTAACCAGAACAGCGGTGTCCGCATAGATGCGTTCAGTACCGATGGGTTGAGAAACTTGTACTATTGGTTCATAGATGAGATTTGGGAGCTCGACTACATGGTTTTCAAGATCCTCTTATTTTGCTGTCGTTGGGTGCATCTTCCACAGGTGAAGATTGACAAGTACGGTGTCACTACCGTGGACCTCCAACGTGTCGGGTACAAAGACAAACCATTCGTACTCGCCAACCAAGTTGTTCAAGTTTTCTATGTAACCGACCCGGCAAATAAGAAACGCCATGTAGTTCTTCATGGAAAAAGGAGAATTGTCGGAGTAGAGAATGTAGTGGACGAGGAAGAATACAATGAATTTGACGAGTTACCTCCTTTTAGAAATGACATAAGGGTCAATGATGAATAACATGACGAAACTAGTTACGTACGCATTGATCATCATGAATGGCTAATTTTTAAAGAAAATAAGCAAGTGGAATGAGAATGTGCGACATATATGTGGGTATTTGCATTTATGTATATAACAATGCATGTGTGTGATGTATTTGTGAATTTGCATTTATGTATATGTGAAAATGTGTGATATATAGGTAAATTTTGAGAATGAGTCATACAAATATATCTCTATGTTCAGTGGGATGTTGTAAAGAAAGACTCTGTGAGGTCTTATTGAATGGTGGTTGGTGTAGTTATATTAATAACTATAGCCGAGGGGGGCAAAGGCTTATCATAGACGGTTCTCAGTTTAGAACCGTTTGTAATATTTATTATCACAGACGGTTCTAAGTTTAGAACCGTCTGTGATATTTATTATCACAGATGGTTCTTAAAAAGAACCGTCTGTAATAAGCCTTTATATGTAACCCCCCGCTAGGGTTTTACGCGTACACTGCAGTTATTAGCAATACCAACCAAGCATAGAGACTTAGTCGCCGCCGCCTCCGTCCCCCCAAGGCAGTCGCCGTCCCCCGAGCCCGTCGCCCTCCTCCTCCCTCGGGCCCGTCACCGGCCGCCTCTGTCCCCCCGAGGCCGTCGCCGTCCCCCGAGCCCATCGCCGTCCCCTGAGCCCGTCGCCGGCCGCCTTTCTCGAGCCCCCGAGCTCCTCTAACATCGCCAGAATCCCCTCGGTGAGTTCATCTTCAATTTCGGTTATTTAGATGCAGTTGAGGTGTCCATTTGTAAGTAATGGCCATCGATCTGTAAGTAATGTTGTATATCTAGGAAAGAATAGGCACTTGAAAATAATGCTTTTACTTAGCAGAGCCCTGGGAATGTATATGTATATATATGTTTCTAACGAACATAGATATGTACATGTATACTTGAATATATGTATACATTGTAGAGACCCGAATATACAAATCCGGACTCTCCTGTGTATTCTGCACTAGTCTAGGAACACGCTAGTGCACACAGTATAAACAAAGATAAAATATCGAACATATCATGATTCACAAAGAAAAGACTCAAATATTTTTAATAATTATCAGAGTACGACCTTATGGCCAAGCTTACAATTAATAGCCTGAAAGGCTTAAAGAAACTAGCAGCGAAAAATAGAAATAAGCGTAGTAGCCATTCGACATGCCCACAGGCAATCGACTGGGGAGCGAAGTCCTAATCCGCAAAGTCGTACAAGTATCCTCCCTCAGGAAACTCCTGCTGATCTGGTCCTTCTTCCTCAACTGAGCAATTATGAATGAAGCCATGAGTACATAGAGTACTCAGCAAGTTGTTTGTAACAAAGATGCAATGTAATATGCAAGACTTACCAATGGATGGCTGAAAGGTTAATTTGCAGAAAGCAATAAGTTAAAGTAAATACAATAAATAGATTGAAAAACTGACTTTGAAAGTGACAATAAATAATAATCAAAGGAATTGAGACAAACCACCGGTGAACGGTCTCACCCCAATGAATCCACTATGAACCAAGATTCATGAAATGAACCACCAGTGAACTACCCATTCACTTTCCAACTCAACCCAACAAGGTTTATATAGAAAAGTCTACCCCTCGTGTGAAATCACCGAGCATTGTCCATGACCGAGGACATGGCTATTCGAATAGTTTTACACTCTGCAGAGGTTGCACAACTGTACCCACACGATGTGATAATCCTCACGTTAAAGAAAATCACAACAAGGCTTTTACAATGCTTTATCTCAACCTGATCCCACTCGCTAAGGTTTCGTCGTCGAGTAGGCTGACATGTGGTTTGCACGGTAAAGCTCAGATCAATGGCGCACAAAGTTAAGTCCTTAGACATTACCCAGGCGAAACATCCACATCCCCGAAGTGCTAACCACACTTCCCCCCTTTACTGCACGATAATTCGCCCAAATGGAAACCATTTTGTATAACCAACACCAATGACACTACCCATGTCATGGTACTCAAATTTTATAACTGTGGCTAACCACCACGTTCCAGTATATCATTAAGTCAAGATTAATTAACACATGTGGTGATAGACCCAACGTACTATAAGCACGGCTAAGCAATTCTAAACGTTCAAACTATGTGACAACTAGTATTGCATCACAAAATAATTACCCATCCTATGGTGACAATAGAATCATGGCTTTCAAATTATCAAGGAGGAATTAATAAATGTGGACAATAACTACCATTACAATGGTTTATAATAAATAGCGATGCATGATAACTTAAAACAAAGTAATACATAATAGATTTAAAAACTAGGTTCAACATGACCAAAGGTCACGACTTACCTTGGTCTTGCTCAGTTAAGAATCCTTGATCTTCGAATCTTGCTTCAGCTCCTTCGAAGGCGTGATCTAACGAGAGAGAAAACAAAACGAGGCACAAAATAAATTCAAATAAAATTCAACTGAACTCCAAAAACTTCAGAACCAAAAGATAGAGCTCAATTTTGTATGAATTTAGGAAAAAGAATTGGGTCATTCGGAGCTAGGATGAAGGAGAACGAGCACTCGGAAAATCTAATCTAAAGGAAAAATCTGGAAATCGGAAAAGCTACTGTGCTGTGGACTCGGTGCACGGAATGACTAGTCTATGGTAGACTCGGCTCACGGAACAGTGCAACAGACTGGGCTGATGACGCGGCGGTTAGAGCTGATGCGGCAAACACATGGGCGACACGCATGCACAAGAGGATGACGTGGCGTGCTGACGTGGAAGGATGACGTGGTTTGCTGACGCGGCTCGGCTGACATGGCTCGGTCTACGGGTTCATGGCTGACATGCGGGCCCCGCATGTCAGAGGCTTGGCTTACAGTGGACGTAGTGTGCGGGAAGGCGAACGGTCACGGCGCGGGTGTGGTCTGGCGTCAGCGCTGACGGGCGGGCGACTGAGCGCGACGGGGAGACCGAGAGCGGCGGCGAAGGTTGGACGGACGGCGGTAACTGAGGATGGCGGCGTGGTTCAACGGCGACTCACCGGTGAAGAACGACGGCGAAGCAGCGGGTGGACGGTTGACGAAAATGAACTTCGGCGGCGAGCTCCCGTGCAGTCTCGGCGAGGCAAGCGGCGGCGAAGGCGGCGGTTGTGGGATGGCGGAGGACCATGGGGTCGGCCCCCTTTCATACACGGACGCCGAGGAGTCAGGGTCGGGCACGGCGGCGAGTCCGGGACGGAGACGGCGCGGCGACGGCGTCGTGCCGAACTCGGAGACGAGAGTCCCGGTCGGAGACGAAGCTCTGACAGGTGGGCCCCATCGGTCAGTGGCAAGTGGAGATGAGCGGGTGAGATCAACCGTAGTTGAGACGAATGCACGGATGGGCGACGCGTGTCGACCATCCGGCTAACTAGTGCGGCCGCGGAGGCTTCGGATTGGCGACACATGGCGATGTATCGTGCCTGCCTGACCTGACGATGCTCCATGGCTGGCTCCTGGAGTCTTGACAGGGGTACTTCCAAGATTGAATGGAATTGGCGTGATTGCTTGATGCTTTTGTGGACATTTGCAAGCGAAATGACCTAGCTCTTTGCACTTGAAACAATTAGATGAAGTTATGGGTCTTCTTTCCCTCTGAGGCTGATTGCTGACGTTGATAGGGCGTGGTCCCAAAATATCGTAATGAGATATTGGAGCTGGAGTCCTGAAATCTAACTGTTGCGGTACACGAGCTGGCTGGAATGTGTTGAATCTGGCTCTTTGTGATTGTTGCAACTGAGCTCCTTGGTGAATCATCTTTCTCTTGCGATACTCTTCCATTTCATGCCGAGATTCTTTAATAAGTATATCCTTGTCTACCATGTTTTGGAAAGTAGCATAGTCATTGCCAACGACTTGAACTTTCAATCTTGGAGTAAATCCTTTCTTGAAGCGCTTCTGACGTGCATCATCGGTAGCAACATCTTCCGGAGCATAGCGAGCTAGTTGAGTGAACTTGTTGAGATATTCCCTTACTGACATACTCCCTTGTTGTAGCTCACGAAATTCCTCCTTCTTCATTTCGATCACCCCATCCAAAATATGAGCATGTCGAAATGCTACTGTGAACTCAACCCAAGTGATGCTATCCTGGTCCTCATGAGCAGCACAGTAGTTCTCCCACCACTCTACAGTGGCTCCCTCTAGCTGACATTGACGCTTTGGTCAGAGACGAGGAAGGAGATGGCTCGGTGGCTCTCGAGGGTGATTGAGGTGGCGAGTGGGCGATTGGGTACATAAGGAAGACAACGCGTGGGTTTTATTGCCTCAGGAGGGGAGACGGCCGTTGGGGTGCCTTGAAGGCTCATGGCACGGCACATGAAGGGAGAGGAGCTAGCGTGCATCACGGAGGGGATGAGTTAAGGTGCGGGATGGCTCGGGACAATTGTGGACCAAAAGAAGTGGGCACACGAGCATGGCGCCGTACGGGGGCGGTGGAGGTAGGCACTGTGGGCGTGCGAGGAGAAAAAGGAGAGAGAGGGACCTCGGCACGGCATAGCACGGGCGAGGGTTGCGCGGGACTGTGGAGGCACAGGAGGAGGCGAGCATGCACTGTCGGGGAGCAGTGGGAAGGCGGCGCCGAAGCGAACAGAGTGGGCCAAGGCCAAGTGGGCCAAGGGGATGGGCAAGGGTGGGCTAGGCCAAGCCCGAGGGGATTTGGGATTAGAAATGTTTGAAAAATGAGTGAATTTGAGAGGAACTTTTGAATTCAAACTGAATTTAAAAATTTTCATTTCAAGCAAAAGTTACATGCCCAAAAATGGTACGTTACAAACTCAGCAAAAGTTTGGAGTTATGGATTCTTTTGGCATTGAGCACCTGACGAGCCTTAAAAGGTACAGGTCAATGGTAAGAAAGACAACCCTGCAATGAAGCTTGCACTGGAGCAGCTAAATGGCGAGAGGAAGAGGCGCCCCCAGTCCATTCAACCCTGCAATGAAGCTTGCACTGGAGCAGCTGTGCAATCATTTGTCGTGCCCTCTCCGCTTTCACAAGCTTAAAGAACCAACAAACCGACAGATCCCCTTCTAGCTCGCTTGACAACCAATGGAAGAAACCAAGGGCGTCCCCTCTCCTCCTCCCCTCCACGTCGTGGTGTTCCCATGGCTGGCCTTCGGCCATCTCATCCCCTTCCTCGAGCTCGCCAAGCAGCTGGCCAAGCGCGGCCACGCCGTCACCTTCCTCTCCACGCCGAGGAACATCGCCAGGCTAAGTCCCATCCCCTCCGAGCTGTCTGGTCGCGTCCGTCACGTCTCGTTCCCTAGGCCGGACGTCGACGGCCTGCCGGAGGGCGCCGAGTCGACGGCCGACGTCCCGCCTGAGAAGGTGGAGCTCCTCAAGAAGGCGTTCGACGGCCTCGCCGCGCCCTTGGCCGGCTTCCTCGCCGAGGCCTCCGCCGCCGGGGAGGGAGGGGAAGGTTTCAGCAAGAAGCCTGACTGGATTATCATCGACTTCGCCCACAGCTGGCTCCTGCCCATCGCCGACGAGCATAAGGTTCGTGCCTGCGTGTGCCATGTATTGTGTTTACATAGCCAAAATTACACCAACAGCTGTAATTATAATTCCTAACTAAAGATATCAACCTTATATCCTATGCAATTGCACGGCAAGATTATATATATCCTCATATTGGTAGTAGAGTTGTACATAGTTGTTATGCAACTCTTATACTCCCAAGTCATAGAAGAGTGATGTTTTTCACTTTTCCAAATTCAACAAGACGTTCATTTGACCACACAACTCTCTTGTCATATATTCAAAAAAATTTATAAAAGTGTGGTATTATAAAGTTATTTTTATGAAAATTTTAATCATATCATTTTTATATGTCTAAATCATACATTTTGAGCGATATCTTCGGTCAAAATTTATAAGATTTGACAGCATACATTATACAACGTCACTCTTTTATAATCAGAGAAAGTAAATCCATAGCTAGGAATATACAAATATCAGCGTGCATCACGTGGTAGACATATCGGGCCCATTTAGTAGCATAAAAAATCTTCAGCTTTTCTCATGTCATTTTCAGCTTTGTGTTGCTATGTTGTATATGCATTGCTGGAGCTCCAAAAATATGGAATATTTTACAGATGCGCGCTGAAAGATAAACAACATTGCGTCCGCCATCGTGATCATTAATTGATTAACCTCTGGGATTTAATGGACAACCTGCCATAGGTGTCAAATAGCCGGTGGCTTGATGGTAGCTGCCAAACAAAGCAGTAATGGGTGACACAGGCATTTGGCCTAGTTTTTTTAGCTTATAACTTACAACTTATTATTTATTGTCTTTCTCGAGAAAACATATAGGACAGCTTTTCTATCATCGTTTCGATTTGGCTTATCAGAATAGCCTTTTTAAAGCGATTTATTGGTTTATAGATATTCGGTTCGTTCACACAAACGCTCATGCTAGCACTAAAAACCAAAAACCACAGCCGAAAAGAACCCACCTAATATTCTTTTTGGTTTTTGTGGCTTTTGGATTCGGCTTCTCCGAAAGTCGAAATAAACAGTGTAGTTTCTCTAAGCGACAAATCTAAACCGCTTCCCCAAACAGCTTCCCAAGCCTAAATCGGTGTACGCCGCCTACATCGGCATCTCTGTTGTCACAAAAAACATAGACAAAAGTCATCAACCATAGCCAAAAGCTATCTGCCGCAGTACAAAAGAATAGGGCATAGGTAGTTGTACTCCCTTTGTTTTTTTACTTGTTATTTTTTTACTTTTTAGGTTTTCAAGATATGATTTTGATCACTATTTTTTATAACTTTAACAAAGATATACTAATAAAATTGTAATATTATGAAAGTATTTTTAACGATAAATCTAATTATATAATATTTGTATAGCCAATCTAGATAGTTTTAACTCTATTGGTAGTCAAATTTTAGAAAGTTTAACGATATAGATTCTAGAAAGTCAAGTAAAAAACAGAGGGAGTATATACATTATTGGAGTTCCATTAATATATGGCAAGTAAAAAAAAGTCAAGTTTTTTTACGGATTCCCCGTAAAAGATAAGAAACAAACAAGTAGTCATTTTTGTGGCCCCACATACAGGTAGTTAATTATAAAAAAACTGAAACTTTTGTTTTGAAACCAATAAAAAGGAAATTTCATGGTGAAAAGACATGTAACCAGGTACTAAGCTCCTAACTCGGTAAGAGACATGGCATGTGGCATGGCGAGCTGATGCGGTAGGCGAACGGTGGCACACCGGCGAGCATCGCCGAGCCACCACAAAGATGGTAGATCGTCTGAGCTAGCTCGCTTGACAGCAGTGTGCAAAGCGCATACGCAGCTTGGTAGGCATGCATGGGAGGATAGCACACATCAGCTCTCCTGGTGATTAGATAACAAGTACCAGCTTTTCGCAGTGAGTGGATAGCACGCACTAGCTTTCGCGGTGATTTGAAAATACGTACCAGATTTTCGCAGCTAGCGGACAGCATGCACCAGCTTTCTCGATGATTTAACAATATGTACCAGCTTTCCACAGCGAATGAATAACACGTACCAACTTTCCTAGTAAATTAACAACATGTACCAGCATTTCCATGCGAAATGATAATGCGTTCAAGCTTTATTACCGTACAATGTGCACCGACTTTTTATAAAATCTGGCCAGCCCCCTGACCAAACTTAATACTCCAATCGAGCTGATATCAAAAATAGGAGAAGGGGACAGAGAGAAGAGAGGAGAGATATAAGACGTCAATGCGTTGCTAGTAGGGATGTCTAACTATGAAGAGATATTTCACAAGTGAAAGTGGATAGCCAAGAAGAAGGGATCGTACCTAAATAATTCTTGCAAGGATGTATCCATGCCGCTGGGGTTTCCACAGCCGCAATGCGATGTTGCAATCCAGCACATATCATTCAGTCCTCACACTCAGCAACCGCCAGCCGGGCGCATTACAATTGCCCCCGCTGAATGCCAAGTTATCTCCGACTGGGACAAAACTACACAAATTGTAGAGGTCAAGTATTAGACCCGGGTTACGAGGGTTAAAGCCCACGTGGAAGAGAAGGCACCAATAGACTCAAATGTATACGTCGACTAACTAGAACCATGCCTTCGAAAAGGCACACATATATCTTAACTGTAGTTGGGGTTGATGAGTAGTGAGGCAAATATACGCATCAAACCAAACACCATATGCCACGCAATTCGCACATTCATTGCGAACTGCTTTGTTGGCCTACACATGGTACATTACGACAACTATTTGCAACAACGTATCTTTACTACTTAATACAGAGAGTTTATGGTGGTGATTTATCTGCCCCTCCGAACCCCCATGCATCTTCCTAAAAAATTTCCACGCACACGCGAACGAAACATAATAGGATTTCTTAATGCATATCAAAGCTCGCATTTTCAAGTAGTTTGCACAGGGAAGTATTTTTAGAAGCGAGCTAACGAGTTCAGTTAGAGCAAAATCCAAATTAACAAGTGTAATTTAAATAATTTTGAACCGAGTCAATGAGATTTTTTCCCACCCAGACCATTTTTTTGCCACCCGGGCATTACCTGCTAGCCAAGCCACCTGTCGAGCCGGTGCAACTTGGCAGGCTCCTGTTGAGTAGGGGAGGCTCGACAGGCTCCTACTGAGCTACATCTACTGGTAGTGCCGGGCTATCGCGTCTGCTTGTCCAACCGTGTCGCTTCTCTCCTGCCAAGCTATAAAGGCGCGGTAGGTGACACGTGTTGCCTGCTGCGGCGCCTTCCAAGCTTGGGAAAGTGGTCATTTTTGTAAAAATGGGTGCTATGGGTCAATTTTTTTTAAAAGTTACAACGGTGCCATTTGTGTGAACAGTTGCTATGCTCTCCATTCTGTTGTCATGTTGTTGTAGGTGCCATGTGCCCATTTCAGTATCTACTCGGCAGCCTGCCTCGCCTTCCTCAGCCCGAAGGCGTCAAATGATGCACACCCCCGCATGGAGTCGGAGGACTTCATGGCCCTACCATCGTGGATACCCTCCCAAACCCCAATTGCCTAATGCCACCACGAGGCCGAGTGGATCACCATTGCTCACCGGCCCAACACCACTAGCGTGTCCGACGTCAACCGCATGCGGCAAGTGCATGACTGTTCCCTACTTCTTATCTACCGTAGCTGCCTCGGTGTCGAGGACCAATTTTGCCTCCACCTCACAGCCCACTACCGTAAGCTCGTCATCCCTGCCAGGCTCCTCCTGCCGGTTGATGCCACCAATGACGGTGACAACCGTGACGCAGCACCCTGACCTGCTGCGGTGGCTCAACGAGTAGCCCTCGAGGTATGTGGTTTACATAACACTCAGGACTGAGGCGCCGCTGACGATGGAGGATGTGTGCGAGCTCACGCTCGAGCTAGAGTTGTCTAGCACACGCTTCTTCTGGGCACTCCGAGGCTGAGCGGCCACATCGGCGTGCTGCTCCCGGACAGGATTGAGTCAAGGGTCACTGGGCGCAGGGTGGTGCGAACTGGGTGGGTCCCATAGATGCGTGTGCTGGCGCACAACACATTGGGGGCGTTCTTGACCTACTATGGCTAGGGCTCCTTTGTTGAGAGCTTCCGATTCAGGCACTCGTTGGTGCTGAAATGATTTGCAAGGGAAAGTGGGTAGCCAAGAAGAATGGATCATACCTTGATAATTCTTGCAAGGATGCACCCATGCCGCTAGAGTTTTCAGGTTGCAATGCAACTGTAGTAATCCAGCATATATCATTCAGTCCACACACCCAGCAACCGCTGACCGTGCATATTACACATGTGCCGAAGTTTTTGTAAGCATGTATTTGGTATTTTACATTGCATGTATGTCCTATTTCGCACATGTCTGACCCACTCCGTCCATGCGACAGACCACAGAGCGCACTGCTACTTCTTCTAATGGATAGATCGCTGGGTATGTACGACAGGGTATTCATCAAGTAGAAATACATGCTCAATGACTTGGTGGTGTCTAAGAGATTCACATGATGAAAACCTTACACCCTAGTTGACAGCGAAAAGGACATGGATAAGGCGTCGGTGGTCTCCGAAGCCCCTGCTGAATGCCAAATTATCCTACAACAATTGTAGAAGCCGAGTATTGGCCCAGGTCGCGAGGGTTAAAGCCCGTGTGGGAGAGAAGGGAAAAACACCGATGGACCCAAATATGTATGTCGACTGACTAGAACCATCCATTCGAAAAGGCGCACATATATCTTAGTTGTAGTTGGGTTTGATAAGTAGTGAGGCAAATATACGCATCTAACCAAACCCCACACGCCATGCAATTCACACATTTATTGCGTACTGCTTTGTCGGCCAACACATGGTCCATTACAACAACTATCTGCAACAATGTGTCTTTACTACTTAACACAAATAGTTTATGGTGTTGGTATGTCTGCCCCTCCAAACCCCCTTGCAGCTTCCTAAAAAAATTCCACGCACACACGAACAAAACATAATAGGATTTCTTAATGCATATCAAAGCACACACTTTCAAGTAGTTTGCATGAGGAAGTATTTTTAGAAGTGAGCTAACGAGTTTAGTTAGAGCAAAATCCAAATTAATGAGTATAATTGAAACAATTTTGAACGGAGTCAACGAGTTTTTTCCCACCCATACCCTTTTTTTGCCACCCTAGTATTGCCCGCTAGCCAAGCTGTCTATCGAGCTGGTGCAACTTAGTAGGCTCCTGCTGGGCAGGGAGGCTCGGCAGGCGAGTCTAGTTAGAGCAAAATCCAAATTAACGAGTATAATTGAAACAATTTTGAATGGAGTCAACGAGTTTTTTCCCACCCATACCATTTTTTGGCACCCTGGCATTGCCCATTAGCCAAGCTGTCTGACAAGCCGGTGCAACCCGGCAGGCTCCTGCTGAGTAGGGAGGCTCGGCAGGTGCTTGCCAAGCTGCATCGGCCCAGCAGCACCTAGTCTACCGCGCCCGCTCGTCCAGCCGTGCCGCTTCTCTCCTGTTGAGCTACGGCGGCACGGCAGGTGACACATGCCGTTTACCGCGCCTTTCGAGTTTGGAAAAGAGATTATTTTTGTAAAAACAGGTGTAGAGGTCAAAATAATAAAACATTATTATAGTGTCATTTATGTAAATAGTTGCTAAGCTCTCTCTTCTGTTGTTATGTTGCTGCAGGTGGCATGCGCCTTTTTCAGCATATACTCGGCGGCCTACCTCGCCTTCCTCGGCCCGAAGGCGGCGAACGATGCGCACCCCCGCACGGAGCCAGAGGACTTCATGGCTCCACCGCCATGGATAGCCTCCCAATCCCCGATCACCTTCCGCCGCCACGAGGCCAAGTGCATCGCCGCCGCTCATCGGCCCAACGCCACTGGCGTGTCCGACAACGACCGCGCGCGGCAAGTGTTTGACCGCACACTACTTCTCATCTACCGCAGCTGCCCCGAAGTCGAGGGCGGTTCGCCATCTCCTCACGCCTCTCTACCGCAAGCCCGCTCGTCCCGCCGCTCCTCCTGCCGTCCGACGCCACCAATGGAGACAACCGTGACGCAGCGCCCGACCTGATGCGGTGGCTCGACGAGCAGCCCGCGAGGTCCGTGGTTTATGTTGCGCTCGGGACCGAGGCGCCGCTAACGGCGGAGAACGTGCGCGAGCTCGCGCTCGGGCTGGAGCTGGCCGCGCGCTTCCTCTGGGCTCTCCGAGGCCGAGAGGCCACACCGCGGCTGCTGCCCTGACGGGTTCGAGTCGCGGGTCACCGGGCGCGGGTGGTGCGAACGGAGTGGGTCCCGCAGATGCGCGTGCTCTCGCACGGCGCGGTGGGCGCGTTCCTGACGCACTGTGGCTGGGGTTCCACCGTTGAGAGCTTCCGGTTCGGGCACCCGCTGGTGATGTTGCCGTTCATCTCTGACCAGGGACTCATCGCGAGGGTGATGGCCGACAAGGGCATAGGCATCGAGGTGCCGAGGAATGACGACGGGTCGTTTAGCAGCGACGGCGTCGCGACGACGGTGCGGCGGGTGATGGCTGATGAGGATGAAGGGAAGGTGTTGGCTCGCAATGCCAAGGAGTTGCAGGAGGCGCTCAGTGACCATGAGGGGCGTGATCAGCGGTATGTTGATGAGCTTGTGCAGTGCCTGCGACGCTGCAAATATTAAGCTGAAGACAGCGCGAGCGCTCCGGCCGGCCTCGGGCACGTACGCTTTGTAGACCGAGGGGTGTTATGACATGTATTCGTGTAATCGTCTGCTGTTTATCTCCTTGTAATTCCTTGGAAATGCAGCATATAATATTTGGATCGCTTAAGTTTGCTTAAGTTTAGTGGTATTAATAAAATTTGGCATGTATTTGGATCGCTTCCGAAATTTGGATCCATTGTCATTTGTAAATATTTGCTTTTGTCTTTTTGTGAGGACAATTCCATGTGCTTACCAAATCTTCGCTAGCATGTAGTCGACATTTAGTAACACAAAGTTTGGACAAGTTTCCATCCATTTCAACATCATCGAGGTACACAACTTTTTTTTATAAAAAATACCATGTGCTAGGAGATTCAATTCGGTGGACATCAGTGGCGGGTTTCTTAGGACTTTTTTTTAAAAGAAAACTGGAGGTGTATCTATACTTTTCTTAATAGTAATTTGTTTATCTCTTTATTTGATTCGAGATTAATATATGCTACTCTTGTTAGAGAAGAAAGTATAGAAGCATCACCCTTATATGAATAATAATATAATGTTAATGGTACATGAGTACCAAACTTTTACATTGAGGATGCTCGATAAACATCTTGCTACTATCACGTCTTTGAGCAGATGAACATGTCTTTATCTTTCTTGGCGAACACGCTGTATCTTCTAACAGCAACAAGATAGCCGGCGATCACGTAGGTGGGAACTAAATTGTAAAGGATCAAATGTGTAGGACCTAACCCTTGGTAGCAGTGTTGTTCTTTGAAAGCAAAACAAAGGAGGTTCATTTATAATCAACTCGACCTGGTGTTGATTTTCGGTGTAGATATCACCGTCGTTGTCCAACTGTGTCGATACAGTTAAACCCATCATGGGTAAACAAATTGGTTAGAGAACTCACCTGAGAAAAACTAGAACAACTTGATCTAGAAAAAATTAAATAAATCTAAAATTACTTTTAGAAAACACAATGGGTCCTCACCCACTCAATGCCATGCCGGTGAGAGCCGAAGAGATCATTAACTCTAGGATTTCTTAGGACGTTTCCACAAAGCTAGAACAAAATACAAAGATGGCAGGAACGATCGTTAAGTCTGGCCATTACAATTTTGTGCTGCCAAAAAGATCTTGTTGGAAGCACAAGCAATAGCAAAATGTAGTTTACAGGAATCATTTTTTGGTAAGGTGCAGGACTTATGGGTATTCGACTCATCCACTAGGTTTCAAATCCTGATATCCGCCCTTACGCATATACGAGTGTGCTTCAATAGAAACAATTTGTAAGACCATAGGTTTATGTCCGGTCTCTGTATTTCTAAGCATATACATACGGGGTGTTGGAGTAATCTTGTCGTAGTCGAGAAAGAGTCCGCTTCATAGTCGAAGCCAAGTACGAGTCATAGTCGTAACCGAGTGATAGTCGTAGTTGAAGCTGAGTAGAAGTCGTAGAGATGGGTATAAAAAGGGTGGAGTCATGTAACCAGGAATTGTAAGAACAGGTGAAAAAAAAGAAGAAAAGAAACAAAGAGGAGTGATTTGGCTCTGGGAAACTATCAAGTATCGATTTCATTGTGTGCTTGTAGACGTGATCGTAAATGACTTATGACCACGACAGGTGAAGGATTTGCAGACGTGATCGTAAAGCATTACGATCATGGCCACAAGCAGGAAGGCGTGGTCATAAAGTGTTACGACCACAGCCATCAAAAAGTGAACGTGGTCGTAGTGTGTTATGACCACAGCAGCGTAGAAGTGAACGTGGTCGTAGAGGTGTTATGACCACAGTGAATGTGGTCGTAAAGGTAGTGCGACCACAGTGAGGAGGCGAAGTCGTGAACGACCACAATGATCGGTAGAACCACTACGTGGTCGTAGGGAGCTATAACTACGGTGATTGATCGTGGTCGATGGAAGGCCAGCGCAACGGCGGTGAATGTGGTTGTAACTTCGGCTGAAGTTTACGACTACGTAGTCAGAGCAGTGAGGAGTGATCGGAGGGCCTACAACGTGGTCGTAATGGCTGTCAACGTGGTCGGAAAACCGACAGAGTGGTCGTAGCGACACAGAAGGTGGGCGTAGCCTCTTATATGTGGTCGTAAAGGCTACAGAAGATGGTCGTAGCGGTCACAGAGTGATCGTAAAAATCCTGGAGCAGTCATAAAGATTGCAACAGAGGGAACTCGTGTGTACATATGATGTGCGTGTGTGGTGTGTATATTTGTCTTCTTTATAATGAAAAAAAGTAGTTCATCCCTAAACACGTCGTGCTTCTGAACCGCAAAGCGAACATCGTAATTGCGGCGAACGAGAAGAGTACAATAGGAAAACAAATGAAGATATCTCCATACACCTTCACGGCTATGAGCGAATGGCACATTTAGCATATTTTTTATTTGTTTTGACAAAATTAGGCCCTGTCACTTAGAATTGCAGCAGGAGTCTCCTCTCGCACTACGGCAGGCTAGGCAAGTGACACTGTCACCTGCAGGCTGCAGCGGACCCGGACCGCAGCAAGAGAGGAGCAACGCGGTGGGAGGGGAGCGAACCAATGTTTTCTTTGTGCATGCGTTCACTCTCGTGTGGATGCATGCGTGTGCATGATCAAGCTGCTTCCGTGGACTAGGAGCACTGTAGAAACCTGCCGCACTTCTAAAGTGTGGTACGTGACCTCTCCTTGTCACCACGGTGCTCCTCTCCTTTGGTGGGTCTGATATAGGTAACATGTCGGGGCGGATCGACAGTGGTTCATAAATGTGCAATTGAACACCTAAAAGTTTTAGCAAAATCATTACTACCTTATCATAAAACTTGTCGAGTCTAGTTGGTTATTGGGCTTTTGTCTCAAACACTAGGTCTTGTTTTCATTTCTTTTAACCCTGATTTTTTCATGTTATCTCTTTTAGTTTAACTAGCTAGGAAAGACACTACGTTGCGTCCATGTGGCACAAACGCTTACTGTGGGTCTTAATGTATTTATTGTAAAGTTCAGGTTCTTTTCTGCAAAAAGTGGAACCAAGGAACCTTATGCTATTATTGAAACTGCAGGCGTACATATAAAAAAGTGAAAGCAAAGATGTGTAGTAATTATAGGAGGCGGATTTTTTTTTGGAAAAGCACTGATGTAGTATGGGTCCTTCCGGCATGAGCCACGTGTGCAGAACATAATGACCATACGCATGTAGCGCGCGAGGCACGTGCTGACCGGTGAGGAGGGGTTTTCAAGGGATAGGATGGGTTAAGCCAGGCTCTATCTGTGGTCCATGACATTCAGGCACATGAAGTAGACAACAGAAGTCATCAGAAAATATTATATTAAATTATTACAGGACAAACACAGTGCTAATTCAAATACTTGGAACCAAGGGAAGAAAACAGAGTCATCTATTCATATGATGAGCGTTGATACCAACACTCTTTAAGTAACAGGGCATCTCTTAAGTTAACTGCACGCTACAAGTTACAACCTTACAACATTATTTTCCTTTATTTATATAACATATCCAAATTCCATATTGGTTAAAGACGATATAACAATATCGAGTAACAACTACAAAACCGAAGCGGTGTGGATGATGAATTTAATAGAAAGAACAGGAAAGGAACAGACTGCTATAAAAGCTTATCGGTTGTGTCAGACATACCGATGAATACAACAGGCCTCTATGAACCACTGAAGCAAAATTGTTTGTCGTTGGTTCTTCAGGGTTTGGGAACTGATCCCTACCTGCCCAATTAGAAAACTATACACATTTGAAATTTGCCGAAAAACAAGTATTGACTTGAAATAATATATTCTTGCAAATGGTAGGTTTGGCTATTTTAGCCGAATCTTTTTATATATCTTGGCTTGAAAGAGTATTTCTAACCTATACAAAGCCAAGAATGTGAAAGACTCCATTAAATTCAAATTAAATTGGATTTTGAGATTTAAATGAAAAACAAACCAATCTTTTTACTTTTAGAATGCATTTTGCCGTATCTTTTGAAAGAAAATTCCATTTTCAAGAATTCTTTTTGAAAAAATGCTCCATTTACTCCAAATTAAAGTTTGGAAGTTTCAATGTATTTCGACCTCATTTGAATGGTTTTTATATTTGATCTCGCTTTATGTTAAAAAAAACTAAATGAAAGCGCATTTTGACATATCTTTTGATTGGAGAATTCTTTTTCAAAAATTCTTGTTGTAAAAGGTCCTCAACAGTCTAAAGTTCATTTTTGCTATAATTGAAAGTTATTCATATTATTTTGAGAAAGTTACACTCATTTCTCACTTTAACAAATTGCTGAAAATTCAGAACTTTTCATGATTCTAACCCGATTTGTGATTTTTTTGTAACTTCAAATAGGTTCAGATTTTGAGGAAGTCACAATAATGAAAATTGATCCTCTATAGTTGATCTTTGTTGCCAATATTTATCAGAACTTATAAATACCATTTGATCATTTTTCCATCCCTCTCTAGAAGCTCAAGTGAGATGCAAAGGACAGATTTCTGAAATCTTGTCTCCTACTTCAAAAAGAAATTAAGATCTTTGGAGAGGTTCCAAAAGTGACTTATGTGCATTTCAAAAGGTTTAGCTCAAATATAAACTTAAAATTCACTCAGAGCCCTTTATGCATTTTGTCATCACAAAAATTCATTTTTGTCAAAAATGCACATTTGACTCCAACTTGATACAAATTGCTCATATTTTGTGAATTTAAGGTCGTAAGCTTGGCATATTCTCAATGATCTCTCTTGGATGTGTTCCGTCTAGGTTTGATTGAAAGATAAGCTATTTTACTAAAACTAATTGCAAAAGAGTTTCTTAAGAATAAACTGATTGGAAAAGCTCTAGAGTAACTTTAAAAGTTGATTGTGTGAATACTTAGAGCATATACATTTATTTTCCTCAATTTGGCCCTTGTACCCTGGTCTCAGACTGCTTGGAAGCAATTGTTGGTGTGACCGGTGTGTCAAAATTGGTCTGACCGGAGCCAGTGGTCAGACCACTAAGCTTTTGGTGGTTAGACCGGCAGGCGTCTCCCAGGGGCTTTCCTATCTTTTCTCCTCTTTGCCCGAGCCTACCTCATACCCCTTCGGCCAGAACACACGCTCACGGGTGGCTCCTCCCCTCAAGACCTCTCCACCGCCTCCTTCTCTTCGCCAATAAAGACAACTTTGGCCATCTCCTCCCCTCTCCAAGGAGGTTTGGATCCCTCTCAAATCCAGACATGAACTTCATGTTTTCTTCAATCAAGCTTCATCTCCTCTCATTCTAAGTGCAAATATGCTGAGAACCAAGGAATCTTGCTGCAAGAACGCAAATCCCTCATTCTTTAGAGCTCATCATCATCGATCTGCAGGAAGCTCTTCTTCTCACCCTCAACATTGCAACCTCAACCTTAAGAGCATATTGAACATGAACAAGAGGTTCATGAGTATAATTTGAGATGACGTGAGGGTAAACAGGCTGCACGAGAACCTGAAATGGATATTGAAGAAGAAGAAGAAAATGCAAATGATAATAAAGAGGAGAATGGGGAAGAGCCAGAGCATCCTAATTTTTCTAAAATGAGCCATGAGGATTATGCTATGCTCAGACATGCCAACCGGTTTTAGTTTCCTCCCTCTGCAACACAACATCTCGTCTATACTATATTCCAACAAGAGGTATATCATCAAATCTATGCTGACAAGAAATTTACAAATCACCGGTATGTCACATGGAGATTTCTGAGCAAGAACACCGTTTTTAATAGACTATATCCTCTTCTTCGACATGTTCACCTAGAGGAGTTTGTGACTTTGAGATGTGATTATCACACCAAGGCTATCAAGCAATTTTATGCCATTGTCTATGTGTCCCCAGAGTTTGATTTCCTCTCCTGTATGACGGGGACAACACGGGCTCAAGCTACAAAAAGGGAGCTTGAGATCTCCTTGGGCTTGCAAGCATCTCGTGGAATCAAGATTCATGACAAAGATCCACTATCTCTTACTCACATAGATTAATACTATGATCCGACTCAATGGTTTGTGCGTGGACGAGTGTTAGGACTCCTTCCTCTCCCAAGCATTATCAACAGAATCATGAGAGCCACTTACTTTCCTAGGAGTGGCAATAATGATGAAATTCATGGTAGAGTCGGGAATATCATTAAGTACATCATGGAAGCAACTCGTTTTGATACTTTAGACCTAATGATTCGTGAGATTGCCTTATCAAAGGGAGACAAAGGCAAAAGTATTTACTATGCTCCTTACATTATGAAGCTCATCGTTGATAAGACTAATTTCGATGCTAATTATAATATGGAGCATAAGGAATACCGTCCTAGAGATGCTCATCCACCTCCAGTGCCTCCACAACCTCATGGTGGACAATTTGAGCATATGGGACATCCTTATGGGCATGAGGGGCAACAGCATCATGGATAACATGAACAACAATTCTTTGACAATGCCTTCATGAATGAAATGCGACAGAGTCTTGGCCACCTCACCACAATGTTTACTAGAGTTGACTCTCGCATGGAGACCATGAAGAAAAATCAGCAAGAGGCCATTGCCACTCAAGCTAAGTGAGATTAAAGGTTGGAGTCCTTGAACAATAAGTGATTGATTGCCATAGTAGGATAAATCTTCTTGAGAGAGACGATCCCCTCCTCGGTATCATTGTCGGCATATTGTGCGTGGTGGCTCCTCTTCCTTCTGTGGTCCTCGTGAGTTCTTCTCTAAAATGGTTTAGCCATCCTCTTTCCTCTCTCTAAATCTTTCCTTTAGCTAAATTTTTTCTTTTTTGGTGCTTGATGCCAAAGGGGGAGAAGGAGATGAAGAATGAAGATGAAGAATAGAAGGAGAAGAAGGTGAAGAAGATGAAAAAGAAGAGTTTCTAGTTTATTACATAGGTCAATAGACCTTATTATATGATGGATAAACTTATGGTCACTTGTAAAATATTTATTGTAAGCTTATTTGAACCATGCTCTCTCTTGTGGACTTTTAGATAACTATTGTATGCTTTATGCTTCTATGTGAGTATTTGTGGTTAATCTTTTACAATTCTTGTCCAAATTATATTTCTTTGGATCCTTCTCATATATATGTATGCATGTTTGCATTTTTATGACTATTGATTATATTGCTATTGTTGACATACTTCATTAGATCCAAAATATAGAGGAAACTTTACCAAAATTTACAACATCCACATAAACTAGTTAGAGACCCGTACGTTGCAACAAAGTCATAAAAATAATGAGACGGAACTTATTACCTATCCAACTTCACACATCAAACATTTGAGAGCAAGCGACAGAGAGAGAAGGGTGGCCAGAATGCACGAGGAGATAGGAAAAGTGGAGGGGGTGGGCGGTTGTATCCTAAGAGAGAGAAGGGGAGAGACGAATGATCTAGATCAAATCGGATGGCTGAGAAGAGAGGAGTGAGGACGGACCAACTACCAACTCCTTCTTTTATAATAGTAAAGATATGCATGAACCTCATTCAAATCCTTATGCACATATTTAGAGGGAGTTTTCTTTATATATTGTGGCTTTGACTAGGATTAATTTCAAAATTCATCTTGTGCCAAATAGAATGAATTTAATGCTTCCAAAGCTTGTCCAAAGTATACAATTGTTGTGTGCAAGGTGTATACTTGAAAAATTAATCTTCTACTTCATTATTTCTTGAGTATTGTCATAAATTACTAAAAAGGGGGAGATTGAAGGATCTAGACCTATCATTATGAGTTAATGATATGTTTTGGTAATTAATGACAATTGATTTCTAGGACTAACAGTTTCATTGAGATGAATGAACTGGATAAGTCTCACAGTGGCGGATGACTTGGGATGGGTTCATGGAGTTGATCATCCGCAAGCAAAGACTTCATGTGTTGATTAGCAAAGTCATGACCTAAAACTTGAAGTTGAGAAATATGTCATTAAGCTTCAAGTGGATACGCAAGGTGAAAGTATGACTAGTTAGGGTTAAGGATATGCTTCTTGTCTTTTACCGGTCTTCGTGTTTGGTCGGAAGACCAGGTTGCTAGTTTAGGATGATGTACTATTAAGAAGGTGTCATGACTAGTAGCTTGAATGTATCTTGTGTTGATAGCCCACCTAATTTCTCTAGCTCTCTCCGTGGCATGATGCTAATATTTTAGAATATGTTAAAAATGATTGTGGCTCATGCATTAATTCTTTGTGACATGTGACTAAATTTTTGCAAATGTGTTCTGCAACATGTTGAATTCCATGTTATCTCATCTCCTTGAGGCATGATGCTAATATTTGGGATGTGTCTTCCAAATGATTGTAGCTCATGCAAATATCATTGATACATGGACTTCAGTTTGAAAACGCAATCTGAATTTGGTTTTAGTCCATGCTATCTTTTTGGAAATGTGATTCCAAAAGAAATTTGCGGATGTGTTCCTTGATCTGTTGGGAGTCACATTTTAATCTTGAAGGCATAACATTTCTCTTTGCAAGCCTGTTGTGCAAAATGTTTTAGAAATTTGCATTGCCTTAGATCTCTTGAGCTTGCCCTCAAGGTGGCAGTCTGACCAGTTTGGTATAAGCGGTCAAATTGGCCTAATGCTTTTCACTCAGACCGAAGGGCAGTTTGATCGGTGGAGCAATCAGCCCGGAGTATATCTAGTGGTCTGACTGGCCAAACCAGTCTGACTGGCCTGCATATGGTTATTAGACCTGCAGGTGGTCAGACCGGTGTGTAGGTAGCGGTCTGACCAGTTCGCGGTACTATTGTTCTTTTTGCAGTGCATTTTTTCCAATGGGTGACTTTTTTGGCTAGCGTTTTGACCAGTACATTTGTGGTGTGACCGGACCTAGTGGTCAACTATGTGGGCAGTCTAACTGAAATCTCTACATCTAGTTTTGTAGCCATTGAGAGGACCGCGGACGTACCAGCCATATGTTGGTGGCACTACCGGGCCTCAGGCTAATTCTTGCCCCCTCTTTATTCCAACGGCTAGTTTTTGGTGAATGGTATAAATACCTCCTCAAGGGCTGCTGGGTGAAGATTGGTAGTGCTATTATTCTTTTTCTTGAGCTAAGAGCAAGTCTTCTCCTCATATGTGCATGTGTTGCACTTAGTAAGTGTGGAGAGTGACAACCTTGTGCATGTGTTGCACTTAGTGGTGGACTTTGTGTCCTTTGAGCTGAGATTCTTGATTCATTCAAGCGAGGGTCTTGACTCATTACTCTCAGAGTTTTCCAACTCCTAGATGGCTTTGGAGGTGTGGTGGTCCGGTGATCTTCTTAAAAAGCTTATGAGAAGGCCCAGTGTGTTGTGAGTGGTGTGGTGCTCGCCATCTCTGAAGTGGAGGAAGAGCAACCATAGTGGATTGAGGTAGTTAGGCTTAATTCGTGGAGCCTATCTAACTCGGTTGGGCTTACCTCAGTGAAAACCGGTAAGTTTTCGAACACCATGGTAAAACATCAGGTGTCATTGTGGTTTGTCATCTTGATCTCAATTTACATTCAAGCAATTTATATTCAATGAATAAATTAGAGTACTTGTCATCATAGAATTGCTTATCATGATTTAGAATTATATTTGTTGGTGCACATAGTCAAACATCGAGAATTTAGGCCTTGCTTGTGGAAAACTAAATAGTTTACTCTTCCACATTATAAATTTGGTAGTAGCATAATATAATTCTTAAAAACCGCCTATTCATCTCTCCTCTAGTCGGCCTCCTCGATCTTGCAGGCGTTACCTGTAGGACGGGGGTGGCAAGGTCGGTGAGGAAGGTAGTGGGAAGCGAGGAGGCTTGGTGTTGGAGGAGAGTAGTTATTCTAGGGCTGTGGGGAGGTTGATGTCAACACCAGTTGCCCAGAGGAGAGGTAGCCTTGGAGGAGACACAATTGTCCCCAGCAGCCTTTTTCTTGCAAACCTACATGGATAGCATTTGCCAAAGGGGAAACGTGGGGAGGAGGGTGGAGGAAGGAGGCCAGGGCGATGATGGCTATCACACATAGTTCAAACAAAGTTGGATAGGCCAACCAGGGGTACATCAATTTCTAGTTGACAACTCGAGTCTAAGTCACATCCTTACAAGCTTGGATGAGTTATTTGTGTGCATTATCCACTATAATTTTTTTGAAAATTGCAAATACCCCCCACACACACTCCACAAGTCAACCTATGTATGATTTACCCCCGGCCCTACAAATCATCATTTTCTAGCTCATGCTCCTCAAAAAAATGCAGAGTTATTTGTTGTCCCCCGTTGGAGGCACTTTTCCCGCTAAGTCATATAGTTTTTGGTGAAGTGGACTGCTTGCATAGCATGCTACGTTAGATACAGTTCATTCCAGCATGGCCCTTGGGGTTAAGTAAACACTTGATTGGGTTGGGTATGTGCGGCTCAGGCGTTATCTCATTGCGTCAAATCAAAACCAAAGGGCAAGGTGTGAGGTTGAGGATAAGGGCGGTTGTGGATGATTGGCTTCCCACTGAAGCGACCACGTTTGCACCTCTTATCACCACTGATCATCCACGATCGCCATTGCCCTGGCCTCATGCCTTACTCTCTGTTTCGATTCCGGTCAAACACCCAACTTGCACATACCCGACATAAGCCACAATGTAGGATTGGTGTGATAACAAAGGAGGATGAATGGTGCATCAAAAATTTCTCCATGTATTAAACAACCTTTCACTCCAATAGTTGCAAAGTGTTCCTCTATCCGTAGAGTACATTGAATGTACAGAAATGGCTATAACAGAGTTTTTGTTATTCAGACATGACTACTCTAGGGGGAATGTTTTTATGTGGTGCTAACGATTTAATAACTATCTTTGTAGCTCCAGAATGTTTCAGTTTATGTTCCTACCTATTGTCTGGAATAAGAACGGAAAACCAACACAAAACCAAGAAGCTGAAAACTCGATGTATGAGCAGTAAAAACTGTAGTACCGCCAAAGTTAATTTATCCCGATGAATAGTAAAATCAGCAAGTACCCATGTGACTTTTGATCCATATATCCAATGACTTAAAACTTGGTCTGCACCTTCTTCAGGATATCAAGAACTTATTCCAATCAACGATCAAAAGAATTATTGCTAAAGTTCCAACTTGTTTTCATTTGAAGGAAGGTTGCACCAAAATCGGGAGAAAACAAAAAAACAATGAATATGACTTTCTCATGAGAGGATGATAGCCAAGATGGCTCTAGATGTATTTTCATATATCACAGTAAGCTAGAACACCTAGGGAACTGAGCCAAAAGCAGTTGGATCAAGAAATCTTTCGAAGAGGCCGAATCAAGCAAAAAACGGTGAACTTTAAGAACTTGTCAAACCTGATGCCTAGATGCATAAGAATTGATTTTCATAGAACATCTCCATCACTTACATGCCTTTGGCATCTAGAAAGATCAAAAGGGGAGAGAGAAGATCAAAACCAACCAAATCAACCAAAACAAGAGGGATCCATGGGACAAAAACAAAATTTGTATATTTCTACATGAGAATGAAGGTTTTACAGTCACTCCACTAGGAGGACAAGATAGGATACCACAACACTCACCCTTCTCTTAGTCTAACCCTAGAACTCTTGGCTTTAATGAGGAAAACTAGGATGGTTAACTAGTAAGTCTTCATCTCAACCTATTAAATAGATAGGGTAGCCAGCCCTATCTAACCCTAGTGGATACTATCCACTTAGTATAAATAAGGGAAACCCGATAACCCCACACACACAGGTTTTAACTTACACACTCACTTATGCACGCTTTTCAAAACGTATAAGTTTGAATCTGCTAAGTCTTTTGCCCTGATCCAACTTGATTTTCTTAGCTTCTTTTTGACCTAAACCGTTCTCTTAAGCACCACTCAAGCGCTATGGTTTTTACCCAAGATAGTTTCTGGTATTTTAGTCAAACTATCAAAATACACTTTCTTAACCTGGTTTTCATCTTCGTTTGCATGTAATCATCATGCTTGCTACTTGTAGGTGCATCACTAGCTTGCAAAGCATCAGCAAGTCTCTCCCAATCTAGTTCGATTAGGCCATGCCTCACTTGGACCGATCAAGCCACATGATGCAACCCGTTGCTCGAACTTCTCTTCAATATTTCCTGCCTTTCTTGTGCCACGCTTTAGCTCAGCCATCTCACACGGTATTTTTTATCATTCTGGGCCTCCACTCCACCATGAGCATAGCTCCGATCCTCATCATTGACAATGGTTGACTCCAAGCGTCTATGCACATCCAAAAATCAAAAAATTATTTTCGTCCATAAGTTCTTCACAACTTGACTCATGTTAATAAAAACATGATTCATGCAACATTAACACATTGATCTAGGTCTACCCAAATCAATCCATGACTCAATTTCTCAAAAGCTACGAATTTTCACCTTGGCCAGTACTACCGCCCATTACAAGCTGGTACTACCGCACCCCATCACCTCGCAACTGCATGGACATCTCTGGAAAATATCTACCATTGCAGGCTCTGATGGGCAAGCCGGCGGTATAACCGGTTTCCTTAAAAAATTCAGAAAATGATCCAGACAAAATGTAATCTTTGTAAAATTGAATAACTACTCCATAAAACTTATAATAATTCATCACAATATTATTCTGAAGCTTCTCATATGATCCTTTACACTTACTACCCGCCCATTTTTAATGATGTATGATGGCTATATTTTCTAATTTTATTGAGAAAATAATGCAAGTGTTCATAGACAATTTTTTGGTCTATGGAAAATACTTCAATTCTTGTTTGGCAAACCTCATAAAAGTTTTGCAGCATTGCAATGAAGTCAATTTGGTGCTTAATTGGGAAAATTGCCACTTTATGGTGTGTGAAGGACTTGTTTTGGGCCATGATATATCCGAAAGAGGAATCGAGGTGGAGAAAGTGA
The DNA here is from genome assembly GCA_036346245.1 of Bonia amplexicaulis. Lineage (NCBI taxonomy): Eukaryota > Viridiplantae > Streptophyta > Magnoliopsida > Poales > Poaceae > Bonia > Bonia amplexicaulis. Next base: position 15,761,950 of record CM070754.1, on the reverse strand, counting down.
AGATTGAGACTGTTCAAAATTTTTTGCCTCCAACCAACATCAAGATGATGAGAAGCTCTCTTGGCCATGTTGGATTTTACAGAAGATTCATCAAGGACATCTCAAAGATCACGAAGCCTCTAACAAACCTGCTGTAGAAAGACACATCTTTTGTTTTTGATGATGATTGCATGTAGGCCTTCAATACACTTAAGAAATCATTGATTTTAGCACTGATCATCCAACCCCGTGATTGGAACTTGTCCTTTGAGATCACGTGTGATGATAGCGACTATGCTATTGGAGTAGTTCTTGGACAAAGGATGGGAAATTGCACGCCATCTACTGTGCCAACAAAACTCTGAATGATGCACAGGTCAATTACACCACCACAGAGAAGGAACTACTTGCAATTGTCTTTGCTTTTGAGAAGCTTCGATCCTACATCATCAATTCAAAAGTGATTGTCTACACGGATCATGCTGCTATAAGATATTTGGTAACCAAGAAAGATGCCAAGCCAGGATTGATCTGGTGGATTTTGATGTTGCAAGAATTTGATCTCTCGAGGTTGTTCATCGAAAAAGCTCATTTAGAGGAAAAGCCCTTTGATGATTGCCTACGAGATGATCACTTGTACAGAGTATCTTCAAAAGTTCAGTGGTATACAGATACCACTTTGGCAATGAAGAGAGTTCCACTTCCACATTTGCCAAAGTACGAACGATACAAACTGCTCAAAGAGTAACGTAATTACTTTTGGGATCCACCATATTTTTATCGATACAGTGAAGATGGTCTACTACATCGATATGTGCCAAATGAAGAGCAAATGGAGATTCTGCAGAAGTGTCACTCATCACCATATAGAGGACACTATGGTAAGGATATGTCAGACCCAGATTTAGCCAATCTAGAATCCTCTGTGAAACCACTGTACTATTCTCTGGATTAGTAGGTAGTGCTCACAGAATACATCACTGAATTATTTCATACACAATATAAACCATACCATACATTAATATTACATTCACCAGAGCTTAAATAGACCGCGTCGGGTCAAGTTTACAATAGGACCGATTAGGCCAAATGGATATATTACATAAACACAGAAGTGGTAGTAGAAGCAAAAGGGGAAGTCACATCTTGCCATAGGCAATTGACTGTGGTAACCTATGGGCGATCGATATTATCCAAGGATTTGGATAATATTGGTGCACACAAACACCATCTTAGTCAACCAGACTAAGGTGAGACCTAGACGGCCGTAGGAGGGGAGACGGCCGTTGGGGTGCCTTGAAGGCTTATGCGGCGGCTGAGGGGAGTGTCAGCGCACGACACGGCACATGAAGGGAGACGAGCTAGCGTGCAGCACGGAGGGGATGAGTTAAGGTGTAGGATGACTCGGGACAATGGTCGTCCAAAAGAAGTGGGCACGCGAGTATGGCGCGGTACAGGGGCGGTGGAGGTAGGCGCTGTGGGCGCGCGAGGAGAAAAAGGAGAGAGAGGGGCCTTGGCATGGCATAGCATAGGCGAGGGTGGCGCGGGATTGTGGAGGCATAGGAGGAGGCGGGCATGCACTGTCGCGGAGCAGTGGCAAGGCGGCGCCGAAGTGAACAGAGCGGGCCAAGGCCAGGTGGGCCAAGGGGATGGCAAGGGTTGGCTAGGCCAAGCCCGAGGGGATTTGGGATTAGAAATATTTGAAAAATGAGTGAATTTGAGAGGAACTTTTGAATTCAAACTGAATTTAAAAATTTTCATTTCAAGCAAAAGTTACATGCCCAAAAATGGTATGTTACAAACTCAGCAAAAGTTTGGAGTTAAGGATTCTTTTGGCATCGAGCACCTGACGAGCCTTAAAAGGTACAGGTCACTGGTAAGAAAGACAACCCTGCAATGAAGCTTGCACTGGAGCAGCTAAATGGCGAGAGGAAGAGGCGCCCCCAGTCCATTCAGTCTTTGTGTCCACCCCTGGCGATGGCGAGATTTCCACAATTCCTTGCGCACAGAGCCAATGATTTGAAACGCCAAAATAAGTGGTATGCACTTCATGCATGGCTGTGCAACCATTTGCCGTGCCCTCTCCGCTTTCATAAGCTTAAAGAACCAACAAACCGGCAGATCCCCTTCTAGCTCGCTTGTCACTCTCAAAACCCCGACAACCAATGGAACAAACCAAGGGCGCCCCCTCTCACGTGGATGACATAATAATCTTCGGTAGTTGAAAGACCTAGAGAGGGTGGGAGGAGAAGTGGGAGAGGAGAGGAACAACTCACGTGGATGACATAATAATCTTCGGTAGTTGAAATCGAAGTGCTGGGCTCCCTTGCGCACAGAGCCAATTATTTGAAACGCCAGGATAAGATTTTTTATTGCCGGTGCTATGCACTTCATGCATGGCTGTGCAATCATTTGCCGTGCCCTCTCCGCTTCCATAAGCTCAAAGAACCAACAAACCGACAGATCCCCTTCTAGCTCGCTTGCCAGTTTCCACTCTCAAAACCGCGACAACCAATGGAAGAAACCAAGGGCGCCCCCTCCCCTCCTCCCCTCCACGTCGTGGTGTTCCCATGGCTGGCCTTCGGCCATCTCATCCCCTTCCTCGAGCTCGCCAAGCAGCTGGCCAAGCGCGGCCACGCCGTCACCTTCCTCTCCACGCCGAGGAACATCGCCAGGCTAAGTCCCATCCCCTCGGAGCTGTCTGGTCGCGTCCGTCACGTTTCGTTCCCTAGGCCGGACGTCGACGGCCTGCCGGAGGGCGCCGAGTCGACGGCCGATGTCCCGCCTGAGAAGGTGGAGCTCCTCAAGAAGGCGTTCGACGGCCTCGCCGCGCCTTTGGCCGGCTTCCTCGCCGAGGCCTCCGCCGCCGGGGAGGGAGGGGAAGGTTTCAGCAAGAAGCCTGACTGGATCATCATCGACTTCGCCCACAGCTGGCTCCTGCCCATCGCCGACGAGCATAAGGTTCGTGCCTGCGTGTGGCATGTATTGAGGATGCACTAATCCTAGCTATTTTGCATTAAAAATATTCATGCATGATTTATGAGAAGTCCCCAGCATAAAACTACCTCAAGCCAAATTTAGATGTTGATTTTAGGTGAAATCAGAGAGATTAATTAATATATAGTTAGTGTGAGAAAACATACATCACAAGTCACAAACTAGACTGTAAATCCTTATCTGTCTTGTGTTTACATAGCCAAAATTACACCAACGGCTGTAATTATAATTCCTAACTAAAGAAGTCAACCTTATATCCTATGCAATTGCACGGTAAGATTATATATATCCTCATATTGGTAGTAGAGTTGTACATAGTTGTTATGCAACTCTTATACTCCCCAGTCATAGAAGAGTGATGTTTTTCACTTTTCCAAATTCAACAGGACGATCATTTGATGACCACACAAACTCTCTTGTCATATATTCAAAAAAAATTATAAAAGTGTGATATTATAAAATTATTTTTTATGAAAAAATAACCATATCATTTTCATATATCTAAACCATATATTTTGAGCGGTATCTGCGGTCAAAATTTATAAGATTTGACTGCATACATTATACAACGTCATTCTTTTATAATCGGGGAAAGTAAATCCGTAGCTAGGAATATCTTTATATCAGCGTGCATCACGTGGTAGCATACGGACGTGTCTCCCTCTGGCGTACAGTAGCATAAAAAATTTTCAGCGGAGCAAAAGGACATGCTCTTCTTAGAAGTTATGCTGGACATGCTCATCTTAGAAGTTAAAACACCTCCAGTTTTGGCAGTCCAATTGGAAGATGTATAGTACAATACTACGATGACAACACAACATAGAGGAGCTTTTGTGTTGCTATGTTGTATACTAACAGCATAAGCGCAACATGCTTGCTATCGTGTGGATCGAAATAAAAGAGACGACAATTTGCGGGAAGTTTTTTAAAAAAATCGAGAACACATGCGTAATTTTAGAAAAACTGAAGGCCTTTTCTGTAAAAAAATTGAGGACATATAAAGACTTGTATGTAAGTAAACGAGGACCCGTACGTAATTTTAGAAAACTACAAGGTGCTATCCTGCAAAAGACGTTATTTCGGTGAAGTGGAGGGGGTTTTTGGGAAAAAACGTGACAGGATCTTTTTACAAAAACCAAGGACTTTTACGCTATTTCGAAAAATACATAAGGCCTTTTTGAAAAAAAAGCTGACGTGGTGCGGAGTGAGACCGGAGTTCCCGGCTTTAATATACTGATGATGATGATGCACTGCTGGAGCTCCAAAAATACGGAATATTTTACAGATGCGCGCTGAAAGATAAGCAACAAATAAGTAGTCCTTTCTGCAGCCCCGACCATCAACACTGCGCCCGCCATCGTGATCATTAAGTGATTAACCTCTGGGTTTTTAATAGACCACCTGCCATAGGTGTCAAATAGCCGGTGGCTAGTGGCTTGATGGTAGCTGCCAAACAAAGTAGTAATGGGTGACAGGCATTTGTCTTAATTCTTTTAGCTTATGACTTTAACTTATTATTTACTGTTTTTCTCAAACAAACATATAGGATAGCTTCTCCATCCTCGTTTAAATACGGCTTATCGGAATAGCCTTTTTTAAAACGATTTATTAGCTTATAGGTATTCGATTCGTTCATACAAACGCTCACGCTAGCGCTAAAAACTATAAACCACAGCCGAAAGTCAAAATAAACAGTGTAGTTTCTCTAAGCGATATCTCGAAACCGCTTCCCCAAACAGCTTCCCAAGCCTGAAACAGTGTACGTCGTCCACATCGGTGCCTCTGTTGTCACAAAAAGCATAGACAAAGGTCATCAACCATAGACAAAAGCTATCTGCTGCAGTACAAAAGAATAGGGCACAGGCAGTTGTACTCCCTCTGTTTTTTTACTTGATATTTTTTTTACTTTTTAGGTCTTTGAGATGCGATTTTGATCACTATTTTTTTATAACTTTACATTAAGATATACTAATAAAATTTTAATATTATAAAAGTATTTTTAAGATAAATCTTATTATATAATTTTTGTATAGCCAATCTGAATAGTTTTAACTTCATTGGTAGTCAAATTTTAGAAAGTTTGATGGTATAGATTTTAGAAAGTAATAAAAAACAGAGGGAGTATATCCATTATTGGAGTTCCATTAATATATGGCAAGTAAAAAAAGATCAAATTATTTTACGGATTCCCAGTAAAAGATAAGCAACAAACAAGTAATCATTTCTGTGGCCCCACATACAAGTAGTCGATTATAAAAATTGGAAACTTTTGTTTTGAAACCAATAAAAAGGAAACTTCATGGTGAAAAGACATGTCACTAGGTACTAAGCTCTGAAATGTTCTCACACATGTAAACTTTCGTACCGTCCTAGCCCGGCAGGAGACGTGGCACATGGCATAGCGAGCTATACTGTAGGCGAATGGGTGACACAGTTGGCAGGCACTGCCGAGCCACCACAACATGGTAGACTGCTGCTAAGCTAGCCTGGCTCAATAGGCAGGTGCACAGGCGTACACGGCAGTTGGTAGGCATGCATGGGAGGATAGCACACACCAGCTCTCCAAGTGATTAGACAACAAGTACCAGCTTTTCACAGTGAGTGGACAGCACACATTAGTTTGTACGGTGATTTGACAATATGTACTAGCTTTTCGCAGCTAGCGGACAACACACACTAGCTTTCTTAGTGATTTGACAACACGTACCAGCTTTTCACAGCGAATGAATAACATGCACCAACATTCCTAGTAAATGAACAACATGTACCACCTTTCCCCAGTGAAATAATAACACGTTCAAGCTTTATTCCCGTACAATGTGCACCAACTGCTGATAAAATCTGGCCAGCCCTATGGCCAAACCCAATACTCCGATTGAGCTGATATCAAAAATAGGAGAAGAGGACATAAAGAGAAGAGAGCAGAGATATAAGACGTCACTGCGCCGCTAGTAGGGATGTCTAACTATGAAGAGATACTTCACAAGCGAAAGTAGATAGCCAAGAAGAAGGGATCATACCTCAATAATTCTTGCAAAGATGTACCCATGCCACCAGAGTTTCCACGGCCGCAATGCGACTATAGCAATCCAGCACATATCATTCAGTCCACACACTCAGCAACCGCCAGCCGGGCGCATTACACATGCGCCAAAATCCTTGTAAGCACGTATTTACTATTTCATATTGCATGTTCCATTTCACACATCTCTAACCTACTCTGTCCATGACGACAGACCATGAAGCACTACTACTTCTTCTAATGGATAGACAGCCTGAATATGTACGATAGGGTTTTCATTGAGTAGAAATACATGTTCAATTACCTGGTGGTGCCTGAGAGATTCACACGTTGAAAACCTTACAGCCCAGATGACAGGGGAAAGGACAAGAATAAGGTGTCCATGGTCCCCGAAGCCCCCGCTGAATGCCAAGTTATCTCCGACTGGGATAAAACTACACAGATTGTAGAAGCCAAGTATTGGACCAAGGTTGTGAGGGTTAAAGCCCACGCGGAAAAGAAGGCACTAATGGACTCAAATGTGTACGTCAACTGACTAGAACCATGCCTTCGAAAAGGCACACATGTATCTTAACTGTAGTTAGGGTTGATGAGTAGTGAGGCAAATATATGCATCAAACCAAACACCATACGCCACGCAATTCGCACATTCATTGCGAACTGCTTTGTTGGCATACACATGGTACATTACGACAACTGTTTGCAACAACGTATCTTTACTAATATACACAGAGAGTTTATGGTGGTGATTTATCTGCCCCTCCGAACCTCTATGCATCTTCCTAAAAAATTTCCATGCACACACAAACAAAACATAATAGGATTTCTGAATGCATATCAAAGCTCGTATTTTCAAGTAGTTTGCATGTGGAAGTATTTTTAGAAGGGATCTAACGAGTTCAGTTGGAGAAAAATCCAAATTAACAACTGTAATTTAAATAATTTTGAACCGAGTCAATGAGTTTTTTTCCAACCCATACCATTTTTTGCCACCCGGGCATTGCCCGCTAGCCAAGCCGCCTGTCGAGCTAATGCAACTCGGCAGGCTCCTGCTGAGTAGGGGAGGCTCGACAGGCTCATACCGAGCTACATCGACTGCAGCGCCTAGGCTATCGTGCCTGCTCGCCCAACCGTGCCGCTCCTCTCCTGCTAAGCTATAGTGGTGCGATAGGTGACACATGTCGCCTGTCGCGGCGCCTTCCGAGCTTGGGAAAGTGGTTATTTTTGTAAAAATGGGTGCTAGGGGTAAATATTTTTTAAAAAAAGTTACAACCGTGTCATTTGTGTAAACATTTGCTATGCTCTCCATTCTGTTGTCATGTTGCTGTAGGTGCCATGCGCCCATTTCAGTATCTACTCGGTGGACTGCTTACCTTCATCGGCCCGAAGGCGGCGAACGATGCACACCCCCGCATGGAGCCGGAGGACTTCATGGCCCTACCGTCGTGGATACCCTCCCAAACCCCAATCACCTACCGCCACCACGAGGCTGAGTGGATCACCGCCGCTCACTGGCCCAATGCCACTAGCATGTCCGACGTTGACCGCATGCGGCAAGTGCATGACCATTCCCTACTTATCATCTACCTCAGCTGCCCCGATGTCGAGGACCAGTTCTGCCTCCTCCTCACAGCCCACTACCATAAGCTTGTCGTCCCTGCCAGGCTCCTCCCGCCGTCTGATGCCACGAATGATGGTGACAACCGTGACGCAGCGCTTGACCTGTTGCAGTGGCTCAACGAGCAACCCACGAGGTCCATGGTTTACATCGTACTCGAGACTGAGGCGCCGCTGACGGTGTAGGATGTGCACGAGCTCACACTCGGGCTAGAGCTGGCCAGCGCGCACTTCCTCTAGGCGCTCCGAGGCTGAGCGGCCACATCGGCGTGCTGCTCCCGGATGAGTTCGAGTCAGGGGTCGCTGGGCGCGGGGTGGTGCGAATAGGGTAGGTCCCGTAGATGCGTGTGCTGGCGCACAACACAATGGGTGCGTTTCTGATCGACTATGGCTAGGGCTCCACCGTCGAGAGCTTCTGGTTCGGGCACCCGCTGGTGTTGAAATGATTCACAAGCGAAAGTGGGTAGCCAAGAAGAATGGATCATACCTCGATAATTCTTACAAGGATGCACATGTGCCACTGGAGTTTTCATGGTCTCAATGTGACTGTAGCAATTCAGCATATGTCATTTAGTCCACACACCCAGCAACCGCTGGCCGTGCGTATTACAGATGCACCGAAGTTCTTGTAAGTACATATTTTCTATTTCACATTGCATGTCCTATTTTGCACATGTCTATCCCACTCCGTCCATGCGATAGATCATGGAGCACTGCTACTTCGTCTAATGGATAGATGACCGGGTATGTACGATAGGGTATTCATCAAGTAGAAATACACGCTCAACGACCCGATGGTGTCTAAGAGATTCACACGCTGAAAACCTTACACCCTAGATGACAGTGGAAAGGATGTGGATAAGGCATCGGTGGTCCCTGAAGACCACGCTGAATGCCAAATTATCTCTAACTAGGACAAACCTACAAAAATTGTAGAAGGCGAGTATTGGCCCAGGTCGCGAGGGTTAAAACCCACGTGGGAGAGAAGGGAAAAGCACCGATGGACCCAAATATGTACATCGATTGACTAGAACCATCCCTTCGAAAAGACGCTCATGTATCTTAGCTGTAGTTGGGGTTGATAAGTACAGAAGCAAATATACGCATCTAACCAAATCCCACGTGCCATGCAATTCGCACATTTATTGTGAATTGCTTTGTCGGCCTACACATGGTCTATTACGACAACTGTTTGTAACAGTGTATCTTTACTACTTAACACAAAGAGTTTATGGTGTTGGTTTATCTGCCCCTCCAAACCCCCTTGCAGCTTCCTAAAAAATTCCACGCATACACGAACAAAACATAATAAGATTTCTTAATTATATCAAAGCACACATTTTCAAGTAGTTTGCACGAGGAAGTATTTTTCGAAGCGCGAGCTAACGAATTTAGTTAGAGCAAAATCCAAATTAACGAGTATAATTGAAACAATTTTGAATGGAATCAACGAGTTTTTCCCACCCATACCTTTTTTTTTGCCACCCTGGCATTGCCCGCTAGCCAAGCTGTCTGTCAAGCTGGTGCAACTCAGCAGACTCCTGCTGGGCAGGGAGGCTCGAGAGGCGAGTTTAGTTAAAACAAAATCCAAATTAATGAGTATAATTAAATAATTTTGAACGGAGTCAACGAGTTCTTTCCCACCATACCATTTTTTGGCACCCTGGCATTGCCCGCTAGTCAAGCTGTCTGTCGAGCCAGTGCAACTCAACAGACGCCTGCCGAGCTGCACCGGCTCAGCAGCACCTAGCCTGCCACGCCCTCTTGCCCAGCCGTGCCGCTCCTCCCCTGTTGAGCTACAGCGGTGAGGCAGGTGACACATGTCATTTGTCGTACTTTTCGAGTTCGGAAATGTGGTCATTTTTTGTAAAAACAGGTGTAAAGGTCAAAATAAAAAATAATATAATAGTGTCATTTACGTAAAAGTTGCTAAGCTCTCCATTCTGTTGTCATGTTGTTGCAGGTGCCATGCGCCTATTTCAGCATCTACTCGGCGGCCTGCCTCGCCTTCTTCGGCCCGAAGGCGGCGAACGATGCGCACCCCCGCACGGAGCCAGAGGACTTCATGGCCCCGCCGCCGTGGATAGCCTCCCAATCACCAATCGCCTTCTGCCGCCACGAGGCCGAGTGGGTCGCCGCCGCCATCCCAACGCCACCGGGCGTGTCCGACATCGACCGCGCGGCAAGTGTTTGACCGCACTCGCTTCTCATCTACCGCAGCTGCCCAAGTCGAGGGCCGACCGCGCCACCTCCTCACGACCCTCTACCGCAAGCCCGTCGTCCCGCCGGCTCCTCCTGTCCGACGCCACCAATGGTGACAACCGTGACGCAGCGCCTGAGCTGATGCGGTGGCTCGACGAGCAGCCCGCGAGGTCCGTGGTTTACGTCGCGCTCGGGACCGAGCGCCGCTAATGGCGGAGAACGTCGCGAGCTCGCGCCGGGCCGAGCCGGCCGGCGGCTTCCTCCGGGCTCTCCGAGGCCGAGTGGCCTGCCCGCGGGCTGCTCCCGGACGGGTTCGAGTCGCGGTCGCCGGGCGCGGGTGGTGCGAACGAGTGGGTCCCGCAGATCGCGTCTTGTCGCCGCACATGGTGGGCGATTCTCGACGCATCGTGGTGGGCTCCACCGTCGAGCTTCCGATTCGGGCACCGGCGGTGATCTTGCCGTTCATCACCGACCGGGGCCTCATCGCGAGGATGATGGCCGGCGGGGATAGCGTGGAGGTGCCGAGGAATGACGACGGTCGTTTAGCGGCGACGGCGTCGCGACAATGATGCGGCGGGTGATGGTCGACGAGGATGAAGGGAAGGCGTTGGCGCGCAATGCCAAGGAGTTGCGAGGCGCCAATGACCAAGCGCGCGTGATCGCCAGATGCGTTGATGAGCTTGTGCGATCTGCGACGCGCAAATATTAAGTCAAGACAGTATGAGCTCTCCGGCTGGCCTCGGCCACGTACGCTTTGATTTGTCCTCGATTGTGGAGTGTTATGACATGTATTCGTGTAATCGTCTGTTGTTTATCTCGTTGTAATTCCTTAGAAATGCAACATATAATATGAAGGGAGAACCATGTGTATGTTTGGTTTGAAGTCAGCATTTGCTTAAGTTTAGTGGCATTAATAAAATTTGGCATGTATTTGGATCAATGCCGAAATGTGGATCCATTGTCATTTGTAACTATTTACTTTTGTTTTTCTGTGAGGACAATTCCATGTGCTTAACCAAACCTTTGCTAGTTTGTAGTCGACATTTAGTAACACAAAGTTTGGACAAGTTTCCATCCATTTCAACATCGTCGAGGTACACAACTTTTTTTATATAAAAAATGTTGAGGAACCGTCGCTTGCAACCAGTTCGATCGATTCCTCTGTTTAATGCGACACAAGATCAATCACAAAAGACAAAATAATAGATTGAAAACACGCAGCGAGGTAGAGAAAACTCCTGGTCTTTCTTTATTGCTTTTGTTTGCATGAATACAAAATCTGCTGGTATGGCTCCCTATTTATAGTCTACCGATGAGGTGCCCACCATAGGCCAAGGCTTCCGGTCCAGGTCCAAATTTCCTAACCCTCCCCCTTGGGCACTCATCCTACATGTTCATACCTCGTTAAAACTCCATAAAAATCTAGTGGAAAAAATTTGGAGAAATAGTACATGATACATGTTGTGCTGCGATGCACAAATTGCCTTATTAAAAACCTTGGTCGAGAAACTTCAGGAAAACTCGTCAAGGGAAAAAGAGTACAATTCACCCAATTTCATTCAATCTTCAGGACTTATTCTTTTGTGTACTTGATCTTCATGATCAAGATTTAATAACGGGCTTGAGAAAATTCTCCCCCTGAATTCTACACTTCTCTAAGTCTCATCATTTCAATTCCTTGTATGCACCTTTCAAAGCTAGATGTAGGGAGTGACTTAGTGAACAAATCCGCTAGATTTTCACATGACTTAGTATGCAGTATTTTAATCTCATCCATCTTTTGCAATTCATGAGCATAGAAGAACTTGGGGTTGATGTGCTTTGTGAGACGACTCTTCACATAGCCCGTCTGCACTTGTGCAATGCAAGCTACATGGGAGACCATGTGAGAGTTCCTCCCATATTTGTGATGAGTAATTGACACGTGTCCTGAAAGTTTGAGTTTGATTCGAGTGGTTAGTGTGTGAGTTTGCGACTAATGCAAATGTTAATTTTATTATCTCGAGCGGTGCTATGTGATATGTTTTCTTGTCTGTGATGGCTGCAGGACTTTGAGACGGAGTCGTGGCGAGGCACGGGATGACCGGACTAGGCACAGGCGGTGCTGAGGTCGGAGCGGTCGAGATGTGCCGAAGACGGCAAGACTCGAAGTGGTTGCGAGGCTTGGACGGCAAGAAACTTGGAAACTTCCCGGAAGGTGCAGCAGGGGCATTGTGGTAAATGCGCGAGGCTGCAAAAGCAGAAGCAGATTCGGTTCGAGTTAGTGGATAAAGAACAGAAGTTGTTGGGTAAAGTGTATTTGTGAACCCATTAGTGGAGACTATAAAAGGAGAGGGGTATGCATGAAAGCAAAGCGAGAGTTAGTGTTTCTTTTCTCTCCATGTGTTGTGTGAGCCTTTCTCTTTTTCTTTTGGGAAGTTGGTGAGAAGGTCTGATGTTGTTCTGCCCTTGCTCTTTTATGTTCTTGGGTGTGTTCTTGAGTTCTTGATTTCCTACATGCGTATGGGGCCGTAGTGTGGGATGAATTGGTTGTAGTAACTCTTGTAATCATTCATCCCTCTCTATCAATCTGAGAAATCAAGTTTCTGAGATGTTTTGAGTCCTCAGTTCGTTCTCTGTTCTTTGCAACTTTCTTGGTTTTCCTTCCTTCTGGCTTGATTTCCTGAGTTTCTAGCTACTAAATGTTTATTCTTTGAACTAGGAAGTTTCTCGAGTCACTTGAGCATTCCATTTTCGAAATCAGAAAGAAGAATCAACAAGTTTCCTTTCTCCCAAATCTGGCGCAGTTCTTGGCTCTGTTCGTGAGTTTCTAGGGCTAGGAGGCAGAGTTCTTGTGCCCCCTTGATTTTCTGCCAGGAATCTTGAAATTGGAGTTTGGCTAATTCTTCTGAGATCATTTCCTTGCTATCTTCAAAGTTTCCTAAGCCAAGAATCCAAGAATATTGTGAATTTCTTAGTTTCTGATTCTGCTGTCTCCAGATTTCTTCGTGCGGTACTACCGCTTTTTCAATGTTGGTACTACCGCTCAGCAAAGGCGGTACTACCGCTCAGTGACTGAGTTCATAGGTGGTACTACCGCTCAGCTCAACGGTACTACCGCTAAATGGTACTACCGCTCCTCACAGCGGTACTACCGCTTGCGGTCAGACCAACCCTGAATCTGTTTTTCTAGACTGTTTCTCTCTGGATCTATTTTTATGCTCTTTGCTGTGATTTTCAGTGAGCGCATATCTTCTGTCTTCATAGCTTCCATAGCTATTGGAGAAGAAGCATAGATGTGGATACTTGGGACGGTTTTTTAAAGGCATCATTCACCCCCCCCCCTCTGTTTCTATTTTGGTCGTACACTGCATTATCTTCATAGATAATTGTGGGGGCTTGCACAATATTCATTACACATGATTGCTGGATGTGGTGAACCATTCGTCAGAGCCAAGCGCACTCTCGTGTAGCTTCATATAGTGCTATAATTTCTGAGTGGTTCGTCGAAGTTGTTACGAGACTTTGTTTGAACGATTTTCAGAAATTGCAGTTCCACCATACAGAAATACATAGCCTATTTGTGACCTTGCGGTATGTAGGTCTGACAGGTACCCAGCATCTGCATAGCCAGTCAACTTCAAAACTTGATTCTTTCTGTAGAAGAATCCGACGTCCTTGCTTCCTTGGAGGTATCGAAAGATGTCCTTTATTCCTTACCAATGTCTTTTGGTAGAAGCTGAACTGTACCTTGCTAATAGGTTCACGGCAAATGCAATGTCCAGTCTAGTACAGTTTGCTAGATACATAAGTGCTTCTACTGCGCTCAAGTATTGGAATTTCGGTCCCAGGACTTTCTCCCCCTCTTTCCTAGGTCGGAAAGGATCTTTTTCTTGCTGTAAAGACCTCCCGATCATCGGTACTTTCGATGGGTATGCCTTCTCAAAGCCAAACCTTTCTAACACCTTCTAGGTGTAAGCCGACTCATATACTAATATTCATTCAGGATTTCTAACACCTTCTAGGTGTAAGCCGACTCATATACTAATATTCATTCATGGACATGTTGGACCTACAGGCCTAAGCAGAATTTGGTCTTGCCCAAATCTTTCATTTCAAATTCCGACTCCAAGTAGGAGCTTGCTTCTTTTATGTCTTCCGTTGTCCCGATGATGTTCAGATCATCTACATACACAGAGATTATACAAAATCTATTCTGGGATCGTCGTATAAACACACAGGGACAAACTTCATTGTTCGTGTAGCCTTTCTTGCAGAGAAAGTCACTTAAGCGATTATACCACATTCTGCCAGATTGCTTCAGTCTGTACAGGGACTTTCTGAGCTTCACACTGTACATATTTCTATTTGCTCTGTCTTGTTTCGGGAGAGGGATTCCTTCGGGAACCTTCATATAAATATCCGAATCTAAGTTTCCATAAAGGTAATTCCACTCATGACTGGGAAGTAGGTTTCTTCATAATCAACTCCTGGACGTTGAGTGAAACCTTGTGCTACCAGTCTTGCTTTCTATCTCAGTACTTCATTTCTTTTATTTCTCTTTCGAACAAATACCCACTTATGCCCTACAGGGTGCACATGGGGAGGTGTGCGGCATACTGACCCAAACACTTCTCTTTTGTTAAGAGATAGTAATTCAGTTTCTATTGACTTCTTCCAATATTCTCAATCTGATCTTTTCTTATATTCAGCAAGCGATGCAGACTCGGGATCAAGATCGATGATTGTGGCAATTTTCTTTGCGAAGTAGATATCAACATTGGCTATTGTCCTATTCACGGACTCTCCCGTGTGCATATAGTTTATAGCTATTTCTTCATGAGTTGCTTCTTCTGGAGCGATTGCTTCTTCTGTAGCTACTCCTTGCACATCGCTTATTCCAATTGCGGTAGCAAATCCCTTTAGTTTTTCGGTTCCGATGTGTGTGCACACATCCATGCCGATTTCTTCTTCCATGGGGATATTCAGATTCGGTATGCACTTTTCTGAAGGTGTCATACTCATGCTAGGTCTTAACTGGCTCTCCTTCTCATTTAGGGAACTCAGTGATCAGCTGTGATAAGTCATTTTTATCCTTCTTTGCCAGGCGTCCCCGGTTACTTGGGATTCGAGGAGCCGGAGTTCTCGTCCTTTTATTCTGAGGCCTCTGGACGGGATTAGGGATACCTTCTGCTTTCTTTGGTATTTCAGCCCTCTCCGGTGCATTGCATGAAGGCACATGCGACTTAGTCACGATCTTCAAATCACTAAAGTGATCAGGCAGCTAACTTGCTAATGCTTGTAAGTCAATGATCTTCTGGACCTCTTTATCTGCTTCACTAGTGCGCGAGTCATGTGCATGGATTCCCGTGGCTTGCCACGTAATTTCTCGATATTTTTCATCAAGGGGTTGATTTCCTCCCCCTAATGTTGGGAAATTATCCTCATCAAAAATGCAAACAACGAAGCGGGCGGTATGCAAATCTCCCGTCATGGGTTCCAAATATCTGATTATGGATGCAGTCTCATAACCAACATATATCCCAGTCTTACGGAGAGGGACCATTTCAGTACGCTGTGGAGGGAGTATAGGTACATAAACCTTGCATCCAAACCTCCTGAGATGAGAAATTTTGGTGATGACCCTTGCGCTAGTTGCATAGGTGAATGGATGTTGTAGCCCGATGGTCTAAAGTTGATGAGATTTGCTGCATGTAGGACTGTATTTCCCCAACATGTAGCGGGCAAATTACAATTCTGCAAAAGAGATTGGGCGATAAATTTAATTCTCTTGATTAATGCATCTGCCAAACCATTCTGGGTATGGACAAGCGGTACAGAATGCTCAACTGCAATCCTATCACCATGCAATAATTATCAAATGCCTTTGAAGTAAATTCTTCGGCATTGTCCATTCTGATGGACTTTATGTGATGATCAGGGAGTATATTTCTGATGTGAATGATCTGCGAGATCAGCTTTGCGAAGGCATGGTTTCTTATGGACAATAAACCCACATACGACCATTTCAAGGAAGCATCAATGAGCACCATGAAATACTTAAATGGCCCTGAAATAGGCTGAATGAGACCACAAATGTCTCCCTGGATACGTTCCAGGAATGCAGGGAATTCATCCTTCACTTTCAGAGTGGAGGGTCTAGTAATTAATTTCCCAGTGGCACATGTAGGGCACACAAAATCTTCATGATTCGGAAAATTCTTTATATTAATATTATGCCCTTGGGAATTGTTGATTATATTTCTCATCATTCTAAGACCTAGATGACATAATCTGCTATGCCAAAGACAGAAGAGTTCGGAGCTTCTAAATACTATCTTCAGGACAATGTAGGCTGTAGGTGCCTTAATGTTGGTATAATATAGCCCAGTTTCTAGTGAAGGAAGTTTTTCTAATACCCTTTTTCTATTCTTTTCGCGCTTCTTAATGAGTAGATATTTCTTACCGTACTCTTCTTCAGTCTCAACGTAGAAACCATTGGCGCAAATATCCTTAAAACTTAGGAGAGTTCTAGTCGATTCTGGGTACAATAAGGCTTCTTCAATGATCAAAATTGTGCCCACTAGGAGTACAATTGTGGCTCTTCCTGAACCAATTATACATGCATCGCTTCCGGCGATTGTCGTAAGGCTGCCAGCATTCTTACAAATTGACTGAAAATACTTTGTCTCTCTGTATTCGTTGTGCCGCTGTCAGCTAAGCACACTTCCTTCATAGGGCGCCACACGCGTTCTAATATAAAGTATTTTATTAACATGTATTAGAAGGAAATCAACACATAAATAAAATACTTCAATATCAGAACATATCATGCCATTATAAACTGAATAAATGAATGAATTATTCAAAAGCATCCAACCATCACGAGAAAATAAATGCTAAAGTACCATCCATGCAAGTTCTAACTTGTCCTTTTGACACAAAATAAATGACAATTAAAGTCTAATGCATTCTGTGCATCAGACTGAATTTACTTGAAAATCAGAGACTTCTTCGGCTATTTTCTCGGGAGTGATCTGCTCCTCGAGAGAAATCATGGCGGTGGTTGCCTCCAGGTCGAAAGGGGTGCTGCTGCCGGGATGGTCTCAACCTCCATCAACGCGGGCAGCTGCTCAGAACTCTCCCCCTCAACCAATGCAAAGTGGGCTTCAGGCTGTCCTTTGCCATCCTTCTTCTTCTGGGCTTGGAAGGCATCAATGACATGCTGTGGCTCCTTACAGATCCGCGACCAATGCCCCTACTTGTCACACTTATGGCAACCTTGGTCCTGCTGGCCATAGGTCTTGCCACTCCACTTTGCCTTACTTGTCTTTTTCTCACTCGGAGCATCTAATTTGCCTTTCTGGGCTGCGGCCTTACCCTTTCTCCCCCTTTTCTTCATCAAGGGTTTTTGCACCTTGTAGCTCCCGGCGTTGGCCTCATGGTCAGCGGAGCTCCCCGGTGGCTGAGTGACGTAATTCTTGCGGAGAAGTTCATCCTAAGCCTCTGCAACTGCATCATATCAGTCAATTCGGCATACTTCTTGTAGCCGTCTTGACGATAGTTGCGTGCGGATTGTACTGCATTGGGGTGAAAGGTGGATATGGTCTTCTTAATCTTCTGCTCGTCTGTGATCTGCTTGCCACGGAGTTGAAGATTGGTACAAATCCTGTGTAAAGCAGAATTGTACTCCCCGACCGCCTTCAAGTCGACAAACCTCAGTCTGATCCACTCTTGCTCTGCTTGAGGAAGAATGGTGTACTTTAGCCTCTCAAACCGCTTCTTGAGTGCGATCCAGAGTGCTAGCGCACTCTTCTCTGCCATGTACTCATTCTTGTGAGTGAGGCAGAGGTGGTGTCTGAGAAAATAAAGTGCCTGATCATTCTCCTTAGGAGTGGGTTGGGCGTCATGCGGTCCGCCAATCCCAACAGCCACGTGGAGCTTCTTAGCTCCAAGCACTATCTCAACATCGGAAGCCCACGTCAGATAGTTTTGGCCATGCTAGGCCAGCTTCTCGAACTCCTGGTTCGTGATGCCAGTCATCTACAAAAGATTCTCGTAATGTTCCATAATTTTCTATAAATTTTACTGCTAATTTCAGTGATTAAAAGCAATTTTAAACAATTACGATTAACCAAAACAATAAATAAATATAGAAAATAATAATGGTAGAAATAAATATGCTTCAAATGCTAAAAATAATTCAAAATTTGGATTCCCGAGGCCCTTTTATGCTAGGATATGAATTTTCAACGAATTCTGCAATTTCCAAGGGTCTCTACGCAAATTTTCAGTTCAGAGAAAAATTTGGCGTAATTTCCTGATTTTCCGAGGGGTGTTCTGCAAAATTCGGGACCTGTTCATAAATCTAAGGACCTATTCATAATTTTCATAATTACAAAGGCCTTTCTACAAAGTTCGAGACCATATGCAAAACTTAAGGGCTTTTCGGTAATTTCCAAATATTGGCGGGTTTTCTGCAAAATCGCAGGCCCCCTGCCGAGCTTTTCTCCCCACGGCCCATCACATGTTGGCCAAAATGGCCCATCTAGGCTGCAACAAAGCTAACATGGGGTAGGGTTTCCCCTATCCCGTCCTCACTTCGACGGCGGCTGGCCTCGACGGCAGGGCTAGCGGATCTGTGGGACAGGTGGCGGCCGGCAGCGCACCGGAGGTCGGCGCAAGGGCCGCTTGCAAGTCGGCGTGCTGGTGAGGTGAGGCGGGAGGTTGGCGGTGCAGTCGCTTGGTCGGCGTGCGTCCGAGGCGGGAGGCGCGGTTCGGGCGGGCGACGTCGGCTCTAGCTTCCTCGGGCGGTTGGCCGTGGCGGGCACGGGCCGGATCGGGCGAAGTGGCGGCAGGCGCTAGCGCGGAGGCCAAAGCGGTCCGAGCGAGCAGGTCCGGTGGCCAGCGGTGAGCCGGCGGCTGGCGGCAGGCTGGCATTCTTCTTGTGCACGGCGACCGTACAGAGCCGACTGTGTGCGGCTTTTTTCTTTTTCTTTTTTTCAATCTATAGTGCAATCAACATCTACCCCATGATGCAATCTACCGATCGACATTGTGCCTCAGACTTCAAGTCTGCTCGTGGTAGATTACGGTGGATTTGCATCATACAAAATTAATCTAGAACGCGAAAACTACGAATTTAGAGCGATATAGATAATTCAATATATTAGAGCTTCGATGATTACCTTCGATTCACTAGAGCGAACTCGTGCTGATAACGTGTTGAAGAACCGTCGCTGGCGACTAGTCCGATCGATTCCTCTGTTTAATGCGAAACAAGATCAATCACAAAAGACAAAATAATAGATTGAAAACATGTAGAGGTAAAGAGAACTCCTGGTCTTTCTTTATTGCTTTTGATTGGATGAGCACAAAATCTGCCGGTACGGCTCCCTATTTATAGTCTACCGATGAGGTGCCTACCATGGACCAAGGTTTCCGGCCCAGCGTAACAGCACAGCTGTTTATTTCAATTTTTTGAAAAAAAAATTAAAATATTAAGATTAAATTAATTTGCTTTAAAGTAAAATAAGAGTTTTTGTTTGTGTGAAATTTGAATTTTGTTTTGCTCTGTTTTTTTCGTTTTTAAGAAAGCTAGATTTGAAAAGTAATTTAAAGTAAAAACTTAAAAATATTATTGAATAAAATGATATTTTGATTTTCTGTAAAAAATCCTATGTCAAATTAATTATTTGAATTTACTTGGCTTTTATTTGGTTTTTCTGAGTTTCCCGGAATTGTAAATTCTATTTTGAAATTAAAAAGTAATTTTTATTATGAAAATATAATACCAACAGTAGTTGGAAATATTTTTATTAAGTCCAAAATATCTCCAGGAAGTTCTTTGAATTTTTCTGGAACTGTTGGAAGTAATTTCATATTTTCTGAGTTTTATTTAATTTTCTGGTGTTTTCTAAAAAAATATAAATCAAATTTAATCCTCCGTCGCGCGATCTAATCTCGTGCGTCCATATTCTCTTATCCCATTCGCTCTCTATCCGACGGTCCCGATTCCCTCCTTGCACCGCATCGCTCATCCGACCGTCAGCTCTTTCCTCTCTCTCTTCTCTCTCGCTGATAAACCCGGTCCCACCTGTCAGTAATAAATCTTTTTCCTTTACAAAAATAATTCAGCCAGAAAATCAAAATCCTTGCTGATGTCATAAATTTCTTTTCCACAGAAAATAATTCATTCAAATTTTAGTTCAACAATAATTTCAGAAAATTGGTTTATTCTTTTCTGTCTTTTCAAACTTCCTAGAGCCCGTACTTTTTCGTTTTAACTCCGAATGAATCCATTCAAATTTCTAAATTCATCTAAAATTCTAATCTATCCATTTATACCCTATTTTCAAATTTTTGAAATTTTTGAATTTATTTGGTTTAAACTAAAGCTTAATTAGAATTTTTATTTAATAACATTAAATTAAATATTAATATTTGTTAAAAATATTTCATTTGAGTTCTTTGAGTCTCAAGGAATTTTTGGAATGTTTTTTAGATTTTTCGGAATTTATTTGAGGTCAATTTTAAAATTTCAAAAAAAAAGAGAGGAGAGAGAATGAACAGTGCCTGTGGCACTGTTCATCCTCCTGAACGGTTCGCAGACGCAAGCGCGTGCTGGCCACCATGGCTGTCTCCTTTTGAGCTTTGATTTCTCCTTAATTTCTCAACGGTTTTTCATAAAATAAATTGCATTCACTTCCTCTCATCAAGAGCTTTCAATTCCCTTTTGTTTCCCCTCTCATTCAAGAGTATTTACACGAATTTAAAACATTGCTCTAAATGACACCGTTAATTGATATCTCTCCCCCCGCCACCTCCACCCCTATAAAAGGGAACACCGGGTGCCCCTTCTCATCCTCACCCAACCCCCGAAATTTCAAAGCCTCTCTCCCTTCTCTCCACAATCACCATTTTTCTTTTGTGAACCAAGCGGTGTTCATCGGCCGATTGCGCCAACAACAGTGATGTTCGGGCACTTTTGACCACACCGTTCCCTCGCCTTCGCCGGAGCATCACCGGAGCATCGCCGGACCACCGTGGCCAAACCGCGCCGTCGCTTCTCTCCTCGCTGCGAGCCGACCGTGCGTGTTCCATCAAAACCGAGGTGAGCATTATGTTCCCAACGTTCTCCTCTTCGTTTCGCCGCAAACCTCACTCTCTAACTCCTCTCCGTTTGTCCGAAACGCCGATGTCAACCCGCCGGTCGCCCAATGTCTTCTCCGCATTGTTTCGTCACCATCCGATGTTCTTTGGCCGAGCCGCCGGTACCGTTGAGTTCGCCACGACGCGTTCTACGCCATGCTTCTATCACTATCACTTTGATTTTTGTTCGTGTCATATCGTGTCCTAGCCTCCAAGCAATTTATCTATCATTTTTATTTAATTTTTCGTGGAGCCAATTGTCAGAAATTGAACTTTCCGCAAAAATGACCGTTTTTGACTCCCGCCGTCGATTCGTCGTCTCTATTGAGTTTTACCCTGTGCTCACCCTACATCTCCATGTTCCATACTCGGTACTAACTCTCCAACCTGCCATTGTCGCAACCTCGCCGCCACTGCCGTTTTCCCTCACCGCCAGTGATTGCCGCTATTCCTCGACGCCGTACCTACGTCACCATCTTCGCCTCGTCACCGGGGTTCCATTTTGACTGTTCGTCACCACCTTGCAACCAACCGACACCGTACTGCTCAAAAAGTAATTCTCGGATTTTGTTATCTTTTCATGTGATATCTAAAACTTCCAAATATTCGTTCTCCTTCATTCGAACCCCGAATCCGTTGATTCTTTCTCCTAAATTCATCTAAAATCTTAATCTTTCTTCCAATATATATTTTGTATTTTTTTGTGATTTTATTTATATTTATATTTATTTGTTCGTTTGTATTTATCGTTCCGTGCGTAGAACCCGACGTCTCGAAGAATTTTTCGAACCGCAGCAAGAAAGTCAAGATATCGCACACGAAGGCAAGTCTCCTTTGAACATCTTGAACCTATGTTTGTGAAATGTTTTGATTATTTTAAATTCAATGCATTGCTATGTTATATAAAATATTAATTTCTGTTGTAGGGATAATAGTTAAACCGATAATTATTATACCCTCATTTGACATTGATAACCATGTACCTTTGACACCCTAGGATTTCCTTTGTCTCAATAATGAGATTATTATAAAACCTTGGTGAATGTTGTACCGGTAGTAAAATGCTTAGTCGTGCTATATAACTTTTGTAACCTTGGAATGGAAAATCATATTTCATTGATCTAGACTTTGTTCAGAATTTAGTGGTGATTGGAGTTGCCACTGTTCTTTTAAAATAAAATAAAATGTGAAAATTATTTCAGACCAGGGCGGATGGTTGGATTGGGTTGGTGCGGTTAGCACGAGAACTTGTAAAGTGTATGTTCCGCCCTAGTCAATTAAGGACCGAAGATTGTGTTTGTCCAAACTGAGCACTACCGTACAACCACATGTCTATATGGGTACGACCTAGCTGAATAAATTGCAATAGTCTAGTTTAGGTACCACTAGTGGAAAGTGGGTGCCAGGGATTTACTGGTTATTCACAGTAAGGGACAGGGTTACTGTACTCATACGGTGCAAGAGAGGGCTTCTGTCTGGGTGAATTTAACCCTTCAGCAGTGAAACCTCAGCGGGTGGTGACTAGTTAGACTAGAGTAAGGTAAAGGCTTTGTGATAAATTATCTGGGTCTCATGCCTAAGGAAGCATGTTGGCTATTAAGATGACTTATCTCTTGTGGGTAAAGTTGTACAACCTCTGCAGAGTGTAAAACTATTCGAATAGTCGTGCCCACGGTCAAGGGCGGGCAAGGATGCATTCACATGGTAGCTCATTGGTTTTGGTTTTAAAATAAAAGTTTTGGAAACCGGGAGTGGTTGGAACTCCCGGAGTTGTCCTGGCGGATGTAGCCAGTGTGGGTGGATGTAACCCCTTGTATTGAATCCTAGCGGATGTAGCCAGTGTGGGTGGATGTAACCCCTTGTATTGAATCCTGGCGGATGTAGCCAGTGTGGGTGAATGTAACCCGTTTTCTTGTACCTTGGCGGTTAGAGCCAGTGATCCAGTGTTGGTGGCTATAACCTTCACTATTCAATTTGATAGTTTCTGTTAAAACAGTTACCTTGTTTAAACTAATGCCTTAAAAAATATTTAATGGCATTTGAAATAAAATATTGCTTTGTGCAAAAAGAACCATATAACCCTCCTTTGTTAAGTCTTATATCTATTGCATTTTCCCAAGACTTGCGGAGTACTTTATGTACTCACATGCTACACTTAAAACAAAATCTCAGAGGAATATGAAGCTCGTGAAGGAGACTACGACTACGGTGCATATGGATTCGACGAAGGTTTTCCGGAGTACTAGGTTGCGCTTCCCCAGTCAATTGCCTGTGGTGTATTGATGGGTCTTCATCCGAGTTTATTTTGCTTCCGCGCTGCGTTTCGTGTGTTGCGAGGTCTTGAAACCTCATTTGTAATAAAAAGGCCTTTTGGTCTGTACTCTCTATTATTGTAACAAAGCGTTGTTGGTTATGTAATCATCACTGTTTGACTGTGTGCACTAGCTTTGATCTGGGACTAGTGCTGTAATACACAGAGGGTCCGAATTCAGAAATCCGGGGTCCTGATAGAGATGGTATCAGAGCCAGGTTGACTGTAGGACGTGATCTAGTTAGAATGGTCGTTAGTAGAATAAAACTTCAAAATTTATTTTATAAAATAAAAATTTAATAATGTGCTATCCTCATCTTTTCTCTTCTTTCTATCCTTACCTTCGTCATGGTATTCTTCCTTCTCTATCTGCCTATCTCATTTTTGGAATGATAATTGTATCCCCTTCCCTCTATAATTTCTATTGATGGCTCAATAAGGTTGCACTTGGAGAAGCGCGTCATCGTGAAGGAGCGAGGATTAGTTCTTTAGTTGTAGTACCCAAGTAAAGTCCTACGATTTTAGAACGCTTATATACTACTTGTTTGTGTGCTAGATGCACTGTACCAAGTCTTATATACTTGTAGTACAGTCATCCTTAAAAACTATTTTAATTTCAAGCTAAGTTTCGTCTAACTGGTGTTTAGTCGTTCCCCTGATCTCTTATCTATGCTACTTCCCTCTTACCTTATGCTAACCCCAGTTACCACAACAGTGCAAGCTGCAATTCTTCCCCTGCAATCTAAGTTTGGAAAATAATTGAGGACCTAGAGTATAGGGAAGACAACAAACTTATGGAAAGTACTCTTGTCGGGAAAGCTACCTTAATCAATAGATGTCAAGTTAGGTAATTTAGAGAATTATTGCTAGCGTGATATAGGTGGATGTAGAATTAGCAAGATTGGATAATATTCGAGAGGATTGAGATAAAAAGGTATATTTGTGGATACCAATTGATTATAAATAAATCTAAAGAGTGTCATCTTTGTGGATTGACTAGAGAATAAATACAAAGTTGAACTTGGAGAAACTAATTAGATCATGGGAAAAGTCTAAACTTTGCCTTGGATTTATTATCTAGGATTGAAAGGAGCAATTGGATGTAAAACAAGATTTTTGTTGAAGGGATTATTTGTGATCGTTGGAGAATTAGTATTAAGAGATTAGTCTAGTTAAGGGAGAGATTAAAAGATTAAGAAGTTGTGTTATCATAAGCAATTCATGGTATCAATTTTGGGTGATTTGGTTGAATCATGAAGATTGGATGAATTTTGTGGAGTTAATTGATTATCAGAGTTTGGTGGACCTATTGATGATGAGTGGATACTAGTGGAATTCTAGAAGATAATATACTTAGATATCTTGGTGGATTAATTTTATCATTGCAAAGTGGATTTTGTTATGTCAATTTAAATTTGGTGGATTTAATAGATTATTGCTAGATAATTGGATTTGAACGAATGTGATTAAGTAGATCATTTAAAGATGTTTAAATGAATAATTTGGAGGATTTAAACTAATTATGGGAGATAGATTGTCCGATAAGAATTAATTGAGGTACTTGATTTCATTTAAATTTGGTGGAATCAAAAAGAGGATTATCAAGAGATTGATGTTGATGGATTATTGAATGTTAAATGATTGCTTAGATTATCTTAAAATTGATTGATGATTACTAGAAGGTTGGATTATTTGATCAGAGTTATGGATCTATTGGATTGGATAATGATCATAAAATAAATTGGTGAAAATCACAAATTACAACGTTATTGGATTCTTGTTAGAAAAATTCTATGGTTGGCGGTCGATTCAAATTAGAGTAAAGAATAAAAGTTTATGGGATTAATTGTTGAGATCAATGTGAAATCAATAAGGTGCATTTGTGGTATATGATATTGGAATCAAGCAATTTTGAAAAGTTGAAGATAATTATGTCTTTCTCGGATGAACACTTGTGGAAGTTAAGCCCTTTTGGTGGAATTCTGAATTAATCGATAGGATAAGGGCAATTGAAATTAACCCAGAGTTTGCAGCCTACTAAAGATGTACCACTCCGATTTGTTGTTGTCTTCCGTATTTCTCAGTTGAAGGAATACTTCATAGTACCGAAGAATACTTCATCACTGTTTGACTGTGTGCACTAGCTTTGATCTGGGACTAGTGCTGTAATACACAGTGGGTCCGGATTTGGAAATCCGGGGTCCCGACACCCAGGCCCAAGTTTCCTAACAAAAAATACCCTGTGCTAGGAGATTCAACTCGGTGGGCATCAGTGGCGGGTTTCTTAGGACATTTTTGTAAAGAAACTCCCCCATTTAAGGGATGTGTTTTTATACTTTTCTTAATAGTGATTTACTTATATCTTCATTTACTTTGATATTAGTGTTATTCTTATTATAGAGGAAAGTATAGAAGCATTGTCCTTATATTAATAATAATATAATGTTAGTGGTCCATGAGTACCAAACTTTTACATTGAGGATGCTCAATAAACATCTTGCTACTATCAAGTCTTTGAGCAGATGAACGTGTCTTTATCTTTCTTGGCGAACACTTTGTATCTTCCAACAGCAACAAGATAGCCGGCGATCACGGAGGTGGAAACTAAACTGTAAAGGATCTCCGTAAATGTGTAGGACCTGAGCATTGGTAACAGTGTTGTTCCTTAGAAGCAAAACAAAGGAGGTTCATTTATAATCAACTTGACATGGTGTCGATCTTCGGTGTAGGTGTTACCGTCGCTGTCCAAGCACTACTACAAATGAGGCTATACTGGACGGCGACATCACAGATGATTCATAGGGAAGCGTATGTGCTGCAACTATCACAGACGGTTTATACTAATAAACATCTGTGATATTTTTATAGACGGATATTTATACGAACTGTCGATGATAACGCAAGACATCACAGACGGTTCGTATTAATAACCGTCTATGAAAATATCACAGACAGTTTGTAATACCCCAAAAGCGATTCGAGAGTTAATCGATTAATTGGAGGGATGGACCTTATAGAAAAGAATTAAACAAGAACCTTTAGAGGGGGAATTTCTGAAAAATCCCAGCAACCTAGGCCTGGGCCTTGGTCCAAGTGGAGGTCGGCCAAAAAGGGGGGAGGCGCCCCTCCCCCAAATCCTAGCCGCCACCCCCTACTCCCCCTCCTCTCCCTTGGTCACACCTCCCTCTCCCTTGCACCTCCAGCAACTCCCCCTCCTCCATTGAAGCCCCCTGCTATTGGTGAAGAAGATCCCCTTTGCTGCCAGTCGAGCGGAGGAAGGAGATTAATCGCAGCGAGGCGTTTTTGATCCGGAAGGAGGAGAAGAGGAAGGGAAAAAGGGGAAAGGAAGGGGGAAAGATATCATGTGGTGTTCATCTTGATCTTCAGCGGTTCATCAAGTGTAACCTCTGTTTTCCCCCAATTAGATGCATATTTTAATTGTTGTAGCAATGTCGGTATTTTGGTCTGCTAGGACAGATTTCGTTAGACGGCTGTTTTGGGGTAGTTTCCTGGGGATTCAGCACTGGACGTATCCTAGAGTTTTGTAGATGACATCGCCATCTTTCTGTGAAGTACCAGAAAGCGTATTGGACCTCTGTAGCAGAAGTTATGATTTTTTTAGTGGGACTATTCTGCAGATTGTGAGTTTTCTGTCAGATTTTGGTAAAGTGGGTTGGACGATTAGAAAATGGGAGAATCAGATGAGCTCAGTATTATGAAAGTTGTAGATAATTGTCTCAGATTTCCAGAAAGGTCAAGAAATCATGAGTTGAACACTCATGCTGAAAGTTATGGTAGTTTTAGTACTCTATCCAGAGAACCCGAGGTGAAATTGATGTTTTAGAAAACTGGCTGGTGTGGGTAAAAGTTGGCCGATTTAGGGAGGTTCACCAACTAGGTTTAGTTGTGGAATTTAATTATCTTTCTAGAAAATCTAAGAACACCTTAGTTGGACTCTTGTACCAATAGATATGAATTTTTGAAGTTGACTGTCCACAGAGGGGGGCAGGATGACCTGTAGGATCTGGGGATTGGAACCGAGTTAGACATTTTTGCTAGTTCGTGATTGTTTTTATTTTGTCTAAGGTCCACTACTGTTATCTTAGCATATATTATAATTATTATTCAGGTGGTGGACTGGTTCCGGGGGCAACACCTTCTGCACGTCCCTCGTTCTCTCGCGGTTAAGGCAAGTATAATGATGGTTTAAATTGATATTGTGGAATGTCAATGTTTAATCTATATTGTGAGCAATTGTGTTTATGGATGTGGTGAAGGCGTACCAGTGATGTTTATGGTTGTTTGTAAGTTATGGATTTCATGAGTATTTCTTGTGCACAGTTGTTGTGGATGCAAGTTTTTTATTAAATTGAGACCTTCATACATATGCATCATGTTGGCTTATTGAAGACTTGATCATGTGATGACTAAGCATTTGTTGAGGTCCTCGTCATGTTGATGACGGGCTAAAGGTCCCCATACTTGCGGAGTATGGGCAACTGGTCCTTGTACCAGATGGTACAGGCATGGGTGTGCATCGACGGATGCGCACTTTGCATTACCGGTAAAATACAAAAGAGAAAGAGATAAAGATATTATTGATCATATTGCATAGCATGTGTTTTGAAGTGATAGTTGGATGTTCTTATATAATGGTAAAATACAAAAGAGAAAGAGAGAAAGATATTGTTGATCATATTGCATTGCATGGTTTATATAAGTGGCTGGTAGATGAACTTATGAAGTGATTTTCATGTATATTCTTGTTACCATCTATTATATTTGCTGAGTTGTTGGACTCACCCTTGTTGTTTGTTGTGTTTTTAGGTACTTTTATGAGATCGGCATGCATGGGGAAAATGAAATATTAGTCTTGTTGCACTTTGCACGATCTACCCACAATGGAAAGAAAGGAAGAAAAATTAAATACTAGATGCATGAATTACTTAAATACTGTTTGATTATTGCTTGCTGGATTTAAATTGTAATAAAATATTAGAATTTTTATGTTGCTCCTGTTCTTTATTTAGATATTATATCTATGGATGTTCTAGTAACCTTTAACCAATTTTGCTTGGTCTTGACCATAATACATATTGATTGTCTATTTCTATTAATTCTGCTTGTTGAAACATCTGATTTAGATAATTAAACAAGGGAGGTTCTGCTGAAATTTTGTGTGACGTGTTTAGTTTATCCTTGTCATATTTCCAGTTTGGTAGCATTCCAGGTCATTGTTTAGCTGGGATGTTACAGTGTGGCTTCGACGAAAGTACAATTGATCTTGACAAACTCGTCGAAATTCGAGAAAACCTCTCCCAATTCTTACTAGCAGAGGTCATAAACAAGACTGAAGAGTTCCACCCAGGTAATGGTGATTAGATGTTGAAACACTAGATTCAATTGTAATCACTCAATTGTGCTTAATCAAACAATGCATTCAATTTAATTCTGTGATATATATATCATAGATGGTTTGAAACACCAAACCGTCTGTGATATGCACGATGTCACAGACAATTTGGAACATCGAACCGTCTGTGATATGCACCATATCATAGACGGTTAATAACAAAAATCGTCTATGATATCGTGCACATCACAGACGGTTAATACAAAAAACCGTCTGTGATAGTCTCGACTATTGTTGTAAGTTATCACAAACGGTATGGGAGCCATCTGTGATAACTAGCTATTATCACTAACACATAAACGCAGACAATTCAGAAATCGTACGTGAGGACCGTTTTGAACCGTCTGTGATAGCACTGTCTGTAGTAGTGGGGGTTGATAAGCTATCACTTAAGGGAATCTCAGGGTATGTGATTGAGTTGCAATCTATGGACAGTAGGAAGGAATCAACTGAAGTGAGGCCATAATATCAAAATCTCATTGGGGCATATCAAGAGGTCTTTCAAGAACCTCATGAATTACATTCTGAAAGATCTTGTCACCATCCTATACCCTTGAAGGAGGGGATTGTTCCTCCCAATGTTAGACCATATAGGGTTCCACATCAGCAAAAGGAAGAAATGGAACAGCAAATTAAAAAGATGTTAAAATCTTCAATTATTAGACCAAGTACTAGCCCTTATGCCTCTCCTGCAATCCTTGTGAGAAAAAATGATGGTTCATGGAGGCTTGCATTGACTACGGGAAATTGAGCGCCCAAACAATTAAAAACAAATATCCTATTCCAGTTATTGAGGACTTACTTGATGAGTTGAATGGAGCTGGTGTGTTTACCAAGTTGGACTTGAGGTTTGGATACCACCAGATCCGGATGAGCAAGGAGGTCATTTGCAAAATAGCATTTAGAAATTATTTAGGGCATTACGGGTACCTTATTATGCCTTTTGGTCTCACTAACGCTCCTGCCATATTCCAATCTTTGATGAATTCCATTTTTGCTAAGTACTTGAGAAAATTTGTATTGGTTTTCTTTGATGACATCCTTGTGTATAGCAAAGATGAAAAGGAGCATCAACAATACTTGGATATGGTTTTGGAGTTATTGAGGTAGCACAGACTCTTTGCAAAATTTAGCAAGTGTGTAATTGCAGCCCCACAAGTGGAGTGTTTGGGTTATGTCATTTCGGGCCAAGGGGTTGCAACAGACCCAGCAAAATTTCTACAATACAAAACTGGCTAAGACCACAGGATGTAAGTCAGTTGAGGAGCTTCCTAGGGATGGCCGGCTACTATAGGTGGTTTGTTAAGAATTATGGCCTTATTTGCAGACCTTTACAGGACATGTTGAAAGAAGGAAGGTTTTGAGTGGAAGGAATCCCAAGATGAAGCTTTTGAAACATTGAAACATTGCTTATCGACAACACCTGTTATGGCCTTGCCAAACTTTTCTAAAGCATTCACCTTGGAGACAGATGCTTGTAACACGGGAATTGGGGTAGTTATAATGCAGAAGGGGAGGCCAATAGCTTATTTTAGCAAATCATTAGGAGTAAGATCTGCTGCTCTCTCAACCTATGACAAAGAAGCCATGGCCATTATTGAAGCATTAAAAAGGTGGAGGCATTACTTCCTAGGAACCCAATTGGTGATCAAAACTGACCAACAAAGTCTAAAATTCATGGCTGAACAAAAGGTTAGTGAGGGAATACAACATAAATTGATGTTGAGGCTACTTGAATTCAATTACACCATTGAATATAAGAAGGGAAAAGAAAACAAAGTAGCTGATGCCTTGTCAAGGAGGGATGCTAGTCTCATGGCAATATCAATGGTAGTGCCAACTTGGATGGAATCAATTGAAAATAGGTACACGGCTGATGCTCATCGCAAGGAGTTGATGGAACAATTGTCCTTAGCTCCTAACCCAGATTCTGGCTATACTTTTCACTCTGGAGTATTAAGATATAAAGGTAGGAGTTATAAAGGGAATGACCCAGAATTGAGGCAAAACATCATTGGTTCTCTTCACTCTTCAGCAGTGGGAGGGCATTCAAGTATGGTAGCCACTTATCAGTGGGTTAAGAATCTGTTTTACTAGCCTGGAATGAAGAAAGAAATACATTCATTTGTTTAGGAATGTGCTGTATGTCAACGTTCCAAATCTTAGAACCGTCACTATCTAGGGTTACTAGAGCCTTTACCCATCCCTAACATGGCTTGGACCCATATCTCGATGGCCTTCATTGAAGGTATACCTAACTCAAAAGGAAAGGAAGTGATTTTTGTGGTTGTGGACATATTCACAAAGTATGCATATTTTGTCCCACTATTTCACCCCTACTATGTACAGACTGTGACTCAAGCTTTCATTGATAACATATTCAAATCACATGGATTTCCTATAGCCATTGTGTCAGATAAGGACTGAATTTTCATAAGCAAATTGTGGCAAGAGTTGTTTAAATCATTAAAGGTGCAGGTGAGATTCAGTACTGCCTACCATCCACAAACGGATGGGCAGACGGAGCGGGTTAATCAATGTGTAGGATCCTATCTGAGATGCATGGTGTTGCATGAACCTAAGAAGTGACTGGCATGGTTGGCACTCACGAGTGGTGGTACAGTACTACTTTCAGTCTTCTCTCAAAGTATCTCGTTTTCAGGCATTGTAAGGCTTTCCCGCACCATTGATCAATGAAGTGGTAGTCCTAGGACCTGAAGATGAGGAAGCAAGGAGTTTTCTGGAGGAGAAACAAACAATGCTCAGCCGGCTGAAAGATATTCTTGCCCATGCTCAAGCTAGGATGAAGAAGTACGCAGACTTGAATAGGAGTGAGAGACAATTTTCAGCAGGAGACATGGTTTACTTGAAAATGTAGCCTTATAGAACTGCTGCTTTTGGGCTAAAGCAAGCACTGAAGTTAGCTAGCAAATTTTATGAGCCATTCAGAGGTTTGCAAAAGGTGGGAAAAGTTGCTTACTGAATTTAGCTTCCTGAAAATGTGAACATCCTTCCTGTATTTCATGTAAGCCAGCTCAAGAAACACTGTGGACCAAATGCCATACCCAGCCCAGATTTACCTCTAGTTGGGAAAGATGGAAAAATGAAGACTGAATTGGCTGCAGTGCTGGAAACCAGAGCTTTGCCTAGAAATCATATTTGGTAACTCAATGGTTGATTCAGTGGATTAATTTAGCTCCAGAAGATGGGAAGATGCCAACTTCATTAAAAGTACATTTCCTGAATTTTATTCTACAACTATTAAGTCTTGGTTTCCTGAGGGCAAGTGATCTGTTAAAGGAGTGGAGTGTCAGGTCTGAAGAAAAGAGCTCTGGAACTCAAGTCTCTGTTTCTTTCTGAAGTTGTGCTCTGTTGAATCGTTAAGTGACAAGGAACGGTCCTGATTGATCCATACCTCTTCGAGAAGGATCAACGGTCATTTTAACACCAGTAATTATTGTTGACAATTTGAAACGTTAGCTTACGGTGAACAGTCTTGACACAAGGATTAGAAGCCAGAATTATGCTGTAATCTTTGTTTTGCATTAAGACTTAATTGTAAACACATGTATATACTTTCGGTTAATGAATGAGAAGGCATGACGCCAATACAGCCAATTATCTAGTTGTAGTTCTAGAAATGTAATTCTTCTTTCGCACTTTCCCCAAATCCGGATCCTCGCGGTAGCCGAGTCCATAACTACAATAGTTACCACTTGCAACGGATTGACTGCAAGTTCCTGTAGCTGTTATATTTAGGCATCAATGATCCGAAATAAGCTAGCCAAACAAATTTCAAAAAATATCTCCGTGTTTTTTCCCCTGCAGTTTTTGATCTAGGCGTTGATTGTTGATCTAATGCATGCACAAGCGTCCGGACGCCAAAGGTTTGCGACGAATGCGTCTCCATGGGCGAGTGAGGTAGCTAGTGGCCTAGCGATGAAGAGGGGACTGGTGAGTTGTTGAAGGCCACAGAAGATAGTGGGAGGTGGTGGTCGGCAACTCAGGCAACAGCGCCGCAACCTAGGCCAACATGATGGGCCGCGCACGGTGGTAGGAACTAGGAATGCCAGCGTGGAGTGGTGAGGCGGCAAGAGGTCGTATGCATTACGGATGGTGATGAACTGGTGCTGAACAAGCAAGGAAAATGCTGCATTTTTAGCTGAAATGATTCCATAGGGCTGTTGCTTTTTCTTAAAAAAAAATAAAAGATACAATTATATCTCCTTAGATAATGCAAATAAAAAACAAGAAAAAAAAGGAAAAAGACGCTTTATGTAATCAACACGTTCCAAAGGATTTTTGACTTTGCTGTTTGGAACAGAGCCTGTGGACAGAAAATAATCCTATAGACCCACACACATGGCACTAAGGAAAACTGCACCACACCTAAGACAACAATAGAAAACGTTATAAGCCATTTATAGGGCCAATAGAACGCATCACAACAATCTCCATTGACGCTTACGCAGACGCACAATCAGCAGAACGTGCCAACGACCAAAGAACTGGCATACCAGCTTGATGCAAATCTTAATACGTGCAGCACGAAGATATATTAGCATGCTGGAGCAAACACATGAGAGGAGGGAAGCCAAGGGGTGAGCCACATTGTCTTAGGACAAGTTCACGCATAGACAAGGTTCCAAGAGTTCATGGATCAGACTTAACAGCACTCTGACAATCCTTGAGCATTTTTTTACAGCAGCTCCGACATCAGATTTAACTACCACAGAAAGTTTTTGCGTTCGACATCCAACACCATTGGCCTAGTAGCCCTGCTTCACCCTCTCCTCATACCTGGTCTTCTCGTCCTGAAAACGAGAATCTCAAAAGGTTATTAGCATATAAATGACTTCAACACAAATCCTAACATATATCTTACATGTCATCTTCAAAGGGGAACAATAATGTTTCACAAGGGGTTCTCGTCATACATTTAATATATGCATTCGCAAAAATAAATCAAACAAAACATATCCAAGAGATTAATTAGGATGCAGCACAGCTGACAATGTCAACTAGGTTTCATCATGAAAGATATAAACTCAAAGAACATAACATTTAGCCGAATAAAACCCATGTAAGGATCTAAGTCCTGGCGTTGGTGCTTCAGTATTTTTGTACAAAAGCAAACAATTCAAAAGAAAGCCTGAAAGATGCTAGGCAAGCATCATGCATCAGATAGTCTAATGAAGATCTATTTAACTCCTATTAGCAACAAAACTACAAAAGAAATGTCTAAATACAATTTCATGAATTCAAACCTGACAAATATGTGGACATGCTATATGATTTATTGGTTATGTAGTTATTTGTTCTTCCCCTGACCAAAGAAAACGTGTATAGAAAAGGAACTGCTATGGCAGCGGGATCTGTGCAATTGATTTAGGCACCAAATTCTATTGCATACAGATATGTACTAGCAGTTCAAAACATGTATAAGCTATTTGTAATGTTGAAGAAGTTGATAATTGAGTGTGTGAAGCTAGAGGTATCTATTATGTTTCCTAACATAATTATGTTTTTATATACTCCTCAAAAGGTCTACATCAAGTCATCAATAAGACAAAAATCAAATCCATACGTGAGGCTTTGGTGACCTCCATTTAGCCATCTCTAATTTTTTGAAAAAATTACCATTGTAAAAGGCAACACAACTGTTTAAAATAAAAAGGTCAAGTCAAAACAAGTTCATATCAATCAAAGGCCAAAGCACTCAAAACATACATTTTCCAACATGCAAATCCTTTGTAATGAAAAAGTTTTAACACACATACACGAAATTAACCAATTTTCCCTTCATTATTGATCAATTTGAATAGAAATTTATTCTTAAGAATATTTGAGCATCTTGAATGGACCTCACAAATTCTTCCTTGGTTTATACCATGATTCAGTACAAACTGAACAAGTAAGAACATCGGGCAAACAACCTATGTTTGCCCCTCTGTAGGGTCAGTTTGGCAGCACTTATGACTTAAGACTTATGCTACAGTACCTAACTTTTAAACGGTGTATTTTTTTAAGGTGGAGTCTACAAGTAGATTGTAATACAAACTGTACCGAGTTCAGTTATACTAGCCAAAATCACATGCGACTATTTCCCTCTGCATACTGCCTCTCGCGAACAGTCCAAAATTCAAAAATTTCAGCTATAAACCACAGCCTAAAAGAACCCACCCGTAGCAATACAGTGTAGTAGAACAAATGACGCAACCTGGAAAAACACAACTGACAATAGTGTTTAAGAAAACGAAGATACAAAGAATGCACTATTTATCCAGGGAGCAACATAAAAAGTTCTACATGATGAACTAAAGTGAAGAGACTTCAACCTTAGAAAATAAAAGGAAAAGACCTTCAGAATGAAGTTGAGATTATACTAATAGAAGGCAATCTATAGTCTTTTCTTAGGAAAAAAAAAAGAGAGGATACAATAGTGCTCACAAACAATGAATTGAAAATGAATTGGTAATCTTTTGCTGAACAAATGGTCATTTATTGGAAATCTATTGTGCATCAAGAAGTTCATTTATTATCACAGAGCAACGGACTAAGTACCATCATACTCTCGTTTGCTGTATGTGTTCGAGACGTTAACATGGGGCAAGATGATATGTAACCACAGTATTGAAGGGATGTGTAGACCCAAATTCATAGTTTCATGTCTAAGGTGTACATTCAGCCAGATTGTTTTTTGATGCTGAGTGGCAAATCAATCAGTGACCTCAAAGGTGATGCATACGAAAGTTGCATTATGCATTGTATAAGCAGCTTTGAATAAAGGATAATTGTTTCCTCTAATATGTCACCACTACCTATTGCTGAATGAATGTTTCATGTGGGAAAGCTCTAGATAGTATCCAATGTCCAAAAATCTGGAAAGATCCAACCAAGAGTGACTTATGTCTGGTTTTAAATTATCGAAACTAAGAAATAAGAAGACCTCAGGTTCTCAACTACATTGTTTCCCCCTTTCTTTTCAAGGAAGGGTGTTTGCACTATTTAAGTGCTTTCTCCCAAAACTATTATCTTGGATCACCAAACACACACACACACAATTCTTTGGTTTGACTCTTTTACTCCGACTGTGAATTCAAATCAATCATCATCTTTGTATTAAATCCACTCAAATATACTGGCCCGTAGAAAACATCAAACCAAGGATGACATGGCGGCATGCATCACTGTTATCTCAGTACAACAGCATGAGAAATCAAGTGTGTTAACTTGCATCAACTTTGTTGTGTGAATCAACATAAACCACCTAAATATAAAATCTCATAATCAAGTTATGAAAGAACGGGTAATGAAGATGCAGATTAAAAGAAGCAGAAGCCACTGCCTTTTATACAGTAGCATTAACTTACAAATGTAATTTGTTTCCGCCTTTCTGTTCAATGTCATAATGGACTAATGGCACACCATAGGCTAGCAAAAGTGACTAAAATTGAAGCAACAGCAATAGGAACAGACCTCAAAAGCTTGCTTCAGGTTCTCAAGCTCCTTGTCTAGATCATTGATCGCCTGGGTATATGCCTGCGTCGGAGAGGACTGGCTTGTAGTATGGATCTGCCCACATGACAACCAATGAGACTACTGGAATAAACCCTAACCCAACAAAAGAAATAGAACAAACAGAATTTGCATCCTACCCTGACAATGATCTTGTACTGAAGGGGGTGAGGGAGCTTATAGCCAGCAAAGAGCACATTTGGGTCCCGGTGCAGCTGCCTGCAGTCTCTCGCAGATAAAGGAATACTTATACGGGAGAATCCAGGGAACATAGCAAGGAAAAAGGAGGTACAGAAATTTTTCTACTTACATGCGGAGGATGTTGCCGATGGTGTGGTCCTCACGCTCAATTGTGAATGACGCAGCATTCACAATCTTTGTATCCCGCTCATATGACACCCTGCTCTAATAATCATCAGTACTAGAACCATAATCTGTAAACAGTAGAACAACAAGCAAAGACTACTAAACGGTTAATTAAATCATAGAAGCAAAAAAGATTAAAGCAAGCAAACCACCAGGCCAAGCATCAGAGTTCCACAACTTCATGTCAAAAGATTCACAAAAACAGGCGCAAATGGCTATTAACGGAAAGTAAAAGAAATATTGAAATATTTCATGAAACTTGTGTCTCACTATTCATTTTTTCCTAAAAAAACACAAGCCATACCCAACGAAAGATCAATTGAAACAACGTCCTAGATAAATCTTGGGCCAAGTGTGGGGATAGACTGACTTCTTGGTGCCCTCAGGCACGACAAAGCGCTCGTAGCGGTCCGGGGCATTCATCTCCAACTAACCGTGTGCTCCTTCCTCTCCAATTACTGCAAACATGGTTCAAGTCCATTTCAGAAGTCAGATTTTAATTCGTAAATTTCAGCTAAGTACACCCTACCCTTGGAGGTAGGTAGAACCCATCAAATTTTAGAGCAGTGACCGATTCTCCTACGGAAATCAACTAAACACAGCGCGGGATAAGAAACGCATAGAACATGTGAACAACCCAATAAAAATCCCCAAATCGAAACTAAACTTACAAGCTAAAACGAAACAACAACTAATCGATCGAACACGCATTGCGCGTGAGCACTCAAGAAGACCACGAACTCATCCCCACGGGATCTCGCGCATAAAGAATCGATCGATCGCAGGAGCAGCACAGACTAAACCAACCAAGTCTAGGGTTTATTACCTCCAGACGAAACCCGGGGAGTTGGTCCCGGACGAGATCGAGGACAGCAGGCAGCGACACGGGCGCCTCGGCGGAGACAACCGAAAGACGAACGGCGTCGCCGACGGCAGATTGATGGTGAAAATATCTACGTTACGTTCGTTTGTACTTTATGCATTTTAGTTGGGGAAACTTGATCATATACCCTCCCTTTAGTTGGAAAATTGAGGATTTACCCTTCACATCTCAATGACACGTGAAGTCATCATAAGTCACTGACACGTGGGCTAGGAGGATAAATCCTCAATTTCCATCTAAAGGGAGGGTATATGATCAATTTTTTCTTTTAGTTGTATTTTTTCTAACATCCACTATTCATGTTATAAATAGAGTGGAGCAAGTGTAAAAATATGCAGTATAAAAAATAATGAGCTGTCCCTTTTATTTGTTATGTTTTTACAACGCTCCACATTTTTTACATATATAATTTTTTAATTTTATAGTATATTACTAAAAACAATAAAGTTGTAATACTATGCTAGTATCTTATTTGTAGATGCAACCGTGTCATTTTCATACTTTAAAATATATGAAGAGTTAAATATAAAAAATTTCAAACAAATATAACCTTAAAATTCTATTTGGAATGGAATTACATGTAATCTTAAATGGTTCTAAATATATATTTACAAGAAAAGTTTGTTTAGTATATATAAAATAGTCTTAAGTTCGTAGCGAGATACAATTCATCAAACTCTATTGTATCACAGTATAAATAACCAAGTGAACATCAAACCAAACACACAAAGCATCAGAATAGCAAGAAACTATTTGTTTCATAGTTTGCAACTTAAAATAATAATCTAAGGCACATTACACACCTGGTCCTTATCAAATTGAATGACTTCATTCTATAGTGAACTTCTAGCTTGTATTAGGGGCTTCAATCACACGTGTTGCAGATCGCCTGAGGCTATAAAAATAATCTCTAAATTTCTTGAGGTAAGGATTGGTGGCCTCAATAGAGCATATCATCTCCAATAGTATGTCAATGTTGAAAATGTGGGCAATATTTTAATTCCAAGTTTTAATAGGAGACAAATACAATACACTAGTGATGCAAAACTCACAACTAACGGAGCTACTCAACATACTTCGATTATACTCAATAAAACACAAGAACTAAATCGAACATGCGCATCGAACGACTTACTTGTTAGCCCGGTAAAGCAGAAGCCGCGCAGCTTGGCGCATCTGCGAATGTAGATGACGCAGTCAGGCCGAGCGGTCGCGCAGATGCGCCGCCAGAAACCTTATTGCCGCCCGTGCGGTACTCTGCGACAACGGTTCGAGATAGCCGCCCCCTCCTTCCGTGTGCACGGAAGAAAGGTCGACGTGGTTCGAGACGACAAGCATACCACAAAGACAAGATTGCGGGGAGGAAGAAAAAGGAGGTGCAGTGCATGTATTCTCCCGGACGTCTCGTGCCCCTTTTAAGGCGCCGCAGTTATTCACTAGTAATCTGCTGCGTTTTAAATGTAATTATGCATCGGTAATCGATGAATTAAGCGATGTAAATTCCTTGTAATCGCCTCATTCAAACGCTTGAATCTCATTCAAACAGAAAGTAATGCATGGTTCAGCAAAAATAGAGATGGACTTGGTCTGCCAAGTGGCGCGCCACGTCACGGCACGGTTCACAAGTCACGTGATTTTCACGCGAAAATACGCGTATACGCGCGTGCGTGTGCGTGCGCGTGTGTGACTACACAGAACCCTCCATATACCATCTCTATCCATATTCAAGGAGTGGAGAGGACTCCACCTTATAAATTGGTTTTCCTCTCCTTTCCTTAGCAATATGGTACTAAACAAAGTATGCTTTGAAATTAAGGAAATATGCCATAAAAATGGGCCACATTCTAACAGTCAATTCCATACATTGTCTGTATAGAAAACATATAAATATTAGTGAATATATTGACAGCAAAGACATTTAAATTTGTACAGATATGCGTGAATTTAGGTGGTTAGTCACCAAAGCCAAAATAATTATAGGGAACATTATGTTGTAAATACCTGATCTTTTATGTCACTGTGTAGTCCTGCAAGTGAGCTCACACGATCTCTAACTCCACTTCCTGCATAGCAAATCGTATATTCATATAATGATGTTATATTCTACCAAGAAAGGCATTGATAACGTTAATTTGAGCGTATGCAAATCGAGTGAAATCACAAAATGTCCAATGTCTAGTTAATTACAAAGTGTCCATGTTTAATTGCAAACGGAAGTGTCCAGTTAATTACAAAGTGTCTAGATTAATTGCAAACATTCACAAGCTTGAGGAGAGGTGCTACTTTGAGGAGAAACATTGGGCATCTTCTTTTCAGATTCTGAAAGCTATTTTTCGGTTTTTCTACAGTAACTAGCTTTCAAACGGTGCCTTAGGTTTACGAGTTGATTATAATACACACTTTTATGAGTTGATTATAGTACACTATAGCGACTTCATTTATATTGGTCAAAATTGCACACTAGTTTCTGTTACTCCGTACTCTCTCTTACGAACAACCTAAAAGTCATAAGCTACAGCCAAAAGCCATAAATTGAAGGCAAAAGAACAGGCCCATCATCCACATAGGCCACACTAAATATATCCATCGGAGTGATCATTACGAGTTGGTTGAATGCAACTGTTAGGTCGAGGAGGCCAACTGGAGGGTGGTGAATGGACGACTTTAAAATCTCAATGGCTAAAACCAAGGTTTGTATGCAAAAGCATAAATCAAAAATGATTTTGCACAATTAAGGTCTAAATCTCTCACTAAGTGCACCAATAACCTAAATATATATCAAAGTTTGCAATCCTAGGTGACAAGCAATCAATTCAATTCTAGTAATGTAAATTGTACATTATAAATGAATACAACCAAACCACAAGATGACGCATGATCTTTTTACCGTGGTGTTCAGAAACTTATCGGTCACCCTTATTCTACGTTGAGGTAAACCCAAATGAATTGAATCGACCTCACAAATTAAACCTAGTATCTCAATTCACTAGTAGTAGCTCCTTCCCTTTCCGAATAGGTGAACTTCATCCTTTACAATACAATGAGACTTCTCATAAGCTTCTTGAGAAGATCATTATACCACAACATCAATCTTCATGCCATCTTGGTGTCGGCAAATATCAAGAGTAATAAGCTAAGTTTCTTGTTTAACTCTCACCAAATACCATAGTAGCACACGTGGATGCTCAATCCACCTCTAGAAGCAACACATATGACTAGAGACCTCTATCCCTACTCACATGGTGTAACACATATACAATTGAGAGAAAAAATATCTCACTAGCTCAAAAGAGTAAAATAGGATGTTAAGAGCCATGATAGAAGGCCCAGCTAAGCTTATATAGCCCCCAAGCAAGAGACTAGCTATTACTCACAAAATCAACAAAAGGAAATATTCCCTAATATGTCTGCTTGGATCGACAACATATAACAGCTAGTTTGGGTACATGTGGCAAATATCCATTGGGTTGATACGATGATACCCAAAGACATGTCTAGGGTTCCTCTAGACATGTCTGGGGTTCCTCTAGACATGTCTGAACCCCCTTGGGAGCCCTCTGGATGGCCTATATATGCTGAAAACTTGATATCAAGTCAAATTTGGATTTCCAATGCACGATGCATGTACTTCAATCATTTG
Source organism: Bonia amplexicaulis (assembly GCA_036346245.1). NCBI lineage: Eukaryota > Viridiplantae > Streptophyta > Magnoliopsida > Poales > Poaceae > Bonia > Bonia amplexicaulis. Next base: position 15,720,872 of record CM070754.1, on the reverse strand, counting down.
CAAAACACATTTACAAATTATAGTCACATGCTACAAAGAATTAGATGCATTGTAACACCCTGAAAAACTTAGAAGGATTATGTAATAGAATTGTTGTCGGTTGTTTTGTAACGCCTCATGTTGGTTGGGTTCTAAAAATAATTTTTCTAAAAAAGTTCTAAGGAAGAGACCACCTGTTTAATTAATAGTAATTGCTAAATTCGAATTCGAATCTGAAAAGATGATCCATGATAAAGATTTTCAAAGATAGCATAAATAAGTTGGTCACTATGCCAAAGAAATATTTGTGCACAAAGTAGTAAAATCACAGAGTTTATAAAAGAAAAGAGGAGAAAAATAAAAAGAAAGAGAAAAGGATCCAGTTGTGGGCCCAAAGATGGTCAATGTAGTGGTCACCTCATTGGGAAAATAATTTTCTTAAACCCAAGAATACCTCTGGGAATTCCTGTAAATTTTCTAGAATTTTTGGTGGTAATTTCATATTTTTCCGGACTATATTAAGTCCTCCCGCATTTCTGGAAAATCAAAAGTCAAAAATAAAACCCGTGAACCCCGTGACGCGTGGATCGGGCCGGATCCGCCCACGCCGCCCGGATCCGCCTCCCCCTCTCTCGGGTCGACGCGTTCTCGGACCGGATGGCGCCACGTCCTCCCGGCGCCATCTCGGCCACCCGTGGTCGCCTCCGCGCTTCTCTCTCAGCAGCGGGCCCGCTGCCGAGGTCACACTCTCTTCTTCCTCCTCCTCCTCCAAGCACCGGACCCCTCCTCGCGGCCGTGCGGCGCCCGCTGTGGAGACCCCGCAGGGGGGCGTTATGGGAAAAGGCCCCACGCCGTCCCGAACCCCGCTGTCCTTCCGCCGCCTGTGCTGCTCACCGCCACCGCCACCCCCTGCCCGCCCGGCCAGCCTCCGGGCGGGCTGCTTTGCTTATATAAAGCCTGTGAGCAGCCCAAAGGTTCGCCGTGCTCCTCGACATTTCTCACCGCCCACCGCCTCAAGAACCACCCGATCGCGGCAACTACCCTTCTTCCCCAACTCCGCCGACGGCCTCGCCGCACTTCGGCCGATCCTCACCGTGGGAGCTCGATCCTTTGCTCCCACACCATCCCTGCACCATCGCCGAGCTGTTGCCGGCCTCCCGAGCTTCGCCGACGGCCGTAGCTCGCCGCACCGTGAGCCCTCCCGAGCCGCCGCCGCTCGTCGCCGACCCACCTCCGGTGACCCCGCCCCCCGTCACCACCACCAAGACGCCATGAGCCCGGCTTTGCATTTCACGAAGCCCCGAGCCTCGGTGAGCTTCCCTCGCCGGCGACGGCCACCGCTTCCGGCCTCGGGCCGCCTCATCCACCCTCGCACTTCTTAAGGGAAAAATCATCCCTTAAGGGGTGAGATAAAGCGAGCGGTTGGTCACCGCCGCCACCCTCTTTCCCCGGCTCCCTCGGCGCGTTCGAGCCCGCTCACGCAGCACTGGGTTGAGCCATTTTTTTAAAAACGTCGGCGACAATGGGCCCCACCGCCGGCCGATCAAGGCCACCACCACGCCTCCGGGCCCCGCCTGTCGGGGGCAGCGGGAGCGGGCGAGAGCCCCGCCACTGGGTTCCAGCGTCGGCCGCGCAAGTCGGTCTCGACCATGGGCCCCACTCGTCGATTTTATTCTTTTGGGATTTATTCAAACCGAATGTATTCAAATATGAATAACTTGTTCATTTTAGCTCCAAATTTAGTGAAATCAATTTCTAAATTCATCTAAAATCAATGGCTACTTAATGAAACCAGAACCAACACTTTTGAAGCTTGTTTAAATTTTCATTGTGTTATTTGATCGTTGTAATGTTTTTATCTAAATTTTCAAGATATGAAACGTAGCTTCGAGACTCAAGAGGAGGAAACTGCAATGCCATAGAATCTAACGTTCAAAACCCGACCTCAGCAACCAAAGCGAGTCAATGCTTTGATCATTTTGAGCCTATGTTTTCAATAAAGTAATTTGGTTCAAGTATTATAAAATTGCATGCTTATATTTTATGTGGCAATACACATTAATTTCAGCTTTTAGATATACCCATGATTCTCCTGATTTAGTATATGACCCTTGCAACACTTTTTGCTATGTGATCCTTGTCACCCTAGTAAAAGTAATATTGCTACGACTCTTTGAAACTAAGTCTATAATTATAAATGCATGCTTAGAGTTGTTATAGATAAACAAGGGTATGAAAGTACCCTAGCATATCTTGCAAACTAAAGACAGAAGTATTGGGCAGTCATTGTGATGATGACTGGTTTATGTTAGTATACGTGTATGTTTCATCCAAAAGAACCTCACATGCTTAATTATCTGGGCGGCTGGTTGAGGGCAGGAGTGTAGAATGGTGCCGTGATAGCACAGATTTGTGGTAAAGTGGTGCCGTGATAGCACAAGGGATTGTGGTAGAACCGCCCAGATAACCATTAAGGACTGAATCTTGTGATGACCTCCCAAGGTACAATAGTACAACCACATGCTGGCAAAGTGTAGGCAGGGCCAACTAATTTGCATCAACCTAGTAAGAGTTGCGTCGGTGTGAACACGGGCGGGTAGAGGATGGCCACATCCTCCGACGTGACGGCGCAAGAGGGGGCTTCTGGAAGGGTGGTCGTACCCGGAGGAAGTGGAAACCTTAGCGGTCGTAACTCTGCTAGGAAAATGCATCGTAAAAGCTCTGTGATAATCTACTCAACCGCATGGCTAAGGAATCGTGTGGGGCAATGAGCAGATCTATCTCATGTGGGTAAAGTGTACACACTCTGCAGAGTCATGAACTATTCGAATAGCCGTGCCCACGGTTATGGGCAGACATGGGAACTTAACTAGATATAGCTCGCTTCAAAATCTGCACAAAAGGACGAGAAAGGCCTTTATGGGAAGGCGAGTAAAGGCCCTCATTTGAGTTGTCCCGGTGTCGTCCCAAGGTAATGTAGCGATTATCTCAAGGCATGGTATCATGAGCAGAGATCATGTAATGGTGGATGGTCTCTGATTCGATAAAGAAAATGTAGATGTCAGTGAGTATCATGTTTAAACTTTCAAATGACTAGGTCCTAGAGAATTTTAAGTATTATAGTTCAAAAGGCATATTTCCGCAAATAAAATAACTTGAGCCATTCCTTGTTAAAAGCCTTGCATACTATCTACTGCATTTGGTGTGTTGACTCGCTGAGCACGGTGGTTAGTGTGCTCACTCTCGCAATACCAAAAACCCAGATTCCGGAGCTCAAGACCCTTATGCCTTTGAAGAAGCACCTGCTGCAGATGGAGAAGACCGCACGGAATTAGGACGCTTATTGCGCTTAGAACCTTAGGCATTTAGACTAAGGTGTGGTTTCATCCAGATGTTCTAGAGCCCTAGAATGTTTGTATGACCACTTTGCCCTCGCCTCTGCTTGTGGTTTAAAGGCCTATTTTGTATCTCTTCCGCTGCTAGACTTTTTGAATTGTTAATATTTGGCCTGCTTGGCCCTATTGTACCTCTGCGCCTTTGTAAAGGCCTAACTACACTATTGCAATGTAATATTATTATGGCTTGTTGTAATTTCCGCGTGTATGAAATGATTCGGCAATGTATCATGTGCATTATCTACTGATCCAGGGAATAATGCGGTAAGGCACAGCAGGGTCTGGATTGCAAAATCCGGGTCCGACAGAGCTGGTATCAGAGCATACGACTGTAGGGTAAAAACCTTAGTTGGCCGTTAGTATTTAGGCTGTTGTATATTTAAAAATGTATAAAAGGAAGTTCTTAAAAATATAGCGTAATATTTCTTTCCGCATCCTTCCTAGCTCTACTCGGATCTACTTTTCAGTTGTTATTTTGAAAAATTACTAACGACATTATTTAATTACAGATGGCAGGAGTTGCAGACGTTGGACACTGGGACTTCTTTGCTCACGGAGTGCGTGAGGGAGAGTTTACGGATATCCTTCGCAAACTACTCCACTACTTGGGCTACGAGGACGCACCCATCTACCGCGGTCGGAGGACTAGGATAGGAGGAGATGAGTCCTGGTTGGTGGAGATCTTCATCTACCCCCGGCGCGTGGGAGACCAGTCTCACTTGTTCCAGACTACCCACCGGAGGAGCCTGGTGGCAGCAGCCCTACAGGACGCCGCTCGTCTGGCTGCGGCCCGACTTTGCGACATCCACGCAACGCTGGTGTTAGAGTCACCATTCACCTACCACCCTCTGCGGACGGAGCACGCCAGGTTCGACGGGACCCGGGTGACAGAGTTGGAGGACGACCCGAGGCTTACCTACCAGGTGGATCTCACTCGGGTCATGAGTACAGTCCCAGTGTCGGTGACATGGAGGAGTAGGCAGTGCGTGGGTCAGCTAGCGCAGTGCTTGCTAGAGTTGGCTAGTAATAGCAAGCATAGGCCCCACCCCACTAGTAGCAGCTTATGCCAGTACCTTAGTATCGTTAAGTATGTGTATGTTTGTAAAGTCCAGCGTGGCTTGTGAAGCCATAAAAAGCTGGCTATGTGATGTACTGTCTGTGCTTAATGAAAACGGCCTTGTGTTTAATTACTGTTGTTTGATATTTGCATTGGTTCTCTATTGTGCTGGTCGTGGGTTATTAACTTTTATAGGGAGGTTAGATCAAGGGTCTAAAAGAATGTTAAATTATCTACAGATGGCTAGCCATAGAGTTACCCGCGCCCAAGCAGGAGCCAACCCAGACATGCAGGCAGAAGTGCAAGCCAGTCAAGAAGCCCAAGAAGGTGAAGGGAAGAGGCCCAGTCAAGGGATAAACCTCCCACCCCCACCAGCTAACCCCTCCATGGCGCAAGTTATGGCCCAGCAAACGCAAATACTTCAGGCTATCTTCGCAGGTCAGCAGACCCACGCCAATGTTCACGCCCGACAGGAGATTTCATCAGGACCCGGCCCCTCACCTTCGCCGGGGCATATGAGCCCTAGAGGCGGAAGATTGGTGAGGATACGAAAGGAAGCTCCGTTTGGCCAAATCATGAGGATGACCAAGTGCTCTTCGCAACCCATCAACTACAAGGGGCGCTACGCTCGGTGGGAGAATTATTTGGCCACCAAGGATATGAGGATACTCCCACCGAGCTAGCACAAACTATAACGTGGGCGTAATTCAAGGTGGCCTTTAAAGCCAATTTCGTCCCACCGGGGTAATGAGAATAAAGAAGAATGAATTCAGGACCTTGAAGCAGGGCGGCCTGTCGGTCAATGATTATCTTACCAAGTTTAACCAAGCGCCCGCCACGCCCCGTGGATGTAGCGGATGAAGAGGAGAAGATCGACCGGTTCTTGAAGGGATGAATGAAGAACTCGGGTGCACTCATCACACAGACTTCTCCGCTTTCATCACCGGTGAATAAGGCATTGGTCCTGGAAAATGAGAAGAAGAACCTGGAAGCTAGTCGCAAACGGAAGCAGGTGGTTCAGCGCCCGCAAGGAAGGTTCATCCGAGATTCTTCAACAATTCTCCTTCTCCGGGCAGCCCGCCTCGAGCCCAAACCCAAAGACCTCGTCCGGGTGGTAGCACGCCCGACTCCTCGCCCACGGGCCAGTGCTGCAGAACAAACCCTCGACCCCTTCAATTGCTTCAACTGTGGAGAGAAGGGCACTACGCCTATCGCGCCCTCGTGGCGAGACCACTCCTGTGAAATTCAACTTGGGCACCACCCTCTCCCGAGGTCAAGCTTGGCCAGCCAGAGGAAATCAGGCTCCTCAATCCAACCGGGCTGCATCAACTCCAAATCGGGGAAGGGTAAATCATGTCACCGCTGAAGAAGCTGAGGAGGCTGCTGGAGTCCTATTGGGTACGTTTTCTGTTAAGACCATACCAGCACGCGTCCTTTTTGATTCTGGGGCATCGCATTCATTTATAGCAAAGGGGTATGTGGATAAAATTAAGCTGCCTGTCCACCTATTGAAGAAAGCATTAATGCTTAGTTCACCCGCAGGAGTGATTAAGGCCACCTTAGTGTGTCCGGGAGTAGAAATTGTCATGGAAAGATTTATATTCCTAGCAGATTTAGTTGTGCTAACCTCCCGGACTCGGATATTATACTAGGTATGGATTGGTTAGCTAAACATCAAGGGATATTAGATTATGCCTTGAGGCAAGTTAAGTTGACCAAGGGCCCAGGATTGACCATTGTGGTAAAGGTGGACCGACCATATAGATGGGGTCGAGAAATATATTATTGCGAAGATGTGCCGCTAGAAGGAATGATGGTAGTACAAGACTATACTGAAGTCTTCCCTGATGAGCTACCTGGCATGCCACCAGATAGAGATCTCGAGTTTGTTATCAATTTGAAGCCTGGTGCTGCCCCTACCTCCAAGAGACCATACCGGATGACCGTAGATGAGCTAGAAGAATTGAAGAAGCAACTCCATGAACTACAGGACAAAGGTTTCATTAGGCCGAGTTCCTCACCTTGGGGATCCCGGTTATTTTGTAAAGAAGAAGGACGGCACCGCCGAGATGTGCGAGATTATCGGGCTTTAAATGAAGTAACCATCAAGAATAAGTATCCACTGCCAAGGATTGATGACATGTTTGATCAGCTTGGGGGAGCCACATTGTTCTCCAAGATTGATTTAAGATCTGGTTATCACCAACTGAAGATTAGACCGGAAGACATCCCGAAGACTGCCTTTACCACTAGGTATGGACCGCATGCGAGTTTACGTTATGTCCTTTGGGTGACCAATGCCCTCGCTTATTTCATGAATCTCATGAACAAGGTCTTCATGGATTACCTGGATAAGTTTGTGGTGGTATTCATTGATGATATTCTCATCTACTCCAAAACCGCAGACGAGCATCTTTGAGCATCTACGCTTAGTCTTTGGAAAGACGAAGGAACATCAACTCTATGCCAAGTTCAAGAAATGTGAGTTACGGTTGCGGGACATCGACTTCTGGGGCATATTGTGTCGAAAAAGGAGTGTCTCATGACCCGCCAAAATTTCTGCGATAATGAGAATGGCGCAACCTACCTCGATCACCGAGGTGAGGAGTTTTCTTGGGTTAGCGAGGATACTACCGGCGGTTCATTGAAGGGTTCTCCCGAGTTGCGGACCAATGACCCGCTTACTCAAAAGGAGCAAGCATTTGGGTGGACCAAGGCATGTGAAGAGAGTTTTCAAGAATTGAAGAAGAGATTGACTACCACCCCAGTGCTAGTTCTACCCTACGTGCGGAGAGACTTCGAAGTATACTGCGATGCGTCTCATCAAGGGCTTGGGGCTGTGCTTATGCAAGAAGGCAAGGTTGTGGCATATGCATCCAGGCAACTTCTCCCTCACGAAGCCAACTACCCAACCCATGACCTGGAGTTAGCTTCCGTGGTTCATGCCACAAGATCCGGAGGCACTATCTTATTGGCAACCACCGTGATATCTACACGGATCACAAGAGCCTCAAGTATTTCTTCACCCAACAGATCTGAATTTGAGGCAAAGAAGGTGGTGGAATTGATTAAGGATTATGACATGAGCGTCCACTACCACCACCGAAAAGCTAACGTGGTGGCGGGCGCCCGAGTAGGAAAGCCTACTGTAATCACCTTATGGGTCGGGAGCACCAACCTGAATTATATAAAGAGCTAACCGCCCTGAACCTAGGGATTGTAGAAGAAGGAGCCCTGACCGCCTTTGAAGAACAAACAAGTATTGAAGAAATGATAGAAGCTGCACAAAAAGGAGACCCAGCTGTTATGAAATGGAAGAAATCTATGGGAGAAGGAAAAGCCCCAAAATGACTTTGGATCATCAAGGAATTCTAAAATGCGAAATCGTACTTTCATACCCCCTCAAAGGACCTTAGGGACCTAATGCTTGAAGCACACATTCTGATATTCCTTCATCCCGGTAGTACCAAGATGTACGAAGACATGAAGCAATACTACTTGGTGGCGGGCATGAAGAGAGACATTGCTGAGCACGTCGCCTGCTGTGATGTCTGTCAAAGGGTAAAAGCGGAGCATCAAAGGCCGGCAGGACTACTACAGCCTCTGCAAATACCCCAATGGAAATGGGAAGAAGTTGGCATGGATTTCATCACCGGGTTCCCGCCAACGAAGTCAGGATGTGATTGATCGGGTCATCGTGGATAGACTGACCAAAGTTGCCCACTTCATTCCCGTCAAGACCACGTACAAGGGAGATAAGTTGGTCGAGTCAGACATGTCCCGCATCGTATGCCCGCATGGCATACCCAAGCGAATTGTTTCGGATCGAGGTTCCCGCCACCTCGCATTTTGGGCAAGCTCGCATGAAGCTCGGTACCCATTTAGATTTCAAGATCGCTACCATCCTCGAACCGATGGGCAAGCGGAGAGAGTAAATCAAACATTAGAAGATATGCTCCGGGCATGTGCTCTAGACTTCTCAAAGGAATGGGATAAATGTCCGCCTATGCCGAGTTTGCCTACAACAACGCTACCATCCGGCTTGAAGATGTCACCCTTTGAAGCCTTATATGGCAGGAAGTGTCGAACCCCACTTCATTGGTCCGAAGTGGGAGAAAACTACGATTGGCCCTGAAATGCTAAGGCAAGCGTAAGAAAAGTTCTACCGATTAGGGACAAAGTTGTTGGCGTACCAATCCAGGCAGAAAAGCTACGCGGATAAAAGGAGAAGGCCCCTGAGTTTTGAAGTTGGAAATCATGTGTACTTGAAGGTGTCACCCTTGCGGGGAGTCAAGAGGTTTAAGGTCAAAGGCAAGCTCACCCCGCGCTATGTTGGGCCTTTCCCTATTTTAGCCAAGAAAGGAGAGGTTGCATACCACCTAGCCTTACCCCAAGCATGTCCGAGGTTCACGATGTCTTCCATGTATCCCACCAAGAAGTGCTTGCGAGTGCCAGAAGACCAAGCCCTACTTGAAGCAATCGAGCTCGAGAAGGACTTAACTTACAAAGAACGACCCATCGAATTTTGGACACAAGGAAAAGAGGACCGGGACGCAATCCATTCGCTGTGCGAGTTCGATGGAGTCACCATTCAAAGAAAGAGGCTACTTGGGAACGTGAAGATCAGCTACGCAAAGATTACCCTGCTTTGTTCTCTAGCTAAACCAAATCTCGGGGTCGAGATTCTTTTTAGGGGGGTAGGTTTGTAACACCCTGAAAAACTTAGAAGGATTATGTAATAGAATTGTTGTCGGTTGTTTTGTAACGCCTCATGTTGGTTGGGTTCTAAAAATAATTTTTCTAAAAAAGTTCTAAGGAAGAGACCACCTGTTTAATTAATAGTAATTGCTAAATTCGAATTCGAATATGAAAAGATGATCCATGATAAAGATTTTCAAAGATAGCATAAATAAGTTGGTCACTATGCCAAAGAAATATTTGTGCACAAAGTAGTAAAATCACAGAGTTTATAAAAGAAAAGAGGAGAAAAATAAAAAGAAAGAGAAAAGGATCCAGTTGTGGGCCCAAAGATGGTCAGTGTAGTGGTCACCTCATTGGGAAAATAATTTTCTTAAACCCAAGAATACCTCAGAATTCTCAAATTTTCTAGAATTTTGGTGGTAATTTCATATTTTTCCGACTATATTAAGTCCTCCCGCATTTCGGAAAATCAAAAGTCAAAAATAAAACCCATGAACCCCGTGAACGCGTGGGCCGATCCGCCCACGCCGCCCGGATCCGCCCTCCCTCTCTCGGGTCGGCGCTGCGTTGACCGGATGGCGCCACGTCCTCCCAGGCGCCATCTCGGCCACCCGCGATCGCCTCTCGCCCCTCTCTCTCGGCAGCGGGCCCGCTTGCCGAGGTCACATCCTTTCTTCCTCCTCCTCCTCCGCACCGGACCCCCTCGCGGCCGTGCGGCGCCTGCTGTGGAGACCCCGCAGAGGGGACAGCGTTATGGGGAAAAGGCCCCACGCCGTCCCGAACCCATCACTGTCCTTCCGCCGCCTGTGTCCGCCCGCTCACCGCCACCGCCACCGCCCCCGCCGCCTTGGCTCCTCCGGGGCGGGCTTTCTTGACTATAAAGCCTGTGAGCACCCAAAAGGTTCGCCGTGCTCCCTCGACATTTCTCACCGCCCACCGCCTCAAGAACCACCCGATCGCGGCAACTACCCTTCTTCCCCAACTCCGCCGACGGCCCTCGCCGCACTCGGCCGATCCTCACCGTGGGAGCTCGATCCTTTGCTCCCACACCATCCCTGCACCATCGCCGAGCCAAGTTGCCGGCCTCCCGAAGCTTCGCTGACGGCCGTAGCTCGCCGGCACCGTGAGCCTCCCGAGCCGCCGCTGCTGCTCGCCGACCCACCTCCGGTGACCCCGGCCTCCCGTCACCACCACCAAGATCGCCATGAGCCCGGCTTTGCATTTCACGAAGCCCCGAGCCACGGTGAGCTTCCCTCGGCGACGGCCACCGCCTTCCCGCCTCGGGCGCCTCATCCACCCTCCTCAGACCCCTTAAGGGGAAAAATTATCCCTTAAGGGGTGAGATAAACGAGCGGGTTGGTCACCGACAGTGGGCCCCACTGCCAATGATCGCGCCACCACCACCGCCTCCCGGGCCCGCTTTGTCGTGGCCGCGGCGGAGCGGGCGAGAGCCCCGCGCTGGTTTCCACGTCGACACCGCAGCAGTCGGGTCTCTAACCATGGGCCCCACTCGTCGATTTTATTCTTTTTGGGATTTATTCAAACCGAATGTATTCAAATATGAATAACTTGTTCATTTTAGCTCCAAATTTAGTGAAATCAATTTCTAAATTCATCTAAAATCAAGGGCTACTTAATGAAACCAGAACCAACACTTTTGAAGCTTGTTTAAATTTTCATTGTGTTATTTGATCGTTGTAATGTTTTTATCTAAATTTTCAAGATATGAAACGTAGCTTCGAGACTCAAGAGGAGGAAACTGCAATGCCATAGAATCTAACGTTCAAAACCGGACCTCAACAACCAAGGCGAGTCAATGCTTTGATCATTTTGAGCCTATGTTTTCAATAAAGTAATTTGGTTCAAGTATTATAAAAATTGCATGCTTATATTTTATGTGGCAATACCTGTTAATTTCAGCTTTTAGATATACCCATGATTCTCCTGATTTAGTATATGACCCTTGCAACACTTTTTGCTATATGATCCTTGTCACCCTAGTAAAAGTAATATTGCTACGACTCTTTGAAACTAAGTCTATAATTATAAATGCATGCTTAGAGTTGTTATAGATAAACAAGGGTATGAAAGTACCCTAGCATATCTTGCAAACTAAAGATGAGTATTGGGCGTCATTGTGATGATGACCGGTTTATGTTAGTATACGTGTATGTTTCATCCAAAAGAACCTCACATGCTTAATTATCCGGGCGGTGGTTGAGGCGGGAGTGTAGAATGGTGCCGTGATAGCACGATTTGTGGTAAAGTGGTGCCGTGATAGCACAAGGGATTGTGGTAGAACCGCCCAGATAACCATTAAGGACTGAATCTTGTGATGACCTCCCAAGGTACAATAGTACAACCACATCTTTGGCAAAGTGTAGGCAGGGCCAACTAATTTGCATCAACCTAGTAAGAGTTGCGTCGGTGTGAACACGGGCGGGTAGAGGATGGCCACATCCTCCGACGTGACGGCGCAAGAGGGGCTTCGGAAGGGTGGTCGTGCCGGAGGAAGTGGAAACCTTAGCGGTCGTAACTCGCTAGAAAATGCATCGTAAAAGCTCGTGATAATCTACTCAACCGCATGGCTAAGGAATCGTGTGGGGCAATGAGCGGATCTATCTCATGTGGGTAAAGTGTACACACTCTGCAGAGTCATGAACTATTCGAATAGCCGTGCTCACGGTTATGGGCGCACATGGAACTTAACTAGATATAGCTCGCTTTCAAAATCTGCACAAAAGGGCGAGAAAGGCCTTTATGGGAAGGCAGAGTAAAGGCCCTCATTTGAGTTGTCCTGGGTGTCGTCCCAGTGGTAATGTAAGCGATTATACGCTGAAGGCATGGTATCATGAGCAGAGATCATGTAATGGTGGATGGTCTCTGATTCGATAAAGAAAATGTAGATGTCAGTGAGTATCATGTTTAAACTTTCAAATGACTAGGTCCTAGAGAATTTTAAGTATTATAGTTCAAAAGGCATATTTCATAAATAAAACAACTTGAGCCATTCCTTGTTAAAAGCCTTGCATACTATCTACTGCATTTGGTGTGTTGACTCGCTGAGCACGGTGGTTAGTGTGCTCACTCTCGCAATACCAAAAACCCAGATTCCGGAGCTCAAGACCCTTATGCCTTTGAAGAAGCACCTGCTGCAGATGGAGAAGACCGCGCCGGGAATTAGGACGCTTATTGCGCGCTTAGAACCTTAGGCATTTAGACTAAGGTGTGGTTTCATCCAGATGTTCTAGAGCCCTAGAATGTTTGTATGACCACTTTTGCCCTCAGTCTCTGCTTGTGGTTTAAAGGCCTATTTTGTATCTCTTCCGCTGCTAGACTTTTTGAATTGTTAATATTTGGCCTGCTTGGCCCTATTGTACCTCTGCGCCTTTGTAAAGGCCTAACTACACTATTGCAATGTAATATTATTATGGCTTGTTGTAATTTCCGCGTGTATGAAATGATTCGGCAATGTATCTGTGTGCATTATCTACTGATCCAGGGAATAATGCGGTAAGGCACAGCAGGGTCTGGATTGCAAAATCCGGGTCTGACATGCATGATCCTCAATTATTTACAAAACACATTCGCAACTAATAGCATCATATCACAAAGAGTCGATGTATGGACCTCAACCATTTGCAATACACATTTATAAATTATAGTCTCATGCTACAAAGAGTAAATACATGAGTTTTAACTATTTGCAAAACACATCCGCAAACAATAGCATCATGATTAGAAGAGTAGATGCATGGACATCAACCATTTACAATACACATTTGCAAATTATATTCTCACACTACAAAGAGTGAATACATGAGCTTTAATTATCTGCAAAACACATTTGCAAATAATAGCATCATGTCACGGAGAGCTAGTGATAGCTAAATTCATGTGGTATGTTCATACACTTCCTTTATCCCATCACATCGAGGGGTCTAGAGATATCTCTCCTGTTATATAGGAGGAAAAATCTCACATCTAACCAATCACATTCCTCCACATTTTTATAGCATATCTGAAAGCTACTTTAATAACTACCTAGTTATAGAGTAGCATTTGGCAATCCCTAAATGTACTATTACACATATAGAAAACTGTACTGATCTTAGGTAAAAGGATTATACATCATCTACTATAAGAAAGCAGGGATATTAAGGCAACCCTACTGAGGCAAGCACAATCTGGTTGCCTCACAATAGTTTTTTGAGGCAAAGTATTTGGCCTTAGAAACTATTCTGAGGTAGACTATATTTGCCTCGATATTCTCTAGGATTCTAAGGCAAAGGATGAGATATTGAGGCAACTGGTTTTGCCTCAGCGATGTTTTAAGGCATACTAGAAGGTTGCCTCAGAATCCTACTATAAGAAAGCAGGGATACTGAGGCAGCCTTGTTGAGGCTGACGACGATTGTTTGTCAAAAAAATATATAGGCAAAGCATTAGCCTCACAATACTGTTTTAAGGTAAACATCGCTCGTCTTAAAACCATACTCTAATCTAAGGCAAAGTATCCAAATTTTAAGGTGGCCACTTTTGCCCCTAGAACATTATGAGGCTAATTGGTCATGCTTGCCTCCAAACATATTAATATAGGGGCAATTAGAAAAATCAAAGCCAGCCAAAAAAAGAAGTCAGAAGATGCATGGTGAGTGGTGTGAAACAAATTTGGGCAAAGCGATAAAATTTTAGAAATGGCGCCATAGACCATTTTGTTCCCTCCTTTTATTTCTCCTTCTAAACTACAAGATGGCAAGGCTACTGAGGCAACCTATCTAAGGCAGGCACAAGTTGGTTGCCTTCAAATCACTTTACTGAGGCAAAAGTATTAGACTCAAAACCTATTCTAAGGCAGACTATGCTAGCCTCACTATGTTCTGCATTTTTGAGGCAACGGATAAGCTATTGAGGCAGCTAATTCTACATAGAGAAGGTTTTGAGGCTACTGCCTTGGAATGTTCACCCATGCAGCAAAATATTTTACACATACTATGACCATTATCTATCATTTACATGCTTATTTATAATTAATTGTCTGAATTGGACCATTTTACGTTTGTTATATTTTTTTGTAGGTCTGCGCATTGAAGCTCATTACCTTCAGAAATAGGTGTGCTAAGACTACTTTGTATAGATGTACGCATCACCACAGGCGTGTAGGATCTTCCCACAAAGAAATCGGAGCATTAGAGGGCCACTTCGTAAGAATTCTTTGCAGCTGAGGACTTGTTTGCAATATATAAAACATTCGTGGGCCGTATTAGAAAAATGATGATCCCCAATGCTCCCATAGAATCCCTAGCCACCAGCAATTTTCATCGAGCCTGGCATTCTTTTTTCTTGCCCTCGATTGCTTCTCTCTCCTTCGATCCCTTCTTCTCTACCTCCGGCCGCCGACGAGCCACCAAGCGCCACTGACTTCCTCCCTTCCCTCTCTCCTTCCACCAAGCCACCATCTTCCTGCATCCGTTGCACTGCCACCACAGCAATTCTACCGTACCACTTACCTCCACCCTCATCTTCTCCATCATCGGCCTCCACCACCACGCTGCTGCTCCCTCCCCCAAACCTCGCCTCGGCCATGGTCCCTTGTAGCCAACGATTCCCGAGGAGGGCGGCCCAGGGAGGGAGAGGGTGGAAGGGTGCTCGACAAGGGGTTCGGGTTCAACAAGGGATTGGCGGCCAAATACGAGATGGGGGACAAGGTGGTGAGTGGCCACTTCCGCTGCACCTACGCCGCGAGGATCAGGAAGGGGGCATGCAATGGTGAGGCGGTCGCCCTCAAGGTCATTCCCATGGTCAAGGTGATGTGCCAAATGCCTGAATTTTGATCCTTGTTTTGGTGTACTTTCAGTTGAATTTGAAGAAACCAGGCATGCATCTGCATACTAGTTTTCTGAAAAGTGATGTTGGCGCGAGACCGATGCGGCTGAATGTCAGACACTATTCCTCTCTGAGTAAGTTGTGGGCTTGTCCTTCCTTTTAGAGCTTGAATCATGTTTGTAAATTGTGCTGGAAGTATTTGTGGCCGCTGTGGTGCTAAACAAGGAGAACAATGGAATGCTGAAAGCATTGCTATAGCTATCATTATCAATGTAAATTTTATTAATGGTGCCGATGACTATTGCAGTGTATTTCTCCATAAAGTATATGGGCACATTCTTGAGCCACAAGCCGTCGGCTTTTGGCGTACCACAATTACCTAACTTTTAAACGGAATATTTTTTCAAGATGAGGTCTACAAGTTAAACGTAGTACACGTTAAAAGCTTAACATCTGTACCAACCAAAATCGCAAATGAGTATCGATCTCTCCGTAATCTGTACCGTAAACAGTCAAAATTCAAAAATTTCAGCCAAAAGCCATAAGCCGCTGCCAAAAAGAACAGGCCCTATGATGGCCAGCTTGTTGTGAGGCTCAAGAAAGGTGTGAATCTTCCTGCAATGGATCCATGGGTATGATGATGCATAGGCTACTGTGTAGCCATTATTTGTTTTCTTGATGCTATTTGCTGCGTCTATTATTTGTCTCCTCCATGCTGCATTTATTTTGTTGCGGTGGATGAGTGGATATCTTATATTGCTAAATGAGTAGTGAAATTGATTGTTGAAGAATTACGAAAATATATAATTATAACACTTAAGTTATTCTCATCGACTTGGAGAATGAAACGCCCCGTTGTAATCATCCCTCGGATAATCACGCGTGACACACGGATTACTATTTGCCTGATCAATAGAACATTGCTCCGGCAAATAATAAGCCTTTACCAGAGTAGCGTAGCAGAACAATAATATAGATGCCGTCTTCTTTATTACAGCATATGCCACATGGCTTAAAGTCTGATTTTACAAAAGTAATTAAACAAAAGACTGGAACATATACCCTGTGGCTCCACCGGCTGCACCACGGGCCTCCTACTCGTCCCGCCAAAATATACGGGTCCATCTCGCCTGCTCCTCGCATCATCATCCTCCTCTCCGCCACTTGACTCGAACACGCTTCCCCTCATCCTGCTCGTAAGCTTCTTCGAGCAGAGTGGGGTCTAACAAAGGAAATTAATAGCAAGGATGAGTACCACAGTACTCAGCAAGCATAATAGCAATAAATGCACTTGTATGTTCTCATGTCCTTAAGTCAACATTCTAATCTCTTTATTCTGAAATTAATCTTTACGAAAATAATTGGCCTCTTTTAATTATCAAAATAATTTCTAATTTTCACCCAGTAAGGTACGATCCCTAGCGATCACCGTAGTCCCCATTCCAAAGGAACGGCATGAATTCATGATTTTATGAGCACTGCGCAGGCTTGTACCACTGTACCCAAAACTGCTTTGAACCTTCTGAGCTAGGTTATCCACACTGCCTTAGGTGTGGACTCAGGCTCAAAGTACAGAACTTTTCTCTAATTACGTTATTCCATCCACCAGCCCATCTATTATCCATCGGTGTACCAAGTCGCTCACTTGGGCTCCACCGACTTCCAATAGTGTTTGGTTGGACCGGCTCCCGCCCAACACTCCACCTAACGATATAGCGTGGGGACTTTCTCACTTCGGACTTGCGTTCTGGTCCTGAGCTTCATCCATCTCTTTACTCACACATAAATACTTACCCTATGTGGTGGACTGGTTAACGTAACAAGATACTGAATTCTGCCCGTCCCAAAACGGGGAGATGGTTGGCACGATAATTACGGTCCCTTATCAGAGTGAAAGCGGGGTAAGTCCTTATATCATAACCCTATGTAAAGAGGTCCGCCTGGCCTCTCTTCATCCTTTCCCTGAACCTCTTTACCAACCATATACTTCTCTGCTTGTGGGCCTGCTGCTCATCTCAGCAGTACCACAACTCATAGCTCATCTTGCTTTCTCTTTCTTTCTCTTTCTCATCTTTTCTTTTCTCATCTTTCTCATCATAACATCATAATACTTCGATTTTCTTTTTGAAAAGCACATTTTCATGCATTTAAATAACATACTTAACATTGCTGGAGATAGCATTTAAATTTAACATAGCTAGGTGCATGATCGAGAATAAGCTTGCCTGAGATGTAGCGTGAAACAGAACTGTCAAAACTCGAGTTTGATCCTTCAAATGGCACTCTCTCGGATTCTACATTATTAATGCTAAAATAAATATTTATAGCTAATAATTTTAGAAAGAACTAAATATATAAGTAAATACCCCCCTTCTTAGGTTACTATCTAAACCTATGGAACTCTCGACAAAAACTTAATTTTTAACGAAGACAAAAACTAATAAAGGCATTGGGACAACTAAAGGATTAAGCTTTGCAATCTAATCTCTTCTCGGCTTGCCTAGCTTTTCCTCCCTTCTCTTTTTCTTTTTCCCCCTGGCCCACTTGGCCTTTTCACTCGCGGGCGCAGCCTCAGCCCACTGGCTTCACACGCGCGGGCGACCCGACGCCTCGGCTCCCTTTTCTTTTCTTCGCCTGCACCTCCTCTCCTTTACTCATTCACGCCACCTCGTTCTTTTCTTTCTTCGCCTCTCCCGATTCACATCAATACACCGCCGCCTCTCTGCCTCCTCACCTCCCTGCGCCTCCTCACTGCTTCTCCACACCACTGCCGCCTCGCCGCCTCCTCTTCCCTCGGCGCCTCACCGCGACTCCTCTCTACGGCCGCCTCCTCACGCGGCTCCTCCCTCTTCTTTCACCGCATCACCTACTCGGTCATGGCGCCGCCTCCTCAGACTCGGATCCGGCGGATCCGGTCTAGATCGGCTGGTTGACGGCGGATCTCGGTTCTTGGGCCTCCCTACGGTGGATCCGGGCTAGCTCTCACCGGTTCGGAGGTTGCACCGCGGGGTCTTGGGCTCTCGGCACAGGCTGGGTGGCTTCCGTGATGGCTTGGTCAGCGGCTTGAACATGCAGTGGCTTCCCGATGCTACCTTTCCCCTCCCCTTTACTTTGCATGCACATGCTTTGCTAGTTCAAATTTTTATTACGATTTTATCTACTTGAAATCGGCGGCTATTCTAAGGTTTGAGCAGAAGAACTAGGGTTGAGTTGGTTCTTCTCCGCCGCCTCACTCTAGGCGCACACGGCCTTAGATGGCCACGGCCTTTATGGTGACGGTGGCTAGAGGCTTCTTTTCCTTACGTGCATGGTTTGGATGTGCGAAATGAAAGCATGGTATGGGTGGCTTGATTCGGTGTGCTCCCAAAGAGGAAAGAAAAGGGGAATGACAAAGGAATGAGGACCTACTTGCTGGGTTGTCAGGCTGGAGAAAGAAATCGGTGGTCGATGGGGTCCACTGTCACTTGCACGTTGTCGCTGTCGGGGAAGAAGATGTGGCTTGCCGCTTTTGTCGGGGTGGAGACGATCCTTGTGGTGGTCCCCGTTGACTTGTTCCCTACTTGCTTGTCTCCCCTGGCTTCCTTGCCTCCACTGGTCCCTATTCGTTCTCCTTGTCATGGTGCTCCTTGACTTGCTTCCTCTCCTTCTTGACTTCTTCTCCTTGCCGATGCTCGATTCACCTTCGGCCTCCTATCAAGATGCTATCTTGAGGTCAAGGGTGGGTCAAGCTGGGGAATGGTTCTGGGATGAACTTGGGGTACTTTCGGCTGGGAGTAATGTGCTCTGTGGTTGTGCTTATCCTTGTGAGCTGTGGACAGTGTATGTGCTGGTTGTGCTTATCCTGGCGATGGCTGTGGATGCAATGTATTGGGGCTGGTTTGGGACTTGCTGGGGGAGATATTTGTTGGCCTCCTTGCTGGCGAAGGCTTTGCCTGGCTGTAGCTAGCGGCTTCGATCTTATCCTCTGTTTCTACTGTGCCGAAATATCTAGTCCTCTATCCTCTGCTTATCTTGACCGCAATTTCTTGGTGTGTGGTGAAAAATTGGATTACCGGGAATGAAATATGTGGGCTGGTGGCTGAGATAATTGAATTTCATATGTGGGCTTTTGTTGGGTTGAAATGGATTATATACTGGGCTGAGATGGATGGATTGAACAGAAATGTGGGCTTGAATACTTGTGGGCTGAAAAATAGTGGGCTTTGGGCTGAAATGAATATTTGATGGCTATGGGCTGGAATGATTGTGGCTGCGATAATTGTGGGCTGAAACTGATTGTGGCTGATTGAGGCGTAATTGAGGGTTTTGGGCTGAGGTAAGGATTGTGGGTTTTCTTTTCTAAAATTGCCGAATGATGACGCCCACAGAGACGAAAGGTGCCGACCGGCCCGGGACGGTCTGGGAACCTCTAAGACGTTCTCGCATTGGCCCTAACAGCCCAAGGGTACTGATGGCAATTTTCTTTATTTTTATTATTCTCCCTTGGATTGTTAATTAACTAATCTGCTAATTATTTAAAAGAAATTAACTTTATTTGAAACTAATGACAATGCTTAATGCAGGAAAACAAAATAGCGCTTCAACTACTACCCCGAAGACAGCGAGGATTAGCTTTTATTTTCCTCTTTTGTAAAATAATATTGTAAAATAATGTGATTGAATGATGTTGATGCAATGCAATATTGTAATTTGAGTTTTGTAATCTTAATTGTAATGAAAATAGATGAAACGAAATACCCATTATTAATTGCCTGCTAATTATCACTTAGTTAGGGTATTAAGTGTTGGGTTCTTTTAGAGAAGCATATGAATTTTTTGCAGGTCCTATGTGCATCAAGTAATGCTTTTGTTTGAACTCATCTAAAAATTCATTCCTTCTCTTGGTACTCAGGTTTATATAGTCAAAACACGCCATGATTTAGCCTGTATGTCCCAATCTATAATCTAGTTGTCCAGGATATTTGGGACAATTGGTAGATTGTATTGTCAGTTTTAATGTAGTCTCTTAAGAATTTTGAAATCTGCCACATTTCGTTAATGGAGTAGTAGTTTGCACATTTTAACTATTATTGCTCAAACAACCTCCTCCTCCTGATCCCTTCCATTGCAGGGCACAAGTGATCCTTATGTAGTTCTACAACTAAATGGTCAAACTTCAAAGAGCAACATTAAATGGGCGCGAGTAACCTTTTCCATTTCTGTGTATGCTGAGCCCTGGGATTGCTGCTCTAGACAAGAATGCCCTCTCTATATTAAAACAATATATGCAATAGATACCACTACCTTTTTCTTGTATTTTGGAATATTTTGGCCACTAATGGGTCAACTCCTTGATATAATATTTGATACGCTTGAAGATTGTTGTTTTTTTCATCATTGCTGCATATTGTGATTTCAGTAATTGATCAACGTAGGATGAAGGAGCCAACATGGAATGAAGATTTCACATTTAACATTAGGAAGTATCGAGAAAACCTACTGCATTATTTGTCTATTATATTTGTGGGCACTGTTTAAACTACACAATTTTAACATCACCTGCTGGTTGATCTTTTGTTAGATGACAACATCTATTGTCCGAAGGGAGGTGAAAATCTTGGAAGGCTTTGGCAGGACATAAGAACTTGGTCCAATTCTGTGGTACCTATGAGGACAACAAAAATTAGGAGAAATCGACTGGTTCAGCCTCGACTGGTGGTTGGGGACGCAGGGAGGTTACCGTGGAGGCGGTGCTTGGGTGAAGTTCAGCCTCGACTGGTGGTTGGGGAAGGACAAGGGCGATGGGTAGATGCTCCAACTAGGAGAAATCGACCCGAGGGTCATCGGAGAGGAGACGGTGACGCCAGCATCAATTTCGGCCAGAATTGAGGATGGGAATAGTGCGGCATCACCTAAAATTGATTGGGAGAATTCACGATTGGGGGTATGCAACGCAATGTGACGCGAGTAATTTTCGGAGTGGTTTGTCGAAGTGGTCGGAACGGCGAGGGGAGACGATGGCCGACTCGGGCACAGTGGTGAGCTCGTGTATGGTTTGATTCAGCCTTAGGAGGAAGGTGGGGGACGAGGGAGGAGCACGCATTTGTGGTAGGTGCTATGCACGCACAACGGAGGGCGGTGCGGCACTAGAGTAGGTGGCGTGGAGGGCAAATGGTATGGGCGCACATGGCACGAGTTGGGCAGCACTACGCACATTGCACATTGTGGGGCGGTGAGGTGCAACGCACCACACAAAAGCGTGGGCATCGGTGGGCATGGGAGCGGTAAAGCCGAGATGACATGGTAAGCATGGGCCGTCATAGGAACGTTCGGTGCAATGCAGCGCACGTGGGCACGTCGAGCGCAGCGGGGGTGTGCCTACGAGTGCACGCAACACATGCGGGTTGTGGTTAGCCAAAGTAGGGGAAGGAATGGGCCCAGTGACAGGGAGAGAAAGAAAGATAACAATGGGCCGGTTTTTGCTTTGGGATTCCATTTTTGTGGTTCGTACAGTTTTTGAATTCAAATTTGAATTCTTGATTAAATTATTCAGATGAGAATTTCAATTTTCTTTTGCTTTTGGTTTTATTTAATTTGATTTCAATTTTCTATTTTTGATCTAAATTTTGAATTCAAATCTGAATTTCATTTAGCAAATTTTTTATAAGTGTATGATTTTAATTTTACTTGAATTAATTCAAGTTTCAGACTTCATTTTTTATTGATTGGTTTGACACCAAAATCTAATTCTAGATTCTCAAGTCAAAAATCTAGAAAAAAATAAAATAACATTGATGCACAATAAAAAGTTTTATTTCTTTTTTCATATCTTCATCATTCCCAAATTTTGAGATGTTACAGATACTATCCCCTTAAAATGAATCTCAACACCGAGATTCTGGTAGAATAGAAAGGAGGAGGTGGGGCTAAAACTGGCCAGCGGTAGGCTCATTGGTTTTGCTTGATGTGTTATCCTTTCCTTGGAGTAGTCGGGAGAGAGAAATTCTGCATAATGGTTTTTTAATACTTGGAGAAGAAAGTAGGCAGAGAGACCTTGTTCTCCTAGGCAGGTCGTAGTCATCTTCACTTCATCATAGAGTGCTTGCTTCTTCCAGATGCTTGTCATTCAACATTATTGTCTTCAAGTCATCGTAGGGTTTAATGATCACACTGTCTATTAGCCTTAGGATTGTCAGGAATTTCCTACTGATGGATTGACGATAATTGTCCATGCCCGAGGGAAGAGGTAACCTTGGAGATGTTGATATTATTAGCATTGCTACTATTGCATTTCTTTGTCCTCACTAGAATCCAATTTCTTTCTTCAGCCTGCTTAGTTTCATCGTTCGTGGTCAATGTCACCATCCAAGAGATTCTTCACTTGCGTATCGTTCGTGTTTCATCGTTCTGTTTATTCTTACTAAGGTGATCGGAGATAGCTTCTCCAATCCCCTGCACCTCCTCGGAGGGTTGGGCTTCCTCGACCACTCATACTATTGTTTCTACTGATGTTGTAGAAGCCTTGGGGGGTTGCCACTATGTCTTCAATCTTCTTGGTGATGGTTGTCTTAGAGCGCATGACCAGTGGATTTGATGCTTATTGGTTCTATGGTGGTGGTGCCATCGATCAGTGGCTCTTTCACTTCTCCTGCCTTATCATCCATTGAGATGAGCTCGGTGGAGAAGCCCTT
Organism: Bonia amplexicaulis; assembly: GCA_036346245.1. NCBI lineage: Eukaryota > Viridiplantae > Streptophyta > Magnoliopsida > Poales > Poaceae > Bonia > Bonia amplexicaulis. The sequence goes on along the minus strand of CM070754.1, from coordinate 15,698,244 downwards.
CATCCAAGAAATATTCCCATTGGTGCAAATTTTCTATTTTTTTGTACAAGATCAGGTGTGGGTTTGTTAGAAAAACTCTCGAAATCATAGTAAAAGGCTACCTCCGAAGGAATTTCTGTCTGTTTCTTAGGGGCCTAGGTGGTCGAAGGAGCACGAGGGGTGGTTGGAGGAGTATGATGTGATCCCGATGCTCCATGACTTCTTGACAATTTGTCGTTTCTTGAGGCTTGGGGTAGCTTCCTCCAACTCTCCATCGGCTCTACACCCTTCAACTCGACCATTTGCACATGTTAAGAATATTATGACACACTAATCGAAAAAAGAAATCTAGTTGAAGATAATTTTTCTATTACCTTAAGTTTTTTATCCTAGTTAGGATTAAAGGAACTCAGTCTCCCCCTCATAGATTGTCTTTACCCTCTCTATCACTTTAGAAGGAGATAAGGCTACAAAAGGAAAAGCTTAAAGTCAAAAAATATAACCAACCAAAAAAATATTCGGCTGGTCAGAATTCTTGATGCTTACCTTCCGAGAAGTCTCTAATCGAATCTTTCGCACCCTCATACCATAGCATGATATAATCACATGATTTCAGGGGACTAATTTAGCGCATGGAGAAGTCCCTCACCATATGCCATGATGTCAGTCCCTTATCCTTAAGATAGACAATGGCATCAATCTATCTCTTTATCTTCTTAGGAGAAGATCTCCATGTTGGGGTTTTTACTGTAATCCGTCCTGCGAAGGAAAGACTATCTTCTATCATCATGTAAAACCATAATTTCTTCCATGACGACCACAAAGATTTGGGACCATTGGAATGTACACCCTTGCCTTCCCATCGTGAAGCCTCAAAGAACAGTTCCTGGATGACGTTGACACTTTTCCAGCCCTTCCCATCATCCTGAAGTAGTATTTGAAGAGTTCTAGGTTCATCAGCATCCCTAGATACACCTCACACAGATGGGTGAAGATGCTGAGATTGTCGATTGAGTTGAGGGCCAGGTTCGCCAACTTAACTCCATAGAACTCCAAAACTTTCTATCAAAAAGGATTCACTGACAACCTATATCCACACTGCACGTATGACCAAAAGATTGCGATTTCGTCGTCGCTTTTTCTCAAAAAGTTTCTCTTATCGCTGACCTCCAAGGGATCAGAACCTTATCGGGGATTATTCCCACTGCTTCCATGGTCTTTAATTTCTTCAATCCTAGTTCAAATACCGACCAATCGGTGATCAAATCAGACATTTTTGTTGTGACGACTGAAGATCTAAGTGTAGATTGAGAGGATTCTAAGCTACAGTTAGTGGGTGCTAAGGTGGATAGGCAGAGAAATCGGAGAAGATGAAATATTTTCTTCAAAAAGCATGAAGCCAATAAGTATCATGCCGGTTTTTATAAGTAGTTTTCCCACTGCAAATGTAGTAATTGCTAGATTTGTAGCCCAATGAAAAAAAACCTTTCTATTTTTCCCTGTTGGTTTTCTCAACCTTAAGTGAATAAAAACCGCCTCATTACTCTAGTTAAAAGAAAGGTCAAAGTCACCAGATCGAGGACGCTAGCCGCAAGATCTGGACAGACAATGCTCACTGACCACCAGATCCAGACGGAGGAGGGAGGCGGCCCTAGGGATGGTAGAGCAAATGGCGGGGGAGACGACGGAGGGAGGTAGTAGCAGGGACTGTAAGGCGGCGTCGGGGATGGGAAAAGGCACCAGAGGAAAGAGAGGAGAGGAGGCGGTGGTACCTTGCAAGAGAAGCAGCGGCGTTGAGGAAGGGAGGGGAAATGTCAACGATGCACAAGGAAGAGACAGAGTTCAGTAGGCAACATGGCATGAAAACACATCACACGAAAGAAATCTAGTGGGGGACTCACCAAAGAAAGAACAAAAGATTAAAGCAACAATATTCGGATGGGAACTTTAAAAAAATCTAATAGTACGTCAATAGATCAATTAGGTCCTCTGACTCAACAACAGGGAGAGCACCAATGAAGAGGGAAGAGGGGCCTGAAGTACACAAGAAAAACAAAAACACTACAACTAAAAAAAGAAAGTCGAGAAGCTTTGCACCAGTGTCGTGAATACTATTGCTTTCGCAACTACAATCGGCCACAATTACCCTAGGGTCAACTATATTAAACCTTTTGCTCTACCATGACAAAATAAATTACGTGACACAATACATGCGTGTGATGCAAAGGTGCATGTATGTTTGACATGCTTATTACTCCCTTAGTCACAAATGCATGTCATTTTTCAATGAGTATAGTTAAATTTTTGAAATTTTGACTATAGATATCTTTTTAAATATTTAGATTAAATTCATGAAAATCATATGTATATATTTGGGTCAAAAAGTAATCTGTTATAATTTTATTGGGTTTTATAAATATACTACAATATAAATTATTGTTAGAGTTGAGTTTTTGGGACCGTGTCGATTCAAAATGATATGTATTTATGATTGGAGAGACAAATAAGTACAAATTTTTATATTGCCAAAAAGAATTGCCAACTTTTTACTTTAGCCTCGCGTTTAGTCTAAACGCTTTGAAAACAAGCCTAAGCCTATGTTTAATGGGATTTGGGGCATTAAAATTGCACGGCATATATATACTCTATCGTAGGTACTACGTACCGCATTGTTTATAAATGCCAGCCTAGCAATTAAGAATCAAGAGGCTGGGCATTTATAAACAACAGCATACGGTCTAGTGTAGCGTTTACAAGCTCCGACCTAATACAAAACAGCCGGCCGGTGTGTACAAATGTTAGCTTGGGTATACTATACCGTTTATCAAATATCGACCTAATTAGAATCAAGGGGCCAAAATTTCAATTACAGGTATGGTACACACCACACACACATGCACACGAGTGCTCCCCTTAGCACGCACATAGAAATGATATGTATTTATGATTGGAGAGACAAATAAGTACAAAATTTTATATTGCAATGGTGCGCAAAACTTTTAGCCATAAGAAAATAGAGGGTGCTTTATTAAGATAGTTTATTATTCACATGACATGTGCAACCAAAAAATATTTTTCTTAGTAAATAGGTCCATGCATGTGCATATGCATCCTCTAAGTACACAAACTACGAATCACCCAACCCTTGGAACCCTAAACACGATGGAATTTTCAAGAACAAGGTCATTACAGTTGTTGCCCTCGCAATCAACCCAGATCCGAATACGGTTGCAGCAGTGGTCTTCTGTGACAACGTAGTCACGAGGAATATAAAACAGTCCATCGATACGAGGCTTCTCTTTCTGAATCAAATCTTTTGCTTCCTTCCCCTTCATGCCCACACACTCTGGCCACTCTGTCTTGCCACCTGTATATGTGAAATTTTGTAAGATTGTTAGGGTCATCACTTTGAGTTCATAAATCATAATTCACAATCGAAAAGAAAATTGCAGTTGCATATAGTCGTATAGGAATTATTCAATTAGAAATCGACGAGATATTTTACCACAACGATCAGAACCGGAAGCGCAGGACCACTCAACATGGTATGACATGGTTCCTAAGCTTTTGTGTTGTGCCGAAGAACAGGGCTGGGGTGAAACGATATTTATATGCAAAACAAATAATGGGACTCATTAAATGCAATACACTGAATATATATCCATCCATGCACCACCACATGCATTAGTTTGGGCAATTATTATTGGAGATATATCCTGAAGACATATCCAGCCATGCACCACCACATGCATTAGTCTGGGCAATTATTATTGGAGATATACCCGATAAGTATATCTGATGTGTGATTGTAGATAGACACACATTTAATTGATATCAATTGTGGAATTCAAATAAATCCCATGTGCATATCTGATGTGTGACCATATATAGAAACACATTTAATTAAATCAATGCGGAGTAATTTTTGTGTATGTTTCCTGTTAAATATGTTAATTAAACACTTTAATTACTTACTCTTTCAGATGCGATTCATAATTTTGTACATTCAATGCCTTGGATATGAATCAAATTCAAGTAGCATTTTGTTTATCATATGCTATGAAATTAGGCTTGAGCAAAACCTGGGCAAAATTTACCCAAGTTCATATAGTGTTAGTCTTTAATATGCACTCGCATAGAATTAAGTTTCTTCATGACTCCATTCTTTTTATTTAAACTATTGGTCGTCCCAAAATTTTCCTCCATTATTGGAAAATGTGTGAGATCGTCAAAGTCCAAACAACAATATCCAATTGATTGGGTTTAACATCGAAGGGGTTGCACAATACTGCCGAAAAGCAACAAACCTAAATAGCAGCACTAGTAAGAGCTGTCAACCTTACCAGCAGCGTTGTATTGACATATACATTCATGCACACACACACATAGGTAGATAGATAGATTCCCTGGTAGGGGCTATGGGCTCAACTGATCTAAAGTGTTTTCATTACCCTTTTATTTGTTATTTTTCTCTACTGTTGTAGGAGTGAAAACTAGACATGATTGAGGGGGTGGATGTCGGTAATGCTACTGTTCGACGTCCACGGGAGCAAAAGTAACACGAGGATTTTTATAGGTTGAACGGTCCGAGGGGACTGTCCTACTCTTTTCGGTGGCCTACGGATGGTTTCGAGGGTTCCTCCTGGAGGCGCACTAGTTTTAATGCCTTCTTGTATTCCTTGTGAACTTGGATTACAAATGAGGAATACATAGAGTATTTATAGGCTCTTGGGCCTGTATAAATGACAGAATACCCTTAGTGAGATAGCTTGTCTAGGAGCACATGAGAAGGGTATTGTGATCCTTTCTAAACATAACTATGATTCTTTAATTATTGTGTGTCTTCTGTGAAGTGGGCCCCATCAATGAAGAGGGGAAAGTATTCTCCCAACACTAGCCCCCTTGCCCCTTGGCACTCATAAGGAGCACCTGATGAGGTAGTCTTCGCTCGCCATGTTTTCAATGTTAGGGTTAGTGCCTGGCCGAAATTTGTTGGGCTTGAGCGGTAGCCTTCACCATCGAGTGCTAGAGTCGTGGTGGATTCCCACACTTTCATGAAACATTGTTGGTCCTTGTCATAGTGAGATTCTAGGTCCATTCTGTAGTTTGCACGATTTTCGGCTATCTGCCTACTGGCTACTCATGATGCCCAACTAACCCTCAAGCTAGTTTGTTCTCTTATTTTTGGGCCATTGGGCCAGCCATCCAAATACCGGGACATCTAACGGTCGAGATCGCTTAGGCCACCGTCGCCCATCACCCCTTGTAGCCGGGCATTGTCCCTTTAGGCGTGGCCATCCACCGAGCGACTCCACTTTAAATCGGTGGGCCTGCTTAGTGCAATCCTCATGGCCCGTAGGCTCGGTCGGCGTGCTTGGCGCAATCCTCATGGCCCGTAGGCTCGGTCGGCCTACTTGGCACAGGAGGACAAGTAGTAGGGAGTGGTTGCCCTAGCCATTTCACCCCTTCGGCCATGGCCTCCACTGAAGAAGAAGGGAGGAAAGGAGTTTGGCAGCTCACCTGCTTTGTGCAGGGGAACCGGGTGCCCTAGCCTTCCCTTAGCCCCTCACGGCATCCTCCCTAAAGCCATGGCCAAGGAGGCGACGCATCCCAGCCAAAGGCAGAAGGGGGACCGACGGTGCCGAGAAGAGGACTCTTTCCTGGTGAGTTGCTGCTTCTTCCGGAAGGCGACGAGCTCTAACAAGTGGAGCCCCTTCGGTGCCTCTTGAGTTGCTCCGATATGGCTAGAGCTTAGGGCGATAGAGACGAGGGTAGCGCCGCCATGGGAGGAGACTGAAGTGGGCATACGGGGCTGGAGGTCGAGCCTACGTGGCTAGATCGGAGGAGCATCTGAGGGCTACTTAAGCCCTCGATGCGTTCTATGGCGGCCGGTCCTGCGAGAAGCCCGGCGAAAAGGTAAACCTCCAATCTCTCCACCGGGCTCCGATTTCTTGCTTCGCTGGTTTCCTCCAGTGTAGGAGTTGGATGTTGCCTTCACGATGTTCTGCAAGGTGAGCCTAGAGCCAAGTGATGCAAGGTGCGGCGCGTGATGGGTGGTGACCGGGCGCCAGGTGATGGCAGGGCACTAGGGTGCCAATAGAGGGAGGTGCCCCATGCTAGGGCGCTTGTCTTTGTAGCAACCTGCCATGTGTGGCCTCTTAGGAGCGGGTGTTCTGCGTGTGCGCATGTATAGATACTATAAATCAACATCTACTATGCAATGTATGTAATGAAATTTGATGTGGAATTGGATGCCAACGAGAATCCTTGTATGTGATTGCTAGGGCGCTTTGCCCTTGAGTGGTTTTGATAGGGCATGTGTTGAGTGGTTTTGGCAGGGTGTTTGCTTTTTGGGAGGTTTTGTTAGGGTGTTTGCCTTTGGGGTGGTTTTGGCGTTTGGTTCCAGTGTCCTCATGAACTGCAGGGCAATCTGGCACTTGGGTGCAAGGGCATATGTAAGGCCAAGCATTGCAGGCGCTCTGCCCTTGCGCGAGGCCAAGTGCATGGGCGCCGCAGGCCCTTAGGAGCCGCAGGCGCCTGCTCTATAGGGTGCTCGGCTCTTGGGTGTGAGGGCACGATCGTGCAAGTGCATGGGCACCACAGGCGCCAGAGGTGCAGGGCGCTATGGCCGTAGAAGTCTCAAGCGTTTTAGAGAATCAGAGCGAACCCCTTGGCTGTAGGGCATTATGGCCGTAGAAGTCTCATGTTATGTCACTCTATATCACATGGGCATGTGGAATCACTAGGCAGATTCGCTGCTATGAAGGTAGGTGCCAATGTGTTCACTGTGATGAGGGTAGGGGTGTAGGCCTTCCTGCCACGAAGGCACACTGAATATTGTGAATAGCAGGCGTGATAGGTGGATAGATTGGAAAAAAGCCTTTGATAGGAGGAGACGGTTTGCTTAAGTCTCAAGCGTGCTGAAGAGACTAGGCTCATCGTCTGACCCATCTTTGGACTCTAATCTGTGGATATGCGCAAATCTCTTAGAAGTCGGAGTAACATGTCACTTCAAGTATGGTGAGGGATTTGGCGCCGACATCCAGCGCGCTAATGGTCACAACATGTGAGCGTTGGGCGCCTGGGCCTAGTTTAGTTGATCCTTTAGATGTAGGGTACTGAAAGTCTTGTAGAGCACATATGCGTGGGTATGCATGGTGCAGGCACTAGGGCGTGTAGGCATGCCAAAACTTGAGTACCATATGGCAGGGCGCCCAGCTCCCTGGGCGCCAGCGGGCATGTTGGGCTGTGCCATGCCGGCACGGTCTAGATCTATCATGCTTCATGCCGCTTCGTGCCGTGTCAGCTCGGCCTAGTCTATTAGTGATGTGCCCAAGAGGCAATCATAAACAATTCGGTTTTATAGGCTAAGAGGGATATTGATCCATATAGGATTAGGGTCCTAATGGGCCTACAATGTGGAAACCAATTAGCATGCTCTATAAATATATGGAGGCGGGGATGCAGGTAGAGCACTATACTCAAAAACCCTGGCCGCCACCTCCCCTCGGTCGTATCCCAAAACCTTAGCCGGGCGCGCGGTGCTATCACACCAGCGCACGACGTTCCATCCCGAACGTCTGGACTCCGTGGAGGCGCCGCTGCTGTTGCTGCTGTGCTGATTGGCGAAAAGCGCAAGGCTATTGCGTAGGACGCGAGGAGGAGACATTCAGTTCGTGAAACGATCGACTGCTTCTTCTTCATCAATGCGCATCTACATTGGACCGGGCTGCTCCAACTCTTCTTCCGCTGCGCAGCGCATCTAGTGGTAACTATCCATGACTCCCTTACACGCATGTTTTTCTGGTTGAACGCGGTAGAAAATCAATTGTTGTAGCTAGCGTAGCCTACATGTTCTCCTTTAGTGGTATCAGAGCAAAACTGCGTAGTATGTGGTCTGGATCATGCGCTTGTAGATGATATGTTGTTTGTAGTAGATGCGATCTATTACTGTTCTTATGCTAGGTTCATGTGATGGATCTTTTGATGCACGGGTTGATTAGATCAATCGGTCATAAGGGGTTGAAATATGTATGAGTTGATAGCATCATATGGCCAAAAAGATTAGTTCGTGCTCCTTCTTTGATGTACGCGCGACTTGCCCCTACCGGCCGGAATCACCATCGGGCTAATCACAAGACAACAATAGATCGAGCCAACAGATCGAGGTCTTGTGTTGCGGTCTCCTCAAGAATACGATCGCGATGATCAATGTGATTGATCTAATGAAAATTGAGACATTTTGAATGGCTCGGATTTGGGTTGATTTGTACTTAGTGAGTGTGGAGAGTGATAGCCTTGTGCATCTATTGCACTTGGTGGACTTTATGTCTGTTTAGCAGAGATTCTTGATTCGTTCAAGCGAGTTTCTCCGACTCGTTACTCTTGGGACCGCCGTTGCGTACACGCATAGATTGTTATACAAACACATTCATGTCGGGGCGGTAGAATGCGTTCTACACTTAACTTGTTTTTGCAGGGAATGATGTGAATGGTATGGCATAGATGTATATGTAATGCATGTGTATTTTGGCGGCCTGTGTGTCGTATTAATCACAGCTGGGTTGAGGTTGTTCTTTAATTGTATAATGACCTACGTGTCGACTTGTGATGCTGGAGCTCCTCATGTAATTCATTTGCTAGCTATTACTTGTAATATTTTAGTTCTTTACCATGGAGGCTTCAAGCATGATGACAAAGAGGACAGGAAGTGTGGCGAAGGACATCACCGTGGAACCGTGGCGATGGCGACCACTACGATTCAAAAGGCCATACCATTCACAGTATAATGTGATTATATGCATGTGATGTTTATTTCCTGTCATACTATTCTTTCATGCCATACCTGTAGAGGATGTATTTTTCATGACAGAATAGCTTCTCTCAGAAAAATTAAGAATTTATTTGATGTCCTTCCAATTGCTGCGCCTATAAGAATTATGATCATTGTTTGGTAGGTCTGCCAAAGCAGAGTACCATCAACTATCTTGATCTAATAGGGTACAAAAAGTTCAAAGGAGACTTGCCTTCTTGCACCGTCTCGGATCTTCTTCTCGCTGGTCGGGAAAGTCTTCGGCAACGACGGGTTCTACACACGAAAATATAGAACAAACAAAATAAATAAATACACATGAATTCAAATAAAATTCAAAAAGAGTGTATATTTGGGTAGTTTATGATTTTAGAAAAATTTAGAAATTTGAACGGGTCAAATCGGAGTTAAAATGAGAAAGTTATGGCTTCCGGAAGTTTAATTAGAAGAAAAAGAAAAAGATAGATTTTTCAACTTATTTTTGTACTGAAAAAGGCTATTTATGACGTCAGCGATAATTTAATTTCTGGCAGAATTATTTTTTTAAAGGAAAAAGAATTTTATGACGCAAGGTCGACGTCAAGAATAATTTAAAATTTAAATTTTCGGACATATGGGCCCGGTCTACCGTGGACCGGATCCACAGATCGGGACGGAGGCCGAGGTGGCACTCCCGGCTGGCATGGCGTGGCGGAGCAGCAGAGAGAGGGGGTCCGCTGGGGAAGACCAAGAGAGTGAACGAGCGGGGAGCGGAGTCTGGTCAAGGGTCGGCACCGGCTTCGGCCCCCATTTTTTTTCTTTTTCTTTTCCATTTTCATTTTGATTTTTTGTTTGGGTGTTTTGTGCTTGCATAAATCTACATTTTTATATGTGGATAATTTTGTTTTCAGGCCAAGTATCTCCCTTATTTTTATGGATTATCTTTTCAGATTCGGATTTGGAATTTAAATTTTCTATCATTTAAACATGTGTGCTCCTTTGTCTTGAATTTTAAACTTTTTGGAACCTTAACCAAACCCAGCGGCGGCGACCGAGGCACGCACGAGGGCGAGGAGGCAATGGGGAACTGGCCGGTACCTACGGCGGCGCTCAGCGGTGACCGGAAGGTGGTCGGCGACGAGTCAAGGCGGCGGAGGCGGTGGAGCTCGGTGCGGCGACGAGGGAGAGGACGGGAGGCTTGGCCGACGGGCGGAAAGTGGTAGCCGGCGCACGGGGAAGGCGAAGGAGGCGGCGGCGAGGGTCGAGGCGGTCCGGGGCGATGGCGATTGCTCGCCGGAGTTGAGCACGGCGGCGAGAATGGCGAAGCACGGTAAACGGCACTCGGCCTCCTGCTCCATGTCGCCCGTGCATGTATCGTCATCTCCTCCTTACTTACCGCCATCATGTTAGCAGTTCAGTAGGCAACATGGCATGAAAACACATCACACGAAAGAAATCTAGTGGGGGACTCACCAAAGAAAGAACAAAAGATTAAAGCAACAATATTCGGATGGGAACTTTAAAAAAATCTAATAGTACGTCAATAGATCAATTAGGCCCTCTGACTCAACAACAGGAGAGCACCAATGAAGAGGGAAGAGGGGCCTGAGGTACACCAGAAAACAAAACACTACAACTAAAAAAAGAAAGTCGAGAAGCTTTGCACCAGTGTCGTGAATACTATTGCTTTCGCAACTACAATCGGCCACAATTACCCTAGGGTCAACTATATTAAACCTTTTTGCTCTACCATGACAAAAATAAATTACGTGACACAATACATGCGTGTGATGCAAAGGTGCATGTATGTTTGACATGCTTATTACTCCCTTAGTCACAAATACATGTCATTTTTCAATGAGTATAGTTAAATTTTTGAAATTTTGACTATAGATATCTTTTTAAATATTTAGATTAAATTCATGAAAATCATATGTATAGATTTGGGTCAAAAAGTAACCTGTTAAAATTTTATTGGGTTTTATAAATATACTACAATATAAATTATTGTTAGAGTTGAGTTTTGGGACGGTGTCGATGTTCAAAATGATATGTATTTATGATTGGAGAGACAAATAGGTACAAAATTTTATATTGCCAAAAAGAATTGCCAACTTTTTACTTAAGCCTCGCGTTTAGTCTAAACGCTTTGAAAACAAGCCTAAGCCTATGTTTAATGGGATTTGGGGCATTAAAATTGCACGGCAATTAAGAATCAAGAGGCCGGGCATTTATAAACAACAGCATACGGTCTAGTGTAGTGTTTACAAGCTCCGACCTAATACAAAACAGTCGGCCGGTGTGTACAAATGTTAGCTTGGGTATACTATACCGTTTATCAAATATCGACCTAATTAGAATCAAGGGGCCCAAATTTCAATTACAGGGACGGTACACACCACACACATGCACACGAGTGCTCCCAAGAGGTTGTTCCCATCTCCTTAATTACTCAGCCAATATATGTAGAATAGAAATTCCAGACATATATATAGTAACATATAAAAAACTTTTAGCCATAAGAAAATAGAGGGTGCTTTATTAAGATAGTTTATTCTTCACATGACATGTACAACCAAGAAATATTTTTCTTAGTAAATAGGTCCATGCATGTGCATATGCATCCTCTAAGTACACAAACTACGAATCACCCAACCCTTGGAACCCTAAACACGATGGAATTTTCAAGAACAAGGTCATTACAGTTGTTGCCCTCGCAATCAACCCAGATCCGAATACGGTTGCAGCAGTGGTCTTCTGTGACAACGTAGTCACGAGGAATATAAAACAGTCCATTCGTACGAGGCTTCTCTTTCTGAATCAAATCTTTTGCTTCCTTCCCCTTCATGCCCACACACTCTGGCCACTCTGTCTTGCCACCTGTATATGTGAAATTTTGTAAGATTGTTAGGGTCATCACTTTGAGTTCATAAATCATAATTTACAATCGAAAAGAAAATTGCAGTTGCATATAGTCGTATAGGAATTATACAATTAGAAATCGACGAGATATTTTACCACAACGATCAGAACCGGAGGCGCAGTGCCACTCAACATGGTATGACATGGTTCCTAAGCTTTTGTGTTGTGCCGAAGAACAGGGCTGGGGTGAAACGATATTTATATGCAAAACAAATAATGGGACTCATTAAATGCAATACACTGAATATATATCCATCCATGCACCACCACATGCATTAGTTTGGGCAATTATTATTGGAGATATATCCTGAAGACATATCCAGCCATGCACCACCACATGCATTAGTCTGGGCAATTATTATTGGAGATATACCCGATAAGTATATCTGATGTGTGATTGTAGATAGACACACATTTAATTGATATCAATTGTGGAATTCAAATAAATCCCATGTGCATATCTGATGTGTGACCATATATAGAAACACATTTAATTAAATCAATGCGGAGTAATTTTTGTGTATGTTTCCTGTTAAATATGTTAATTAAACACTTTAATTACTTACTCTTTCAGATGCGATTCATAATTTTGTACATTCAATGCCTTGGATATGAATCAAATTCAAGTAGCATTTTGTTTATCATATGCTATGAAATTAGGCTTGAGCAAAACCTGGGCAAAATTTACCCAAGTTCATATAGTGTTAGTCTTTAATATGCACTCGCATAGAATTAAGTTTCTTCATGACTCCATTCTTTTTATTTAAACTATTGGTCGTCCCAAAATTTTCCTCCATTATTGGAAAATGTGTGAGATCGTCAAAGTCCAAACAACAATATCCAATTGATTGGGTTTAACATCGAAGGGGTTGCACAATACTGCCGAAAAGCAACAAACCTAAATAGCAGCACTAGTAAGAGCTGTCAACCTTACCAGCAGCGTTGTATTGACATATACATTCATGCACACACACACATAGGTAGATAGATAGATTCCCTGGTAGGGGCTATGGGCTCAACTGATCTAAAGTGTTTTTCATTACCCTTTTTATTTGTTATTTTTCTCTACTGTTGTAGGAGTGAAAACTAGACATGATTGAGGGGGTGGATGTCGGTAATGCTACTGTTCGACGTCCACGGGAGCAAAAGTAACACGAGGATTTTTATAGGTTGAACGGTCCGAGGGGACTGTCCTACTCTTTTCGGTGGCCTACGGATGGTTTCGAGGGTTCCTCCCGGAGGCGCACTAGTTTTAATGCCTTCTTGTATTCCTTGTGAACTTGGATTACAAATGAGGAATACATAGAGTATTTATAGGCTCTTGGGCCTGTACAAATGACAGGAATACCCTTAGTGAGATAGCTTGTCTAGGAGCACATGAGAAGGGTATTGTGATCCTTTCTAAACATAACTATGATTCTTTAATTATTGTGTGTCTTCTGTGAAGTGGGCCCCATCAATGAAGAGGGGAAAGTATTCTCCCAACACTAGCCCCCTTGCCCCTTGGCACTCATAAGGAGCACCTGATGAGGTAGTCTTCGCTCGCCATGTTTTCAATGTTAGGGTTAGTGCCTGGCCGAAATTTGTTGGGCTTGAGCGGTAGCCTTCACCATCGAGTGCTAGAGTCGTGGTGGATTCCCACACTTTCATGAAACATTGTTGGTCCTTGTCATAGTGAGATTCTAGGTCCATTCTGTAGTTTGCACTAGTAAGAGCTGTCAACCTTACCAGCAGCGTTGTATTGACATATACATTCATGCACACACACACACAGGTAGATAGATAGATTCCCGGTAGGGGCTATGGGCTCAACTCGATCTAAAGTGTTTTCATTACCCTTTTATTTGTTATTTTCTCTACTCACTTTCTACGAGACAGCCCTATCACGCATTTGGTTCGGAATCGTCATCACGCACGGTTCCCGAACCGCCGCTGTTTAGGTGTCGATGATAGTTGGTGGTTATCACAGACGGTTCCTGAGCCGTCTGTGATAACATACATTACGACGGTCTTGACTACTAACCGCTCGTGATAGTGCGGTATCACGCACGGTTTTTATAAACAACCGCTCGTGATACCTCACTATCACGCATTTAGTAGTCAAGACCGTCATAATATAGACTATCACGCACGGTGTTTGTTTAAACAACCGCTCGTGATACTCGCTCTATCACGCATCGTTAATAATCAAGACCGTCAGATATACACAATATCACGAGCGGTTTGTGTTACTAACCGCTCGTGATATTGTATATCACGCACGGCCGCCAAAAAGGCCGCCGTGATATCATTCACGCACGACGGTTTGTAACAACGAACCGCCTGTGATACCATATATATCATCCATTTTATTTGTCGCTTTTGGCTAGCCTCGGGATATGCTAGCCATGCCCTCCGAAAGCGAAGAAGCGTGCGATTACGATAAATGATGATATAAGTTAATTGCAACTCATAGTAAATTACAACAAAATTCGATACACGATGAATGTAACAAACGGCCACAGATCACATACATATATATATAGATCGAAAATCGTTACACAACATCCGACAAATGAATTCAATTGAAGGAGAATTGTTTGATTGTACAGTTGAATCCAATGTTTCAACATCTAATTATCACCATTGCCGCGTGGAACTCTCCATTCTTATTTATGACCTCTCGCTAGCAAGAATTGGGAGATGGTTCCACGAATATCGATGAGATTGTCAAGATCATATGCACTTTCGTCGAAGTTCACCGTACCGTCGCTAGGAGCAATGTTAAGTCATTAATTAGCATGTGTAACATAAAACATATATATAATCGAAAAATAATAATTATTGGAAGGACCTGACAAACCTCTGGATCATTGATCTTAGTACCCATGATTTCCTTCATATGGCGGCAAACGTAGAATCCACATACGCTGCCTCAGTAGCTGCTGGTGGCATCGCAAAAATAGAATTACATACATCGGTATTGTCAATTCTAGAGGCATTATAACAAAGTATGATATAGGATTGTTGTGTTGTAGCGGTACCGGAAATCGCGTGTTGTGTCGTAGCGTGTCATTTGATTTTTGTCGTGTGTTCCTCCTTGGGCAACATAATCGGCAAACGCCCTACGTGATTCAAAAAACTTAGCCTCGGCCGTGGCAAACAAAAGAAATATTACAATAGAGTTATGTATGGAGGAAATGAGTTTACCTGTTAAGTACTTCTTGCACACGACTGAAGTCGTGGTTGCTCCTAAGGAGGGAATCAAGGTATATTACCTTGCTCCACTTTGGTACAATCACAAGCAAAATCCAGTGATGCCTAGTTATATGTGTCGCCACATTGATTAATCCTAAGTTCATGCTGCATGTAAAGTACAAATGAAACATATGTGTGGCAACTAGTGAAGCACTTACCCTTGGTTGAAGGGTACCATGATGTACTCCTTGTCGGTGTGAGCAATCAATCCCTCGTTATGTAACCTTGCACGAAGGATGCATCCGTGTTGATAGATTGCTCGGAGACCAACCGAGGGTCGAGGAAACCCACCGGTCGTCGCGATTGCGGACTTGTTGGATCATGTATCTATACATAAAGAAAGAGTAATGACATTTATCTCGTATAACGTGAATGTAGAACTTCATTATACAAGACACTTACGATGTCCAAGATCGTAGAAGTGAGGCGTCGAGTTCGCCGAGATTGAATAGTAAGAATAAATCTTCAATGTCACGACGATGTAGCCCGGTCGTGGAGGAAATGTGTCTCGTTATATTTCGAGTGAATGCACTCACGGTTTGGCTTCATGTTGGACTTCTCCATGTACCGTGCATGCAATCTATTGCAAATCATACCAAGTCAAGCGTAATTGTGAGTCGGGCACCAACGACACTCCTAGAGTAAACGCCCATGGCACGGACGCGCTTAATTTTCTTCAGATGAGCCTTGGAGGCCTTGGAGCCTCGCCAGTGATATGTTCTCGGTGGCGTCTCGGCGGAGCCGATGCAATGACTTTACCGGATTTGAGGTGGAGGTGGAGCCACCGGAGCCGATGTGCCGTGTCCGTGGCGACGTCCTCTTGGGCCATCGGATGTGAAGATTGTGGCACGGACATGTCGAGGACGATGTCCCTCTTGGGCCATCGAATGAATGTGTGGACGGCATCCCTAATGTCTTAATCTCTTCGCTTGGGGGCTTCTCAAGAGGGACGGAATTAAAATATCATTAATCGTGTCCACTGGACCTTTATGAAACCGGTGTCTACTTGTACACCGTGCACCGCGTCCCCGGCAAAGAATGGATACACCATGCCTCTCCCAGCATCAACGGAATAGAGCCAACAAGCCCGACTTTGAGGTCGCAAGGCATGGGCTCCTACATAACGATACAAGAGATCGCCAAGGCGCCCACCGAGAGATCTATGTACCATTCTAAAGAGGTACATTACCGAATGTCATCAATACGTAAGCGGTCGTCGCTATGTTCGAAATTGGTGTGGACGCGCAGCCATCGCGACGTTGAGTGGGACTGGGTACCGCAGACTAGGAGTGGGTTGCGATTGGTTGCGGACTTGTCTCGCTTCTTCCCGCAACGAATCTATCTCTCTCGGTGAGGCCGCCCGCTCTTGAAGTGAGGCGATAGTTGTTCCTCAAGTTGAGCATGAAGCTCTGCTTTATTTGTTCATGCAGACGCCTTGGATCTCTTCCTACTCCTATATGTCTCAAGTAACTGGAAATCCGTGCCTCCAAGGTACATAAACCCCCATGCCTCGTGTGCGACCTGCGTGCTCCTTGTTTCCCAAGGCCTGTGATAGTAAATCTATCTCCCTATATTCTTCAAAGGAGCCACAAGAAGATTCGGTAGTCAATGATTGCTGCAAGAGGCAATTAATCATGTTATTTTTCAACCCATGAAGTTCAAGAGGTGTTAACTACTATGTCGTTGAACATATTTTACCAGCGTTGGGACACTTCCTCATCTGCGGGTTTTTGAAAGAGACACCAAGATGTGGTTGATGACCGCGCTTAACCGCCGAAGGCCGCGTTTGCGATCCCTAAAATGGCGAGAGGCCTCCGATCGGATTGCGACCTCATCCCGCATCCTCCATTGCGGATTTTACCCGCTACCAGCATCGCCGAGTCCGTGAGGGTGCGTGTTTTTGACCGGAGGTCCTTGTGCGCCGCACTTTGTTGTTCAAATTCGGTCGTCGTCTTCATCTGCACAAAGGCCTCCCATGTTTCCGGCGACACGAAAGGATACTTCGTGAAGGGCGTGACATCCTCGCCACGCACTTTGTCACAAGAGTGCTCTTAAAATTCTTCCATGCTTTTCCCATCGCGAGGAGCGCCTGCCGTTGCACGAGTCCCTGTGCTTCTGCTGGGAACTCAAACGAATTTGTAAGTTCCTCCCACAGCTGATTTTTGTGATCCTTTGTCAAATCTTTCCAGCTTGCTATGGTGATGGGGACCCGTTGCCTTCCAATTATACCGCAGGTAGTCCGAAATGATGACGCTGCTTTCGACGGTTCCAAAGGGACCCCATCCGGAGAGACCACCGTGATGGTCATTCGGGCCTGTGGCCATTTCGATACTCCTCGGCCACGTTTAGATTTCGCAGCCTTGGGAGCATGAGACCCGGATGACGACGACGAAGACCGTGTGGACGCCATCTCTTCTAAGAAAAACTAATTGCGGTGAGCTATGGGCCTTCCAAATAGACCTTGCGACTAACAAGTGCAAAGATATATTATATGCTACATAAAATACATGTGAAGCATATATCATAAAGCTAACATGTGAAGCATATAACATAAAGCTAACATGTGAAGCATATAACATAAAATACATGTGAAGCATATATCATAAAGCTAACATGTGAAGCATATAACATAAAATACATGTGAAGCATATAACATAAAATACATGTGAAGCATATATATATATATATATATCATAAAGCTAACATGTGAAGCACAGGGAGGGACCGGCGTCGGAGGTAGCGGCGTCGGGAGGGACCGGCGGCGGGAGGGAGAGGCGGCGCTGGGAGGGACCGGCGTCGAGCGGCGTCGGGAGGGACCGACGCGCTGGGAGGGACCGGCGTCGGAGCGGCGGCGTCGAAGGAGGGACCGGCCGGAGCGGCGGCGTCCGGAGGGAGGGACCGGCGTCGGGAGGGACCGCGGCGCCGGAGCAAAACCTAGCTAGCAGGGCGCCACGCAGAGTGCGCATAAGAGATCGCGGCAGATGAGCGGACTCCGCACCCTAGTTGCGGTATTTATAGATGATCTATCACGACGGTTCTATCAATATAACCGCTCGTGATATGTATTATCACGACGGTTTATATATATAACCGTCAGGATATACATATCGCGCACGGTTCTATATAGAACCGCTCGTGATATGATATCATGCGCACGTTATATATATAGAACCGTCAGTGATAGTTATCACGCACGGTTTCTTTTATAAACCGCCTGTGATAGTTCACTATAAATACCGCAGCTAGCTAGGTTCCTATGTCATTTCACAATTACAATATGGAACATAGATACATTTATGAAAACGCAAGCATAACCATAAATATAACAATATGGAACATACATACATTTATGAAAACACAAGCATAACCTATATCATTTATTACACTTTGGCTATATCATTTTAAATAAAGCCCTTCACGATGATCGACACGCATATAGCTTGCTTCATCGCCTTGTTCTTCATCGAGCTCGATGCCGCCTCCGAATGGAGGCAAATCATCAAATTGATTGTACTCTTCCTCATCCACAACATTCTCAACCCCGACAATCCTTCTTTTTCCTCAAGAACTACATGGCGCTTCTTATTTGCCGGTCGGTTACATAAAATACTTGAACAACTTGCCTCATGAGTACGAATGGTTCGCCTTTGTATCCTACACATTCGAGGTCCACGGTAGTGACGCCTGCATTTGTCAACCTTTACACCCGTGGGAGTTGGACCCAACGACACCGAAATAGAGAAATTTTGAAAATTACGTAGTCAAGCTCCCAAATCTCCTCTACAAGCCCGTAGTACGAGCTTGGGCCGTGATCGCTGCGTGCGAATCATAGGCATCTATGCGACACCGAGTTCTGACCGTGCTCTTTCTATCTTGATCCGTTGTATAAAATGTGTAGCCATTAATGTCGTATCCTTGCCATGTCACAATTGTAAATTTTGGCCCTTTGCCAACCATTGTATTGTTTCATTTGACGACCTCCTAGTCAATTGCGCCTTCAACCATTCGTTGAACTGACGGTTGTGTTGTCTCGTGATCCAAACTTCGACCGCCTCGCATTCTCCGACGTAGCATGTCCTTGTGCTCTTCAATATATGGGGTCACTTAGGTCATGTGTTGTAAAACCATGAAATGGGCTTGAGCATACGTATTTTGATCCGGAGTTATTGCTTTCCTCCCGATAGTCCCTATACCCTCTAACCTCCCCTCGTGACGAGATAGAGGTACACCTATCGGCTCTACCGAGCCATGTAGCCGATGCGTAATTCAATGACCTCTTCGTTGTATAACCTTCGATGATGCTACCCTCCGTCGAGATCGATTGCGTACATAGGACTTCGAATTCCCATGTACCTCTCGAAGGGTACATATGACGAGAAATACGGGGCCACATATTTTATCTCTTTCACAAGGTGGACAATGAGATGGACCATGATATCAAAAATGATGGAGGAAATACATCTCTAGATGACATAGAGTTGTCACCACCTCGGTTTGCGAGCATCTAGTCCATCCGGATCAATGACCTTCTGAGCAATTGCGTTGAAGAAATAACATAGCCTTATGATTGTCACTCGAACCTTGTTCGGCAAAATACTTAATTGCAACGTAGCATTTGAGTCATTAGCACATGACAATGTGAGACTTCATGCCAATTAATTTCAAATGTTCCATGGAAACAAGTTTCTTCATGCTTGTGGAGTGGCGGATGGAACTTTCACACCATTTAAGGACCTGCACAATTCAGTTCTCTCGGACTTAGACAGAGTGTAACATGCTTTGGAAGGTACGTCCGCTTTTATCGGTCTCTATCGGTGCTAACTCGGTCCCGATGTTCATAGCGACCAAGTCACGCCTTGCGTTAACACCATCCTTTGTTTTATCGGAATGTTCAAGAAGAGACCAATCAAACTGTCACATACATTCTTCTCTACGTGCATGACATCGATGCAATTGCGAACTTCTAAGTGCTCCCAATAAGGTAAGTCCCAAAATATTGACCTCTTTTTCCACATGGTCTTCCTCAATTTACGTCCCTTGCCAAACACAACATTTATATCCTTGACCATATCAAACACCTCTTTCCCGCTAAAAGGTCTTGGTATTGAGTCATCCTCTTTTTTTCCGTCAAATTGTTTCTTCCTCTTGCGGTATGGGTGATACTTTGGAAGGAACCTACGGTGACGCATGTACACGCTTTTTATGAGTTGTTCAACCACACACTCTCGGTATAATCTAAGCGGTCGGACACGCTTTGGCTCCTTTTATACTCAACCCCGACAAGTTACCAAGGGCGGAAAATCATTAATGGTGCGTAACAACATGGCGTGTAGAGTGAAGTTCTCTCGCTTGTCCGCATCCCATACATGTACCCTTCATTCCACAAGATTGCAAGATCTTCCACCAATGGGGCTAGGAACACATCAATATCGTTGCCGTGTTGCTTGACCCTTGGATAAGTAGTGACATCAAAATATATTTCCGCTTCATACACGACCAAGGAGGAAGGTTGTACATGCACGAGTCACGGGCGGTGCTATGTCGGTGCTCATGTTACCAAAAGGATTCATTCCATCCGTACTCAACTCAAACCTTATATTTCTCGCCCACACGAAATCTACAAACATCCTATCGATGTTCCTCCACCGCGTAATCAGCAACATGTCTTATCATTCCGTCTTTCTTACGCCGCAGCGTTAACGCATCAATCTTGCATCCTTGCGGTTTGCAAATAAACGCTCAAACGGGGATTACAGAAGATACCACATGACCTTAGCAGAGGTCCTTGCTTCACCTCGATGCCCTTCCCATCATCGAGTCATTTTACGCTTGTATCGGGATGCTTTGCACACCGGACAAACATGTAAGCTACCATACTCTTTACAGACAGATACAATCATTCCGACATGCATGTATTCTTTCTACTTCCATTCCTAATGGACAAAGAATCTTCTTGGCTTGGTAGGTGGTTCTCGGCAACACATTTCCGTTGGAAGCATGTCCACTAGGAGACCTAATAATGCCGTGAAACTCTTGTCGGACCAACCATTGCTTGCCTTCAATTTTAGCAGTTCTAGAACCGATGACAACCTCGTGTATGCGGCTTGCAGCCGGGAACAAAGGTTTCTCCGAGTCCTCCATCAAGCCCTCGAATTTACCAAACTCTCTCACTATAGTTCCCTTCGCATCACGTAACATCCGATCCAGATTGTCATCCCGCGACCTATCCTCATGATCCAGATTGTCATCCTGCGACCTATCCTCATGATCCAGATTGTCATCCTGCGACCTTTCCTCATGATCGAAAGAACAGTCCACAACCGGCATATCGTTGTCTCCTCGACTATGTCATAAGAGCCGCCTTGTGTACTACTCTTCTTCACCGTGATCGGTCCAACATTTGTACCCTTTTCGAAACCCCTTCGAATCAAGTGAGCTTCAATCATACCGAGTTGCTAAACATCTTGAGATTATCACAATCAATACATGGGCAATACATATATTTCATCCCCTTCTTCAACATATCCAACTCGGTAGCCTTCTAAAAGCGTACACGCCAAGAATGTACTCTTCACTCACACGGTTCTCAACATACATCCAGCTTCGGTCCATCTACGCTACACAAGTGACAAATGGGTGTCAAAAATGATTATTACCCCTACTACTAACCTCTGATCAGATCACTAAGAATGTTAAGCAATTGAGTACTAATCTACGATCGGATCACTAAGAATGTTAAGTAATTAAGTATACTAACCTCGATCGATCACTAAGAAGATGGTGATATTTTTCACCCCAACTCCCTAAAGCCGCCGCCTTGCTCCACCGATGCAACAAGAATGAAGACAGATCGGTGTCGACATCCTTCAAGCAAGCACGCCAAGCAATTAATACTATGCGAAATATCACGACGGTTCCAACCACAAACGGTGCGTGAAAATGACATATCACACGGTTCAGATAATAACCGCCTCGTGACGGTTATTAATATGAACCATTTGTGATACAAGCAATATCACGACGGTTCAACTTAATAACCGTCGGTGATTGTTGCCTATCATAGACGGTTCACATAAATAACCGCTCGTGATAGTTCACATTATCACGCACGGTTATTAACACGAACCGCTCGTGATGCATACTATCACGCACGGTTATTAACACATACCGCTCGTGATACTAATATCACTGACGGTTCATAAGTAACAACCGTCTCGTGATAGTTCAACCCCGCCATCGAGATATCTCAAAGGGATTATTACCCTTATAGAGTAATTAAGCAACACCGAGTGAACCACCGGCTATCAAGACGATCTCGGCTCCCTCGACGCTGCTCGAGTTTCAAAACGACATTTCAGATTCTTGGTGAGCGGTAGACCGACATACCGACTTCTTGGTGATCGACTATCCATCGCTTCTTCCCACTTCTCCCACAAGAAAAGAAGTGGGAAGATGCGATGAATAGTCGGTCACCGGTTGTCGGCATGTCGTGGCTCACTGCCATCAAGAATCTGAAATGTCTTTTTTGAACTTTGTAATAAAATTGCCTTGAATTTTGCAGAAAAAGAAGGATTGTCTGAGTGGACATCACATCTCGACAGAGTCGGCATCGCCGAGGAACATGCAAATACAGAGGCAAGTACAAAACTCAACAACACATTGATCGATCGATCTATTACAGGATGACAAGCTAACAAACCCTTCGTGGCACGACGGTCCACACTAAACAAGACACACTTACGACACTTACGGCAAGAGTGTGTTCTTTAGTATGAACCGGTCGTGCCGCGATGGAGGTGCTAGCTCACAACGGAGGGGAGATGCATACAGGAAGCTTAAGCTAGCTAGTGGATGAACTCACGCGTGACTAGTACCGGTGGAAAGGTTGATGGGAGTTATTAATAAGGGCCCGCCGTGGAGGAACCGGTGCCGCCATTCGATGTGGAGAGAATAGACGGGTGAGATCAAAATCTCGTATACGCCAATTATTGGTGACATGTGACTATTACACACCAATTATAAGTGACATGGATTATCACGCACGGTTCTTAACAGAACCGCTCGTGTTATCTGATTTTCACGCACCGCTCGTGTTAATAACCGTCAGGAACTTTCACTGCATTTCTTAACAGACCCGCTCGTGTTATCTCGATGGTATAGACGGTTCGTATTAAGAACCGTCAGGAATTTCACGACGGTTATTAATAAAACCGTCTGTGATGTCTCAATTATCACGCACGGTTCATGTTAATAACCGTTTATGAAAATATCACGACGGTTGCCGTAAAACCGCCTCGTGATGTACCCGCCCAAGATAGCCTCTTACGTAGCGATGGATCGTTGTAGGAGTGAAAACTAGACATGATTGAGGGGTGGATGTCGGTAATGCTACTGCTCGACGTCCACGGAGCAAAAGTAACACGAGGATTTTTATAGGTTGAACGGTCCGAGGGGACTGTCCTACTCTTTTCGGTGGCCTACGGATGGTTTCGAGGGTTCCTCCTGGAGGCGCACTAGTTTTAATGCCTTCTTGTATTCCTTGTGAACTTGGATTACAAATGAGGAATACATAGAGTATTTATAGGCTCTTGGGCCTGTACAAATGACAGGAATACCCTTAGTGAGATAGCTTGTCTAGGAGCACATGAGAAGGGTATTGTGATCCTTTCTAAACATAACTATGATTCTTTAATTATTGTGTGTCTTCTGTGAAGTGGGCCCCATCAATGAAGAGGGGAAAGTATTCTCCCAACACTAGCCCCTTGCCCTTGGCACTCATAAGGAGCACCGATGAGGTAGTCTTCGCTCGCCATGTTTTCAATGTTAGGGTTAGTGCCTGGCCGAAATTTGTTGGGCTTGAGCGGTAGCCTTCACCATCGAGTGCTAGAGTCGTGGTGGATTCCCACACTTTCATGAAACATTGTTGGTCCTTGTCATAGTGAGATTCTAGGTCCATTCTGTAGTTTGCACGATTTTTGGGCTATCTGTCGGCTGGGCTACTCATGATAGCCCAACTAACCCTCAAGCTAGTTTGTTCTCTTATTTTTTGGGCCATTGGGCCAGCCCATCCAGCGCCTGGGACATCTAACGGGTCGAGACTGCTCTAGGGCCAGCTGTCGCCCATCACCCCTTGTAGCCGGGCATTGTCCCTTTAGGCGTGGCCATCCACCGAGCGACTCCACTTTAAATCGGTGGGCCTGCTTAGTGCAATCCTCATGGCCCGTAGGCTCGGTCGGCGTGCTTGGCGCAATCCTCATGGCCCGTAGGCTCGGTCGGCCTACTTGGCACAGGAGGACAAGTAGTAGGGAGTGGTTGCCCTAGCCATTTCACCCCTTCGGCCATGGCCTCCACTGAAGAAGAAGGGAGGAAAGGAGTTTGGCAGCTCACCTGCTTTGTGCAGGGGAACCGGGTGCCCTAGCCTTCCCTTAGCCCCTCACGACATCCTCCCTAAAGCCATGGCCAAGGAGGCGACGCATCCCAGCCAAAGGCAGAAGGGGGACCGACGGTGCCGAGAAGAGGACTCTTTCCTGGTGAGTTGCTGCTTCTTCCCGAAGGCGACGAGCTCTAACAAGTGGAGCCCCTTCGGTGCCTCTTGAGTTGCTCCGATATGGCTAGAGCTTAGGGCGATAGAGACGAGGGTAGCGCCGCCATGGGAGGAGACTGAAGTGGGCATACGGGGCTGGAGGTCGAGCCTACGTGGCTAGATCGGAGGAGCATCTGAGGGCTACTTAAGCCCTCGATGCGTTCTATGGCGGCCGGTCCTTGCGAGAAGCCCGGGCGAAAAGGTAAACCTCCAATCTCTCCACCGGGGCTCCTGATTTCTTGCTTCGTTGGTTTCCTCCAGTGTAGGAGTTGGATGTTGCCTTCACGATGTTCTGCAAGGTGAGCCTAGAGCCAAGTGATGCAAGGTGCGGCGCGTGATGGGTGGTGACCGGGCGCCAGGTGATGGCAGGGCACTAGGGTGCCAATAGAGGGAGGTGCCCCATGCTAGGGCGCTTGTCTTTGTAGCAACCTGCCATGTGTGGCCTCTTAGGAGCGGGTGTTCTGCGTGTGCGCATGTATAGTTACTATAAATCAACATCTACTATGCAATGTATGTAATGAAATTTGATGTGGAATTGGATGCCAACGAGAATCCTTGTATGTGATTGCTAGGGCGCTTTGCCCTTGAGTGGTTTTGATAGGGCATGTGTTGAGTGGTTTTGGCAGGGTGTTTGCTTTTTGGGAGGTTTTGTTAGGGTGTTTGCCTTTGGGGTGGTTTTGGCGTTTGGTTCCAGTGTCCTCATGAACTGCAGGGCAATCTGGCACTTGGGTGCAAGGGCATATGTAAGGCCAAGCATTGCAGGGCACTCTGGCCCTTGTGCGCGAGGCCAAGTGCATGGGCGCTGCAGGGCCCTTAGGAGCTGCAGGGCGCTCTGGCTCTATAGGGTGCTCTGGCTCTTGGGTGTGAGGGCACGATCAGGCAAGTGCATGGGCACTACAGGGCGCTCAGGAGGTGCAGGGCGCTATGGCCGTAGAAGTCTCAAGCGTTTTAGAGAATCAGAGCGAACCCCTTGGCTGTAGGGCATTATGGCCGTAGAAGTCTCATGTTATGTCACTCTATATCACATGGGCATGTGGAATCACTAGGCAGATTCGCTGCTATGAAGGTAGGTGCCAATGTGTTCACTGTGATGAGGGTAGGGGTGTAGGCCTTCCTGCCACGAAGGCACACTGAATATTGTGAATAGCAGGCGTGATAGGTGGATAGATTGGAAAAAAGCCTTTGATAGGAGGAGACGGTTTGCTTAAGTCTCAAGCGTGCTGAAGAGACTAGGCTCATCGTCTGACCCATCTTTGGACTCTAATCTGTGGATATGCGCAAATCTCTTAGAAGTCGGAGTAACATGTCACTTCAAGTATGGTGAGGATTTGCGCGACATCCGGTAGCTAATGGTCACAACATGTGAGCGTTGGGCGCTGGGCCTAGTTTAGTTGATCCTTTAGATGTAGGGTACTGAAAGTCTTGTAGAGCACATATGCGTGGGTATGCATGGTGCAGGCACTAGGGCGTGTAGGCATGCCGAAACTTGAGTACCATATGGCGGGCGCCCGCTCACAGGCGCCACGGCATGTTGGTGTGCCATGCCGGCACGGTCTAGATCTATCATGCTTCATGCCGCTCGCGCCGTGTCACCGGCCTAGTCTATTAGTGATGTGCCCAAGAGGCAATCATAAACAATTCGGTTTTATAGGCTAAGAGGGATATTGATCCATATAGGATTAGGGTCCTAATGGGCCTACAATGTGGAAACCAATTAGCATGCTCTATAAATATATGGAGGCGGGGATGCAGGTAGAGCACTATACTCAAAAACCCTGGCCGCCACCTCCCTTCGGTCGTATCCCAAAACCTTAGCCGGGCGCGCGGTGCTATCACACCAACAAGACGACGCCATCCCGAACGTCTGGACTCGTGGAGGCGCCGCCGCTGTTCTTCTTTGTCTTGATTGGCGAAAAGCGCAAGGCTATTGCGTGGGGCGCGAGGAGGAGACATTCGGTTCGGAAACGATCGATCGCTTCTTCTTCATCAATGCGCATCTACATTGGACCGGCCGCTCCAACTCTTCTTCATTGCAACAAGCATCTAGTGGTAACTATCCATGACTCCCTTACACGCATGTTTTTCTCGTTGAACGCGGTGAAAATCAATTGTTGTAGCTAGCGTAGCCTACCGCTCTCCTTTAGTGGTATCAGAGCAAAACTGCGTAGTATGTGGTCTGGATCATGCGCTTGTAGATGATATGTTGTTTGTAGTAGATGCGATCTATTCTCGTTCTTATGCTAGGTTCATGTGATGGATCTTTTGGTGCACGGTTGATTAGATCAATCGGTCATAAGGGGTTGAAATATGTATGAGTTGATAGCATCATATGGCCAAAAGATTAGTTCGTGCTCCTTCTTTGATGTATCGCCGACTTGCCCCTACCTACCGGAATCACCATCGGGGCTAATCACAAGACAACAATAGATCGAGCCAACAGATCGAGGTCTTGTGTTGCGGTCTCCTCAAGAATACGATCGCGATGATCAATGTGATTGATCTAATGAAAATTGAGACATTTTGAATGGCTCGGTTTGGGTTGATTTGTACTTAGTGAGTGTGGAGAGTGATAGCCTTGTGCATCTATTGCACTTGGTGGACTTTATGTCTGCTTAGCGAGATTCTTGATTCGCTCAAGCGAAGTTTCCCGACTCGTTACTCTTGGGACCGCCGTTGCATACGCATAGATTGTTATACAAACACATTCATGTCGGGGCGGTAGAATGCGTTCTACACTTAACTTGTTTTTGCAGGGAATGATGTGAATGGTATGGCATAGATGTATATGTAATGCATGTGTATTTTGGCGGCCTGTGTGTCGTATTAATCACAGCTGGGTTGAGGTTGTTCTTTAATTGTATAATGACCTACGTGTCGACTTGTGATGCTGGAGCTCCTCATGTAATTCATTTGCTAGCTATTACTTGTAATATTTTAGTTCTTTACCATGGAGGCTTCAAGCATGATGACAAAGAGGACAGGAAGTGTGGCGAAGGACATCACCGTGGAACCGTGGCGATGGCGACCACTACGATTCAAAAGGCCATACCATTCACAGTATAATGTGATTATATGCATGTGATGTTTATTTCCTGTCATACTATTCTTTCATGCCATACCTGTAGAGGATGTATTTTTCATGACAGAATAGCTTCTCTCAGAAAAATTAAGAATTTATTTGATGTCCTTCCAATTGCTGCGCCTATAAGAATTATGATCATTGTTTGGTAGGTCTGCCAAAGCAGAGTACCATCAACTATCTTGATCTAATAGGGTACAAAAAGTTCAAAGGAGACTTGCCTTCTTGCACGCTGTCTAGATCTTCTTGCTGCGGGTCGGGAAAGTCTTCGGCAACGACGGGTTCTACACACGAAAATATAGAACAAACAAAATAAATAAATACACATGAATTCAAATAAAATTCAAAAAGAGTGTATATTTGGGTAGTTTATGATTTTAGAAAAATTTAGAAATTTGAACGGGTCAAATCGGAGTTAAAATGAGAAAGTTATGGCTTCCGGAAGTTTAATTAGAAGAAAAAGAAAAAGATAGATTTTTCAACTTATTTTTGTACTGAAAAAGGCTATTTATGACGTCAGCGATAATTTAATTTCTGGCAGAATTATTTTTTTAAAGGAAAAAGAATTTTATGACGCAAGGCTGACGTCAGCAATAATTTAAAATTTAAATTTTCGGACATATGGGCCCGGTCTACCGTGGACCGGATCCACAGATCGGGACGGAGGCCGAGGTGGCACTCCCGGCTGGCATGGCGTGGCGGAGCAGCAGAGAGAGGGGGGGTCCGGCGCGCGCAGGGAAGACCAAGAGAGCGAACGAGCGGGGGAGCGGAGCTGGGCTGGGCCGGTCGGCCTGGCTTCGGCTCCCCCCCATTTTTTTCTTTTTCTTTTCCATTTTCATTTTGATTTTTTGTTTGGGTGTTTTGTGCTTGCATAAATCTACATTTTTATATGTGGATAATTTTGTTTTCAGGCCAAGTATCTCCCTTATTTTTATGGATTATCTTTTCAGATTCGGATTTGGAATTTAAATTTTCTATCATTTAAACATGTGTGCTCCTTTGTCTTGAATTTTAAACTTTTTGGAACCTTAACCAAACCCAGCGGCGGCGACCGAGGCACGCACGAGGGCGAGGAGGCAATGGGAACTGGCGGTACCTACGGCGCGCCAAGAAGGACCGGAAGGTGGTCGGCGACGAGTCAAGGCGGCGGAGGCGGTGGAGCTCGGTGCGGCGACGAGGGAGAGGACGGGAGGCTTGGCCGACGGGCGGAAAGTGGTAGCCGGCGCACGGGGAAGGCGAAGGAGGCGGCGGCGAGGGTCGAGGCGGTCCGGGGCGATGGCGATTGCTCGCGGAGTTGAGCACGGCGGCGAGAATGGCGGCACGGTAAACGGCACTCGCCTCCTGCTCCATGTCGCCCGTGCATGTATCGTCATCTCCTCCTTACTTACCGCCATCATGTTAGCAGTTCAGTAGGCAACATGGCATGAAAACACATCACACGAAAGAAATCTAGTGGGGGACTCACCAAAGAAAGAACAAAAGATTAAAGCAACAATATTCGGATGGGAACTTTAAAAAAATCTAATAGTACGTCAATAGATCAATTAGGCCCTCTGACTCAACAACAGGGAGAGCACCAATGAAGAGGGAAGAGGGGCCCGAGGTACACCAGAAAAACAAAAACACTACAACTAAAAAAAGAAAGTCGAGAAGCTTTGCACCAGTGTCGTGAATACTATTGCTTTCGCAACTACAATCGGCCACAATTACCCTAGGGTCAACTATATTAAACCTTTTTGCTCTACCATGACAAAAATAAATTACGTGACACAATACATGCGTGTGATGCAAAGGTGCATGTATGTTTGACATGCTTATTACTCCCTTAGTCACAAATACATGTCATTTTTCAATGAGTATAGTTAAATTTTGAAATTTTGACTATAGATATCTTTTTAAATATTTAGATTAAATTCATGAAAATCATATGTATAGATTTGGGTCAAAAAGTAACCTGTTAAAATTTTATTGGGTTTTATAAATATACTACAATATAAATTATTGTTAGAGTTGAGTTTTTGGGACGGTGTCGATGTTCAAAATGATATGTATTTATGATTGGAGAGACAAATAGGTACAAAATTTTATATTGCCAAAAAGAATTGCCAACTTTTTACTTAAGCCTCGCGTTTAGTCTAAACGCTTTGAAAACAAGCCTAAGCCTATGTTTAATGGGATTTGGGGCATTAAAATTGCACGGCAATTAAGAATCAAGAGGCCGGGCATTTATAAACAACAGCATACGGTCTAGTGTAGTGTTTACAAGCTCCGACCTAATACAAAACAGTCGGCCGGTGTGTACAAATGTTAGCTTGGGTATACTATACCGTTTATCAAATATCGACCTAATTAGAATCAAGGGGCCCAAATTTCAATTACAGGGACGGTACACACCACACACATGCACACGAGTGCTCCCCAAGAGGTTGTTCCCATCTCCTTAATTACTCAGCCAATATATGTAGAATAGAAATTCCAGACATATATATAGTAACATATAAAAAACTTTTAGCCATAAGAAAATAGAGGGTGCTTTATTAAGATAGTTTATTCTTCACATGACATGTACAACCAAGAAATATTTTTCTTAGTAAATAGGTCCATGCATGTGCATATGCATCCTCTAAGTACACAAACTACGAATCACCCAACCCTTGGAACCCTAAACACGATGGAATTTTCAAGAACAAGGTCATTACAGTTGTTGCCCTCGCAATCAACCCAGATCCGAATACGGTTGCAGCAGTGGTCTTCTGTGACAACGTAGTCACGAGGAATATAAAACAGTCCATTCGTACGAGGCTTCTCTTTCTGAATCAAATCTTTTGCTTCCTTCCCCTTCATGCCCACACACTCTGGCCACTCTGTCTTGCCACCTGTATATGTGAAATTTTGTAAGATTGTTAGGGTCATCACTTTGAGTTCATAAATCATAATTTACAATCGAAAAGAAAATTGCAGTTGCATATAGTCGTATAGGAATTATACAATTAGAAATCGACGAGATATTTTACCACAACGATCAGAACCGGAGGCGCAGTGCCACTCAACATGGTATGACATGGTTCCTAAGCTTTTGTGTTGTGCCGAAGAACAGGGCTGGGGTGAAACGATATTTATATGCAAAACAAATAATGGGACTCATTAAATGCAATACACTGAATATATATCCATCCATGCACCACCACATGCATTAGTTTGGGCAATTATTATTGGAGATATATCCTGAAGACATATCCAGCCATGCACCACCACATGCATTAGCCTGGGCAATTATTATTGGAGATATACCCGATAAGTATATCTGATGTGTGATTGTAGATAGACACACATTTAATTGATATCAATTGTGGAATTCAAATAAATCCCATGTGCATATCTGATGTGTGACCATATATAGAAACACATTGAATTAAATCAATGCGGAGTAATTTTGTGTCAATGCGGAGTAATTTTGTGTATGTTTCCTGTTAAATATGTTAATTAAACACTTTAATTACTTACTCTTTCAGATGCGATTCATAATTTTGCACATTCAATGCCTTGGATATGAATCAAATTCAAGTAGCATTTGGTTTATCATATGCTATGAAATTAGGCCTGAGCAAAACCTGGGCAAAATTTACCCAAGTTCATATAGTGTTAGTCTTTAATATGCACACGCATAGAATTAAGTTTCTTCCCGACTCCATTCTTTTTATTTAAACTATTGGTCGTCCCAAAATTTTCCTCCATTATTGGAAAATGCGTCAGATCATCAAAGTCCAAACAACAATATCCAATTGATTGGGTTTAACATCGAAGGGGTTGCACAATACTGCCGAAAAGCAACAAACCTAAATAGCAGCACTAGTAAGAGCTGTCAACCTTACCAGCAGCCACTACTACAGAAAAGCTCATCACAGACGGTTCAAAAACGTCATCACAGACGGTTTTGTGAACCGTCTGAATTTATGGGTCAGTGATAATCGAAGGTTATCACAGACGGTTGTCGAACAACCGTCTGTGATATTGAAATATCACAGACGGTTTGCAAGCTACAAACCGTCTGTGATGTTCCTTTCTACCCCTAAATCTACTTTTGTTTATTGGCTAGCCTCAGGAAATGCTAGCCATGCCCTCTGAAACAAGCAGATGAACAGGTATATGTATACATACAATTCAGATCTCAATTCATTTGACAAACATATCACACTTCATTCACATCACATTTCATTCACAAACATAAAACATCCATTTCGCAAATGAATTAATTGAAATAATATTAATATCCATTAACAAATTCATAATTACAGTGCGCAGTGGAACTCTCCAATGGATTTGATGACTTTACTCCACAAAAACCATGCGAACTCTCCTCGAATTTTTGCAAAGTCCGGCTGTTTCAATGCACATGTAGGGATGGACGCAGCCTGTCGATAGGAAAATCAACGCGCTTACATATATAACGTGACAAATATGAAATGAATGTGGGAAGATTGACAAACCTTAGAATTGTTGATCTTCGAGGAATCGAGGAGTAGTCTCATATGGTGGCACACGTAGTATCCACACGTGTTGCCCGGCTCTCGCCGGTGGCACCGCAAAAATAGAATGTGTTAAATCAAAAGGCATTACTGCTAAGTGTTGTATAGGATTAATTAATGTGTAGCTAGTGAATACCCGAAAATTGCGAGAATATTTCAAGGGCTTGGCCCCTGTCGTCGAGCCACGTGTTTGTTGAATGTATGCGGCGAACGACCTTCGTTATTCGAAAAAGTTATATTAGTCATTCGGAAGGAAAAAAGAGTACAATGTACAATGTACTTACCTATCGAGTATTTCGCGATAGTCGTGTACTTGATTTGTTCTTACTTAAAGAATCAAGGTATATAGCCTTGTTTCATTTTGGTATAATTACAATTAAAATCCAATGGAAGTGCTCATTGTATGGCATAAGAACAAAATCCTTATCGCGGTGAGCCGCCGGTGTTGTTGTAATATAGCTCTCGACGAAGGATGCATCCTCGTTGATAGTATCAATGGTGACCAAGCGTGGGTCCAGGAAACCAATTGGTAATTTCGATGATCTAGCTTCGGTCAGCATGAATCTATATATATACACAGAGAAGCATCTAAGGGCTACTTAAGCTCTCGTTGCATACTATGGCGGCATGGGTTGTGAGAAAAGAAGAATCACAACTTATAAGTGTAAGAGAGCCTTCATCCATAGGACTAGTTTTTTGGGTGAGAAAACCCAATACCACTTATATCATATTGAGTTGCATGCAGTTCACCCAAAACCTTAAGCTGATGAGGAAAGACGGGCAATTCACTTATACTTCAACAGGAGGATCTTATCTGAATATATTTGAGGAATGTTCATGAAGCTGGAGCTTTGTTATATTGGTACGTTGATTCTGTTATGAATAGTGCTTGTATTCATATGAGGCCAAAGGGCCGGTATATATACACGAGTACAGGATGGCAATATGGAAAGAATACATATAAGGAAATTGCACATGTATGGAAAGAATTCAAACTATCCTAATACAATGCAATCATATCTCTAACACCCCCCCTCAAACTCATGGTGGATCAACAACACTGAGTTTGGAGAGGTAGAAGCCATGCTGTGTGCGGGTCTGGGCCTTCGTGAAGAAATCCGCTATCTGAAGCTCCGAAGGCACGTACTGAAGAGCAACCATCTGATCATGCACACAAGACCTCATGAAGGAAGCATCAACACCAATATGCTTGGTGAGTTCATGCTTCACGGGATCACGAGCAATACTGGATAAGTGATATCCGGACGAGTAACAGCAAGGTAGACAAGACTCCCAACAAGATGACGATAACGAGTCGGATCAGAAAGAGGCTCGCCATCAGAGGGTCGGAGATGAACATTGAGCTCCATGGGAGTCTCAACAAGATCTGATGATCGAGGGAAGCGCGATCAAGAAGATCCCGAATATACTTCTCTTGGACATAAAGAAACCATCTGGAGTGGACGTAACCTCAATCCCAAGGAAGTAACGAAGAGGACCAAGATCCGACATAAGGAACTGCTCACTAAGACGAGCCTTGACAAAGGCAATGTACTCGAAATCATCTCCAGAATGATCATATCATCAACATAGAGAAGAAGAAGAGTCCGACCACGAGACGAAGTGTGGACAAAGAGCGCAGATCATGATCACTCATTGAAAACCAGCAGCGGTGACCACGAAGAGAAGCGCCAAACCAAGCACGAGGGGCTTGCTTAAGACCATAGAGAGAGCGGCGGCGGCGATGCACCATGCCCTCGTGAATGAA
The DNA here is from genome assembly GCA_036346245.1 of Bonia amplexicaulis. Lineage (NCBI taxonomy): Eukaryota > Viridiplantae > Streptophyta > Magnoliopsida > Poales > Poaceae > Bonia > Bonia amplexicaulis. Next base: position 15,664,359 of record CM070754.1, on the reverse strand, counting down.
TACCCGGTGGCGGATGCATGTAGACCTCCTCACGCAACTCGCCATTAAGAAAGGCATTCTTGACATCAAGTCGAGCAGACCCACTGGCGAATGCAGGCCACCGAAAGAAGAGTGCGACAAGGGTCATGTGAGCCACAGAGCAAAAGTCTCGTCGTAGTCACGACCATGCTCTTCTTTGAAACCACGGGCAACAAGACGCGCTTTATAGCGCTCAAGAGAACCATCAGAGCGAGTCTTAATCTTATAGACCCACTTACACGTGATGGGACGAGAGTGAGATGGAAAGGGAACAAGATCCCAAGTACCAGTACGCTCAAGAGCAAGAATCTCCTCGGCCATGGCATGCTGCCACTCGGGGTGAGTAGCAGCATCCCGGTAAGAAACAGGCTCACGAGTAGTTGCGCCAGCAAAGGCAAAACGGGCAGGGGGCGAAGCGATTGGCGATCGCGGAGAGCGTAGCGAGGAGGAGAAGATGACCCATCAGGGGAAGATGGTGCATCAGAAAATGAATCATCAGAAGAAGATGGCTCATCTGGAAGATCCTCAACACGAGGTCGACGAGTGTAGACTAGTGTAGTGGGGGGAGCCTGAGGAGCCACAGGAGGCGACAACGGCGGAGAGGCCACAGGAGAAATATGTGGGGACTCAGTGGGACGGGTGGACTCAGTGGGACGGGTGGACGAGGGCAAGACAGAGATAGGTGTATCTGGAAAGGTCAAAAAAGACAGAGACTCCACAGAGGAAGCCGAAGAAGAGACAGGACGTGGGTAGAAGGGACGAGACTCGTCGAAAGTCACATCCCGAGAGATCCGCATCCGTCGACCAACAGGATCCCAAAGACCGATAGCCCTTGTGCTCGGCATCGTATCCCGTAAAACACACTCAACAGATCGAGCGCTTAGTTTGGTGCGTTCGAGGGTGAGAAGAACGAGCAAACGCAGCCAAATGCGAAGGCGAGTAGTCGGGAAGGAGACCACGAGACGCCAATGGTATTGCACCAAAGAGCGTAAGAAGGCTGGATGTTGACGAGATAGGTGGCAGTGGAAACAGCCTCGGCCCAAAAGTGAGGTGGAATAGAGGCGGCAATCATCGTGGTGCGAGCCGACTCAAGGAGGTGACGATGCTTGCGCCAAGCAACACCATTCGAGCATGAGCACCGTGACAGAGAATCGGCGAGAGTGCCCCGCCAACAAGGTAGCTCAGCAGTAACTAGAGAGGTACTCGCTAGCGTAGTCCACGAAAGACACGAATAGGGTGGAGAACGTGTACGAACCATAGTGGCAAACTGCTTATAGATAGACAAGGCCTCACCACGAGAAGACATGAAATATATCCAAGTGTGGCGAGAGAAATCATCTATAAATATGATATAGTATCGATGACCCCTTTCAAACAAAGGAGACGGACCCCAAACATCGAATGAACAAGATCAAAAGGACGCCGAGATATTGACTCACTATGAGGATAAGGAAGTGAATCTGCTTTGCCTAACTTACGCCCTGACAATCTAAAGATACGTCTCCTGAGACAGATCCCAGAAGACCACGACGAACTAAAGACGACAGACGAGATCCACACAGATGGCCAAGACGGTGTTGCCACTTTGCTGAAAGAGCCGGTAGACGGAGTGGCAGAAGCGGAGAGACTGGCAGCGACGGTGGCAGCGGAAGGAAGATGAAGCCAGTCAAGCTCCCAAAGACGTTGTGAGTCAAGGCGCCGAGGGCCAGAACCAATCAGGGCTCCCGTGTGGCGATCCTGAACACAACAAGAATCAGAATCGAGAATGACTCGACAACCAAGATCAGTAATCTGCCCAGCAGAAAGAAGCTGCATGGTAAGGCGAGGAACATGAGCAACAGAGGGGACATGAAAAGATGAGTTGCTAAGAGGTCCTCGACCAGAGACAGAAAGAGAGGTACCATCAGCAGTAAGAACACTGACAGGGGAATCAAGAGGTGTAATGAAGGATAGAGTAGAGGAATCGGAGTCATGAAAAGATGCTCCGTAATCAAGAATCCATGGGAGGTGCTGATGTGGATGTGGTGGTTTCGCAGCGTTCAAGAGTCGATGAGCGTAACCGGCGAAACTCGCCGAGGGAGAACTCAAGCAAAGAATCAAATGGCGAAGTCTCGCTATCTCTCGCTCGGAGAGAAACTGCCAAGGAGTCGATGTAGACGTTAATGTAGAAGCGACAAGTAAGCGTCGAAGTCCGCTATCTCACGCCGGTGAGAGAAATCAAGGAGTCGATGCGGCGCCGATGTAGAAGCACCGATCTTGGTGCTAGTAGAAGAACGGCGTAAGGATGCCTTTGCTTCTTATAGCACCGACTCAATGTGGCCGACCTTGTCGCAATGAGGGAGCGATGAGGACGGCCACCACCACCGTGGTAGCCACCGGAGGTGGCGCAGTGCGAAACGGAGCGATCGGTGTAGCGGTGGACGAGCGGCGAGCACGAGGGAAGTGGTAGCGCACCAAAGACCACTCGACCGAACGGAAGCCATCGGTGGCGGCTACCGGCGGCCCGGCGACCAAGGCAACGCAATCCGACCGGCGGCGGGCGGCGCGCGCGGTTAGATCGACGTTTTTGGAACCGATCTGTTTTAATAAACCGCCAATCGGCCCAAGAAACAGAGGTCGGGAACCGCTCTAGTGCGGGAGGCGCAGCGGCAGCGGTGGAGGTCGGTCTGTCACGGGGGCGCAGCGGCGGCGGGAGGTTTTCTTCTTTTCTTTTCTTGTTGGGCCGCCGCCCAACTATCCTATAAAGTGCCGCGACGACGGGAGGCGGGGAACTAGGGTTCCCCGTGAGGCGGCGCGCGCACTTCAAAGTGAGGCGGTCCCGGCCGGCGGCGCGACGGCGGCGGGCGATCCGGCGAGAGTGGCGGAGAGCGAGGCGGTAGCGGGTGGAGGCGGCAGACTCCACGGCGGCCGAGGCGGCAATGAGCGGGTGGAGTCGGCGACGGCGGCGGGAGCGCGATCAGCTGCAGGCGGAGGAGGGCGGTCCCGGGAGGCGACGGCGGCCACTCCAGGCGGCGGCGGCGGGCCCGGCGGCGGGGGCGGTCGGCTGGCGGGGCGGAGTCGGCGACGCGGCGGAGCGCGATCAGCTGGGCGGAGGAGGGCGGTCCCGGTGGAGGCGACGGCGGCAGTGCGTGGCTGCGCAGGCGGAGGCGGTCCCGGCGGCGGATCAACGGCGGGAGTGGGGCGTGGCGGATGGAGTCGGCGATCCGGCGGCCGAGGTGGCGGAGGAGCGGAGGAGGCACCGGAGTTGAGGCCTGCAAAGCGGCCGGAGCGCGAAGGAAGCACCGGATGGGAGGCCGACGGAGCGGCCGGAGCGCGACGAGCAACAACTCTAGGTATTTAGCTCTGATACCATGTTATGAATAGTGCTTGTATTCATATGAGGCCAAAGGGCCGATATATATACACGAGTACAGGATGGCAATATGGAAAGAATACATATAAGGAAAGAGCACATGTATGGAAAGAATCCAAACTATCCTAATACAATGCAATCATATCTCTAACAGATTCCATCTGGTTATTTGTGCTACATTGTGTAGTTTGACACAATACTGATGCAGCATTGGTAACATGCTGGGATCATTTGCCAGGAATGGGTTGTAATATTTGATTACTTGAGGATTTTAGGTTGCATGTTTTGTCTGATATATGTTCTCTTTGATCTTTACAGTTAGAATACTCTACGATCTGCAGCTACTGCTTTGATTGAGGTCGCTTGGGCCCTGACATCGCTTGATTGAAGCCAATGAACATTCTACTGTTTGTGAAGATTGTCTGGCGTCATTAGTGTTCTCTTGGTAGTTTTTCATTCTCATTTTTGAACTCTGTGAGGGGCATCTTTTCACTATGCCTGTATTGGCTTGTGTTGCGTACATGTACCATGTTTTGTTTTGGAAGACGACAAGAATTCAGTATCAGACTGTCAATTTGGCTTCATCCAGTGTTCTAAAAACGGCCCTTCTAGGCCATATACTAGCCCGTACACAAGGAATAGGTGTCCCTACCTGTCACCTCATAATGCTGGTTAAGCCGAATAATCAAGCTGATTAGGCTGTATAATCAATATAAGGTGTGGTGACCAAATGAATACCGTGATACCGCTTTTAGAGCCTTGGCTTTATCGCACTAATTCGACCGCCAAATGAGCAAAATTTCAGTACTAAGTTGCTTATGAGTCTTATTCCTCAAATTCTATGTCTTATTTCAGTTGTGCTTCCTGCTGGTATCACTTACGCTGGTATCACTTACAGGAATCATTAGATCGCCAAATCCTGTATGACCTGAAGCTATTGTATGCTTGTTTTTGCAGTTTTTGTAGAAGTCAAGATATTAGTTAGTTGAATGCTCGATTTTAAATTGGGGTAACATTGCATCTGTGTTTTACTTTCTGAGATGGAGAGGAGGTTTATGACCATTCTTTGACGACCAGTGTGTTCCTTTTTTTTTGGAATCGACAACCAGTGCCGAGTTTGTTTTGTTGATCGTGTTTATTTGTTGTAATGGATTCTTTAATTCTGATAAAATCAGCATATTGCATTTTTTTTAATGTGCACTGCATTAAAGATGTATGTTTCGTCATGAACTTTGACCAAAATATGTTACGAAAACCTTTTTACATTTTAATATATGACAGTTCTGAAAGGTTTTTTTCATGAAAAATGGAGTAGTACAATTTTCTTGCAGTCAATCTAAATATTCGTATGTGCTTGTGTGTGTGTGTGTGTATATATAGCGACTTAAGGAGATATTTCGTTGAACATTAGAAATTACACTCGTTAACAATTACAGGTAACACAAATAGGAGAGCAACAAGAATGTGCTATCTGAACAAAGAAGCTCAAAACTGAACTCTTAAGAAGTGAGGCTTAGTGCAGAAGAATGTTTCAGCTACTGAACTCGGCTAGTTTTACAGAACCTTTTGCTCTTATGGCTGTTGAAGTTTGTTCGTAGATCTGTACATTTGATCTTTATTTACTGCATGTCATACGAACTAACTCAAATACCTGCGCAAATGCACCCAATTAGTTTAGTACTACGGTCTAATTAGAGGCCTTATTCGTAGAGAGACATGCTGCATACCGAAACAAACAATTTGTCCGAATTTCCTGCCCTCTGGTGGATTACGTCCTGGATCAATGGATTTCTGTCTTTCCGAGGATTTTCAGTGATTCTTTCTTCTCTCTCGTTAGCGCCTTTTTTTTTTGCTTGAGAACCCTAAGCAGCCGTCTTGACTTCATCTGCTTCACTAGAAGGTTCCACTTGGCCCAATGGGTGCTTAAGCCGGCCACTGGGGCTGCTCTCACCTCGCCGGATTGCCACTCGGAGGAATTGGCCAATTGGGATGCTGCAGGCAATTGGAGTCGTATGCTTTTGGGCAGGTCTCCTCCGCGGGAGAGTACAAGGTGCTCCGCATCACTGGACTTGGTAACCATGGCAGGAAGCTATGTGAGGTTATCATCACCCTTACGGCACCAACCAAGGAGGTGGAGAGGAAAGCAGGAGTGCAGGACCGTCCGGCCCTTGTCTGCACCGATCACGAGAAGGGATCTGTGGTCGTCGATGGGATGGTGTATGTCTTGATGGATTTTTACTCCACTAATGTTGGGACCCTAGATTTTCGAATCCGGACCCTCTGTATATTACAGCACTATACCTAGATCAAGGCTAATGCACACAGTCAAACAGTGATGAATATATAACAAACCACGCTTTATTCCAATAATAAAGAGTACAGACCAAAAGGCCTCTTTATTACAACTGAAATTTCAAGACCTCGTAATCACACAAACACACAGCGGAAGCAAAATAAACTCTGATGAAGACCCATCAATACGCCACAGGCAATTGACTGGGGAAGCGCAACCTAGTACTCCGGAAAGCCTCGTCGAATCCACATTTGTGCTAATAGATTCCATCTGGTTATTTGTGCTACATTGTGTAGTTTGACACAATCCTGATGCAGCATTGGTAACATGCTGGGATCATTTGCCAGGAATGGGTTGTAATATTTGATTACTTGAGGATTTTAGGTTGCATGTTTTGTCTGATATATGTTCTCTTTGATCTTTACAGTTAGAATACTCTACGATCTGCAGCTACTGCTTTGATTGAGGTCGCTTGGGCCCTGACATCGCTTGATTGAAGCCAATGAACATTCTACTGTTTGTGAAGATTGTCTGGCGTCATTAGTGTTCTCTTGGTAGTTTTTCATTCTCATTTTTGAACTCTGTGAGGGGCATCTTTTCACTATGCCTGTATTGGCTTGTGTTGCGTACATGTACCATGTTTTGTTTTGGAAGACGACAAGAATTCATGATCGATCACAATTTGGCTTCATCCAGTGTTCTAAAAACGGCCCTTCTAGGCCATATACTAGCCCGTACACAAGGAATAGGTGTCCCTACCGTCACCTCATAATCTTTGGTTAAGCCGAATAATCAAGCTGATTAGGCTGTATAATCAATATAAGGTGTGGTGACCAAATGAATACCGCATACCGCTTTTAGAGCCTTGGCTTTATCGCACCAATTCGCACTGCCAAATGAGCAAAATTTCAGTACTAAGTTGCTTGCGGAGTCTTATTCCTCAAATTCTATATCTTATTTCAGTTGTGCTTCCTGCTGGTATCACTTACGCTGGTATCACTTACAGGAATCATTAGATCGCCAAATCCTGTATGACCTGAAGCTATTGTATGCTTGTTTTTGCAGTTTTTGTAGAAGTCAAGATATTAGTTAGTTGAATGCTCGATTTTAAATTGGGGTAACATTGCATCTGTGTTTTACTTTCTGAGATGGAGAGGAGGTTTATGACCATTCTTTGACGACCAGTGTGTTCCTTTTTTTTTTTTGGAATCGACAACCAGTGCCGAGTTTGTTTTGTTGATCGTGTTTATTTGTTGTAATGGATTCTTTAATTCTGATAAAATCAGCATATTGCATTTTTTTTAATGTGCACTGCATTAAAGATGTATGTTTCGTCATGAACTTTGACCAAAATATGTTACGAAAACCTTTTTACATTTTAATATATGACAGTTCTGAAAGGTTTTTTTCATGAAAAATGGAGTAGTACAATTTTCTTGCAGTCAATCTAAATATTCGTATGTGCTTGTGTGTGTGTGTGTGTATATATAGCGACTTAAGGAGATATTTCGTTGAACATTAGAAATTACACTCGTTAACAATTACAGGTAACACAAATAGGAGAGCAACAAGAATGTGCTATCTGAACAAAGAAGCTCAAAACTGAACTCTTAAGAAGTGAGGCTTAGTGCAGAAGAATGTTTCAGCTACTGAACTCGGCTAGTTTTACAGAACCTTTTGCTCTTATGGCTGTTGAAGTTTGTTCGTAGATCTGTACATTTGATCTTTATTTACTGCATGTCATACGAACTAACTCAAATACCTGCGCAAATGCACCCAATTAGTTTAGTACTACGGTCTAATTAGAGGCCTTATTCGTAGAGAGACATGCTGCATACCGAAACAAACAATTTGTCCGAATTTCCTGCCCTCTGGTGGATTACGTCCTGGATCAATGGATTTCTGTCTTTCCGAGGATTTTCAGTGATTCTTTCTTCTCTCTCGTTAGCGCCTTTTTTTTTTTTGCTTGAGAACCCTAAGCAGCCGTCTTGACTTCATCTGCTTCACTAGAAGGTTCCACTTGGCCCAATGGGTGCTTAAGCCGGCCACTGGGGCTGCTCTCACCTCGCCGGATTGCCACTCGGAGGAATTGGCCAATTGGGATGCTGCAGGCAATTGGAGTCGTATGCTTTTGGGCAGGTCTCCTCCGCGGGAGAGTACAAGGTGCTCCGCATCACTGGACTTGGTAACCATGGCAGGAAGCTATGTGAGGTTATCATCACCCTTACGGCACCAACCAAGGAGGTGGAGAGGAAAGCAGGAGTGCAGGACCGTCCGGCCCTTGTCTGCACCGATCACGAGAAGGGATCTGTGGTCGTCGATGGGATGGTGTATGTCTTGATGGATTTTTACTCCACTAATGTTGGGACCCTAGATTTTCGAATCCGGACCCTCTGTATATTACAGCACTATACCTAGATCAAGGCTAATGCACACAATCAAACAGTGATGAATATATAACAAACCACGCTTTATTCCAATAATAAAGAGTACAGACCAAAAGGCCTCTTTATTACAACTGAAATTTCAAGACCTCGTAATCACACAAACACACAGCGGAAGCAAAATAAACTCTGATGAAGACCCATCAATACGCCACAGGCAATTGACTGGGGAAGCGCAACCTAGTACTCCGGAAAGCCTCGTCGAATCCACATTTGTGCTAACAGATTCCATCTGGTTATTTGTGCTACATTGTGTAGTTTGACACAATACTGATGCAGCATTGGTAACATGCTGGGATCATTTGCCAGGAATGGGTTGTAATATTTGATTACTTGAGGATTTTAGGTTGCATGTTTTGTCTGATATATGTTCTCTTTGATCTTTACAGTTAGAATACTCTACGATCTGCAGCTACTGCTTTGATTGAGGTCGCTTGGGCCCTGACATCGCTTGATTGAAGCCAATGAACATTCTACTGTTTGTGAAGATTGTCTGGCGTCATTAGTGTTCTCTTGGTAGTTTTTCATTCTCATTTTTGAACTCTGTGAGGGGCATCTTTTCACTATGCCTGTATTGGCTTGTGTTGCGTACATGTACCATGTTTTGTTTTGGAAGACGACAAGAATTGATGTCGATCACAATTTGGCTTCATCCAGTGTTCTAAAAACGGCCCTTCTAGGCCATATACTAGCCCGTACACAAGGAATAGGTGTCCCTACCGTCACCTCATAATCTTTGGTTAAGCGAATAATCAAGTCGATTAGGTCAGATAATCAATATAAGGTGTGGTGACCAAATGAATACCGTGATACCGCTTTTAGAGCCTTGGCTTTATCGCACCAATTCAAGACCGCCAAATGAGCAAAATTTCAGTACTAAGTTGCTTATGAGTCTTATTCCTCAAATTCTATATCTTATTTCAGTTGTGCTTCCTGCTGGTATCACTTACGCTGGTATCACTTACAGGAATCATTAGATCGCCAAATCTGTATGACACGAAGCTATTGTATGCTTGTTTTTGCGTTTTTGTAGAAGTCAAGATATTAGTTAGTTGAATGCTCGATTTTAAATTGGGGTAACATTGCATCTGTGTTTTACTTTCGAGATGGAGAGGAGGTTTATGACCATTCTTTGACGACCAGTGTGTTCCTTTTTTTTTTGGAATCGACAACCAGTGCCGAGTTTGTTTTGTTGATCGTGTTTATTTGTTGTAATGGATTCTTTAATTCTGATAAAATCAGCATATTGCATTTTTTTTAATGTGCACTGCATTAAAGATGTATGTTTCGTCATGAACTTTGACCAAAATATGTTACGAAAACCTTTTACATTTTAATATATGACAGTTCGAAAGGTTTTTTCATGAAAATGGAGTAGTACAATTTTCTTGCAGTCAATCTAAATATTCGTATGTGCTTGTGTGTGTGTGTGTATATATAGCGACTTAAGGAGATATTTCGTTGAACATTAGAAATTACACTCGTTAACAATTACAGGTAACACAAATAGGAGAGCAACAAGAATGTGCTATCTGAACAAAGAAGCTCAAAACTGAACTCTTAAGAAGTGAGGCTTAGTGCAGAAGAATGTTTCAGCTACTGAACTCGGCTAGTTTTACAGAACCTTTTGCTCTTATGGCTGTTGAAGTTTGTTCGTAGATCTGTACATTTGATCTTTATTTACTGCATGTCATACGAACTAACTCAAATACCTGCGCAAATGCACCCAATTAGTTTAGTACTACGGTCTAATTAGAGGCCTTATTCGTAGAGAGACATGCTGCATACCGAAACAAACAATTTGTCCGAATTTCCTGCCCTCTGGTGGATTACGTCCTGGATCAATGGATTTCTGTCTTTCCGAGGATTTTCAGTGATTCTTTCTTCTCTCTCGTTAGCGCCTTTTTTTTTTGCTTGAGAACCCTAAGCAGCCGTCTTGACTTCATCTGCTTCACTAGAAGGTTCCACTTGGCCCAATGGGTGCTTAAGCCGGCCACTGGGGCTGCTCTCACCTCGCCGGATTGCCACTCGGAGGAATTGGCCAATTGGGATGCTGCAGGCAATTGGAGTCGTATGCTTTTGGGCAGGTCTCCTCCGCGGGAGAGTACAAGGTGCTCCGCATCACTGGACTTGGTAACCATGGCAGGAAGCTATGTGAGGTTATCATCACCCTTACGGCACCAACCAAGGAGGTGGAGAGGAAAGCAGGAGTGCAGGACCGTCCGGCCCTTGTCTGCACCGATCACGAGAAGGGATCTGTGGTCGTCGATGGGATGGTGTATGTCTTGATGGATTTTACTCCACTAATGTTGGGACCCTAGATTTTCGAATCCGGACCTCTCAGATATTACAAAGACTATACCTAGATCAAGGCTAATGCACACAGTCAAACAGTGATGAATATATAACAAACCACGCTTTATTCCAATAATAAAGAGTACAGACCAAAAGGCCTCTTTATTACAACTGAAATTTCAAGACCTCGTAATCACACAAACACACAGCGGAAGCAAAATAAACTCTGATGAAGACCCATCAATACGCCACAGGCAATTGACTGGGGAAGCGCAACCTAGTACTCCGGAAAGCCTCGTCGAATCCACATTTGTGCTAACAGATTCCATCTGGTTATTTGTGCTACATTGTGTAGTTTGACACAATACTGATGCAGCATTGGTAACATGCTGGGATCATTTGCCAGGAATGGGTTGTAATATTTGATTACTTGAGGATTTTAGGTTGCATGTTTTGTCGATATATGTTCTCTTTGATCTTCTGATTAGAATACTCTACGATCTGCAGCTACTGCTTTGATTGAGGTCGCTTGGGCCCTGACATCGCTTGATTGAAGCCAATGAACATTCTACTGTTTGTGAAGATTGTCTGGCGTCATTAGTGTTCTCTTGGTAGTTTTTCATTCTCATTTTTGAACTCTGTGAGGGGCATCTTTTCACTATGCCTGTATTGGCTTGTGTTGCGTACATGTACCATGTTTTGTTTTGGAAGACGACAAGAATTGATGTCGATCGTCAATTTGGCTTCATCCAAGTGTTCTAAAACGGCCCTTCTAGGCCATATACTAGCCCGTACACAAGGAATAGGTGTCCCTACCGTCACCTCATAATCTTTGGTTAAGCGAATAATCAAGTCGATTAGGTCAGTATAATCAATATAAGGTGTGGTGACCAAATGAATACCGTGATACCGCTTTTAGAGCCTTGGCTTTATCGCACCAATTCGCACTGCCAAATGAGCAAAATTTCAGTACTAAGTTGCTTGCGGAGTCTTATTCCTCAAATTCTATATCTTATTTCAGTTGTGCTTCTACTTTGGTATCACTTACTACCGGTATCACTTACGGAATCATTAGATCGCCAAATCTGTATGACCAAGCTATTGTATGCTTGTTTTGCAGTTTTGTAGAAGTCAAGATATTAGTTAGTTGAATGCTCGATTTTAAATTGGGGTAACATTGCATCTGTGTTTTACTTTCTGAGATGGAGAGGAGGTTTATGACCATTCTTTGACGACCAGTGTGTTCCTTTTTTTTTTTTGGAATCGACAACCAGTGCCGAGTTTGTTTTGTTGATCGTGTTTATTTGTTGTAATGGATTCTTTAATTCTGATAAAATCAGCATATTGCATTTTTTTTAATGTGCACTGCATTAAAGATGTATGTTTCACATGAACTTTGACCAAAATATGTTACGAAAACCTTTTACATTTTAATATATGACAGTTCGAAAGGTTTTTTCATGAAAATGGAGTAGTACAATTTTCTTGCAGTCAATCTAAATATTCGTATGTGCTTGTGTGTGTGTGTGTATATATAGCGACTTAAGGAGATATTTCGTTGAACATTAGAAATTACACTCGTTAACAATTACAGGTAACACAAATAGGAGAGCAACAAGAATGTGCTATCTGAACAAAGAAGCTCAAAACTGAACTCTTAAGAAGTGAGGCTTAGTGCAGAAGAATGTTTCAGCTACTGAACTCGGCTAGTTTTACAGAACCTTTTGCTCTTATGGCTGTTGAAGTTTGTTCGTAGATCTGTACATTTGATCTTTATTTACTGCATGTCATACGAACTAACTCAAATACCTGCGCAAATGCACCCAATTAGTTTAGTACTACGGTCTAATTAGAGGCCTTATTCGTAGAGAGACATGCTGCATACCGAAACAAACAATTTGTCCGAATTTCCTGCCCTCTGGTGGATTACGTCCTGGATCAATGGATTTCTGTCTTTCCGAGGATTTTCAGTGATTCTTTCTTCTCTCTCGTTAGCGCCTTTTTTTTTTGCTTGAGAACCCTAAGCAGCCGTCTTGACTTCATCTGCTTCACTAGAAGGTTCCACTTGGCCCAATGGGTGCTTAAGCCGGCCACTGGGGCTGCTCTCACCTCGCCGGATTGCCACTCGGAGGAATTGGCCAATTGGGATGCTGCAGGCAATTGGAGTCGTATGCTTTTGGGCAGGTCTCCTCCGCGGGAGAGTACAAGGTGCTCCGCATCACTGGACTTGGTAACCATGGCAGGAAGCTATGTGAGGTTATCATCACCCTTACGGCACCAACCAAGGAGGTGGAGAGGAAAGCAGGAGTGCAGGACCGTCCGGCCCTTGTCTGCACCGATCACGAGAAGGGATCTGTGGTCGTCGATGGGATGGTGTATGTCTTGATGGATTTTACTCCACTAATGTTGGGACCCTAGATTTTGAATCCGGACCCTCAGATATTACAAAGACTATACCTAGATCAAGGCTAATGCACACAACAAACAATGATGAATATATAACAAACCACGCTTTATTCCAATAATAAAGAGTATGACCAAAAGGCCTCTTTATTACAACTGAAATTTCAAGACCTCGTAATCACACAAACACACAATGAAGCAAAATAAACTCGATGAAGACCCATCAATACGCCACAGGCAATTGACTGGGGAAGCGCAACCTAGTACTCCGGAAAGCCTCGTCGAATCCACATTTGTGCTAACAGATTCCATCTGGTTATTTGTGCTACATTGTGTAGTTTGACACAATCGATGCAAAGACATTGGTAACATCTTTGGGATCATTTGCCAGGAATGGGTTGTAATATTTGATTACTTGAGGATTTTAGGTTGCATGTTTTGTCTGATATATGTTCTCTTTGATCTTCTGATTAGAATACTCTACGATCTGCACTCTTCGCTTTGATTGAGGTCGCTTGGGCCTCGACATCGCTTGATTGAAGCCAATGAACATTCTACTGTTTGTGAAGATTGTCCGCGTCATTAGTGTTCTCTTGGTAGTTTTCATTCTCATTTTGAACTCTGTGAGGGGCATCTTTTCACTATGCCTGTATTGGCTTGTGTTGCGTACATGTACCATGTTTTGTTTTGGAAGACGACAAGAATTCAGTATCAGACTGTCAATTTGGCTTCATCCAGTGTTCTAAAAACGGCCCTTCTAGGCCATATACTAGCCCGTACACAAGGAATAGGTGTCCCTACCTGTCACCTCATAATGCTGGTTAAGCCGAATAATCAAGCTGATTAGGCTGTATAATCAATATAAGGTGTGGTGACCAAATGAATACCGCATACCGCTTTTAGAGCCTCGGCTTTATCGCACCAATTCGCACTGCCAAATGAGCAAAATTTCAGTACTAAGTTGCTTGCGGAGTCTTATTCCTCAAATTCTATATCTTATTTCAGTTGTGCTTCCTGCTGGTCTGCTGGATATGTAGTTTCTATATGCCTGTGGTATCACTTACAGGAATCATTAGATCGCCAAATCCTGTATGACCTGAAGCTATTGTATGCTTGTTTTTGCAGTTTTTGTAGAAGTCAAGATATTAGTTAGTTGAATGCTCGATTTTAAATTGGGGTAACATTGCATCTGTCTTTTACTTTCTGAGATGGAAAGGAGGTTTATGACCATTCTTTGACGACCAGTGCCGAGTGTTCCTTTTTTTTTTGGGGGGGGAATCGACAACCAGTGCCGATTTTGTTTTGTTGATCGTGTTTATTTGTTGTAATGGATTCTTTAATTCTGATAAAATCAGCATATTTCATTTTTTTAATGTGCACTGCATTAAAGATGTATGTTTCGTCATGAACTTTGACCAAAATATGTTATGAAAACCTTTTTACATTTTAATATAGGAAGATTGGAGCATTTGCCCCATGCATAAATATGGAATTTGATGATTTGCCCCATTTGTCTCATTGACATGTGGGCCTTGGACCCACATGTCAATGAGATATCATGGGGTAAATCATCAAATGCAATAAAGGGTGTGGCAAAAGATCAATTAACTCTTTAATATATGACAGTTCTGAAAGTTTTTTTCATGAAAAATGGAGTAGTACAATTTTCTTGCAGTCAATCTAAATATTCGTATGTGCTTGTGTGTGTGTATATATAGCGACTTAAGGAGATATTTCATTGAACGTTAGAAATTACACTCGTTAACAATTACAGGTAACACAAATAGGAGAGCAACAAGAATGTGCTATCTGAACAAAGAAGCTCAAAACTGAACCCTAAGAAGTGAGGCTTAGTGCAGAAGAATGTTTCAGCTACTGAACTGGGCTAGTTTTACAGAACATTTTGCTGTTATGACTGTTGAAGTTTGTTCGTAGATCTGTACATTTGATCTTTATTTACTGCATGTCATACGAACTAACTCAAATACCTGCGCAAATGCACCCAATTATTTTAGTACTACGGTCTAATTAGAGGCCTTATTCGTAGAGAGACATGCTGTATACCGAAACAAACAATTGGTCCGAATTTCCTGCCCTCTGGTGGATTACGTCGTGGAACAATGGATTTCTGTCTTTCCGAGGATTTTCAGTGATTCTTTCTTCTCTCTCGTTAGCGCCTTTTTTTTTCTTTTTTTTGCTTGAGAGCCCTAAATCCGTGTGTTGCGCAGCCGTCTTGACTTCATCTGCTTCACTAGAAGGTTCCACTTGGCCCTTTGGGTGCTTTACCCTGCCACTGGGGCTGCTCTCACCTCGCCGGATTGCCACTCGGAGGAATTAGCCACTTGGGATGCTGCAGGCAATTGGAGTCGTATGCTTTTGGGCAGGTCTCCTCTGCGGGAGAGTACAAGGTGCTCCGCATCACTGGACTTGGTAACCATGGCAGGAAGCTATGTGAGGTTATCATCACCCTTGACGGCACCAACCATGGGAGGTGGAGAGGAAAGCAGGAGTGCAGGACCGTCCGGCCCTCGTCTGCACCGATCACGAGAAGGGACCAGTGGTCGTCGATGGGATGGTGTATTTCTTGATGGATTTTTACTCCACTAATGTCGGGACCTCGGATTTTCGAATCCGGACCCTCTGTATATTACAACACTAGTCTCAGATTAAAGCTAGTGCACACAGTCAAATAGTGATGAATACATAACCAATCACGCTTTATTACAATAATAGAGAGTACAGACCAAAATGCCTCTTTATTATGAGAAAATTGATACTTTGCCATCATATTCGGTGGGCTTCGACAAAATACCACTCCCTAGAATGACCACTATAAAATACCACTCTTAACATTGACACTTTGATTATTTACCATTTTGAGGGTTTTTTTATGATTCTTAATTATTTTTAATCATTTTCAGATTATTTGCCATGTGAAAAGACATATTTGCCCTTGGCCATTTCAGATATAATTCTCGCGTGAGACAGACAGAGGCAGGCGGCTCGCATTCGGTGGGACACGAGAGAGACCGAGAGGGAGGAGGTCCTCCGGCCACCATGACGGCGACGGCCCACCCTCCCCGGTGGTCACGCGCCGCCCCCTATTTCTCTTGTCTTGGCGCTGCCCTCCCGGCCTCCACGACTTCATGGCGGAACCCGCAGGCGCCTCCCGGCGACGGCGCGCCCCTCCCGGCCGGTCACGGCTCCGCCCTGCCCGACTTCTCTTGAGCGGCGCCCCCTCCCGGCGGCAGCGCCACCTCTCCGGCCGGTCACGGCTCCGCCTGCCTCGACTTCTCTTGAGTGGCACCGCCTCCCGGCCTCCCTCACTTCATGGCAGCTACCGGTCTGGCGCCTCCCGGCGACGGCGCCTCCCTCCCGGCCGACCACGCCGCCCACCACTGAAACCCTCGGAAGAATTTACATGTGTTTGTGTAAATGTCGGTTTTTTCTGTAGAATGGTGCCCGCTGGAAGAATTTGATGTAAATGGTGGATGCTTGTGAGCTGAATTGTTAGGACAATTGTGAGTTCATCATCGTATTGTGCGGTGAAATGAAATTTTGGGACAAGATCTTCGCCACCGCTTCTTGCCTTGTTACCTTTCTTCACCTGATGCTCATGGTCTGATTGCTGCTGCTTGATGCGTTAGGTTATATCAGAAGTAGCAAGTTTAAATGTAGGTTATACCAGATTGCATTTTGCTCAGGTTCTTGGCAATCACCGTGAGCATGCATTGAATTACACCATTCATCTCAGTATCAGGTCCTATTCAGTATTCACAAGCATCCACATCTCAGTGTCTCAAAATGGCTTACATTCTGATTCAAACACAATGGCCTGGAAGCAAGAGACCCTGTTTCAAACACAATTCACCATCAGCTACATCTCACTGTCTCAAAATGGCTTAATGCATTCGCTTAAACCTGTTTACCATGCCTTGAAGACAATGCACCATCAGCTACATCCATCAAATTACAGAAAATCAATCAAATTTCAGGTACAAACCATCCAGCAAAAGTACAAAAATGCATAACATTCACTCAAATGTCCTCTGTAAACGAAAATCCCCAAATCTGAGACACTGAAAATTAGGTCTTCTTTTTCTTGGGAGTAATCTTTTTCTTGTTTTTAATTGGAGCTCTCTTATGAGGTGTGGCTGCTTGAGAAGTGCTTCCTACAAGGCATCCATAAGTGGCTGCTTGAGAAGGTTCCCCACCTCTAGAAGTGACTGCTTCTCCCAGCAACACTGCAAGACGCCTGTATACATAGAAAAATTCAGGTGGGTACTTTCTATGTGAGAATAAGACCATGGTGATTTCATATGTGAGAACAAACTAAAGGTTTGATTACCTTCTTGTTACCATCCCTGGGCTTTCTTGAAGTATAGTATCCTTGTTGGTTGGCCTTGTTGGTGTAGAAGATTCAGGTGGGTACTTTGTGTTGTTCTTTCTTGGCTTTCTTTTCCTGCAAATATGCACACAAATCTTTTGCATTAGAAGACACTTAACAAACCTAAAAAATGTAAAAATAAGGGTTACCTTTTTTTTGTTCCATTAAGTGGGCATTTGTAGCTAGCTTGCCTGTGACCCTTTTCACCACATCTTTTGCATGTGATTGGCCCTCTGATCATTTTCTTCTTCCTATCATCACTTTGTGCACTAGGTTTGCCACCGGTCTCAAGGCATCCTTTTATCCTCAATTTTCTTTGTCTCCCAACACCCCTTTCTCCTAGTGGTGCACCCAAGCTAAAAGACATATCTACCTTTGGCCACTGTGACTTGTCTGGCATTGGCTCTATCACTCTCTCATATGCAGACTTGAATTTCTGCAAAGAGTAATAGTCATGAACATATGCTTCCAAGTCCACATTCTTCTCTGTTGTTATAAAGGCCAATGCATGCTGACAAGGCTGACCCGTGTGCTGCCATTCAAGACATGTACACTCCTTCATCGTGGTATTAACAACATGTCTCCCATGATCAATGTTGTTATCCCAGACCTCGGCACTATGCAAGCTAGCTTTGACAACTCTCAAGTGTGCTAACCCTCTAGTCCTTGCCCTCAACTGATGCATGACAACTGGTAGAATGAAGGATCTCGGGCGTTGAAGTGAATGAAGGGGTAAGTTTTTACTTACAAACCGTCTGTGATTATCAGCTATCACAGACGATTTTTACTTACAAACCGTCTGTGATAATCAGCTATCACAGACGGAGGAGGGAGGCGGCCCTAGGGACGGTAGAGCAAATGGCGGGGGAGACGACGGAGGGAGGTAGTAACAGGGAATGTAAGGCGGCATCGGGGATGGGAAAAGGCACCAGAGGAAAGAGAGGAGAGGAGGCGGTGGTACCTTGCAAGAGAAGCAACAACGTTGAGGAAGGGAGGGGAACGTCGACGATGCACAAGGAAGAGACAGAGGTGATGGCGTAGTTCCCTCACTACGCCGCCGTCTCGAGTTCCCCGTGTCACGTTCTCTTCATCCTAATCCATCCCTACACTGCCGCCGCCTCCTGCTCCATGTCGCCCGTGCATGTATCGTCATCTCCTTCGTACTTACCGCCACCATGTTAGCAGTTCAGTAGGCAACATGGCATGAAAACACATCACACGAAAGAAATCTAGTGGGGGACTCACCAAAGAAAGAACAAAAGGTTAAAGCAACAATATTCGGATGGGAACTTTAAAACAATCAAATAGTACGTCGATAGATCAATTAGTCCCTCTGAATCAACAACAGGGAGAGCACCAATGAAGAGGGAAGAGGGGCCCGAGGTACACAAGAAAAACAAAAACACTACAACTAAAAAAAGAAAGTCAAGAAGCTTTGCACCAGTGTCGTGAATACTATTGCTTTCGCAACTACAATCGGCCACAATTACCCTAGGGTCAACTATATTAAACCTTTTTGCTCTACCATGACAAAAATAAATTACGTGACATAATACATGAATGTGATGCAAAGGTGCATGTATGTTTGACATGCTTATTACTCCCTTAGTCACAAATACATGTCATTTTTCAATGAGTATAGTTAAATTTTTGAAATTTTGACTATAGATATCTTTTTAAATATTTAGATTAAATTCATGAAAATCATATGTATAGATTTGGGTCAAAAAGTAATCTGTTAAAATTTTATTGGGTTTTATAAATATACTACAATATAAATTATTGTTAGAGTTGAGTTTTTGGGACGGTGTCGATGTTCAAAATGATATGTATTTATGATTGGAGAGACAAATAGGTACAAAATTTTATATTGCCAAAAAGAATTGCCAACTTTTTACTTGAGCCTCGCGTTTAGTCTAAACGCTTTGAAAACAAGCCTAAGCCTATGTTTAATGGGATTTGGGGCATTAAAATTGCACGGCATATATATACTCTATCGTAGGTACTACGTACCGCATTGTTTATAAATGCCAGCCTAGCAATTAAGAATCAAGAGGCCGGGCATTTATAAACAACAGCATACGGTCTAGTGTAGCGTTTACAAGCTCCGACCTAATACAAAACAGCCGTCCGGTGTGTACAAATGTTAGCTTGGGTATACTATACCGTTTATCAAATATCGACCTAATTAGAATCAAGGGGCCAAAATTTCAATTACAGGGATGGTACACACCACACACACATGCACACGAGTGCTCCCCAAGAGGTTGTTCCCATCTCCTTAATTACTCAGCCAATATATGTAGAATAGAAATTCCAGACATATATATAGTAACATATAAAAAACTTTTAGCCATAAGAAAATAGAGGGTGCTTTATTAAGATAGTTTATTCTTCACATGACATGTACAACCAAGAAATATTTTTCTTAGTAAATAGGTCCATGCATGTGCATATGCATCCTCTAAGTACACAAACTACGAATCACCCAACCCTTGGAACCCTAAACACGATGGAATTTTCAAGAACAAGGTCATTACAGTTGTTGCCCTCGCAATCAACCCAGATCCGAATACGGTTGCAGCAGTGGTCTTCTGTGACAACGTAGTCACGAGGAATATAAAACAGTCCATCCGTACGAGGCTTCTCTTTCTGAATCAAATCTTTTGCTTCCTTCCCCTTCATGCCCACACACTCTGGCCACTCTGTCTTGCCACCTGTATATGTGAAATTTTGTAAGATTGTTAGGGTCATCACTTTGAGTTCATAAATCATAATTTACAATCGAAAAGAAAATTGCAGTTGCATATAGTCGTATAGGAATTATACAATTAGAAATCGACGAGATATTTTACCACAACGATCAGAACCGGAGGCGCAGTGCCACTCAACATGGTATGACATGGTTCCTAAGCTTTTGTGTTGTGCCGAAGAACAGGGCTGGGGTGAAACGATATTTATATGCAAAACAAATAATGGGACTCATTAAATGCAATACACTGAATATATATCCATCCATGCACCACCACATGCATTAGTTTGGGCAATTATTATTGGAGATATATCCTGAAGACATATCCAGCCATGCACCACCACATGCATTAGCCTGGGCAATTATTATTGGAGATATACCCGATAAGTATATCTGATGTGTGATTGTAGATAGACACACATTTAATTGATATCAATTGTGGAATTCAAATAAATCCCATGTGCATATCTGATGTGTGACCATATATAGAAACACATTGAATTAAATCAATGCGGAGTAATTTTTGTGTCAATGCGGAGTAATTTTTGTGTATGTTTCCTGTTAAATATGTTAATTAAACACTTTAATTACTTACTCTTTCAGATGCGATTCATAATTTTGCACATTCAATGCCTTGGATATGAATCAAATTCAAGTAGCATTTGGTTTATCATATGCTATGAAATTAGGCCTGAGCAAAACCTGGGCAAAATTTACCCAAGTTCATATAGTGTTAGTCTTTAATATGCACACGCATAGAATTAAGTTTCTTCCTGACTCCATTCTTTTTATTTAAACTATTGGTCGTCCCAAAATTTTCCTCCATTATTGGAAAATGCGTCAGATCATCAAAGTCCAAACAACAATATCCAATTGATTGGGTTTAACATCGAAGGGGTTGCACAATACTGCCGAAAAGCAACAAACCTAAAAAGCAGCACTAGTAAGAGCTGTCAACCTTACCAGCAGCCACTACTACAGAAAAGCTCATCACAGACGGTTCAAAAACGTCATCACAGACGGTTTTGTGAACCGTCTGAATTTATGGGTCAGTGATAATCGAAGGTTATCACAGACGGTTGTCGAACAACCGTCTGTGATATTGAAATATCACAGACGGTTTGCAAGCTACAAACCGTCTGTGATGTTCCTTTCTACCCCTAAATCTACTTCTGTTTATTGGCTAGCCTCAGGAAATGCTAGCCATGCCCTCTGAAACAAGCAGATGAACAGGTATATGTATACATACAATTCAGATCTCAATTCATTTAACAAACATATCACACTTCATTCACATCACATTTCATTCACAAACATAAAACATCCATTTCGCAAATAAATTAATTGAAATGATATTAATATCCATTAACAAATTCATAATTACAGTGCGCAGTGGAACTCTCCAATGGATTTGATGACTTTACTCCACAAAAACCAAGCGAACTCTCCTCGAATTTTTGCAAAGTCCGGCTGTTTCAATACACATGTAGGGATGGACGCAGCCTGTCGATAGGAAAATCAACGCGCTTACATATATAACGTGACAAATATGAAATAAATGTGGGAAGATTGACAAACCTTAGAATTGTTGATCTTCGAGGAATCGAGGAGTAGTCTCATATACCAATTGTGTAATGTTTGGCAACCAAGTCCTAGGGTTACGAGTTGCTCTTGTGGGAATATCATCGGCTCGCCTAGCACGAATTTGCGGGACAATGGCAGGTACGGGAGATCGTCATCATCCTTCATCTTTGATTTGCCCTTGCCACTGCCTCAACTGTAGGTCAACTTTATGGTAGACGACCGTAATGGTTCAGACGCTGCAAGTTGCTTTGGTGAGAATAGCACCCGTGGAGATAGCACCATCGCTAGCTCTGGTTCGTGTTGCCGTTGTGGAGATAGCACCATCGCTAGCTCTGGTTCGTGCTGCCGTTGTGGAGATAGCACCATCGCTTGCTCGGTTCGTCTTTGGTTGTGGAGATAACACCGGCCTTGTAGCTCGGTTCGTCTTGCCCTTCCGGTCCGCCACCGGTGAAGAAGCCTCCAGGGAGATGTCGCATTTGGGCCACTGGATGAATGTTCCAATGGCCTGCCCTAGAGTCACGATCTCGTCGTTGGGGGCCTTCGGTAGCGAGACGACCTCAAAATTGGCATGCACACCATCCACATTAACTTTTACGTAGAATGGCGCTAAAGGTTGACCATGCACCCTGGCCCCGATACGGCATCGATATGCCTAGCCCCAAGCGGTAGACAAGGAACGGAGGCACATCTCACTTGGAGCACGCGCCGTGGCTCCTACATAACGATACAAAATTAGCTACTCCAATAGGTCTATGAATAGAGCAAGCATTGGAGAGATAATAATTTTTACCTGGATGTTGTCCACAGGAAATCTGGCCACGCTTTCCGTCGGATTGGACGCGCAACTACTCGGACGGTTATGCGGGCTAGCTACCACGGGAGCGGCGGGCTGCTGACTTTCTGTTTATTTCCGCACCTCATCTCTGATTACATCAGCCAGCTCACCCATTATCTCCTCTCTAAGAGTTGCCTTGAACTCTTCTCGTAGCTCGGCTTTGGTTCTCTTCCTACGCCGATACATTTCGGAGCCATCTTGGAAACCATGTTTCCAAGGAACGTAAAGCCCAAGGCCTCTCATACGGCCTGGGTGCTCCTTGTTTCCCAGGGCCACGGAGAGCATATCATTCTCCCTTGTTCCATGGAATGATCCCACGGTAGATTCAAAACTCAGCTCTTCGTGCAAGAGCACGACATGTCATTTCAATTCGTACGAAGTTCTGGAGTAATTACAAGCTACGCACTTCGATTGATAACTTACCGTACCGGGACACTTGCTGGTCTAGAGTTTCAAAGGAGACATCCCATTGTCGTTGTAGATGACCTTGCTCTAATCCAATTTCGAGCGCTCATCCGGATATTGAAAATGGCGGGTGATGTCCTGTTGGTGCCAAGTCATCCTCCGTCCTCCACTGTGGGATTTTACCCGCATACCCAGCTGTGCCAAGTCTGTGGGGGTGTGTGTTTTTTGCTTGGAGGGCCTTATGCGCCACACTTGTACTTTTGAAATCTTCAGTTGTCTTCATCACCTTGAACTCTTCCCATTGTGGTTCCAGGAATGGGTATTTATGAATAGGCATTTCGTCCGTCTCCACGTATTTCTTGACAAGCGTGCTCTTGAAGTTCTTCCATGCTTTGCACGCCGCTAGGTAGGTTTGTCGTTGCACGGCGTCTTGGTGTTCTTCTGGGATCTCGAACGATTCCAAAATTTTGGTCCACAGCTCACGTTTCCGAGTCTCAGGAACGTTCTTCCACGATTTGAATGTGATCTCAATTCGCTCTCGTGCAACTATTCCGATCAATGTTCGGAATGCGCTTACTGCTTTGTGAGGAAAGAGAGGGACCCCAGATGCATCGACCGCTGTGATGGTAAATCGCCCTCGTGCTTCTTTGATAGCCCTCTTCCTTGGTGTCTTGATGTTGGAGCGGACGCCTCCGGCGATGGTGTTGAAGAATATGCGGATGACATGTTGCTCAATTGGTGGGTCTATAAGGATAAAATAAGTGATCATATTGAATTGGAAGAGAGGAGAGGAGTAGAGTGGAGGGGAGGCGGCCGGCGAGGGCTATGATGCAAATGGCACAAACCAGTGTATCAAGTTCATTGAATCCGATACACTGGAGTGTACCACTTGCTTCATGCCCTTTGAAGGTCTATCTGGCATATATTATTACTATAATGTCTCTAAACAAAGTTCTATGTGGCCATACAGGGAAACACCTTGCTTTTAGTCATGAGCAAATCATAGTATCATATGAGCAAGCCATGTACTCATCAGCTAGTTGAAAAATAAGTTGAATAGGAGCACATGAACTGACATTTGCACGGGTGAGTAGTTCCTAGTGTGTTTTCTAACATTTACAGGGATTTGGAGTTCTAACATGAAGCAAATCATAGCATCACAAGGTTACCTTATTACTTATGCGTCGGGGAGGCGACGGCCGGCGAGGGCTCGGGGAGGCGACGGCCCGCGAGGGGTCGGGGAGGCGACGGCCGGCGAGGGCAGGATAATCGTTTATGGTGCAGAACAATATGGAGCGCAAAGTGAAATTCTCTCGTTTGTATGCATCCCATACCTGTACCCCTTCGTTCCACAGTACTTTTAGATCTTCTACCAACGGTGCTAGGTACACATCGATATCATTCCCTGGTTGCTTTGGTCCTTGGATAAGTATCGACAGCAAAATATACTTTTGCTTCATACACAACCAAGGAGGAAGTTATAGATGCAGAGAGTCACGGGTCATGTGCTATGTCAGCTGCTCATGCTACTGAAAGGATTCATTCCATCTGTACTCAGTCCAAACCTTATTTCCTTGGTTCTGCACCAAAGTCTGCGAAACTCCTATCGATGTTTCTCCACTGGACGGAATCAGAATGTGTCTTACCATTCCATCCTTCTTGCGCTCCTCCGAGTGCCAACGCAATGCTTTTGCCTCCTTGGATTTGCAAAAACCTATTCAAACGGGAATTATAGGAAAATACCATGCCACCTTAGCAGGAGGTCCTTTCTTCGCCTGCCCTCGCCGTCATCGATTGATTGTTACGTTTGTATCGGCATCGTTGCACATCGGACATACATGCATGTTTGCATACTCTTTACGGTATAAGATACAGTCGTTCGGACATACATGTATTCTTTCTACTTCCATTCCCAACGGACAAAGAACCTTCTTGGCTTTATACGTGGTTTTAGGCAGCTCATTTCCTCCGGAAGCATGTCCGCTAAAAGACCTAGCAGTATTGTGAAACTCTTGTCGGACCAACCGTTGCTCGCCTTCAATTTCAACAGCTCAAGCACGGCCGACAACCTCGTGTACTTGCAAAGACGTGAACAAAGGTTTCTCCGAGTCCTCCATCAAGCCCGAATTTAACATACTCTCTCGATCATAGTTCTCTTCTACATCGCAAGCATCCGATCTAGATTATCATCGTGCAACCTATCGATCATCATCATCCGTGACATGTCATTCACTTCACCGCGATGTCATCCGCGGCATATCATTCACTTCATCATGATGTCATCCGTGACATATAATCATTCACTTCGCCATGACGGTCCAACACGTATAACCCTTTTGAAACCCTCCGAATCAAGTGCGCTTCAATTTGCCCTCGGTTCTTAATGACTTTAAATTCTCGCATCGGTCGCATGGACAAGTTACATATATTCCACCCCTTATTCAACATATCCTCCTCGGGCTCTTGTAAAAGTAGACACGCCATTAATATACTCTTCACTCACACGGCTCATGGCATACATCCAGCTTCGGTCCTACATTACGTACATATATAACAACTCAGTATTAAAAATTACATTAACTAATTATTACTAAATATATACCGACCACATGTATTATATTGAGGCTTAATTTGCTAGCTCAATTCATATTATAAACACAACAGCTATTATATAACCAACAATTTTGCAAATTAACCATCTTCAATAACACTCACTAATTACTTAGATCTAAATTGTAATGCAATTAAAGAAAAAACAAATTTCCTTACTAACCATATCTAGAGCTACCAGGAAAAGTATGAATGAATCTTCAAAGCTCAATCTCTCTCTTCCCACCAAATTAATTGGCACGAAATCGCCTAACTCGCCTCCCCGAGCGAAGGAGTGCGCAGCGAGTGGCTAGATCCGGATCGAAATGAAGAGATGCGGTCTGAGCAGCGCATTAAATGCTTTGTGGCATTATCACAGACGGGTTTTTATTACAAACCATCTGTGAATTATATTAAAACCCGTCTGTGAAAAGCTGGTTATCGCAGACGGTTTTATATTAAAACCCGTCTGTGAAAAGCTGCTTTTCATGCTTTTCACAGACAGTTGTTTATTCAAAACCGTCTGCGACGCCGCCAACACAGACGGTTGTTTATTCAAAACCGTCTGCGATAACTAGCTGTGATAATGAAAAGTCAGAACGTATCTCTTGTGTTTCGTGTAACGTATCTCCTTCGTTATACGAAGCGTCTATTTCATTAATGTTTGGTATCGAACCGTCTGTCTTTGAAGGTTAAATATGCGCGCCAGGGTCTTCTACATACGTACACTCTCATATGTGCTGTTCTTGTGATCACATTTCCTACGTACTGTTCTTACTAGCTACCAATTAATATGGATTCTAGTACTGTTCTTCTGCTCATCTCCTTCCTCTCATCTATCTATCATGAGTTGTTCGCCGTAATCTTACACAGGCGGCCAATAATCCACGTCTAGAGCAGCTCCTTCGCTCACGCCCTGCTCTCCTCCCTCGACTCGCTTCCATCCGTCAGATGGACCTCATCATCCGCCGTCGACGGAGGTGTTTTCTTGCTGCTCAGGAAAGGGAAACCGCGCTTAACCTCGTTCTTCTCTATAATGTGCACAAAGCGGAGGAAGCATTTGTGGCAATGGAGAGATTGATGGATAGCATTGCCGCTCAAGCAAAAATGGTAGATTCTGAGGAATCTTATAATGTTATCCTCTACGAGCTTATGACATACGCTACTGATCATTTGCCAATGCTGGAGGAGGAAGTGCTGAGGACAAGGACAATCTTAACGGCGTTCGAGAACTCAGCGGGCGCTCCTCCAAGTCCCAAAGTCGAAGAAGAAGCGTACGAAACCCAGAAGATTAGAATCTGGCAATCTCTTTATCTCTGCGACTTTTGTAATAAATTTGCCTCGAATTGAAATTAATAAATTTGCCTTTTATTTGTGATCCCTGTCTCGCATTTAATTTGATTGGTTGTTACTATGACAGACGGTTTGTAATAAAAAGCATGCGTGATAATTCCGATTATCATAGACGGTTTTAATACAGACCGTCTGTGATACTTTAGTATCACAGACAGTTGATCAGTAACAACCGTTTGTGATACTCGTCTTCTCCGACGCCGCCTACACAGACGGTGTCCAAATTTTTTTGTTACATGCCCTTTGAAAACAAGCAAATACAGACGGAAAACAAGCAAATGCACACGAAAACACAACAACACATTCATATCTATTACAGGATAACAAGCTAACGAACCCTTCATGACACGACGGTGTCACTGAAAAGACACACTTACGACACTTACGGCAAGAGTGTGTTGTCCGGTGACCCGCCGTGCATGACGGAGGCGCTAGCTCACAGCGGAGGGAGAAGCAAATTTTTTGTTACAGGATAACAAGCTAACGAACCCTTCATGGCACGACGGTAAGGTGAACAAGACACACTTACGACACTTACGGCAAGAGTGTGTTGTCCACCTCCCGCCGTCTTCATGACGAGGCGCTAGCTCACAGCGGAGGGGAGATGCATGCAGGAAAGCTAGCTAGTGGATGAACTCACCCGTGACAAGTGCCGGTGGAAATGTAGATGGGGAGTTATTAATAAGGGTCGAGCAGTGGGAGGAACTGGTGCCTGTCATTCGATGTGGAGAGAATGGACGGGTGAGATCGAAATCCAGGATATACACCAATTATCGGTTATCGATCAATTACCACAGACGGTTATTAAAATTAACCGTCTGTGTTGTCTCGCTTATCACAGACAGTTCGTTTTAAGAACCGTCTGTGAAATTTCACAGACGGTTCTTAAAACGAACCGTCTCTGTTGTCTAGCTAATATCACAGACGGTTTCTATTATAAACCGTTTGTGATAGTTTAAGCACAGACGGTTCCGTATGAACCGCCAGACATGATTGAGGGGGTGGACGTCGGTAATGCTACTGTTCGACATCCACGGGAGCCAAAGTAACATGAGGATTTATATAGATTGAAGGGTCCGAGGGGACTGTCCTACTCTTTCCGGTGGCCTATGGAGGGTTTCGAGGGTTCCTCCTGGAGGCACACTAGTTTTAATGCCATCTTGTATTCCTTGTGAACTTGGATTACAAATGAGGAATGCATAGAGTATTTATAGGCTCTTGGGTCTGTACAAATGACATGAATACCCTTAGTGAGATAGCTAGTCTAGGAGCACATGAGAAGGGTTTGTGATCCTTTCTAAACATAACTATGATTCTTTAATTATTGTGTGTCTTCTGTGAAGTGGGCCTGTCAATGAAGAGGGGAAAGTATTCTCCCAACACTAGCCCACTTGCCCCTTGGCACTCATAAGGAGCACCTGATGGGGTAGTCTTAGCTCGCCATGTTTTCTATGTTAGGGTTAGTGCCTGGCCGATAATTGTTGGGCTTGAGCGGTAGCCTTCACCATCGAGTGCTAGAGTCGTG
Organism: Bonia amplexicaulis; assembly: GCA_036346245.1. Lineage (NCBI taxonomy): Eukaryota > Viridiplantae > Streptophyta > Magnoliopsida > Poales > Poaceae > Bonia > Bonia amplexicaulis. The sequence continues at coordinate 15,636,124 of CM070754.1, read as the reverse complement.
GTGGATTCCCACACTTTCATGAAACATTGTTGGTCCTTGTCACAGTGAGATTCTAGGCCCATTCTGTAGTTTGCGCGATTTTCGGGCCAACTGTTGGCTGGGCTACTCGAGACAGCCCAACTAACCCTCAAACTAGTTTGTTCTCTTATTTTTTGGGCCACTGGGCCAGCCCATCCAGCGCCTAGGACATCTAATGGGTCGAGACTGCTCTAGGGCTAGCTGTCGTCCATCACCCCTTGTAGCCGGGCATTCTCCCTTTAGGCCTGGCCATTCACCGAGCGACTCCACTTTAAATCGGTGGGCCTGCTTAGTGCAATCCTCATGGCCCGTAGGCTCGTTGGCCTACTTAGTGCAATCCTCACGGCCCGTAGGTTCGGTTGGCCTGCTTGGCGCAATCCTCATGGCTCGTAGGCTCGGTCGGCCTACTTGGCACAAGAGGACAAGAAGTAGGGAGTGATTGCCCTAGCCATTTCACCCCTTCGGCCATGAGTTGCTCTGCTATGGCCAGAGCTTAGGGCGATAGGGACGAGGGTAGCGCCGCCATGGGAGGAGACTGAAGTGGGCAGACGGGGCTAGAGGTCGAGCCTACGTGGCTCGATTGGAGGAGCATCTAAGGGCTACTTAAGCTCTCGTTGCATACTATGGCGGCATGGGTTGTGAGAAAAGAAGAATCACAACTTATAAGTGTAAGAGAGCCTTCATCCATAGGACTAGTTTTTTGGGTGAGAAAACCCAATACCACTTATATCATATTGAGTTGCATGCAGTTCACCCAAAACCTTAAGCTGATGAGGAAAGACGGGCAATTCACTTATACTTCAACAGGAGGATCTTATCTGAATATATTTGAGGAATGTTCATGAAGCTGGAGCTTTGTTATATTGGTACGTTGATTCCATCTGGTTATTTGTGCTACATTGTGTAGTTTGACACAATACTGATGCAGCATTGGTAACATGCTGGGATCATTTGCCAGGAAATCCGCTATCTGAAGCTCCGAAGGCACGTACTGAAGAGCAACCATCTGATCATGCACACAAGACCTCATGAAGGAAGCATCAACACCAATATGCTTGGTGAGTTCATGCTTCACGGATCACGAGCAATCCGATAGCACTGTCTTGTCGACAAGAGAGTCGGTGTAGTGACGAAACACCAAAATCCTCAAGTAACCACCGTAGCCAAGTAATCTCTGGCGACAAGAGAGCCATAGCTCGCAACTCGACCTCTGCACTCGAACGGGACATCGCACTGCTTTTTCGCCTTCCGTGCAATAAGCGAACCACCAAGAAAAACACAAGAAGCGAGATAGACCGCGATCGATGGATCATCGCCCAAGTAGCATCCGAATAAGCTCAAGTCAGAAGAGCTGGGCGTGGAAAGAAGAGACGACGAGATAGTCCACAAGGTATCGCGAAACTCAAGAAGGTGGTCAGTAGTGGACCCGAGTGGGAGCGTAAACGAATCGACTCGTAATGTGAACCGGATAAGTGATATCCGGATGAGTAACAGCAAGGTAGACAAGACTCCCAACAAGATGACGATAACGAGTCCGATCAGAAAGAGGCTCGCCATCAGAGGGTCGGAGATGAACATTGAGCTCCATGGGAGTCTCAACAAGACTGTTGATCGATGAGGGAAGCGCGATCAAGAAGATCCCGAATATACTTCTCTTGGGACATAAAGAAACCATCCGGGTGGACGTAACCTCAATCCCAAGGAAGTAACGAAGAGGACCAAGATCCGACATAAGGAATCGCTCACTAAGACGAGCCTTGACAAAGGCAATGTACTCGAGAATCATCTCCAGAATGATCATATCATCAACATAGAGAAGAAGAAGAGTCCCACCACGAGGCGAAGTGTGGACAAAGAGCGCGGATCATGATCACTCATTGAAAAACCAGCAGCGGTGACCACGGAGAGAAGCACTCAAACCAAGCACGAGGGGCTTGCTTAAGACCATAGAGAGGCGGCGGCGCGGCGCACCATGCCCTCGTGAATGAATACCCGGTGGTCGATGCATGTAGACCTCCTCACGCAACTCGCCATTAAGAAAGGCATTCTTGACATCAAGTCGAGAATGCAGACCCGGTGGCGAGCAGGCGCCACCGAAAGAAGAGTGCGACGGTGGTCATGTGAGCCACAGAGCAAAAGTCTCGTCGTAGTCACGACCATGCTCTTCCGGAAACCACGGGCAACAAGACGCGCCTTATAGCGCTCAAGAGAACCATCGAGCGAGTCTTAATCTTATAGACCCACTTACACGTGATGGGACGGCGTGAGATGGAAAGGAACAAGATCCCAAGTACCAATGCGCTCAAGAGCAAGAATCTCCTCGGCCATGGCATGCCGCCACTCGGGGTGAGTAGCGACATCCCAGAAGAAACAAAGCTCACGAGTAGCTGCGCGGCAAAGGCAAACGGGCAGGGGCGGCGATCGCGATCGCGGAGCGTGGCGAGGAGGAGAAGATGACCCATCGGGAAGATGGTGCATCGAAAATGAATCATCGAAGAAGATGGCTCATCCGGAAGATCCTCAACACGAGGTCGACGAGTGTAGACTAGTGTAGTGGGGGCACGAGGAGCCGCAGGAGGCGACAACGGCAGAGGCCACAGGAGAAATATGTGGGGACTCGGTGGGACGGGTGGACTCGGTGGGACGGGTGGACGAGGGCAAGGCAGAGATAGGTGTATCCGAAAGGTCAAAAGACAAAGACTCCACAGAGGAAGCCAAGAAGAGGCAGGGGCGTGGGTAGAAGGGACGAGACTCGTCGAAAGTCACATCCCGAGAGATCCGCATCCGTCGACCAGCAGGATCCCAAAGACCGATAGCCCTTGTGCTCGCCTTGTATCCCAGAAAAACACACTCAACAGACTGAGCAGTTAGTTTGGTGCGTTCCCGAGGGGCGAGAAGAACGTAGCAAACGCAGCCAAATGCATTTAAGGGTAGAGTAGTCGGGAAGGAGACCACGAGGCGCCAATGTGTGCACCACGAAGAGCGTAAGAAGGCCGGATGTTGACGAGATAGGTGGCGGTGGAAGCGACCTCGGCCCAAAAGTGAGGTGGAATAGGCGGCAATCATCGTGGCACGAGCCGACTCAAGGAGGTGACGATGCTTGCGCTCAGCAACACCATTCTGAGCATGAGCACCGGGACGGAGAATCGGCGAGAGTGCCACGCCAAACAAGGTAGCTGCGCAGGTAACTAGAGAGGTACTCGCTAGCAGAGTCAGCACGAAAGACACGAATAGGAGTGGAGAACTGTGTACGAACCATAGTGGCAAACTGTTTATAGATAGACAAGGCCTCACCACGAGAAGACATGAAATATATCCAAGTGTGGCGAGAGAAATCATCTATAAATATGATATAGTATCGATGACCCCTTCAAACAAAGGGAGCCGGACCCCAAACATCAGAATGAACAAGATCAAAAGGACGCCGAGATCTTGACTCACTATGAGGATAAGGAAGCTGAATCTGTTTGCCTAACTTACAGCCCTGACAATCTAAAGATACGTCTCCTGAGACAGATCCCAGAAGACCACGACGAACTAAAGACGACAGACGAGATCCACACAGATGGCCAAGACGGTGATGCCACTGCTGGAAAGAGCCGGTGAGCGGAGTGGCGAGCGGAGAAACCGGCGGCGACGGTGGCGGCGGAAGGAAGATGAAGCCACCAAGCTCCCAAAGGCGTTGTGAGTCAAGGCGCCGAGGGCCGAACCAATCGGGGCTCCGTGTGGCGATCCCGAACACAACAAGAATCGAATCGAGAATGACTCGACAACCAAGATCGATGTCGCCTAGCGTAAAGAAGTCGCATGGTAAGGCGAGGAACATGAGCAACAGAGGGACATGAAAAGATGAGTTGCTAAGAGGTCCTCGACCAGAGACAGAAGAGAGGTACCATCAGCAGTAAGAACACTGACAGGGGAATCAAGAGGTGTAATGAAGGATAGAGTAGAGGAATCGGGAGTCATATGAAAAGATGCTCCAGAATCAAGAATCCATGGGAGGTGCCCGACTGCATGTGGTGGTTTCGCGGTTCAAGAGTCGATGTGAGCTAACGAGAACACATCGAGGAGAACACAGGCGACAAGCAAATGGCGAAGTCGCTATCTCTCGCTCGGAGAGAAACCAAGGAGTCGATGTAGACGTTAATGTAGAAGCGACAAGTAGCGTCAAGTCGGCTATCTCACGCCGGAGAGAGCTGCGAAGGAGTCGATGCAAAGGCGTCGATGTAGAAGCACCGATCTTGGTGCTAGTAGAAGAACGGCGTAAAGGATGCCTTTGCTTCTTATAGCACTGGGACTCAATGTGGCCGACCTTGTCGCAGTAGGAGCAGTGAGGATGGCCACCACCACCTAGGGTTCCCCCCGTGAGGCGGCGGCGCACTTCAAAGTGAGGCGGTCCCGATCGGCGGCGCGACGGCAGCGGGCGATCCGGCGGCCGAGTGGCGGAGGAGCGAGGCGGTAGCGGGGCGCGAGGCGGCGGCGGCAGACTCCATGGCGGCCGAGGCGGCAGCGAGGCGGGTGGAGTCGGCGGCGGCCGGCCCGATCAGCGCTGGGCGGAGGAGGGCGGTCCCGTGGAGGCGACGCGGCCACTCCAGCGGCGGCGGAGCCGGCTTTGGCGGGAGGCGGTCGGCACGCACGCGGCGTCGGCGGCGACGGCGGGGCAGCGATCACGCGGCGGAGGAGGATCCGGGTGGAGGCGGCGACGGCGGTGCATGGTCACTGCGCAGGCGGGCGGTCCCGGCGGCCGGATCAGCGGCGGGAGTGGAGGCGCGGCGGATGGAGTCGGCGATCCGGCGGCCGAGGTGGCGGAGGAGCGGAGGAGGCACCGGAGTTGAGGCACGCAGCGCGCGAGCGCGAAGGAAGCACGGATGGGAGGCCGACGGCGGCGGAGCGCGACGAGCAACAACTCTAGGTATTTAGCTCGATACCATGTTATGAATAGTGCTTGTATTCATATGAGGCCAAAGGGCCGGTATATATACACAAGTACAGGATGGCAATATGGAAAGAATACATATAAGGAAAGAGCACATGTATGGAAAGAATCCAAACTATCCTAATACAATGCAATCAGATCTCTAACAGATTCCATCCGTTATTTGTGCTACATTGTGTAGTTTGACACAATCTTGATGCAAGATTGGTAACATCTTTGGGATCATTTGCCAGGAATGGGTTGTAATATTTGATTACTTGAGGATTTTAGGTTGCATGTTTTGTCTGATATATGTTCTCTTTGATCTTTACAGTTAGAATACTCTACGATCTGCAGCTACTGCTTTGATTGAGGTCGCTTGGGCCCTGACATCGCTTGATTGAAGCCAATTAACATTCTACTGTTTGTGAAGATTGTCTGGCGTCATTAGTTTTCTCTTGGTAGTTTTTCATTCTCATTTTTTGAACTCTGTGAGGGGCATCTTTTCACTATGCCTGTATTGGCTTGTGTTGCGTACACATACCATGTTTTGTTTTGGAAGACGACCGAATGTCAAGATGTCAATTTGGCTTCATCCAAGAGTTCTAAAACGGCCCTTCTAGGCCATATACTAGCCCGTACACAAGGAATAGGTGTCCCTACCGTCACCTCATAATCTTTGGTTAAGCCGAATAATCAAGCTGATTAGGCTGTATAATCAATATAAGGTGTGGTGACCAAATGAATACCGCATACCGCTTTTAGAGCCTTGGCTTTATCGCACCAATTCGCACTGCCAAATGAGCAAAATTTCAGTACTAAGTTGCTTATGAGTCTTATTCCTCAAATTCTATATCTTATTTCGGTTGTGCTTCTACTTTGGTATCACTTACTGTTGGTATCACTTACAGAATCATTAGATCGCCAAATCTGTATGACCCGAAGCTATTGTATGCTTGTTTTTGCGGTTTTTGTAGAAGTCAAGATATTAGTTAGTTGAATGCTCGATTTTAAATTGGGGTAACATTGCATCTGTGTTTTACTTTCTGAGATGGAGAGGAGGTTTATGACCATTCTTTGACGACCAGTGTGTTCCTTTTTTTTTTTTGGAATCGACAACCAGTGCCGAGTTTGTTTTGTTGATCGTGTTTATTTGTTGTAATGGATTCTTTAATTCTGATAAAATCAGCATATTTCATTTTTTTTAATGTGCACTGCATTAAAGATGTATGTTTCGTCATGAACTTTGACCAAAATATGTTACGAAAACCTTTTTACATTTTAATATATGACAGTTCTGAAAGGTTTTTTTCATGAAAAATGGAGTAGTACAATTTTCTTGCAGTCAATCTAAATATTCGTATGTGCTTGTGTGTGTGTGTATATAGCGACTTAAGGAGATATTTCGTTGAACATTAGAAATTACACTCGTTAACAATTACAGGTAACACAAATAGGAGAGCAACAAGAATGTGCTATCTGAACAAAGAAGCTCAAAACTGAACCCTTAAGAAGTGAGGCTTAGTGCAGAAGAATGTTTCAGCTACTGAACTGGGCTAGTTTTACAGAACCTTTTGCTGTTATGGCTGTTGAAGTTTGTTCGTAGATCTGTACATTTGATCTTTATTTACTGCATGTCATACGAACTAACTCAAATACCTGCGCAAACGCACCCAATTATTTTAGTACTACGGTCTAATTAGAGGCCTTGCTGTATGCCGAAACGAACAATTGGTCCGAATTTCCTGCCATCTGGTGGATTACGTCGTGGAACAATGGATTTCTGTCTTTCCGAGGATTTTCAGTGATTCTTTCTTCTCTCTCGTTAGCGCCTTTTTTTTTTTCTTTTCTTTGCTTGAGAGCCCTAAATCCGTGTGTTGCGCAGCCGTCTTGACTTCATCTGCTTCACTAGAAGGTTCCACTTGGCCCAATGGGTGCTTAAGCCGGCCACTGGGGCTGCTCTCACCTCGCCGGATTGCCACTCGGAGGAATTAGCCACTTGGGATGCTGCAGGCAATTGGAGTCGTATGCTTTTGGGCAGGTCTCCTCTGCGGGAGAGTACAAGGTGGGCAGGAAGCTATGTGAGGTTATCATCACCCTTGACGGCACCAACCATGGGAGGTGGAGAGGAAAGCAGGAGTGCAGGACCGTCCGGCCCTTGTCTGCACCGATCGCGAGAAGGGATCTGTGGTCGTCGATGGGATGGTGTATTTCTTGATGGATTTTTACTTCACTAATGTCGGGACCTCGGATTTTCGAATTCGGATCCTCTATGTATTACAGCACTAGTCCCAGATCAAAACTAGTGCACACAGTTAAATAGTAATGAATACATAACCAATCATGCTTTATTATAATAATAGAGAGTACAGACCAAAATGCCTCTTTATTACAACTGAGGTTTCAAGATCTCGCAATCACACAAACACACAACGGAAGCAAAATAAACTCTGATGAAGACACATCAATACGCCACAGGCAATTGACTGGGGAAGCGCAACCTAGTACTCCGGAAAGCCTCGTCGAATCCACACGCGAAGTAGTCGTAATCTCCTTCCTGAGTTTCGTATTCCTCTTAGATTTGTTTTGAGTGCAGCATGTGAGTACATAAAGTACTCTGCAAGTCTTGGGAAAATGCAGTAGATGCAGGGCTTAACAAAGAAGAGTTATATTGTTCTTTTGCACAAAGCAATATTTTACTTCAAATACCATTAAATATTTTCGAAGACAATAATTTTATGAATTAATTGTTTTGACAGAACTACGAAGAATAATATAGTGAAGGCTATATCCACCAACACTAGTTAAGCGGCTCTAACCGCCAAGGTTCAAGACTATGGGTTCCATCCACCCACATTGGCTCCATCCGCCAGGACAACCCCGTGAGTTCTATCCACTCTCGGGTTCCCAAAACTTTTTATTTGAAAACCAAAACCAAAGATCTACCATGTGAATGCATTCCTTGCCCGCCCTTGACCGTGGGCACGGCTATTCGAATAGTTTTTAACACTCTCCAGAGGTTATACAACTTTAGCCACAAGAGATAAGTCATCTTAATAGCCAACACGCTTCCTTAGACATGAGATCCAGATAAAATATCACAAATTTTTTACCTTACTCTAGTCTAGCTAGACACCACCCACTGAGGTTTCACCACTGAAGGGTTAAATCCACCCAGTCAGAAGCCCCCTCTTGCGCCATATGAGTACAGTAAATCTATGTCACTCACTGTGAATAACCAGTAAATCCCTGGCACCCACTTTCCACTGGTGGTACCTAAACTAGACCATCGTAAGTTAATCAGCTAGGTCGTACCCACTTTCCACTTGGCAAGAGTTTGACGAGTCTTTTCATCAAGTTCATATCCTAGATGGTGTCATTGAAGCTAAGCGACGGGGGTTTCTTGCGCTGAAACAAGGAGGACGTTCTGTAGTGGAATACATTCATCAATTCAATCAACTTGCACGATACGCCCTGATGATGTCAAGACAAAAGCCAATGAAATGGAAAGATTCAGAGAAGGACTACAGACGTATTTAAAATATCACATTTCAGCCATGGACTTCAAAGATATGTCTACCATAGTGAATAAGTTAATTACATCTGAAGAAGCAAGGACTGAACTAGAGGATTCTCGTAAAAGGAAGGCAATGTAGAGACTGTCGTCATCAACTAGTGCACAGAGAGGACGAGTGCTGATATCACCTCAGAATCAATATCAGCAGAACCGACAAGTGGTACTTGTACCAAAACCTTAATACAATGCTCCTCACCAGTACACTATTTATCAGCCAATGATGGTGTGATGTCACACATGCGAAGGGAATCACTATCAGCGTAATTGCTCTTAGAAGATGAATACATGTTTTCATTGTGTTCAACTTGGATATTACATAGATCAATTTTCCAAGAAAGGATTGCCTTCTGAAGTGGCAAAACTACAGACAAAAGCCCAGCAGCAAGATGTCAAGCCAGTTATTATCACACCAGTACCACGATAAGGATTCCTGAAAATGCTGTATGTAATATCGTCCATGTCATCCATAGACATTACTAAATACAGCTTTTACAATGGATTATCTTTTTACGTATTTCTATAAACAGCTCCTTCATGACACAATGTGTCTTATTTCTCATATTACAGTTGACTGTTGTATAAAAGACAATCTAAATCTCTTCTTTATATCATCTTATATACTACATAATAAAACTCATAGATAGCTGATATAAATCCATTATATATAAGCCTAAACCAATCTTTGCCGAGGATGGCCCATTCACCCAACTAGGCTGAAGGCCATCCAGGCAACCCATCACGCCACAACTGCAGCCGATCTCTTCCCCCACAGTAGTCGGGCCTAGATGGGCCCTCTCGGTCCTGGGCACAGGGCGACGCACCTCTTTTGCCTTGGCCCGTCACCTTCCTTGCTTCTCGTGGGTATTAGCTTTCCATTTACTGGCTTCAACTGGTACTAGCTCCATTATACCGTTACTCCATTATTTTGACTTTTTTTCTTGAGTAGAAGCGGGGCACGTACTCAGCACACGTCATACTTATCACCCCATGTACACATACGATGTGCATGTTCTCTACATACGCTAAAGATTTATCGAAGACACTTATGGTGTGTTTGGTTGAGCTGTGGCTTCTGAAAAAGCTGTGAGGTCGTGGGTGTGGAAAATCTCTGCTTGTGGGTTGTGGGTGGGAAAACTGTAAGTTTTGGTTTAAACAAGTATAAAACTTACCTCCTATCTCTATTTTCCTTGAAACAAGCTGTGAAACACTCTCTATTTTCACCATTTCAAAAGCGAAAAGCCAAAAGCCAAAAGGTGGTCCAAGGTGCTTTCAAAGCACTACCCAAAAGTAATCGCTCAAAAAAGCGACTTGATTTACACCCCTTTGGTTGGCTTTTGGCTTTTTGGAAGCAAAAGCAGCTCCCAAAAGCTCAACCAAAGGCACCCTTAAGACCTCACGAAGTGAAAGCATACGCTTTCCCATTGAGAATGTCATACCTCACTTATGACATAAATAGTTATTAAAAACTCCTAAAAAAATAATTAGATAGGTCATGATATGAGGAAGTGTTCTAAAAAAATTCAAATGAAAACATGACTTACATTAGGAGAAACAAAAAAGACAAATTTTAACAAATAGTAACTTTATCTTTTCCTTTTTTATATTTTTTGATTTCCTTTTGAGCTGAATTTGTCCTTTTCATTTCTCTGCATGTAGATCAAATTTAGATTTAAAATTTGGTGGTGTTATAGATTGATTTTGTGTCCATGCTACCAATTATTATGATTTTTTATGATCATTTACAGTGTTTAAAAGGAGGTAACATTATCACACTGTGAGGGTGTAGCACATTTACTCTCTCCTAAACGAACTTACATTACCATTCCTCTTAGCATCTAATTCAAGATTTTAAGCATAATTTTTTTATCATAATATACTAGTAAGAGAATAGAAAAAATATACATTAATGGTCCATTCGGATCTCACGAAGGCCTATATTTAGCTACGGAAGTCCAACAAAATGCAAACATGGTAGCGATATTAAAGGAAAAAAGGCATCGAAATTCGAACGTATATTGTAATTGCGGTCTCTGAAAATTCGAATCGCGCAAGCGGTGTGTGGTTAACAGTGGATTAACATCGCATGATCACTGATGCTTTTGATTTCGTCACGTGGCCCTCGGATCACTCCCAGGTTGAAGCTAATAATTTAGTTGAAACTTGTACAGGAGAGGACACAAGTGACAAGCAAACGCACAAGATGAACACACATGGCGCAGCTACAGCTTCTCGGATGTATTCTATGCCATTCACAAGATGAAAAGATTTTTTTTATTCTTCTGACTTCTGAATAACATGACAAGATATTGCAAGCCGGCCCTAGGCTCTAATTGGCTAATTAAGCTGCAGTTTGGACTTTGGAGAGGCTATGTATTCCTTTTTTTCATCTCTCTTCTAGAAGACGGGTTGCAGAAGATGAAGAATCATCTTGACCGAACGGAGTGTTAGTATAAGTCTCGCAGAGGTCTTTTCCCTTAATTAGTGAGGTGTAGCGCATAACTTGCCACTTGGTGCAAGGGCAGAGTTAATTGGGGAAAAAAGGTGAACAATGACAAGAAGAAAGGGAAGAAAACAGCATTGGAAATCTGAGGAGAGTTCACCTAACCCATGACCATGTGGCTGTCTTAGGAAATGTAATATGGTGTTTTACAAACCTCCTTAATTTTCAGAGATGAAGTGTGTGCTCCTCTTTGTTTTCTTCCTTTCTTTTTTTTTCTTTTTGATCTTATCTCATTGTTTTCTTATATCTTTGGTCACATTCCAAACAGCTTTTGGCTAAAGCCATTTAGAAGGAGTTAGCTTCTGAACGCGGCTTTTTTCTCTTTTTTCCCTCTTTTTTTCTTTTTCCTTTGTATTATCTGTGAAGGTATAACGGTGTTTTTTTATTTTTTTTTCTATTTTTTATGCATTTTACTTTAATTAAATACCTTAGAAAAACTAACAGCCGCTATATTATCATTTTAGCCAAAAAATAAAAGTCATAGCACTTTTAAAATGGCATTTATTTGGAGATGATGGACTGGCATTTATTTGGAGATGATGGACCACTAAATTTGACCCTGCATTTCTCAACATTGACTAACTAGCCATGTTCAACATGTACACATGTTACTCTCCCCGGTCATAAGCACATACCATTTTGGACAATTTTGATAAATACGTACTCAAAACGTAAATTTGATTACTAATTTATGCTGTAATATATTTATAAAACATAATAAATTTATAATATTATAAAAGTATTTTTTAAGACAAGTTCATAGGTATGATTTTTATATATCTAATTTAAATATTTAAAAAGAGGTCAATAATTAAAGTTTCATCGTACGAATACCAACACAAATATATATTTGTGATTGGAGTCAGTATTTCCTTTTCTTTCTCTTACGCTTTGTACAGTTGACAGGGTGAAGGACAGTCTTTGCCTCCGGAGGCATCAGCAACCTGCCCCCACATACTTTCTGCCGCTCCACCAATCTAAAAATTGCACATGAACATCCAACCGATATTTCGGTCTCATGGGATTATTCCAATAATCTCATGCTTCACATATTGGTGTCTCTCAATCATTCACCGTCACTTCAACGTACACTAACATAGAGCTACAATCTATCAGGCGTTCATACACTAGTATCTATTGGGCTAGAAATGTTAGAATCAGCTCTGATACCATTTGTAAGATTATAAGGGTTTTCTCACTCTAAAAGAGAGATGAATGACTCTCTTACTTTTAAGTTAGATTCTTTATCTTTTCACAACTAACATAAGACTATTCTAACGTAAGTAACACACTACAACTACATTAGGACAACATGAGTCAAAACATCACAGAAATATTTCACACGTCTCGTGTCTTGGTGCATCTGACTGATAAACAAAACAACCTGCCCCGGCCATGGGAGTGGATCATGGCTGACCACATTGCCCATTCTTAATCCCTTCTCTAATCTCTTACAAGCATCCATGTTGTCACGTAATACGAAGTCATGAACCCCAGGGGGTTTTGCCAAGTGGCGAAAAATCGTGCCATCACGACCTGCTTGGTTTCCTTGGAAGAGATGGTGTGGCATGTAAAATATCTGCAAGCAAGCAGTTAGGGACGACGAAGCAAATAAACTAATCTGTTAGCATTTGAACAAAACACACTCTAGTGTTAAACTAATGCAATGCCGGAGAGACAGAATCTTTTACAATTTGTACATGGAAAATATTATTTGAAGCCCATTTCTCTGAGAATGAAGTAACCAGTAACCCGCGCAGTCTTTTGGCTCACAATTGCCTCTGCTAAAATTTCATCAACCATGTGGATCTCATACAAAATTCATGGCCCGACAAGTGTCAAGACGCCTGCAAGAGCAATTATTATAAACCACATAATCTCTTGCAATCATTAGATGAATCTGACCTCATTCGTTAATACGAAGAACTCCACTGCATTTTGAACCTAAATCCTTGACATGTTGAGCATAATAAGATGGGGCCTAGGATGGGACTTGGAACTGAAGAACACAACAGCAAAAAAAAACTTTTGATTACGTGCAAGATAACCTTCTATTCTTCAAGCCCACAGTTCAGTAACTAGGAGTAAAACCCACAGTTAAACCGCAATACTAACTAGTATGAGGTGGTCAAGACCATGGTTCAGTAAAGATCATAGCAAGGAAGCATCAAACATGTTGCTCTCATCGCACAGCCTGAAACAAAGGTGGGTTTTGTCAACCAGTGTAAAGAACAAACATGTCAGCCACTAAGACCATATCAAACATTGAAATAAGCTACAGAATGTAGCATTATGCTCCTATGCTTCTTAGAAAACTCAGCCCCCATCTAACCCACTATAAAGATTTCAGCATTAGAGACATGCAAACATGACAAAGTCCCCACTAACCCCAACATCTCAGCATCGATCTTGCCCCTTAAATTCAGACACCATCTCCTCCCCCAAAGTTCAGACCAGAGCTCACAATACGAACAAAGGATTTCACTCCCTTCTCTTCCCAATGGAGCTCCAGTTCCAGCAGCCACAAAGCCATCCCCAGCAGCAATGCCACTACCAAGTGCAAACCGCAAAGGCAACCAACAAGCCCAACGGGAGAGGCAAGTGCAGCAGCAAGTTTGTGGGCGTCAGGCAGAGGCCCTCAGGGAGGTGGGTGGCAGAGATCAAGGACACCACCCAGAAGATACGGATGTGGCTCGGCACGTTCAAGACCGCCGAGGAGGCTGCGAGGGCCTACGACGAGGCCGCCTGCCTCCTCAGGGGCTCAAACACGCGCACAAACTTCGCCACGCACGCCTCACCGGACTCGCCGCTCGCGTCGAGGATCCGCACCCTCCTGAACGACAAGAAGCTCAAGAAGAATGCATCTCGGCCTGCCATCGCCTTCAGCCCTGCAGCATATCGCGATGCTGGCACTGTTACCACAACCGCTGCATCCAGCACAAGTACCAGCACCATCACCACAACCACTAGTAATGTCAGTCATAGCAGCAGTACAAGCTCGAGCATTAACTTCGCTATGAGCAGTAGTGGCATTCACATCCCCAACCTCTCTAATCAGCGCATGGCCGATGAAGTCTATAGGCCATACCTGATCAGTGGAAGCGAAGAATTCCAGCTGGCCTCACAGCAGTTTGATCAATCATGGGCACTCAACACCAGCCTACCACTCACGGGTGGATGCGATATGGCTAGCAGCAATGCTTGCTCAGTGATTGCGGAACTGGACAAGATGAAGACGGAGAAGCAAGACTCTGCATCACCCAGAGGCATGAATGGACTCCAGGAGCAAGACATAATTGACATGGGAAATGATCCCTGTGACTCCTTGTGGGATCTGCCCCCTATTTGTCAGTTGTCCTGCAGGTCTTTAATGTACTAGATAAAGCTTTTGCACCTCCAATATCAAGATGCCTCCTTTTTGGGTCCATTTTCTGCTCCCAGGAGCCAATTCCATACAAAAAAGAGTGTATGAGGAATGATGGCCAGCAATCAGAGTAATGTGACGGACATATCTTGTGCCCAGATAACTGGTTTTTTGAAGTGTTGTTCTTCTTTTTCTCTTGGTTTTGTTCTATCAGGTTACAGATTTAGCTTCTTTTAAATTCTCTCTGGCCGCTGTAGAGGTTCCATAGAGATACATCATCCTTGTGTACAACAATAATGTAAAATTTTTTGGTGGGTTTTTCAGAGATTTCGAAATAGTGATGAGAATTTTTTGTAGTGCAACCCTCTAGAGTAGCTTCCTACTACATCTGTGGTGCATGATTGTACATGATATTGTAATTTGGAAGGCTAATAGTCATATTGATTGCTGTAAAAAAACTGAAATTTACATCAAGCAAGCAAAAGTCCCTTCAGTGTTAAATTGAGAAAAAAATTGAAGTGTCAAGTATTTCTGTTCTTCATCTGGAAATTCATGTATAACAACTAAATAATCTAGAGAAGAGCTGCAATGCTCTCCCAAAAGCTGAAAAGCATACATGACGGCAGCAGGTAAGTATACTTAACCAATAAGGAGCTTCTATGCCCACAGAAATCGAACCTTCAGAAATCGTACCTTCAAAATGTTTGTATCTCGCACGATGCCATGACACAAATTTGTAAAGATGCAAGCAAATTTGCAGCAATAACAAAGATTAGTAGTGCCCATTGTCTTCATGGTGGAACAATATTGGTCAGTCTCAGAAGTTTTAGGCAAGACGTAAGCCACTAGTTTCCAAAACAAAGCCCTAGCAGCACCCTAGCGGCGGAGGCGTGGGGTGAGGAGGAGGGGTCACCTCGATCGGGGCCGAGCATCTGGAAGCTTCCGCGGCGCTGGGCGGGCGGCGACCGCAGGAAGCTTCTAGAAGCTCCCATGCTAGCGAGGATCGCTCGCTCTGTCTGCACTCGCAGCCACAGATTCGCAGGTGTTCTCTCAATTGCAAATTAGTCGGGCCGGCGGTATCAAGTGGGCCGGGTTGGCGCCAAATTTCTGAGGGAGAGAAGCGCTCCAGATTGCGCCGCCGCCTGGTCCTCGCCGCCATTGCCGGCCTCCTCTCCTCCTCGGCGCCGGCATCGCCTCTCTCTGGCCACGGGGCCCACCCACGCGCGCGCCGCGGCGGCCCTTGCCTTCGCTCGACGGAATCGCAACTCTCGGGGGTATATATCGACCGGCGCGTACCTTACAAAGCAAAATCGTAAGGTCCATCCATCGGTGCATCAACGGCTCAGATTTTTTTGATTTTTTTATTTCTAATTTTTAGTTTTTTTAGTTTTATCTTTTTTTAGTTTTTTATTTTTTATTTAAAAAATATGTTATTTTAACACAGATAATATAAAGAAATATAAGAAAAAAGAAAAAAGCTAGAAAAAGGTAAAAATAAAAAAACTAAAAACTAGAAATAAAAAAATCAAAAAAATCTGGACCGTTGATCCACCGATGGATGGATGCAGTGGCGAAGCCAGAAATGAAATTGAGGGTGGGCTGAACTATTTATAGATCTAAACTAAGTTGACATAAAATTAGTATTTTACTCTTATAAAATTTCAAATTCATATAGAAATTATAAATTGGATGGAGACAAACAATAAAAAATAGAGAAATAGAAAGTAGATATCTCGATAATAGAAAGCGTCATAAGTGCGGAGTAGCGATAAGTCACTTATGTATAAACATATCAAAATTAGTAATATAATAGAAAATTATAAATGACAATAAAAATTTAGATCATATGAAACATACCAGAATTAAACTAATTTAAATCACGAGACAATAGAAATAAAAGGTGACATTTTTTTCACACTCTATCCAATGTTCTTATCATTTTCACGGTGGGGGGCTCGGTGGTGGCGGTGCCTTCGGGGCACGTGCAGAACCACATTATCACGGAGCGGCGGCGGAGGGAAAAGATCAACTAGAGGTTCATCGAGCTCTCTACTTGCAGGACCACATCATCACGGAGCGACGGCGGAGGGAGAAGATCAACTAGAGATTCATCGATCTCTCCACCGTTATCCCCGGACTCAAGAAGATTCATATATATTTCACTTTCTTTCTTCTTTTTTCTTTGAGTGATTATCTCTTCTTTAATTTTATGATTTTCATTACTCTTCCTCCTCCTCTTCTTCTTTAATTTTATGATTTACATATATTATTTCACTTTCTTTCTTTCTTTGATTGATTGATTAGCTCTTTTTAAATTTTATGATTTTCACTTCTTCTTCTTCTTCTCCTCCTCCTCTTCTTTAATTTCATGCTTGTTATTAACCTTCCCATCAAGAAGAGTTAGCTTCTCTTTGGGTTTATTAATCTCTCTCTTTATTTCTCTCTATTTTTTATATTTTTTTACTATGTATAAAATTGCCACCAGGGGAGGTGAGGCTCAAGCCTCACTAAGCCCCCCCCGGTGGCTACGCCCCTGGATGGATGTTACGAAGCAAAGTCACGCTCGTCAGAGAATCTCGTTCGTATATCGACGCCCCTCTCGCCTAATCTAAACAATTATCTGGGTTTCCTTCGGCACTAGGATGGATCATGATAATCTCGTTTGGTTGTATCTTTGGGTACTTGGATGTAATTTAAATGTAATCTGATTCACTAATCAGAGCAAAAGACTCATCTCGACTTTTTTTCACAACCGTTGTAAAAATAAGCACAACAACCACAAACTGGTGCTTAATATGATCCCAAACTCAACAACATGCCTTTTTTTCTCATTCACTCGCTACTTTCACTTCGCCATCCCTTTTTCTAAATGCAAACCTAAGTTTATGGCTTGTAGTAATAGTCAATGACTTTTGACTATTTATGAGAGATTTACGTGTGATTTTGATCGATATAAATAAAATTATTATGGTGTGCATTACAATTAATTTATACCCTATTTTAAAAAGACACTAAATTTAAAAATTAATTATTATAAAAAAATATTTTACTACGTAAAAATGGTTTTTAGAAACCGAAAAAGAAGATGGCCAGCTGTTTGCTGCTTTGCTCCTGTACATGTTACGTGTTTGGCCATCTCAAGTACTCAAATCACATAGAAAAGCACCTTGGCCGCTGACAATTTACTGCTACGGTTTTGTGATATATGATGACGTAGATGGTACGTATCTTGCAGGGCCCGTCCTCTTCTGTATTGTGTTGTACTACTGACAGCTTTACACTGCTGTACAACTATTGATATGTTTTTTTTTACACTTACAGTTTTGGTTATGGTTTGCAGTTTGTAGGCTATTCATATAAGAGATTACAGAGTAACAGAAACTTATGTGTGATTTTTATCAATATAAATAAAGTCGGTACAGTATGTACTACAATTAACTAGTAGATCCTATCTTAAAAAACAATTCGTTTAAAAGCTAGTTACAATAAAAAAGCCAAAGTTACAGCTAAAAGCTGAAAAAAAACAGACCTACTTTTACTGATGTGGCACAGTGTTTATCATGTGATGGATTTGTTCTTCTGTTACCACTTATCATCGTACCGTCGTAGATTTTTGTTGTATGCAAAAGAAAAACAATGTTGAAATTGGAAAGTTTTTCTCAATTTGCAGTCTCCTGAATTGTAGGTGTTTTGTGAAGGTAAGTTGGAGATCCCAATTCAAACCGCTGAGTTCATGATTTCTGAGACACCCCTTGTCATTATCAAGGGTAATAACACTTAAGTAATAGATTATTATTCACTTGCTTGGAAGAATACCGCTCTAATGAATAATAAGCTTTTATCGAAATAGCACAACAAAACAATAAAGTAGATATTGTATCTTTATTACAGCAGTTGCCACATAGGGCTATGATTTTTATTACATTTATGTGAATACATGAGAAACGGGACATATACCGTATCTCTCACCTGCCCTACTCAACGGGATGCCTACTCGTCTCAGCCATCGTATAGGATGTCCACCTTATCCTAGTCCTTGTAGTAATCACCCTCGTCCCCTACGGCCTCGTCGGTGTTTGTGATTCCCTCATCCCACTCGGGGTAATCTCCAGTCGGACTAGAAACTAACAAAGGAAGTAATAGTAAGGGTGAGTTCTAGTATACTCAACAAGCATTAATAGCAATTATCAAATTAAGTGACAATTTTAGTTATGAAAATACTACTTTTCACTCGGTGATAACAAAGATCTCTAGTGACCTCCGTAGCCTTCAATCCAGGAGACATGCATAAATTCATGATTTTATTGTGCACTACGTAGGCTTGTGCCACTGTACCCATAATTACTCTGAGCCCTCATTAAACAAGGTATCTCACATTTCTTTCATTCGATGCCAAGTTCAGAGTACAAAATGTTTTCCAGGTTATGTTATTAAATCTCCACTCATCTATTCTCCACTAGTGTCCTGAAACGTTCACCCGACATCCACTGACTTCAAATAGCGTTGATTGGGCCGGTTATCCTTTCACTCAATACTCTACCTGAGCTGATATATGCGCTTGGGAATCCCTCATTTCCGGACTTACGCTACCAGTTCTAAGTTCCTCCATCACCACTCACACCTATAATATTTACCTATTGTGGAGAGGATAATAATGTAACAGTGAATCATTTTTTGCCTGTTAAAAACTGGAAAATGACTGGCACTAAATTATGGCCTTCTTTCTAAGTGAGAGTTTTGTTGGTCCTTATGTTCTATCCATACGTAAATGGTCCCGCCTTCCCTCTCTTCCCTATCTAGGCCCCCTTTACCATCCTAGTAATTACTCTTGTTGCCCAGCTGCTTCTCTCAGCTAGACTGCTCTATTCTCATATCTCTTCTCTTTCATCTCTTTTAATGCACATAATATAACTAGATTTATGGTTAAAAGACAAGCATGCCTGCGTAATAGTAGTACGCCTCCATGTCAACTACGATGGGGTGCACTACCTCGTTCTAAGCCAACTCGCCTTCTGCATTTATTAGGCAAACACGCAACTTGAGAAAATACTTAATCAGGACATCTATGAATTTTATAAGGTCATTTCCCCTATTTTGGTGGATTTCTAGCCGATTTCATCTACCCTAAATTTTTTGGGTCTCCTTGGAGAGGTTAGAGCTTCCCTGGGGTCTTTCCTTTTTCCTTCTCCCCGGGTTGGCTTACTATTCACTTGGCCGACTCAGCCCACTCGCTCCTCCCACTTGCCCGGTCCGCTTGCGCTACAAACTTATGATGCACAGCCCATGCAAGCACGGCCCTGGCCACACATGCACTGATCACACCACACACGGCTTCACACTGACGCCGC
Source organism: Bonia amplexicaulis (assembly GCA_036346245.1). NCBI lineage: Eukaryota > Viridiplantae > Streptophyta > Magnoliopsida > Poales > Poaceae > Bonia > Bonia amplexicaulis. The sequence goes on along the minus strand of CM070754.1, from coordinate 15,616,402 downwards.
CTTCTCTCCTTCTCTCTTCCTCCTCGAGTCTCCTCCCTTGCTTCACCGATCTAGTTGCCGCCGCTCACTCCTGACCTCTCCTCCTTGGTCCGGCACCTTCCCTGTGACTCCCCTTGCCAGATCTACTCTGTTCACCCTTCTCCTGAGTCATTCTCTCTGGTCTTGGGTTTACTCCATTCTTCCTCGATCTAGTGCTGCCGCCGGGAACTCCTGTGGTGTTGCCGCTCCTCTGGTCTGCCACTGTGGTCCTCCTATTGCTAGATCTGCTTGTGTCGGCTCTCCTCGCTGCTCCTCCATGGCTCCTCAGCTTCTGGCTAGGGTTTTTGGCTGATTTGGGCGTTGGTGGTTCGGCTCAGTTATGACCTAACTCAAGTGGTTCTTGGGCTCTCATGGCTTCCCTACGGTGAGTTTGGGGAAGAAGCACTGCCTCTTTCCCTTGGTTCGCTTTTGCTAGCCCATTCATCGGCTTCATTGGCTCCATGGACTCCTTGGCTCCTATGGAGGCTGCTGCTGGTTTGGAGTGGCCTGGGAGTTTGGCTCGGTTGTGGCTAAGTGCCAAGGCTCCGGTGGTTCTAATGGCTTGCTATGATTCGTCGGTTCACCATCACTCAGCTTCCTACTTGGAACGGCCCAACCCTTTCCCTTATTACTTTTACGCATTTCTGTCTTAGTTATTACTTTTGCCTTGCTTCCGTTCTTTACCACACACGGTCTTGGGAGAACCTACAGGTGCCAATGTGATGGACAATAGGGGTGTTTCGTGTCGGGGAGCATACTCCCCCTATCTGAGGGTGCACGACGGTGTCTATGGGTTTGCCACCGGTGATGTGGTATCCATTCCGGCGAGGTAGGGTGGCTCCCTCCTCCTTGGGCGCATTGCTTGGTTGGTTGTGCTAGTGGTGTGATGTGTGCTGTGTGAAGAGCCTTGCTAGGGATCAAAAGAGGGAACAAGGGATTTGGGAGGAAAAGTGGTCTTACTTGATGATGGTGACAGTCGTGGTGTGGTCCTGACGTGCTTGGTGACTCACCCGACTTCCCTTTTGTCATTGTGGTGGTTGTCGGCCTGTTTCCCTCATTGTCACGGTCGGCCCACGATGTCGTCCATGGTCCTCGCTCCCCTTTTGTGTCTTCCTCAACCTTCCTAGGTTCTCTCCTCTGGCTCGCTCTTCCTCTCCTTCCCTCTGTGTGTGGTTCGGTGGTGGTGATCATGGCTAAACTCGGTGGGCTTCTTGTGGCTTGGCCGCAGGGCCGGGCCCATGGGCGTGCGACCGTGCGATCGAGCAGGCCTCCGTGCGACAGGGCCTCAGCGGCGCTCGTCTCCCGACGGCCGACTTCGTCATCGCGATTCGCGGCGACCGTGGCGCCGCTTCGGCTTCGTCGTATACGATTCGTATTCTCGCCTCGGTCTCGGGTCTGGCCGCGGCAGTTGGCTCGTCTTCGTATACGCGTCTACGTGAGTAACTGAGTCACGTGACCCTGTGTGTTAGCGTGTTAATCCTCACGCACTCTGCACCATGCGGCGGCAGCGGCTGCGTATCCGGCGCCATCTCGGGAGGCGCTTTAGATAGTTTCCATGTGTAGCAAAGATGTACCGGCGCCATCTCGGGAGGCGCTTTAGGTAGTTTCCATAACTAGCTTCCTAAAATCATGGCATGTAATTTCATCTTCCATCTCTATGCCTCCGTGTATTCTATTTGTATATGCTTTGCATGAGATTGAATCATTATTGCGTTGAGTTAATCCGCTTTCACTGTGGCGGCGCCGCTTCCGCCGTGATACATAATCGACAATCTGTATTCATTCACCCCGTTTCTTCAAAAGATTTGCGCTATAGCAGAGCGGGCATACTTGAGGTCTTGAGGAAATAGAAGTATAGAAATAGAACTATAGAAGTCTCCAACAAACTATCTCCATTCTCCAATGCACCAACATAAAGATTAAAGAGGCATTATCTTCTTCTCCGTTCTCCTTGGCGTCGCTAATTAAAATTAAATCTACTCAAGGTACGTATTGTATTGTGCTAATTAAATCCTTCGTATGAAAGTCTAGAACTGTTTGTAAAATCGATATTGATGCCAATGAACTATATACTGAGTTGAGGTTTCTTCAAGATTTCATTCCAAAAGAAAATATGGGTCCTCTTGAAATTCTTAAGTTTCTAAAGCGGCATGATTGTTTTCCCAATGCAGCTATTGCATATAGAATTTTATTGACCATTCACATGATTGTTGCATCGTGAGCGAAGCTTTTCTAAGTTGAAGCTATTGAAGTCATACTTATGTTCTACAATGACACAAGAAAGACTTAATAGTTTGGCTACGATAGCACTTGAGAGTGGATTGCTGGAGAAGATTAATTATGAGCATATTATTGAAGATTTTATTTCAAAGAACACTAAGAGAATGATGTTATTCAAGTAAAGATTATGCAAACCAAGAGTTCAAAAGGTATTATTCTTGATATATCGTATTTGCTCTACAATACATATATTATTTTGGCTATATTTGGTATTTTGATTTAGACCTCACTTAGAGTTTCGTACAGGGCCTCCAAATTTCACGGCACGGCCCTGCTTGGCCGAGTGATGTGCAGGTGGGACTAGCGATGGCTTCCTTCGGTTGGCTTTGGGGCTTCCTCTCGGCTATGATAAGGAATGAAGTGGGTAGGGATGGCAATGGGGGAATTCCCCGCGGGGAGTAGGGGAATGCCCCTATCCCTGAGCGCATGAAAATTCCCCCATCCCCGTCCCCGGTTGTGGGGACGGCAAAACCCCATTCCCCACCCCGATAGGTATTTGGGTACACATGGGGCACCCCCGTTTCATGCTCCTAACAACAAATTTTCCAGTAGAGCCAAATCATTTTGAATCAAAATAAATTTCTTTTTGACAGTATGCACTAATTCCTACCCCCCCAATAATACGCATAAATAAACTAGCAGGAACCATGAATTCTATTATCTTTTCCACAACACATAATTTTTTAGAAGAAACAAACATTTCAAGTATGAATATACCTCAAAATGAAAGGGGTGCCGGTTGATAGACTATCAGCAGCATCAGCAAAAACATTTGATTCTTGACTCTTGAGCCACTCTATGGAGCACCAGTCTGACAATTTCCCCAAGATACATCGCTGAGATCATTTTCCCAAAGCCCTCTAACAATGGTGACACATAATTTTCATCCTATTAACAACAATACAAAGATGCCATAGGAAATTGAATTTTTACATAGCTTAGTACTTGATCATTGTGATTTTGTGTCTCGTCATCCAAAGAGATGTCATAAGGAGTTCTTGACAAATGTGAAGACCAGAAATTCCCCTATTCCAGTCAAGGTCTGCTCCATATAACAAAGAAATAGCTATATGCATGAAAGGAGTAAATTTGACCATAGGTTTCACATTCATACAATCATTCTCTGTAGGATCGATGGCTCACTCGGAGGGGGGGTGAATGATTGCGTCTGCTTTTCAAATCTCTATGTGATCGACGATGTATATGACCGTTCGAACGAATACTCGTAGCAGTGCTTCGTTCGCAATCATATGCCTCACTAAGACAGCGACCACCAGAAATCATGAACCAGGTTGATTATAGATCTTCTTTACTACTGAATTTTCTTGGAGTTACAAAGCGCCCTTACAAGCACCCCTAAAAATCCTAGCACACAAAATGCCTTGCCAAAAGCTACTCTCCAAAATCACAGCTAACCTCGGCTTTTATATGCTAGTGTTCTAAACCGTGTTCGACTCAAATATGAACACAAAATCTTATCTCTTCCTCAAGTCAAGGGACCCGAAACTCTTTTCTAACACGAGTTTTAATCAAATTTTATCTCTTTCAAGTTATGGACTCTACCCATAACTCCTAACTCAACATGTGACAAAGCCTCCAAGATCGTACCTCCCGTAGCTCCATCTTGCATCACCACCATTGATCTCCAAGTGCTCCAACATTAGCCTGACCACCTCGTGTGAATTCCTCAACTGTCTAGACATCAGATCTCCCTATCCTAGTCCCAGTCCTCCTCATTACCGAACGTGATCATCTCTATGCTCACCTGCACATGCAAAGACCAAAGAAATACTTTCCCGGCACAAGTTCTTCACAACTTGACCGTCATTAGCACACACACACTCAAAACACTCCTTCAACCATCCACTATCATCACTTAGGTCAACCATGGCCATTCACCTCATCACTATCCAGAAACCACTCTCAGACTACCAATTACGACCGCTAAAAATCATCGCTTTCCAAAACTCAGCCTCAGACAACACATTACGACCGCTAGCTCAATAAGTACTCGAAAACCACAAGTACTCGAGAATTACCATCGCTCCGCTTAAACACTCAGGAATAACATCACATCCCTACCAACCACAGTCATCAAGAACCGACTGATAAGAAGTAAAGTACTGGTACCGACAATGAAGTCTCCGAGTACTGACCGTGAATTCTATGGCAACAGACGTAAAACCTTTGACTTTGATAGCGTGGTCTACGACAATCGACTGGACAACCGAAGACAACAACAGCAGACTACAAAGTCTATGAGTACCGCTCACAAAATCCAGGACCACAGCCAAAAGGATTTATGACTACCGATCAGTAAGATTCACGACTACCGATCAGCCCCCTAGTAAGATCTATGACTGTCGACCAATAAGATTTACGACTACCGACTAGTAAGATTTACAATCATGAAAGGGGTACTATAGCTACGGCCACGAACAAGTACTTGTAGTAGATGATCTTACAACCTTCGACCATTTCCCTGTAGCTTACGACCGGTTCCTTGTAGCTTACGATTGGTTTCCTATAGCTTACGATCATCAACCAAGTAAGGTCGTTTCGTTGTGGTCAATTGAATGTGGTCAGAGTTGAACATGGTTGAAGTTGTATGCAGTTGAAGCTGGACGTGGTCATAGTCGAACGTGGTTGTAGACGTACGTAGTCGAAGCTGCACGTGGTCGTAGTCGAACGTGATCTGAGTCGAGCGTGGTCGGAGCCTGCCGTGGTCTGAGCTGAACGTGGTCGAAGCTATGCTCTGCTATAGTACTCTTCTGAGTACCAACCACTGTTACAGAACTCTTCTGAGTACCGACCACTCGGAGGCAACGAAAACCACTCGGAGCCGAGCAAGACCACTCGTAATTGAATGGAAACCGCTCGGACTCGAAACTTTCAATTACAATCGACTAAAACTTTCACAAACGCAAATTCCAAAATCATCCAAATGTAGATTATTCATCATTACTTTAATCACGACCATCTACATGGTCTAACAATCTCTCCCTTAATGAATACATTAACAACTCCAAGAAAAACACTTAGAAGAATTTGCGAGAGAATTTTGCAAACAAAATCGACCCGAGAAAATGGACCTAAACGACCAGAGAAAATAGACTAGAGCACAAAGAACTGACCAGAGCACAAAGACCAAATACCAGAGCAAATCTAATTTCTCCCCCTTTCTTCTACTTTTCTCCCCTTTGGTAATGAAATCATCAAGGGCTTCAAAGTGGGAATAATTCTAAAAAGGAGTAAAGAGCGTAAACATCTAGAAACTTTGTAGATTATCCAAGTCAATTTGCATTGAATTAATAGTTTGACTGAGCCATATGTTTGAGTAGAGCTACCTAAATTATATAAAGTCATATATCATATAGAAATGTCAAAACATGTCTTTATCACAGATAAGCAGTTTATATTAATGACATGCATTGCAACAATGAACAAACCAATTATAAAACCACAATGAAATATCACACCTAAAAGTCAAAGCTTAAAAATAAAATAGATTTTAAATCTGGGCACGTTAGCCGTCTCATGTAGCACCCTATTGCGCTACACTTGAGTCTTAAGCATATGGCATGCTTATAGCATACTTCTTTTCTTGATAATATGCTTTGAAGCATTTTTTTTGTTTTAATAGTAGCATGCTTGAAGCATACTTCTTTTTATTTGCTCAATTTTTATGCTTTTTTATTTGTTTGACCATGGCATGCTTGAAGCATATATCTTTTCATTTATTCACTTTTCTTTGTATAACATGCCAACTTGAGTGATCATAAAAAGTCTACAAATGAAACATACAAGTCTCATAGCCAAGATTTAAAATAAGATTCAAAATGACGATAATCCTTTTAGAGGAACATCACAACGTACTATCTATAATCAATCTAGTCAAGGTGTTTTGCCATGTCATGTTTTAGTGCAATTATAGCAGGTTAATTAGCATCAGTCATGACCATATATACAGAACATATGAGTAAATATGATAGAGAAAGCTCTATAATTCATTTTATTTCAATGGCATGGACTCGATGAATAATTTGACAAGTATAATAAATAAAGCTTCCAAAATTTTAAATATTAAGCTCCCCCTCAGAATAATTCCATATAATGCATTATACCTAATTCACTCTACAATTGAGCAAAACAAGAAGAATCAAACGGTTTGGTGAAAATATCAGCAACATGAGAATTAGAATCAATGAAGTGCAAGACAACATCTCCCTTTTTCACATGGTCTCTAAGAAAATGGTAGCGCATATCAATATGTTTGGTTCTTGAATGTTGCACAAGATTTTTAGCAATACTTATTACACTAGTGTTATCATAGAAAAGTGAAATATTATCCAATTCTAAGCCAAAATCCTTAAGGGTAGCTGTCATCCCAAGCAATTGAGAATAACTATCGGGACCCCGGATTTCCAAATTCGGACCCTCTGTGTATTACAGCACTAGTCCCAGATCAAAGCTAGTGCACACAGTTAAACAGTGATGATTACATTCCAACAACGAATAGTACAATAATAAAGAGTACTGACCAAAAGGTCTTTCCATTACAACTGAGGTTTCAAGACCTCGCAAATAAACAAAACATAGCGGAAGCAGAATAAACTTGATAAAGACCCATCAATACGGCACAGGCAATTGACTGGGGAAACGCAACCTAGTGCTCCGGGAATCCTTCGTCGAATCCATACGCAAAGTAGTCGTAGTCTCCTTCCTGAGCTTCGTACTCCTCTGTGATTTTATTTTTAAGTGTAGCATGTGAGTACCTAAAGTACTCCGCAAGTCTTAGAAAAATGCAGTAGATGTAAGGCTTTAACAAAGGAGGTTATATGGTTCTTTTGCACAAAGCAATATTTTATTTTCAATACCATTAATTATTTTTGAAGGCATAATTTTAACAAAGTAATTATCTTAACTAAAACTATCCAACACTTTTATAGTGAAGGTTCTATCCACCATCACTAGATAACTGGCTCCAAACACCAAAATTCAAATCTACGGGTTTCAACCACCCACACTGGTTGCAATTGCCAGAACAACCCCAAGAGTTCCATCCACTCTCAGATTCCCAAAACTTCATTTTAAAACCAGAAATCTACCATGTGAATGCATTCCTTGCCCGCCCTTGACCGTGGGCACGGCTATTCGAATAGTTTTAACACTTTGCAGAGGTTGTACAACTTTACCCGCAAGAGACAAGCTATTTTAATAGCCAACATGCTTCCTTAGGCATGAGACCCAGATAATTCATCACAAAGCCTTTACCTTACTCTAGTCTAGCTAGTTACCACCCGCTGAGGTTTCACCGCTGAAGGGTTAAACCACCCAGTCAGAAGCCCCCTCTTGCGCCATATGAATACAGTAAACCCTATCCCTCACTGTGAATAACCAGTACACCCTGGCACTCACTTTCCTCTGATGGTACCTAAACTAAACTATTGTAACTTAGTTAGCTAGGTCGTACCCATATAGACATGTGGTTGTACGGTAGTGCTCAGTTTGGACAATCACAAGACTCGGTCCTTAATTGACTCAGGCGGAACATACACATTACAAATTCTCGTGCTAACCGCACCAAACCAATCTTACCATCTGCCCAAGTCTAAAACAACTCCCATATTTTATTTTATTTTAAAGAACAGTGGCAACACCAATCGCCACTAATTTCTGAACAAGGTTACGAGGGAGAAAGGGTATCCGGAAGATTAATTGAAAAAGGGGTTTACTGGAAATAAATGTTTGAGTTCAGAAAAATAAAATAAACTTTCTGAGGATTTTACAAAGTTTGAGTTTGAATTTGAATTTTGGAAGTGCATAGAAAAGTTGAAATGAAACTGAGATTTTGAAAGTGAACTGGGTGTTTGAAATTTAAAATTTGAATTTTAAAATACTAAATAAATTTCAAATATTTAAAAGGATGGCAGAAATGAATACTTTGGAATTTTTGATGAATTTAGAAATTTGAATGGGCTCAATCAGAGTTAGGATGAAAAAGTACGGGCCTCGGGAAGTTTAAAATTAAAGAAAAAGAATAAACTGGATTTTTGGAATTATTTTTCTAAAGGAAATTCAGATCTATGACGTCAGCCCTGAATTTATTTTCGGCTGAATTATTTTTCAACTGGGAAATCGGATTTATTGCGCCAGCTGACGTCAGCCCTAGGGTGGGCCGACTAACAGTGGGCCCTAGTCCATAGACCGAGTCCACGCAGGGGAAAACACCGAGGTGGCACGGGTGGGGGCACGACGCTGACCGAGGGGCGCCGAGGTGGCCGAGGCGTGGCGCCGCGTGGCACGCCACGTGGGCACGGTGGCGGTGGCCGGGGTGGCGCTCGGCCGGGGCTCACGGGCCTCCGGCGGGCGGTGGCCGGCGGCGGCGCGAGGGAGGGAAGTGAGGGAGTCCGGGGTGGGCGGTGGTTACCGTGATGGTCGGAAACGGGCCGGCGACGAGGAGAGGTGACGGTGGGGATCGGCTAAGGGTCCCGAGGTGCGCAGGCGGGGCCCGAAGAGGAGACGGCGGGGCTTGAGGACGACCGAGGCAACGACGATCTTCCACCGGAGTTGGCGGTGGCGCTCCGAGGGAGGTGGCACGGTGCGGGCGGTAGAGTGGCCGGAGAGAGAGAGTGGGGGAAAAGGTGGAGGGAGAATGGGGTGCTCGGGAGGGGTTTATAGGGGCGAGGGAGTCGGTGGCGGCAATCGTCACGGAGTGGGGAGTGGGCGGCGGCGGTTACAGGCGGTTGAGGAAAGTGGGGGCGCGGGAGAGAGGGGAGTGGGCGCGGTGAGTGCGAAGACGGTTAGGGGAGGTTAGGCGGCACGCGCGGGAAAAAGGAAGGAGCGGGAAGGGCGGAGGTGACGATTGCGGGTGGCGGCGTCGCGGGGAAGAAGGAGGAGGCGCGGGGAAGACGGATCTGACAGGTGGGGCCAGGCGGTCGGCGAGAGAGAGAGAGAGACGCACGGGCATCGGATGGTGATCGGGCGGCCGAGGGAGAGAAGAGGCGCGGGCGGCGTGGATCGGGCCGGGTGGCGGCGTGGCGCAAATCTGGCCGTCCACGTGGCGGCCAGACGGAGGAGGAAGGCGGGATGGAGCGGCGATGTGGCAGCGATCCGACCGTCCACGTGGCGGCCGGAGGGGAGGGTTGGATTTTATTTTTAGTTTTTCATTTTCAGCAAATCCTAGAAAATTAAATATAGCTCAGAAAAATACAAAATAAACTTTAAAAATTCTAGAAAAATTCATATAAGTTTCTGGGGGTATTTTTAGCTTAGATAAAATATTTCCAAGTTATTTTGGTATTATATTTTCAAACTAAGATTTCGTTTTAATTCTAGAGATTAATTTTAAAATCTGGAAATCCAATTTGTTTAAAATAATTAATTTGAATTAAAATTTTCAAACAACACAAATCTTAGGATGTTACAATAACAGGAAGTAGTAGCTACATATTCAACCTCAGCAGTGGAAAGTGTAACTGACACTTGTTTTCTAGAAGCCCATGAAATAAGAGATGTGCCTAAAAAGTGATATGTGCCCAAAGTACTCTTTCTATCAACTCGATAACCCCAAAATCCGCATCGGAATAAGTTCTAAGAGTAAGGCGTGAGGACGAAGAGTACCATAAGCCAAATTCCAGAGTTGATTGAAGATACTTGAATATACGTTTTACCGCTTGACGATGTGAAGCTCGTGGGGAAGCTAGAAAGCGAGCACATAAACACACAGTGAAGTGTACATCTGGCCTTGTGATGGTGAGCACATAAACACATAGCGAAGTGTATGTCTGGCCTTGTAGTGGTGAGTTACAGGAGAGAGCCAATTATGCTTCTATATTCATTTTAATCAACAGGCTCACCATCTTCATCCGGATCCAACACAACCGTAGATCCTATGGGAGTGAAAATTGGTTTGACCGATCCCATATCAAAGCGACGAAGTAGATTCTTGGTGTACTTGGTTTGATAGATAAAAGTACCCAAATTTGATTGTTTGATCTGGAAGCCTAGGAAGAATATGAGCTCTTCCATCATCCTCATCTCAAATTCCATGCTCATAGTATCTGAAAACTTGAAAACAAGAGCATGAGAGAAACCACCAAAGATGATATCATCTATATAAATCTAAATGAGTAAAAGATTATTGCCATGCTTGAGAATAAACAATGTTTTATCTACCTTGCCCATTTGGAAATCATGTTTTAGCAAGTATGATTTAAGCCTATCATACCATGCTTTTGGTGCTTGTTTTAGGCCATATAAGGCTTTAGACAATTTGTAGATATGATCAAGAAACTTAGGATTCTCAAATCCAGGTGGTTGTCTAACGTAGCTTTCCTCCTCAATGTAGTCATTAAGAAAACCATTTTTTACATCCATTTAATAAAGTCTAAAGCCCTTTGATGCAGCAAATGCTAACAAAATTTTAATAGCTTCTAATCGAGCAACCGGCCGGAGCAAATGTTTCACCAAAATCAAGACCTTCTACCTAGGTGAATCCTTGAGCTACAAGTCTAGCCTTATTTCGAACAACAACACCATCCTCACTTTGTTTATTTTTAAAGACACATTTAGTTCCAATAACATTGTGACCAAGAGGGGGTGAAACTAAAGTCCATATTTTGTTACGCTCAAAGTTTTCTAATTGCTCATGCATGGTATTAATCCAAGACTCATCAGATAAAACGTGACTTATATCATGGGGTTCAAAAGAGGAGACGAAAGCAGAATGAGCATATGAAGCATTAGAGTTATACCTGCTACAAAGAACTCTCTCATTTAAATCACCAATTATTTATTTAGGGGGATGACATTGTTGAATGTGCAGAGGAGCTTGCAAGGTGGTTGCAGACATGGTCATTGAGGTAGTCATAGCAGCAGTCATCGTTGGTGTAGTCATAGCAATTGAAGTTGTAGGAGCGGTCACAGCGCCTGTAGTCATAGAGGTGGTCGTAACACCTGTAGTCGTAGGAGTGGTCGTAGCACCTGTAGTCGTAGAAGTGGTAGTAGCGACCGTTGTTGTAGGAGTAGTCGTAGCGCCCGTTGTCGTAGGTACAGTCGTAGTAGGGCTCGGGAACTCCCTGTAGTCATCGCCAGAGTCATAGAAGATGTCATTGAGTGCGTTAAGGGCATGTATACCTACATTGTCGGGTCTAGTTCTAGGATGATGAGAGTGATATCCTTTAAGATGAGCTTGTCATTGACACGCATAGTGCATTTAGTAAGGACTCCTCCCTGAGAATTGTCCCTAAAAGTGATCATCTCATCACTGGGGCATGAGTGAGGGAGGAGAACCAACATGAGTCTCTGGTCATATGGCGAGAGTAGCCGGAGTCGATCAACCAGATATTATTCTTCCTCTTACGATGAGCTACATAGCACGGACAGTCACCGGTATCTTAATATTGGGGTTAGTCAATAAAGATTTAGGTATCCAGTGCTGAGATACTAGACGAACAGGAGCAAAAATATGCACTGATAAATATTTAAGTGAACCATTAGCATTTAACATATTTCGACCAGTCTATCATTGAAAGGCAGGCTCGACCACAGAGCAGTAAGATTCACGACTACCGATGAGCAAGATTTACGACCACCCCTAGTAAGATCTACGACTGTCGACCAGTAAAATTTACGACTACCAACCAGTAAGATTTATATGGTTGGAGTCAAGCGTGGTCGTAGTCGTCCGTAGTCAAAGCTGGACGTGGTCGTAGTCGAATGTGGTTAGAGTCGAGCGTGGTCGGAGCCTGTCGTGGTCTAAGCTAAATGTGGTCGAAGTCATGCTCTACTACAGTACTCTTCCAAGTACCAACTACTGCTACAATACTCTTCCAAGTACCAACCACTGCTACAGTACTCTTCCAAGTACCAACCACTGCTACAGTACTCTTCCAAGTATTGACCACTTGGAGCCGAGCAAGACCACTCGTAACCAACTGTAAACCTCCCGGACTCAAAACTTTTAACTACAATCGACCAAAACTTTTACAAACGCAAATTCCAAAATCATCCAAATATCAATTATTCATCATTACTTTAATCACGACCATCTACATGGTCTAGCATACTCCATTTGATAGTCTAAATAGAAGACAACAAGCAAGACAAGTCCATGATCCCTAATTAATATCATCCAAGGTTCTAAGGCATAATCCATATTCCATACATTCATAATTTCATGCAATCATACTCCATTCAATAGCGTAAATAAAAGACATCAAGCAAGACAAGGCTCCAAGCAGTCCATACTCTAGTGTCCAATGCCCAACAGCAAGTCAGCAACTCATAGTGTCATCTAATTAGAGGAATAGTTAACAGTGAAACAATTTAACACTTGAAGTAGCTATAAAATTTTAAGATAAGTCTAGAAGACAATTTAACACTTGAAGTAGCCCAACACTTGAAGTAGCTACTGACCTGTAGTCCTTCTTGAATGTCTTGAAGACAAGTCCAGAAGCTAGTTGGCTCTACATTGTCCTCATCTACAATATACAATTTGGAAGTATCAATTTCTTTTATGGACAACTACGAAAGCAAGTAGCACAAAGTAAGTAATAATCATCCTATGTACATACCATTATATTTATTTCGAAGCCAATCCTGTGAACACATTAATGCCTCCAACATTTCAGCAGTGAGACAGATACAATGCTCGCTAAGAATTCTTCCACTTGTGCCAAATGTAGACTCTAAAGTAACCATGCTTACTGGAATAGCAAATATGTCTCGTGCTATCATCCTCAAAGAAGGATAGCGTGTCCCAGCCACCTTCCACCAATCCAATACATTAAAATTTTCCTTTGAGGATGGAACATAGTCATCCTCCAAATAGTGATCTAGTTCAGATTTTATTCTAAGAGATGCTGGCCTTTTCTTAGCAACACGTGCATTAAAAATAGACATAACTGCGTGCACTAACAAATCTTCGAAAACCAATATTGTCAACAATGGATAAACGATACTCATGTAACACCATCATGGTAGCAAGTTCTTTTCTAGCAACTTTTTGACCAAATGTGCACTTTTCTACATTTACCTTCCCATCATCTTTAGAAGTAAACCTTAAAGAAGATTGGCTCATTGCGGTTTTCTATCATGCAAGTTTACTATTTCTATATGGGCAAATCTTTAGATGGTCGTGAAGATGCTTACTTCCATTTTTGTTTTCTCCTCCAAGTTTTTTGAAACAATGATTGCATTTTGCTTTAATACCCATGACTTTAACCCTCTCTAACTCTTTCCAAACAACCGACGTCAACTTCCTTTTTGAACCAACAGTGCCATCTTCATTCTCATCATCAGAAATTTCAATCTCTTCATTTTCATTCACATTCGGTGTTTGTTTTGGCTCATTAACTGATTCCATCAATGAAAATGGTGTGGTTGCTTTAGAGGATGATATTGCTACAGCTAGATCATGGCCATTACTTTCAGATGGATTGGTAGACATGATTAATCTTTTTCTATAGTTCCATTAAACTTATGAATATCAAGAATCTAGAGGATGAATGGATGATTGTGCAACAGCAGTACATCTTACAGCTAGAACATTAAACATGATAGTCATAAATCATAATCTAATGAAAAGGGGGATAAGTTTGAGACATATTGTGCAATTTACTTGGTTTAGAACAGCACACATATAGGTTGGATATAAAATGATGGAGAATAGTAAAAATACATGTAGTATTTGACGTAGACAATGATAGTATAGAAGACAGATAGCAGAAGAAATTGAACAAAGGGGGAAAATCCACATGAACATAATAGATGGACAAGTAGTATCTTACAACAGCAATACCTCCATAATTACTTCAGTGTAAATTGAAGTATTAAGAGAGGATGCATGAACATTCAAGATTAATTGAGATCACTTGTTCTAGCTTCAGAGGGAGAGGGAGGCAAACATGGGGGGCACTCGGCCGGCTTCGGAGGGAAAGGGAGGCAGATCCAATGGTTTAGCCGTCGGGAGGAGGTTGTTGCAGCTGTGCTGGGCCGGGAGGAGCAGATCTACACTCCAGTCGCAGGAGAGGAGCAGATCTAGGCGCCACTAGCTAGATGCTTAGGGCTTGCTGTCGCTGTGGGGCGGAGGCACAGAGCAGAGGCCAAGAGTTCAGAGAGGTCTGATCGCTGACTTGCTGGCATGGCGCGAGCGCCGGCAGTGGTACTACGCTGTGCGTGGTGCGCCGCAGCTACCACTTCGGGAGGACCGAGGGAGAGGGAGGCAGAGGGGTGAGAAGCATTAAGCCACTAAGTGAATGACCGACCGAGGCACCGAGCAAATAAATAAGGATTAGGGTTTCACCATTTTGGGAGTGTGGGCCATTTGGGTCGAGCCGCCGAGGTGCATGAAGTGAACTGCTTATATGGGTACCCATGCGGGGAACAGAGATGGGGAGCAGAGGAACGGCCACGCCCCCAGTTCACCCGATGGGGAATGGTTGTGCCCCAATTCTATCCCCATGGGGAAAGGAAAAAACCCTATCTCTATCCCTAATAGGGGAATTCCACACCGGGGAATGGGAAATTGGGCCCCATTGCAATCCCTAGAAGTGGGCATGCAAGAGAATATGGAGGCTGGCTTAAGAGAGAAGAGGCCCTCGGTTTCCTCTGTCTCCCTAGTCCTGCGCATGACATATTTGCTCTTACCCTATCCATTTGGTTCTCTCATTCCATTATGGCCTTATGGATTGTCGGTCCAAAGAGGGGGCTTTACACTATGCTTCTGATTTTCTATGGCAGAGGTAAGTTGGTAAAAACGTGAGTATTGGATTTTCGATTGCCGAATGATGAGGCTCACTTATAGTGAGAGGCGTCGATCGGCCCGAGATGATCTGGAAACCTCAATGGGTGCCATTATAGTCGACTTTTCTATAGTCGGAGGGTTATGACGGTGATTTTCTTTATTTCTTTTTATTCTTCTTTGATTGTTCTTTTTGATCGCTCTTCGATTGCAAAAGAAAAATATGGTGGGTTTGGTTTTGGGTCGGTTTTGGAGGGTTCTACTCACTAAGCAATACACGGAGAGGGCAATGTACATTCAATATGCAATGCAATTTATCTATCCTATTCTAATGCAATTTTCTGTCATGCAATTATTCAGGTTTTCAGACTTATATGAGATTGTTGTAATTAGCCAAGCATTGCAATAATATTTTATCTTACTTAGGAATGCTCAAAGCCATTTCTTGAAGTAAATTCTTGTAATCCCTTGTATTGTAATTGTCTTAATAATTCTTAATTTGATGTTAATGGCACTGTTTTGAAGTAATTAAGATTTAAGATTCTTTCAATTTTGCTCCTCCATGATTATCCATCACTGTCTTGGGTTACATCTCAACCTTTCGAGGTGATTTTCTACAGAAGCTTCTGATCATGCCTCTCGTTATCGATCATAGCCCCTGCCCCTGGTAGTCTGGTGTGTACTTGTTCCCTTTGGTTCCTGAATTTTGTATCGTTTATTTCCTTTTCACAACTCCTTTGCTGATGATCTGCAGTGTTGTAACGTTGAACCTGTCTATCGTCTAACCCGTAAATTACACCTTGTTTTCTATCAATTTGATCCGTATTTTTTAAAAAAAAACAAGTCAGCATCTAGTTGTGATTAACATTTTGGGAATGTTACTAAATTTCCTACTACTAAGTTGAAAAGGATAGACATGGAAGCTTTCTGAGAGAGGTTACACGCTAGCTAGACGAATAATATAGTTCTTCTGAGCTATTCAGATGAGTTCTCAAAATAATTTTGATGCGACATCACATTAGATGCTTATTAAGTGATACCATGTGTAGGATAATCAATTTTTCTAGTACCAATAAACTGTTATTATTATAAAAAAGGCATTATTACTGGATTCTTGAAAAAAAAATGAACAAGCACAACTTGAGTGCAACTCTTTTTTAAAGTCGATTTATCACCAAATTGCAGCCCGAGTGCCCAACAAGTCTTAGATATTCTCCATCATTTGCATGCCTTACACGGTTTGCTCTTCCTGTTACGGATAACTCTGAACAATGCTAGAATGCTGCAGAATCCTGCTGCCAAGAGTTCAGCGGGAAGGAAGAAGTCCCCAGTGGTAGGCCCCAAGCCATTTTCACCCTTGTTATCTAGCAGGAAGGATAAGCCCACACACAAGCCCCTTAATTTGCCTTCTCCCTCGGTGCAAGGAGTTCCAAGACGTGTGATGGATGCTGATATGTGCCACCCATATATAGGAGAAAGCACTAAGGAAAGGAGGAAAGGGAGAGAAAAAAAATCACTTGAACACCGGCAACCAAATTGATGCTCGGAAAGCAACCATTGTAGGCCTTCCATAGCCCCACTCTTTGCTAACTGACTATTATATAACTCCTAGATCCTCTAGCTTCTGATTCAGTTTGCATGGACGAAGGAGGTGCTTCCATGGATGCGAGGCAGGACGTGTGGGACTGGGAGGTCCTGCCTGACCACAGGACCTTCTCCATGGAGAGCAGCACAGCACATGGCCATGGCGGCATGATTCTTGGTGGTAAGGATCAGCTCTTGCTTGGCATCGATTTCGATTATGATCCGCATACTAGATCTCATTTCGTATCCCTGTGACCAATTGCATACTAGATCAAGAAACCAAGGAACCAAATCTTCCTCCTGCAGAAGATGCTGACGTGCGCAAGCCTGTCGACGGGTGTAAGGACATCGGCGTCGTGCCGGATGAGACCAGACCAAGCCAGGAGGAGCTCATGCCTAAGGTGACTGAGCAGTTGGTCTCTGATGGAGAGGATGAACATGGGACGTTTCAGAGTTCTGATGCCAAGGAAGTTGATGATGACATGGTGGTGGTGTCAGAAGTAGCCCCTCATCGGTTTGCGGAAGAGGAAGATATCAAGAAAGACAGGACACGGCCGGAGTGCGTTGTTTTCAGCGTGGGGAAGCTGAAGGTGAACGGAATTGGGGCACTCTGCTCGTTTGGGGTTGCCACTGTCTGCATCTTTCTGATCGGAGGCAGGCTGCAGCACCAGCAGAAGCAGCAGCAGCAGCAGAAGATCCAGCTACAGTTCTATGGAGATGATAAGGTTCGGTGACTCACAGTGCTGTCTTTCTACCTAATTCATCATTTTTTCTTTCTTTCTCTCTCTCTCTCTCTGAAAGGTGTGTTTTGACCTAATTCATCAAATAATATGTCACTCATTCCGGATATTTGCAAAGGTTGGAATGATGTGACTAGCTTACTGGTGCATTTTTATACTTAAATTATTTAATTCAGGTGCACCTTGGGCCTTTCTATTAGAACACAAGAAGAAATCTTCTTGGTTTTGGCAGGGCCGTCTTGGCCTGATGCAAAAACAGAATCTTGAATTAGCCTAGGGGTTAGATCCTCAGAAAAAAGTCAGCTACCTACACTATATGTTTCTTTAATCAACTTCAGTGTTTCCAAAAGAAGCTAACTTGTCTTATCCATGATAATTTTGTCAGAAGAAGATGCTTTGATCTGCAGAGAGTGCAGCAGGTTGTGCAGCAGACATCAAGGCTGAACCAGGCCATGTCATCTGTGATGGCAGGAGGTGCTTCAACAAGGGCAAACATATAATTTGGTGGCTTCTATGATGGGTTCTGATCAATTAGAATGTGTGTGATCAAGTACAAGTTGCCATTGTAGAGAGCAGCAACTTTGATATCGCAGCCTAGTGGTCTTCATGGATATCATCATATCACGGACCTGTACATAATACGCGCTATATATACTGGATGTAAATAATTGGGTTCTTAGACCATGGTATGTATACAGATGAGGATGGTTTATAGATTTATGAAGTTGATAGCTAAGGAACAAGGACTATCTATTTGACTTGTGACTGAATAGGTTAAATACTACATGGAGAAGCTACGTACTGAAGATTTTTTTGGAACCATAGGGCCAAAGCAGGGCCGGGCCCATGGGCGTGCGACCCGTACGATCGAACAGGGCCTCCGTGCGAACAGGGCCTCCGCGCGGCGCTCGTCTCCCGACGGCCGACTTCGCGTCATCGCGTATTCGCGTGCGACCGTGGCGCCGCTTCGGCTTCGTCGTATACGATTCGTATTCTCGCCTCGGTCTCGGGTCCGCCGCGGCAGTTGGCTCGTCTTCGTATACGCGTCTACGTGAGTAACTGAGTCACGTGACCCTGTGTGTTAGCGTGTTAATCCTCACGCACTCTACAGACCATGCAGCGGCAGCAGGCGCACGTATCCGGCGCCATCTCAGGAGGCAGTTTAGATAGTTTCCATGTGTAGCAGGCGCATGTACCCGGCGCCATCTCAGGAGGCAGTTTAGGTAGTTTCCATAACTAGCTTCCTAAAATCATGGCATGTAATTTCTGTCTTCCATCTCTATGCCTCCGTGTATTCTATTTGTATATGCTGCATGAGATTGAATCATTATTGCGTTGAGTTAATCCGCTTTCACTGTGGCCGGCGCCGCGCTTCCGCTTCGTATTCTGTAATCTGACAATCTGTATTCATTCACCCCGTTTCTTCAAAAGATTTGCGCTATAGCAGAGCGGGCATACTTGAGGTCTTGAGGAAATAGAAGTATAGAAATAGAACTATAGAAGTCTCCAGCAAACTATCTCCATTCTCCAACAGACCAACATAAAGATTAAAGAGGCATTATCTTCTTCTCCAGTTCTCCTTGGCGTCGCTAATTAAAATTAAATCCTGCCGAAGGTACGTATTGTATTGTGCTAATTAAATCCTTCGTATGAAAGTCTAGAACTGTTTGTAAAATCTGATATTGATGCCAATGAACTATATACAGAGTTGAAGTTTCTTCAAGATTTCATTCCAAAAGAAAATATGGGTCCTCTTGAAATTCTTAAGTTTCTAAAGCGGCATGATTGTTTTCCCAATGCAGCTATTGCATATAGAATTTTATTGACCATTCCTGTGACTGTTGCATCAGCGGAGCGAAGCTTTTCTAAGTTGAAGCTATTGAAGTCATACTTGCGTTCTACAATGACACAAGAAAGACTTAATAGTTTGGCTACGATAGCACTTGAGAGTGGATTGCTGGAGAAGATTAATTATGAGCATATTATTGAAGATTTTATTTCAAAGAACACTAAGAGAATGATGTTATTCAAGTAAAGATTATGCAAACCAAGAGTTCAAAAGGTATTATTCTTGATATATCGTATTTGCTCTACAATACATATATTATTTTGGCTATATTTGGTATTTTGATTTAGACCTCACTTAGAGTTTCGTACAGGGCCTCCAAATTTCACGGCACGGCCCTGGGCCAAAGCTCCAGTTCCAATTTAGTAATGAAACCCAACACCGTCCAGGTTTACAATTCAGAGTTCGCGCAAAACATAAATGGTAATCCTGGCAACATCGTGCCAAAAACAAAACTGAAACAAGCAAATTTAACCGCACGGCATATCTTCTCCCGCCTGATCAGTTTTGACGCAGCTTGCTATCTTCAGTACTTCTGTTTCCTCACATCGCATCATCCAGAGAGACTTCTTGGTGATCATCTTCTTTATTTCCCTGAGGAGACCTACTAGAGAGATGCTCAACCGGAGTATAACCCTGAAGAATAGATGAAAGCTGTAGATTGACAAGATAAGAAGTCGTAAAAATAGCCACAACCCAGAAATAAGATGGAACATGAAAAGCAAGCATCAGAGCACGAGCGGTCTAAAGTAAGTGACGATGCTTATGCTTAGAGACACCATTCTGAGCATGAGCACCATGACAGAAGTACTAAGGAAGAGTACACTGGTACTTACCAGCAAAGTCGGCACAAAAGACACAAATGGCCGAATCAAATTGAGTATGAACCATAGTGGCAAAAGACTGATAAATAGAAAGAACCTGACTACGAGAAGGTATAAGATAGATTCAAGTATATCGAGAATAATCATCAATAAAGATTACATATTAGCGATGACTCTCTTTCAAGATGAAAGGGACTGGACTTCAAACATCAGAATGAACAAGAACAAAAGAATGATGAGACATAGAATCATTAGAGGGGTATCGGAGTTACAGCTGCTTGCCAAGCTTGTAACTCGTATAGTATAAAGAAGTGTCACCGGAAATAGAGCCAATAACACCACTCCAAACTTGTGAAGACAAATGTGAATCTCTGATGTGATCCAAATAGTAATGCCATCGGACAAAGGTAGCAGTGGAAGAAGCAACTGAAATGGAGGCAACGCCTGAGCAGCTAGAACAGAGACGGGCTACAGCTGGCCCACACTACAAAGGTGAGTCTCCTTAGTATGAATAGCAGTGAGAGCCTTCAACACAGACGAATGTGGCTAATGAGTCAGTAGGTGAGCACAAACAAGCTCAAACTCTGACCAAAGACATGTCACGAACTCATAGAGGTGATGAGTCTCTAGGTGAGCATGCTAACACACACACAACAGGAACATGTTTGATAGCCGTCCAATCCCAAAGAGTCAAGCTAACGCCACACCACAGACATCTCTTAGTAGAAGGCGTCCACAATGGCATCATGCTACTGAATAGAGTACGTCTGGTGCATGACCAAAAGATACATAGCATCACTCGTCAGCTCATGATGGGCATGAAGGCGCTCCCACATTAGCTGAGAAGTTGGTAGCTCCACCACAACCATGGAGATAGCCACAGTAATGCTACCCACTAAGATGGTAGAAGAATGAGCCTCGTTGTCCTGTCACCTCTCGTAGGAGTGAAGTTGAGCCTGGTACAGCTTCATGGCCTCCTCAAAGGCAGTGATCACAGCCTTCTGGGTTGCCTCGTTAGCAGTTGCAGGGGTCTGAGTGGTGGCCAGTAGCGGAGGGCAAGGTGGATAAGGCCTCTTATGATAGTTCATCCTGTCAAAGATAACATTCGAAACCAGAATAATACTATGGGTGGCCATCATATGCGGAAGAAGACAGACCCTCCCTCTCCTGGAGGCTGGCGATGAACCGGAGCCCACGGTCGGGTGGCAACGGAGTTGGCCGGGCAGCAAGGCGGGTGGCGGCTGCACCAGCCTGGCCTGGATAAAGACAAGGCACTGGCGGCGGCGCTAGTGACCTGGTTATGGTAGTGGCGACTATGCGACGGTGCGGGCATGAAGACAATGTCCTGGGGGCAGTGAAGGTGGCCTGGCGACGGCGGGGTATAGGTGCGACGGCCTGGCGGTGGTGCGAGAAGAGGCAGAGACGTGACAGGCAGTGGCGCCCGATGGTGGCGGCGGCTGCTAGGGTTGGAAAACCCTAACCCTAGCCATCTCCTAAGTTGATACCATGTTATGAATGGACTCTTGTTTATTTCAATAGGCCAAATGCCAAATATACAAGGGGAGAAATATACAAAAAGCCTCCTATACAATGTAATAATCTCCTATTGACTATACATGTGTAACACTTCCCACAATCACTTGCAAACCAGTCCAATTTTTATGTGAAAATTATATGTCATTTCTTTCCTTCCACTGGCACCACATAACTACTGAAGTGAACATATTCAGAACTATATGTTTCTTGTTGCGTAACCACCACTTTGCTACAGATTCAAAGTCCCCTCCAATTTGCATATCAAACATATCAGAAATGACATACCGCATGCACTTGGAAACAACGCATTCAAACAATAGATGGTTAACTGATTCCATTTCAGCTCAAAATAAACATGTTTTTATCAGGAACTTGTTGCCTTTTAGAAAGGTTATCTCTAGTCAAAAATTTGTTATTTGACATAAACCAAAGGAAAAAATGTATTCTAGGAGGCACAACAATCTTCCAAATAGCAGCAGGTATGTGAACACGGCCGTGCCCATGGGAGTGCGAGCCGTGCGCCCGTACAGGGCCTCCCAATTTTCAGGGCCTCAAAAAATCAGCCCAGCAGAAGAAGGTCCATGTATTCGTGTGAGGCCAGAGCGCCAGATAGGGGTGAAAACGGATTGGATACGGACGGATAATATCTCTACCATATTTATTTTCATATTTTTTTCGAATACGGATACAAATACGGATAACTCGAATACGAATAATATCGAATACAGATACGGATCGAATACGAATCGAAACGAATACGGTTACGAATATTTATCGGAACATGAAAACCCCTTAAACTATACATCCAAAATTAACGAAAATACATAAATAGTTCATTTTGTCAAAATATTCATGAAATCTAAATAAGCATAGTCTTTTTATCCATAATAAATATACCCAATAGTCGATCATAACATAACTACATAAGTAGCAACAACGTGCAATTCATGGAATACACATGATGACATAATAGCAATTTGAACAAGCATAAGAACATTTCATTTCTCCATTTCATCCACCAAGTCCTCTATGATAGCAATTTAAATAAGCATAAGAATACTAGGCTTACTGTATCCGTATCTGTATCCGTATCCGGTTTCGTATCCGAGAACTATCCGAAAAAAATCCGATCCGACACAACCCGTATCCGTCCGGATCCGACGGAAACTATCCGATCCGTTTTCACCCCTAGCCCTAGAGCCCAGCTCGAGTCCGCGCGCGCGTCTCCGCGCGACGACTTCGCATGCGTGGCGCATCGTATTCTCGGCTCCGAGCCCCGAGGCCCCCACGGCGTTTCATATTCTCTCTTGTATTCGTGACTTCGTCAGTTCGTGTTCGTCTCGTCTTCGCTGAGCGCCGGCCAGCCGGCTCGTCCAATGTCCATTCATTCAGGGCCGTGCCGTTACTTAGAGCTTTGTACAGGGTCTCCAAATTTCACGGCACGGCCCTAGAACAGGCATCACACCTCTAAAATTAAGAACAGAATAAAGAGATTGAGTACTATGAAGACCACTGGAATTTAATTCCCGTATCATGGCATCCTCATCCTCACTGAAATGAATAGAATTGGCTATGGGAATTAAATTAAGTTGGGGACAAAAATTAATCCGAAGCTGGACTTTATTTTTAGAAATAAGCAAAAGCTGAAATAAAATTAAATTCAGAATACATAAATCCACATTTAAATTTAAATTAAATTCAATATTAATAACAAATAAATGAAATTTGTTTTATTCGCAAACCATTTAGAAGCTACGTGATGTGCCTTGATGTTTTATCTCAACCTAATTAGAAGTTGAGCATATTTTTAATATTAAAAATACTTAAAATATGTAGCCCGTGTGGATGTACGGATTGATGAGTAGTACCAGAAATTCATTTTCCTTGTAGGATAGGATTAGTTTAAGACTTTGATATCACAGTGACTACCAGATCAATTCGAAAATCCATGGATAAACCATCCAACATACAGCCACTCAACTTGAACACTGTAACATATAACTTGAATTCGATCTAGAGATTCTACACGATACTGCATAGAATTCGCCAATGTGTCAACCACGGCAGCATTTGCATACGGCAAAGTTCGCCAGCCAATCAGAAAGCCAAGTGCCAACCATACAGTTGGTTCTTCTGAAACTTTGTGAGTTCCCCGTGTTTCAGCCACGGATCAGCACAGCCACTACCACAGATTTGCAAGAATATCCCTAGTGCTGTCTTCTCTAAACAAACAAAAGGCAAGCATCCCTGTGACACTTGGACCCTTGTGAAATTAGGCTTATGTGTGGCCTATGATTATATGTGAATGAGTGTTAAGTTTAGTACCACCTTCCTAATTTAGAGAGATAAGTATCAACATATAAGCCTAGAGCTTTCAATGATAGCAACCTTCAATTAACTGTTTTGCACGAAGCGAAGACGAAAGTGCAAACAGATTGTTACATGTGCATGGTTTATCCAGAATGGGGTTAAGTCTAATCTAGTTTGGACCCTGAGTGTTACAAAATGGTATTAGAGCCGACCATCGTGGTTACACAGGCACGTGTGGGTCAGGGACGTGGACATATGACGCATGGCCCGTGTGGGCCCGGAGTGGACACACGGCATGGTATATGTGCCAGCACTGGACGCACAGACGTGTGCTAAGAGGGGAGATCCTAGTCATTTGCCCTAGTGTGTTATGTTGGGCCGACGAGGACGTTAGGTTCTTTGAGAAGGTGTATGTGACATCTCGGTCCATGTGAAATTAGGTCCATGAGTATGTGTGAATGAGTGTTGAGTTTAGTACCACCTTGCTAATTTAGAGGGATAAACACTAACATATAAGACTAGAGCTTTCAATAATAGCAACTTTTAATTAATTGTTTTATGTAAAACGAGAACGAAAATACAAGTAGACTGCTTCGTGTGTATGACTTATCCCGATTCCCGTGTCATTGTAGAGCCACATAGCATGCGTCGATCGTTACGGATGATTTCTCATGAAACCCTTGCGAACAGTCACTGACACGTTGGTCTAATTAACTGTGGGCGACTGGGCCTGTGCTTATATTTGGATCATTGCTCAAGTTTGTTTTTCATGCAGAATGCAATGCTCAGAAATCCGCACTAGGAGTCTGTTTGGAATATAAAAAATTATTGCTTTCCAAACGGGTTTTTCTTCGACGACGGCGAACACAAGCGGCAAATTCCTCTCCCCCTCTGACTCTACTAGTGCTACTCTGCCTGCTGCTGTTGCTTTGCTGCTTGGCTTTGGCTCTTGCTGCTTCTCTGTCCGGCTATGTCGCGCGCTTTGTCCAGTACCACTGTGTCAGATCCCCGCAGCGAAGATAAGAATTGATTGAGGAAAAGGGAGATCAAACAGGGATGACGGAGGAAGAAAAGTAAAGTCGCGAGAGCCACTAAGGAATACTAGGGCTACAGTAGGTCTGAATAGTATATCTTGTATATGCTCGCTTTCCAGATGTATCCCTGTTTTATCCGAGTACAATTCAGACAGAGAATTAAAAAAAGTTACAGCATTACATCCCATTTAACCAAAAATGACAAAACTACCCAAGTAGTCTGATTAAGTGCTTAAACCATCATTAATGGAAATAGATAAAGACCGTCAACGCTCCCTCAGCGAAGAGTATGGATAGATCCTGGCCGTCCAGCACTCGGCGGAACACCGAGACGATATCTTCCGATAAAATTATACTCAAAACAAGAAAACACAGCTCAGGTCCTGACAGTTCCTCCTCCTCAGCAATGAACTTGTCCTCAAGTTTTTAGTCAGGAAACCAGGACTGGATAGTTTGTGAATAAAATTCTGGGAAGGTTCCTTTTATGAAATCTGCATCTTCCCATGAGGTTTCTTCTGGGGTAAGTTTTCCCATTGTACTAGCCACTGTGTCACCAAACGATCTTTGCGTGGTAGAGCTCTGGTTTCCAATACAGAGACCGGTTCGGTCTTAATTCTCCCTTCCTTGCTGACTAGTGGTAAATCAGGGCTGGGAACAGCCTTTGGACCACAATGCCTTTTGAGCTGGCTGACGTGGAATACAGGGTGGATCCCTACTCCCTCTGATAATTGGAGTTTGTAAGCAACATTCCCAATCTTCTGCATTACCCGAAAGGGTCCATAAAATCGGCTAGTTAACTTTAAGGCCTTTTTGAGTCCAAATGCAGAGGTCCGATAGGGCTGTAATTTTAAGTATACCATGTCTCCGACATCAAACTGTTTCTCGCTGCGTTTCAGGTCAGCATACTTCTTCATTCTAGATTGAGCTTGGGCAAGATTCTCTTTTAATCTCTTGAGCATGGTTTGTTTTTCATGCAAAAAGTTTCTGACTTCCTCTTCTCTAGGACCCGGTATAGCTACTTCATTTATCATCGGAGGAGGAAAACCATACAATGCTTGAAAAGGTGATACCTTGAGAGAGGTGTGGAAGGTTGTATTGTACCACCATTCGGCAAGAGCCAGCCATGCCACCCATTTCTTCGGCTCTTGGAATGCCATACATCTTAAATATGTCTCTAAACATTGGTTAACACGTTCGGTCTGCCCATCCGTTTGTGGATGGTACCCAGTGCTGAATCTTAATTCCACATTTAAAGACTTGAATAGCTCTTGCCAGAGTTTGCTGGTGAATATTCTATCTCTGTCGCTAACAATAGCCAGAGGAAAGCCGTGCAACTTGAAGATGTTGTCAATGAAAACTTGGGCGACTGATTGAACAGAATAGGGGTGAGTCAAAGGAATGAAATGCGCATACTTGGTAAACCTGTCCACGACAACAAGAATCACCTCATACCCCTTCGATTTAGGCATACCTTCTATGAAATCCATGGAAATGTGTGTCCAGGCCATGTCTGGAATGGGTAGAGGCTCCAAAAGGCCTGGGTAGTGGCAGTGCTCCGATTTTGATCGCTGGCAGATAGCGCAGTGCTGGACAAATGTGTGCACCTCTTTCTTCATTCCCAGCCAGTAGAATAGGGTTTTGACCCTCTGGTAAGTGGCCACCATACCAGAGTGTCCGCCTATAGCCGAAGAGTGAAGTGAATGGATGATGTTCTGCCTCAGCTCTGCATTGTCTCCAACATAGATCCTCCCCTTGTATCTTAGCACTCCAGACAGAAATGTAAAATCAGAATTGGGCTCTGGAGCTATTGTAAGTCGCTCCATTAACTCTCGGCAGTGAGCATCATTAATGTAGCTACTCTCCTCAACCTCCACCCAAGTAGGAACAGCCATGGATATAGCCAACAGCTCGGAATCCCTTCTAGATAAGGCATCTGCCACTTTGTTTTCCTTTCCTCTCTTGTACTCAATGATGTAATCAAACTCAAGTAATCTTAACATGAGTTTGTGTTGGATTCCTTCTCCAATCTTCTGTTCTGACATGAACTTGAGGCTTTGCTGATCAGTCTTGATCACCAGTTGGGTACCCAGGAAGTAGTGCCTCCATCTTTTCAGAGATTCGATTATCGCCATGGCTTCTTTGTCATAAGTGGAGTAAGTGGCAGATTTAACTCCAAAAGCTTTACTAAAGTAAGCAATCGGCCTTCCCTTTTGCATAAGAACTGCACCAATTCCCTTAGCACATGCGTCAGACTCCAGTGTGAAAGGCTTTGAAAAATCTGGAAGAGCTAGTACCGGGGCTGTTGTTAACTGAAGCTTTAATTCTTCAAAAGCATCATCCTGCTTGCTTCCCCAACTGAATCCCTCTTTTTTTAACATATCGTGTAAAGGCCTACAAATTAAACCATAGTTTTTGATGAATCTTCTATAGTACCCAGTCATTCCCAAGTAACTCCTTAACTGGGACACGTTTTGAGGCTTAGGCCACTCCTTAATGGCGATAATCTTCTTGGGATCTGTGGCCACCCCTTGCTCGGATATGACATGACCCAAATACTCCACATGGTTGGTTGCAAAAGCACATTTGCTGAGATTAACAAACAGTTTCTGCTGCCTTAAAATATCCAGTACAATGGTCAGATGTTGCTGGTGTTCATTCTCATTTTTGCTATATACTAGTATATCATCAAAGAAGACCAATATAAACTTCCTCAAATGCTTAGCAAAAATTGTATTCATTAGGGATTGAAAGGTGGCTGGGGCGTTTGTTAACCCGAAAGGCATTACCAGGTACTCAAAATGACCCAAATATGTCCTGAATGCTGTTTTGCAAATGTCTTCTGGCCTCATTCGAATTTGATGGTATCCTGATTTCAGATCTAACTTACTGAAGATAGTGGCCCCATGTAGCTCATCCAAGAGGTCTTCAATCATCGGAATAGGGTACTTATTTTTGACAGTCATTGTATTCAGCTTCCTGTAATCAACACATAATCTCCAAGATCCATCCTTCTTCTTGACTAATATGGCCGGAGAAGCGAATGGACTAGAGCTGGGTCTAATAATCGAAGATTCCAACAAGTCATGGATTTGCTGTTCCATTTCAGCCTTTAGTTGATGTGGAACCCGGTATGGTCGAATATTAGGAGGGTCAGCCCCTTCTTTGATAGGGATAGAATGGTCACACTCCCTCTCTGGTGGTAATCCTTGTGGAGCTTGAAACACATCTGGATAAGAATCAAGAAGGGACTGCAATAGAGGGCTCTTGGATGAAAGCTTATCTGGTGATTTAAGTGGCTGAAAATCGATCACATATCCACAAATTTTCTTCTTGGATATTTTATTCCACCCTTTTGAACTTATCATCTTTACCAAAGGAGCTGGTTGTTGGTCAGCAAAGGTTACCTCTTTGGCACCATTCTTCATAATAGTTAATTTCCTGTTCCTCAAATCCAAACTCACAGGACTATGTAAGTACATCCAGTCGCATCCCAATACCACATCATATCCCTTTAGAGGCAATACTTTGAATGAGTGGCTGAAACTCTCCCCCTCGATACAATAATCTGCCTCTGGTATGTAGGAACCGGTTAATGTAATTCCCCTCGCCATCGTGACCTTTTGCAATGGGGATATTTGAATCTTACAAGTTGTTTGAGTAGCAAAAGTTAGGTCGATGAAAGTATGTGAGCTACCGCTATCAATCAAAGCTACTCCTCTCTTACCCCCAATGTTCACTTCTAGTGTATAGGTACTTACCCCCATCAATCCTTTGACTGCTTGAAGAGAAATCTGCATCAATTGACCTTCTGAATCTGAATGGGAAGAATGTTTTTCCAGATTGTCCAGTGGTCCGTCTTCCTGTTCTATGATTGCTTCTTCACTCTCCCCAGCCATCAAGTTTACTTGTTGATATTGTTTACATTTATGCCCCAAAAACCATTTGCCTCCACAATATCTGCAGACCCCAGGGGTAAATGGCATAGGATTCATCTCCTTCTTCTGCAAGACTGAATCAGTGAGAGGTTTGCCCTTTGCCACAGGGGATAAACTCTTGTTCTGTCCCACAATAGTATTATGAACATTCTTCCTTGCCACTGCACCAGCCCCCTTCTCCATGTCCTTTGCCATCCAATAAGCTTCACAAAGGCTCAATGGTTTCAAAGGTTTCAAATGATGCTTAATGTCATTTCTCAGTCCATTCACAAAGCACTTGACAAAGAAGTGTGGGTTTTGCAGAGGATTCTCACCCTTGTAAGCTGCCATGAGTTCTTCGAATTTGTCTATGTAATCGGAGACGCTTAAATTATACTGCTTCACAGAGTGGAAGTTCTCTAACACTTCATACCCACTATGCTGAGCGAAACGGTCGCAAATCATAGCACAGAAATCTGGCCATGGGGGAGGGTTCCACATTAGTCCAGTGCTCCTTAACCATCTATCTGCCCTTCCCATCATATATAACTGAGCTAGGTCAAACTTAGCTTCATCGGGAACGTTAGCCATCGCAAAATATGTTTCACTTTGTCGGATCCATTCCAATGGTTCGCCTCCATCAAATCGAGGAAAATCTAACTTAGGCCCTTTAGCAATTGATTTGTAAAAGCTGTGAACCCTCTCATTGCTAGGATTGGGATTCCATTGCCTGGCATGGTACTGGATGGGTGACTGAGTCAAGTAATCCCTCGGATTATGAGACCACTGTCTTGATGGGGTTGGGTTAAAGTTGGGATCCATATTGTTCAAGGTAGGGGAAACCATAGAAGAATGTGGCAACTGATTTTGATCCCCCCTATTTGGTATTGCCGAAAAACCAGTAGATGGAGAGTTGTGATTACCTTCGGGTATGCCAATTAAATGTACCCCTGCGTACTATTGAGGTTGACCAGCCTCAGATCTTCGGTTCTCCTCTTCAACTCCATCTCCCGTTCCCCAGATGAAGACAAATCTTGCAGATTCCTCATCTCTTCCATCTGCCGCAGATTGGGAGCACCTTGCCCAATCATCTGTTCAGTCGCTCTTATCTGGGAACTGGCCAAGCCTTGCAGCAGGGTCTCCATCCGATTCATCTGATCTTGCATCCCCGACACTTGCTGCTGCAGTTCTCCCATCTGTCGTTGTACCACGTCTACTTTGTAGCTGGCCTCCAAAGCTTCTTGGCGTACTGCGGTGAGTTCGGACGCCTCCGCCTCGTTCCTGGGCATGGATTTCGTCATCTTCTCCCAGATCGATGAACTCTCAGGGATTTTACCCGGAAGGAGATCCGGAACCTTCACCAAATAGCGATCCGGTCCGCCACCAATGTTTTAACCGACCGGGGATTTTACGAAGAACCGAAATTCCCAACCCGATGGATTCCGCCAAGGATGAACCTGGCTCTGATACCAAGTTGTCAGATCCCCGCAGCGAAGATAAGAATTGGTTGAGGAAAAGGGAGATCAAACAGGGATGACGGAGGAAGAAAAGTAAAGTCGCGAGAGCCACTAAGGAATACTAGGGCTACAGTAGGTCTGAATAGTATATCTTGTGTATGCTCTCTTTCCAGATGTATCCCTGTTTTATCCGAGTACAATTCAGACAGAGAATTAAAGAAAGTTACAGCATTACATCCCATTTAACCAAAAATGACAAAACTACCCAAGTAGTCTGATTAAGTGCTTAAACCATCATTAATGAAAATAGATAAAGACCGTCAACGCTCCCTCAGCGAAGAGTATGGATAGATCCTGGCCGTCCAGCACTCGGCGGAACACCGAGACGATATCTTCCGATAAAATTATACTCAAAACAAGAAAACACAGCTCAGGTCCAGACACACTGCCCCGCTGCTCTCCCTCTCCTCTCTCTCCCATGGCCATGCCTCTCCCCTCGTGATGGTTTCTTAGCCCAGTTGTTTTGCGGCAAAGCTCGGATCTTGCAGCCTCAAGTATCGATGAAAGGTTGCTTCTTTCCCGTGTTTTGGCGGCGGAGGTGGGATCTTGCTGCTCTGCGCGCTGCATTGGAATATTGCATAGTTGATGGTGGCATTGCCGGATCAAGAAATCTTGGAGACGTGGGTTTAATGGTTGCGGCGGAGCTGTGCAGCGCGCTACAAGGTGTTTGTCGAAAAGCGCGCGGGGGGAGATGTGGGACTTGTCCTGCTTCGGGGAGAGCAGCGTCCAGATTGCGGACGCGGCGTCGTCGAGCGCCGGCGGCGGGAAGGGCGCGGCGCAGAACCTGGTGAGCTGCCTCTACCAGGCGCGGCTCTCCGGCCGGCCATGCGTGATCTCGGTGACGTGGAGCAAGGGCCTCGTGGGGCAGGGCCTCAGCGTCGCCGTCGACGACGCGTCCGGGCAGTGCCTGTGCAAGGCGGGCGTCAAGCCGTGGCTCTTCTCCAAGAAGAAGGGGTCCAAGTCTACTCCAAGAGCCTCGACGTCGCCGGCGATGGCAAGATCGAGATCTTCTGGGACCTGTCGGGCTTTAAGTTCGGCCCCGGGCCGGAGCCACTGGAAGGGTTCTACGTTGCGGTGGTGTTCGACCTTAAGATGGTGCTCTTGCTCGGCGACATGAAGAAGGACGCGTACCGGAAGACGGGCGCCGCCCGGCCCGTGCTCAATACATCATTCATGTCTAGGAAGAAGCACATTCATGGCAAGAAGGTTTACACTGCCAAGGCTCAGCTCTGTGACAATGGCCAGTGCCATGACATCGTCATAGAATGTGACACCATCAGGCTCAAGGACCCTTGCCTCGAGCTCCGCATCGATAAGAGACCCGTTATGCTGACGATTCCGGTGGACGGGTTGCCCGTGGAGGTGTTCTGGGATCTCCAGGGTTGGCTCTTCAGCTCGACAACGAGCAATGCAGTGTTCATGTTCCAGACATGCCAAGCGCCTGAGAAGTCCGTTCCGTGGACTTAACACGCAGATTTTTAAGGAGTCTCAGTTGCAAGGTCTTGGTTTCTCCTTGATACTTCATACTATACGCGTGGAAGGTTGAGTAGTTGCTTGCAGGATCGAATTGACTGCCACACTTCCCTCCATCTGAGTGTTAGCAAGATGATTCAGTGTGTGATTGGTTCAGTGGAATTTCCAGTTCTCTTGCTTTTCCACCTGTAAACTTTGCCAAATATTTTCTCAAGATTATTTGGTTTTTACTTGATTTTGTCGATTTGTTTTCCTCCCTTGTTTCCAAGGAGGTTAGTTTGAATGCTCCAAATAGCTTAACCATGTTAGAACTCCCAGATCAAGTGCTGTAATGATGTAAACTAAAAAAACTGCAATATATCTTGTTGGTTAGTTAATGGTAATGTTCAGATGAAGCTTTGAGTTGCTAGCTATTCTTTCCTTGTACTTCTTTCTTTTCTTTTTCCTTGGTGCAAACGGGCAGTGTTTGTGATTGGTCTCATCCCCGCTACATGTTGCTTCAACTGAGGCTGTGAAGAATCAAGACACTCCAAATACTCGAGCATCATGGTTTGCCACTATGCAATTGCACTAATTATCTCTTTCATGCTTATTCATAGACATGGTGATCTGAATATGCCAATTCTTCGCAGGAGATAAGATCACTATAGCCACGATCGAATTTTCGATAACGAAATCAGACATTATATTTGATTAGTTCAATTGCCAACATATTCTCTGAGTGGATGCCATCCAATGGATCTTCTTAGGTGATACTTTTATCATGCGTGACTTTTTATTTTGCATAATTTTCAGTGCTTTGCTGACTAATTGTTCTGTGTATGATAGTATTCTCTGTTGGACTAACCATTAAGGCAGAGGTTGCATTGATGAATGCCATATTATGGTTGTTGTAAATGTGAAAAAACCAAACGTGAGTGAAAAACCAAACATGAGTGAAGGGGGATGTCGGCTGTGCTATGGGTCAACGTCCATAAGAGAGAAAGTGACATGAGAATTTATAGAATCACCCTACTCCTATCGGTGGCTTTCGAGGGGTTTCGTGGATTCCTTCTGGAGGCACACTAGTTTAAATGCCATCTTGTATTTCTTATGAGCACTCTTTACAAATGAGGGATTCACTCGGCTGATCATCTGATCTTCATGCTGCCTGCTGTTCTTGGCATTACTGGGCCCGACCGCAGCTCTTGGCCAATTCCAGGGCGTGTAGGCATGAAGGCGCGCCGACGCGAGGGTGAAGCTGCCAGGACGCAATCCCAGGGCTCGCCGAGAAGCTTTGCCCGGGCGCTTTACCCAGCTGAGCGCAGGGCGCCCCAGGAAGCATTGCCAGGGCACAGGGTGCGCCAGGAAGCATTGCTAGGGCGCGGACAGAGAGGCGGGGAAACGAACAGAGGGGGCAGCGTCGCGTCATGGGCCACCACTGACCGCGACTGGCTGCCTGTTGCCTTCCCTCCTCCCCCCTCCTTTTCTTCCCCATGCTTTTTTGCGCTGCTGTGCCGTGGTGCTGCGACGGCTCGTGCGGATGCGAACAGAGAGGCGGGGAAACGAACAGAGGGGGAGGATTCCTGGACCTCCCGCACCACCGCGGTAGTACTGGCCATTGTGCCGAAAGCTGTGTTGTGGTGGTGGGAAAAAATGGGGGAGGATTCCTGTCAGGATACATTTCCTGCTATTCTGCTGTCTCGCGTCTCCACATGCTATGGGAGTTGCCAAGAAGGCCTGACGAACATCATATATGCTCCTAGACTTCATTGGGGCCGACTTGAGCTGCTGGCACATGCAGAGCTGTTCTTGTCATTTCTGAGGCCCTCAGACGTGACAGAGACTCTAATATAAACATGTAACAATGTTTTTTTATATCAATTGTAAAAACTAAAGTTCAATGCAGAAAGCAAGCGAGCTATGAATAGAATGATCACAGAAAGCAATTTCTTCTAATATTTCTAAATGCCAAGCCATTGATAATAGTATCAACACTAATCCAATCCAATATATCATTCTCAATGCATAAAGCGGCTAGACCATTCGACCTTTCATGTGATATTGATGACATCAAATAGTTTTTCAATTTGTCTCTCTTCGATCTAATGGGTATCTTTATATAAAAAAGAAATTGATGTGGCTCATCGCTGGATGCACAGCATGGACGAAATGGGCCATTACTTGACTTTGGCAGCTGGTCCAACTAATCATTAATCAACTATGTTCAGTATTCAGTACATAGGCTGCATCATATGTGTATACATACTAACATGCATGGGCTAGGGGCCCCTAGCTTTCGTGGGCCCTAGGCGGTCGCCCTTGCTGCCTAGGCCCAGGGCTGGCCCTAGGCACATGGGTACATGGCAACGACGCTCGGGACGCTGGCATGCGGGTGTGGGGCATGGCGACTGGGGCATGGTTCGCATAGGACGGCCACCAGGGTGCTGAGGCACAAAAGGCCGTCCATTAGTGCTTATGCTGAGCAAATAATCTTATGTATAATTCATGCACATATTGATGTTCCTCTATCAAGTACTTATCTACTTCGTATTATTTGTATCGCAGGTTTTCACTGCACTACCACAATGACTAAGGACTGCAACCTCTCTCTCCTCGGGGAAGGAGAGAAGAAGACCGGGCCAAGGAGGCCGAGATAGAGGTCTTGCTATACAACGACCTTGATGAGGATGTTGATATTCTCGACAACGGCACCGACAAGGAGGTTCTTGTGAGGCTTGAGCCTTCTTCTCTTACCAAAGTGGAGAAGGCAACACTGGTGGCTCCCAGGAGCCACCTCACACTGAATGACGTCCGGTGGCTGGGGCCGGACAAGTGCCCTTGCCCTTTGAAGGGGTACATCGTTGCGCTCAAGGCCTGGTTTAAGGTCGGCTTGGGGCTTCCGATCCATCCCTTCATTTGGGCCCTCATGAGGCACTACCAGTTGGATCTCTCGCACTT
This sequence comes from Bonia amplexicaulis, assembly GCA_036346245.1. Lineage (NCBI taxonomy): Eukaryota > Viridiplantae > Streptophyta > Magnoliopsida > Poales > Poaceae > Bonia > Bonia amplexicaulis. Next base: position 15,581,641 of record CM070754.1, on the reverse strand, counting down.
CTCGCCCAACCTCCTCACAAGGGTGAGAGTGTTTCTGTAACTGTGTGAGGCGGCGATCGAGGGCAGGCACCTGAAGCCTACCATTGTGGCGTTCGACTACTTCTTCCATCTCTAGCGATCGAACATGAGGTTCGAACCGCTGGGCTCTCTGACCTTGATTGCTCAGCACTAGGGCAAGTATCTCGTTCATGTAGTCAAGTAAAACTGAAATTGCCCTGGGAAGAAGTGATTTTACTTGAAGGTGAAGGGATTTCCATACACCAACGGCTAGCCCAGGATTACCCAGGACGGCTATCCTGAGATCCCTCATGTCTCGCATGCTGACTAGGAGTTCATTTGTGCTACATCCAAAGTTTGCAAGTGGAGTAGGGTCTAGGATCTGATGGAGGAGATGACCCTTATGGGTGTTAGCCACTGGTTGACGAGAAGCGCGACTACCATCGGGTCTCCAAAAGCAATGGTAAGCATGACTTGGTTAACTTTCTTCTTTGCATAGGATTATCCTCGATTTGTGAATTTGACACATCTGTCTAACTTTATACAGCACGTTCTCCTAGGAAGGCGGTTGAGGAGGCCAACTGGATCCTTGGAGAGATGATGATCACCGAGTACAAGGCACTTGAGGAGGCCGGCATTTCTAGGGGCCGAGGGTGCAACAACATCACCAACAGCCTAGTAGTGATGATGCCCCCTCAGGGCAAGCCCGTCCCTGACCCGTCAAAGAGGAAGAAGGCCAAGGTTTTGGCCTTGGATGGCGCTGCTAGGGCCCCCTCTGAAGAACCAGCAGAAGCGAAGCCCTCTGTTGGGGAGGTGAGGCCCCCTGCCACAAGAGCGAGGCCTCTTCTTTCGAGCAGTTTTCGACCCCGTGTTCTAGGTGCCACGCAGCCTCCTGCAGAGCATCCTCCATGCTCTGTCACCTCGGGGCTTGCTTTGCGAAAGGAGAAGTCTCAGGATCCCAATGTGCATTAGAGGTTGCCTCCATAGAAGAGGAAGAGGTAGGCCCCTAACTGTGATCTGCCTCCTGCCTCCATCGTTGAGCCTAGGAGAGGGGTTGATGCAGAGCTTTCTTGAGTCACGGGACTTCTCAGACCACGCCGTCTTCTTTGCTCTCTAGTTCTACGCCCTCCATAGGCTCCATCTCCGTGATGTCCCTGGTGCACATAGTAGAGGAGTGGTTGGAGGAGGGAGAGTTGGGCTCGACCCCTCGTGGTGGCCCGGGGGTACCTGACAGACTCTCTCTTTGGTGATGAAGGTATGTGAGGTTTCTTTTTTTCATGTACTTTTGGTCATTTGTTGCCTCTTGCTCATCAATATTCTCTATTTGTGTCAGGCATTGCTGAGGCAGGAACACAAGCTGGTGACACGAGGAAAGCGATGCCCAAGGCCCAGGGCCCAAGAGGCAAGAAGGCCCTACCTGGCCTTGAGGTTTAGGCTCAGGAGGATCATGATGGGGCCACGAGCTACTCCAGTCAGCTTCCCTCCTATGTCGTTCCACTTATTGATGATGATGATGATGCAATAGCATAGATCTATCGCCTCACAGAGGAGTGCATCAACAAGTATATGGCTTGCTTCTGCGACACGCGAGATGGCAGAGAGTTCTTCCGACATCTCAAGGATCGACTGGGCACTACTATAAACCTCTACTTTTAGGAACCTTTGTGGTCATTACCTTCCTTTGCCCAGCACCCTTCTTCTCCTAATGTCCTCTAACACATGCATTTTGTATGCTCCCTGCAAGTTACTTCCATCTCCAACATCATCAGGGACAAAGCCCCCATGATCATAGAAGAGATATTCCAGGAGGTGGTGGCTGAGGCTTAGCAGAGGGCATCGTAGTTGGATGATGATAGACTGAAGGCCACAGAGGAGAAGTTGAAGGCCATAGAGGAAAAATTGCAGATTACTGAGGACAAGCTGAAAGACATTGAGGAGAAGTTGAAGGTTTTAGAGGAGAAGGCCAGAGTCATTCGCCAAGTGAACATGAGCTTGGAGGAGGACATGACCAAGTCCTGGCAGCAGCTAACCACTTCTTCGAACTTCAGGAGATCACCTTGGCTATGTAGAGGTCCTTGGAGAGCTTGGGGGCTAAGGTTGCATCAGTCCTATTAGGAGTGACGAGGCCAGAGGTGTGGGTCCCCCTTCTTGAGGAGCGAGTTGGCCTATTTGCCAAGGTTGTTGGGGACTAGAGCTAGTCCTTCGCCACCGCAGCTTTGACGGCCGATGTCCTTTTCATTTCCCATCGCTGTGACAGTTCAGGCAAGGAGGCGGTACGTGAGGTCCTTCATGGCCTCTTCACTTCAGAGGTGAAGAGGGCATCCCAAGGGTAGTGAGCCATGCTGAGACCCCTCGCGATAGAGTTTGTGAAGAGTGTTGCTTCATCCCTAGCTTCAAGAGTTCATGTGCCTTCATCGACAGACGGTGAGCATGACACCCCAGCAAATGTGTGACTTCTGCCGACATGTTTTGTTCAGTAGAGATCCTATAGTGATGTCATGCAGACTTGCTTAGCATCCTTTTTGTAGATGACACATGCCTGAGAGCTTATGTAGCATATAATATGAGAGCATGGTTATGTTTGTATCTAATCTATTATGAAAATGATAAGATGATGTTATGCTTCATTTAGGGCATGTTTATATAAGGTAATTGGCATCGAATATAAGTGGTGTACGTAGAGGGGCCGATGGCCCGGGCGATTGAACCCTGCTTACGAGGATAGACAATGGGAGGTGAGCGGTTTAGTAGCAGGTACAATCATCGTGGGACACTTCAATCCCTGGATAGGTCCCCCCTCTGCCTCAGCTCTAGTTGGGTGAGGGAACAGGGAGTTTTAAACACCATTTGAAGGCTGCAGGTGCTTTGCTCACAAGGCCTTTTTAGGACTTTCAGTGTTGCTTGTGAGGCCCTTGGTATGCCAAATGTAATAAGGGTATGCTTCCATGCCCACTGAGAGGGGATGTCTCTCAGGACCTGTGGAGGTTCTTGGCTTATGTGACTGTTTTGTTCATAGATAAGCGCTCCCGAGGAGGGTACGAAGTGTTAGGTGCGGTTGACCTTTTCCTGCGCTGGAGCAAGGCACGGAGGGATGTGTTAGGCGCGGTTGACCTTTGCCTGCGCTGGAGCGAGGCGCAGAGGGACCTTGAGGTCATTTGGCACGCGGCCTAGAGGCTGAAGAGAGACTAATCCTTAGCACATACATGGACTCAGGTGCTAAGCTTGAGCCATCGCTCACGCCCTAGGTCCAGTAGGGCACAAGCCGCCATAGCGGAGGCAATAGACGCCTAAGCTGCTTTGGTCTTTTGTTAGGGAAGACCACGAGGGTCGTGTACCCTAGGCACCACGAAGGTGATACCCTTCGTGGGGGATGGGTTGCGAGAGCTTAAGAAAACAAGCGATACTTATGAGACTTGTAGGATAGGGTTGTCTCCTAACAATAGCGTGTTAAGAGCAAGTCCTTGTCATTAGTCGCAAACATGCTAGCAAGCAAACCTTTCAATCGCCAATAAGCAAGTAATGGGGAAAGACATACACAAAACAGCACCGTCCCTTAGCAGCAACATGTTAAGGGACCGCCCCTAAATTGTGCCACAATTGCATAAGTTGAGTGATCATGGGGGAATCTCATGTCTTCATTGCATTAAGCAAGATAGTGTTTACATCTCAATAGATGCCGCTAGGGCTGTAAACGAGCCGAACTCGAGCGAGCTTGATCTTCCAGGCTCGAGCTCGAGCCGAGCTCGAGTTGGGGTCCAAGCTCGGCCTAAGCTCGAGTAGGCTCGAGCTCGGCTCGGTGAAGCTCGATAACAATTAAAATAATTTATTATGCACTATTTTTCAATAATAAGAAAATTTTAAGTTCGAGCTCGGTTCTAGTAAGCTCGATAACAGTCAAAATAATTCAAATATATACTAATTTTCAACAATAAGAAAAGCTCGAGTTCGAGTTCGGCTCGAGTAAGCTCGGTAAGAATTAATTTGTATTACTATTTAAGCTCGAATCGGAGCTCGCGAACTATTCGAGTTCGGCTCGGTAAAGCTCGCGAGCTCGAGATCAAGCTTGAGTTCGGCTCGTTTAAAGTTCGAACCGAGCTCGAATCGAGCCTAGAACGAGTCGAACTCGAGTAGCTCGCGAGCTTCGAGCTTTTTTTACAGCCCTAGATGCCGCAGGGGCATACAATAAAGTTTCAAGTGTAAAACTTGTGGAGGGTTCCTCTCGGAGGCACACCAGTTTGAATGCATTCTTGTATTCCTTATGAGCTCTCTTTACAAATGAGGGATACATTGGGTATATATAACGGAAATACCCTTTAGTGGAATAACTAGTCTAGTAGTACATGCGAGGGGTATTACAGTTTTTTTCAAACATAAGTGTATTTCTTGGACCTGTATAAAGGTGTCTTCCATCAAACGGTTCCGATAGTAGAGGGATGAATTATTCTTCCAACAATGGTATTCAGTTGCAAGTGGCTATATAACTCAGGAAGCAATTCACACTACTTTGGCTCTGATGCTATCATTTTTGGCCAAGCCTTGAATCGTCACAGATAAATTTAACCTCTCATAATCTCAAGTTTTCCATCCTGATAGGAACTCTAACATTCTTTTTTGTAATCCTTTTCTTTTTTGCATATGTTAGGTTGATGCATCACCTTCGATGCTGGATGGCACGAGTTCATTTTTGGCTGTATATAGGCATTTGTTGAAACTGGTTGATCAAGTCATTTGGTGCCAGAATAGTTAGAAAGTTTTAAACAGATTATAGGGTATTGGTTTTGTTCATTGACCCCTCGTATTTTACTTCACAGCCAAACAAAGAATTGAGCACTGTTGCTTGGTTGAATGATTTATGGAGCTTAAAATTCACTTTGTTACGCGTATTTTATCTTCTAAATCTGCTTGGGACGGGTAAGTATTAACCTTGGTTGAATGGAGCTTTACTTAGATTTACTTTATTAAAGCTTGAAGTTGTACTCTAAAGCTTATTGATTAGAGTATCTGCTTGGTATGTACCTTTTTGAATCAAGCTGAACTCATAAACATTATCTAGTTAGCAATGCTATTATTGCCTGCACAAAATTTCAGAGACACGGTCAGCTGGATGAAGATTGGTTTGTTGTGTTACTACCTGTTCATTCATGTAAGTAATCAACCAAATACTCAATTATCTGTCTAAAATTGAAAACAAGAATTTAAAACCTATTGCAAAGTTCCAAATTATATTTGGAAATTGAAGAAATTATGACTACATATCTCTGTGTATGGCCTTTATAATAACAAATATGCCTGTTTAATTAAAGAATGACTAAAATGAGCAGCATGGTTTACAACAATAAATAAAACATTGCACAAAAACAGCGGGCCCCCTGTTGCCATGGACCCTGGTAGGCCCGCCTTAGGAACGGCCCTACTAATGGTTGCCACGGAGCAAGATGCCATTGTATTTTGAAGTGTTTTTTAGCCATAGATACGAAGGGACAGAAATTCTGAGTAGATATTATTGCTGGTTAGACATTGATGTCGAAAGAGAGCTGAGGTAGCATACCAGAATAATTATGTACATGCAGTTGGGACGTCAGATTCTTGTCACTTCAACGTAGCTTAAGCTAATTTATTTTCCCCAAAAGAACAAGGGTATGATGACCATCAAAATTTTTACGATTTCATACACACAAAAACAGACTTGGTTTTGCTGTAAACAATGTTTGGTTTCGGTAGTAGCATATTGTTAGAAGTAAGCAGCAGTTCAGAGAAACAATGCCTTGCCTCACAAGAGATGACGTTACATTGTAGTCCAGATTAGTTATTTGGATCATTGGATGCAAGTTTTTAAAGTGGTGCTGCAACGTTGACACCAAAAAAATGCCTTGATAATGGTGGCTGCGAGGATCCAAACATCTGAGTTTTTCAGCTGAGCATTAAGGGTTTGTTTTTTTTAGCTGCGGCTTATGGGTTTTAGCTGAAATTTTTGAATTTTGGCTGTTTGCGATAGAGATTGTGGAGAGAGATACTCACTTGCGATTTTGGTTGATACAGATGTTAGGCTTTTAGCGTGTACTACAATTAACTTATAGATCCCGTCTTGAAAAAATACTCCATTTAAAAGTTAGGTACTGTAGCAAAAGCCAAAAGCCGTTTTTGGAAGCCAAAAAGAACAGACCCTAAAATAAAGGTAGCCGGAAGGTTTGTAAACTTGACATCAATATAATCCAAACCTTCTTCATGTCTCTTGTTCTGATTCTGCATATTTAGGATCAACATCAAGCTTGAGTTCCATGGGATTCTTGAGCACATTACATATTTAGGTTAATCATTTGACTTCTCTATTTTAAGTAACATTAGTTTGGCCCAAAAGAAATTATGATAACCAACGAAGTACTTACTGTATTATGAACATCTTCATTATGCCCTTTGTGTTTGCTTCATCCTATGGTAAACTGTATTGTCAACTGTTGTAGTTCTGTTTCCAGCACAGGGCTTTCTGCGATAAGTCTTCAAAGGAAAACGTAATGTGCTAATATTTTTATGAACCAATACCTTGGCCTGTCCAATATCCTCTTTGCACGCCATTGGCTGTTGCCACCAGGATGCTATATATGTAAAAATTCTAATTCAGTATGCTAGTATTTCTAGTTTCGGCTGTTGAGCCCTGAAAAGGGGTGAATTTTTTTTAATTACAGTTGATGGCTTATAGTTGTGGTTGATGGTTGGTCTTAGTGTTAGTGTTTGTACGAACGAACCGAATGCCGATAAGTCATTTTAAAAAAATATCTTGATAAATTACTTTAAAATAAGGCGGAGAAGTCATTCTGTTATTTGTTCCAATAAATAATAAACTATAAGTCATAAATCGGAAAAAAAAACTGTTCTTGTCGGCAATTCGTCTCTTCAATTAATGAAATTTTGCAACAGTCTACGATAGGCTTTCGCCTCCGGGGGAGGAAACCTCGGAGGAGGGAGTGTCGCCGCAAGAGAACGAGGCAATCCAAGGGAGGAGAGGGATCTGAGGTCTCTCTTACCCGGCTTTAGATGAGACGGGGCGGAGGCACCCAGAAGAGGTCGCTCGCTGGAGCACGAAGACAACCGACAACGAGGAGCAAGGATGTGTTTGGTATCTTTTCTTTTGGGGTTGTAGATCGGGTTTGAGTGAGAAGAAGAGAGAGAGAGAGAGGGGTTAGGGTTAGTGTACCGTCCGATGTAGAGGAGGAGGGGTTGGCCATCGCGGGTACGCTCGGTGAAGTCTGCGCACGGGCAGCGACGGTCGGGGAGGATGTGCGGAGCTCCTCGGCGGCGGCGTCTCCCGGGCGGCGGCGATCTCCTGGCGGTGGTGCTTCCCGTCGCTAGAGCGCCCCCTCTTTAGATCGGATTAGGGTTTTTGTCGGTGGGTCTGGCGGCGGCACGGTGAACCTTGGGGTGTGTGCCACCCCGGCCCCCACCTCTATTTATTGTGGCGCTTATGACAGGGCCCACCACCAAATGGGGGCGCCCCGATCGTATGCTGAGAAGGGGTTGGGATTTGGTCGTTGGGCCAAATCCCTGAGATCATTCTAACATTCTCCCCCTTGATCTCACTCTATACTTTATCTTTAATTACTTTTGACTTTACTCATTCCATCACAGATTAGTGCATAGAACATGTCTCATCGTCACGGTCAATCGCCGATAGATTTAACAGCTATAATACACCTCTTTGTTCTGAAATAGTTACTTTAAACTTTTGGGCCATCTTTTAGTCCAGGAATCATAGGCTTTCCCTTAAACCCATGCCGGCTACATGTTCTCTGAACACGTTGGGTGGTAAGCCTTTAGTAAGCGGATCCGCTAGCATCTTTGCGGTACTTATATGCTCAAGACTTATAATTTGATCCCGAACTTTATCTTTCACAACATAGTATTTTATGTCAATGTGTTTGGCAGCACCACTTGACTTATTGTTGTGGGCATACATTATCATGGGTTCATTATCGCAAGACAACTTAAGTGGTCTATTGATGTCGTCAACCACTTTTAAACCGGTATGAACTTCTTAAGCCGCCCACCCGCCTGTAGCCTCATAACATGCTATAAACTCGGCATACATTGTGGACGATGTAGTGACGGTTTGCTTTGAGCTTTTCCACGATATAGCTCCTCCTGCGAGAGTGAATACATATCCGGATGTAGACTTTCTATCATCTCCCGCAAAATCAGAATCTGTATACCCCACTATATGGAGTAAATCTGATCTTCTGTATGTCATCATGAGGCTTTTTGTTCCTTGCAAATAACGCAAGACTTTCTTTATCAATTTCCAATGTTCTATTCCAGGATTGCTCTGGAATCTGCCAAGTAACCCGGTAACAAACGCTAAGTCAGGGCGCGTACACACTTGAGCATACTGCAAGCTTCCGACAGCTGAAGCATATGGAACCACTTTCATTTGATCGATCTCATACTGGTTCCTGGGGCATTGAAAATCCCCATATCTGTCGCCCTTGACTATAGGTGCAGGTGAAGGACTACATTTATGCATACCAAATTTTTTTTAAAACTTTCTCTATGTATGCCTTTTGTGAAGTCCCAATGTCCCCTTGTTTCTATCCCGGTGAATTTCGATCCCTAGAACGAACGAAGCTTCACCAAGATCTTTCATATCAAAGTTTGAGGACAAAAACTTCTTTGTCTCCAGTAGCAGACTAACATCACTACTAGCTAGTAGGATATCATCCACATACAGGATTAGGAAGATAAACTTCCCATCTTTAAACTTTGTATAAACACAGTTGTCCTCTACATTTTCTTTAAACCCAAACTTTCTTATTGTACTATCAAACTTCAAATACCACTGTCTTGAAGCTTGTTTTAACCCATAAATCGATTTCTTTAGGCGGCATCCCATTCTTTCATTTCCTTCCACAACAAAACCTTTCGGTTGTGCCATGTAAACATTTTCCTCCAAATCCCCATTAAGAAATGCCGTCTTTACATCCATCTGATGTAACTCTAAATCATAATGTGCAATTAATGCCATTATGATTCTGAAGGAATCTTTACATGAGACTGGAGAAAATGTCTCATTGTAATCAATCCCTTCTCTTTGCGTAAAGCCTTTTGCCACAAGTCGCGCTTTGTATCTTTCTACATTCCCTTGGGAGTCAAGCTTTGTCTTGTAGACCCATTTACAGCCTACTGTTTTGGCTCCTTTAGGAATAATTTCCAAGTCCCAGACTTTATTAGCCTTCATGGACCTCATTTCCTCTTCCATGGCCTCAAGCCATTTTGAAGAATTTTCGCTTCTCATGGTTTCTTCAAATGAGGTGGGATCATCCTCCATTTGAAATTCCTCCGTATGATAAATTTGATAATCATCAGAAATAGCTGATCTTCTCACTCTTTGAGACCTCCTCGGGGCCTCCACATTTGGTACATCTTCTGCTTGAGGTCGCTGTTGCTCCCCTCATCTCGTGGCAATTGGTTCTATATGATCCTCAAGAATGTGTTCTTCATTCTCATTCATTGTTGCCACAGGAGGAACAATAACAGGTGCTGGCACCACAGTGTCTTGTACCGTCGGTGTAGCGACAGCAGGTAGTGCGAAGAATGGCTCTTGAATCATCGGAGTGGGCGCATACGCCCGCTTCTCTTCAAGGTCAATCTCGAGCTACCATGCTCCCCTTATCGCTCATCCTCTAAGAAGACAACAGTGTCTCGTTTCTACAAACTTTGTATATCTGTCTGAACAGTAGAAACGACAACCTTTTGACTTTTCAGGATAGCCAATGAAATGGTAACTTACTGTTTTGGAATCAAGTTTCCCAAGGTTTGGGTTAAATACTTTAGCCTCAGCAGGACTCCCCCACACACGTAAGTGGTTTAGTGAGGAACTCTTCCGTCCACAACTCGCACGGTGTTTTGGGCACCGACTTACTAGGCACTCGTTGAGAATATGAATGACGGTTTTCAACGCCCATCCATAAACTCAACGGCAGGTGTGGAGTAGCTCATCATGCTTCGCACCATATCCATCGTGGTACGCCATGCCTTTCGCCTACTCCATTTTGCCGAGGTTCGCCTGTAGAATATCGGGCTACTATGCCATTTTCCGTAAAACCTTGCAAAGGTCCGTGAACTTGTCCATATGGGGTATGTCGACCATAGTACTCCCCCCACGGTCAGATCGGACTATCTTAATCTTTAAATCGTGTTGGTTTTCAACTTCAGCCTTAAATATCTTGAATTTATCCAAGGCTTCATTTCTTTCTTTGATTGGATAAATATATCCATAACGGGAGTAATCATCCGTGAATGTTATGAACGAGTCATATCCATCCACACTTTTCACAGGAAAAGGACCACAAATGTCTGTGTGAATAATTTGTAGAACTCCGTGCTTCTTTTGGCGCCTTTCTTAATTTTTTACATATTTTCCTTTAATGCATTCTCTCAGATTGTTCTAAGTCCGAGAACTCTAATAGAGGAAGAATATCATTCTTAACTAGTCTTTCTATTCTCCCCTCGAAATATGTCCTAAACGACAAGGCCATAATTTCGACGATTCATTATGAGTTCTCTTCGCTTTCGCTCGTATTCTCGACGAGGATATACGCTCATTCACATCACATACGGAATTCACACTTTCACGAAGTGACAATAAATAAAGCTCATCTTGTTTAATGGCAAGACCAACACATGCTTTATTAAACATTATTTCACACTTGCCATTTCCAAAATTACAATCATAACCATCATTGTCCAAATTTGAAACACTAATCAAATTCCTCTCAGAAGATGGAACATAAAGAACATCTCTAAGTAAAAGCGTGAAACCATTAGCTAGCTCTAATGAAAGATCGCCAACGGCTTCAACTTCAGCTTGGACTCCATTTGCAACTTTAATGCATCTTTCTTTTCTTTGCGTAGTCCTCGTCGAACGGAATCCCTGTAAAGAATTAGCAACATGAACAGTTGCTCCTGAATCAATCCACCAAGTGGATTTCGAGTATTGAACATACAGGGATTCATTTATAAAGGTAATAATGTTCTCATCTTTCTTTGCCATTATCATCTTTAAGTAATCGGGACAGTTCTTCTTGTAGTATCCGCCTTCTTGCGGTGAAGACACCGATCTTTGTCTCATCGCAAACTTATTCTCATTGAGGCTGAAAAACAGGGCTTTTCCTTGTTCTTTGAGGAGAAATTACTGTTGAAGATCCTTTTCTTGTTATCCTTCACATAGTTGACAGAACCACCATGTGAGGATTTAAATCTTTCCTCCTCTTGCACACACATAGCTATGCACTTTTCTAAGTCCCATTTCTGTCAGCATATTGTAGTTGACAACAAAGTGTCAAATTCTTTCGGCAAAGGAAGCAAAACCAAATGAATAAGGAACTCATCCTTGAGAGCCAAATCCATTGGTTTAAGCTTGGATGCCAAGTTACTCATCCTCAAGATGTGCTCTCTTATGCCACCGCCACCACCGTAGTACCTTTCTGTCACAAGTCGCTTAATCACCGTGTAGCATAAGTCTTTGAAGAGCCAAGAACCGACTCTTTATTTTATCAAGGTACTGTGACAAGTGTCACACTCGAGATTGAGCCCACAATTGCGTGCTCAATCGTGTTCTTTATCACGACCAAACATTTCTTGTTGGCAAGTGACCCACTTTATGATCAAGATCATATGACATCTTTATGGGAGCAAAGTCCCTCATGTCTGTCTCGCCAAGCAAGATCGCCTCATTTTCATCCTCACCGTGCCACAGTGCTACATGGGACACGGTGTGGTGACTACCCATCCACCTCGCCTAGGATGAATGCAAGGTCAATCTTTTTCTTCCATTCACCATAGTTGTCTCCTTTGAGAACAGAGATATCTCTGATGTAGCCCATCAAAGAGTATCCTCCTGAAACACAATTCATATACAGTGAGAACATTTATAATAACAATAATAACAACAACTGCATGCCTTGTTTTCAACGTTGGTTAAAATTAAAACATACATTGTTTACACATTAAATCTACATCACCGCTGGGCGTAAATAGAAATAATGCATAAAATCATCAATTAAAATTGTAATACTTTTAACAGTAAAATTATATGCCTTATTTTAACGTTGGTCAAAAATACGACATACAATTTTATTTATACATTAAATCTACATCACCGCTAGCGTAAATAGAAATAATGCATAAAATCTTCAATTTAAAATTATAATACTGTTATTATCAACGTTGGTCAGAAAATAACAATATCATAATTCACAACAATTCTTAAAATTAAATTCTCCCATTGGTTCGAATTAAATTAAAAGAATTATCAACATTAACTTTTGCAATGAAACATAAAATTATTCAAAAATAATTCATTTTCGTAAGCAATATTATCATACATATTTAATCTCTGTAAAAATAACACGTTGGTGCAAAATTTACAGAGATTTTGGTTCAAATTTCATTGAAATTCATCAAACAATGCTTCTGAAAATAAATTAAAACTCAATTCTCGAGTTTATCGTTTAAATCGGCCATTCGCCCGCCCCTTCAGCACCCCACGGTCCACGGCCGCCTCGCCTCCAAGCAGCCCCATGGCGGCTCACAGCACCATGCCCATGGCTGGCCGCCGCCGCCGCCACGCACACCCCGCGCCACAGCCCACAACCCGGGCTCGGGCGGGAAAGCCGCCCACACCGGGTCGCCCGCGCCCGATCTCGGCCGTTCGGGCGATCCGACGGCTCGGCGTCGATCTAATGTCGCCCGCACGCCCCGCCTCAATCTCGGCCGTCCGTGGCGATCCGACGGCTCGGCGTTGATCTCGCCGAACAAAACCAGCGGCGGCCCCAAACCCTAACCTCATTCTTTCCTCCTTCTCTCTTCGCACCGAGCGAAAACAAAGCGGCGGCGGCGACTTCGCCCACACCGAAGAAGGAGAAGAAGACCGGCGCCGCCATGGGCCTCTCGCCGGCGCGTGCGTGCCCCGAGAGGGAGCGCCGCCGCCGAGCGGCTCCGTCGGTGCCCCGAGCGCAGCGCTCCGGATCTGTCCCGCTGCGTCGACGGTGGCCCGTGACGTGGAGAGCCGCGAGCCCACGCCCGATCGGTCTCCCGCACGCCAGCGACGACGACGGCCAGGTAAGACCCGGGTTAGGGTGCGGGTTAGGGTTAGGGTTAGGCTCTGATACCATTGTTTGGTATCTTTTCTTTTGGGGTTGTAGATCGGGTTTGAGTGAGAAGAAGAGAGAGAGAGGGGTTAGGGTTAGTGTACCGTCCGATGTAGAGGAGGAGGGTTGGCCATCGCGGCACGCTTCGGTGAAGTCTCAAGCACGGGCGGACGGTCGGGAGGATGTGCGGAGCTCCTCGGCGGCGGCCTCCCGGCGGCGATCTCCTCGGTGGTGCTTCCGTCGCTAGAGCGCCCTCTTTAGATCGGATTAGGGTTTTGTCGGTGGGTCTCAGCGCGCCACGGTGAACCTTGGGTGTGTGCCACCCGCCCCACCTCTATTTATTGTGGCGCTTGACGAGGGCCCACCACCAAATGGGTGGGCGCCCGATCGTATGCGAGCAGGTTGGGATTTGGCCGTTGGGCCAAATCCACGAGATCATTCTAACAGGATAGTCATAGTTGAAGAAGAGAAGTGTAGGAAGAGAGACGCAGAGAGCCGCCATCGTGCGTGGCGGCGAGACCATCCAGAGCGAGGAGGCGGAACCACCACACAAGAAAAATTCATATCTCAACAGAGGGCATGGGGGGGGGGATGGTGTGGGAGGGAGGAGGAATGGTGCGAGCTCGGGAGGCGGGGCGCTGCTTGTCGCCGCCATGGCCCGACGAGGACCCATGACCACTGTGGAGGAGAGAAGGGCAGCAAGGTAGGGGAAGGGAGATGGAAGGTGGGAAGGGAAGAGGAGGGGGGCTGCCACCGCCGCGACCACCCGCGGAGGCCAACGAGGATGGCGGCCGGAGCGGAGGAAGAAATAATGCGCTTTTGTATCTGACCCAGGAATGGCATTTGCCTCATAACCACGGCCTGGCTTAACTTGTCATTTTTCAAATAACTAGTTAGAGATCCGCGTTGCAATATAGTCATAAAAATAATAAGACGGTACTTACTGTTTGGCTAACTTCACACAGCAAACATTGAAGAACAAGCAACAGAGAGAAAACAGTGGCCAGAATATACGAGGAGATGGGAAAAGTGGAGGGGGTGTGCGGTTGTATCCTGAGAGAGTCTCGGAGAAAGACAAATGGTCCAGATCAAATCGGATGACTGAGAAGAGAGGAGAGAGAACGGATCAACCATCAACTCACACTTTTATAATAGTAAAGATACATTGCCAGGGATGCTTTATTAGCTTTAATAGTTGGGCTATCAGACCAAATCAGTCCTGGTTGCGAATATTCATTTGCAGCAAAAAGAAACTCCTAACTAAAACATAATATATCATGATTTTGGTGAACCAGTGATCTTCTGTTCTGAATTACCTTGAAAAGAGAACAAACTTACAGTGATATTTTCTTTTTCACATGTATAAGCTGTGATATCGCTTTTGAGATTGGAAGTCACATAACTTGTTGAATAAGTTTTTTCGCATGACTATAATGTGCAGGGGTTGCGATCAAACACAAGAAATCACATAACTTGTTGAATAAGTTTTTTCGCATGACTATAATGTGCAGGGGTTGCGATCAAACACAAGAAACTTATGAAGGCCATTGATCTTTACCTGATAGATGTGAACTGACAGTGCTGCTATGGGCCTGTCATGATTAAGCATCAACAAACACACTTGACTAGCTGACTCTGTTCTAGAAGGTAAGAGGTCAAGAACTTCGAGTGGTAAGCTGGGCTCTCAATTAGCATACATGATGAGTGAAATCTGTGCAAAGTTGCATTTGAATACATATTATGTACAACAAGTTTGCATTCCTTTCCTATTACATGACATTCTAGGACAACCAGGCATCAAGAACAGAGAGAGCCTTGCTATGTCTACATCCAAACTTTTTTTTTGTACGTGAATAGACCAACCTGTTTGTGCTTTTACTGTTCACCTCTGTTCCTGCTCTGTTGCTGCCCTATGTAAAGTATATGAAAAATCTCACCAACTCAAACATACTTGTCTTCTGCTTTTATGATCTTATAGGTATATTCGCTCGCACACTTAACAAATTGTAATTCAAGGGCTGTATGTACACACATTGACAAGAGCAGCGTACCGACAGCAGAATAGAAAGTATCCAAAAGGTATGTGCTACTAGCCCGAGTACAATATCTATTCAAAAGCTTAACGATTACTTAAAATACATGGTCAACTATTGATATGAAGTACTTTGTTATGCTTTCTTGCACTAGTATAATAGTTCTTTCATGATACTAAAGCAAAACAAACCAGACGAACCTGTAGCCTTACAAATATTAAATCAAAAGCTACAAGCATTCAAAGCCATTCTTTTTCTTCTTTAAAAAGGAGAGATCAGGATGTAGCATAAAACATAAGAATGGCGGCAAATTCAAAGATTGACCAAATGGCTCTAGAGCATAGCCTAAAATCTGTAAAATCGATAGCCTGCAGAAGACAGGCACAAAGAGAACCATTCTTGATTTTGTAGTACCTTTCATTATTATTCTTTTGGGGTAGGTTAAAGGGTAAGAAATAGCCCTTCCAATGGGAGAAAGGGAGGTAGGAAGAGTAAGGGATGGAAAGGGACAAGTTACCAGAATAAATTGCTGAGGACACCATGATTGGGCTGCAAGGAAGCACAATATGGCAGGAGGGGAAGGCACAGTGCAATAGACTTCACCTCACCCCCTGCCAAAAGCAAAGCTGATGGTTACCTCCTCTCTAACCCTCCCCCTCCCCTCTATTTCCTCCCATTTGCATACCAACTCTGCAGCGTTCCTCAATGGGGTGGCTCCACTCCCTCTTCTCCCCCCTCAGGAGGCTCTGGGTTCGCGCGCATTCGGAGCGTAAGAACCGTGAGTCCTACAGGCATACGCTGCATTCTTCTTTTCTGATTGTGTTGGGGCATTGCAAACGTGCTCTTGGCCTTGTTTCTTCTTTCTGAACATCGATCTTCGCGCATTTTTGCGACATTGCTCTACGTATCTGATGCCTTTCTTGACAGGGAGGGGAATGTACATCCTGTACAACGATGTCAAGTCCTGCCAGGACGAGGATGTGCACGTCCTGTGGTCGATCCTGATCGACTCGCACCGTCATCCAGCTCTGATGAAGCTGAAGCTCTGAAGTCTGAAGCAATGGCACAAGCAGTGCTACTACTTTGTACAGACCACAGAAGGGCCTTGCTGAGAAGCCATGTATCCTAGAGTGTGATTTGGCCTGGACGATGATCCTCATTGGCCATATATTGTGTCTGCATTCAGAAACCGAAAAAACAAACGATAGGGAGAAAAGAGAGAGGTTTGTGTTATTTTTCCCCCTTGTGTTTGATTGGCATGCTGCATCAGTGAGGCTGAGATGCTACCTACGTGTTGTGTTGAGCTTAATATGAGTGTGAGGTTGAGCTCACTGTACATACATACATTACATGCTCAAGCGCCTTACCTTGGCTTGTGGTATGAGAGAGGTTGGTACAGCGTATCTGTCTCTGCTTTTGGTTATTTCATAGCCTGTCAATTTCTTGTTGTTTGATGTGCCCTTCGCTCTAGTTTTCTCCCGCACGCGTGCCCATTAAGTGGTCACGCTCACGAAATTATTTACTATATGATATTTGGACCCCGAGAGTGATCTGGTCTGTGCTGTAATTGTATTGGTTGACGTTTTAGCGCATGGAATGATGGAATCCGAAGTGCTTGAGCTTGTGGAGATTCAAAGGAGCTGAAGAACAAAAATGGCCGGGGAGCAAAGGACAACACGATTTGTGTTAATAAAAAAGGATTAATTCTTTATATGCCATTGGAAATTTACGAATTCCCCGATTGTGTTGCTGATATGTGGATTTGGGTTCACATGTTAGTGAGATAATGAGTAGCATATAAGGGATGAGTCAAACTTTTGGTAATATATAAAGAATTCACCCTAATAAAAATCGGCCAGAACAAAAAAAAATCTTCAGCGGAACACGGCATGCCGACACTAATTTGAGACACTGTGATCGCCAATGAGACAATAATTCTATATACGGATTTTTGTTTGGAGCTGTTGAGTGAAGATTTATGGCCCTGTTCCAAACCACGTTCGTTTTTGGCTTTTAGCTTTTCGAAGCCGAACACGGTTTGAAACAGCTTGGTTTCAGACGCACAGCGTTTGCAACCGGTGGCGTGCGAGAGACACGAGGGAGTCACAAAGCAGTCATGGGCAGATGGAGTCACAGGTAGACTCGTCCTCATCGACACTTTCCCAACTCCCACTATCACCACCTTTCCCTGCCTCCTCGCTCGCAGCTCATCTCGCTTGTCTCTCCGGTCCCTGTGAGCTCTCCTTCCTCTCCAGATCTGATCCCTCGCCGCCCTACTCGAGCGTAAGGCTCCGCCTCCGGATCCGCCGTCCCCTCATCCGGCCTCCCCGTGGCACTCCACTTCCTCTTTGCGCTAGGCAACTCCGGCAAGCTTGGTCCCATCATTCGACCTCCCCCGTGGCACCCCACAAAGAATGAGGAGAATGTCCTCGGGGCAGCCCTGCAAGGTGGCCACAATTAATGTAAACAGCTCAGCTTAGCAAAATCGTTTGTACTCAGTTCAGCTAAAAGTCAATAGCTAACAGCTAAATTGAACACCCTTAGCTTCAGTCATAGCTTCTTACAACTGCTATAGTACTATTTCAGTCAAAAATCCATATCCAAAAATCAAAAGTCATAGCACATTTAAACGGACCTATAGTCTAATGTTCTGCACAATATCTGTTGCAAACCCATTCTTCAGAGCCAATTTGTGGTTACTACTACGTGTCACGGAATCTAATTGGTGACGAGAATATGTTCGACAGAAGATTACTGCTACCTTCGAGTGGTAATGGGATAGAAAGTGTCACATCAGTTAAAGCTAGGATGGAAAGTGGTAAAAGATAATTTGTTTTGTCTGTCATTTATATTTGAGAAAATATAAATGTGGTAAATAAAATCTGTATTTGAGAATATTCGTATTCGTATTCGAGAATGTTCGTATTCGTATTCAAGACTATTCGATTCGTATTCGATCCGTTTTCATCCCTACCGACCTCCCTGAGGATGATTGTAGGAAGCAATTTTTTAATAAAACAAGATTCACAAGTAAGAAGTGAAAATTACTTTGTATAATTTTCAACTCTATATGTTACACTGCTAACTCGAGTAGATATGTAGTCATGTTATATAAATTTATTCTACCGAAATTTATTACAAAAGTTTTAGGATATTTGTATTTGACCAAATTAAATACATATTCGATCCGAATTCGTATTCGTTACGACATTCCATTCGTATTTGTATTTGAGAATATTCAAATTCGTATTCGTATTCGAGAATATTCAAATTCGCATTTGTATTCGTTTTTAAAATATAAATTCATATTCGTATCCATATTCATTTTAAAAATATAGATTTATATTTGTATTTAAAATTGTTTAATTTATATTCGATCTATTTCCATCACTAGTTAAGGCTAGGACCCAAAATCTTGTACCACGTACTTCAATGCATATTAGCTTTAGGGCCTGTTTGGCAACGACTGCGACTTATGACTTTTGGCTGAAATTTTTGAATTTTGGCTGTTTACGGTACAGATTACAGAGAGAGATACTCATTTGCGATTTTGGATAGTACAGATGTTGGGTTTTTAACGTGTACATCATTTAACTTGTAGACATCGTCTTGAGAAAATATTCCGTTTGAAAGTTAGGTATTATAACAAAAATAAAAAACCACCAGTTTCAAAGAAAAAAAATATGCCCTTAGAACGGACCCAACCACCACTTGAAGGTACGGCACCTCTACAAAGCTGGTGAAAAGGAATTGCTAGGAGCTAGCCTAGACAAGTTAATTGAAGCTACCACAACCTTACGAAACTATCGTTGGCTTGTAGCCTTCTTTCAGGTGGCCATCCTCGCCGACCTAGCATCTCTCCTATATAAATAGCTAGAACGATTATCCACGGTAGAGCATTAGAGATACTCTTATGCTCTGTTATATCCAAAAGTAGAAAGTTATAAATGCCTTCAGAACTCTACCGCAATGCCAAACGTAGTCTCAATAGTTATCAAATAAGTTTAGCCTTGTTCAAAAGTGCTATAATTTTTGGCTAATTGTGAAAAAGACCGAAAGAGTAAAATACATTGTGTTAATAAATCACTCTATTTAAAATGGCTACTACAGTTACTCCTATAAATAATTTATAGAAACCACCTTAAGAAACCACTTCATTTAAAAACTAGATTCTGAAAGCCAAAAATCATTTAGAATAAAAGACGGTAGTATGCTATTTAAATGTACTAGATGTAGCGGGTGCGTTTTTTTTTTTAAACTAGATATACGGTTGCTTAGCTTGGAGGGTCTGCTAGGGCTGTAAAAAATTCTTAGGCTCAACAAGCTATTTGAGTTCAGCTTGCGATGGGCTTGGCTCGAGCCAAAATAGGCCACACCTGAGTGCGACCGGGTCGAGTACAG
Source organism: Bonia amplexicaulis (assembly GCA_036346245.1). Classification (NCBI taxonomy): domain Eukaryota; kingdom Viridiplantae; phylum Streptophyta; class Magnoliopsida; order Poales; family Poaceae; genus Bonia; species Bonia amplexicaulis. Next base: position 15,562,071 of record CM070754.1, on the reverse strand, counting down.
AACAGTGTGTGATCAAGCTGATCAGACAGATGCCATCTTAAAAGGGAAAAAGAAAAGGCTAAACTAGAGAAATATAACACCAATGAATTATTGAAGAACAATAGTATGAAGTTATATGTGATACATATGCCACGAAATAATGAATCATGGAAATACGTAATGTGGCAATGCATCAATAGCATCAACTGGAATGCCAGAAATTGATGTAGCTTTATTTTGCAACTTGCAGGCCATGACATATTGACATCAATAGGTTCAGTTCGGCCGGCCTCCTAAGTATCCTGGTCACCTGAAAAGGATCACATGGAAGAAGAGCCAGTTGCATAAGTGGAGCAACAGAGCGTCTTTTGTGAATTTAAGATTCAGTAGCAACTTATGAAAGCCCTGAGCAAAATAATTGTAGATGGTAATTGTCATTATGTATAACAGCAAGAAAGGTAAAATTGCGATGCCACGAAAAGAGGTAAAATAGATTTGGAAAAGTAATATGCATTTTGGTCATGGTAATGACTGATGGATAAACAGCTTTAAAAATTTAGTTTGACATACACGACATTTCTTTTTTTAGGGAAATCATAGCATTTCTATAGAATGCACATTATTGCTACTGTGCATCTCGTATCTTATAACTTCTAAAATGGTAGGAGGATAAGAGCCAACATAGGTAAACGTGTGAGCGTATGCCAGGCTACTTCAACAACATGCAACAAATCATTTTTCCTATGGGGAACGATGCTATATTATATCCCAACTTCCAAAATACCTGAAGTAGACTTCCGGGTGTCAGAACAGCCAGCCCAGTCAGCGTCGAAGTAAGCAATCAAGTCATGAGTGGACGACCGTTGAATAACCAAGCCATGATCCAAGGTGCCGAGGATATAGCGGAGAATCCGCTTGAGGGCGGCAAGATGAGGCTCATGAGGATCATGCATGTGAAGGCACACCTGCTGAACCGCATAAGCGATATCTGGCCTGGTGAAGGTAAGGTATTGTAAGGCGCCGGCGAAGCTGCGATAATCAGTGGGATTTGAGATAGAAGCGCCGTCGGTGGAGGAGAGCTTGGCATTGGTGCCGACCCGTGTGCTGCACAGTTTGCAATCACTCATGCCAGCACGCTCCAAAATCTCAAGGTAGTACTGGCGCTGGTTGAGGAAGAGACCAGAGGGCTGTCGAGTGACATGACACCAAGAAAGTGATGAAGGGTACCCAAGTCCTTCATGAAAAAGTCTGACTGAAGAGCAGAAATCATCCAGTTAAGCAATGCCAAGCACGAACAAGTCTGACTTATTACAATATTTCGAACAAGCACGAAGGACGAGGCAATGTTTGGCCAAAACTATCACCTCGTTGCTAGCGGGCCTAGATCAGACAGGGGTGGAAGCAATGCCTAGTAGTGGAATGGCGACGCTGCGACGAGTGGTGACACTTGTGGAGGTAGAACATGTTAGAGATATAGAATTGTATTAGGATAGTTGGATTCTTTCCATATATGTATTCTTTCCATATATGTTTCTTTCCATATATACCACCTTGTACTTGTATATATATACCGGTCATTGGCCTCATATGAATACATGCGCTATTCATAACATGGTATCAGAGCGTACCTAGGGTTCGCCTCGCTTGCCACGACGCCGCCGCCTCCGTGCAGCATCTCCGCCGGCTCCATATCTCGACGCCGCCCGCGCTGCGTCTCCGCCGGCTCCATCCGCCGCCGCCGTCCCGACGCCCGCCGGCTGTCTCTGCCGCCCACCGGCCGCCTCCGTCGCGCGCCGCCGGCCGCCTCCGCCGCCCGCCGCCGTCTCCGTCTTGTGCGCCGCCCGCCGCCTCCCGATCCGCCGCCTCCGGTCCGGCTCCACCGCCGCCTCCGGACCGGCTCGCCACCGATCCGGCCTCGCCGATCCGGACCCGATCCGGATAGATCTCGCCGTCGCCGTCGTGTGGAGGCAGCCGCCGGTCGGGAACTTCGCCCCACCGCCGAGCCGCCGCTACACCTGCCGCCGCTTCGGGTCTGTCTTGCCGCCGATCCGCCACGCCGCCTTAGCCCTACGCAGCGTCGCGGCGCTTCTCCCGCGCCCTTCCTCCTCGACCTTGGCGGGCTCCCGTCTTCGCCGTCCTCGCCATCGTCCTCGACTCCCTCCGCCGCGAGAACTGCTCTCCCGAGGAGCACCTCGTCGTCCGGCTCCTCCCCGCCGTCTCGGCTGCCCCCGCCGCCGCCAAGGGTGCCGCCTCGGGGGAACCCTAGTTCCCCTATCTTTCTTGCTTGAGTGGGCCGGTTCGGGCCCTTAAAGTAAGTCAGTAATACCAAAAAAACGTCGCTCTAACCGCCGCTGTCCGTCCGGCCGCTGTTAGACTTCGTTGTTTGCCGCCGCCGCCGCCCGCCGCCACCGATGGCTTCCGCTCGACCGAGTGGTACCGGTCTGCCGCCACTTCCTCTCGTGCTCGCCGCTCGTCCACCTGCTACACCGACTGCTCCACGCTTCAGCACACTGCCACCTCCAGCGGCTACCACAGGTGGTGGTGGTCGCCCTCCATCTGGCGGTGGCCGTCCTCACTGCTCCTACTGCGACAAGGTCGGTCACATTGAGTCCCAGTGCTATAAGAAGCAACGACATCTTTTACGCCGTTCTTCTACTAGCACCGGCACTGGTGCTTCTACATCGACGCCTGCGTCGACTCCTTTAGCAGTTTCTCTCACTGAACAGGAGATAGCCAGACTTCGACGCTTGCTTGCCACTTCTACATTAACGTCTACATCGACTCCTTCAGTTTCTCTCACCGAGGAGATAGTCGACCGCCACTTGCTTGCCGCCTGTGTTCTCCTCGATAGGTTCTCGCCAGCTCTCGACTCTTCTGCACCGCGAAACCACCACCTCCACATCAGCACCTCCCATGGATTCTTGATTCTGGAGCATCTTTTCATATGACTCCCGATTCTTCTACTCTGTCCTTCATTACACCTCTTGATTCCCCTGTCAGTGTTCTTACTGCTGATGGTACCTCTCTTTCTGTCTCTGGTCGAGGACCTCTTAGGAACTCATCTTTTCATGTCCCCTCTGTTGCTCATGTTCCTTGCCTTACCATGCAGCTTCTTTCTGTGTGGACATCGATCTTGGTTGTCGAGTCATTCTCGATTCGACTCTTGTTGTGTTCAGACCGCCACACGGAGCCCTGGTTGGTTCTCGCCTCGCGCCTTGACGCACAACGTCTTTGGGAGCTTGACTGGCTTCATCTTCCTTCCGCTGCCACCGTCGCTGCCAGTCTCTCCGCTTCTGCTACTCCGTCTACCGGCTCTTTCCAGCAGTGGCATCATCGTCTTGGCCATCTGTGTGGATCTCGTCTGTCGTCTTTAGTTCGTCGTGGTCTTCTGGGGTCCGTCTCAGGAGACGTGTCTTTGGATTGTCAGGGCTGTAAGTTAGGCAAACAGATTCAGCTTCCTTATCCTCATAGTGAGTCAGTGTCTCAGCGTCCTTTCGATCTTGTTCATTCTGATGTTTGGGGTCCAGCCCCCTTTGTTTCGAAAGGAGGTCATCGATACTATATCATATTTATAGATGATTTCTCTCGCCACACTTGGATATATTTCATGTCTTCTCGTGGTGAGGCCTTGTCTATCTATAAACAGTTTGCCACTATGGTTCGTATACGCCTCCACTCATATTCGTGTTTTTCATGCTGACTCTGCTGGCGAGTACCTCTCTCATCACCTGCGTAGCTTCTTGCCGGCAGGCACTCTCGCCGCCTCTCTTGTCCTGGTGCTCATGCTCAGAATGGTGTTGCTGAGCGCAAGCATCGTCACCTCCTTGAGTCGGCTCGTGCCCTGATGATTGCCGCCTCTATTCCACCTCACTTTTGGGCCGAGGTCGTTTCCACCGCCACCTATCTCGTCAACATCCAACATTCTTACGCTCTTGTGCGCAATGCCCGCTGAGCGCCTCGTGGTCTCCTTCACGGCTACTCCGCCTTCGCTCTGCATTTGGCTGCGTTTGCTACGCTCTCCTCGCCTCGAGAACGCACCAAACCGACCGCCATCTGTTGAGTGTGTTTTTCGGGATACGGTGCGAGCACAAGGGCTATCGGTGCTGGGATCCTGTTGGTCGACGGATGCGGATTTCTCGGGATGTGACTTTCGACGAGTCTCGTCCCTTCTACCCACGTCCTGTCTCTTCTTCAGCTTCCTCTGTGGAGTCTCTATCTTTTTTGACCTTTCCAGATACACCTATCTCTGTCTTGCCCTCGTCCACCCGTCCCACTGAGTCCACCCGTCCCACTGAGTCCCCACATATTTCTCCTGTGGCCTCTCCGCCGTTTTCACCTCCTGCGGCTCCTCAGGCTCCCCCCACTACACTCGTCGACCTCGTATTGAGGATCTTCTAGATGAGTCATCTTCTTCTGATGATTCATCTTCTGATGCACCATCTTCCCCTGATGGGTCATCTTCTCCTCGCTACGCCTCCGCGATCGCCGATCGCCCCCCCCTGCTTTTGCCTTTGCTGGCGCAGCTACTCGTGAGCCTGTTTCTTACCGGGATGCTGCTACTCACCCCAAGTGGCAGCATGCCATGGCCGAGGAGATTGCTGCCCTTGAGCGTACTGGTACTTGGGATCTTGTTCCCTTTCCATCTCACTCTCGTCCCATCACGTGTAAGTGGGTCTATAAGATTAAGACTCGCTCTGATGGTTCTCTTGAGCGCTATAAGGCGCGTCTTGTTGCCCGTGGTTTCCAGCAGGAGCATGGTCGTGACTACGACGAGACTTTTGCTCCTATGGCTCACATGACCACTGTCCGCACTCTTCTTTCGGTGGCGTCTGTTCGCCACTGGTCTGTTTCTCAGCTTGATGTCAAGAATGTCTTTCTTAATGGCGAGTTGTGTGAGGAGGTTTACATGCATCCGCCACCTGGGTATTCTGTTCCTGAGGGCATGGTCTGTCGCCTTCGCCGCTCTCTCTATGGCCATAAGCAAGCCCCTCGTGCTTGGTTTGAGCGCTTCTCCTCTGTGGTCACCGCTGCTGTTTTTCAATGAGTGATCATGATCCCGCACTCTTTGTCCACACTTCGCCTCGTGGTCGGACTCTTCTTCTTCTCGTATGTTGATGATATGATCATTCGGAGATGATTCTCGAGTACATTGCCTTTGTCAGGCTCGTCTTAGTGAGCAGTTCCTTATGTCGGATCTTGGTCCTCTTCGTTACTTGCTTGGGATTGAGGTTACTTCCACTCCAGATGGTTTCTTTATATCCCAAGAGAAGTATATTCAGGATCTTCTTGATCGCGCTTCCCTCACTGATCAGCGTACTGTTGAGACTCCAATGGAGCTCAATGTTCACCTCCGACCCTCTGATGGCGAGCCTCTTTCTGATCCGACTCGCTATCGTCATCTTGTTGGGAGTCTCGTCTACCTTGCTGTTACTCGTCCGGATATCACTTATCCAGTTCACATTCTGAGTCAGTTTGTTTCTGCTCCCACTCAGGTCCACTACAGCCACCTTCTTCGAGTTCTGCGATACCTTGGGACTATCTCGCCGTCTCTTCTTTCCACGCCCAGCTCTTTACGCTTGAGCTTATTCGGATGCTACTTGGGCGCTGATCCCTCGATCGCGGTCTATCTCTTCCATCGTGTTTTTCTTGGTGGTTCGCTTATTGCCTGGAAGACGAAGAAACAGACTGCAGTGTCCCGTTCGAGTGCAGAGACTGAGTTGCGAGCTATGGCTCTCTTGTCAGGAGAGATTACTTGGCTACGGTGGTTACTTGAGGATTTTGGTGTTTCTGTTACTACACCGACTCCTCTCTTATCGACAAGACAGTGCTATCAAGATTGCTCAGGACCTCGTGAAGCATGAGCTCACCAAGCATATTGGTGTTGATGCTTCCTTTATGAGGTCTTGTGTGCATGATCAGATAATTGCTCTTCAGTATGTGCCTTCATAGCTTCAGATAGCGGATTTCTTCACGAAGGCCCAGACTCGAGCACAACACGGCTTCTACCTCTCCAAACTCAGTGTTGTTGATCCACCATGAGTTTGAGGGGGGTGTTAGAGATATAGAATTGTATTAAGATAGTTGGATTCTTTTCATATATGTATTCTTTCCATATATATTTCTTTCCATATATGCCAGCGGCAGCAATGCTTTTGGAGGCCTCTCAAAAACACAAAAGATGCCAATGACCTCCTTCTTCGTAGTCTCGAATGGGACATGGACATTCAAGGACTGAGAGGCGTTGACCTTAGAAGAGGAGCGCTCCACCTGGTCTTCAACTGCTCCAGTCGCAATGACGTCCAACAAGAAATCTGTGAGGGAGAGATTTGCATGTCCAACAAGAAATCTGTGAGGGAGAGATTTGGATGGATAAGGTCTGGTGGGAGCTCGAGGTGTTCGGACAAAACAGTTTGCTTCGTACGTCTGCACGGTACCTTATTTTTACAAAATTTTACAAGGGAAATTTCTTGTATTCGACAAATATGCCTGCACATATATTTTTAGGACATATTTAAGGCTTCCATGGAGGCCCCACATCGCCATCCGAGGGAACACAACCTACGACTTAGACGAAGAATACAAGTTAGTATTTTGATATCCGTGTCGGCTATCAAAATACTAATCAGTCAGATCTTCGTGTCGGCTCCTAAGCAAACGGACAGCTGAAGCATGCAGCCGATCGAATAAGTGAATTTTGATATCCATGTAATGTAAAGGACTGGGATTTGTTCATGCTGTAAATGTGGGATACCTACAGCCACGGTTAACATACATAAAAACGGAGTGTGGTTTTACCAATGTACATGGACGTCCATGTACCAATCTGGCCGTCTTCAAATCTTTACTTCCTTTTGATTCTTGCTAGCACACTAGCTACCTCACATCATATCAAGCGGTGGAACCGAGTCAACGTCATTACGGATGCAATTGAAGTAGGTACGGTCGGAAATTGCTTGTTATGTATCCTATTCTATATTTGTTCTCAGATTCGGAGTCAGACACAAATAGTGTTCAATACAAATACAAATATTGATAGTATTAGTCATAAATATGAAGTGAATACAGATCAGGTTCAACACGATAACGAATATTTTGACGGATATCGTGCAAAAACAGAGAGAGGATATAACGCACATGTAACATTGACCACCAACCGTATGTGTCCAAAATGGAACAACATTGTAGCCACTTAAAGCTAAACACCACCCCTACACTACTAATGGTATTACTATAGTACTAACAACCATTTGTACTAAATATGATATCTAAAAAGGAAATATGATATCACAATCGGCATTTATGAAGGGTAGGAATATTTTAGAAGGAGTGGTCATTTTGCACGAAACCATTCATGAGCTACATAGGAAAAAGTTAGACGGGGTGATCTTAAAGTTAGACTTTGAGAAAGCCTACGACAAGGTAAAATGGTGCTTCCTACAACAAACGTTGAGAATGAAAGGTTTTTCACCTTTATGGTGCAAATGGATTGATCAAATCGTTCAAGGAGGTAGTGTTGGTGTTAAAGTTAATGATGAGGTAGGTCGTTTCTTTCAAACTAAGAAAGGCCTAAGGCAGGGTGATCCCTTATCTCCTATTTTGTTTAATTTAGTAGCGGATATGCTAGCAACCTTGATTTTCCGGGCTAAGTCCAATGGACAATTCAAGGGAGTGGTCCCCCATCTTGTGGAGGATGGTCTTTCTATTCTCCAATATGCGGATGACACTATTATTTTCTTAGATCACAACACGCTCCAAGCCAAGAATCTCAAGCTTGTGCTTAGTACCTTTGAGCAATTATCGGGCTCAAGATCAATTTTCACAAAGTGAGGTTTTTGTTATGGTACAGCTAAGGATTGTGAACAAGAATATGCAAAACTGTTTGGGTGCAAGTGGGGGTCTTCCTTTTAGGTATCTAGGAATACCGATGAATCATAGAAAATTATCGAACAAGGATTGGGCCTGTATTGAGGAGAAGTTCCAAAAAAAAATTTCTAGTTGGAAAGGAAAATTGCTTTCGGTTGGAGGGAGACTAGTCTTGATTAATTCGGTGCTAACTAGTTTAGCTATGTTTATGTTATCTTTTTTTGAAGTCCCTAGAGGAGTTCTTCAAAAATTAGATTATTATCGCTCACGTTTTTTCTGGCAATGCGATGAACACAAAAAGAAATATCGGCTCGCTAGGTGGAGTGTCCTTTGTATGCCTAAAGACTCTGGTGGACTAGGCATACAAAACCTAGAAATTCAAAATAGATGTCTGTTGAGCAAGTGGTTGTTTAAGCTTTCTAATGATGATGGGGTTTGGCAAAATCTTCTAAGAAAGAAATACTTATCTAACAAATCCCTGACTCAAGTGCAACACAGGCCAGGAGATTCTCAGTTTTGGAGCGGCCTTATGAAGGTCAAGGATGATTTTTTCGCCGGTGGAAGTTTTAATGTGCAAAGTGGGGGACAAATAAGATTTTGGGAGGACGTTTGGTTAGGGGACAAGCCTTTCAGAGAGGTTTATCCAAACCTTTACAGAATAGTGAGAAGGAAAGATGATACGGTAGCTCTTGTCTTACGGACTATACCGCTTAATGTGTCTTTTAGGAGAGGTTTGGTAAACGAAAACTTGATTTCTTGGTATGACCTAGTGTCTAAAGTGGTCTATGTTAACCTCACAAGTGAGAGGGATGTGTTCCTATGGAAATATAGCAAGAAGGGCTTGTTCTCAGTTCGGTCCATGTATAGAAACATGATACAACAGGGAGTTCTTCCGGAAAAAAACCCTCTTTGGAAGTTAAGGGTACCGCTGAAAATTAAGATTTTCCTTTGGTTTTTAAATAAGGGAGTCACTCTCACGAAAGATAACTTGGCAAAAAGGAATTGGCAAGGAAGTGTCAAATGTTGTTTCTGTAGTTCCTTAGAGACTATTCAACATTTGTTTTTTGAATGCCATGTTGCGAGATTTGTTTGGAATACTGTGCTTTTCACTTTTGGAATTCAACCACCCACTAGTTTCTCTAATTTATTTGGCTCTTGGCTAAATGGCTTGTGTCTTCAGCTTAGAAACCAAATTTTATCAGGAGCAGCTGCGCTTTGTTGGGCTCTTTGGTTGAATAGAAACGATATGGTTTTTAACAAAATTAAGTCTACTACCTATTTACAGGTAATTTTCAGGGCGACATACTGGATCCGACAGTGGTCCCTGCTGCATAAGGAGGAGGAGCGACCGGCGTTCAATCGTGGATGCCGAGACTTGGAGACGATGGTTATGGCGGTCTTCAAAAAGTTTGGGTGGAGCTTTTGGAATCGAATTAAAGCTTAGTCCTAGTTCTCTTCCTTGTTTGTAGTCGCTCGTCCTGGGTGTGTGGAACCTTGTTGCTTTTTTTCCTGTCTCTTGGTTGTAAGAGCTTGAGCCTAATGGCTTTGGATTGTGTTAAACTCTTAGCTGTGTACCATCCCGGATGGTAGAGGCTGAAACTTAGTTCCGTTATCTAAAAAAAAGGAAAACATGTTTGTGTGGGCAGCTGGGCCAGTCTGAAGTCAAGTGGGCGATATTTCTGACTACCGGCCCAGCCCAACCATCTCAACCTATCACCCATCGGCTGCCCTATTGCCCAGCGCCGCCATACACACACACAGCAAGACTACGCAAAGAAGATGAGGATTGCGAGGAAAAAAGGCAGAGGCGAGGCAGGCCGGTTGCTCCTCCCCTGACGTCAGGATTTGACGCCTACTAATTTGCCTCTTCCGCGTGCTGCTCCTCCGCATCTGCCCTCCTGGTATCTGGGACTCCGGGCAATTGGGTATCGAAATCACCATATATATTATATATTAGTCATATGATTAGTGGCTGATATATATATTCACAATATCAAGATTATATATATACATATTGCATATAATTAATTTACAATAAAAATGTAGCATATAAGCGATACATACTAAAATTTACAACATATGGCCGACCGGCCAAATAAATATAAGTATCAAGAATAAATTGCAGCAGAAGATAAGTAAATAAGCAAAAGCGTCCAATGGTTTGCCACCATAACCAACAGGCAACTGATTAGAGTTAGACTCTAGAAAGACCCATCACAAAATTCCCTAGTGCCGGCGGCAAAATACACATCATAAGGCATGTATACCTCCTCACTCTCTGAACAACAATAATTTACGCAAGGTTGATTACATTTTGTACTCAGTAAGACTTGTAGTATATCACTTATATATATATATATATATATATATATATATATATCTTTACTATTATAAAAGAAGGAGTTGGTGGTTGGTCCGCCTCTCCCACCTTTTTTCACAAAAGGCAACGCTGACATGTGGCCCCAAAAGACCTGCGCCGAATCTTCCCACCTTTCCATCAAAATATCTTTCTTTCCATGATTTAGTGGTCAAAGTGGATTTCATCTAGACTGCATTGTAGAGTACACGCTGTATTTTTTATCCAGTGCTTAATCTTGTACTAGCTAAATGCTCGTTGCTACGGATTTTAAAATTTTATCATATTATATGTTCTGAAACTAACGGATGGTAAAATTTTTTAGAACATGCATACAAATATATCCTAAAATTTTTAAAATCAGTAGCAACGCACATGCATTCAGCTAGTATATATATATATATATATATATATATATATATATATATATATATATATATGTATGTATATATATATATATGTATGTATATATATATATATATATATATATATATATATATATATATATATATATATATATATATATATATATATATATATATATATATATATATATATATATGTGTATATATATATATATATATATGTATATATATATATATATATATGTGTATATATATATACAGTAAATAAGGCTCTATCCTACAAGTTATTTTCAGAATGAAGCAATTTTTGTTTGCCATATCGATAAGCTGTAATTTGCAACGGAATTGTAAAGATCATTTGACACATAATGAAATAACATTTATATAACTTTGATAATAGTAAATCACCTCCATTCACAGCCCTCTATGGCTGAGAACATCACACAATCCCAGACCACCGACCATGGGCATGGCACGCGGCAGACACGTACATGCCATCCAACCATTTTCCAACGAAACAATTTTGTAAAAATGAAAACTATAGCCATTGTGGCTGCATCCAGGCGCTCATGACTACGAACACCACTATTTAAGTAGTTGTTAACAATCTCAATGATAATCAGTTATACTGTCGGCAACTACACGCTTCCTTGGATGTGTGACGAAAAGCATTATTATATAGTCTTTAGATCACCTAATCCTAATCTTACACCAGCCAGAAGAACGTCCAATCTCACTTAGGTCCATCCCCCAAGTTAGTATTTGAACCCTCACTTAGATCCATCCCCAAGTGAGTATTCACCGTTATATTACCAAGGTTTGATCTCAACACCTTGGTGAAAGGAGCCCCTACGAGTATCCTTGTCGAGACCCAAATATGCAAATTCAGACTCTCATGTGTATTCTGCACTAGTCCAGAATCACGCTAGTGCATACGGTGTAAACATAAATGAAGTATCGACCATATCACAGTTTACTAAGCAAAGACTCAAATATTATTAATTACCAGAGTTACAACCTTATTGTCAAGCTTACAAATAATAGTCTAAAGAGCTTAAGAAACTACCAGCGAAAAACAGAAATAAGCGTAGTAGCCACTCGATATGCCTATAGGCAATCGACTGGGAAGCGAAGTCCTAATCCACGAAGTTGTCGAAGCATCCTCCTTCACTCACCTCTGGTTGGTATGGTTCTTCTTCAACAACTGAGCAAATATGGATATAGCCGTGGTACATAAAGTACTCAACAAGTCGTTTATAATAAAGATGCAATATAATATGCAAGACTTACCAAAGAATGACTGAATAGTTATTTTGCAGAAAGCAGTATTTTTAGAGTAAATACAATAAATAGATTGAAAACACAATTTTGGAAATGACGTATACAAATAATTAATGAATCAAAGGAGTGAATAAACTCCAAGTGAATTAACCATTCACTTCCCAATCAACCTTCTCTCAACCCAACTAAGGTTTTTATGAAAAACCTACCCCTCTTGAGAAATCTACGGAGGGGCTTGACGACGTTGGAGAGGCATCGGAGTGGCCGATCGACAGTGAGCAGCGGTGGCGCAGATGATGTCCATGGCGCGTGGGCTTCTCGATGAGGGATAGCTGCAAGAGATGGTTGTGTGAGTTCAAGGAATAGTCGAGGATGCTTTGAGAGCAAGAAATTAGGCTAGGTCTCAACAGAGAAGAAGAACAGCTAACAGTGGTGGTTTTAGCCGAAGACAAAGATGACAGCTCAATTCTGGCAGCCATTTGCATGATTCACATAATTGAATGAGGGGAAAAGCTCTAGGGGATAGGGAACATAATATGATATGGTTAGAGAAGCTAGGGGTCCACTAGACAGCTCATGCCACAACACGGCTTAGCAGAGCTCGCTCAATGGCGCGGAGGAAGACGGCTCATTCCAGGCATGGTGAAGAAGGCAAGGCTTGGATTTTTGTGGGAATGAAGCAAGGGTGAGATGAGGAAGAGGATGGCACAAGCTGGATTGGCTATGTACATGCGGAATTGCTAAGAGGGATGCACAAGTTTTCACGAGCGCAACGACGGGATGAGCGCCCGATGCTTCTCGACAACGTACGTCACACAGAACGGACAAGAAAGAGGGGAACTCAGCGCGACGATGTGACGACTCAGTGTCAGGCTACTGTAGGGGAAAATGGAGGGCACGGCGGCACCTGCCATGGCAGTGCAGCGCTGGCGCTGGCGTGGGTGGAGGTGGAAGAAGGTTCCTGACATGAGGGCCCAGCGCATCAGGAAAAAGAGAGGCGAAAGGCTTGACTAGTGGGATCCAGTCCCACTAGTCAGTGTCAGGTGTTTAATCGGCAGGGTGAAGATGAGTTTTTCAAGAATATGCTTTTGCGTAAAGGAAAGCGTAATGGAGTAAATGAAGAAGGCAGTTTGGCTCGGCTGAGAGTTTGGAAAAATTTTAGATATATCAGATGAGTTCTAAAAATTATGAAAATTTTTGTGGATTCTCCTGATATAGAACAAATCATTGTGTAAATTTTTCAGGATTTTATCTCTTTTGATTTTTCTCAAAAAATCCAGGAAATCCTCTATTCCACGCATCAAACATCATTTTGTTTTGAATAAATTCAAGAACATGTTTAAAAATGTTAACATCTTTAGTTCCAGTGCCATAAACATATCTATGAGTTTTTGAAATGGTTTCTACTATAAATTTTCCTAGGCCACCTTTGGATCATCCTTTTAGATTTGATTTTGAATTCAATTTGAATTGCATTCAATGCACATTTCTTTTCCAAAAATATATGTTTGCAAATTATTTTTCAAGGAAACTCTAATAAAAACCAAGGAATAAAGATGCATGCAAAAAGTTTTAAATTTTATTTGTTTTTGTATTCCCTGAAATTTGAGATGTTACAGTGCCGGTGTGCCACACTCATCGGCATCTGTAGCCACCTGTGGCGCGGCATGGTGTGCGACGGCAGCGCAGGACGAGTGGCAGACCGACGGACAAGCAGCAGCCAATGGGGACGAGCAACGGCCTGTTGCCCCTGAGTCCCTGGCTGCCTCGATGCCTCAACGAGTCGACAAGAAATTCTGGATGGCCTTAGAATCACAACATCTTCGGAAATTACCAAGCAAGTGTACTCGGATATTAACGAGAAAAACTTAGATACTTCTTGTATCCGGCAGAAATCTCTCCCCTAAATTCGGCTTTGAATCTGATAACTACTATCCGATTCTGATTCTGCATCTGACAAAACTTGTCGATACCGACTTCCTTTCCCGATTTCAGTCTGAATGGGTTTGGTCGGTCGAAAAATATGAGCTCCGCTTGCATCCCTAAATGTCATCTGTAGCAGCGCATACAAGAAGCTTTGGTATCTCTGTTCATTGGGAATTTCTGTAATTTCAGTTTCTTTGTTCAGTTATGCAGTGTTTGTGGTTCAATGGAATCTCCGGGGCGTCTCCCATGTCCAATTCAATTCTACTGACTCAGGCCAATTCTGCGCAACTTATAATTCTAAAGGCTTACCTTTGAGAATTTTCATTTTACCGGTGTGTCTATGAAAATTGACGAGTGTTCCCTTATGATATATGTTCCATGTCCAAAATATGGACACAAATTGTAGCAACCTATTTGGCGCCCATACTAGCGATGAATTGATCCATTTTAGTGTAGAAAATAAAATATATATACTGCACATATAAATGTGGTACGATCTATGATTCTGCATTCAACTCTGCCGAAATAAAATTGATCTAGCTGGAAAATCTAACTTTGACCACTAGAAACCCAGCTTACAATTCCGAAGACTCCGACGTCACATAGTCGCGGGACGAACGAGATTCTCTGACGTTACGAAGCAAAGTCACGGTGACTTTGCTTCGTAACATCCATCCATCTGTGGATCAACGGCTTAGATTTTTTTGATTTTTAGTTTTTAGTTTTTTAAAATAACTTAAATTTTAAATAAAAAAATTTATTTTTTATTTAAAAAATAGATTATTTTAACACAGATAATATAAAAAATATAAAAAAAGAAAAAACTAGAAAAAGATAAAACTAAAAAAACTAAAAACTAGAAATTAAAAAATCAAAAAAATCTGGGCCGTTTGATCAACTGATGGATGGACGTTACGAAGCAAAGTCACGCTGTGACTTTGCTTCGTAATGTCAGAGAATACGCGCCGGTCGCGGGAGTCCAAGGCTGCGAGTTTATGCGGTCGCCTAAGTCCTAATGGTGTATCAGCATAAATCCTAACTACAACGTATTAAAGGCATGCTCATTTTAGCTTCTGCTTCTCATTTCTTAATTTTGTCTTTTTGGTTTTTTAGTTATTTTTTGGCTTTTTTGTCTTTTCTCTCTGGTAAGAAGATTTTTAATCTTTTTGTCTATAACAAAGGAGCTTCAAAGCACAACAGCTACTTTTTTCCTCAAGCAAATACCACAAAAGTTTGTTTTGTTTTGAGAGGAAGAATACTGCAAAAGTTTAGAATACTACAAAAGTTTAAGGAGCATTGTTACAATTTTGTTTTATTTCAAGTTGGGCCAGCCCATCACCGTCCAAGCTATCTGGTGGCCCAAATTCCCCAAGTACCCAAAACAAAGCAAGGGCGGCGCAGGTCATCTCTCTCGCGAGTCGCGACCAAACCAAAACCAAACACCACCACCGCATCGGAGGAAAGACGGAGCCGCGGGAGCGGAAGCTTCTGGAAGCCTCTCGAAGATGTTGCCCTCGCTATCGGCGTAGCTGGTGAACCCTTGTCGAAACCTGCTCGCTCGCCTCCACATGAATGCCATCTCCGCCCGCCTACCCCATGTTGGAATTGAACCCATCAGCTCCGATTGCTACTCGCCGGGAGAAAACGCACATATGTTTTCTTCCTTGGAATGACACATGTATATGAGTAAGGAGGACGAGTAAACACAGGAGAGATTTCTTTTGTGGCAACACACACATTTTCTTCTTCTTCTCTGTTATTCACTCGCGCCTCTCCCCGTTGCTTACAAGAAGTACATGGCTTAAATAAGCTTCACGCACACACTAAGTCGACTAACAACTAGTACCTATTCTCACGCTATTGTCCGGGATATTCTCCACGATCCGCATGACTCGCACTCTGAGCACCATCTAAAAGACTCGCTCCACCAACCAACTGACTAGAGCAGACACACTACAACCTGACCCATCTACGATCACACACAGACATGCCAAACTTTGAGTCCTTCTTCGACCACAGTGTCTCGACCACGGCTACTCAACCACGACTTCTCGACCACTTCACTGACCACAGCTTGTCGATCACGGTACTTCGACCGCATCTACGATCAAGGCTTCCCTTCGACTGCTTCACCAACCACGGTTTATTGACCATAGTTCTTCAACCATATCTCCGACCACATAAGTCTTTGAGTACCGACCATCACTGTAGCTTATGACTGTTGATCTACGACTATTGTAGCTATGGTATTGTAGCTACGACTACTGTAGCTACGTCCAATGTAGCACTCAGACTCGTCGACTGCTACAGTCTCAGACTCACCGAGTACACAAACTCTATAGTACTCAAACACACCAAGTACTCGAACACATGAGTACTCGATACAACCACATAGTACTTGAGCATATGAGTACTCGACATATGACTTACACAATACTCGTACACACAAACATGACCTACAATAAGATTAGTTCCAACACCTTCCTCGAAATCTAGGGTTAGGGTTTGGTTTTGATTTGGTGGCGTTTCTCTGAGATCTGATCGGCCCTTGTTTCGGTAGGGCTCCGGTACGACGACCTGTACGACCCGTACCACGACCTGGACATCGAGGAGGCGCTGGCGCGGCTGCCGCGGGACGTGGTCGACGCCCGCAACCAGCGCCTCAAGCGCGCCATGGACCCCTCCATGAAGCACCAGTACCTCCCCGACGACGTCAAGGCCAAAATTCGCGTCCTTTATCAACATTCGACAATATGTATCTATGCAATAGGGAAAGAAAATATTTTTTGTTCCATTTTTTTGGCGGTGATTATGGACTTAAGTACATATGTTTGATTAGTTGTTTGTGATGTGAGGCTGCTCACTTTCCCTCCCTGTGAGGTGAGATCTGTTTTGCTACGGTTATTTGCATGAATGCTCAGTGCAATTGCTCTTTTTCTTCCGTTGTTGTGTTGATGGCATGGTAATTTTTTACTTTTGTCGTGTTGAGGATATAGTGAGTTTCCGTTTGAAACCATGAGATCTGTGACTCAGTGAATTGGTATAGTGAGTAAGAAATTAGTAGGGATGGAAACAGATCGGATACGGTCGAATAGTTTTAAATATGAATATAAATCTATATTTTTAAAACAAATACGAATTCAAATATTCTCGAATACGAATCGAATATCGTATGGATACGAATTCGAATCGAATATGTACTTAATTCGGTCGAATACAAATATCCTCCTACAACTTTTGTAACAAATATCGGTAGAACAAATTCCTAGTGGTTTTGTTGTTTTTTCGCTGGTTACCGGAATGGTTACCAGTTTCAAACCATCCAAATTCAAATTTCGAATCACAAAATTCTTCTGGGTTTTTCCCGGGATTTTCAGTAACCGGTCAGTTACCGTTAGGCGTAGAAAACGGATCGAATAGTCTTGAATACGAATATCCTCGAATATGAACACTGTTATGGCTACAGATCAAACAGTGAGATGAGAGTATGGTAGTAGAGATGTTAGGTGAGCAATGCTTAGGGCTTCCCCATGTCCAGGATAGCTTTATATATATTCACATGGAGAGTATTTTTACAATTATGTCCTTACACCCAAGTATCTCTCTCAAGGACATTTGTGTTATTATACATGCCCTATTCTAGGCTTTACAACCTTCTAATATGCCAGCTGGGCTTAGGTGGGGGTCACCCCTACAACAAATACGAATATGAATATTCTTAAATACAGATATGAATATTCTCGAATACGAATACGAATACGAATATTTTTGAATACGGATCTGACTTACCACATTCGTATTTTTTCGGATACGAATATCGAATAAAACGGATTATCCGTTACCATTTCCCACCCCTGGAAATTAGATATCAGTTATTCACGGCTATCAGGGTTCTATTTTGACTCCAAGAAACAGAATATATGGGCATTCTTCTGTCAATCACCGCTAAACTAATAATTATTTCTGGCTTTCCTAAACTCCAACGAGACACCAGTACACACCTCAGATATTTTGACACCATCGATGTTCTTTTTGACAGGCGTTGCAGACACCTTTCAGAGGCTATCTAGCTGACATGCTGGCTCTGGTAAGTGTATTTGTTCGTTAAGATCTTACCCTTTTTTGTTACTTCAGACATGTATCACATAACTTATCCACAAGACATTTTGGGCTTAACTAAACTGCACTTCACATGATACTATTTTTTAACCATCAGCATTTGCTTAACCAATTGTTCCTCATTATGTATTTGTAGTAGTTGTTTTTTCTTATGTCTTGGCTTGTCGTAGTGTGTATTCATTTCTCTATGTCATATTAGATCAGTCAACCATGTTAATCCATCAGTTCACAGTACATACAACTCTGCAGTGGAAATTTGCTTCATGATATGTAATAATCAAGTTCCTCCTACAGTCATCATAGGTCCTCAATTTGCTGGCAATGGCATGGACATGCACCAAATTGTTTTTATTGCTTTTTGCATGGAGTTAACTGTATTTAGGCTTGGTAGTTTAAGGTTATTTTTCAATCTATGAATTCATGGATGTAGTTTTCTATTCGTGCATAGCATCTACCTCACCACTGAAAAATTGTGTGCACAAAGTTCAAAGATGCTTTCCGCCGTAGTCACTTTGCAATTGAAGTTCTTAATCACTATCCAGTATTAGTGTCATCAATTGTAGGACTGCATCAAAGTCTAGTATTGATGTTGGTGACTGTGCAAAGGAGAACCTGTCTGACAATATAGTGGGTATGATCTGTGTAGTTTTCTTTTTTAATTCACTTGTTTCCTCTCCTGTTGGTAGTAGAATTTCATCAGATATGTAACTGATGTTTCTACCTAAGAATTTCCTGGACTTCATCCTGATGCATAGGCCTTAGAAGCACTTTTCGAGTAAAACTTTGGTCAAATACTGCTTAGTTGTCTACTGTTTAAATACTGCTTAGCAAGTCCCTATAGCAGAATGTATTTATAGGACTATCTTCTATATGCAAGGTTAAATCAGATGATGGTTTTATGTTTCTTTTGCGTAAAGCTAGATTTTCAAGATTATATCATAATTATAAAATAAAATAAACAACTAAAATGCCCATAAGCATTTGACTATTTGGGAACAACTCTCCTCATAGGTATTACACATGTCCGGTCTATGGACCTCAGTCCATGTCCTTTACCATACTCCCATACCAATAACCATTTTGCAAAAACTACACGCTGTGGTATTTCAATACGTTGCTCATGACCGGGAGCACGGCTATTTAAATAGATTATTAACACTCTGCAGAGGTGTACAACTTTACCCATAAGATATGATTATCTCATAATATCAGTCATTATACGTTTTCGTAGACGTGTGACCGAGTAATCATAACAAGGCCTTTATAATGCTTGTGTCGGTATTTTTTCCTGCTCCGGAGTTATGCTCCCTCAACGCTAAGGGACTCCGTTATTAGCTTATTGCGAGTGTACTCTCCCTCAGGGCAGAGACCTTTCGAGTCTCTCCCGGGCAGTGATCCGTATATGTTCACCCCCACACATATCCTTTCCCAGGCAGTGACCCCGCAGGTTACCCCCAACTGGCGCAAGAGACTATATTGAAACAAAACAAATTAGTCGGCCAAGTCCGTCCCACACCAGACTTATGGTTGTATGGTGGGTGTAGAAATGAGTGCACACGGATTCGGTCCTTAATCGACTCAGGCGAGACAAACCAACAATTCAGACCTCGGGAGTACCTACACCGGTTTAAGTCAAACCTCTCTCATGTCTCTCCCATCATTTTATAAAAAAAATCCTTGTTTCCAGCAGTAACCCATGTTACCAATACTATTATCATGTTTCGAATTTTAGTTGGCAATGTTTGTGTCATATTAACTATTATCTCTAAAGCATGTCTAAGCACAGACATTATTTGGCAATATTACAATTGTAGAAACCTTGCCAGGGGTTCCAGGGTGCTCGAATTTGCGGTACGGGGTTGCCGGCCGTGAGACAGGGGAGAGCAGAGGCGCTGGTGGGAAAAGCAAGAACAACTGGTGGGAAAAGCAAGAACAGTGGGCATTTAAGAGGGTGTCAAAGCGGGAAGAGCGAGGTGGTACAGTCTCTGACCGATTACAGTGGTGTGGTAGCAGCGGGAAGCAATGAGAAGATGCGGGAGCAGAGAGGCCGGGGCGGCAGCGAAAATATCAGGGGCAGCAGCGATATTTTTTGGGCAGTGAACTGTGTGCGCGCAAAAACGACTGAAGGGCGATGCAGTAGGGAGATCAAGGCATGGATGGCTGAGATTAGGCCAAGGTTCTCAAGAAATCAAATCAAACAAGATTTCAATTTTTTTTTGAAATTTTGGTTTTGTTTCATTAGGTTCTGTCATTGTTATAATACTCAAACAGTTGTGCTTCAGTAGAGCAAATTTTCATTGCTCTTCCCTCTTGTCATATATACTGTTTTCCTGTTTGCTGTCAGGATAGGTTAGACTTGAGAATGGTGAGCGCAGGAGGAATACAATCACGGGATAAGCCGTTTATGGGCCTGTTCTTTTTGGCTGTGGCTTGTGGCTTTTGGCTGTGGCTTATGATTTTTGGGCTGTTTGTACGAGAGATTACAGAGTAACAGAAATTCACATGTGGTTTTTGCCAATATAAATGAAGTCAATAAAGTATGTACTACAATTAACTAGTAGACCCTATCTTAAAAAAAATACTCCGTTTAAAAGCTAGTTACTGTAGAAAAACCGAAAAACAACTTTTAGAAGCTGAAAAGAACAGGACCAATGCCTTCTGTTGCTTCAGTCTGGATGTGTTGGGTTGGGTCCATTCTGTGAACCGACATACTGTACTGAAGTGTGCTCGGTGTTAATGTTGTGTTGAGGATAATTTGATGCGAATTAGCGCCAATATTCTCGATTGCTTTTCAACTTAACACATGCGAACTGTAGTAATACGTGGACCCTACTGTTTCTGGCTTTCAGCCGAGCACCCCTTCCCAAAAAAAAAATCTAAACTTTGCCTGAAAACATTCTAACCATTTGGATGGCTGAGTGGTGTCGTGCATCATCAGCATGTGCTGATCAGATTCAGAGGTATCTCTGTCTATGTACTACAATGCCAGATTTCGGTAGAATTGAAGACAGTGATAGTCTTTCAAGTTTTCAATGTGGAAATGATCTGTCTCCCTAGACCACTTGTTTCTTGCACGCTACTACATCCATCTCTCTTATCTCTCACATATATGTCAGACCCAAATTTAGCCAATTCAGAATTCTCTGTGAGATTATTGTACTATTCTCTAAATCAATAGATAATACTCATAGATACATCACTGAATCATTTCTTACATAAGGTGAACCATACCATACATTAATATTATAATCAAAATTTAAATAAACGACATCAGGTCAAGTTTACAATAAGGTCGACCAAACCAAATGGATATATTACGTAAAGTGGAAGCGGAAGCAAAAACAAAAAGGGAGAGCACATCTCGCCACAGACAAGAGACTGACCGAGGTAAGAGTCTAGACTACTACAGACTATTCTAATTTCCCCCATCTTCTTCTCAATCAACTCCTAGGGTACCGTAATACACGTAGTGACTTTGATCTGTAGGTTCTGAGGTATTTAGTGAGAGGGTGAGTACAAATAATAGTGCTCCATGTGCCAACACACAGAATACAATATTATACATGCAAGGTTCAACAGAGATAGGCTCGGGTTCTCTTATTTGCTAAAGGTATTATTTGAAAACTACAATAATTGAAAATTTCTATGACTTAGAATTTTAATTAAACCATGTTTTCATTAAAAAGAGTAAAAATGTGTAATATTAATAGTAGTGCAGGTTATATCCACCATATGCTAGTTTCTGATACTAGGGTTATATGCACCCATTATACTCACTAGTTTATATCCACTTAGGGCAAACCAAATTCAAGATTACATCTACCTGACGAGTTTTCATCCCTCTCATAAATTTTTAGAAATAGATACTAACTCGAGTAAGTTCTCATGCCCACCCATAACCGTGGGTATGGCTGTTTGAATAGTTTGCACTCGGTAGAGTTCGTACACTTTACCCACAAGAGATAATCAACTTGTTATGTTTTACACATTTTCTTGGACATGTGAATCAAGAAGACCACCACAATAATGCATCACCCAGTGTAAGTTACACCTGCTAAGGTTTCACCTTAGTGTGGTTATGTCCACCCCATTCAGGACGCCCTCTTGCGCCACATGACAGCTTAAATCCAACAACATGACTCATGTCCACGGTGGCTTAAAACTAGTGACATGACATGTGGGTCACTCCAACGGTTCAACTTGTACTAGTGGATGCAAATTAGTTAGCTAAGTTATACCCATTATAGACTTGTGGCACTATTGTTTTACATTGGGAGTTCATCACAGGATTCAGTCCTTAGAGTTAGCAAAGCGGTGCTACCACAAATCATAATATTTCATGCTACATCCGCACCAACCCTCTTACCATCCGCCCAAATAAGTAAAACAAAATTTTCAGGTTTCGAGAAGCATAAAACTATGTTATATCAACATACTAGCCATTTTCCTCCAATGGCTACCCAAAATTTTGTTTCATGATTAAAGGATGATGATAGGGCAATTTAATACACCAGTATTTAAGCAATACTAAGCATGCCGCTTAAATATAATTTACAACTAGTATGGTTACCTTTCAGTTTCTAGGGTGACATGGATTATGTGATTCAAGTGTCCAAAGGATGGTGCAATAATAATACAATATCGAATAAGCATATATCTATAACCTTAAGATGTACATACATTTGCATAACAAATAGAAGCATGCAATTTGATAATTTAAACAAATATAATTTGCATATAAATGTAGGTTCAATATGATCAAAGAACTGACTCGCTTGGCTCACAAGTAGATTGCTCTTGAAAGTCTTGACTCGGCTTGAACTGTGGCTCTTCCGTATCCTCATACTCTAAATTGAGTGAATTCACTGCCATTAGATATATCTTGAATTTAAATGAATTTAGAAACAAGCTTGATAAATTTGGAGTTCAAAATGAGTGAAAACAGGCTCTCCAAAGTTTAAATCGGGATTAAATCCAAAAATAAACAGAGGAGAGGGATAGTACTCTCTCACTGACAGGTGGGGTCCACCAAAACTAATTTTATTTTAAAATTATTTCTTAATTGGAAAAGGTCACTTTGGCTGACAGGTAGGACTCTCGAGTTTTAATTTATATTTGAAATAATTTTCTAAAGGAAAAGGTCTCAGAGGCTGATAGGTGGAACCAATCACTATAGAGCATAGTGAAATAGGGCTCACTGGTCAGTGGCTCTTAACCATTTAACTAGTTTTAATGGAGTTTTAAACGGGTGGAGGCCCACATGTCATAGAGTCAATAATTATCTTAATGTAATGAGGCACGCACGTCAACGAGGGATTAACTAAAGAAATCAATGGTCATTAACTTAATTAATCTTGTGGAACAGTGCTTCTCCTCCCCGCCAAGGAGAGTGCGGCTAGAGGGAGAAAATGGATTTCCCACGCCGAACCGCACCTAGAGGTGAAGTGGTGTTGCCAAATGGGGTGCACGAGGCAACCGACCGGTGACACCAAAAGCTAATTAAATGCTAGGCGAGCATCTCGGGACCAAATTGGGTGCACGAGGTAGAAGCATAACAGAGAGGTCAGGAGAGTAGCCTCGTGAATCTCGCATAAGCGAGCTGAAACCAGGCAGGCTGGGTCTTGGAGAGCATCGGAGGCGGAGCTCCTAGGGTGCTCGGTCCTGAAGGTACGAGGCTTAAACTCGCCTTTCCTCTCGAGAGGAAAACCATCATCATCCAAGACACGCGGTCTAGGATTTGAGTCTTCTGACCCCTAAAGATGGGTCGGTGACGATAGCGCAGGTATTGCGTAAGCTTGTAGGGGATATACACAAAATCCCTGTCATCCTCGCCATGCGAGAAGTCCCACGGGCCCTGTCAGACAATCTGACCATCTACAGTTTTAAACAAGAAAGAGTCATTAATAGAGTAAAAACATAAGAAAAATAAATGTAAGTCAAGAACTAAGAGGGATGAGTAAAAGCAGTAATATGTTATATTTTGCTAAAGTTTTCTTAACTTTTGAAAACAAGACTTAAGTCCTTAGACACAACCATTCTATCTAAAGTGTTTACCATACAGTCATATGCTCTAATACCAGCTCTATCGGACATGGTTTTAGCTAATCCAAAATCCTCTGTGAAATTACTACACTATTCCCTAGATCAATAGATAGTGCTCATAGATACATCACTGAATCATTTCATACATATCATGAACCATACCATACATTAATATTACACATCGGAATTTAAATAGACCACATCAAGTCAAGTTTATAATAGGGCCAACCAGGCCAAAAGGATACATTACATAAAGCGGAAGTGGAAGTGAATGCAAAAGAGGGGAGCACATCTCGCCATAGGTAAGAGATTGACTAGGGTAAGAGCATAGACTACAAGAAAGTATCCTAATCTCCTCTATCTTCTTCTCCATCAGCTCCTAGGATGTTGTAGTACACGTAGTGACTTTGATTCGCAGGTTCTGAGGTGTTTAGTGAGCGATGGTGAGCAAAAACAACAGTACTCCATGAGCCAACACACAAAATGCAGTATTATAAATGCAAAGTTCAACAGAGATAGGCTTGGGTTCTTTTATTTGCTAAAGGCATTATTTAAAAACTACAATAATTAAACATTCCTATGACTTAGCATTTTAACTAAACTATATTTTCATTAAAGAGAGTAAAAGTATGCAATATTAATAGCAGTGCAGCTTTTATCCACCTGTTACATGGTTCCATCTACCATATGCTAGTTGTTGATACTAGGGTTACATCCACCCAGCGCAAACCAAATTCAGGGTTACATCCACCAATGAGTTTTCATCCCTCCCATAAAGGTTTTGGAATAGATCTAACCCGAGTAAGTTCTCATGTCCACCCATGACCGTGGGCATGACTGTTCAAACAATTTACACTCTATAGAGTTTATACACTTTAACCATAAGAGATAATTAACTTGTCATGTTTCACATATTTTCTTCGACGTGTGAATTAAGAAGATTACCACAAGACCTTTACAATGCATCACTAGTGTAAATTACACCCGCTAAAGTTTCATCTTAGTGAGGTTATGTACACCTCACCAAGACCCCCTCTTGTGCCACACGACGGTTTAAATCCAGCGATATAACTCGTGTCCACGGCGGCTTAAAACCAGTGACACGACCTGTGGACCACTCTAATGGAGCAACCCGCATTGGTGGATGCAAATTAGTTAGCCAGAACGTACCCATTATAGACTTGTGGTTGTATTGTTTTCAATTGGAGATCATCATAGGATTTAGTCCTCAGAGGTATCTAGGCGATACTACCACAAATCATAATTTCTCATGCTACATTCGTATCAACCCTCTTATCATCCATCCAGATAAATAAAGCGAGTTTTAGGGTCTTGAGAAGCACAAAACTAAGTTATCTCAATATACTAGCCATTTCCCTCTAATGACTACCCAAAATTTGTTTCATGATTGAAAGATGATGATAGAGTAATTTAATGCCCTGGTATTTAAGCAAGACTAAGCATGACACTTAAATACAACTTACAGCTAGTATGATTACTATTAAGTTTCTAGGGTGACAAGGATTATGTGATTCAAATATCCAAAAGATGGTGTAATAATAATACAATATTGAATAGACATATATCTATAATCTTAAGACAAACATACGTTTGCATAATAAATAGAAGCATGCAATTTGATAATTTAAAAGAATATAATTTGCATAGAAATGTAGGTCCAATATAATAAAAGCAATGACTCACTTGGCTCGCAAGTAGGTTGGTCTTGAAAGTATTGACTCGGCTCGAACTGTAGCTCTTCCGTGTCCTCGTACTCTACTTAGATGATTGCAATGAAAAACACAAATACGTGAACAAACAAATAAATTTCAAAAAAATCAAATAAAATCAAAATTGGTTGATTTCATTACCATTAGATAGATCTTGAGTTTAGATGAATTTAGAAACAAGTTTCATTAAATTTGGAATTAAAATGAGTAAGAACGGGCTCTCCAAAGTTTAAATTAGGATTAAATCCAAAAATAAATAGAGGAGAGAGAGTACTCTCTCACTGATGGGTAGGGTCCACCAAAATTAATTTCATTTTTGAATTATTTCTTTATTCGAAAAGGTCACAGAGGCTAACAGGTGGCACCCTTAGGTTTTAATTTATTTTTGAAATAATTTTCTAAAGGAAAAAGGGTTGAGGAGCTAACAAGTGGGACCAATCACTATAGAGCATTGTGAAATGGGGCCTACTTATCAGTGGCTCCCAACCATTTAACTGGTTTTGATGGAGTTTTAAACGAGCGAAGGCCCACATTTCATAGAGTCAACAGTTAACTTAATGAAATGGGGCCCGCACATCAGTGAGGGATTAACTAAACAAATCAATTATCGTGGGGCCTGCATGTTAGTGAGGGATTAACTAAACAAATCAACTATCATTAACTTAACTAACTATGTGCCCTAATTAATCTCAAGGCTACAATGCTTCTCCTTCCCGCCGACGAAAGCGCAACTCATCGCCGACGAGAGGAGCCACGGTGGCGGTGAGGAGGGTGAAAATGGATTGCCCACGCCGAACCGCACCTAGAAGCGAGGTGGTGTGGCCTAATTGGGCGCATGAGGCGACCGGCGGCAAGCTAGGCAACGACAAAGCACAGGCGTATGGCACCACGGCGACTAGCGGCACCAAAAAGATAATTAAACACTAGGGGAGCATCTGGGACTAAGGGGAACTCGCTGGAGGTTAAGGTGGGGCTCAGGGAGGTGCAGAGCTTGCTGGCGGTGTGGATGGTGGCGGCAGAGAAGAGGGCAATGATGGCAGCTTGCCGAAGGGGTTGAAGAGGGTCGGCATGGCTTGGGATGGCTTTGGGACTTCCACATGATGCTTATGGTTCACCGGAATTGGGCAGAGATGCGAAGAACCGAGGATGTCACCCATAGTGGGGAAATTAGCCGGCGCCAAGGAAGAAGGGGCACGGATGCGTTCGGTGGTGATTGGAGTGGTGGGGAAGCAATTGAGGGTAAGGAGAGGCAGTCCGAGGGCTTTATAGCCGAAGAGACGGAGTTGGTCGTTCGGGTGGCATTAAGGCGGGCGGAAGCTGAGGACGACGGCATCGACGCTCGGCGCAGCGCAGAGCAATGAGAGCGAAGCCGGCGCTTGACGCGGAAGGGAGTTAAGGTGCGGATAGTAGGTCACAACAGTCAGGCATGAAGAAGCCAGGCATGTGGCGCAGACATGGAGTGGGAGTGGCTGGCGCGGGCATGGCGACGTGTGCAACAGGGAGAAGAGGGAGGGGTAGGGGAGAGCTAGGCTAGGCAAGGTCGACGCAAGGCTGATAGGAACTGTTGGTGCATAGGGGGAAGATGGCCGTGTGCTGCTTCCGCATAGGAGTCGGTGACGCTGGCGCGGGCGTGGTCCAGGAGCATGCACGGCACGAGCAACATGCGTGCGGGGGGGCGCACGACGAGGGGAGGGAGCAGCATGTGCCAGGCTGAAGGCCAGATGGGGCGGAAGGGAGGGAAAGATGGGTTGGGCTTGGCCCAACCTAGGCTTGGGTTTGACCTTTTTTTAATTTTTAATTGAATTTGAGTTTGAACTTTTGATTCAAATTCAAATTGGCAAATTTTATTCAAACACTTTTGAACTCCCACAATGGGACGTTACAATGTACAACGAAATGGATCTGTCAGCTTGACATTTCACTCTCAGCCGTGAACATCTTATGGTAGACGCTTTCTCCACCATGTCACTACTTTTGTGATCTCTCAATGATAAGGTTTTGGTTCTTTCAAAATGTAGATGTAACCAAATCTAAAACCGTTATGCCATGTCTCTCTCTCACTTGTCTGCGCTGAACCTGAAACCGTACGAACTTTGCATTTATACAGCTAAAAGCTTCCGACCGGATGCGCTGCCGAAGTGTGTGGCATATATCCAAGTCTTGTGTTGGCCTGACGCGACAGAAGACTTCAGACACTCCAAAACTCATAAAAGGTTAATTTGTATCCATCTGCAAAGTATATGTGAGAGTATTAGCTATCATTAGGTTTCGGATTCCTTCCACTGTGTGCATACTGAATGCATGTGATTACCTACTACTGCATATGGCAGGACAATCTCGGAGAATCTCTGAACTGAATACTCAGCAATGAATGCCACAAAGCATCATATTACCAGATTGTGAAAGATTGGCCTCATGCAACATTGTTAATCGATCTCTCCCCAATTAATCCAAAACCCATCTTGTTAGCTGTTACCTACATCTTCTTTTAAGAGAGAATTAGTGGATCAGTATGATTGGCAAGCTCACCCTTTTCATATCCATTTCCAAAATGATTAGCTTTATGCGGATGAGATGTAGTTTTCACATATCTGGATTGCCTACTGAAATGGATAAGAGAGCAGGGTCCTCCCCAACCTCCATGTCCCAAACAGTGACCAGCCTACCTTGGCTCATGGCATGATCAGCCAGCGGCCTCACAAAGTGTGAAAATGTAGGGTCCCCTCTCCTCTGCTCACCATGTATCATGTACGGTCCCGGCAGCCTTTTTGGGGCCCAAGCGCTGCTCCATTATTGTGTGGGTCTCCTAGGCCTTTGGCCACTTCTGGCCCTGGTGGACAACTGCCATAAATCCCTGGTCTCATACTCACTTCAGCTGATAGAATTGTAGCAACCATATTTGATCCACCGGATCCCACAGTGAATTTAACTGATTTAAAGATGATAACACAGTGAAAATAATAAACTAAACTATGACATTTAGGCCATACATGCATAGGATGTTGTGACAGAGGCTCTTTTCCAAAGCACCATGGCTTTTAGTCGAAATGACACTGTAGCGGTTATTATTATTTTTATTTATTCAAATAATTGAAAATAAAGAAAAATAAACAAATACCATTATAACTCCACGGATAATGCATGGGAAAAAGGCACGTTAAAAAACCAATGCATATCAAATGGCTTTTAACTTCTAAAAATCAGAATCTATGTTTGAACAGCTCCTAAGTGTGACAAGTTTGGTGGTGGTCAGAAAGCAAACAGCCCCTCGGCATCCTGCGTCGTATCCATGTCTCAATTGGGTAATCTTTGTAAGTGCTCCATATTAAGAAAGATGAACTCTTTAAGCTAATCTTGTGATAGAGCTTGTCCATGCCCATCCCCTACCGCCTATCCACTAGTGCTAGGGGGCATGTGTTATCATTTCGTGGATACAAAGTGATTTCCATGGTGACCTACAGAGGTGGTTAAATGAATCGGACTAATCGTGTCGGTCCGAAGCATGATACTGTTAGTCTAGCCTAGACATAACATAGTCCACACCTAAACAGTTTTGTCAGCCCAGCTCGATTGGTCATGCTGTGCTTGGGCCGACACCTTGCCACAGTGGGTCAGCTCGGCATGGCACGCATAGTACCATGTGGTGGGCCAAGCCCAGCACAGCTCGTCAAGATAGTGGGGAGGTGGTGGCTAGAGGGCGGAGGCGAGGCGAGATGCAGTGCCAGAGGGCAAGGCAAGGCCAGAGGTGAGGCGAGGGGGAGGGGTGCCAGCATGGGGGAGTGGCGTCGCATGGACAGGGAGCTGTCATCGCCGGAGTCGAAGAGGTTGGTGGCAGGTTCGACAACAGAGGGCCGGTGACAGAGGAGGTGGGCAAGGGGCGGCAGAGGAGGTAGGCGGTGGATCTAGCGATGGAAGGGCGACGAATGGGCGGCAAAGGAGGAGGTGGGCGGTGAATCCATTGACAGAGGGGCGGCAGAAGAGGAGGTGGGCGATGCGGCAGCGCTGGAGGAGGTGGAGAGGCAGCACTTCGGTGTCAATGCATAGAGGTCGGTGGAGGGTCGCTAGCTGGGATTAGGGAATAGGGTCTAGGATATACTATTTAGAATTTATATATAGGATGTGATTCGTGAGAATAGATATGGACTGTTGGATTTAGATCCAACGGTTGAAATTTGAAAATGTGACTAAATTACTTCTGATGGGCTAAATGGGCTGACGTTGGCCCATCGGGCTTAATGTGCATGGCTGGCACAGCACGGTCCATAACCTAGTTGAGTCGTGCCTGGGTCCAAGGCTTAGCGTCTATGGGGCGGCACAGTAAGGCCTGATTAGTTAAACGGGGCAACCGAGTGATGCCTACATGGGCCATGCCGGCTGACCCATTTGGCCATGACCTAGATATATCTTTGTTGGAATAATCCTACATTAGTTGTGAAAGGGAAAGTGACTTAATTTAAAAGTGGGACAGTCCCTCACCTCATTGGCTAGCTTTTAAGGTGAGAATGCCCTTACGATGCTACAAGTGCTATCAAAGCCCACTTCTAACATCTCTACCCTAATGAATACTAGTGTGTGAACGGCTAATAGACTGTGACCCTGAAGGACCGTCAATGTATGGTGAAGGGACACTGAGGGACCAT
Organism: Bonia amplexicaulis; assembly: GCA_036346245.1. Taxonomy (NCBI): domain Eukaryota; kingdom Viridiplantae; phylum Streptophyta; class Magnoliopsida; order Poales; family Poaceae; genus Bonia; species Bonia amplexicaulis. The sequence continues at coordinate 15,531,770 of CM070754.1, read as the reverse complement.
CAATGTACGGTGAAGAGGCGGTGAAAGATTGGGTGATACCAATGTGTGAAAGGAGAGATTATTAGAATAATTCTATATTGCTTGTGAAAGGAAAAGAGACCTAACTTAAAAATAAAAATGGCTCTCATCTTGGCTGCTTTTGAGCTAAAAAGACCCTTACAAACCTACAATCTTTCACATTTTCGTTCCAAGCGTGTTGCATGAGCCTCTCGCCTTTTCTGAAACGAAAGATGATGGTAGGAAGATAGAGGGTACACTTTTGGGGCTTGGCATGACTGGACAAATCTCCCAGCTAAGCTAGTGGGAACAGCCCCATGTGATGAACTGGTGACGATGGGTGTGCAAATGCAATCGGATCATGCCTTCTTCCTTTCTCCTCCTTCCCTCTTTTCTTGCGTGGCAAAGTGACATGGGCTCATGTGATGATGCATGGGAGAAAAGGAAAATTTTAACATAGTGCTCTTGCTGAAAATGCAGGAGGAAAGTAGCTTTTGTGCAAGGGCATAAACTAGGGTCTTAGAGATATGGTGAATTTTTTGAATGCCTGAATTATAGAACCATAGATGGCTAGCTTTATGTCTCGCTCAACATGGCTTAAAAGCCGGGGTTTTTGGCTTTTTTTTGCACTGTAGCCACTGAGAATGCACTATAGTGGCTGTTACCTTTTACTAAGCAATTACATTTTAAAAAATAAAAAACAAAAACCTTATATCATTACGGACAATGTAAAAAAATGAAAAATGAAAAAGCCAAAAAACCAAAAAGCCAAAAAAAACTAAATTAAAAAGTCATAAGCTAAAACTGTTTGGAGGAGGACCTTAATTGTAGAGTATTCTTTTGATATATAATTGTTTCAGTGCAGATGTGCAGTAGTCTCTCTATGTGCATCAGTGCAATCTATGTGACAGTACAATAATTTAAGTTGTTGGTTGAGGTCTGGCCACCACATGTGGCACCGCTCAATATGGCTTGAGCTTCTGGCTTATTTTTGCACTATTCATAATTTCGTCTTTTTCTGAATTTTTGGCTTTTTAGCTTTTTGCGGTTCTTTTTTTCCCGTATTCGTTTGCGTTGTCTGTGATGGGCTAACAAATTTTTTATATTTTTGAATTTTTTTAAATTTAATTATGTTAAATAAGCCTCTATCAGCTACAGTGTTTTTTTCAGCCAACTACAGTGTTTTCAGCCATAAGCCACCAAAAAGAAGCCGAACTGAACACCACCATTGGAAGAACTTTCATTTTGTAATGGAAGAATTATTCCTTTCAAGTTTCAAGTTCTTGTTGTTACATGAAAAGTGTGAAGATTGCAATGCCTTTCTTGTGAGAATGGATTCCATCTGTTCCTTGGTACTGCTCTGCTTTTAGGAAGGAATGCAGCTTCCAGAACAAGCGAATGAAGCAAACACGAGGGAAGCTTCCGCTCAACCCATTGTGCACTTGTGCATGGAAGCATCTCCCACCCCTGAGAGTTTCCATGGGTGAACAAGAAGAATCTGTGACATCTTCATCAGAAAGTTACCTTGTCATATGCTACTAGTACCCTCGCAAAAAAAATGCTACTGGTACATAAAAACCACACAAAAAAAATCATTCATCCACTTAGACTACGGACCTGTTTGACAACGGTTGCGGCTTATAGCTTTTGGCTGAAATTTTTAAATTCTGGCTGTTTAAGGTACAGATTACGGAGAGAGATACTCACTTGCGATTTTAGATGGTATATATATTGGGCTTTTAATGTGTACATCATTTAACTTGTAGACCTCGTCTTGAGAAAATACTCCGTTTGAAAGTTAGGTACTATAATAAAAGCTAAAAGCTGCTAATTTCGAAGAAAAAGAACAGCCCCATCTCTCAAATAGTATTTGGAACAAGGTAATTTCTCAAATAATCAACATAATGATGAGAGATGAGATGATGCCATGCAGGACAAATGGCATTTGGAGCTTGAAGTATATCAGTATATGTACAAAAAAAATTCAATCTAGCTCATTTTACCTAGTTGAGTCACAAAGTGCCAAAGATATCCTTTGGATTCCTGAAAAATATATTTTTTATCCTAGTGAGTGAAAGGACACAGTGATTAATGTCTAGTCCTGGGCCCATCCAAAACCAATCATGGAAGAGCTGCACTGCAGGGTTGCCTTGACCAGATCTTTGTGAAGTACGACCAGTGAGAATACAAATACCCAGGGCACACATGGTTCTCGCAACCCTCTGTACTTACCACAGTACTAATTTATATTGTACTAGGCTGCAAATGTCCAAAGTTGTTTCCAATCATCCTCGATATCTGTTAACTATAGTTAATAGTCTATATTTATATTTTTAAAGATAGTAGCAAATAAAACACTGACATGAATAACGTACATAATGTTAAACTCAAAAATCCAAATAATCTATTTTAAGAAACCATCTAATTTATTTCAACTTTTAGACCAGCAAAAAACCAAAAGTGGCGATAGCATATAGTTAATGGCTGAAACAGTTGATTGTCTTTCCTCAATGACGGGTGCTTCTTTAGTTTTTTTTTGTGTGGAAGCGCTTCTTTATTTTTCGAGAATACTCTATTATCCAGCGATATAACCCATACTCTACTATTTTCTGTGCTTATTTATGCTACCTCTCACATGAAAACACCTGCATTATAGAGATAGGATTTTTTAAAAGGCAACGCATTTCAAACGGTCCCTCACTTTTGAACGTTAGAAACCAGTGTATGAAACACCCCTTTTCCGTGGAAAAAAACCTCGCTCTAAATAGCTTCAGTTTATAGTTTTTGGCTTTCAAAAGCCAGAAGCCGAAATAAACATGATGACTTCTTAATTTCGGTGTTTTTACTTTTTTTGTCTTCTATTTCTTTGTATTATCCGTAAAACATAACAGTATTTTTATTTTTTTCTTTATTCTCTGTAATTAAAATGACTAAAAAACTAATAACCCTATAATATAATTTTAGCTAAAGATAGACACCCAGAAACCCGAAGCTGCAGCCGGTGGCAGTAGCGAATCCAATGCTCTGCTCCGTCCTCGCGGGCCCCTGGTGTTGCTGACACAGTGGCGCTCAGCCCAAAAAAAAAAGGAGCACTTTTTACGGTCAGGTATCTCGCACGAGTGACAGGTGGGTCCGGACGTTGGTCGCTCCCACGGGTCAGTCACTAGGGCGTCCGTTTGAAAGCTGTCTGGGTGGGCACGGGGGCGGGGCAGCTCGCACGTGTCGCTGGGCCTGAGGCGGGGCGCCACAGCCGGCTGGCGATGGGGCCCGCGCCACCACCTAGAGGTGGAGAATCGCTAAAGGTCACACACGGTTCACCCAAAAGATTTGCATACTGCACCAGTGATTTGAGGACGTTATGTTTTTCTTTCTAAGTAGAAATTGTTTATAGCTTGCCGGAGTTGTATGTTCACAACCACAACCAGTGACACTGTGAATTGGCCCATAGACGATTTACGTGATTTTCACAAACAGTAAAGGCTTGGACCAAATAGGGTCATGAATAGGTTGCCGGAGAGGGTAGGTATGGTGGACCTCGCCGTAGTGGTCACTGCCATGTAACTCTCACCTATGATGTGGATGTACTAGTGAGGAGTCTCCACCGCTCTGGTAAGATTGGGCAGTCCTTGTTGTAGTGGTCATCACTATCATAGCAGCGCTCTTGCTCATCCGCACCATATGTTGCTTAATTGCTCAGACACGTCGGCTTTGCCTTGTAGCCTCCCCAAGAAGGTGTTTTCGTTTGTAGCATCCATGGTGTTAGAGATGTAACTCACATGATATCGTACAAGTGAGATCATACATATACCACCATTGATTATTGTCATTAGTATTTTTATAAGCCCGCCTACGGTATCGTAAGGTTGGCTATGCTATAGTAAAATTGCATTATATGTAATATAAGGTATATTTATGAAAAAATTGGTGCAATATAAACTTTTCAAACTAGTTGCATTAAACATAAGTTTTAGCTATATCATTGAAGTCAAGCTCCTAAAGCTACTTTGCGTTTTATTCTTATGTCACCATGATACTCCTTATGATATTTAGGTGCCGTTTGGTTGGGCTGAAATAAGCTAGTTTATGGCTAAAATTGTACTATAGTTGGCTGAAATTGCATTGTAGTTGATGGTGGCTTATTTAGCGTAACTAAATTTTAAAAAAATTAAAATGAAAAAAATATTAGCCTATCATGAACAAGCAAACAAATATGGAACAAAAGAATCAGAAAAAAAGCTCAAAGAAAGCTAAAAAGCAAAAAAAAGAAATTTATGAATAGTGCAAAATAAGTCAGAAACTAAAAGCTCAAACTGAAATGAGCGGAGCTATAAAATTCTGCATCAGGTCCCACCAATCAGTGTGACACTGGTCGGCCCTAGTACGTTGCCACCCTGTGCGCCTAATAATCCATGAATCATGAAGGCAGGCAGGGGCAGTTTAGTCAGAAATCCAAAATTAAAGCTGGAAACGGCAAAAGCTATGGCGGAGACTAGCAGCGACCGACCGGTCTCTTCCCACTTACCAGTGAGCTCACTGTACTCTCCCAAGTAGCACTAGCACTCTAGCAGCAGCAGCAGCAGCAGAATCCAATTCCGAGGAAGACGAAGCCCTCGCCCCCCCGCATTGTTTCGATATTCTGAGATCAGCCCTCGCCGTAGGCACCCGCGAGGCCGCGAGGGGCCTTTTCGTGGGAGAAAAGGGCTTTCTTGCAGTTTGGACAGAGGAGAAGGGCGCAAGAGGAAAAAAAGAGAGGAAGCGGTCCGCGAGTGGAAGCTTCAGCCTTCAGCGTAACGCGCATGGCGCCGCGGCGCTGTGGCCCGGCGTGGGTGCTGGCCGCGGCGGCGGTCTGCGTGTTGTGGGCAACCGCGGTGGAGGCTAGGTCGCCGGCGGCGAAGGTGCACCGGCACCTGAAGCGGCTCAACAAGCCGGCCGTCAAGAGCATCGAGGTGGTTGCAGTTTTTGAAAATTTCACAAATGGGCTTCTTTTATTTCGTTGTTTGGAAATTGATGGTTCTTTCGGGGTTGTCAGTGAACTCTGTATCGATGCATTGGAGCAAATGGGAGCTCAAAATGATGGTTTCTTTGATGTGAAATGCTCTGTTTTGGGGTGGTGTTCTTGGGATTATTGGCCTTGTTTCTGTTGAATTTTGTCTAGTTGTTTAGCTGCATTTGGTAGGATTTGAGTAAGCTTCCGTGAGAAGTTGTATTCTCTAATTCGGAAAAGTTTACCTTTCTCCGCTTCTTTTGGGTTGTTCCTGGTGGTATTTCCATTGCTGCTTTACAGAATTTCTTCAGAAAGTTCTTATCTTTTGGAGGTATATTTAGCAAATTCAAGCAAAATAGGGCAGTAAAGATGGGTCTTGCGTCCAGGCTGGCTCTGGCAAAGTAGTCTTCTGCAATTGACAAGGGGCCGAATCTTTTTGTTTTTGTGAACAATTTGATTCCTTATTATTCTTGAGCAGGTTTTGAGCTCAATGAATGAGTTGAGTTCGAGAATGTTTTCATAACATTCCATCTTTCACTCCGTTTTTCTTAAAAGTTGCAAACCTGAAGCTTTTCTGAAAGAGGTTGGCGTGAGCATCGCTTTTCCAAGAATAATGCTTTGTCCATTTCTGACCCACATATGTTTATGGGAAAATTTGTTCAGTAGCACTGAAAGATCATTCTTTCGAAAATCTGGGGAAAATCGAACTCCGGAAATTACCATTAAAAGATTCAACATTCTTCGGGATTTACCATTCTAGGCAAAAATATAAAGGGGTAAAGACAAAAATGCCCTTACCCCTTCGGGCATTCATCTCGCGACGGAGCGAAGGGGTAAGGGTATTTTTTGTCCAGAATGGTAAATCCCGAAGAATGTTGAATCTTTTGATGGTAATTTCCGGAGTTCGATTTTTTTAGTGGTATTTTTTAAAAGTAGTGATCTTTCAGTGGTACTGAACAAATTTTCCCTATGTTTATTGTTTGCAAACCGTGCAGAGCCCAGATGGAGACACCATCGACTGCGTCCACATCTCCCACCAACCAGCCTTCGATCACCCTCTCCTCAAGAACCACACTATCCAGGTACAAACAATCATTCACTTCGCAATCCTTTCCAAGAATCCAGACCAACTTTTACTCTAATCCATGGTTAATTTGTTGCGCTCAACATTGACTCTGCAAAAAAAAAAAAAAAAACTTTACCCTTGCAGTTGAGGCCGGCCTACCACCCGGAAGGATTGTATGATGATGCCAAGAGCAGCCTGGCCTCCGACAGCTCCGGCGAGAAGCCGATGCTCCAGCTGTGGCATCAAAATGGGAGGTGCCCGGAGGGCACTGTCCCAATCAGGAGAACGAAGAAGGATGACCTACTCCGGGCAAGCTCCATGCGGCGGTACGGTAGGAAACGGCACACTGCCCCAAACCCGTTGTCCATTGATCCTAACATGCTCAATGAGGGTGGTCACCAGGTACGTCGCCGCATACCCTGTTGAGATTGAAGACCATGGTAGTGGCATTCACCTGTTGTACTTATCGAACTGTTATTGTCGAATTCAGCATGCAATAGCGTTCGTCGAGGGCGATAAGTACTACGGTGCCAAGGCCACCATTAATGTGTGGGAGCCCAAGATCCAGCAGCCTAACGAGTTCAGCCTGTCCCAGCTCTGGATCCTGGGGGGGTCATTTGGGGAAGATCTCAACAGCATCGAGGCCGGGTGGCAGGTACTGAATGAACCTGAGCTCATGAGCTCCATCGCCTTCATTCATTGATTCATGCTTGTGCCGGGTAAATGCCAACCGTTTTCACGGTCGTTGCCCCTGCTGTGATGCAACCTGAGGTGTGCGTCTGATCATCTATGTGCGTTGTTTGATTCATCAGGTCAGCCCGGACCTCTACGGAGACAACAACACTAGGCTGTTCACGTACTGGACCGTAAGTCTCACAAATTCAGTTGCTCATGCCTACATTATTAATGGTTTCTGTACTTGGTTGCAGACATTCTGTCGCTGACGCATTAGCTTCAATGTTTCTTACATTGCTTTGCTATTGGGTTATTTGTAGAGTGATGCGTACCAAGCAACAGGGTGCTACAACATATTGTGCTCAGGGTTCATTCAGATCAACAGCGAGGTCGCCATGGGAGCGAGCATCTTCCCCATCTCTAACTACGCTGGCTCCCAGTATGATATCAGTATACTGATCTGGAAGGTGAGCAGTTAAACTATCAAGACATCACCACATGCCACGGTGCCTTCAGAATTAGCACAAAAAAAAAGAAGGAATTAGCACAGGACACATGGCTTAGAGAATCTTTGCCCACTTGCTCTTGTGCTCTTACCCACGCTCCTCTGACTCACACCTGGTTCTTTGAAAATTATATCCTCCAAACTACAAGTACTACATGGTTAATACTTTTATGACATCTCTAGTGATGCTGTTTTGTGACCTTAACTTGTGAGCAGGACCCAAAGGAAGGGAACTGGTGGATGCAGTTTGGCAAGGAATATGTTCTCGGCTACTGGCCGTCCTTCCTCTTCTCCTACCTCGCCAACAGCGCGTCGATGATCGAGTGGGGTGGTGAGGTGGTGAACTCGGAGCCCGACGGCGCGCACACGTCGACGCAGATGGGCAGCGGGCGCTTCCCGGAGGAAGGATTCGGGAAGGCGAGCTACTTCAAGAACGTCCAGGTGGTGGACAGCACCAACCAGCTCAAGGCCCCAAAGGGGGTGGGCACATTCACCGAGCAATCGAACTGCTATGATGTGCAGAATGGCAACAATGGAGACTGGGGCACCTACTTCTACTATGGTGGCCCTGGCAAAAACTCAAACTGCCCATGAGTTGTGAAGCGCTATGACCGTGCCCTAGGTAGTGTGTAACATGTGCATGTGCCCTAGTGTTCTTACTACTCTCTCTCTCTCTCTCTCTCTCTCTCTCTCTCTCTCTCTCTCTCATATGTGCCATGCAAAGCTTCTGAAGAGAAGCATGGCGTGGAGGTGGTGCTCTTGGGCTGGTGATCTCCTCTGGATTTTTGCAAGTTGAATGGTGTATGTATGATGGTATTATGGGCTTATAGCTTATATATTTGGTGGTGGTATTGAGGTTTTCGTCGTTTTCGCATTAGTTGGCACGGGATGTTACAGCTTTTACGACTGCTTCTAAGACCTTACGATCGCTCTGTAGTTGCAACGACCACCTTCTGTGTTGTTATAGTCATTCTGCTAGTTTTTTGATCACGCTGACAGTCATTACGACCACGTCGTGATCCCTTTGATCACTTTTCGCTGCTTCGACCACGTAGTCGTAAACTTCTGTTGAAGTTACGACCAAGTTCACCGTCTCTACGCTGCACTTCCTTCGACTATGGTCGATCACTGTAGTTGTAGCTCTTTATTACCATGCAGTGATTCTATCGACCACGATGAAGCATCTGTCGACTGCTTACGACCACGCCTTCCTGCTGTGGACGCTTACGACTATGCCTTCTCGCTGTGGTCGTAACTTATTTATGACTATGTCTTCTGCATTGTGATCGTGATCGTAACTCCTTTTACGACCACGTCTGCGATCCTCCGCTTGCCGTGCTCGTATGTCGTTTACGACCACGTCTGCGAACACACAATGAACTCGATACTCGATAGTTTCTCGAGCCAAACCGCTCTTTCTTTTCTTCCTTTTTTTTATTTCTTTTCTCTTGTCCTTTTCCCAGTTACATGGCTTTGCCTTTTATACCCTGTTCTACGACTTCTACTCGGGTACGACTATGACTATGACTCAAACTACGACTATGAAGCGGACTCGAACTCGACTACGACAAGATTACCTCCAACATTCTCTCCCTAATCATGTTGAGTGACTTCAATCATTCTGATTTTTCTTCTCATCTCCAAGAATTTTATCTGGCCAAGCGGTTTAGTCAATATGTCGGCCATCTGTTCATCCGTATTGGTGTACTCAATAGCGATTCTCCCTTCTTCAACACAATCTCTAATAAAATGATATCTTGTATCTATATGTTTGCTTCTATCATGAAAAACCAGATTTTTGCTCAATGATATAGCCGATTTGTTGTCTACTTTGAGTACAACCTTCATGTCTTCATTTTCCAACAATTCTCCTAACAGTCGAGCAAGCCAAATTCCCTAGCATGCTATATATTCTGTTTCGCAAGGTGACAATGCCACCGCTCTTTACTTCTGTTATTGCCAACTAACCAGACTCTCTTCCAGCACATACATCACCCTTGTCGTGCTTTTCCGATCATCAACATCCCCTACCATATCATTATCACTGTAGCCGATCAGCTGCAATTTCTTCTCTCCTCCTCTCCCATAATGACAGCCAAATGACAGTGTGCCCTTTATATATCTTAGGATATGTTTGAATGCCATCAAGTGTTCATGAGTTGGCTTCTCCATAAACCGACTCACATATCCTACTGCAAATACAATGTCTGGGCGGGTATGAACAAGATACCTCAAACTTCCTACTATGCTCCTGTATTGCGTGTCATCAACTGGAGAGCCGGAGCTTGTTTTGCTTAGCTTCAAACGATTCTCCATTGGAACTTGACACGGGTTGCATGCTCCCATGCCGCACTTCTCTAGTATTTTCAAAGCATAGCTGATTGACAAAGGAGATGCCACCTTCAGTCTGCTTCACTTCAATGCCGAGGTAGTAGCTTAGAAGCCCCAAATCAGACATTTTAAATTGCTTCATCATCTCTTTAAACTTTACAATCTCACTCGTATTTGTTCCGGTGATTATCAAGTCGTCCACATAAACACCCACAATCAACCTCGTATTCTCATCACCTCTTATATACACGGCATGTTCAGTTTTAGTCCGCTTGAATCCAATGATGAGAGATTTTTGTCAAGCTTCATATTTCAAGCCCGTGGCACTTGTTTGAGCCCAACAACGTTTTATTCAATTTCAACACTTTCTCAGCTTGTGCTTTGATCTGAAACCCTGGTGGTTGAGCTACATATACCTCCTCTTCAATGTCTCCATTCAAGAATGTCATTTTCACATCCATGTGATGAATTTTCCATCCACCATGGGCTGCTACAGCAATGAGAACACGGATCGTCTCCATACGAGCCACTGGCACAAACACTTCTTCATAATCCACACCATGTTTTTGAACATAACCTTTAGCCACAAGACGCGCTTTATGCTTCACCACCTCTCCCTGAGATATCTTTTTAACTTTGTAAACCCACATCAAACCAATAGCTCGGTGACCTTTAGGTAAGTCAGTGAGTTTCCATGTGTTATTATCTACAATTGACTTCATTTCTTCTTGCATAGCCACTCTCCAATGCTCATTATTATTGGCTTCTTCATAATTCTCAGGTTCTTCAGCTGCGGCATAAAGTAATATCTCATCAGCCTGCACAGGTTCTGTTTGTGCATATATCTCACTAATACTCCTCATCTTTGGTGTTATATCAATTGAACCTTCCTCAACTGGGGTTTCGGTTATTTGTTCAGGTAACGCCTCATGAGTCTCTGAAGTTGCTCCTGCACCCGATGAGCCTGTACTTTGGGGTGAACCCGGATCTGCGTTTTCCCAATCTGTGCTATCGGCCTCTTGTGCACCTGCTGTTTTGACTTCAAAAGTAACCTAGTTCTACATCTTTCTTTCCACACCTTGATGTTCTTCCTATTCCCAATGTTTGTCCTCTTGAAACACAACATCTCTACTCACATGAAACCTCTTTTCAACTAGGTTATATAACTTGTACGCCTTGTTGCCTGGTTCTGAGCCAAGATATATCATCTTCTTGCTCCTGTCATCTGATTTCTTCAAGTGCTTGCTTGGTTTTACATGTGCTAAACAACCAAATACCTTTAGATGCATAAGATTCGGCTTTCTTCATGACCAAAGTTCATACGGAGTAACTCCATCAATTGCTCTTGTGGTGGCATGGTTAAGGAGATAAACCGAATGCCTCACTACCTCTGCCCAAAATTTTCTGGGCAGAAATCTGCTCTTTAGTAAACTCCGTGTTGTGGCCATCATGGTTCTATTTCTTCTCTCCACGACTCTATTTTGTTGAGGTGAGTACAAAGTTGTAAAGAACCTCACTATGCCTTTCATTTCACAAACAGAGTTAAACTCTTTTGATAGAAACTCTCCCCCTCGACCTGATCTTACAACCTTAACCTTGTATTCAACTTCATTTTCTGCTAGAGCTATGAACTTCTGAAAGCTGAACTTTGCCTCATTCTTGCCTTTTAACATATACACCCACATAGCTCTGGAATAGTCATCAACTACCAGCATGAAGTATTGATTTCTGGCATCCGTTCGTGGTGTGATTTGTCCACACAAATCAACATGTACTAGCTCCAATGGGTGAGATGCTCCGAACTATGCTTGTGATGGGAACGAACTGCGAATCTATTTTGCCACCAAACAACCTTCACAGATGTACTCCGGATGATCAATTTTCGGTAGGCCAATCACCATCTCTTTTTCTGCCATCACTTTGAGGCTTTGGAAGTTATGTGACCAAATCTAGCATGCCACAACTATGCTGAATCATTTGTTGAAGTCTTCAGACACTTCGGTTTGCAGGTTTCGATTGAAATCTTGTACAAACTGTTTGCTAACCTCTGCACTTTCATTATCAGCTACTCACTCTTGTCAAACACTTTTAGATAATTGCTCTTCAATTCAATTCAGAACCCCTCTCCGATTAGTTGTCCTAGACTCATGATATTGCTGCGAAGACTTGGTATGTAATACACGTCTGAGAGTAGTTTTTGTCCCCCATCCTTGTACTCCAACAGAATTGTGTCGTTTCCTCTGATTTGGACAATTGATCTATCTCCAAATTGCACCACACCAAGTACTTTCTCATCTAGTTCATGAAACATGGAGTATGTACCTGTCATGTGGTTGCTTGCCTCGTCATCTAGGTACCATACTGCTGGTTGTACCTGCGTCTTCCCTCCCTTCTCTACCAGATTTGGAAACACCTTCCCTTCATGCAGCATTACTATTGTTGGCACTACTTCAGTACAGAGGGATAGTAGCAAAGTCGACTCTCCATCTTCATAGGTGTGAGTGAGATTTGCCTCCTCAACTTTTTTCTTGCTCCTATAGTTTTCTGCATAGTAACCAAACTTCTTTCAATTATGGCACTGAATATGACTTCGACATTCAGAAGAGTAATGGCCGAATTTTTCACACTCAAAACATTGGATGTGTGATTTGTCTTGCAGTTTGTCACTACCACCTCACCCAGTTCTTTCTCCACGACCTCCTCTTCCACCTCTGCCAATCTGGAAACCTCAGCCTCTCTGGCCATACCCACGTCCTTGTCCACGGCCAGAGAATGAACCCCGGCCATAAGATGAGCCACGGCCAAAAGATGAACAACAGCCACCCCTAGATGATGAGTCTACATGGTTTGGCTTGCCTCTGTTCCAGGGGTCCTCCTTTGCGAGCAACACTTGTTCATTACGTGTTTGATACCCCTTCAAGAGCTGCTCATGTGCCTTGAGCAACCCAATTACTTCGTCTATCTTCATCTTCGCGAGATCTTGGGAATACATGAGTGTAGTCACTACCGAAAGGAACCTCTCCGACAGGACTCTCAAATATTTCTTCACGGGCACCTCATCTTCTAGTTTGTCACCAAGAGATTTGATCTCATTGATGGTTTCATTGAATTTCCCGACGAACTCCTCCACAGTTTGGTTCTTGTCGGACCCGGATTTTATAATCCAGAATCCTTTGTGATTTCATCGTACTATTCCCTGGATTAGTAGATAGTGCTCACAGATACAGTACTGAACAACAAAATACATATCATGCGGAAGTGTAAATAAAATAGTAGGCTTACTATGGGTCGATCAGGCTAAAATCAATAAAGTGCAGCAACGAAAATGGTACACACAGGTGGGACCCTCAGGACGTGCCCACAGGCAGCCAACTGGGGGTTCGCGACCTAGTTCTTGACTTCTTCATCTTCTTCGCCATTTGGCAAGGTGTATTGCTGAAGTGTAGCGATCTGAATCCTGATTATGGATTAATTGAGTGAGCGAGGGTGAGCACAAACCACCGTGCTCCGCGAGCCAATACACATGATGCAAATAGATGACATGCATGGCTTATTAAAGGAAGGCTCAGGTTATTTTATTTGCCATAAATTGCTTTTAAAATACGATACATAGAAATTCCCTGAGACCTAGCAATTTTAACTAAAACAGATTTTATCAATGTATGTGAAGGACCAAAATGGCGACAGAGGGGGGTGAATGTCGACCTTTAAAACTTCCCCCTCTACGGTTCCACTTAATGAAACTCCTCAACAATAGCTACGAAGAGCTATGAAGGAGTTCAAGGAAACTCTCTGGAACCTAGAGCACTCAAGAACAAAGTACAGAAGGCAGCGAAAAACAAATCTACCAAAAACCCTAAATAAAACAGGCTGCTCAGAGGAGGCCAGTCAGACCGCTCTCTGGGTGCCGGTCAGACCGCCATGGTTGGGCGGTCGACCGCTTAGGCTGAGGCAGTCGACCGATCACGGCTATAGGCCGGTCGATCCAGACCAAAGGCCGGTCTGACCGCCGGCAATGGTCCGGTCTGACCGCCAAGGGGGGGGGGCCGGTCTGACCGCTCCCCTGTTCCTAGGCAACCCGAGATCAAACTAAAAAACTCAGGCAGCCGAAACCAAAATCCAAATTCCCAGTGATTCTTTGATCCTTTGGCCACAAGACTTTGCAGATATGTTAGCAATATCCAAGGGACTCTACAGGCAAAGATTCAAGCCATCTCAAAGAGGGAATCAAGATTTGGAGCAAAACCCTAGAGGATGAACAAGAAAGGCTCAAAATGTGATTCTTGCAAGTTGATCAAATAGCTCTTGGAATTAGATGACCACAGGGTCTAGAAGTGCAATTCCATCCTAGAGCAACCCATTTTACCACTGAAAAGCAAGAATCAACAAGAGAATAAAAATCTCAAGAATCCATCCAAGAAACCATCGTAGCAACTCAAGAACAGAGAAGAAACTTCAGATTTTCATTTCTCAAAAGAAGGATACAAAGAGTCTAGTTACATATGTACAAACACAGCACAAAGAAAGATTACAAGACTCTCAAACCATCCTTTCCCACTCCATCCTTAAGAACACCAAGAACCCTCTCTAGTTCTTGGGAGGAACACACACATACACAAGGGAGGAAGGGCTGAATGGAGGAGAGGCCTTTGCTGCCCTCTTCTAGTCTCCAACCACTAAAGCCTAAAGCAAAAACTCTCTCCAAAGACACTTTTGACTAAAGCAAGCCCTAACCCTATCTCAAGTGTCCTAAGGAGTACGCAGCCCCCGACAGCTATTTATAACCCCTGGCTACCGAGTCTCCTACCCGTTATGCCGGCTAAACCCGAACGGAGCCCGCTCCCACTTGTGCAGCCTCGCGAAATGACCATTTCGCCCCTCCTGCACCTTCTGGGAAGCTTCCGCGCTCCTTGCCTCGCACGCCTCGCAACCACCTCGAGTACACGTCGTCTTCGACACATCACGACCGTTCTGACCTCAGCGCCACCTGCGTCTAGTCCGGTCCACCGTGTCTCGCCACGACTCCGTCTCGATGTCCTGCAGCCACACAGACAAGAAACACATCAAATAGCACCGCTCGATACATTAAAGCGTAAATAGCATAAACAAGTCCAAACCTATCGAATCAACAGAATAAACATCCTAACCCATACGACCAGGTTCGACCAAATCCGACCGAGCCCGTTGCACCCCGCAACGTCAAGGTTCGAACCAACCGACTCAAACTCGACTTTTCCTAAAACGATGTCAATTACTCATCATTCTCAACGGGATGACCACCACATGGTCTCTCAATCTCCCCCTTGATGAGTATATTGACAAACCCAGAAAAACATATGAAGTTGAGTTTGAAGAGTCTAACATGGTCCAAAGAAAAAGAATGTCGCTAATGACCATGTCGACAGAAGGAGCAAAAGGAAGAACAAGTTTTCCTCAAAGCTCCCAAAGAGGCTTTTAAAGCTCCCAAAGTGGTTTTTTCTACAACTATTCTCCTCCTTTTGGCAATAAACGCATCAAGAATGCAAGAAGGAAAAAATATCATAATGATGGATGAAATGACTGATTTGATTAATCTAAGCATTCAGAGCCATGATAATTATCCAAAATGACTATAATGTATTGCACCAAGCCATAACATACAAGTATTCTATCAAGATCATGACTATGTATGTAAAGAGAAGCTAAGCCAAATAAGGTATAATCTGAAATTTAGTTGAAGTGCTTAGCAAGTCAAGTCAAACATGATTTTAGTCTAGCTAGAGGTATCCATGAATGATGCAGGCCATGTCAATAAGCTAAATGGAACCGAGAAGCTAGTGTTGAGTCAATTAGAGTGCTACTAGTTCAAGAATGATATATTTGTTTAAGTACACTTGAAATTTTAGCAATTGAGCACAATTGACATAATTTTACTTTAGAAATCATATGATTGTTTCCAACCATATTTTTGTTTAGTCATGTGCTAGACCTCAAGCCTTATGCGACCACTTCAAGCAATTAGCTTAAGAAGATGATCTTGGTCATCCAAAACTCGCTTGAGTTCATGCCTTGTGCAATGGCAAGCCGTCTCATGAGAAGGAATTGATGAGATCAGTTTTTTCGCACAAAAGAGGTATTTTTGCTTCTTAACAGATTGTACTAACTTATGTGTCATCAAGAAACTAATATAGCTCAATCTAATGCTCAACAAGGATTCAAGACTCAACTCAGCCTATTTGACACGGCATGAATCATAAGAAGATAACTAAAAGCTGACTAGTCTCAAATATTAACATGACATGAATTAGGTCAAATTGAGCGTTTTAATCAACCTATCATGGCAAAGACTTGACTACACATATAAAGTCATGATCAATTTAGCAATGAAGCACAAATCATGGCAAGATGTAATATAAATGAAAATATATCATCATTGGATAATAATCAGGGCTCCAAGTAGCTAATTTACGATGCAAATGCAGAAAATCCAGTTCCCCCTCAACATGTGATGCAACTTTTAGTTTAAGTTGAGTTATGTCAATATTAAGATCAAGAAGTTCCCAAATGAACTCCTCCTGAACCAAAGCAATAAAAATGAGAAGCTGGCAAATAAATCAAGAAGGGCAGTCCTTAAAGCATAGATAAGATAGAGTCAATTATGGCTTAGACTGACTCTCATCTACCCCAAAAAACTCTAAGACTGTTAGTCCGGTAATCTACCTCACTAGGGAGCAAACACATACCCTGTCTACCCAAGGGTGGCCCGACCCCTGTTAGAACCTAAAAGCAGTGAGTGGGCTCAACCTAGTGAGAGAAGAGAAGCGGCTAATAGAGCAGGACCTTAGAATCACAAGATAAGAGTAAGAAGTCTAAGCAACTCGGCAAGAGAACCACTCTAACCTATGCTAGAAGGACTAAACGCAATACACCCGCAGATGCAATGCAATAGTAAGGAGACAGAAGCATAATTGGTATGATAAAAGCAGTAAAGCCCAAAGTTCCCCCTCACAACAGTCCATAAGGACAAACCACCCCAAGCTCTCCCCGCAGAGCTGAAAACCTCGTGCTATCCAAAGGCTTGGTGAAGATATCGATAACCGGTGGTCACTCTCCTAACCGGAGCACGATGTCACCCTTCTACATGGTCTCAAGAAAGTGATATCGATATCAATGTGCTTGGTCCGAGAGTGCCGCACGGGTTCTTAGCAATGCTAATCGCAGACGTGTTATCGCAAAAGAGCGAACACGGTCGATAAGCTAACCCAAAGTCCCGTAGAGTCGAGACCATCCAGCACTGCTCCGAAGAATCGGTCAGCAAAGAACATACTCGGCCTCTGCAGTGGACTGTGCAACACCGGACTGCTTCCTCGAGAACCAGGAAACGAGAGAAGTGCCAATGAATTGGCAGGTGCCCGAAGTGCTCTTCCTATCTATCCTACAGCCGGCAAAGTCTGCATCCGAATAGGCTCTAAGGGATAGGCAGGAAGAGGAAGAGTACCAGATACCATAGTCAATGGTAGCTCGAAGGTATCGAAAGATGCGCTTCACCGCATGACGGTGAGATACGCGAGGAGAAGCCTGAAACCGGGCACAAAGACACACGGAGAAGTGTATGTCCGGTCTCGAGGCAGTGAGGTACAAGAGAGAGTCAATCATACTTCTGAACTCTTTCTGATTAACTGGCTCACCGTCCTCATCTGGGTCAAGTACGACTGTAGAAGCCATCAGAGTTGACATTGGCTTACCATCACTCATGTCGAAGCGTCTCAGGAGGTCTCGACTGTACTTGCCTTGATGCAAGAAGGTACCCTCCCGAGTCTGCTTGATCTGGAAGCCAAGGAAGAAGGTCAACTCACCCATCATGCTCATCTCAAACTCGGTGCTCATGACATTCGAGAACTGTGAAACTAGAGCATGAGAAGAGCCGCCAAAGATGATGTCATCGACATAAATTTAGACGAGTAGAAGGTCATTGCCGAGCCGGCGAGTGAACAAGGTCTTGTCAACTTTACCCATCTCGAAATCATGCCTCAACAGATAGAACTTAAGCCTCTCATACCAAGCTCTAGGGGCCTGCTTAAGTCCATACAACGCTTTGGAAAGCTTGTAGACATGATTAGGGTATTTGGGGTTCTCGAAACCTGGAGGCTATCTCACATAGACTTCTTCCTCAATGAAACCATTGAGAAAGGCACTCTTGACGTCCGTCTGGTAAAGCTTGAAACCCTTAGAAGCTGCAAAGGCAAGCAAAATCCTAATGGCCTCAAGTCGAGCTACAGGGGCAAAAGTCTCCTCAAAGTCTAGACCCTCAACCTGGGAGTACCCCTGAGCAACCAGTCTAGCCTTGTTTCGAATGACTACCCCATCCTCACTTTGCTTGTTCTTGAACACCCATTTGGTCCCAATGATATTGTGACCTCGAGAGGGCTCAACAAGCGTCCAGACCTTGTTTTTTTCGAAACTCTCTAGCTCCTCATGCATGGCATTGACCCAAAACTCGTCAGATAAAGCATGACAAACGTCCTTAGCCTCAATGAGGCAACGAAGGCAGAGTGGAGACAGAAAAGTGACACGCCGGACTTTGAGCGTGTGACTTGCTCAAAGTGGTCTCCAATCATCTGCTCTGAAGGATGAGATTTTTGAATATGTCTTGGAGGTCCAGGATGAGATGAAGAAGTGACCTCTACCTCATGAGCTGATGGGGTAGGAACAGAGCCACTAGCTCTAGAGGAAGCTATAGGCATGGGCTGATCGCCTTGAGGTGCGATGGAAGACAGTATCTCAAGGGGTGGATGAGGGACTGGATCGGGTAGACAACCTTCATCTCTATCATCCTCATCATCCACAAAGATGGCCTCGGACTGCTCTAGAGAACCTGAGATATCGGGCCTAGTCCCCGGACTGGCCTCATCGAAAGTCACCTCACATGTTTCTACCATTTTGCTAGACTTGCAGTTCCAGACCCTATAGGCCCGCGAAGAAGTCGAGTAGCCTAGAAAGAGTCCATCACAAGAACGTGACTCAAACTTATCTAGGTTCCTGGACTTCAGAATAAAGCACTTGCAACCAAACACACGAAAATGAGAAACACTGGGCTTTCGCCCATATCTCAACTCGTAAGAGGTGCGGTGCAAGTGTGCCCTGAGAAAACTCGTTCAAACATGGCACGCGGTGGCTATAGCCTCAGCCCAAAACTTCCGCGGTGTAGAGTATTCATCGAGCATCGTCCTGGCCATCTCGACCAAGGTACGGTTCTTCCTCTCCACGACGTCATTTTGCTGTGGGACGTGCGGAGAAGAGAACTGGTGCTCTACACCTGTCTCATCACAGAACCTCTCAAAGTAGGAGTTCTTGAACTCCGTGCCATTGTCACTGCGGATCGCTCGCAAGGCACCTGGAAGCTCACCAGAAATCCTGCTGAAAAGACCTCGAAAATGCGAGAACGTCTCATCCTTCGAGGTTAAGAAAAACACCCAAGAGTACCTCGAATAGTCACCGACCACAACAAGAACGTACCACTTTCCTCCTGCTGACTGCACTCGAGCTGGTCCAACTGTGTCCATATGCGTGTTGTCCGGTGCATCGGTCATAGTAACTGTGACCGGAGGATGAGAAGCGGCAACCATCTTGCCGTGCCGGCAAGGAGCGCAAACAAGATCTTTGACCATCTTGAGCTTCGGCAGACCACGAATGAGATCGTGGCCGCTAACTCGGGTCAAATGGTGCACAAAGTTAAGTCCTTGACATTACTCAGACGAGACATCCACATCCCTCGAAGTGCTAACCACACTTCCCCTTTTACTGCATGATCACTCGCCCAAGTGAAAACCAGTTTTGTATAACCAACACCAATGAGACTACCCATGTCATGGCACTCAAATTATATAATTGTGGCTAATCACCATGATTTAATATCTCATTAAGTCAAAATTAATGAATTAATTGACATGTGATAATGAGCCCAGCGTACTACAAGCATGGCTAAACATACTAGACCTACAACCCATGTGACAACTAATTTTGCATCAACAGATAAATACCCAACCTATAGTAACAATGGAATCATGGCACTCAAATTACCAATGTGGAATTAATCAATTTGGACAATAACTATCAGGTACAAAGGTTTGTATTAAAATAGCAAAGCATGGTAACTTAAAATAAAATAATAAATAAATAGATTTAAAAACTAGGTTTAACATGGTTAAAGGACACGACTTGCCTTGGCCTTCCTTAGTTACCAACTCTTGGTCTTCAGATCTTGCTTCAGCTCATTCGAAGACGTATCTAACGAGAGAGAAAATGTATGAGACACAAATAAAAACAAATAAAATTCAAATAAACTCCAAAACTCCAAAACTAGAACTAAAAGGAAGAGCTCAATTTTAGATGAATTTAGCAAAAAGAATCGGGTCAATCGGAGGTAGGACAGAGAAGAATGGGCTCTCAGAAGATTTGCCAGGAAATTAATTCCTGGAAATTGAGAAAGAAATGAGAATATTCTCTGCAATATTCCCTTTGAAAATAAATAAAAGAAAAAGAATTGAAAATCTGACAGTGGGGTCCACATGTCAATAGCTTAGTCCATGGTAGACTAGGTCCACCGAAGACTCAGCAGTGCAGTTTGAGTGACATGGTGGTTAGGGCAGACGTGACATGACACGTGGGCTTACACATGGCACTTTGGTTGAGGTGGCATGGTGATGTGGCATGACACGTGGTAGTTGACATGGCATGGTGACATGGTCTGAGTGGCTGACGTGGCATGACACATGGCAGACACGTTAGACTAGGGTTGAGGTGGCATGCTTGCATGGCTTGCTAATGTAGCTCAGTACATGAGTCTATGAAATAGTGAATCTGACATGTAGGACCCACATGTTTATTGTTCAGTGCATAATTAACTTGGTCAACGGAGAAGATAAATTGACGCAGGCGAGCACACGGAACGAGGCATCACTTCGACGCGTGAAGGGTTGGCGCGGCGCGCTTGGACCAAGGAGGCAACAACGACACACGAACCCAAGTGGCATTGGGCTGGGCGATGGTGGGGCAGAAAAACAAAGCGAGGTGGAGGGCTCATCGATGTTGGGGTTGATGGCGTTGGCAAGATGGACGACGGTGCATGGGCTAGCGGCGGCGACGGCTTCGGCTGCTTGAACTCGATGGTGAGGATGGAGCGGCTGGAGGTGAAGGTAATGGCCCAATAGCGGCGAAGATTGGCACGACGACGATGTAGAGGTTTGGGATGGGGAAGACCAAGGAGCGGCGTGGCCTATATATGCGCGGATCCGAGGAGGCGGGACAGACCAGGACACCGAGCCCACGGCGGTGGTGACGGTGGTGACATGGACTCCAAGAGTCTGGAGTGAAGACAGTTGGCCGGAGTCTAGGACGCAGAAGGCCCACCTGACAGGTGGGCCTAGTGCACCGGACGCACGGAGGGAGTAGACGGCCATGATGCACACGGCGAGGGCACAGATGGCTGACACGTGGCGTTCACCCAACAGACGAAGCTAACCGTCCGATAGCCGGCACGTGGTGAGGCGCTGTTTTAAGAACCATCTATGAATTATGATCGACTGTTCAGATTAAAAATTGTCTATGGTGTTTTTAATTATCATAGACGGTTTATGATTGGAGATATCTATGAATTATCATAGATGGTTCGGATTAAAAACTGTTTGTGATATCTACAATTATCACAGGCGGTTTGTGGTTGAAAGAGTCTGTGAGATATCACGGATGGTTCAAATTAAAAACCATCTATGATGTATTCCATTATCATAGACGATTCTTAATAATAACTATCTGTGATCGATAATTCACAATGGTTCTTAACAAGAAACCGTCTATGATAATTATGTATCATAGACGGTTCTAGCCATTGCCAGTAACATAGACGGTCACACTTGTAAAATTGTCTGTGATAATTACAACACTAACGGATTCTGGGGAACCATCTATGATGAGGCGTCCATTATAACATTCTCTGTAGTAGTGATAGAAATTAGAATTGGAGTTCTTAAATCTGTTTAAAGGTGGCATCATACCCTTAGGAACTCAGCAACTTTCATTGCCCACTACTGCTCATAAGTGCTATAATTGACATGCAATGTAAACATTGCATTTCCATATTGCAATACAAAACAATTCATGGAGCTTAAAGATGGCGCCACCTATAAAATAATAGCTAATCAGCTCAAGGGAGAAACAATAGAATTTTTGTACAATATTGTTGTTTATTTCATAACAACTTCCTGTACAACTTCGGAGTTATACTTTGTTGTTAGAAGTTGGCACAAAGGTCAACATTTTGGGGAAAATAATGTTGGCACCTCCAACTTCAAACAATCTTATATTATATAATTCAATAAAACTGATCCATCCTCATCCAAGATATCGTCAAGAATAATCGCATCAACCTGAAGTGTTTTATTGTTATGGCTTGCTGTCCCAGATACTCGAATTAGAGCTATGCCTTCAGGAGAGTAAATTTCATTGCTCTTTCCCTTTTCTTCTACGCTCTTCTTGTATCCAGAACCGATTCTGCCCTACATAATTTGTCAAAAAAAAAACTTAGCAGTTATTGCCCTGGTAGTGTAGCTATATATTATTTAGATTTGCAGCATGGAGCTATGCATCCCTTACAGAATAACAATAAAAAGGAAGCAACCACTCAGGTAGCGGGCAATTGTCAAAAAAGATATGTTTAGCGATAGTTGTACCTTCAAGATAACCATGGGCTAGAAAGTGCAACAAACTGCAATGGTTCCTTGGTTGTGGCCTTGCCTGATTGCGGGTTCCCCTAGAATGGAGGGACCTAGGCAGTAGCCACTAGGGAAGGAGGCGCAGCCATGCAGGAGGCTGGAGGCAGGAGCCCAGGAACCTGGATTGGAGGACTGAGCTACCGAGGAAGGAGGCACACAAGGCCAGAGGCAGTGCTGGAGGGAGGAGGTGGCGCTGACGCCGGAGGGAGACGGCCTAGAGGCTAGAGGCAGCGCTGAAACGGACCTGGACTGGAGGGAGTAGGTGCAGGAGTCTAGAGGCGGCATAGGAGGTCGGAGGGAGAAGGCGGCGCTGGAGGGAGGCGACTGGAACCTTGAGGCTTGGACTAGATGGGAGGAGGCATAGCGCAGGAGACCAGGTGGGGATTGGGGTGACTTGGTGACGGGTTATTGAAATAATTCGCGTAATTTCGGAGGAACAAAAGGTTCTTTCTGCAAAAAAGCAGGGACCCGTAAGAACCTGTACGTAACTAAATAAGGATCTATACGTAATTTGGGAAATCGCGGGGGGCCATCCTGCAAAGTGGAGGGGCCAAAAAAAACTAGCAGGGATTTTTTTTGCGAGAACCAGGGACCTGTACGTAATTTCAAAAAAACTCAGAAAAAGTGCTCATCCGACCGCATTTAAAATCCTCCCGCCACGCGCGGCGCGGCGCAGACGGACGAGCGCGGGGGCGTGGCCTCGCGCCTGTGCCGGAATCCCCGCTCGTAATGGGGTTTTTTATACTACTGTTAATTTTACAGGTGCCCCTACTTGAGGACCACCTCAATGACCTCCACGAGAGTGAGGCCATCAACAGACTAGTCCATGTCATCGTCGACGGAGCACTGTTGGTGCCTCCTGTGGCAGTTAGTGATCAACACTATCATTGTTACGAATTCAGACAGTAAATTTAGAAGCACCTCTAGTCGAATACAGAGACCACCAAATTACGAAGGGACCCAACGAGAAGCACACAACCACCAAGTGTATTCAATATGAGTGTTCTAAGGTTACAAAATAGCCTCCTCTCTCCCATTACAAGGAGTCCTATTTATAGAGAGAGAAGGGAAGGCGAGTGAAGTTACAAGTTTACCCTTAGGTTCTAGTTCATTTCTAGGGGTATCTATGTCATTTGCTCTGCATGGGTCCCGTCATGTCTCGGACCTAGGGCTAGTTCAGGGTTGGCCCCAGACCTCGCCCGAGGTTGGTCTTGTGTACCTCGTCTGGGGTTGGCCTCAAACCCCTTCGAGGTCGGTCTTGTTGTACCTTGTCTAGGGTTGGCCTCGGACCCCTCTAGGGTAGGTCTTGTGTACCACGTCCAGGGTTGGCCCCAGACCCCTCTAGGGTCGATTTTGTGTACCTCATCTGGGGTTGGCCCTGGGCCCCTTCGTGGTTGATCTTACGTGCCTCGCCCGAGGTCTACCCCAGACCCTAGACCACACCTAAGGTTATCTTGGGAACTTGGATAGAGGTAGACCCTCCAACAGGTGTCATTACTCCAAGATCTTCGTGGGCTCGAGGTAGCACGAGGACCCTCCCCCAACAGTAGCCCCTCACCATTCCAGGCAGTCGTCCATTGCCTGCCCAAGCTGGTGCATCGACCTAAAGAAGAGGTCCACGCGTGGCCTCAGGCCAATGATCCCCTGATAACCTACAAGAATTTGATTAGATGTTACCTTGGTGTTTGGAGTAGGTTATGGGCCGTCGTCCACCATTTGCTGTCCCCTGGGGGCGAGCTGAGCCTGGGTCATAAGAGTGAGCCTGGCATGTCTCAAGCTCATGCTTCCCTTCGTAGAGGTCATGGGCCCCATCCTCGCTGTGGCCCGGACCGGGCCCAATGATGGCGTGAATTCTGAGGTACCTCACCCAGCGTCACCCAGGACACTATTCCATGACGGGGCCCTATGGACCAAGCATGCCCTTGGATGTTGGGGGTTAGGTAGACTCGGTCCGTGGTGGCCCATCATCTCCCTATAAAATACCCCTGGCTGGCTCCTCCACAACTTCCATATGCTTCCACCATTCTCCCAAATCAGCCACTTTCTCTCAAACCACTCTCGTCCTTGGGCGTCTCCTGAGCTTCTTGAGCTCCCTGCGGTGCTGCCCTAGGCTAGCCATCGAGACCCCCTGGGAGGAGGTAAGGACTTGGCCCAGGGACGCCCCTAGTAGAGGGGGGAGCTTGGCACTGGTACCTCCTAGGCAGAGAGGAGGACGTAGCCCAGGGCACTCCAGCAGAGAAGAGGCTCAGTGCCAGGGCCCCCAGGTGGATATGGGACAAGACCCTAGGTTGGGGGCTTGACCCAGGTCGAAGAGGGAGGCACGGTCTCGGGACATCCTGAGCGGAGGGGAGGATGTGGCCTCGTGACACCCCAGGAGGTGGAGTTTTGTGTCGAGACCCCTAGGAGGAGAGGATCGCACGCCCCCAAGATGCCTGGGTAGAGAAGGGGTTCGTCGTCGAGACCCCCTAGACAGAGGCGGGACAGGGCCTAGGGCTAGAGGCTTGACCCCGGTCGGAGGGACCATGGTCCTGGGACATCCCAAGTAGTGAGGGGGACGCGGCCCCGGGACACCCCTGGAGGAAAGGATCTCCTATGGGCAGAAAGCGAGGCCCTAAGCGAAGAAGAGGAAGCCACCCTGGGCAGCCCCAAGCAATGAGGTATGAGGTTCCGGCCAACCCTGGGTGAAGTGGAGGAGGCCATCCCGGGTGATGAGGAGGAGTGTGGTTCTGGGTGGCCCCAGGTGGGGCGGTGGAGACTTCCCAGGGCGGCTCCTAGAGAAAAGGAGCGAGGTTCCAGGCGGCCCTGGATGAAGTGGAGGAGGCCATCCAGAGCAGCCCCGAGTGACGAGGAGGAGCATGGTTCTGGGCGGCCCCGGGTGAAGAGGTGGAGGCTACCCTGAGTGGCCCCGAGTGAAGAAGAGGACCATCACCTCCTGGAAGGACAACACTGGGGAGGGAACTCCTGAGAGGATCACCCAATTCTCTCATCATTTGGGCCCTTCTAGCATGATGAGGGACTTTTTGGGGTAGCTGGCAAAGGAGGGTAAGATCGGAACTTTGAATCTCCTATATATATATATATATATATATATATATATATATATATATATATATATATATATATATATGCAAAATGAGAATGTTGAAGAAAATAAGAGTACAACTCAATACAAACTGGTTTATAAGTAAAAGGAAGAATAAAGTTGAATTGTGATATTACAATAAAGTCCATGCAAGGTAAAAATAACAGAGAATTAATCCTGCTCCATTGCATGACTTAGTAAAATAATATTTGAGGCAAGATACTTAATTAATCATCTTTTGAATTGAAACATACTCTATGTACAAAGACCGCATGAAATATAATCAGTATAAATAAAAGAACAAACTTGGCTATGAAATTGTAGTGATGGTTTATGCCAATAGATAACACTATAAATTTAATATTGTTTGATTTCATGTCATCCTTAGCAAGACAATTCTTATGAGAATAATTAATGCAAGATTAAGCCGTGCAATAATAAATATTATTTCAAAAGTCATAAGTCCCCTTTCAATAATGAGTACTGATTAAGAAAGATAATCTGAGTAGTAGATCAATAACATTTAACTACAAATATTGATGTTTAAATTAAAACCACCTTGCATATAATTTCTCAAAGAAAATAATTATTGTATCATAAATGTGTGTCTCAAATCCTTTTTGCCAATTAAAAAGACATCATTGGAATATACCACCTTGAGTAAATAACATTAAAATTTAGGAAAAATAATTAACCTTCATGTTTCTATCGCTTAAAATACAATTTAAATCAAAGTATACCATGCATATGAATCAGACGTCTCTCAAGAATAACTTATACACCACTATCTTTTTCTTAAACCCAAACATTACTAAAAGCCACATAAAATGATTTCATTTCACGTCAATAATATCTTTAATAAAAGAGCCATGATAAAATGCAATCTTGCCTAAAACAACAAAAGAAGCTATTAAATGAAAAATCAAACCGAGGTACTGTGCGGTCAGCTATTCCTAGCCCTCTTTGAATTAAGATGAGGAATATTGTCACTAATACTCTCTCATCTTTGACCTATCCTTGTTTTCCTTCCTGGCAAAGCTTCTTCACCATCTTCTCATTCACTCAAACTCCATTTTACTATGTCAAACATCCCTCACCCGCTAAACCTTCTCTCACATCACCGAACTCAATCCTAATTAAACTTAATTAAGTTCCCTTTAAATTTATTTGGATCTTTTGTAGTCCTTTAGATTTATTTGGTCTTTCGATTGTTTATCATGTGATTAGAAGTCAAAGTCCCAAGGAGCATCAACTCGAGCAGGATCGAGACTTGGACAAAGACGAAGACTAATAGCTTCAAGATCATTGACTGAGAAGATTTTGAGTAAGATCAAGACAAC
The DNA here is from genome assembly GCA_036346245.1 of Bonia amplexicaulis. Classification (NCBI taxonomy): domain Eukaryota; kingdom Viridiplantae; phylum Streptophyta; class Magnoliopsida; order Poales; family Poaceae; genus Bonia; species Bonia amplexicaulis. The sequence goes on along the minus strand of CM070754.1, from coordinate 15,505,041 downwards.
AGTAATTTAAGCAAGGAAAGCACCCTCTTTGACCATATTGTTCTCAGTATTTCAATTATTGTATATTGTTTGTAAAATCTATTATGTGTGAATGTATGTTTCGTCAAAATTGCTATATTGTGAGTATCGGTAGTTACATCCAATTGAATGCATTGAACCACCTTGAAAATTTGTATCCTCACTGTTATAACCCTTAGCACATGGTTAGACAGTAGCTAATATCAAAATTTGGGTATATTACATTGAGTACATGTTCTAGATGATTAGCCATGCAATAGCTTTCACTAAGTTTGATATTTTGGAAAAAGCTTACGTATGGATATGGGAGGTCTCAAAATGTTGGATCAAAGGAACCTCTGTTAGTTTGGTATAAAATAAGATAAAAAATCTAGTTTTTGGATGCGAGCGAGCTATATATAAACTATCAAATGTGAGGAGGAACCTCGCATGTATATAGGGGAAGATTCTCACCTGGGTCAATTAAGGACCGAACATTGTTGCCGCACATCTAAGTAACACGGTACAACCATATATGCTATATGGGTTCTAGGTTTAGCTGATCAAAGTTTTCTATGTCTAGCCCTACATTGTGGTAGGCGCAGAAGTAGTAAAAGCATTTCGAGTGAAGGTCTGCCCGTAGGGGCTCTCACACCACGGTGAAGTACTAACTGATTTTGATCCATGTTGTATTCCGTATCATCTACCTCTGATAGGACCATACGATACTACGATAGGTGTCGTGATACTGACAACCTTGCTTTTAGAAAAGCACTACAGTAGACATCCGTTTTATTTTTTATGAAAAGAAGGGGCCTATATGCTACACAGATTATCCAATTGGTAACTGGAGTTGGCCAAATGTTTTTCGATAACCTTCGTGACTATGGCCCTGTTTGTTTCCACTTAAGATTATTATAATCTAGCTTATACATCATAAGTGGAAACAAACAGACAGATTATAATAAGGTAGCTTATTATAATCTAATAGCCCAGATTATTGTAAGCTAGATTATAATAATCTTAAGTGAAAACAAACAGGGCCTATAACCACGACCGAAATCAACTATAGAGACCTTATCTGGAGGGCTGGGCTTCGATTCCCCTTTCCGAGAAGATTAGACTACTCCGAGGACTACTTTTGGTGCTTCTGTGAGAAGCTAAACAAACACCTTCAAACGCAGCAACAACGTCCACTTATCAACACACCAGCACAAGCATTTAAACGCGCACGCATCACAGCGAAAATGCCTACCGGAGTAACAAGTTTGTACCACCTTTACGGCTAGAGAGTACCTATATACGAACAACAACGACAGAAACGGGGGAGAAGCAGCAATAGCAAACAATTCTGGTGTCAAAGCTGGGCCGCGCCCGTACTCGGCGAAAACGAGCCCATCACGTCCCACGCACGCAGTCAGCAGCTCCGGCTCCGGCCAACGGCAAACAACTCGCGACTCCAACCTCACGCATCCTTCGCCAGCGTTGCACCACTCCACTTCTCTGCCTCTGTTGGACTCTAGCAATTCGGCTCATGTACCAGCCGCTCCGAAAGCAACCGAGGCACGCACATCTTCTTGCAGTGTACAGCGGCGGACCCCCGCGGACGTGCTTGCACCGCGGCTTTCCACTGGGTTTAATTTCTCGGTCAAAACACACGGTTTTCGTGCGAATCCAAGGGCACCGGTCATCACTCATCAGTGCGTCATCAAATGACTATAGGGGTCGTGGTACTGGACTGGTTGCGTGCTGCAGCATTTCAGGAACCAAGAAAAGGAGCATGCCCGACACGGCTTGTTTGACCCATCCTTCGTTTTTTTTTCTTTTTTAGGGGAGTTATAATTGTGGTCTTTGGAACGCTATTATAGGACTGGTCTTTTTTGCTGAAGTTTATAGTTTTTAGCTGCGGTTTGTGATTTTTGGACTGTTCGTGCGAGATACTACAAAGTAACAAAAACTCACGTGCGGTTTTTGCCGATATAAATGAAGTCGACATAGTATATACTACAATTAACTAGTAGATATTATATTTAAAAGATATTCTGTTCAAAAGCTAATCACTATAGAAAAACCAAAAAACATCTTTAAGAAGCTGAAAAAAACATGCCCTATACACTGAGCAAAAATACTTGCGTGATTCTTAAAACCCTTACAAACCGACCTAATCTGTGTCCATATCCAGTAATCATAACATTTTCAGCTTGAGGTTATTCTTATGTACCTCGTTCGAGATTACCTCGAACTCCTACGAGATCAGTTTTGTATATTTCGTTCGAAATTGACCCTGGACCCCTCTAGAGTCAATCTTACCTGGCTCGTCCGGGGTTAGCCCAGACCCCAGACCTCACCTGAGGTTGCTCTAAGGTTGTCGTGGGTTAAGATAGCTCGGAGACCCTCCTCCAACAAGCACCATCCCAAGCGCCGCCGCGGCTTCGAAGGCATTGTGTATGCCAGCGGCACTGAAGTTACGGAAGCGAGCGGCTCGGACGTGGGGGTCCTGCCCGGTGTCGTTGGCGTCGTACAGCAAGGCGTCGGAGAGGCTGCGCCAGTTCTTTATCAGGTTCATCATCTCGAGGGAGAGCCGGACGCCATCTGAGTCCCTGTCCGGCGATGGATTGGCCATCTGGACGGCGACACGGTCGGCGATGCTGTTGAATCTGATGGACTCGATGAAGTTGACGACTAGCGTGCGCAGCCATTCCCTCACATCGTCGCTTCGCGTTTGGTGGTAATTGGCTAGGCCTTCGATGGCGTCCCGCACGCTCGGACGGCCAAGTCGAACGTTGGGCCGGGGAGCCTCACCTTGACGTCTCGGGAGCTGCACATTAAGTACTACTCACTATTGGATGATTAAGTGTTGATATTGCGCTACTAGCAGTTAATGGACAACACGTATAGTGATCGAATTGGAATTATAACATGGAAAACATATGCTTTCTACGATCACAAACAAATATACACTATTTTGAAATACGTGTAGTTAAAATTTTAAAACTTTAACTATTGATATCTATTAAAATGTTTATTAGATATATAAAAATTATATGTATATATTTGTCTCGAGAAGTATTTTCGTAATATTATAATTCTATTAGGTTTTATAAATATATTACAATATAAATTAGTGACCAAAATTCTGTTCTAGAGACAACGTCCAAATTGACACATATTTATGACGGAGGGAGTACTAAGGTAAGTGAAGTCCACTGTGGAAATGATTGATCATATAATATAATATATATATATATATATATATATATATATATATATATATATATCCAATATCCAATTGCTGTATTTATATATTCCAATATCCAATTGCTGTATTTATCTGATGCATGTTGAGAGATGTTTTAGGATGGTCATCTTACCCTGTTTAGGGTTGATTTCAGTAATATATGCCTTGAAATGCTATTTGTTGGCACACGACCCTTTATAGACCATTATTGTGCATCCTAGGTTCGGACAAAATTTCTCATGTGCGTACTTCATCCTACTAACTATGCACCGTTTTTCCTTCATTTTCTGGGAGGACTCGTCTATATTAGTAAGGAGTATAACAACATGAACTGGTGTAACTAAGCATAGAATGTATTATACTCTACTTTTATGTAATCAGGCTATTACATCTATATTTTCAATCAACATAAGCATATGTGTTAGGATATCTAGCCGCGTAATTGTATGGATAATTCGTCTAGCTCATCTTACGTTGTAGTGGATATATACTTACCTGATCTTCTATTGTACCTATGCCAGCGTTTCCTGCGTAGCTCCCGTTGAATGCCAAGGGGCTCGAGCCCTGTATCAGGGGTGGTCCTCCGTTGTCACGCTGTAACTCAAACCACCTCCCATTGCCGCCGGCGCCACGGAAGCCCGTCAAGTAGAGGTTATCAGCCCGAATCCTCAGCGTGACCACACTGTCGTCACCGTCGCGCAGCTCCAGGTCCAGCCATCTGCGGGGCACATCCTCCTGCAGCGGGAGCCTGGCGGCGTGCTGCATCACAAATGGCCGCTCCGCCACTCGGAGCCTGCTGCGCACGTCGTCGATGAATTGCCGGAATCGCTGCTGGTCACGTGACGAGACGTTGTAGGACGCCGCGATATTGGCCATTGTTGAATGATCCACCTATGCGTGCAATTAGTTAATTTATTAATTAACCCGCTCTGCCAGGAGAAAAAGAGTAACGCAAAACTGCCCTTAATTGAAGTGCTCAGGAGAAAAAGAGTAACGCAAAACTGCCCTTAATTGAAGTGCTCAGGAGAAAAAGAGTAACGCAAAACTGCCCTTAATTGAAGTGCTTACTGTATTTTTTCGAGAGAAAAAAATCAAGGACTTATTAAGGATCTGTTCTTTTTAGCTGCAGTTTATGATTTTTGTCTATGACTTGTGGTTTTTAAGCTGTTTGTGTGAGAGATTACAGAGTAACAGAAACTCACATGCGGTTTTTACAAATATAAATGAAGTCGATACAGTATATACTATAATTAACTAGTAGACCCTATTTTAAAAAGATAATTTGTTTAAAAGTTAGTTACCGTAGAAAAATCGAAAAGCAGTTTTTAAAAACTGAAAAGAGTAAGGCCTAAAGCGCACAACATACAGTTAGCTGAAACTATGCCTAGAGGTAAACCAAATTTCTTCAAGCTGTTATGCTTTGCAGTTGCTAGCTAGCACGCCCCGTTGTAATAAGTCACATGAAGAAGAAGAAGCTATTCAATAGGTGGAACGGAAATTAATAGAGGAATAGTTCGATTGATGAAGCTTACTGCAGAGCTTAGCTAGCTTGCTCGGTCGCTCTGTTATTCGCTTCTTGCCTCTGAACCTTGCCGTCCTACCGGCTGTCGCTTGCACCGCTTTGAAAGAACAGGTGACAGTTGTCATCGGTGACACCTTCTAAACTTAGGAACGAAAGTAGTTTTGCAAAACTAAGTGTTCAAAGACGAAATTTGAAAAAAAGCTATAGTACAAAATACGTGAATAGTCAAGTACCACGATGTGTCTTGTCGGGACCCATGAGGTGGCTGTTGAAAATAATCTTAATTTAAAGTTTAAATCGAATCTGTTATCTAAGTTAAAGCTGTGTTGAGCTCAAGGATAAGCTCAATACGTGTTGAAACTAGTACGTGTTGAAACTAGAGATAAATTTCAGTATTTATATAAACCCTAGACTATGTAAATAGAGGGGCACTTAATCTATTTTGATAACAAGAGAATAGATAAACTCAGAAAACTCGGCTATGTAATTATAGCCAAAGCAAAAAAATTTTATGTTCTCTCTATTTATCTATAAGATGTGTAAATCTTCTTCTACAGTAAAGTCAATAATTAAAGTTAGAGCACAGTGATTTAAAAAAGAAATCAGGTGTGGCCTCTCGTCGAAACCGAGCCGCGTTTTCTTGTACTGGACAGCAGCAGTTGTGGACAAGCAAGGAGGAGGATCGGGCGCTGTAGCAACAGGTGCTGCTGCAAGGCGCGCAGGAAAAAGCAACACAAACACTGAGCTCTCTTCGTCAGGAGAGAGAGGATAAAAGGTATGCCGGTGTTTGTTCCCTTGGTCGCTGTGAACAGAAGAGAGAGCACAGCACAGCTTCAGCTGTGGGCAGCGAAATCGCGGCGAGATCCGATCGAAAGATAATCGAGTTCGCGGAGTTTTCCTCGGCCCGCGCGGCGCTAGAAGACCGAGTTCGCGGAGGAGCACCGCAACGTCAAGAAGACGCAGGTGTTCACCCGCTCTGCCAGAAGAAAAAGAGAGTAACGGAAAACTGCCCTTAATTGAGGTGCTTACTGTATTTTTTTGAGAGAAAAAAAATCAAGTACTTAATAAAGCGCACAACATACAGTTAGCTGAAACTATGCCTAGAAGTGGACCAAATTTCTTCTAGCTGTTATGCTTCGCAGCTGCTAGCTAGCACGCCCCCTTGTAATAAGTCACATGAAGCAGCAGCAGCTATTTAATAGGTAGAACGGAAATTAATAGAGGAAAAGTTCGATTCAGAAAGCTTACCGCAGAGCTTAGCTAGCTTGCTCGGTCGCTCTGTTATTCGCTTATCGCCTCTGAACCTTGCCGTGCTACCGTCGTCCTTTTATAGATGTCTAGAACCTCTACGCGCTGTTCTTCACGAGCTTATTAGCGCATCTATTCTGATAACACAGTTGATTAGGACATCACGGAGTGGTTGTAGCAAAAATGACTTAGTTGATTAGGACATCACGTAGTGGTTGTACCAACCACGACTTAGTTGATTAGGACATCATAAGTGGTGTTGCAAATAATACATAGAAAAATAGAGATAAAAAATATAAAATTTTTTACGTGAAAAACTCACTATAGACGCTCGAAGTCAAATCATTATTATAAAAAGAGTTTACAATAGAGCGCTTGCTCTTCCTATGGCCTACTAGGGTATATATTTATAGCGTGAGGGAAAAGAGTCTCACACAGAGAGGAAATCAAATCAGAGTCGGCTACTATAGATTGACACCACGTCTGATACAACTTATGTATGCATCTGCCATACCACGTCTGGCATGAGGTGATGACGTGTTCTACATGGACATGGTACGAATTCGGATCAACTTTAACAATCTCCACTTTGAGCCGAATTCCCTCCAATAGTTGAAGAATATGATAGACTCATCTAATAAAAATTAGCATATATACCTTGAACGTCGAAAGTCCAAAGGACTAGTGAGTAATACCAATTGAGTCTGAGCAAAGCTCAAACTTAGTACCAGGAACTGACTTTGCCAACATATCAGCTGGATTATCATGAATATTTATCTTGCTGACCTTAATATCACATTGAGTAATGACACCTCGAATGTAGTGATACCTGATATCAATGTGATTTATTCTCTCATAGAACATTTGATCTTTTGTAAGACAAATAGCACTCTAACTATCACAAAATATTATAGTGCAAGATGTATTTTCTATAAAGCTCAGTAAATAAACCTCTCAGCCAAATAACTTCTTTGCAAGCTTCAGAAATAGCCATATACTCAGCTTCTATAGTAGACAAGGCAACGGTAGCTTGCAAACTTGCTTCTAGCGGCACACCCTCCAACTGTAAACACATAACCAGTGAGAGATCTTTTTTTATCCAAATCTCCAGCAAAATTAGAATCCACATAACCAACGAGTCCATCTCTAGTCTTTCCAAATTATAAACAAGCATTAGATGTGCCCGTAAATATCTGAAAATCTATTGAACTGCTTTCCAATGCTCTTTTCCAGGATTAGCCATGTATCTACTAACCACACTTAATGATTGAGATAAATTGGGGCGAGAACATACCATAGCATACATAAGCGAACCAACTACACTCGCATATGGAACTCTAGATATATATACTCAATGTCATCATTTGATTGTGGATATAATGCTACAGAAAGTCCAAAATGTGCAGCTAAGGGAGTATTCACAGATTTGGCCTTATGCATGTTGAAACGACAAAAAACTTTATCAATATATCCCTTTTGACTTAGATATAATTTCTCAAACTGTTTGTCTCTAATGATTTCTATACCAAGATTTTTCTTTACTGCACTGAGATCTTTCATCTCAAATTCACTATTTAATTGTGCCTTCAACGTTGAAATTTCAGCATTGTCTTTTGCAGCAATCAACATATAGGAGCAAATAAATAACTGAACCATTAACAGTCTTCAAGTAAACACAACTATCATAATTAATTCTTTTAAAATTCTGAGATATCATAAAAGAGTCAAATCTCTTGTACCATTGTCTAGGTGATTGCTTCAAACCATAAAAAGATTTCTTCAATTTGCAAACAAACTTCTCCTTTCCCGGAATGACGAAACCTTCCAGTTGACTGGACTCCCTTCAGCTAACTTGCACGCAAACAATGACTTAGAGGTGTTGTACCTTTCAGCCCTTGCTTGGTTCTCAAACATGTCTTTAAGGCACACAATCATATTGTAGGCATCTGTGTTCTCATATTGCTTCTGAAGCTCAGAGGTCATGGTGGCAAGCATGAGACAGCTAACATCCAGTGTGCCATTGCAATATTTCTCATACTCATTCTTTTGAGCACGAGTAGCATCTTCAGCTGGTTCATCTGGATATGGAACCTCTAGAATATATTCTTTTTTTTCTTGCTTGAGAACAATTCTCAAGTTACGATACCAATCAATGAAGTTTGTTCCATCTAACTTTTCTTTCTAAAGAATAGATCGCAGGTTAAAACTGGGTGTGGAGGAAGTAGATGGTAGCATTGTCTACAACATAAAAAGTATATGCAAAAATTCAGCACTATGTTTATATGAAATCTCTCATTAAACAATTTAACAAAAGATACTCCTACTATATGTTTAAAAATCAAATACCCTCTAATAACATATAGTGAGTCAAGATCTATATTTCACTAAATCCTAGTGAGCTTTGGCATCACTGGTAGAAACCTAGTGACGTAGGTAAGCAACCATTGCTAATTATATCACATGTAACTCATGTTTGTTGAGTGACATCTATATGTCCCGGCCTCAACACTATGCCCCTAGACCCAAAATCATTTTGATAGCCTAGCTAAGTAAACCAATATTATGCATGAAGTGTCCAACACTTTTCCTATCTTATTGAGATAATTAATGGCACCCTACTTTGGTAGACCTACCAGTTAATGATCAAAATCATGATAGGTGCAACTATTGGAAGGGCATCAAGTTCTACCTAATTTTTCACGAGGGATACTATCCAATCATGTTAAAATCACCCAAGATAATAATAACATGAATAATAGTATAAAAGGAACATAAAGATATTTACAATTAAATCATATTAAATTATGATATAGTATGGCCCTTAACACGGCAATCTTTCATCACCATGCTTCCTGCCCACTGAGCCATCAATGCTTGAGTTCACCATATCCATCTAATTAGCTATTACTCTTAACAGGTAATAATGAATTACATATGAAAAATCAAGCATCACAAGTCAACACGCAGGCCATTATACAATAATATGTAGCCCATAGTTATAAATTAACATGACAAGCAGGCCATGAAAAACTCATACATACATCACATACACAATGGACCATACTATTCACACAAACATGCAAAAACGAGTTATGTGCAGAATCCAATTCTATCACGCGATATAAATACATAACACCTATAATGCGTAGTACGATTACCTAGCACGGCGGTCCCGCTAGCCGGTTAGCGGGCGGGGATTTCTTCGGATTAATCACATTAACCCAATTTCGAACCAATCTGATCAACCTGAATTTCCATTGATCAATCACATTGATTGGCGTGGGAGGTTTCTAGAGAGAGCAGCAACTCGGTGCCATCAATCCATACCTCCTCTGAACCCATCTACTACTGCCAAAACCAATTGATCTTATCAACCAGTGCCTAAACCAATCCAAAAAACATGAACCGATCTAAGCTACCATATTAGACCAATAATAGATCCAATCTACTATCACTACATATCAACTATATGCGACCAATCTAGATCAAAAACTACACAACCTGGCTCTGATAACACTGTTGGGATACTGGTAGGCTACACTAGCGCAGATTAAAACTTTTCTACCACGTAAACCAGGAAGCCATGTGAGTAAGAGATCATAGATCGTTACCACTAGACGCGCAGTGCAGCGGAAGTAGGGTTGAAGCAGTCGATTCAATGAAGAGCACGTCGGTGTTGCGGTAGTAGTCGAACGTCCTCCGTCCAACCGTCTCCTCCTCGTGATCGTCCCGATCAGCGCCGCAGTCGCAGCGGCGCCTCTACCGAAGTCCACATATCCAAGGATGGAGCACCGTGCGTCGATGTGCTAGCACCAGTGCACACGGCAGGGGATACGAGAGGTGGCGGCTAGGATTTCGACGGGTGTATTTTGGGATACCTCTCTCAGCCCCTGCACCTCTCCTTATATAGCCTCCAATCGGATCCATATCCAATATGAGTAGAGATCGAATCCTACTCAGAAACTATCATCCGACCCTGTATGTTCATGTGTATTTGACCATGGGCCGAAAACTCCTTTCCGACCCATAAGTCAGTAGCGGTCCCTAGTAGGACATAATAACTCCCAAACACACACAAAGATCATATCGGACGAACCTATATAGTACTTATGTACCAATCCCTTTGCCTCATGGTACCAGATCGAACTCAAGGCGAGAAACGTGCCATCCTATGATAGCTTGATCCTTCACTCAAACCTGTAGTGGATTACTCAGTTGTGATTGACTTCTCAACCACATTTGGCATGGACATGCACTTTGTTAATCCAACCACATCGAGGGGCCCAGAGATATCCCTCCTATTATATAGGAGGGGGGAAATTCCATATTGATCGCTCATATTCCTCCGTATGTTTCATAGCAAACCCGAAGGCTACCTTTATTACCACCCAGTTACGGAGTAGTGTTTGGTAACCCCTAAGCAAACTATTACATATGTAGGAAGCAATGATGATCTTAGGTCTAAGGATCCTACATACACTATGTATGAGACCAACTGATGACACTTAAGAATATAACAATTCTCGCAGTGTCTCATGATGGGTCAATCCAACATCATGTTCTCTAACATAAGTCCACATTATTGATTTGATATCTAATATCCATGATCTGTGAAACATGATCATCAATCAATACATGTGCTGATATATAAATCATAATCGTCCCACATAATGATATAAGATCAGAGATAATTTAGAATAACATCAAAATATGAATAAAGAGTTTCACGAACAAGTCACATACTTGTTGATCAATATAAAAAATATTTATTCAAGAGACAAAATAACATTTAATTTAAACATTCATAAATATAAAAGTGATACAATCATCTTTATAATTGCCTCTAGGTAACAGTTCCCTGGCGAGATCTGATCGAAAGAAAATCGTGTCTCGGGCGCACGGAGGCAGCCAAATCGCTGGTTTTTGTCTCGATTCAGCAAATCAGACCCTGTTCTTTTCAGCTTCTAAAAGCTGTTTTTCGGCTTTTCTACAGTAACTAGCTTTTAAACGGAGTATTTTTTTAAAATAGGGTCTACTAGTTAATTGTAGTACATACTTTACTAATTTATTTATATTGGCAAAAATCGTATGTGAGTTTCTGTTACTCTATAATCTCTCGTACAAACAGCCTAAATACCATAAACTACAGTCAAAAACTATAAGCTGTAGCCAAAAGAAACAGGCTCAGTATTTTTCCTCGGTCCGCGCGGCGCTAGAAGACCGAGTTCGCGGAGGACCGCAACCTCAAGACGCGAGTGTTCACCCGCTCTGCCAGAAGAAAAAGAGATAGCAACGCAAAAGTCAAAACTGCCCTTAATTGAAGTGATTACTGTATTTTTTGAGAGAAAAAAAATCAAGTACTTAATAAAGCGCACAACATACAGTTACCTGAAACTATGCCTAGAAGACTAGAAGTAGACCAAATTTCTTCTAGCTGTTATGCTTTGCATCTGCTAGCTAGCCGCTCCGAAAGCAACCGAGGCACGAACATCTTCTTGCAGTGTAGAGCTGCGTCCCCCCGCGGACGTGCTTGCACTGCGGCTTTCCACTGGGTTTCTCGGTCAAAACACACGGTTTTCGTGCGAATCCATCCACGCGCGGTACCCCGCAGAGTCATCGGCCACTTGGCTAAAAACGCGACGTGCCGTCGTGCACTGCGGAACCGGACCGGCATCGGCCGGCGCGCGCAGATTCCACCGGGAGTAGGGCACCGCGCGGCGCCGATGCCCATGCATGAATGAGACGTACGCACGCGGCCCGTGGAAAAGGAAGCGAGACCCGGCGGCGGTCCAAGTCCAGGGGCACCGGTCATCACTCATCAGTGCGTCATCAAGGACTATAGGGGTCGTGGTACTAGGACTGTGCAGTTTTATATCGAATCGAAAAAACCGAACTGAATCGGTCAACTTATTTTGATAGGTATTCGATTCGGTATCTAAAAAAGTGGTATTTCATTGATTCAGTATTTCCGGTATAAATCGACTGAAAACCGAATATACCGAACAGCCCACTCGTCGTCTCCAATCTCGGCCCACCAGGCACCGACGGCCCGACGCACACGGCAGACGTCTTCACTTCAACTAATCAACCCTAGCCGCAGAGCGCAGACGGCCACTCGCCTCGTCGCCTCGCTAGATCCGCAGCTCACTCTCTCGGTTCCTCTCGTCTTCAAACCCTACTACTACCCTAGGCGGTCGGTGGCGCCGCAGACGGCCACTCGCCTCGCCAGATCCGCAGCCGGTAGCTCACTCTCTCGGTTCCTCTCGTCTTCAAACCCTACTACCCAAGGCGCTCGGCGGTCGACGCTCCGAGGCAGCCTCTGACCTCCGGTGCTCCCCCCAGTCCCAGGCTCGGCCGGCGGCTGCTCGGGCTTCGGTGCTCCGTGCCTCCACCTCCTTCGGTGCTCCCTCTCCCAATACTCGTCGGGGTTCCCTCTCCCAAGACGCTAGCGCCAAGCCCCCGCGTGGAGCCACCGACAGCGCCGTCGAGTGGTCGACTACCAGTTCTTCTCCTGTTCTCTATTCACTAGATTTAAAATTTTAAATGCTCTAGAGTAATCCGACCTCCAGTGCGCCGCGCCCCTAGTCTTAGGCTCGACCGGCGGCCGCTCGGGCTCCAGTGCTCCGCCTTCATCGGTGCTCTCCCAGACTCCACTCCAGTCCGAGACCCAGCCTCCCAGGCCCGGACGCCGGCCTCCTCCCTCTCCCAAGACGCCGGAGTTAAGGAGTCAATAGGATCTTGCGAAGTAATTCCTTTCTCTCTGACTCTCTGTTTCATTTGGCAAATATTAATTGGTAGAATGCCATTGCCAGATTGCTAGTTGTCTACTGCCTAGTGTGTTGTAATGTTGTTGCATACTTGATACTACTTGGCAAATATGTTTCCTGTTGCATAATATTGGTTTCTTGATAAGAGATGCATGAAAGTCTGGAAGTCTTGCCGCTTCTCAGCTTTCTGGATTGATAAAAGTGTTGTTGTTAACATTTGTGTGGAAGTCGAAGTCTTGTGGTTCCAGAATCCAGACTGCCGACTGCCAATGTAAGTGTGTTATAGTGTTATGTAACTGTAAAATGAAAATCTTGTGGTTCTGGACTTCTGGTTCTTGAAGTCTTCTTTTGTGAGTTGTGACTTTGTGAGTCCTATCTGTGACTTCTGGTTCTTATAGTTGTGCCAATGGGCAAAGGGCAATGGCCGTTTCTTGCTTTCTCTAGTAATGTAATTTTGCTATGCTGAGTAGTGAGTTGGAGCTGCCATACAATTACAGATAATATCTTCATATGGTTGACTGGTTGTTATGTAAGGCATTTCTATGGTTTCTGTTAACTTGCACAGGTATGATATAGTTATCATGTGTTAGTATTGAGGTTGATCTGTTGATAGCTTGATGCTACTTAATGTCTTAATACCATACCACATTACCACTGGACAGTGGACACTGGTGTGTCTGTGCGCCTGCGTTGACGGCCCAGATTGCCGACTTGCCGAGTGCGGACTGCCATTCTGCATTTCTGCTTCACTACTTGACTGCTTGTGCAATGGAATGGAGAATTGGAGATGAGATTAACGTTTAGCAATTCACGCAAACTTTAGTAAAATTGGTATTTACCGATACCGTACCAAAATAAGATGGTATTTACCGAAACTATACCGTATTCTATTAATTACCGTATTTCCCGAATTACTAACACCGTATAAATCGTAAAAACCGTATTTATCGGATCGTATAAACCGAAAAAACCGAACGAACAGTCCTACGTGGTACTGGATTGGATGCTTTGGGGACAACCTAACCGCAGAGCGCAGACGGCCACTCGCCTCGGCGCCTCGCCAGATCCGCAACTCACTCTCTCGGTTCCTCTCGTCTTCAAACCCTACAACCCTAGGCGGTCGGCGCTCCGAGGCAGCCTCTGACCTCCAGTGCCCCTCCAGTCCCAGGCTCGGTCGGCGGCTGCTCGGGCTCCGGTGCTCCGTGCCTCCGCCTCCTTCGGTGCTCGGCTGCTCGCAGACTCGTCAGGGCTCCCTCTCCCAATACTCGTCGGGGCTCCCTCTCCCAAGACGCCGACGCCAAGCCCTCGCGTGGAGCCACCGACAGCGCCGTCAAGTGGTCGACTACCAGGTCTTCTTCTGTTCTCCATTCACTAGATCTAAAATTTTAAATGCTCTAGAGTAATCCAACCTTTGGTGCACTGCGCCCCCAGTCCCAGGCTCGGCCGACGGCAGCTCGGGCTCTGGTGCTCCGCCTCCGTCGGTGCTCTCCCAGACTCCACTCGAGTCCGAGACCCAGCCTCCCAGGCCCGGACGCCGGCCTCCTCCCCCTGCCAAGACGCCGGAGTTACGGAGTCAATAGGATCTTACGAAGTAATTCCTTTCTCTCTGACTCTCTGTTTCATTTGGCAAATATTAATTGGTAGAATGCCATTGCCAGATTGCTAGTTGTCTACTGCCTAGTCTGTTGTAATGTTGTTGTATACTTGATACTACTTGGCGAATATGTTTCCTGTTGCATAATATTGGTTTCTTGATAAGAGATGCATGAAAGTCTGGAAGTCTTGCCGCTTCTCAGCTTCTGGACTGATGAAACTGCTGTAGTTAACGTTTGTGTGGAAGTCTTGTGGTTCCAGAATCCAGACTGCCGACTGCCAATGTAAGTGTGTTATAGTGTTATGTCACTATAAAATGAAAATCTTGTGGTTCTGGACTTCTGGTCCTGCAAGTCTTCTTTTGTGAGTTGTGACTTTGTGAGTCCTATCTGTGACTGTGTGTTACAAGGCCAATGGGCAAAGGGCAATGGCCGTTTCTTGCTTTCTCTAGTAATGTAATTTTGCTATGCTTGAGTAGTGAGTTGGAGCTGCCATCCAATTACAGATAATATCTTCATATGGTTGACTGGTTGTTTTGTAAGGCATTTCTATGGTTTCTGTTAGCTTGCACAGGTATGATATAGTTATCATGTGTTAGTATTGAGGTTGATCTGTTGATGGCTTGATGCTACTTAAAGTCTAAATACCATACCACATTACCACTGGACAGTGGACACTGGTGTGTCTGTGCGCCTGCGCCAGACGGCCCAGATTGCCGACTTGCCGAGTGCGGACTGCCATTCTGCATTTCTGCTTCACCGCTTGACTGCTTGTGCAATGGAATGGAGAATTTGAGATTAACGTTTAGCAATTCACGTAAACTTTAGTAAAATTGGTATTTACCGATACCGTACCGAAATAAGATGGTATTTACCGATACCATACCGTATTCTATTAATTACCGTATTTCTCGAATTACTAACACCGTATAAACCGAAAAAACCGTATTTACCGAACCGTATAAACCGAAAAAACCGAACGAACAGTTCTACGTGGTACTGGACTGGTTGCTTCGGGGCCAACCTCCGCGCTGCAGCATTTCAGGAACCAAGGAAAGGAGCATGCCCGACTCGGCTTGTTCGACCCACCCTTCGTCCTTTTTTTTCCTTTTTTAGGGAGTTACAATTTTTGGTCTTTAGAACACCATTATACAGTGAGCAAAAATACTTGCATGATTCTTAAAACCCTCAAAAACTGACGTAATCTGTGTCTGTATCCAGTAATTATAACATTTTCAGCCCAAAGTTAGTCTTGTGTGCCTCGTCTGAGATTACCCCGGACTCCTCCAAGATCGGTTTTGTGTATTTTGTCCGGAGTTGATCCTAGATCTCTCTTGAGTCAATCTTACGTGGCTTGTCCGGGTTTGGCCTCGGATCCCAGACCTCACCTGGGGTTGCTCTAAAGTCATCGTGGGTCTAAGATAGCTCGGAGACCCTCCTCCAACAAGCACCATCCCAAGTGCCTCCGCGGCTCCGTAGGCATTGTGTATGCCAGCGTCCCTGAAGTTACAGAAGCGAGCGGCTATGACGAGGGGGTCCTGCACGGTGTCGTTGGCGGCGTACAGCAAGGCGTCGGAGAGGCCGCGCCAGTTCTTTATCAGGTTCATCATCTCGAGGGAGAGCCGGACGCCATCTGAGTCCCTGTCCGGCGATGGATTGGCCATCTGGACGGCGACACGGTTGGCGATGCTGTTGAATCTGATGGACTCGATGAAGTTGACGACTAGCGTGCGCAGACATTCCCTCACATTGTTGCTTCCCGTTTGGTGGTAATTGGCCAGGCCTCTGATGGCGTCCCGCACGCTATGTCGGCCAAGTCGAACGTTGGGCCGGGGAGCCTCACCTTCACGTCTCGGGGGCTGCACATTAAGTACTGCTCACCATTAGATGATTAAGCGTTGATATTATACTATTACCAGTTATTTGATAACACGTACGGTGATCGAATTGGAATTATAACATGGAGAACGCATGCTTCCTCCGGTCACAAATATATACTGTTTTGGACTGCGATCAAACTTTTAAAACTTTAGCTACCTATATCTCTTAAAATATTTATTAGATACATAAAAATTATATGTATAGATTTGTCTCAAGAAGTACTTTTATAATATTATAATTCTATTATAATTTATAAATATATTACAATATAAATTAGTGGTTAAAGTTCTGTTCTAGGGACGATGTCTAAAATAACATGTATTTGTGACGAAGGAAGTACTAAGGTACATCAGCTGTGGAAATGGCTGCCATGTGTGTGTGTGTGTGTGTGTGTCTATATATATATATATATATATATATATATATATATATATATATATATATATATATATATAGCATTTTTCTACTCTCGGGTGTAATTACACCCTATATCGTATCTCACAATGTAGCAAATATCTTGCGTAACAAAGAGCATGTACGTGTAAGATACGGGTATTTAAGACAATCTAGGTTGTATGTATATTTTTTCGACATATTCCCTTTTATGTGCGTATATGAAGGTATTTACAAAATACGCTAAAAACAATAGACACTTTTGCAGTTTTTTCGTATGATTCATATTGGAGTATCTTATAATTAGTATACATGCATAGCTAAAGTGATAAAAGAGTATTTTAAATTTGTTTATATCAGGATGGAAAGTTGTAATTATGGATAGAAAATCTCAATCATGGAGCCTAGGCACCATGGTGCTCATGTTATTTATACTATATATATATATTCCAATGTCTGATTGCTGTATTTATCTGATGCATGTTGAGAGATGTTTTAGGATGGTCATGTTAGTATGTTACCCCGCTTAGAGTTGATTTCAGTAATAGATGCCTTGAAATGCTATTTGTTGGCAGACGACCCTTTATAGGGTCTGTTCTTTGTAGCTTCTGAAAGTGGTTTTTGGTTTTTGCTATAGTAGCTAACTTTCAAACGGAGGATGTTCTCAAGACGGGGTTTATAAGTTAACTATAGTACACATTAAAAGCCCAACATCTGTACCAGCCAAAATCACAAGCGAGTATCTCTTTCTCTGTAATATCTGTCGTAAACAGCCAAAATTCAAAAATTTCAGTCAAAAACCATAAGCCACAGAAATAAAGAACAAGCTCATAAACCATTATTGTGCATCCTAGGTTCGGACAAAATTTCTCATGTACGTACTTAATCCTATTAACTATACACCATTTTCCCTTCATTTTCTGGGAGGACTCGTCTATATGAGTAAGGAGTATAACATGATAAACTGGTATAACTAAGCATAGAATGTATTATACTCTACTTTTAGGTGATCAGGCTATTATATCTATATTTTCAATCAATACGGTATATATCTTACCGAGTAATTGTGTGGATGATTCGTCTAGTTCATCATCCGTTTTAGTGAGTGTATGTATATATGTACGTACGTATATACGTACGCACGCACGCACACACGCACACACGTATATATGTATGAAGAATGGTTTGATACTTCTAGAAGTACGTACTCCTACTCCTAATATACCTATTTAATGATATTGTTATACCTTTTTATTTATTTGATCACACTCTAATAATGATTATAAAATACTTCAAAGTGAGTTTCATGGAAAATTTCATCAAATTCTATTTTTTTATAGTATATTTTATGTGTATACTCCTTTTATACATGGAAAAATGTGTATAGAAAAAATAAAGGGTTCAGATGAAAAATTTTCAACCAAATTATATTGAAATATCTTAGAATTAATATTTTTAAGTATACCAAAAGCGATAAAAGTATAAAATAGTTGTTTGAAAGTGAAAGTATATACTTACCTCATCTTCTATTGTACCTATGCCATCGCTTCCTGCGTAGCTCCCGTTGAATGCCAAGGGGCTCGACCCCTGGATCAGGGGCTGTCCTCCATTGTCAGGCTGTAACTCAAACCACTTCCCATTGCCGCCGCGGAAGCCCGTCAAGTAGAGGTTATCAGCCCGAATCCTCAGCGTGACCACATCGTCGCCGCCGTCGCGCAGCTCCAGGTCCAGCCATCTGCGGGGCACATTCTCCTGCAGCGGGAGCCTGGCGGCGTGCTGCATCACAAATGGCCGCTCCTTCACTCGGAGCCTGCTGCGCACGTCGTCGATGAATTGCCGGAAGCGCTGCTGGTTAGCTGACGAGACGTTGTAGGACACCGTGATAATGTCCATTGTTGGATGATAGACCTATGCGTGCAATTAGTCAATTTATTAATTAACCCGCTCTGCCAGAAGAAAAAGAGATAGTAACGCAAAACCGCCCTTAATTCAAGAGCTTACTGGTTTTTTTTGAGAGAAAAAAAATCAAGTACTTATTAAAGCGCACGACATACAGTTAGCTGAAACTATGCCTAGAGGTAGACCAAATTTCTTCAAGCTGTCATGCCTTGCAGCTGCTACGGCTAGGGTGTAAACGGAGCGGATATAAATAGATATTGCTTATTTCGTATCCTTTTTCATATTTTCTGTCGGAGTCGAACACGGATAGTACCGAATACGAATACGGATATTCTCGGTCACGAATACGGAGCGAATACATACCGCTCCGAATACAGTTAGTTTCGGTCACAAATATTTGATCGAATAATACGCGAAAGCAAATTTCACATGGTAATAGAGACAAGTTAAGCAACTAGTAAATTCTAGCTAGCAAAGTAAAGTAAATGATAGAGACTAGTTAAACAAATAGTAGCTAACTAGCTACATGTCATATGGTTCAAAAGTACGAATTGTCCATAGCCAAATAATCAAGTACATCACTAGTTCATCTAACTTCATTACATTTAGCAAATGATTCCACAAGGCTTCCGTGCCCCTTAAGGTCTCACATCGAGCTTCGTGATGATATTTATTGCACCGCTCCCAAAGTTGTTTATCCTTTCCACCATTTTTTATGTCAACAGTCACCTAGTGATCCCAAACTTTCGAGGTACACTCCTTCTGCTTTTTCTCAGCAGGCTCAACTTCTCCGGTAGAAGTCATAGTCTCAGTAATAATTGTATGCTTATTGCTTAACATAGATTTTCAATGAGAAAACATTCTATTTCTTACTGAACAAGCGTAGAGTGTAAAGAAGAAACTATCAGGTAACTATTTGTTTCTGTATCCAGTAACTATCCGTTTTCGTATCCGGTAACTATCCGGAAAAATACCCGGATAGTTCCGTATCCGTCGGATAATGCTTTTCCAAATCCGTTTCCGTATCCGACAAAAAATATCCGACTCCGTTTCCGTATCCGACAAAACTTTCGGATATCCGAAAATTTACTCCGAATTGTATCCGAATTAAAACGGATGGACGGACGGTCAGAAAATATCCACTCCATTTACACCCTAGCTAAGTAAGTCACATGAAAAAGCTATTCAATACGTAGAACGGAAATTAATAGAGGAATAGTTCGATTGACGGATTGAGAAAGCTTACTGCAGAGCTTACCTAGCTTGCTCGGTCGCTCTTTTATTCGCTTCTTGCCTCCGAACCTTGTCGTGCTACCGTCCTCCTTTTATAGATGTCTAGAACCTCTACTCGCTGTTCTTCACGAGTTTATTAGCGCATCTCTTCTGATAACACAGTTGACTAGAACATCATGGAGTGGTTGGCCGTTCGTACAGCCTCAAAGGACAGCAACTTGGGATGCGCCAATTAGTAGTTCCAACAACCCGTATGGCCACCAGGTGCTCGGCAGGGCGCTCGGGGGCGCCCAGGCCAGCCACATCTCACGTCAGTGCCATGCCCTCTCGTGCTCGGGCCAACTGTTAGCACCTTTCAAGCTCAGCAACACAGTAGTTTTGCAAAAACGGATGTTTAGAGATTAAATTTGAAAAAAATAGCACAGTGTCAAATACGTGAACCGTTCAAATTCCACGACGTGTCTTGTCGGGGTCCATGAGACAGCTGTTGAAAATAATCTTGACTTAGGGCCTGTTTGGGACTGCTCTGCTCCAGTTTTTCCAGCTCTGCTCCACCAACTCCATCATGGAGCAGCTCCACTGTGGAGTTCCTAGAGCAGGTGGTCCTGTTTGGCACGCAGCTAGCTCCAGCTCCAGGAATGTGAGGTTTCCCTGAGAAAGGTCCAATATACCCCTGAATGATGTCACAGTAATTCATCTACCTATCAGATGAACAAGTAACACGGCATAGCACTCAGACAACTCAATAACTAAGCAAATAAACTTCCATTACACAACGACCTCCACGAGCTCATTGTGTACCGGACATAGCATTGTATCATGCACTTGGCTAGAAGAAACTGGATGAACCAAGCAACTAAGCAACCAACAATGCGCCTCAGTTTGCTCTTCCAACCGAGAGCTTCGGTTTTGCACCACAAACACGGGAAATCAATCGCAAGCTAACAAGCGCCCCACCGCGGTACCTACATCCAGCGTTGATCGACACCTACCAGCACCACAGAACTAACCGACAGGGGATCCGTGGAGACGACAATGCCACAACGCAAGCCCTGCTTTATAGACCAAAGACCATCACGCAGGTCCTACTCTATGAGTGCTAGAGCATGCAGTTTCCTCCTAGTCTTAGCTTAACAAATTAAGCACGCAGCTCTGATGATCCTAGTAAACTCTAGGAGCATTAGCATCAACCAGCATTTCATTTTCTCTGCGAGTCGCAGGGGCGAGAACGAGATGAGACCGGACAGGACGAGACGAGGGAATCCGGCCACGCCGGGGGCGAGCGAACCTGTAGTCGCAGAAGCGAGGAGGCCGTCCTTGCAGCGGCAGAGTCCTCATCGCTCTCCCCATCCTTGCCCATGGCCGCTTGCTCCCGCCCGCCCGCCGCGCGCGCTCCCGGCCAACCTCCGGCCTGCGCTTCCCCATCCCGACAGGCCGGCCGATCGGGAGCCGGCCGCCGGAGACTGCAGCGAGATGCCAAGCTAGAGCTAGGACGGCGATAGGGGGGTGGGATTGGGGAATCGAATTGTGAGTGGAGCGTGGGGAGGAGAGTCGCGGGTGGGTGGGGGAGGAGAAAAAATAAATGTTTGTGTAATGGCAGTGGTGGGTAATTACCCTTCAACTCCACGAGAAGATACAAAACGCTGGTTTCTGGAGTACCCCCTGAGGAGCTCCAGGAAAAACGTGGAGTTGGCCCTCAACTCCACCTTTTTTTTGGAGCAGAGTTTCTGGAGCTGAACCTGTTTGGCTAGGTAGTTTAGGAGCAGAGCTGCAAAAGTGGGAGCAGAGCAGTCCCAAACAGGCCCTTAGAGCCTAAATTAAGTCCATTGCCTAAGTTAAAACTATATTCAGCTCGGGAATAGCCGTTGCCTAAGTTAAAACTGTGTTCAACTCGATGATAGAGTTCAATACGTGTTAGAATTGGAGATAGAGTCTGGTATTTATATAAACCCTAGGCTATATAAATAGATAGACATATAATTTATTTTGATAGCAAACAAAAAAATAGAAAAATTAAAAAAAAGCAACACAAACACTGAGCTCTCTTCGCCAGGAGAGAGAAAAAGGTATGCCGGTGTTTGTTCCCTTGGTCGCTGTGAACTGAAGAGAAAGCACACCAGCAGCTGTAGGCAACGAAATCGCGGCGAGATCCGATCGCAAGAAGAAAACCAATCGCGTCTCCGGCGCACGGAGGCAGCGAAATCGCTGTTTTTTTCCCCGATTCAGCAAAACAGTATTTTTCCTCTGTCCGCGCGGCGCTAGAAGACCGAGTTCGCGGAGGAGCACCGCAACGTCAAGAAGACGCTGGTGTTCACCCGCTCTGCCAGAAGAGAGAGAGAGTAACGCAAAACTGCCCTTAATTGAAGTGCTTACTGTTTTTTTTTGAGAGAAAAAAATCAAGTGCTTATTAAAGCGCACAACATACAGTTAGCTGAAAAAATTTCTTCTAGCTGTTATGCTTCGCAGCTGCTACGCCCCGTTGTAGTAATTCACGTGAAGAAGAAGAAGCTATTCAAAAGGTAGAACGGAAATTAATAGAGGAATAGTTCGATTGAGAAAGCTTACTGCAGACCTTAGCAGCAGAGAGAGAGAGAGACGGTCTCAGCCCGAGTCGGCGGCGACGGTCGGCAGTGGCCGGACGGGGCGGCGGCGGCTTCGGTCGGCAGCAACCTCACGGGCGAGAGGTGGCCACGGGCGGGAGGCGGACGGCGATGCGAATCCGGAGGGCGCCGTCAACCTCGCCGTGCGCGTACTCGTCCTCTCGCGCACCGATGGCTCGATCTGGAGGGAATCAAGGCGGCGTCGGGCGGTGACAGTCCGGAGCAGCAGCGGTCAGATCCGGCCGGCGACAATGTCAATCAAGACGGCGGCGGCCCAGATGAAAGAGCCAGGCAGCTTAGCTAGCTTGCTCGGTCGCTCTGTTACTCGCTTCTTGCCTCTGAACTTATTAGCGCATCTCTTTTGATGACAGTTGATTAGGGATGCAGTTGGTTAACAGGCTATCCTTAAGCTCAACAACCAACAGATAACGGGGATCAAATCGTTGAAAATCCACCAATAAACCTACATAACGTATAGTTAATGTGACTGGAACCATCGCCATTAGCCACAAGACACGGGTGCTATGCCAATTGGACTAGCTACTAGTTGACCCACCAACTTATTTTCGACTATGAAACTAACCAACCTCTCTCTAGACTTTCCTATATTATTTGAGATCTGAAATATTGTGGTGCCCCTATGAGCACCTATCTGGTTTAGTCAAAAGTGAAAAGGTGCTCGATGGACAATTCAAAAAACTCATTGAAAAAATTGTAGATATATAAATGCAATGTTACGTATGCGGGCAATTTTTTAATGCCAAATTACATAAAGGACAAGCAATGCATCATGCCCTATGATGTGCTACATGTATGAAGTTCTTTAGGAATCATCCTATATTAAAGCGGGGGAAAGTGCCCCCCCGTCAGCCCCTTTGCGTCAGTAATTTTGCGAACAAGTCTTTCGGATTTTGTGAAATCACATTTTGTTCCTCAGTTCCGGTAAAAAAATCCTGCCACGTTTTTCCCAAAACCCCCTCCACTCCTCCAAAATTGCGTACAGGTCCTTGTATTTTCATGGTAACCCTCGTTTTGCAGGAAGCACTCTGCAGTTTTCCAAAATTACATATGGACCCTCGTTTAATTACGTACAGCTCCGTAGTTTTTTTGCACAAAAGACTTTTGGTTTTTCGAAAAATTACGCACATGTTCTCGATTTTTTAGAAAAACTTCTCCGCGAATTATCGTCTGTTTTATTTCGGTCCACATGGTAGCTAATGCGGTGTAGCACCACGCTTACACTGTTAGTT
The DNA here is from genome assembly GCA_036346245.1 of Bonia amplexicaulis. Lineage (NCBI taxonomy): Eukaryota > Viridiplantae > Streptophyta > Magnoliopsida > Poales > Poaceae > Bonia > Bonia amplexicaulis. Next base: position 15,481,421 of record CM070754.1, on the reverse strand, counting down.
TTTACAACAACGCATCATGTATTGTTTTCTGGGTTTTTAGGAATTAAACTATTTCCTACGAAATGTGTTTTGAAATAGACCTTACTTTCGAAATTACATGGGAGTGATGCAACAGATATACAAGCAGTTACTGTTGATAAATAATGTTTAAGGCCTTGCATGGAATGTGGGAATTTTTCTCTATTCCAACTGATGATCTATTTCATGCAAAATTCCCGTGAAGTCATTGTGTAAATGTCACCACATGCTGTAAATATAATTTCATATCAAAGCATCATATCTATTCCAATTTTTCAACCACCTTTAATAAAGCTGTCACCCCAACCCCAACCCCCTCACACAGTGCCAGTGGTGCAGTGCAATGCTAGCACACCACCGCCAATGCTAGTAAAATAGCTCGTTAGAGCTCAAATCAAATTTGTTTTGATTATAGTAGTTAACGGGTTCAAAATTAAAATAAGTTCATTTGGAATATAGTAATGCGTAATTGATACCCCGCTACCCCCTTCCTCGACCTCCACCGCAACCTGGTTCTGCAGCCACAGCTCCGCCATCGTGTGGAGCATCGCCATCGCCGTATCCTTTCGACGCCTTGGACTCATGCCACCGCTCGTCGCTTCCGCAGTGCGCATCGTCGTCGTTTCTGTATTCTGGAATGACAACATGTAAACTGACCGGCAGGAGACCACCACGATGGGCATTGCCACCATTTCTCTGTAAGCAGATTGATCTGCATGGTCAGCGACCAAGATCAATCAACAACAGTGAAAAAGTGAACTTACGGATTGCCATCTAAGAATTGTCGTTGCAGGCAGTTTGCAGAAGGAGTTCGTCTGGGAGTCGTCGACCTATGGAAGAGATCTGCGATCAGTGAGGAGGGGGGCTAGACCCTGCATCCCGTCAAGCCTCCAAGTAGTTCAACATCCGTGGGATTTAAATCTAACTGAAGGGCACCACAAGATAAGCCTTATCTCCAACAAACAAAATCTTAATTGGTGCACCGCAAAACAATAGTACATTAACATTCTCCCACTTTGTGCATCCAAAGCAAGATAAATACCTTCAAGATTGCTGGATAATCCTTATGTGCACAAAGCTTTAAGCCTTCACTTCATATCTTGTTCCTTCACCTGAGTAAACATACACAACTGCAAGAACTATGACGGAGTTCCTCTAGTATTTCAGAGGTGTCCTTTCATAATCACTATACAATTGTCTCAACTTAGACAAGCACTTTGTGTTGGCATATAAACAATAGGAATGAGTTTGGGAGAAAATTCTCATTCACACAGGCAAAAAGCTAGAAGCCTATACCATCGAACAGTTTCTTGTCATTAGCAAAAGCATCCGCAGCTTGTATAGAAAATAATGGTTTTTAGGTTGTAAAAGATTTCAAATTATTATTTTAGAAAACTACTAAACACTCGTATAAACAGCTTAAACCTCTATTAGTTTCTGTAGCCTCCAATTCAGGAAACATACATGAATTCATGATTTATAAAGCATTGTGCAAACTTGTATAACTTTATCCATAATCACTCTAATTCTGGTGGTGCATGAATTTTCATATTTTCTTAGATGCGATGCCCAAATCAGAGTACAAAACTTTTACCCTATTTCAGTATTATATCTCCACCCATCTACTCTTAATGTGCAGCCTGGGGCGGTATCTGAGATTGAATTTTGTGTACATCTTGCATATTGATGCATTTTGTTCTATCTATCTAACCTAACACTAACAGTCTGGAACTTTATGGATTCAGTTTGATGCTATATACTACAGGTCTTCCGTGCACGAAAGATATATCTCCATGGATAAGGTTATAACAATTGAATCCTTTACTAAAGCATCGAAACAGTCTTTGCATGGTTTTCTCATGTTCAAGTATGTTGTGAATCTAATTATACATATTAGTTATCAACCCGTGTAACTGCACGGGCTTTATGTTTTCAACTATGCTTTTATTATTAATTATTTACTGTAAATTTAATTTTAAATGTGTGCATGTTGTATAGCAGAAATTCAGTTTGGAATTTTAAAGGTTTAACTTTCAGAAATTCATAGCTTTAATTTTCATATTTGAGCACAGGATTTATTTTTTGGATGCCACATTTTTTAAAGTTTTAATTCCAAATTTATATGTACATGGAAATAAACTTTTGTATTTTTAAATTCCTAATTTTTATTTATTTGGATACCAGATTACATATATAACTGGATGCCATCACTCTCTTGCTGATTTCATTTTTCATTTATGTATATCTGGCTGCCACAACACTTTTGGAGTTTTTAATTCTTCATTCACATATATCTAGATGTTGTAATTCTTTTGGAATTTCCGATTCAGAATTTGCATATATCTTTTGTAAAATTTTATGACCATTTGGCTTTCATTCAAAGTTGTACATACAACTTCAAATATGACATGCGTCTATTAGGGTTGACTGAAACATAAGAATATCTACATGATTGGGCCTCAGAAACAGATGTATGCACGGAAGCACACATCCTGGACACCTTGATATTCTTAGACGATAGCACAGCTGTAATACCCTGCTGGATATGAGCTCAGAATGTCACCACTAACTATATTTTTTCCCAAACTAAACTATCTTTCACACACTACTAACATTAATACAATGACCAAATTTTCATAAAATACTCACTTAAGTATAAACATTACGATATTGAATAAAACAAATCTTAACATTGAATTAAAGCAATAACAATAACTAAGATAAATCCAATTATCGAGACTAACCAAAGTTACTTTATTTGATTGCAACCAAACTTATAGCTCTATGTTTTAAAGAAACTTATTAACCAATTTCAAAGGTTTGCATAAACCAAATCACTAATAATGAATATTTATTGCCTAATGTGATAAGTGAAGCAACGCCGGTACACGAACTAATTATGAGCTACTTCCTCCCCATGCAAGTCGCCTTCATCGAACGTGTAAAAACAACAATATCAGCAAAGGTAAGTTCATGACTCAGCAAACACATAATAAATCAGTAAATGGCTATAAAGCATGATATCAAACATTCATGTTACTTTACAACAATCTCATTTTCATCTATCTTTTCATTAATGCCATATACATATCTCATCATCTCTTACTTATACCGATAAGCGAAGTGTGTTGTCCATTCAAACCTGCCCTTTTTCATGCGGAGATCTCAAGCTTGTCATCTTTCATATGGGGATCTCAAGCCCATTCTCTTTCATACAGTGATCTCATCTTTACTTCCGTAGAGTGCCTACCAATGTAGGTCTTACTCATCCCACTCCTGTGGGTCACCCACACAAAGTAGGCTCTAGAGGCCCACACATATCACATCTTTCCATTACAAATGCTCATTATGCAATTGCAATGATTCTCTCAACATTAATCATTTATCAATATTAATCATTTATTATCATCACCATTTAATTCATCATCATTTGAGCATTATAGAAAGCAAGAGTTACATGTAAATAGGGCTGTGCATATCTCAACCGAACCGAAAAAACCAGATCAAAAAAACCGAACCGAACCGGTCAACTCGGTTTGACCGGTTTTCGGTATTCGGTTCGGTTTTATATTTTAGGTTTTTTTGGTGCTCGGTTTTTCGGGAAAAACCGACTAAAAATCGAAAAAACCGAATGGCCCAAGTTGTTGATGATTGTTTCTGGGCTTCTGGCTGCCAGTGGGCCAAGTGCATCCTTCGTCAGGGCCGACACCATCGTGGACATCTCTTCTATCCATTCTCTGCACGAGGGAGACTTTGAATGCGTTGGATAGAGCGGCTGGGCAAATTCAAAGCACTACTACTCTTCTATCCATTCTCTGCACGAGGTAATATACACAGAGAGAGAGACAGAGATGAGTAGATGACTAGATATGCAATTATGCAAAGCAAAACATGTCTTCGTTAACGAACACAAGGCTGCAGGAAAGAAACGAATGTACCTGTAACATGGTTGGTTGCCCAAGTTTGCAATTTGCGTTAACTTTGGTAAATATGGTATTTACCGATATCGCATCGAAATATATTGGGATTTACCGATACCGAACCGTATTTTCAAAAATACCGTATACTACCGAACTAACAATACCGTATTTACCGTATATACCGAACCGATTTTACCGATATAACCGAACGCACAGTCCTACATGTAACCAGTATGCTAGGTACTTTATAAACATAAAATAATAAGAACAAACAACCCGTGTTATTATTCTCCCATACACTTGCCTTTTCTAACCATGAGTGTGGATTGATGTGAAGATGACACCAACCCTGAAGTTACACATCCTACAGTAATCAGTCTCAACAAAATGCCACATCAATACATAAACATGAAATAAACAATATTGATCCTATCTGTTCCCTGATCTAACAATCCCCTCTTTACCCGCCAGTCCTTCCCTGTTGTCTCGGTAATAAAGATATCATAACTCTTGACTCAGAGGTCCTAACATGGTAAACCATATAAGTTCTGAAACATACACAAAAAATTATACAATTTCTTAGTTGTCCAAAAATCCTAATTAATTCATTTAGACCCTTATTTCTAACCCCAAGATTGTTCTATTATTTTACTAGACAACAGACTTAATTTTTTTGTAACTATTTATCTACTGGTCCAAATAAAATAAATCATACCACTTTTAAAATCTACAGAAAATTATCTACCTTCTTTTAGTTATGCTTAGAACTTAATTTGATTATCTAGTCAGCCCAAACAACAGTTACCACGACTGTGTCTAGCAGCAACCAAAATCTGGATAGCAGTATTCGTGAGACCATAACTTCTAAACCACTCAACCAAATCCCGTATTCTTGCACTCTATGGAATTATCAAGCAATTTTCTATAATATTCCTATTACACTAAAGTTATGAAATAGAGCGTAACTATCTTAACTCCCACAAGACAGAACAACAAACCTTAACGAACAATAGTACCCAAAACTCATATCCAAAACCTCCCTTCCTCTTTAACCAGAACTAGCACAACCTCAAAACCAATCTACCATGGCCTGATATAGGGAGACTAGGTTTGATACAATGTTACCTACAACCCAATGCCTTGCTGGTTTCTAGGTTTCATACAATATTACCTACAACCCAATGCCTTGTTGGCACGATGAAACCCCTCTTTCCCTTCCTTCTCCTTCCTATCTGGCATCCTTTTTCCTTCTTCCTCTCTTTTCTTCCTCCTTCTTTCCCGACTATCTGCCTCCTCCCCCTTCCTTTAGCCAGTAGCAACCACGGTTGGGGCAACAGGGTGGGGTGACGTGCGCAGGGGCGACAATCGCGTGGCAGGAGCGGTAGCTCTACTAGTGGGAGGTGGCGACTAGGGTTGTTGTGGCCTCCCCCAACTCTTCCTCCTATTCTTATAAGGCCTGGCCCACTTCCACCTCCGTGAACGACTTGGTCAAGAGATGGAACTGAACTCCCCCTTTTCTCCCTCAATCCCTTTTTCCTCTAATCATTTTCTGTATTCACGATTAGACCCTTAGGAAGGTTAATTTCAAAATATTACAACAGCCAAAATAATTTGTCGACACTACCACAGAAATGGTCATCCACAGACGGTTTTTGAACCGTCAGAATTTATGTGTCTGTGATAATAGGTTGTTATCACATATGGTTCTCAAACCGTCTGTGATAAGTTACAACACAGACTGTTTTTCAAAAAAACTGTCTGTGATATATGATATATCATAGATGGTTTTGGTATTAATCATCTGTGATATTTGAAATATCAGAGATGGTTATTAAACATAACCATTTGTGATATCTGACATATCACAGACAACTAATACGAAAACCCGCCTGTGATAGTCTATAAATATTTTATCGATGTTCCTCCGCTGGGTAGAGTTAGCAGCGTGTCTTATCATTCCATATTTCTTACACTCCTCCGAGTGCCAACATAGTAATCTTGTATACTTTCGGTTCGCAAACAAACGCTTCAAAAGGGGAATTACAAGTAGATACCACAACATCTTAGTAGGAGGTCCTTGCTTCATCTCGATGCCCTCGCCGTCATCGAATTCATTCTTACACTTGTATCGGGATGCTTTGCACACCGGATAGACATGTAATTTTATATAATCTTTATGGTAGAGGATACAATCATTTGAACATGCATATATTCTTTCTACTTCTATTTTCAATAGACAAAAAACCTTCTTTGCTTAGTAGATGGTTCTCGGCAACACATTTCTCTCTGGAAGGATGTTCGCTAGGAGACCTAACAACGCCTTGAAACTCTTGTCGGATCAACCATTGCTTGCCTTCAATTTCAGTAGTTCAAGAACATATGACAACCTTGTGTATTGCGGCTTGCAGCACGGGAACAAAGATTTCTCCGAGCCCTCCATTAAGCCCTCGAATTTACCAAACTGTCTCACACTATAATTCCCTTTTGCATCGCGTAGCATCTGATCCAGATTATCATCATATGACCTATCCTCATTGAAAGCACAGTCTACAACTGGTATATCATTGTCTTCCTCGATGATGTTATAACTAACTTCCTGTACAATCTTCTCTTCATCGTGATCGGTCCAATATGCATACCTCTTTTTGAAATATTTTCGAATCAAGTGAGTTTCGATCTGCGCTAAGTTGGTAAATATTTTCAGATTATCACAATCAATGCATGGGCAGTATATATATTCCATCCCCCTCTTTAACATATCCTGCTCGGTCGCTCTTCTAAAAGCAGACATATCATTAATGTACTCTTCACTCACATGGTTCTCAACGTACATTCAGCTTCGGTCCATCTTTGCTATACATGTAACAAATTAGTGTCAAATTAGATTATTAACGCTATTATAGCTAGATAACCTAATACTTACGCATAATTGTCATTTACCTTATAATAAATTGTCCATACCTAAATTAAATAGCTAGCTACGTACTATTCATAAAGCAACATATATATCAAGCAAAAATATATTAAAGTAAACTAGGAGTACTGGCCCATTTTTAAAATGAAGTAAACTACCAATTAAGTTAGATCTAAACCTGGCTATCATCTCTAACTCTTTATTACAAGGCATATAATTAGAAGCAAATACTAATCTCTAACCATCAAGAACAAATAGATCTACAAGCAGTTTGCTTTCATCAAACTTCCCAAAACCAGCCACCTCTTTCAATGCTGCGCAATCAAGACAGATATGTCGGGACCATATTTAATAACATGGCATATCCCAGACATGTCCAATCGCGAACCGTCTGTGATACATAATTATCACAAGCGGTTCTCTTTAATAACCGGCTGTGATAGTTCACAGATGGTTCTAATTAAAATCGTCTATGATATATGCAATTATCACAGGCAGATCGTATTAATAACCATTTGTGAATTATCATAGACGGTTCTAATTAAAAACCGTCTGTGGTACGCAACTATCACAGACGGTTCTTGTTAATAACCGTATGTGATAATTCACAGACGGTTATTAACAAGAACCGTCTGTGATAGTTGCGTACCACAGATGGTACACGATCACGATTGTAAAACCATCAGTGATAATAACAGTACAGATGGTTCCTCATAAATCGTCTGTGATGAGACGTATAATATAGATTGTTTTGTAGTAGTGCGAGATTGCTAACATATGGAGTACATAACAGTTACTTCTGTCAGTGCAGTCAGTGCAGCCAGATAATCGAACCAACAATAGGAAACATGTCATAAACAACATCTGAGTTGCCATCAGTTTTACCATCAATGGAATTTCTCGTCTCTCTCTTTTTTAAAAAATAACAATAGTTAAGAGTTTCTATCAGTACCGAATAATGTAAATCATGTCTGATATACCTGGAATTTGTATTTATTTCTATATAACCAGTCTTTTTGGAAAACTTTTAGCTCCAAATTTTGATATATTTAGATATCATATTCTCTTGGAATATAAATTTCAAAAACTTATTGTATTTTTCATCTAATATGGTGCAGCTAGAGAGAGCTCGTAATTAGTAGATAGACAGAAATAGATTTGGAAAACTATGATGACCTTAAGTGGTGTCAATTTACTAGTACTGACATCTAGAGTTTATAGGTTCAAATAGAATGTGAATTAGACTTACTAATTGGAAGTTATTAGCTTAGTAATAAGTACTTACAGTTTTCATAACTACAACTGTATTCATATTACAATTTTCCAGAGCACTTACAGTTTCCCATAAGGAATGGCCAGACTTGTGCTTAATCGGTTCAGTCTCCCGAGCCCTGTCACAGAAGTACGTAACTTAATCCCGTAACATCTTAAACTACGTCAGTTCATGAGATGAATGGGAAAAGACTTTGCTGTTGGAAGACGCTGTCGCCTTTGATTAGGAGAGGAGAGGAGGTGTGGCAGTGCAGTGGCACGGGAGTGCGATGGAGATCGGAGGGGAAGGTGCATCAAGGCCACGATGGTGTCCTCTCCTCTCCGGCCCTCACGCACGGGACGACCCCACCATTCAGAGACATGTCGGATGAGTGCCTACAAAAACCCGATAGTGTGTCCTCGACTCAAATTCTCGTTGCATCCCATCCCTCAGACGATCGGCGTTATTACATGAGATAATAATGCTAGTCAATGAATTATTATTTATTTTAGTCAATAAAATATCGTTTTAACGAATAATAATCCTTTCAAAGTGTTGCAGCAGAACAATCATTAGAAATAGAAAATTACATACATTCACATCGCCACGTAGGGCTAAAGTTTCATACAACCTATTCAGTTAAGACATTAGAGTACTAGGAAAGAGAATTTAGTGCAGAACTCTAATTATACAAGAGGAAGGATACAAATACAATACATTACTACACAAGTACCCTAGTGGTAGAGTCTGAGCTGTTCGTAGGTCTTTAGTCATCTCAATGCTCATATATGGTGTGAGTCTCGTACGGCTTAGTCTTAGTATAACCTCCCTCCCACTGGGAGGAGGTCTCCTTTGTATAGGCCTCATCCCTGTCGGATCCCCATAGACTCTCCTCTAAACAAGAAAATAATAGTAAGAGTGAGTACAGAGTACTTAGCAAGCTTATATAACAAGTATGCATCGTATGCTCCTATTCCACCTCTATTTCCCTTTCTCATTTTTATACTCAATCTCATTCTCAGATTCATAGAATTTAATGGTTTTAGTTGTGAAAGGTTTTGGATTTATTAATTTGGAAAACTACTGAGCATTCGTATGAAAAGTAAAAACCCCCATAAGTTTCTGTAATTCTCCTTTTCCGGAGACAGACATGAATTCATGATTTGTATAGCATTGCGCAAGCTTGTACCACTTTACCCATCATCACTCTGATCCTGGTGGCTCCCGGATCTCCGCATTTCCTTAGATGCGGTGCCCAGACCAGAATACAATACTTTTACATCTATCTCAGTATATTATATCTCCACCCAACTACTCACAAGCGGCAGGTTGGGGTAGTGTACCACCCTCACCCAGACCCACCGAAAGCAACATAACTGTTGGCTGGGGTGGTTTCTGACCCTCGTCTAACACCCAACTGTGTAATATATCACCTTCGCGTATCTCGCTTCTGGTATCTGACCAATCCTTGGTTCTTGCAATCTGCATCCCCCACTTCTGACCAACTTACTAGTTCTGGGTTCTTGCGGCTGTGGATCCCCCACTCTGGTGCTAATCCGGCTCTTGTGGGTTCTTCGCCTAATTAATACTTACCCATATGGAGAATATAATAACCTTGAAAGAGTTACTAGTTTGTCCGTCCTCGGTTGGGATGTTGGTTGATACATTTTGATATGGTATATACACATGGATGAAGTTTGTCACTCCTTACACATTCTATTCTTATGCAGAAATCCCAAACCTGCCTCTTTATCACCTGCCAAGGCAACCTCTACCCACCTTCTTAATTAACTTAGGTGGTCAACTGCTCTATCAATTGCCATCTATCTCTTTTCTCTTATCTCTTATAGCCTTTGCTCAATTTAAATATTTTTTATTTCTTTCATGCAGGGTGATACTAGATTAACACAAAGATACTTGTTTTACAAAATATATTATGAATATTTGTTCAAATGAATGCTTGCCTGAGTCTAAAACAAAATTCTGAGTCTCCACGGTACCCTGATACAATTCCCCTTAAAGACTCGGTACCTCGCTTGTAAATTATACGAGTACTAAGGTGTAATCTATGACGTCAAAGAGATGACATGTCATAAATGAATAAACGGATTATACCAAAATGTTCCTGTGTGATTGATATATTTCCACCTCACTTACTAACTGACTCCTAGGGTTTCTTATTTATCTTAATTTCTCAGCTAACAATTGACATTATTCGACTGATATTATTTACGTGCGTAGAAATTTAAGAATATTACATTGACATAGAGGATCTATGCTAAGTCTTAGATAGTTCTTAAAAGAATTTCTATCATTTCTATGCGGCTAACACTCAATTATGTTGTTCTTAGGACATTCAATTAATTTACATACTCACGACAACTCTTATATGATGAGGTTTCTATAATGCACATCTTTTACCGAGAATTCCTAAATTTAGCAAAATCTAGCCTGTAACATTTTATTTTGCCTATTTTATTTTATTTTTCCTTTTTCTTACCTCTTCTTTTTCTTTTTCTTCTTCTTTTTTCTTTCTCTTCTCTTCTTTTCCTCCCTTTCTCTTTTCTTACCCGGCCGGCTCGCTCATTCCTCACTTCTCTCCCTCTCTCCTGGCTTCTCCTCTCTCCACACCGATCTAGATCTGGCACTTCTCCTACACTACCCTGGTTCCTCGGCTCACCTCTCCCCTCGCGCCGCTAGCCCCCGGTGCCACACCTGCCTTGGCTCCTCCTCGGGCCCCTGCCCTCGGCGCCGCGCTGACCCGTAGCTTCACCGTCCTCAGGTTGTTACAGTCCCATTTCCGTCGGCTCTTCCCCATGGTCGACCTCTCGGTTAGTGCCACCGGTCCCCCTCTACATCAACCCCTTTGACTCCTCAGCACCTGGTCTCTACTTGCCACTCCTGGAAACCCTAGGTCGACCCTAATGTTGGGCGACTTCCGTTGGCTCCGACTCTCTTCTTCCTTCCTCCTCTAACTCACCTCTTCTACTCCCTCATCTTCTCGATTTATTTGATTTTATACTAGATTTTGATTTGCTATTTTGGGTTTTTGGAGCTAATCGACGGTGGTCGTTCGGTGGCTCTGGTAGGGCTCGAGGTCATGCCATGCACCGAGAGAGCATACTATGGCTGTCGGGTGTGTGGTGTCCTTCCTACACCACGGTGGCTCACCTCCTCGGTACTCTCGCTTCCTCTACTCTATTCCCCTACTTTCAGTTGGTGCTCTATGTGATGGTTCCATGGTGCCCTAGTGATGCTACATGACAAACGAATGGTGGCTTATTTTCTATAGACATGCATGGTTTTAATATCGAGAAATTGACGCTATTACTATGGGTAATCAGTGGACTACCTTTGCCAGTTGATGATTGGGTTGCTTCGGAAAAGAATGACGGCTTGTGCTTGGTGCTCGCTTTCTGGGTCGCTTGTGTGTCAACTGGTAGTGACCTCCTCCTAGGGTTGACGGTCTTATGGCCTGCGGTCTTGCTTCTTGCTGGCTTCTTGCTCCTGGTCGGCTTGCCTTAACTGTCTTGCCGTGGCTGACGCTCTGTGGCTATAGAGTTTGAGGGTTTGGGGAAGGGAATGAGAGACAGAGATGGCTTACTCGGTTGGCTGCGTGTGCTCTTTTGCTTGTGGCAGTGCTACGCTTTCTCGATGCCTTGCTATCCCTTCTGTGGCTGTGGCGCCTAGATGAGCCTTGCTAGCTTTCTGGAGGATGTTGTGCTGGCCTTGTTATTGCCGTGTGGTTGCTGATGGTTATTTTGGTAATTGATCAGCTGGCTGGTGGCTATGGTATTTTAAATATACTTCAGGTTTGTTTATTTAATTGCATTCATTAATTTGACTTCCCTTAGAGATAATCGAACTACAGAATTTAATCCCTAATATTAATTTGGTCACTTAATTGTTATTATTAATAGTAATTCTGTCGATTAGATTAGTTAGAAAATGTGGAGTGACAATCCCCATGAGATCTCACCGCTAACGAGTGACGACTATGGCTGGTGCCACTAGACTTCCTCAACTCCTCGTCACCCTCTCGCATATTTTCCGTCATATCGTTTTTGTAAGCCTGTAGAGACTTGCGAGACATTTAGTTTCGGTTGTCGCCACCATCGTCAAAACGATGATTATTTATGGACGACTGTGCCTCGGGTAACTGTATAAGACTTTACCGACTCCACCAACCACAAACTACTAAACAATCTACTTCCTTCAATCACAAAAAAAGTTATTTTGAATATTAACGTGATTTTCAAAATACAATTTTAACCACTCATTTATGTTGTAATATATTTATAAAACCTACTAAATTATAATACTATGAAAGTATTTTTTTGAGACAAATGTACATGTATTATTCCCATGTGCCCATTCTAAATGCTCAAATGATATTGACAGCCAAATTAAGTTTATAATACACTTTCATGACTAGAGGGGATAATAAAGCTTCAGCACTTGAACGGGATAATAAAGACAAGCCAAATAGAAGAAGAGGCGAAGAACACTTAACATACCAAGGTACAATGTTAAGTTATTTATTAACAGAAAGTGGACCATGTAAATCACATAAATGATTCCTATACTAAAAGGTCTAAGTTGGATGATTGCTAGATTAAAATATTAAGAACTATGGGTTTAAAATCTCTCTCCTCTCCCTTTCAAAATGATTGTGCGTCAAACTATTAGTGCAATTCCTTTAAGCTTAACGTTGCATAGAGAAACTGAATGCGCATGTACATGGTTTTATTGGACATCATTAAGCAGCATGCATGCACGATAAAGTCGATAATTTATCAACACATCATACTGTCTACTTGTTTCATCACATACATGGGAAATAACATCTTCCAAACCATACAATTAATCGTGTTGCAGGAGATACAGAAGTCGAGGTAGGTACCTCCCTATTTCTGTATCACCCTAGTACGTGGTTTATCGTAAATTACTATAGTTTTACGCCTTAGTTCCCAGCAACATATGGGTAAGTCTGTACATTCCCATTGTTGAGACCTATGGTTCACTTTACTAGAACATTAAGAACCCTAGGGACATATCCCTGAATTCTAGCAGCAAGTCTGGTTAATTATTAAATACTTCGATCATCAAGTCCGCAGCGAAAACTCGAACAATGCCCTATCTCGGCCAATTTGTACTACCTCCGTTTCATAATATTTGTCCAGCACTTATACTAAGGAGATATAAATTTAAGTAAAATTCAATGAAATTGGATCATGCTTACCCTTATTAGATAGATATAGTACTAATGTATTTAATAGGGGCAGACATGTTCTAATTTTGTTAAATATTATATAATTTTTGTGCCTTCTTAATATATATGCTAAACAAATATTGTGAAACGGATGGAGTACAAATCTGCTGTAGTCCTCCCAGGAACCATGGATTACATAATATTTATAGGTAAAAAAAAGTATCGTTCGACGATGGCTGGTTCCAGATTTTCATTGGTAAGTGGTGACCTCTAAAACTGCCCAAAAATCTGTACTGGTCGAACTTGTACCTCAGTGGTACTGATTGCACTGTCGTGTGTTGTGCTACGATAATATTGTAGATGACGGCATCTACATCAACAATCTGCTGTGTGTCAACAACCGGTGTTCACAACCTTCCAGGATCTGTGAGCACTAGGGTCATCTGCGTCTTCTGCTCGAATTCCTGGTGTGTCCCATTCCCAGTAGGCCTCATACCCAACGTACATCCTCCTCTCCTTCAATCTTCACTTGCAATTCTACACGATTATCCAATGGATCGGGGAATGTAATTTCGCTTCTTGTTTTTGTGACACGAGAATCCTGCTATTTATCAGTTTCGCTTCTCGTTTTTGTGACACGAGAATCCTGCTATTTATGGACAAGTGTATGTCCATGGAGTAACTAGAACTTTATTGGTTCAACTCAATTACCAACCACATCAAAATAGCACATCTTGATTCTACATAGTGCATGACCTGTTGCTGGCAATGGATGGCGTATATTATTTATTGGCAATGAATTGAACCATCTGCATGCATGTGCTCGAGTAACTCGAAGTCTAGTGATTCATAATCACCAGCCAGCTGCTTTTTCCGAAACAGAGATCCAGCAAAAGAAAGAAAGATAACAACTGCCCGGCAATAGAAACCCTGTTCTGAAACCGGGAGAGAGATTGCCTCTAGACCTTAAGCTAGGCAGACATACTGACAACATTTGCTAAGGAAACATTCCTATTTTCACCGCCAGATTCTTGCATCATCACCCAGGAACGAAAATTAGGAAACATTCCTATTTTCACTGGAACGAAACCAATAAGAGAAAACAACTTTTTGTATCACTTGACACCTGGGAATTTGACTGGATAAAGGGCTTCCATTTAGCCAGTTATCTTCCCAATACCTAATTTTCTCCCCATTCCCCAAAATCATCTGACAATGAGGCAAAAAATGTTGCTTTACCTCCATTAGTCCCTTCCAAAATTGGTAATCTCCAGGTTTGGCAGTAACCTGAGATAGGTTTTGTTACCCAAATACTTCCTCCTTAGCATTTCTTGCCAAACTCCCTCCTCAGTTTTTAATTTCCAAAGCCATTTACACATGATTGATATTCATCACATTTAAATCCAGCACCCCTAAACCCCCCTGGTCTTTAGGATTGCAAATGTCAGGTCAGTTAACCAAGTGATATTTCCAAACTCCCTCTCTTCCTGCCAAAGCAATCTAGCTCTGTAATAATCCAGTCTTTTTAACACCCCTTAGGAATTCTCAAGAAAGAAAGTGTTAGAAATAATCTTGACTTAGAGCTCAAGACATAGTATAGTCTGTCTCCGTGTGTAACTCAAGTTGAAGTTATGTCCAACTTGAAGTCTGAACATGTATACTAGTAGGAAGTTATTAGCCTATATATTGAGGAGGTTTGTAGCCAATTTTGTAAGAAAAGCAAGAAAAAAGGGGAGCAAATAAGAGAATAGAGAAATTCAGAAATTTTCCTGTGTTCTTTCAGTTTATTTGCGATGTGTGTGTTTTCTCCTGGATCAAAGTTTTAACAGAAAGCATATACAAAGGAGTGCTACTGAGACCGGAATTTACAAGAGTTAACTTACCACCCAAAGTTAGCACATTCCCTCGTCAACAACTCAGTTTTTTGTCAAATCTGTCTTCCACTGGTTTCCAAGCTGAAATCCTCCAAGTAATTGAGTGGTAAGGAGCCAATCTTACAAGATTTCTCCATACATATCTTCCCTGTCCTTAGCTGAGCCCAAACAGCATGTCACTTTTATGGAAATTGATTTTCTGATAGTTGTTTAAAGAGGCAGCGAATGAGCTTGAGATTTCTAGCACTACTAAGATCATCTTTGAAACAAACCGAATTTTCAGAAAATTGGAAATTTCTTTTTGAATTTGATTCCTTGAGTTTCCTAGCCAAATCTCCCCCTTAATCTCACCATCCAAGCCCTAAATATCCTGTTGCTTTACCTCAACGAAAGAGATTTTTCGTGACACTGTTCACTGACAGATATTTTCGCCGGCATCCTAATCTTTGCTGTCGCCCGAGCTTTCCTTCGCCCTCTCGCGCCTTCTCGTGCTCTCTCCTCTCTGCCACATAGCTGTCCGCGCCTGGCAACCATACGCCCTGCCCTGACCCCCTCCTGCCACAAGTCAGCACCGCCGACCGCCATTCTTGCTGCCGCGCTGGATATTTTGGCCGGCATACCTCGTTTGTCTCTCGGCCGACCTGAGCAACGTTAGAAACTTTTGACCGCCGCAGTTCATCACCCAAGACAGCCGCATTCACACCAGAGACCGCGAACTCTCCCGAACTTTAAAGAAAACGCTGCCGCCGCCGTGGTTTTTCCCCTCTCCAACACCAAACCGCCTCCTAGCCCTATAAATATGCCCGAGCTCCTCCATTCGAATCCACAAGCTCCCATAGCCAGCCGAGCGCCCCCAATTGCTCCAGTGACCCCCACATTGCCGGCAATCACCGAAATTCCCCAAGGTGAACCCTAAACCAATTCCCATTACACACTCAATAGAATTCCAATTACTAACGCCTACAGCCTCCTCATGTTCCGAGGAAACTCCCCGAGCCATCGCCTTAGCTTCCCGAGCCCTCCTCTTCATCGCCGTCGAAGCTTGCCGCCCGGCTTTGGTGCCTCGCCGTGGCCAACCTCGCACGGTCTTTCCTAGCCCAAACCGCCATCTCCCCTAAGTTCCACTAGCTCCATAGATGCTCAATCACCAGCTCAACGGCCCAGTTAACCCTTTGTTCACCCTACACCATTAAAAAGCCGTCCCGAGCTTTTGAGTTCGCTGCCGGTGAACGCCGCTTCCCCTGACCATGCCGACCCTAAAAATGGGTTCCCGGCATCCCTAGGAGTCCGTCCATGGTCCCCGCTTGTGTCACAATTCGCTGTGGCGCCGCCGCTCGGATGCTCTGTTTCGGTTGCGCGCACGCGTTCGGAGGAGGAAGATGAACAATAAACTTCGATTACTGTTCATCTGACCCGGCAAGCCGAAACCCGAACCCATAAGTGCACAGTACTGGATTCGGGCGGCCGAACCCGCAATGAACAGTAGAATCCGTAGTGAATAGTACCAACCCGATAAGGAATAGGAACCAGACCCGTTAGCCATTTCAAAGCCCAAAAATACAATTATATAGCCATTTTGACCGTTTCGAGCTCACCAATCCATTTTCCAACTCCGTTTCACCATCCCAAGCACCCAAAAATCAAAAATCTATTTTATTTGATTTTCTTGGATTTTATTTCTTTATTCCTAGCTCATTTTCTTAGAGCATGGGATTTAATTATTTCTTTGCTTTGTGCTAGCACACGACTTCGAGAGTCAACCAAGTCAAGAAGAAGAAACCCAGGATCAGACTCAAGATCAAGAGATAGAAGAATACGAAATTATCGAAGTTATAAATCTGCAAGACAAGTCATATGTCTTTGATCATATTGAACCTATATTCCGTTAATTATTTATTTATCAGTATTTTCATTATGTTATTTACAAGTTGTTATTTCATGTACAAGTACTGTTTAGAATGACATGATATTAGCTAATGTCCCACCACCCGAAAATGCCATGTCTAATTGATGGCCACATTCACCTTGATAAAACTTAGTAATATTAAAAGTATTATAAAGATAATCACCATGGATTAGGAACTCAACAATATTTTACTACTAAGAGTATTGGCATTTTGCCGATAGAATTTCAAAAGTGAATCTAGGATAAGGAAATATCACGGGGTGCCACAAGATGGCTTAAGCCCACGATCTTATCCTAGGGTGAAAGTTTGGCAGTGTCGCGGGCACTGGAATATGAGTTTGTGAGTAGTCGTTTTAGTAAAAATATAAGGATTAGACCCTTATGCCAAGTAAAGAACATAGCAACCGCTCAACCACAAGCGTTGACTTGTCAAACCTGGTCTTAGTAGCTGCTCAAATCGATTGAATATCTACTATATGGATTTAATATACTATTCCAAAAAGGGAACAGCCGGTGCAAAGATGTGGTATGAAAACGGTAAAACCATACTTTCACAACGATAGGCTCCGCTCTGTCAGCCACCGTATTCCGTGACAGAGGGTACATAGTCTATCGGGTAGAGGCTACACAAAGAGATGAGCAGTGAAACAACCTTGTTTTCTCAACTCAGTCATGAGGATTGAGGAATCTTGTGGGTAAAGTTGGGCAACTCTGCAGAATCATTTATAAAAGTATTCGAATACACCATGCTTCCGGTATATGAAGCTGTGTTTAATGGATGATTCCAATAGCGAAGCATAAGTAGATTTGGAATGGTTCTGGAAATATGAAAGTGCGTTAATCAAGTTTGGAAAACCCCCCAAATTCCTTAAGAAGTTTATGATTCTTATGTTTAAAACCAAAATGTTTGTAAATAAAATTGCATCCACAAATACTCTATCAAACCCCTACACTCCCATCTTTTGGAAATCCTGGTAATTAGTTATATAGCATTTTCCCGTGAGTACGGTTGGTTGTACTCATGCTTGCTAAAATCATAAACAGAAAATGAAGGAGTTTATCAAGATGACGCTGAGCTTTACGATATAGACGATGCATAGTGTTATGGTTTATTCTACACTCATGCCTGCCTATGGAGTTTCTTTTGGTAATATAACTTTGGGTTGTATGCCCCTTTATGTAAAACTTGGCTGTTAAGCCTTACTTTTATAATAAAGTTTGGTTTTCATGTTTAAGCTTGTCTTGGCAATGATGTACACTCTTCTACAGTACTCGCAGCTGAATAATCCTGGACGGTTGCGAGGATAACCTAATGTCCTCAGAAATAGGGGTGTTACAATCTTCCAACATGGAAATGGTATCATCAGCATACTGAAGAATAGCCAAGCCTCCATCCACCACATGTGGCACCAGCTAGCTGCTAGCTAGCCAAGTGCCGTCAAGAGCTGATCATACGTCTTGCGCATTGCTGTTGCAGTGGTCTCTACTCTCTCCTAGTCATGCACACACCTGTGATCGAGTCACCTATCAGAGTTCTTTATATTAGCTTGTGATTAAGCGCCCAAGTCGACCAACACACTACTAGATTTTTAACATCTACCAATGGTCATTAGTATATTGCCAACGGTTTTGTTCCTTTGTAATAGTCCTTTTCAACTGCCCATCGTGGGCTTGTTGGCAATTTTAATTTTGTTGCTAATTTATTCTTACCATTTATCGGAAGAGATTTGAATCATACTGGAACATGTTGGACCATATAGCTAGATCTATAATATTTATGATGATAAATAATTGACAATGTTGTTTATTCATGTTATTTGAAGTATGTGGCTTGTGTAGACTTATATCGGTTAAGTCGAAAAGAACTAGTGCCAGGAAAAAATGTTACTTTGATCTTTGAATGTGTAAGGTAATTTGGAGGCGATCGTGGTCTATGGAGAGAACTAGAAGTTGGCTTGATGCAAAGTCATGGTCCAGACGGTAAGGATACTGCAAGAGACGGCCATGCTCATGTTGGGGGCGTATGAAGATAAAAAATGAATTATGTGTATTAGAGGTATAGAGGTGTGGTCTGAGGGATACGACATGTGATAATTTTGGAGTATCTAAAGTTGAGTAGTGTGATAAAGTTAAAAAATCCAGGTTATGTAAGAGTTTTGGTCTCATATTTGTTGGAATTGGATAAGAACTCGTTTGACTCTAGAATATAAATAGAGATAGGGTTATATGCTAATTCCAATGCTAGATAGATATAATTTTTATGCTAAAATTTAAGAGTGTCAGAAAGGTACTTTGTAATCGTAAATATGATGATTCAGCAATAAAAATTAGATACAATTCGAAGAAAAATTCGGTGCATGTGAGCGCCGTCGCCGAATCCGTTTCCTTTTTCGTTCGGTCGGCGCAGTGTCTTCGCCCATCGGCCATGAGTGAAGCAGCTGCAACAGCCAGCGAAGAAAGACATACCAAAAGCAAAGCGGCAGCATGCATCGAAAGCGACGGCTTCAATTTTTCTAAATCAGCTGCTACAGCAAAATACTGTAGCTACATTACCAACGGAATTATTTTTTCCCTCTTTTGATTTTTTTATTCTTGCTATGTTGGCAAATTGGACAATCAGAAAACAGCAAATTTGAGAAAAAAAACTTTCGCTATGGATTACAATTATTCACCTATCTAATTGTAACGATCCTACATAGCACCGCCGGCTATACAAGAAAAATATTAAAGGTGTGTCATCTCCTATTGTAAAATAACCACAAAAATATATGAATATTGCAGTGATAATATATTTCGAATGCATATATCTTTCCACATTGATTAGTAAGATTACTGAGAAGTGAGTTATTAGTATAATGGAAACTATAGTTCCTCCTTTACAAAGTGGAACAAGTGGAACTCCTTTGGCATTCGCGGGCAGTGCGATCAAAACCTGACAGTGCGTTCTCAGCTCAAATTCTCGTGGCATCCCATGGGAAGGTCTCACCTCCGACGAGTGACGATCAGCTCGTGGCAGTGGACTTCCTCGACTCCTCGTTACCCTCCTGCACTAAGGGGTCAGAGCTGTAAACATAGCTTGCAAAGATACAAAACTTCTTAATTCCAGTGTGGTAATTAGACTGTTGCTTGTTAAACTAAGGGCCTCGTTGATTTTTCAAAGAATCCATGTGGTAATTAGACTGTTGCTTGTTAAATTTCTATAAAATTCCAGTGTTCCAAATAAACCTGTCCGAACAGTTACAGCTAGCCCTCAAGGCCATATATATCGCGGCCTTCCTAATTTAAGGTTTTGTTTAATTGATCACCATTTGTATAAATGGAGGCTCAAAAAAAATATCCTAGTGTTTCAGATTTTCATGCACACCAAAAACTTGGTTCTTTTCTGACGGTATTAAGACCTCTAACTTAGGTTCTCGTAATGCAGTCCTGCCCATTGTTCAGCTGACCGTCAATAACAAAGGGGAAAAAAATTCCCAATGCATCCCATCCCCAACAGAAACCTCGCCCCCGGTCAGAGACGGAGACGGAGTTGATTTTGGTGTATAGCTATTTCACACGAAGGAGGAGATTTGATTTTGGTTTGTTGGCTCGCTACACTGCCACATGCACTGAGAAGCAAGTGGTTCATTTGACGAGTATAGCTTTGTACGTGCACGCCGTAACTCGATTCTTTTAGTGATTCACCAACCAGCCGGTTGAGGAGGACACATGCCACGTTGTCCAAATCAAAACACGACACGGTCTCTGATAACATCCTCGTCTTACTTTTTCTAGTTATATGTATAGTAAAAATATTAAAATTACAATAATATACATGTATTTTTTATGAGAAATATAGTGATATTATTTTCATGTGAAGAATTCAAATACTTTTTGTGCATATTAACAATCAAAGTTTAAAATGATTGATTGCACCGATTCTAAAATGGCATCTAAAAAGAACGGAAGGGGTATTTGTTTTTGAACTTTCATCCTCTTAGAGCTCGATCGAATACTCGATGCATCAAATTCAAAACACAATGGTTATTCCAAGGAAAAAAGATGTAGAAAATAGTTATTTTTGCTCGTCGCCTAAATATATTGTTCGGATTTACGGGGTTACTTGAGCCATCCACGGAGCCGTTTTTTCTAAAAACTAAACATTTATTGGCCGCTTCCAGTTCTTCACCTGTTACCGGCTAGAACGGCTCGAAAACCGCCCAAAAATCTAAATTTAAAATTTCAATTTGAAAGCTAGATGAAAACCTGTAAAAATATAAACGATTTTATGAGAAAGAAATGAGCAGTCAACGAAGTATCAGGGCACATAGATTTCTAAAAACTATTGACTAGTAGAAATCGGTTGGGTGCTCGATCGATGGCTCGTTTAGGTTCGATATACGCCATAAGCATGAAGCTCTTGTGCATCAACTTGATTTCCTACTGAATCCCATTTCCAGTAGGCCTCACACACATCCAATGTATGTCCTCGTCCTCCATCAGAAACTTGGAACTCTACATTATTAACCAAGGGAGCGATGAGTATTGCTTCTTGTTCTTGTGACACGAGAGAAACCCTGTGAGCACAGAGGGGAAGCAGAAGAAAATTAGCAAGTTAGTTACTCACAAGTATTTCACTGAGCACCTTATATACATAAACAATTATAAAAATTTGAGTTGGTAGTCGTCGGTCCGTTCTCCCTTCTCTCTTCTCAGCTATCCGATCAAAGATTAGCTGTCCAGATCTGTATGTAGCTAGTTCTTCCGCTCCTCGTAGAAAAGATCGGGCCGGCGCGTGGGCCGTGCTCCTCTTCTCTCCCCCCGCATCCTCCGTCTCCGACTTACATAACAGATTTAAAAACTTTTAGAACATGTTTGTATGTATATTCTAAAATTTTTTACCACCGTAAGTTTTAAAACATTTAGTATAATAAATTTTAAAAATCCGTAGCAACGCACAGGATTCAACTTGTATACATAAACAAAAGAGCAACATTTGCTTCAAACCTACACACACCAAACTGTCCAAACTTCACAACAACAATATACGTGCAAGTACCAACTCACTATAACATCAATCCCCATTATCTTGACCAACATACCAACAAACACATATGCTACCTCATGTCAATACGAGCCTAACTTCACATATGAACAAATAGTAAGCAATATGGTGACTCAAATCAACACATATGGCTAGAAAAATACCGAATCAAGAGTAGACACCATAATTTACATGGAAACCCTTTGCGGGGAAAACCAGTAGCGGCGGTGAGATGAACAATCCACTAGTGAGATGAAGCAAGTACACTAGGTGAGAGCCAACAACGAGGGGAGGCTCCAAATCCCCCAAATTTCACTCTTGAATGGATGGATTTGGTGGATCTAACACTCTCCTATCCTAACCCTAGCTGTCCCAAAACAAGAAACTCAACCCTCTGTTCTGGTTTGAGTTGGGGAAGAGACTTAAAATGGCAACTTGCAGAAAGAATCTCAGCTTGATAAATATTACAAACAACCCCCAATTTCAACCTATAACATACATAAGCAATATTTTGCATGGTAAATGAGCCAAAATGACTTCCAAATGGTGAAATTAGGAGCTGTATATTATCAGAGTTATCTATCTCAGCAACAATTGAATCATAGAGTAAACACATTAAGATTGATGATGCCAAAATTCCAATCTTCAAAAGCTTCATCTCCAAATGAAGTAATCAACAAGTGGCAAACTCACCACCTCCAATGCTCCACATGGAGGTAGCTTAGGCAAGCATGAATACAAACCAAGTCTAAGCAATGCTCAAACCTAGTCTTTGAGACAACCTTGGTTAACATATTCGCTTGGTTATCTTTTGTGCCAATCTTCTCAGCATATCCACATGGAGCTAGCTTAGGCAAGCATGAATACCAACGAAGTCTAAGCAATGCTCAAACCTAGCCTTTGGGACAACTTTGGTTAACATATTCGTTGGGTTATTTTTTGTGCCAATCTTTTCAGCATACGAAGTCTTCTTTTCACATGAGACTGAATAAAGAAGTCAGGCACATCAATATGCTTGGTTTTCTCATGACACTTTTCATCTTTTATAAGGTGGATCGCACTTTGACTATCATAAAAGACAACATGATCAAGTTGCTCAATGCCCAAATCACCAAGAAAACTATGCAACCAAATAGCCTCCTTCACCACCTCAGACAAAGACATAAATGCAACTTCTGTGGTTGATAATGCAAGTGTAGACTGCAAGGTTGCCTTTTAGCTAACACAAGACCCACAAAGTTGAAATACATAGCAAAATCAGAATTTGAGTAACAAAAATCTATCATGGATTTGCTACGTTTTGACCAAGCATCAAACCATGTTTGCTTGTGCCATGAAGGTACATAGGGATCCACTGTACTGCCTTCCAATGCTCTTTCCCTGGCCTTGACATGAAACAGCTCACCACGTTAATTGCATAAGTAATATCAGGACACGTGCAAATCATAACATACATCAAACTGCCAACTACATAGGCATAATGAACTTTAGACATGTACCCTACCTCCCTGTATCCAAAGACCCTAATGAACTAGACAACTTAAAATGTGCTGTCAAAGGAGTACAAACTAGCTTTGCATGTGACATGTGAAATCAAAGTAGAAACTTTTCAACATACTAACTGATCATCTGACGGTCCCCCCACCTTCGGCTTCCTCTCCAGTCTGATCATCTGCGACGCTCCTGTTGTCCGTGATGCTACTGCTACAACTGCGGGGGATGTTAGAGTATATTGGCATATCTCTATATTTGGTAGTTTAGGATTTATAATCCTGTGATACTTACCTTATCTCTTGGAGAGCCTTCTTGTCCTCTAAGTTTTTTACTCTACATAAATCGTCCTCAAGGCTCAATACAATCATCCATTACAGTATATTTATCTTCCTACACAAACAGGATGGAAAACCGGGAGATGTGGCGCTATTGAGTTGGTGCAGCTAGGCAGGGAAATCACGCTTTTCGTGATATTTCCATGCGGGGTGGGAGTAGCGTGGTAGCCGCCACCATCACTACTGCCTTCTTCTTTTTAAGTAGTAAGTAAAGATAATAGGTGGATATTGAAGTTCCTCTTAACAAAACCTCTTATCGCTTCTACTGCACAACTCAAAAATAACTCACATGTCGCCTTTGTATGTCATGTACACCGTTCTAGAGATTTGCATCCATACGCTTAGCTACAGTCGATAGTTTGTCCTCTCTTCTCCGGCCTTCACACAAGGTGCGACGAGACATGTCGAATGAGTGCGTACTAAAACCCGAGTGTGTGTCCTCGACTCAAATTCCCGTTGCATCCCATTCCCATGAGATCTCCCAGCGAACGAGTGACGACGATGGCTTGTGCCACTAGACTTCCTCAACTCCTCGTCACCAGGGGCATAGCTAGTCCGAGGCCCAGCCCACTGCAAAGAAAAAAAATCAAAGCATTTACTATTTATTACTACATTAAAATACAGGGATCTTCTTAGCTAGGCCTCAGACCATTGCCCAGACGGCCCGAGGTCCAGCTCTGCCTATGCTCGTCACCCTCCCGCATATTTTCCGTCGTGTCGTTTTTGCAAGGCCTGTGGAGACTTGCGAGAAATTTAGTCTCGCTTGTCGCCACCATGGTCGAAACCATCGATTATTTACAGACAGCTGAGCCCCAGGCAACTGTATAAGACTTTACCGACTCCACCAACCACAAACCATTAAACAAACTGCTTTCCTCAATCACAAAAGAACGTTATTTTGGACATGATATGGTCTCTAAAGTATAACTTTAATTACTCATTTCTATTGTAATATGTTCATAAAATCTACTAAATTATAATACTATGAAAGTACTTTTTGAGACGAATATACATGTATTGTTTCCATGCGCCCATTCTAAATACTCAAGATATTGACAGCCAAATTAAGTTTATAATGTTTAACTGCACATTACACTTTCGTGACTAGAGGGATAGTGACATAAAGCTTTAGCGCCTGAACGGGATAATAAAGATATGCCAAATAGAAGAAAGGCCAAGAGCACTTAACATACCAAAGATACTCTACAATGTTAAATTATTTAACAGAAAGTGCCCATGTAAATTACATATATAGAATGGTTCCTATACTAAAAGGTCTAAGTTGGATGATTGCTAGACTAAAATATTAAGAATCATGGGTTTAAAATCCCTCACCCCTCCATTTCAAAATGATTGTGTGTCAAGCTATTAGTGCAATTCCTTTAAGCTTAACGTTGCATAGAGAAACTGAATGCGCATGTACATGGTTTTGTTGGACATCATTAAGCAGCATGCATGCACGATAAAGTCGATAATTTATCAACACATCATACTGTCTACTTGTTTCATCACATACATGGGAAATAACATCTTCCAAACCATACAATTAATCCTGTTGCAGGAGATACAGAAGTCGAGGTAGGTACCTCCCTATTTCTGTATCACCCTAGTACGTGGTTTATCGTAAATTACTATAGTTTTACGCCTTAGTTCCCTTATTCCAGTCCAAATTTGCCCTGTCACATATGCGTGCGTATGTGACATATGGGTAAGTCTGTACATTCCCATTGTTGAGTAATTACTCGAACATTAAGAACCCTAGGGACATCCATGAATGGTTAATTATTAAATACTTAGATCATCAAGTCAGCAACGAAAACTCGAACAATGCCCTATCTCGTCTAATTTGTACCACCTCCATTTCACAATATTCATCCAGCACGTGTACTAAGAAGGTATAAAATTTAAGTAAAATTTAATAAAATTAGATCATGCTTACCTCTATTAGATAGATATAGTACTACTATATTTAATAGGGGTAAATATAATCTAATTTTATTAAATAATCTATAAATTTTGTGCCTCCTTAATATATATGTTGGACAAATATTATGAAATAGAGGGAGTAGTAATTTGCAGTAGTCCTCACACTAACCATGGATTACAAAATATTTATAGGTTAAAAAGTACGGTTCGATGGCTGGTTCCAGATTTCATTGGTTACCAATAGGGCACGCGAACTATTCGAGCTCGGTTCGGTGAAGGTCACGAGATCGAGATCACGCTCGAGTTCGACTCGTTTAAAGTTCGAATCGAGCTCGAATCAAACCTAAATTGAACCGAATTTGAATAGTTTATGAGCTTTGAGCTTTTTTTACAGCCTTAATTACAAGTGGTGACCTCTCAAACTTCTCATAAATCTGTACTGGTCGAACTTGTACCTCAAGTAGTACTTATTGCACTGTCGTCTGTTGTGCTACGATAATCTTGTAGACGACGGCGTCAACACCAACAATCTGCGGCCAGCCGTGGACTCTGAACTTGTAAAATAGTGGCTATCTGCTCAGAATATTATTCAGAAGGATTATATGAAAGATTTTGACGTAGTGATGATATTAGTTTTCTGAACAATTTGGAAAGAAAGAAATACAAGAGTATTCAATAATAAGTTTCGCTCCATACACGATATTTTAGAGGTTATTCGACAAGAATGGTTGTTGTAGAGTTCGACGAGAGCGTCTTGACTTTGCAACTGGATACTATAACTGTATTGTTTTTGTTGATGTTGTTTTAGTCTCTTATATTTTTCTATTTCCAGTTTCTGATTTTGAAAAAAGTCTGAGCAAGACTGTTGTACTTGCTCACCTGATTAATTTAATTAGGTGATTAGTTGTATCCTTTCTTTTTCTATTAATAAAATGACACGCAAGTTTTTTTACATGTTCTTGAAAAAAAACATCAACAATCTACTAAGTGTCAACAAGGCTATAAACGAACTGAGCTCGAGCGAGCTTGACCTTCTAGGCTCAAACTTGGTAGAAGCTCGAGTTGTGCTCGAGTTGGGGACTGAGCCTGGACCTAGACTCGAGCTTGGCTCGGCCTAAGCTCGAGTAGGCTCGAGCTCAACTCGTTGAAACTCGATAACAATTCAAATAATTTATTATGCACTATTTTCCAATAATAAGTAAATTTTGAGTTCAAGCTTGGTTCTAGTAAACTCGATAACAGTCAAAATAATTCAAACATACATCACTTTTCAACAATAAGAAAAGCTCGAGCTCGAGTACGGCTCGAGTAAACTCGGTAAGAGTTAATATGTATCACTTTTTAATTCGAATCGAGGCTTGCGAATTATGCGGGCTCAGCTCGGTGAAGCTCGCGATCTCGAGTTCAGCTCGTTTAAAGTTTGAAGCAAGCTCGAATCAAGCTGAACTCATGTAGCTTGTGAGCTTCGAGTTTTTATTATACCCTTACGGTGTTCACAACCTTCCAGGATCTGTGAGCACTGGGGTCATCTTCGTCCTTAGCTCGAATTCCTGGTGTGTCCCATTCCCAGTAGTATGCCTCACACCCAACGTACATTCTCTCCTCCTCCAATCTTCATTTGGAATTGTATCACTTGTCACCTAAGCATTTGTCAGCCTTCTTGAAAGCTTCTTCAGCAACCTTCTTGATCCTCGCAGCAACTACTTGAGCGTCCCTTTTCTGCAGCATCCCCCAGTGGTCAATACTGTTGGTGATATGCCCTAGAGGCAATATGGAGATGTTGAATATATCACATACTATGTTTATGATACATTGCTTTGTTCCTTGAAATAGACATTATCATTATTGATCAATGAGTATGTGACTTATTCATGAGACTCTTAATGCCAAAATGTTGCTATTTCTAAATGATCCCTGATTATATTTCATATGAGGAACAAATATGATTCAAAGATCAGCATATGTATTGATTGATGATCATGTCTCATGGATCATGGTATGGAGATACCAAATCAATAATATGGACATGTGTTAGTGAACATATGTTGGATAGACCCGCCATGAGACACTGCAGAGATTACATGTGTCATCGGTTGGTCTCAAGTAGTGTTTATGTGGAATCCTTAGACTTGAGATCATCATGGTTCCCGAGATGCGTAGTAGCTACTTTGGGACTACTAAACACTACTCCGTAATCGGGTAGTCATAAAAGTAGTTTTGGGTTTGCCATGAAACATGTAGTGGGATGTGAATGATCAAGATAGAATTTGCCCTCCTTATGGGAGAGATATCTCGGGCCCCTCGATGTAATGGATTATGAAAGTGCATGGCCATGCCAAGGTGATTGAGGAGTCAATCACGAGTTTATAATCCATCACGGAATCGAGAGAGTGATTGAGCTATTAAGAGGATGACACAGTCTCGCCTTGAGCTTAATCTATATCGTGAGGCAAAGGGATTAGTACATGAGAACATTACGTGTTCACCGATATGATCTTTACGTATACTTTGGGGTTAATATGTCTTACTAGAGGCCGCTATTAACACGGTGACCGGAAAGGTGTTTCGGTCGCGACCAAGTATACGTGAACCTGCTGGTCGCACACTTAACGGATTGGAACACTAATTCGAATGTGATTCGGATATGGGCTCAATTCGGATAGAGATCCGGATAGACTCCTATTGGGCCTCGGTCCACGAGGCCCAAGTGAGGAGGTCTATATATATGGGCGAGGGGGCGAGGGAACGATCGATAATCCCGAGCTAAACCACGCCGCCACCTCCCGAGCCAAACCCTAGTCGCTCGCGAGTCTTTGGTACACTCGTGATCGGCGTTCGATCCCGGACGTGTGGATACCGGTGAGGCGCTGCTCGTTGCGGCGTTGATCGGCATCAACAACCTCTGATTGGATCCGCTCGTGGTGTGGTTGATCGCGTGGAGGAGACGATCGGTTCGGGACGATCGACTACTTCCACTACTACCTCGACGCGTGGTTGGATCGGCTTCTCAACTCTTCTTCATTGCACAAGGCGCGTCTAGTGGTAACGATCCATGATCCCTCCTTAAGCATGATGTTCATGTGTGCGCGGTAGAAAAGTTTTATTTTCTGCTATCGTAGCCTTCGCGCAATCCATTAAATACAGTATGCAATGGAGTAGATGATCGTTGTAGGATCTACAACCAGATTCTTGCATCATCACCCAAACTGGAACGAAACTGACAAGAGAAAACAACTTTTTTATCACTTGACACATTTGCGCGTTTCACCCCACAATGCCTTTGTATTACTTGAACGAAACTGGAACGAAGCATTTGTCAGCCTTCTTGTGTTTGGGCCCCAACCAGGTGCTGTCTTGAAAGCTTCGTCAGCAACCTTCAGAGTAAGTCCCTCTTACACCCACGCCCCATATTATCCAATCTGAATCTTCAGATAAGTACACTGAAGAATAGCCAAATATGGCACCAGCCAGCTGCTAGCTAGCCAAGTGCCGTCAAGAGCTGATCACACGTCTTGCGCATTGCTGTTGCAATGGTCTCTACTCTCTCCTAGTCATGCACACACCTACGATCGAGTCACCTGTCAGAGTTCTTTATATCAGCTTGTGATTACACGCCCAAGTCGACCAACACACTACTAGATTTTTAACATCTACCAATGGTCGTTAGTCTATTACCGACGGTTTTGTTCCTT
The DNA here is from genome assembly GCA_036346245.1 of Bonia amplexicaulis. Classification (NCBI taxonomy): domain Eukaryota; kingdom Viridiplantae; phylum Streptophyta; class Magnoliopsida; order Poales; family Poaceae; genus Bonia; species Bonia amplexicaulis. Next base: position 15,451,855 of record CM070754.1, on the reverse strand, counting down.
TGTGATAGTCCTTTTCAAGTGACCATCGTGGGCTTGTTGGCAATTTTAATTTTGTTGCTAATTTATTCTTACCATTTATCGGGAGAGATTTGAATCACACTGGAACATGTTGGACCATGTTGCTAATTTATTCTTACCATTGAAAGCGATACACGCATAGATTGTTATAGAAACACATTCATGTCAGGGCGGTAGAATATGTTCTACGCTTAACTTGTTTTTGCAGGGAATGATGTGAATGGTATGGCATAGATGCATATGTGATGCATGTGTGTTTTGGCGGCCTGTGTGTCGTATTAATCATAGCCGGGTTGAGGCTGTTCTTTAATTGTATAACGACCTGCGTGTTGACTTGTGATGCTTGAGCTCCTCATGTAATTCATTTGCTACCTATTAGTTGTAATAGTTTAGTTCTTTGCTATGGAGGCTTCAAGCATGATGACAAAGAGGACAAGAAGTGTGGCGAAGAATATCACCGTGGAACCATGGCGATGGCGACCACTACGATACAAAATGCCATACCATTCACAGTATAATGTGATTATATGCATGTGATGTTTATTTCTTGTCATACTATTCTTTCATGCCATACCAACTAAGGGTTAGTTTTTCATGATAGAATAGCTTCTCTCAAGAAAAATTAAGAATTTGTTTTGATGCCCTTCCAATTGCTGCGCCTATAAGAATCATGATAATTGTTTGGTAGGTCTGCCAAAGCAGAGTACCATCAACTATCTTGATCTAATAGGGTGGATGTCGGACATCCACATGCATAGTATTGGTTTACTTAACAAGGTTATCAAAACATTTTTGGACCTTGGGGCATAGGTTGGGGCCGGGACATATTGATGTCACCCAACAAGCAAGAGTCACATAGGGATGTGATTAGCAAGGTGTTGCTTACCCATGTCACTAGTCTTCTAGCCGTGATGCCAAAGCTCACTAGGAACTAATGAAATGAGGATCTTGACCCACTATGTAACTTAGAGGGAGTTTTGTTGCAAAACACATAGTGGGAGTCTTTTGTTAAATAGTTTAATAAAAGATGAACATAAACATAGTGCTAAACTTTACGTATTCTTTGTTGTAGATCATGTCAACTAATGCCGCATCCAGTTCTTTTAATTTGCGATCTATTCTTGAGAAAGAAAACTCAATGGAACGAACTTTTGGATTGGTATCGCAACTTGAGAATTGTTCTCAAGCAAGAGCGCAAGGAGTATGTCCTTGAGTCTCCTTATCCTGATGACTTGCCTGATAATGCTACGTGGGCTGCACGGAAAGCTTATGAGAAGCAAACGAATGATTACCTTGATGTGAGTGTCTCATGCTTGCCACAATGTCCTCTGAGCTTCAGAAGCAATATGAGAACACAGATGCCTACAATATCATTGTGGGGTTGCGTGGTATGTTTGAGAACCAAGCAAGGGCTGAGAGGTTCAACACTTCAAAGTCCTTGTTTGCGTGCGAAGCTTGCTTGCGAAGGGAATCCGTCGACCCTCATGTGATTAAGATGATTGGCTACATTGAGAGTCCGAAAAGCTTGGTTTTCCCTTAGCCAAGAGTTGGCTACGATGTGATTCTTGATCGCTCCCTCGAGCTTTGAGCCATTCATTCGAACTATCACATGAACAACATGGACAAGACCTTGGTGAGTTGCATGGGATGCTAAAATCACCGAGGAAAGCATTAAGAAAAGCACCATCATGTGATGATGATGCGAAAGGCAAGGGCAAGCCCTATGTAAAGAAAGACGCGGTCAAAGAAAGTTAGCTCCGATGAGATCGCGAGCGGTTCTAAGGCCAAGCAAGTCAAGAAGGGCCTGCTCTCGATGCGATTGCTACTCATCGTAAGCAATCGGGACATTGGAAAAGGAACGCCCAAAGTACTTGGAGGATCTTGAGAAAAGAAGGAAGTACGACTTCCGCTCCGGTATAAATGTTATAGAAATCAATCTTGCTACTTCATCTACTGATTCTTGGGTATTTGATACGGATCGGTTGCTCACATTTGCAAATCGTTGCGGGGCTAAGAAGAAGTAGAAGTTTGAGGAGGAGCGAAGTGGATCTTCGCGTTGGCAATGGAGCAAAAGTTCTCATGGTGGTGTTGGCACCATGCCATTGTCTTTACCTTCGAGATTAGTTTTGGAATTGAATAATTGTTATTGTGTTCCATCTCTTTCCAAGAACATTATTTCGCTTCATGTTTACAAGCGAAGGTTATGACTTTAGATCCGTGAACAATGGTTGTTCTCTTTATTTCAAAGATATGTTCTATTGTCATACTCCATTGGTGAATGGGTTATATGTTCTTACTCTTGAAGAGTCATCGGTCTATAACATTAATACAAAGAGGCAACGATCAAATGATTTGAATCCCACGTTTATTTGGCACTGTCGCTTAGGTCACATAAATGAGAAACGCATGGAGAAGCTCCATAGAGATGGTATTCGCACTCATTTGATTTTGAATCATTTGAGACATGCGAATCTTGTTTACTTGGCAAGATGACAAAAGCACCTTTCACCGGTCAAGGTGAGCGGGCAAGTGACTTATTGGCACTCGTACATTCGATGTATGTGGACCAATGAGCTCAACGACCGAGGTGGTTTTCGATGCTTCATAACTTTTATCGATGACTTTAGTAGATATGGATATATCTACCGATGAAGATAAGTCTGAATCCTTTGAAAAGTTCAAAGAATTCCAAAATGAAGTGCAAAATCATTTAGGCAAGACAATCAAGTTTCTACGATCTGATCGTGGAGGCGAGTATTTGAGCCATGAGTTTGGTAATCATCTCAAGGATTGTGGAATCGTTCCACAATTGACTCGCCCGAACACCTCAATGGAATGGGGTATCTGAGCGAGAAATCGCACCTTATTAGATATGGTGCGCTCCATGATGAGCCACGTGATCTTCCGTTGTCTTTTGGGGATACGCTCTTGAAGCAAACCTTTCACACTAAATGAGTTCCATCAAAATCGGTGAAAAGACACCATATGAGATGTGGACAGGACAACGTCCTAGCTTGTCTTTTCTTAAGATTTGGGGATGTGAGACTTATGTAAAACGTTTACAATCGATAAGCTCGGTCCTAAATCGATAAATGCTTCTTTATCGGGTATCCTAAGGAAGCGAAAGGATATTACTTCTATAATCAAGAAGAAGGCAAAGTGTTTGTCGCTTGGCATGGTGTCTTCTTAGAGAAAGAGTTTCTCTCAAGAAGGGATAGTGGGAGCATGGTGCAACTTGAAGAAATTCGAGAAACACCGAAAACGTTTCAGCTCCTCTGAGAACCACAACAGGATGAACAAGCTGTTGAAGAACCTTGTGGACACACCGGCACCACGTGAGTCGAGAGGTCACGTCGTGCACCTGAGAGGTACATGTTCTTGACTACTCAACAACGGGACATATTGTTGTTAGACAACGATGAGCCTAAGACCTATGAAGAAGCGATGGTGGGACCAGACTCGAGAAATGGCTTGAAGCCATGAGATCCGAAATTGAATCCATGCACGTAATCAAGTTTGGAACTTGGTTGATCCACCGATGGTGTTAAAACCATTGAGTGCAAATGGGTTTTCAAGAAAAGGTAGACATAGATGGAAATGTTCACATCTATAAAGCGCGATTGGTGGCCAAAGGTTTCAAACAAATTCAAGGTGTTGATTATGATGAAACTTTTCGCCGTCGCAATGCTAAAGTCTATTCGAGATCATTCTAGCGATTGCGCTTATTTCGACTATGAAATATGGCAAATGGATGTTAAAACAGCTTTCCTTAATGGAAATCGAGTGAGGATGTGTACATGACACGACCCACGTGTTTTGTCGATCCGCAATCGCCTAGAAAGATATGCAAGCTGCAAAGATCCATTTATGGATTAAAGCGAGCATCTCGAGTTGGAACATTCGTTTTGATGAAGTAATCAAAGGGTTTGGTTTCATCAAGAATGAAGAAGAGCCTTATGTTTACAAAAAGCTAGTGGGGCGCACTCGTGTTTACGGTCTTATATGTGGATGACATATTATTGATCGGAAATGACATTCCTATTTCGAATCATTAAGTCTTCATTGAAAATAGTTTCTCTATGAAAGACTTAGGAGGCGGCATATATTCTGAGCATCAAGATCTATAGAGATAGATCAAAAGATCGATTGGATTAAGCCAAGATACGTACATTGACAAGGTGTTGAAAAGGTTCAACATGCGAGATTCCAAGAAAGGCTTCCTACCTATGTCACATGGTATAAATCTTAGCAAGAATCGGTGTCCTAGTACACCGATGAGCGGGATAAAATGAATGCGATTCCATATGCTTCACTATTGGATCCATTATGTATGCCATGCTTTGTACACGTCCGGATGTCTCGTATGCTTTAAGTGCTACAAGTAGATACCGGTCGATCGGTGAAAGTCATGGATTACCGTAAAGAACATCTTGAAGTACTTGAGAAGAACTAAAGATGTGCTCCTCGTCTATGGGGTGAGGAAGAGCTCGTTGTAAATGGTTACACCGATGCTAGCTTCCAAACCGACAAAGATGATTTTAGATCGCAATCTGGATTTGTGTTCGCACGAATGGCGGTGCGGTGGTGGAAGAGTTCCAAGCAAGAGACGGTTCTTGATTCTACAACGAAGCCGAGTACATAGCGGCTTCAAGTCGCTAAAGAGGTCGTTTGGATCAAGAAATTTGTTTCGAGCTTGGTGTGATGGCTAGTGCCTCCACCCAATGGACCTCTCTTGTGACAACAAGTGGAGCCATTCGCAAGACAAGGAGCCTAGATCGCACCGAAGTCCAAGCATATTCTCTGACGATTTCATCTCATCCGCGAGATTGTGGAGAGGCGATGTTAAGATATGCAAAGTACACACGGTTTGAACATTGCAGATCCGTTGACAAAACCGCTTCCCGACCAAAGCATGAGGCTCACACTAGGGCAATGGGTATTAGATACCTACATGGTTGACTCTAGTGCAAGTGGGAGATCACAGGATATGCCCTAGAGGCAACATGGAGATGTTGAATATATCACATACTATGTTTATGATACATTGCTTTGTTCCTTGAAAAGAAATGAGTATGTGACTTATTCATGAGACTCTTAATGCCAAAATGTTGCTATTTCTAAATGATCCCTGATTATATTTCATATGAGGAACAAATATGATTCAAAGATCAGCATATGTATTGATTGATGATCATGTCTCATGGATCATGGTATGGAGATACCAAATCAATAATATGGACATGTGTTAGTGAACATATGTTGGATAGACCCGCCATGAGACACCGCAGAGATTCCATGTGTCATCGGTTGGTCTCAAGTAGTGTTTATGTGGAATCCTTAGACTTGAGATCATCATGGTTCCCAAGATGCGTAGTAGCTTACTTTGGGACTACTAAACACTACTCCGTGGCGGGTAGTCATAAAAGTAGTTTTGGGTTTGCCATGAAACATGTAGTGGGATGTGAATGATCAAGATAGAATTTGCCCTCCTTATGGGAGAGATATCTCGGGCCCTCGATGTAATGGATTATGAAAGTGCATGGCCATGCCAAGGTGATTGAGGAGTCAATCACGAGTTTATAATCCATCACGGAATCGAGAGAGTGATTGAGCTATTAAGAGGATGACACGGTCTCGCCTTGAGCTTAATCTATATCGTGAGGCAAAGGGATTAGTACATGAGAACATTACGTGTTCAAATAGATATGATCTTTACGTATACTTTGGGGTTAATATGTCTTACTAGAGGCCGCTATTAACACGGTGACCGGAAAGGTGTTTCTGGGTCGCGACCAAGTATACGTGAACCTACAGGGTCGCACACTTAACGGGTTGGAACACTAATTCGAATGTGATTCGGATATGGGCTCAATTCGGATAGAGATCCAGATAGACTCCTATTGGGCCTCGGTCCACGAGGCCCAAGTGAGGAGGTCTATATATATGGGCGGTGGCCGAGGGAACGATCGATAATCCCGAGCTAAACCACAGCCGCCACCTCCCGAGCCAAACCCTAGCGCTCGCGAGTCTTTGGTACACTCGCGATCGGCGTTCGATCCCGGCGTGTGGATACCGGTGGAGGCGCCGCTCGTTGCGGCGTTGATCGGCATCAACAACTTACGATTGGATCGCTCGTGGTGTGGTTGATCGCGTGGAGGAGACGATCGGTTCGGGACGATCGACTACTTCCACTACTACCTCGACGCGCGTGGTTGGATCGGCTTCTCCAACTCTTCTTCATTGCTGCTGCGCGTCTAGTGGTAACGATCCATGATCCTCCTTAAGCATGATGTTCTTGTGTGCGCGGTAGAAAAGTTTTGTTTTCTGCTATCGTAGCCTTCGCGCAATCCATTAAATACAGTATGCAATGGATTAGATGATCGTTGTAGGATCTACAACCAGATTCTTGCATCATCACCCAAACTGGAACGAAACTGACAAGAGAAAACAACTTTTTGTATCACTTGACACATTTGCAGCGTTTCACCCCACAACAATCTTTGTATTACTTGAACGAAACTGGAACGAAGCATTTGTCAGCCTTCTTGTGTTTGGGCCCCAACCAGGTGCTGTCTTGAAAGCTTCGTCAGCAACCTTCAGAGTAAGTCCCTCTTACACCCACGCCCCATATTATCCAATCTGAATCTTCAGATAAGTACACTGAAGAATAGCCAAATATGGCACCAGCCAGCTGCTAGCTAGCCAAGTGCCGTCAAGAGCTGATCACACGTCTTGCGCATTGCTGTTGCAATGGTCTCTACTCTCTCCTAGTCATGCACACACCTACGATCGAGTCACCTGTCAGAGTTCTTTATATCAGCTTGTGATTACACGCCCAAGTCGACCAACACACTACTAGATTTTTAACATCTACCAATGGTCGTTAGTCTATTGCCGACGGTTTTGTTCCTTTGTGATAGTCCTTTTCAAGTGACCATCGTGGGCTTGTTGGCAATTTTAATTTTGTTGCTAATTTATTCTTACCATTTATCGGGAGAGATTTGAATCACACTGGAACATGTTGGACCATGTTGCTAATTTATTCTTACCATTGAAAGCGATACACGCATAGATTGTTATAGAAACACATTCATGTCGTATGGTAGAATATGTTCTACGCTTAACTTGTTTTTGCAGGGAATGATGTGAATGGTATGGCATAGATGCATATGTGATGCATGTGTGTTTTGGCGGCCTGTGTGTCGTATTAATCACAGCCGGGTTGAGGCTGTTCTTTAATTGTATAACGACATGCGTGTCGACTTGTGATGCTTGAGCTCCTCATGTAATTCATTTGCTACCTATTAGTTGTAATAGTTTAGTTCTTTGCTATGGAGGTTTCAAGCATGATGACAAAGAGGACAAGAAGTGTGGCGAAGAATATCACCGTGGAACCATGGCGATGGCGACCACTACGATACAAAATGCCATACCATTCACAGTATAATGTGATTATATGCATGTGATGTTTATTTCTTGTCATACTATTCTTTCATGCCATACCAACTAAGGGTTAGTTTTTCATGATAGAATAGCTTCTCTCAAGAAAAATTAAGAATTTGTTTTGATGCCCTTCCAATTGCTGCGCCTATAAGAATCATGATCATTGTTTGGTAGGTATGCCAAAGCAGAGTACCATCAACTTGTCATGCACACACCTACGATCGAGTCACCTGTCAGAGTTCTTTATATCAGCTTGTGATTACACGCCCAAGTCGACCAACACACTACTAGATTTTTAACATCTACCAATGGTCGTTAGTCTATTGCCGACGGTTTTGTTCCTTTGTGATAGTCCTTTTCAAGTGACCATCGTGGGCTTGTTGGCAATTTTAATTTTGTTGCTAATTTATTCTTACCATTTATCGGGAGAGATTTGAATCACACTGGAACATGTTGGACCATGTTGCTAATTTATTCTTACCATTGAAAGCGATAGCTTCAATTTTTCTAAATCTGCTGCTACAGTAAAGATACTGTAGCTAAAGTACCAGCAGAATTATTTTTACCCCTCTTTTGCTTTTTTGTTTTTTTATTCTTATTGTGTTGACAGGTTGGACAATAAGAAACAATAAATTTGAGAAAAAACTTCCGCTATAGATTACAATCATTCAACCCTTTGATTGCCCAGGATCCTACATGACATCGCCGGCTATACAAGAAAAATATTAAAGGAGTGTCGTCTCCTATTGCAAAATAACCATAAAAATATATAAATTTTGCAGTGACGATATATTTTGAATGCATATATCCTTCCACATTGATTAGTTAGATTAAATTGAGAAGTGAATTATCAGTATAACGGAAACTATAGTTCCTCCCTACAAAGTGGAACAAGTGGAACTCCTCACTGGCATTCGCGGGCGGTGCAATCCCACAGTTCAGAGACATGTCGGATGAGTGCCTATCAAAACCTGACAGCGACTCCTCGTTACCCTCCTGCACTAAGGGGTCAGAGCTCTAAACATAGGTTGCAAAGATACAAAACTTCTTAATTCTCGTGGGAAAAAATATCGTTGGTTTTGTAGAAGTGAACATTGAAGAATCATCAGCTAAGCCTGAGAGACGAGGGACTCGTTGATTTTCCAAATAAACCATGTGGGAATTAGACTGTTGCTTGTTAAATCTCTATAAAAATCCAGTGTTCCAAATAAACCATGTGGGAATTAGACTGTTGCTTGTTAAATCTCTATAAAAATATCCTAGTGTCTCAGATTTTCATGCACACCAAAAACTTGGTTCTTTTCTGTCAGTATTAACACCTCTTAACTTAGGTTCTCGGAATGCAGTCCTGCCCACTGTTCAGCTGACCGTCCATAAAAAGGAAAAAATCGATATCGGGTGAAACTGAAACGGGAGCAGAAGCAAGCAAGAAACAAGCAGCATACATGCCTTATCATTTATAGTTCCACTAAAATTCCCAATGCATCCCATCCCCAACAGAAACGTCGCCCCCGGTCTTTCACACGAAGGAGGAGAAATTTGAGTTTGGTTTGTTGGCTCGCTACACTGCCACATGCACTGAGAAGCAAGTGGTTCATTTGACGAGTATAGCTTTGTACGTGCACGCCGTAACTCGATTCTTTTAGTGATTCACCAACCAGCCGGTTGAGGAGGACACATGCCACGTTGTCCAAATCAAAACACGACACGGTCTTCGTTTACTGCTGGTTTAAACAGGACACATTTGCACATTCGACCTCAGTACTTTTTTACTTGTCGACACGGTCTCTGATAACATCGTTGTCTTACTTTTTCTAGTTATATATATAGTAAAGATATTAAAATTATAATACTATACAAGTATTTTTTATGACAAATATAGTGATATTATTTTCTTGTGAAGAATTCAAATACTTTTTGTGCATATTAGCGATCAAAGTTTGATATGATTGATTGCACGGATTCTTAAATGGCATCTAAAAAGAACGGAAGGGGTATTTGTTTTCGAGCTTTCATCCTCTTAGAGCTCGAATACCCGATGCATCAAATTCAAAACACGATGGTTATTCCAAGGAAAAAAGATGTAGAGAATAGTTACTTTTGCTCGTCACCTAAATATATTGTTCGGATTTACAGGGGTTACTTGAGCCATCCGCGGAGCCTTTTTTTTCTAAAAACTAAACATTTATTGGCCGCTTCCAGTTCTTCACCTGTTACCTGCTAGAACGGCTCGAAAACCGCCCAAAAATCTTAATTGAAAATTTCAATTTGAAAGCTAGATGAAAACCTGTAAAAATAAAAACGATTTTATAAGAAAAAATGAGGAGTCAGCCAAGTATCAGGGGCACATAGATTTCTGAAAACCATTGACTAGTAGATATTGGTTGGGTGCTCGATCGATGGCTCGTTTAGGTTCAATATACGCCATAAGCATGATGCTCTTGTGCATCAACTTGATTTCCCAGTGAATCCCATTTCCAGTAGGCCTCACACACATCCAATGTATGTCCTCGTCCTCCATGAGAAACTTGGAACTCTACATTATTAACCAAGGGACCGATGATTATTGCTTCTTGTTTTTGTGACACGAGAGAAACCCTGTGAGCACAGAGGGGCAGCAGAAGAAGACTAGCAAGTTAGTTACTCACAAGTATTTCACTGAACACCTTATATACATAAACAATTATAAAAATTTGAGTTGGTGGTCGTCGGCCTGTTCTCCCTCCTCTCTTCTTAGCCATCCGATCAAAGATCAGCCGTCCAAATCTATATGTAGTAGTTCTTCCGCTCCTTGTAGAAAAGGTCGAACCGACGCTGGGCCATGCTCCTCCTCTTCTCTCCCCCGCATCCTTCGTCTCCGACTTACTTGGCAGATTTAAAAACTTTTAGAACATATTTATATGCATATTCTAAAAATTTTTACCACCTTAAGTTTTAAAACATTTAGTATAATAAATTTTAAAAATCCATAGCAACGCAAGAGGATTCAGCTAGTATACATAAACAAAAGTGCAACCTTTGATTCAAACCTACACACACCAAACTATCCAAACTTTACAACAACAATATACATGCAAGTACCAACTCACTACAACATCAATCCCCGTTATCTTGACCAACATATCAACAAACACATATGCTACCTCATATCAATACAAGCCTAACTTCACATATAAACAAATAGCAAGCAATATGGTGACTCAAATCAACACATATGGCAAGAAAAATACCGAATCAAGAGTAGACACCATAATTTATATGGAAACCCTTTGCGGGGAAAACCAGTAGCGTCGGTGAGATGAACAATCCATTGGTGAGATGAAGCAAGTACACTAGGTGAGCGCCAACAATGAGGGGAGGCTCCAAATCCCCCAAATTTCACTCTTGAATGGATGGATTTAGTGGATCTAACCCTCTCCTTTCCTAACCCTAGCTGTCCAAAACAAGAAACTCAACCCTCTGTTCTGGTTCGAGTTGGGGAAGAGACTTAAAATGGCAATTTGCAGAAAGCATCTTAGTTTGATAAATATTACAAACAACCCCCAATTTCAACCTATAACATACATAAGCAATGTTTTGCATGGTAAATGAGCCAAACTGACTTCCAAATGGTGAAATTAGGAGCTGCATATTATCAGAGTTATCTACCCTAGGGACATCCATGAATTCTAGCAGCAAGTCTGGTTAATTATTAAATACTTAGATCATCAAGTCAGCAACGAAAACTCGAACAATGCCCTATCTCGTCTAATTTGTACCACCTCCATTTCACAATATTCATCCAGCACGTGTACTAAGAAGGTATAAAATTTAAGTAAAGTTTAAGTAAAATTTAATAAAATTAGATCATGCTTACCTCTATTAGATAGATATAGTACTACTATATTTAATAGGGGTAAATATAATCTAATTTTATTAAATATTCTATAAATTTTGTGCCTCCTTAATATATATGTTGGACAAATATTATGAAATAGAGGGAGTAGTAATTTGCAGTAGTCCTCACACTAACCATGGATTACAAAATATTTATAGGTTAAAAAGTACGGTTCGATGGCTGGTTCCAGATTTCATTGGTTACAAATAGGGCTATAAAGGAGCAGATTTCGAGCGAGCTTGGCCTTCCAAACTCGAGTTCGGTAGAAACTCGAGCCGACCTTGAGCCGAGCACAAGTTGGGGTCCGAACATGGACTTGGGCTCGAGCTCGGCTCGACCTAAGCTGAGTAGGCTCGGGCTCGGCCCGTTGAAGCTCGACAACAATTAAAATAATTTATTATGAACTACTTTTCAATAATAAGAAAATTTTGAGTTCGAGCTCGGCTCTAGTAAACTGGATAACAGTTAAAATAATTCAAACATACACTAATTTTCAACAACAAGAAAAGCTTGTGCTTAAATTCGGCTCGAGTAAACTCGGTAAGAGTTAATATGTATTACTATTTAAGCTCGAATCGAGGCACGCGAACTATTCGAGCTCGGCTTGGTGAAGGTCACGAGATCGAGATCAAGCTCGAGTTCGACTCGTTTAAAGTTCAAATCGAGCTCGAATCAAGCTTAAAATGAACCGAATTTGAATAGTTCATGAGCTTTGAGCTTTTTTTTACGGCCTTAATTACAAGTGGTGACATCTGAAACTTCTCAAAAATCTGTACTGGTCGAACTTGTACCTCAAGTAGTACTTATTGCACTGTCGTCTGTTGTGCTACGATAATCTTGTAGACGACGGCATCAACACCAACAATCTGCGGCCAGCCGTGGACTCTGAACTTGTAAAATAGTGGCTATCTGCTCAGAATATTATTCAGAAGGATCATATGAAAGATTTTGACGTAGTGATGATATTAGTTTTCTGAACAATTTGGAAAGAAAGAAATACAAGAGTATTAATAATAAGTTTCACTCCTTGCACGATATTTTAGAGGTTATTCAACAAGAATGGTTGTTGTAGAGTTTGGCGAGAGCGTCTTGACTTTGCAACTGGATACTATAACTGTATTGTTTTTGTTGGTGTTGTTTTAGTCTCTTATATTTTTCTATTTCCAGTTTCTGATTTTGAAAAAAGTCTGAGCAAGACTGTTGTACTTAGGTGATTATTATGCACCTGATTAATTTAATTAGGTGATTAGTTGTATACTTTCTTTTTCTATTAATAAAATGGCACGCAAGTTTTTTTACGTGTTCTCAAAAAAAAAACATCAACAATCTACTAAGTGTCAACAAGGCTATAAACGAACTGAGCTCGAGCGAGCTTGACCTTCTAGGCTCAAACTTGGTAGAAGCTCGAGCTGTGCTCGAGTTGGGGACTGATCTTGGACCTAGACTCGAGCTTGGCTCGGCCTAAGCTCGAGTAGGCTCGAGCTCGACTCTTGAAACTCGATAACAATTCAAATAATTTATTATGCATTATTTTCCAATAATAAGAAAATTTTGAGTTCAAGCTTGATTCTAATAAACTCGATAACAGTCAAAATAATTCAAACATACATTAATTTTCAACAATAAGAAAAGTTCGAGCTCGAGTACGACTCAAGTAAACTCGGTAAGAGTTAATATGTATCACTATTTAATTCGAATCGAGGCTTGCGAAATATTTGAGCTCAGCTCGGTGAAGCTCGCAATCTCGAGTTCAGCTCGTTTAAAGTTTGAAGTAAGCTCGAATCAAGCTGAACTCATGTAGCTTATGAGCTTCGAGTTTTTATTATACCCTTACGGTGTTCACAACCTTTCAGGATCTGTGAGCACTAGGGTCATCTTCGTCCTTAGCTCGAATTCCTGGTGTGTCCCATTCCCAGTAGGCCTCACACCCAACGGATCGGGGAATGTTGTTTCGCTTCTTGTTTCTGTGACACGAGAATCCTGCTATTTATCAGTTTCGCTTCTTGTTTTTGTGACACGCGAATCCTGCTATTTATCGACAAGTGTATGTCCATGGAGTAACTAGAACTTTATTGGTTCAACTCAATTACCAACCACATCAAAATAGCACATCTTGATTCTACATAGTGCATGACCTGTTGCTGGCAATGGATGGCGTATATTCTTGGCAATGAATTGAACCACTGCATGCATGTGCTCGAGTAACTCGAAGTATAGTGAATCTGAAACCGGGAGAGAGAACTTAAGCTAGGCCTCTAGACCTTAAGCTAGGCAGACATACCGAAAATATTTGCTAAGGAAACTATCCTATTTTCACCGCCAGATTCTTGCATCATCACCCTAACTGGAACGAAACCAACACCCCTAAACCCCCCTGGTCTTTAGGCTTGCAAATGTCAGGTCAGTTAACCAAGTGATATTTCCAAACTCCCTCTCCTTCCTGCCAAAGCAATCTAGCTCTGTAATAATCCAGTCTTTTTAACACCCCCTTAGGAATTCTCAAGAAAGAAAGCATATACAAATGAGTGCTACTGAGACCGGACTTTACAAGAGTTAACTTACCACCCAAAGTAAGCACATTCCCTCACCAACAACTCAGTTTTTTCTCAAATCTGTCTTCCATTGATTTCCAAGCTGAATTCCTTCAAGTAATTGAGTGGTAAGGAGCCAATCTTACAAGATTTCTCCATACATATCTTCCCTATCCTTAGCTGAGCCCAAACAGTATGTCACTTTTTATGGAAATTGATTTTCTCACAGTTGTTCAAAGAGGCAGAGAATGAGCTTAAGATTTCTAGCACTACTAAGATCATCTTCCAACATGGAAATGGTATCATCAGCATACTGAAGAATAGCCAAGCCTCCATCCACCAAATGTGGCACCAGCCAGCTGCTAGCTAGCCAAGTGCCGTCAAGAGCTGATCATACGTCTTGCGCATAGCTGTTGCAATGGTCTCTACTCTCTCCTAGTCATGCACACACCTACGATCGAGTCACCTGTCAGAGTTCTTTATATCAGCTCGTGATTACGCGCCCAAGTCGACCAACACACTACTAGATTTTTAACATCTACCAATGGTCATTAGTATATTGCCGACGGTTTTGTTCCTTTGTAATAGTCCTTTTCAAGTGACCATCGTGGGCTTGTTGGCAATTTTAATTTTGTTGCTAATTTATTCTTACCATTTATCGGGAGAGATTTGAATCACACTGGAACATGTTGGACCATGTTGCTAATTTATTCTTACCATTGAAAGCCATGGCTTCAATTTTTCTAAATCTGCTGCTACAGTAAAGATACTGTAGCTAAAGTACCAGCAGAATTATTTTTCCCCCTCTTTTGCTTTTTTGTTTTTTTATTCTTACTGTGTTGACAGGTTGGACAATAAGAAACAATAAATTTGAGAAAAAACTTCCGCTATAGATTACAATCATTCAACCTTTTGATTGCCCACGATCCTAGTAACATCGCCGGCTACAAGAAAAATATTAAAGGAGTGTCGTCTCCTATTGCAAAATAACCATAAAAATATATAAATTTTGCAGTGACAATATATTTCGAATGCATATATCCTTCCACATTGATTAGTTAGATTAAACTGAGAAGTAAATTATCAGTATAACGGAAACTATAGTTCCTCGCTACAAAGTGGAACAAGTGGAACTCCTCACTGGCATTCGCGGGCGGTGCAATCCCACAGTTCAGAGACATGTCGGATGAGTGCGTATCAAAACCTGACAGTGTGTCGTCGGCTCAAATTCTCGTGGCATCCCAAATTCTCGTGGCATCCCATCCCAAGATCTCACCGCCGACGAGTGACGACCGTGGCTCGTGGCATTGGACTTCCTCGACTCCTTGTTACCCTCCTGCACTAAGGGGTCAGATCTCTAAACATAGCTTGCAAAGATACAAAACTTCTTAATTCTCGTGGGAAAAAATATCGTTAGCTTTGTAGAAGTGAACATTGAAGAATCATCAGCTAAGCCTGGGAGACAAGGGCCTTGTTGTTTTTTCAAAGAATCCATGTGGTAATTAGACTGTTGCTTGTTAAAATTCTATAAAATTCCAGTGTTCCAAATAAGCCCGTCCGAACTTTTTTTTAAAACCGGGCAGCCCGTCCGAACTGTTACAGCTAGCCCTCAAGGCCATATATATCACGGCCTTCCTAATTTAAGGTTTTGTTTAATTGATCACCATTTGTATAAATGGAGGCTCAAAAAAATTATCCTAGTGTTTCAGATTTTCATGCACACCAAAAACTTGGTTCTTTTCTGACAGTATTAAGCCCACTGTTCAGCTGACCGTCCACAACAAAGGAAAAAATGGAGATGGGGTGAAACTAAAACGGGAACATAAGCAAGCAAGAAACAAGCAGTATAAGCAAGCAAGAAACAAGCAGCATACGTGCCTTATCATTTATAGTTCCACTGAAATTCCCAATGCATCCCATCCCCAACAGAAACCTCGCCCCCGGTCACCATTGGGGCGTATAGCTATTTCACACGGAGGAGGAGAAATTTGATTTTGGTTTGTTGGCTAGCTACACTGCCACACTGAGAAGCAAGTGGTTCATTTGAAGAGTATAGCTTTGTAGGTGCAGGCTGTAACTCGATTCTTTTAGTGATTCACCAACCAGCCGGTTGAGGAGGACACATGCCACGCTGTCCAAATCAAAACAGGACACATGCCAAGGCGATGCCTACGAGGTGGACGGCGAAGTCCTACGCTGAAGTCGGGCCGTCCCACCGAGGCGATGCCTACGAGGCGAACGGCGAAGTCCTGTACTAGAGCCGGGCCGTCCTGCCGAGGCGATGCGTGCGAGGCGGACCCCACCCTCGAAAATGGTGCCCGCGGCGGCGTAAACCGAGAGCGCTACGCACGCGAAGGTAGGGAGGCGAAACTGTCGTTTCCCTACCTTAAAAAATGGTGCCCGCGGAGAGCGGGCGCGAGCGGCGCAGGCTAATGGCCCTACGCATGCAGAGGTAGGGAGGTGAGACTGCCGTTCCCGTACCTTCAAGAACAGTGGCCGCGGAGGGCGGGCGAGCGGCATAGGCCGAGGGCGCTACGCACACGGAGGCAGGGAGACAAGACTGTCGTTCCCCTACCTTCAAAAATAGTACCCGCGGAGGGCGGGCACTTGCAGCGTAGGCCAGGAGCACTACGCACACAGAGGCAGGGATACGAAATTGCCGTTCCCCTACCTTCAAACACAGTGCCCGCGGAGGGCGGGCGCTTGCAGCGTAGGCCGAGGGCGCTACGCACGCAGAGGCAGGGAGGCGAAACTGTCGTTCTCCTAGCTTCAAAAACGGTGCACACGGAGAGCGGGCGCGAGCGGCGTAGGCCGAGGGCGCTACGCACGCAGAGGCAGGGAGGCAAAACTGTCGTTCCCCTACATTCAAGAACAGTGCCCGCTGAGAGCGGGTGCGAGCGGCGTAGGCCAAGGGCGCTACGCACGCAGAGGCAGGGAGGCAAAACACCGTTCCCCTACCTTTAAAAACAGTGCCCGCAGAGAGCGGGTGCGAGCGGCGTAGGCCGAGGGCGCTACGCACGCAGAGGCAAGGAGGCGAAACTGTCGTTCCCCTACCTTCAAGAACAGTGCCTACGGAGAGCAGGCGCGAGCGGCGTAGGCCGGGGGCGCTATGCACCTAGAAGCAGGGAGGTGAAACTGTCGTTCTCCTCAATTGAAAAACAGTGTCTGCGGAGGACGGGCGCTTGCAGCGTAGGCCGGGGGCGCTATGCACGCAGAGGCTGGGAGGCGAAACTGTCGTTCTCCTACCTTCAAAAATAGAGCCCGCGGAGGGCGGGCGCTTGCAGTGTCGGCCGGGGGTGCTACGCACATAGAGGCAGGGAGGCGAAACTGCCGTTCCCCTACCTTCAAAAATCGATGCACTCCCTAGTGTCTTGGCCATTGTGCAATTTTTATACTCCGTAGAGTGCGCGCGGAGGACGCACGTCTTGTTTATACTCCTTAGAGTGCGCGTGGAGGCCGGACGTCTTATTTATACTCCGTAGAGTGCGCACGGAGGCCACGCGTCCTATTTGAGTCAGCGGGGTATCCGAGACAGTAAAAGCACCGTGAGCAATTTAATGCATACTTGAGAGCACTGAACTGTCTAACTGTGCAATGCCACAGCTGCCCACTGGATGCTATTGACTTTCGGGTTCACAGGCACAAGAATCTCAACCCAAGGCAGCTCTTATCCAATGATGCCTTGAGCTAGCCGCACCACGCTGAGCGAGGAGCCCGGAGGAGGTCTTTATCGACACGGAGGTGAATGGACGTGGCGGTCGAAGTAGTAGCCGGTCTTCGCCAACGCGAAGGGCAGCGAATGCGACGGGCAGAGCAGGACGCAGAGGCGAGCACAGGCCGGGGCCCGTCTTCGGCGACGCGGAGGCGAGCAGAGGCTGGGGCTCGTCTTCGGTGGCGCGGAGGCGAGTGGAGGCTAGGGCTCGTCTTCGGTGGCGCGGAGGCGCCCGTCTTCGGCAACGCGGAGGCGGCAGAGGCTGGGGCCCGTCTTGGCGGCGCGAGGCGAGCGGAGGCTAGGGCCCGTCTTGGCGGCGCGGAGGCGAGCGGAGGCCGGGGACCGTCTTCGGCGGCGCGGAGGCGAGTGGAGGCTGGGGCCGTCTTTGGCGGAGCGGAGGTGAGCGGAGGCCGGGGCCTGTCGTCGGCGGTGTGGAGGTGAGCGGAGGCCGGGGCCGGGGCCTGTCTTCGGCAGCGCGAAGGGGCGAGGGATCGCGCTCGGAGGCTGCGACGTGGAGGCCGACACGGAAACCCCAACGCATGGAGATGCTTTGCTACTGAGGCAGTACTCAACAATACTAGTGCAATATGGATTCATAGTCACACAAACTCATAGTTATCATGCAATATGGATTTTCGAGTAGCGCTCACGATGATGAACCGATGGATCTACCCGATCCGCATGGAGACTTGCATGCAACAACAACTGATGAGCGAGTTGAACTATACAAAAATGCTCTACCTTTTCTTAGCACCTTTTGTTCCCGCCGATCTGGATCCAGCATGCTAGGATGTATCCCAGCCCAGCCATGGAGCAGATCTTCCTCACGATTGCGACTCTTCTTTGCGTGACTTCTTGCCCGGTCCCCACGGACGGCACCATCTGTTGTGGCTACAGGTTAAGCAGTAAAGAAGGGGACTAATGAAAGGAGAGGAGAGCCAACACAGGGCTCTCATAGTCACATATGAAAATCAGCTTTGAAGAAACATATATCAGTTGCGCACAGACTCATAGTCACACAAACTCATAGTTATCATGCAATATGGATTTTCGAGTAGCGCTCACGATGATGAACCGATGGATCTACCCGATCCGCATGGAGACTTGCATGCAACAACAACTGATGAGCGAGTTGAACTATACAAAAATGCTCTACCTTTTCTTAGCACCTTTTGTTCCCGCCGATCTGGATCCAGCATGCTAGGATGTATCCCAGCCCAGCCATGGAGCAGATCTTCCTCACGATTGCGACTCTTCTTTGCGTGACTTCTTGCCCGGTCCCCACGGACGGCACCATCTGTTGTGGCTACAGGTTAAGCAGTAAAGAAGGGGACTAATGAAAGGAGAGGAGAGCCAACACAGGGAGCATTGGAGAGTAAGAATGAGAGGATGCCCCTCCTCCTGCCTCTCCTATGGGTTCATATACATGAGTGCGGTAGGATGGGAAATCCCCATCCTACCCCTTAGTATTTACAAAGGATGAGGGTACATTGGTATATTCCTCTACACTATTGGATCTATTACATATTAGACTAGTTCGCCAAGGCCCAATCACGGGGGGGTTGGGCCACCCCCACAACAACTACCTTTTGACCAAACATCAAACAATGTGTGCTTGTGCCATGAAGGTACATAGGGATCCACTGCACTACCTTCCAATGCTCTTTCCCTAGCCTTGACATGAACCAGCTCACCACATTAACTGCATAAGCAATATCAGGACACATGCAAACAATAACATACATCAAACTGCCAACTGCATAGGCATAAGGAACTTTAGACATGTACCTTACCTCCTCTATATCCAAAGACCCTGATGAAGTAGACAACTTAAAATGTGTTGTCAAAGGAGTAGAAACCGGCTTTGCATGTGATATGTGAAATCAAAGCAGAAACTTTTCAACATACTGACACTGTGAGAGCCAAAGTCTGCCCTGGGACCTGTCACGACGAATGTCCATACCCAACAATCTCTTAGCTGCACCCAAATCCTTCATCTCAAACTCACTCTTGAGCATGGCCTTAACTTCATCAACTGCAGAACGACTCTTCCCAGCAATAAGGATGTCATCAACATAAAGCAACATATACAGCCTAGAGCCATCTGCAAGTACCCGCTGAAACACACAAATTTCAGTTATGAACTTCTCTCAAATCCATGGCTGCTGACATAAGCATCAAACCGATGATACCACTGCCTTGGAGACTGCTTCAAGCCATACAATGACTTCTTAAGAAAACAAACATGGCATTCTTTTCCTTTAGACACAAAACCTTCTGATTGTGCCATAAAGATCTCCTCTTCAAGGTCCCCATGAAGAAAAGCTATCTTCACATCTATTTGCTCTAATTTCAAGTCAAATAGAGCAACCAAAGCTAGCAAAGTCTGAATTAGTACGCTTCACAACTGAAGAGAATACCTTATAGTAGTCTATTCCTTCTTTCTGACTGAAGCCCTTTGCCACCAATCTAGCTTTGTGCCTTGGAGTATCAACTCCTGGAGAAATATGTTTGAGCTTGAACACCAATTTGCAACCAACAATATTATGCCCTTTGGGTAGCAACACAAAGTCCCAAGTGTGATTATTGTGCCATGATTCCATCTCCTTCGTCATAGCTTGAACCCAACTAGCTGCCTGAAAACTGCTAACTAACTCATGAAATCTACTAGGCTCGTCATGAACAATATCCTCAACAACTATCAAAGCAAAAGAAGATGTACCTCTGCCTCTTGCAACTAGTGTGACTCAATCTCCATAGTACTGTTGTGGCCTTCACTCCTCTACAGATGATGTGCTATAGGAGAATTTGAAGCTTTTGAAGCTCCATGTAAAATTGCATCCTTTGACTGACTATTAGCTGCATCTATTGATGCTTTGCCTGATCTGTGTCACCTTGAACACCATCTACAGACTTATAACAATGGTTGCTGCTGCTGATCGTCAACTATAGTAGACTTGGTCACTAGAGTATCCACCTCAAATGTTACCCTCTGTGCTATCTATTCTACATCAGAAGCACCACCTATCGAAGCTCCACCTGAAGTAAAAGCCTTTGCCAACTATCGATAAACTAGAGTAACGATCGCCATCTTAGAGAAGGTCACATCTCTGTTGACGATTACCTTAGAGGGTCTTGAATCATTAAATCATAAATGATACCCCTTAACTCTATCATTATAACCAAGGAAGACACACTTCAATCCTAGAGGTTCTAACTTATTCTGATGAATATGAGCATACGTCGGACAACCAAATTCCCTCAAGTGATCATATTGAGGTGGCTTGCTAGATCACACCTCCTTTGGTGTCTTGCACTCAATAATTGCCGATGATGAGTGGTTGACTAAATAGCATGTCGTGGTAACTGCCTCTGCCCAAATACTCTGTGGTAACCCGGCATGAGAGAGCATGCAATGGGTCCTCTCCAACAATGTCCTATTCATACGTTCTGCTACTCCATTTTGCTGTGAAGTACCAATTGTGGTGTAGTGCCGAGTAATTCTGGCAATATGCCTCAAAATATGTCGAGCGGAATTTTGTACCATTATCTGATCTCAAATATTTGACTTTCCTTTCTGTCTGTATCTCCACCATAGCCTTCCACTAATTAAAATGACCAAATGTCTCATCCTTGGACTTTAGGATGTAGACCCAAACCTTCTTGCTGAAATCATCAACAAAGGTAAGTAAATACTTTCCACCTCCAATAGATGTAATCGGTGCATCACCCCATAAATTAGTATGAACATAATTAAGAATGGGCCTCCTCATGTGGACAAACCTATTGAATCTCAAATGAATTTGTTTCCCAAAGATGAAATGCTTACAAAACTGTAGACTACCAGTCCTTCGACTGCCCAACAAACCATGATGACTTAGCTATATCAAATAATGCTCTGACATGTGCCACAATGTAGTCATAGTGTCATCATCAATCTGGGAACTAGAAGCCACTGAAGTTGACCCAGTAAGTAAGCTACCCTACAAGAAATACAAATCATATGTATCTGGAGTAATAAGAGCCTTCATCATACACAAGGAGCCCCTAAACACCTTGATCTAATAGCTATGAATCACAAATGTGTAGCTCTTCTGATCAAGTTCCTTGAATGAGATCAAATACTTCTTCAGTCCAACCACATGACGAATATATGTGAGTGTATGAACTATACCATCAAACATCATGATCTGACTGTGCCAATACCAACAACTCTGCACTTTGTGTCATTGTCCATAGAACCTGAACCACCATTCGATGGCTCATAAGTAGCAAATCACTTTCTGCGTAGACACATATTGTAAGAGTAAGCAAAATCAAGAACCCAACCAGTGTTGAAGCTCATGCCCAACTGATGAACTATCTGCATTAACCACAAGTAGTTGACCATAACTGTCATCTGCAACTCCACACTAGCTGATAAATTGTCACTCTTGCTACCATCTCCTTGCTTGTCCTTCTTTTTCTTCAGCTTAGGATAATACTGTTTGATATGACCCCGCTCCTTGCAATAGTTGCAATGGGCATCTTTCTTACCCCAACGGGACATTGAACGTCTCTTTGATCTCCTACTACCACTGCTAGAAGCAACACTATAGGATCGATTATAGCAATCAGAGGGGGGTAAATGATTGCCTCCACTTTTTGAATGTCTCGGTGCTCGATGGAGGTTTTGACCACCGACGTTCGACAACTCGCTCTGCCCATTTGTATGTAGTCGTAACCTTCCTCCTCTCGAATGCTTCAACACTGGTGCTGTTGGTGACGATCAAGTAGAAGACTCAGCGAGTGATCTAGTCGGCGAAGGAATGTTATGCGCCATCTCAAATCATTGTGTTAGCCCTTAGCCTCATCCTACTTTTATAGGCTAATGCTCTAAATCGTGTCCTCATCAAACACGGTCACCAAATTCTATCCGTTCCGAAAATCAAGAGACCCAAAATCTTTCCAAACACGGGTTTTCTATAATCTCTAATCCTTCCCAATTATGGATTCCTTCCATAACTCTTTGAACTTAGCACGTGTCGAAGCCTCCAAGACCGCACCTCACATATCTTCTCCACACATCATCCTCATGTGTCGAAGCCTCCAGGACCGCACCTCCCATAACTTCTCCACGTATTTTTCACCTTTGATCTCTACATGCTCCAACGTGAGCTCGACCACCTCGTGACATCCTCGACCGTCTGGACCTCAGATTTTCCCCTCCTAGTCCCGGTACTCCTCGTCACTGACTATGACCGTCTTCATGCCCAACCTGCACATGCAAAGACCAAAGAACTTTCTTTTGGTATAAGTTATTCTCAACTTGACCAACATCAGTCCACACACGCATATCACATCCTTGTCCATTCATAAATATGAACCAAAATATCCATGACCACAATTTCCTAGAATCACCCTCAGACTACTTAGTAAGACTAGTTAGACCATCATGCTCAGGCCGGTAAGACCGTTGGCCCAATAAGCACGAGTACTCGAGGTGCTTGAGAATTATAAGAATTAAAGCACTCAAAGCCTATGAGTATCAATCGTGAAGTATACGGCAACCGACTGTAAAACCCACGACTACCAATCACAAAGTCTTCGACAACTGATCATGAAGCCTATGACTACAACTACAGATCGTGCAGCCTATGACTATGACAACAGATCATGAAGTCTATGACTACCGATCACACAGTCTACATCTATCGATCACCGAGTACTGACCAGGTACTATAGCATTCGACTATCAGCAAAGCACTGTAGCTACGATCATCAAAAAGTATTGTAGCTACGACCACCAATTAGTTACTATAGTAGACGAGCTTACGACCTTCGACTGGTTTACTGTAGCTAAGACTAGTTTACTATTGCTTACAGCCAATTGACTATTGCTTATGACCGATTCGCTATAGCTTACCAACATTTAACAGGCATGATCGTTCTGCCATGGTCATTCAGTCGTGGTCATTTTGTCATGCTTGACCTAGTGTGGTTGATTTGCCGTGGTATACTTGCCGTGTTCGACATGCCATAGTCGACGCCTGCCATTCGGACCTGCCAACCGGACTATCCATCACAAAGCTGATCAGACTTCTATCCATAGTCGAAGCCTGCCGATCGCCAACCGTGGTCGATCAAAACTTTCACAAAAGCAAATTTCAATGAAATCCAAAAGTCAATTATTCATCACCATTGTATTCACAACCTCCACATGGTCTAACAATCACCACCACCGCCATGACCATGCTTTACAGACCTCCCATGTGCTAGAATAATACCCTCACCTTAACAATGATCTCCATGTGAGTTTTCTTAAGCAAATCCTTTGACAAGAGGATGGAAACAACATCATTGGGGACAGAATCAGTGCCATAAAGGATTTGATCTCTAATGGCATCATATAAATCTGAGAGTGAATACAAGAATAAAATGGCCAAATGTTCCTTTTCCATAGAGCTACCCAAAATTTGATAATCAAGCACCACTTTGTTGAACTCATCGATATATTGCTTGATAGGAGTGTCTTCTTGTATGCACATCCTAAACAAGCGCATTATGAGGTAGAAATGATTAGAGAGTGACTTGTCTAAATAGAGAGATTCCAATTTCTTCCAAAGAGTCAAAGCAGTATTCTCCGAACAAACTTGCCTTAACACATTATCTGCAAGAGCCAACTGGAGCACCACCACTGCTTTCTTATCTAGCTCTTCATCTCATCACTTGACACATTTGGTAAATCTGGATCACCATCTTCTAACACATTATCTAAGCCCTTATCAACCCAAATAGAATGCATCTTCATTTGCTATAGCCGAAAGTCACCATTACCATCAAAACTTGCTCTAATACCACAAAACAACAAACAAATAAGTGCCTTTGATATAAAAGTACTCTGATACCACTTGTGAGCACAGAGGAGCGGGGAAGCGGCAAGATTAGCAAGCTAATTATTCACAAGCATTTCAACGAACACCTTGCGTGCATAAACAAAAGAGCAACCTTTGATTCAAAACTACACACACCAAGCCGTCCAAACTTCACAACGACAATATACATGCAAGTATCAACTCACAACAACATCAATCCCCATTATCTTGACCAACGTATCAAAGAACACATGTGCTATCTCATATCCAGCTGAACACCATACAAGCATAACTTCGCATATGAACAAAGAGCAAGCAGGATGGTGACTCAAATCAACGCATGTGGCAAGAAAAATAATAAATCAAGAGTAGACACCTTGCGTGGAAACCCCTAGCAGGAAAAACCACAGGTGGTGGCGAGACAAACGATCCACTAGTGAGATGAAACAAGTACATAAGATGAGAGCCAACAATGAGGGGATGCTCCAAATCCCCCAAATTTCACTTTTGAATGGATGGATTTTGGTGGATCTAATCCTCTCCTCCTCCTCTCCTAACCCTAGTTGTCCTAAAATAAGAAATTAAACTTTCTGTTCTGGTTCGAGTTAGGGCAGAGGCTTAAAATGACAACTTGCAGAAAACTGATAAATATTATAAACAACCAAAATTTCAGTCTACAACATGCCTAAGCAATGATTCCCTTCTTTTCAGCTTATGTTTATGGCTTTCTCTAAACAAACAAACAGACAACTTCTCTGCTATCTTTTCGAAACGGTTTATTGGGATAACCTTTTCGAAGTGGCTTATTAGTATTCGGTTCATTTGCACGAACACTCGTGCTAGAGCCAAAAACCATGCGCCGCAGCTGAAAATAACCCATCAATGTTTTGCATGAGTCAAAATGACTTCTACATAGTGAAATTAGGAGCTAAATATTATCACAAACCCACTATTACCGAGGAGTGTAGCTAGGTGCATGGAGATCGAGTGAACTAAAACTTTATTTGCTCAGCTCAATCACCAACCATCAAAAAAGATATTGATTCTATGTAGTGTATATAGAAGCTATTACAAGCAATGAATGGAGTATATTACTGGCAGTGAACCATCCGTATGCATGTGAATGGAGTAACTTGGATTCCAGGGATCTAGATTTACCAACTAGCGAGCTATCTTAATAGTACAATAATTGGTTTGTCGTACACACAAGCTAGTACAATTTTCCACCAAGGGCTGACACGTCTTGTGCATTGTTGCATTGGTCACTACTCTCTACACAGCTATCTCAGTTATGTACACGAGTGATGCCGTGGCACACTTGAGTAGTATTTCTAGGTGTGTGTCCGTGGTGGTGTATATATATGCACATCTATATTATAATTGAAAAAAAGCTTATAAATATTCGTTGCATCTAGTGCAAATTGATCAACAATATATTTATTCCGAATGTATCCTTCCATGCTAATAATTACTTTTTTTGTCCACAAATATAGTATATCGTGAGTTTCGTACGATCAAAATTTTCAAATTTCGACTATTAATATATGTTAAAGTATATAGATTGACTACATAAAAATAATACCACTAGATTTGTCTTCTAAAATTCTTTCATAATATATATTTTTATTATTTTTGCTAGTATATTATGATAATAGATTCCAGTAAAAGTTTTATATTGAAGATCATAAAAAAATTAAAAATGATCTATATTTGTGGACGGAGAGAGTAAGGATTAGAAAAATGCTCCCTATGTATGCCAACAATAGGCATGCTCTTTGTTATTTTATAACACAGCGTAAAAATGATGGAACCTCAACAATGCATGACGGTTGTAACAAACTTTTAGAGACCCGGGGTGACCAGAAACCTGAACAGGATCCCCTTATTCCCCTCAGACAACCTGCTATTAGCGGGCTACCTACCACATTAGTAAGGTTAAGCTTAGCACAGATCGCAAACCGTGCGTGCAACGGATGAGCGCCTCCAAAAGGGGTGATCAACTCAAATCCCCAGCGCATTTCATCCCTATATCCCCAGCGGAACCTCGCTTGTCACTGCCTCCTCTCCTATAAACTGTTCATCTTGCAATTCTACAGATACGATTCAATATGTTATGTATACACCGTCGTGGAAATTTACCCAAGCATGCGTCTCATCTACCCCACAATTGGGATCACAGGAGAATGCTGAAAAAATGTACATATCTCAACTCAGATGATGATGAATAGACCTTCCTCGTTTGATTTTTTCTTGCGATGATGAAATTACTGAAACTAGCTGGGCACAATCTTCCCAAACGTAGTTTATGACGAGACAACCTCACCGGCCGCCGTCCTGTGCGGAACCATAGTACAGCAGCTCGGGCTCACAGAGACATGTCGGGTGAGCTCCCGCCGGAAGCCAATGCTGCATCCTCAACTCTAATTTTCGACGCATCCCATTCCCATAATATCTTAATTTCGATGTTGGCCAGCTCTTGCCATTGGCCTCTCGTCACCCTTCTCCATCCTCCCTCTTGTTGTGTTGCAATTCTATAGAAACACACTAGAAATTTGTTTTTGTTTTATTTGTTGTTTCTGTGTTCGAAACTGGTTATTTATGGACGGCTGAGCCGAGAGTAGTAACTAACTAAGACTTTACTGACTCACCAACCGCTGAAGCGCTTACCAACTACAGTACCATAAAGCTTCAACGCTGGTGTTGCAGGATTAAGGTCAAATAGATGAAGGCGCACGTCGTAGACGAGAGCTCTCTGAACATAGCAAAGGTGCAAATCTTTGTAATTCTTGTGGGAAAATGTTATTGTTGGCCATGTAGAAGTGAACAGCAAGCACTGACAATGAACCTATGAGTAGGAGGATAGAATAGCGCGAATAATTGAGATGGTTGTATTGTTTAAGCGTCAGGGCATATATAGAGAGTATACAGTTGACTTAGAGGGCTTGTTCTTTTTAGCTGCAGCTTATGGCATTTGGCTGCGGCTTGTGACTTTTGAACTGTTTATACAAGAGATTATAGAGTAATAGAAACTCACGTGCGATTTTTGCCAATATAAATAAAGTCAGTAAAGTATGTACTACAATTAACTAGTAGACCATATCTTGAAAAAATACTCCGTTTAAAAGCTAGTTACTGTAGAAAAACCGAAAAACAACTTTTAGAAGCTGAAAAGAACAGGGCCAGAGATCAAGTCAATCTATCAGAGATAAGTAAGAAATCGGATACAAATCTTAATTGATTCTAACTATCTCTAATACTCCTATCATACAAGTTGTATTCTCTAACATCCCCCATAGTCGGAGCCAGGGGCGGACCCACAGGGTATGCCGGGTGGGCCACTACATACCCTGGGGCCCAACCGAACTTAGTACACCCATCTGTGCTGCCGTCCCTCGCGACGCAGGCAGCAGCTCCTCCGGTCGTGGGGCTGAGCCTCGGCGACGAGCGCGACATCACGGTGCGGGGGCTTGATGCCGTCCGCCGCTGCGCCAAGGTCTACATGGAGGCCTACACCTCCATCCTCTCCCTCGGCCTCGACCCCTCCGCGCTAACCAACCTCGTTCGTCCCCTACCACGCCCACCACCTGTTCGCGCAAATGCCCGCGTGGCTGACTCAATGCCGTCGCTCACGCCTAGTTGCTTTTCCCCGTGCAGGAGAAGCTGTACGTGAAGGATATCACAGTCGCCAACCGCGAAATGGTGGAGGAGCGCGCCGACCAGGTGCTGCACGAGGCCGCGGACGGCGACGTCGCCTTCCTCGTCGTCGGCGACCTATTCGGGTAATGATTGTCTCTGGTTCGCTCCGCTGTTTGAGTTGGCTTTGCGAGGGCGTGAGCATACAGCACTCGGAGCGGGAGCATCGCGGACACTCAGGCCGAAGAAGAAGCTGACGAGGATGCTTAAGCTAGAGTAGAAGCTAACGATGGGGTGCTATGCGAAAAGCCGACAGTGGAGTTGTCTACCACCGAGGTAGTTATCGAAGTAAGGTAGCTGATGATAAAGAGTGGTGTCGTTGATGAAGAAGCCGTAGGAGGGTGCCATATGCTGTAAATATTGTGTTATAAGCATGTATTTATATTTAATTCAAACAAAAATGATAAATACGCAAGCATGATAAACAAAGCATATAAATGACTTAATCAACATATAATCATGTGAACTCTTTAAGTCATTACAACATACACCCAAGAAATATATCATGTAAGAGTCTAAAATCAGCATATACACATGTAAACAGTCGCATTGAAATGCTGATCTCAACAAAATAATAACATGTATGACTAAATTTAGCATGTTATCAAGTTTTTGATTGATATATATTGCTCTCAAAAGGCTAGTTGCACAAGATCCATTCTTGGCCATCTCTACCATGACAAAATCTATTCTTGACTATATATGACAGTTATAGATTAGATCTTGAGCTCAAAGTAAACCTTGCTATTAAAATAGGCTAACAGATCATGAATATAACTTGCTGGACAATGCAGAAGATCCCCAAAATCAATCTATCATTCATTTAACATGAATTCTATTGCTTCTAACAAGGTAACAGGGTTCGGCAATCATCAGAAATGATCAAAAATTAATGTTTGGCAATGATAAAAAATTAACCACAGTACATATTTAACACAGAGATGAACAAGTAATGAACAGTAACTTCAATGATCAGTGCATGTAAGATAACAAGCTAGATAAAAGCTCAAGATCCATCTACCATCACATTCATATATAACCTCAATATTATGTCATTTCATCACAGAGAAAGTGAACCCAGTCTTTACAACTTTCAATCAATGATATCACACAAATATCATAAATATATCTCAAAATTGCAAAGAGCAAACAACCGACAAACTCATAGTGCCGGTGATACTCAAAATCACCGAGAGTAGCAACCGAAGAAGGCGAGGCACGCAGGCTGCGCTATCCCAGAAAACCAAGCACCCCGCTGCGCCGAGTAAGGAGATGATGGCAATCGGTGATACAATGTCGGCCTTCACACCTCAGCAAGCCGATGTTTGAATTCAAGAGTCAGGAAGATGCCACACAAGACTTGACAAGCACTTCGGCCAAGAGCACCCGTGAATAAGCAACTAAGCTCTTCTTCCTCAATGTTATCCAGAGCCGACCGGATTTGGACTTCAAAGGGCAAAAATCCCCAAATCCTTGAGATAGAACTCAAGGGAATCGCACAGGATATGCCAATGGAATCAAATCCGATCCACACTGCCATCGGTGCCGGTGAAGAACACCACGGCGCCATAGCACCAAGACCCAAATTGGAACACAATCGAGAGGACGAGATCGCGAAAATGGGGAAGAACTATTTTTTCTGGGATCTCAAGAGGAGAGGGAGGCCAGCTTAAATAGAGCGGCGAGGACACGACTGGCTGGGCTGTAGCCATCGGTCGGCGCCGAGACGCCTGGGCCAGTGACGCCTTCACCGCCGCCGCTGTCGCACGAATCGTTCACCCCAAAGAACCAATCACGCTGAAGCCAAGAGCCGCACGGATCTGGAGAGCGCACACCCACGAGAGGAGACACAATCTCCTCCCCCTTATCTCTTTCAATCGGCCCACTGACAGGTGGGCCCCCACCTCCCTCTTTTTTTTCTTTTCTCCTTTTCTCAAATGAAAAATTACCGAAATGTCGTTGGAAATACAACACCATAAGCAAAGATGGCATCGATGTAGCGAGAAGTTGATTCGAGGTTGTCGCAATTGAAGAAGGTCACTGTAGTTGAGATAGCACAGGTCGGCGACCAGTATCGAGGGAGATGCAGGATCAGTAATAGTGGGAAGACTCAATGGCGGTGATGGTGTGTAGATCGGCACAAGAGAGTGGGCCGTACAGCATGACGGTTGCCAGAGTAGATAAGTGGTGCACACATGTAACCAAAAAAAGGAGATACTAGAGGCAAACCTATGTTGACCATTGAGAATAGCACGGACGGCACGCAAAGAGGATTGCCGCCCGAAGAAAGGAAAGAAACCAACGGTGCAGTGATCAGAGAAGCCGATGGAAGAGTCCAACATGAATCACACATAGGTATCACATAGGTATCGGTGAAGAAGTAATGATTAAGACTGCGAGGAAGAAGATGCCGATGGAGTGCACGATAGCCGATAACCGCAGAGAGGCGAAATAGGTATCATCATCGGCGAGGGAGGCAAGCATGCGGCGATGCAACCAACAGGAGCGAACATGGCCGAGCAGCATGACTAAAAGAGAGAAAAAAAACCATGAGCACGTGATAGAATCACAGGCATGCATATAAAGAGAAAAGAAAGTAAAGAAGGATACATGCGGCCATGCAAGGAAGAAAACCACGAACATAGCGTGATTAATCAAGGTAGAGAGGACGAGAAACAACAAACGACGCAGAGAGTCGGCTTGATGTGCGGACGCCGGCAGAGTGCACGGCGGCCGAGGAGAGATGACGAAGCGGCAGGCAGTCACGATGTCAGGTATGGTCGATAGTTGAGGGCGAAAAAAAACCGATCTATTTGATGATCAGAGAGGAAGAAAGGACTATCTATCTACAGTTCGCAGCCTTAGGAGATTACATTGTCTCTTTCCGAGGCAGCGCGCAACGAAATCTGGTTGTTGCTTGGAACAGCCTAGATGCAAACCCACTCTAATACCATGTAGAAGGATTGAATAATGCAAATAATTGAGATGATTACATTGCTTGAGTCTCAGGGACATAAATATAGAGTACACTGTAACTTAGAAATCAAGTCAATTTAAAAAGGAATCAAATACAAATTCTAACTGATTCTAATTTATCTCTAATAGTTGTGCAGTCGTATAGTCGTAACACTATGAACTGTTACACCAATATCCAAAAGGAACCAATCTAGAGGTCCGGCCGGTGAAGCAAAAATAGGCGCAACAGCGGTAAGGAACAAGCTAGCTTACAGGCCTTGCCACCACGAACATACCATCAAGGATGTCCAGATTTGTTTCTCGTACTTCAGCTAAAATTCCCAATGCATGCCATTCCCTATAGAAGCCTCGCCCCCGGCCGCCATCGCATTGCCATGTTGTTAACCTGTACTCGTCTCTTTACCCTTAATATTGGTCCAGCCATTCCACTACTATAAAAAAGATCAATACTAGCCGTTTTATCACAGATAGTTTATTGAAACCATCAGTATTAAAAGTCTGTTCTTTTCAGCTGCGGCTTATAGCTTTTAGCTGAAATTTTTGAATTTTGTCTGTTTACAGTACAGATTACGGAGAGACAAATACTCACTTGCGATTTTGGCTGGTACAGATGTTGAGATTTTAACGTGTAGATCGTTTAACTTTAGACCCCGTCTTGAGAAAATACTCCGTTTGAAAGTTAGGTACTGTAGCAAAAGCCAAAAGCCGCCGGCTTGTGAGGTAAAGAACATGCCCTAAATACAATCACAGACGGTTAGGTTTAGAGACTGTTTGTGTTGCTGCTAGCACTAAAAACTGTTTGTGAAGAGATAATACCATAGACGGTTCATGGTGAACACCGTCTGAAAAGTATCACAGACGGTTCTTAACAAGAATTGTCTATGATAATTGTGTATGAAATTTCAGTCTTGCCCTACCATGTCATCGATTGCAGCATCTCCTCCATGATCTTGATCTCACCTGTCAGTTCTCTCCGCATCAAATGGTAGATACCGGTCTTTCCCACCTCTCGCACCTTATTATCTCTCGAGATACATGCCTCGTCATTCTTCTCTTCCCACCTCGCATGACGTCGAGGGCCTCGAGATGCAGGCCAACAACATGAGCTGGCTCGTTGTACCTCTTGAGACAGATGTTCTCACTATTAAGACTAGCGATCTACTCATAGTACGTACAAGTCCCATCCATCCTTTCTTCCCTTCCCTCCGAAGGTTATCAAGAAGACGAGGCAATGATTATAACTTGAGAATATGATTGCAGGCCGTGATGAATGGGAGGGTGCCATCCTGCATGCACCGTGTTAGGACGTCGAGCAAGCGCAAACGTTATTTGATTCTATTCAGGTCCGTGCCCAAGGGAGGTGGCATGCTCCGTACTTTTGATGACCCTCTGTTGTACGTTCCCTACAGCCTCGACAAGTACATGAAGTTCCTGTTCGCAATGTTTCTGCCGTGGTCGATCTGCGGTGGTCGTTCTACCATGCTTGATCTTCAGTGTTCGTTCTGCCATAGTCAATTTTTCGTGGTCATTCTGTCGTGTTTGTTCTGCCATGGTCAAATTGCTGTGGTCGTTCTGCCGTGATCGATTTGCCGTCATTGATTTGCCGTGGCCGTTCTGCGGTGATCGTTCCGCCGTGGTCGTTCTGTGGTGATCCTTCTGTTGCGGTCATTCATTCTTGGTCGTTCTACCATGGCCGATCTGCCATGGTCGATCGGTCACGGTGAAGTTTCGGTTCGCGGAGCAAGGGCACAAATGTGATGATCCGTTGAAGGCATTCTGTGGAGTAGAGAAAAAGACGAGAAAATAGAAAGATAAAAAATCATCAATACAAATATAACAGACGGTTCTTATTAAAAATCGTATGTGATAATTGCAGATATTACATATATTTTTTAATCCGAACTTTCTGTAATAATCGAGATATCATAGACAGTTTTTACTACAAACCGTCTGTGATAGTCAACTGTCAGAGTTAATAACTGTCTATGATAGTAAGTATTACAGACGGTTCGAAAACCATCGATGATGACCTCATATCATTACTAGCCCATAAACTCAGACTGCTCACCAAACTGTTTGTGATGACGTTTTTTAAACTGTCTATGATGACTTTTCCACACAAAGGAGGGGAGAATTGATTTGGATTATTGCCTCAGCTGACACCATGGTTCTGATAATCGGCCGATTTTCAAACCAATTTTGAAAATTTTGTTTTACATGAATTTTGTTAAATATTGAAGAAACTTTTGCTGATTTTTTTTCAAAAATTTTAACTGATATTTTCAACCGATTTTTGCCAAGTAAAAAGTGTCTCAAAGCAGCCAAGTAAAAATTGTCTCAAAGCAGGTGACCTAACGACATCCTCCCATAGTCCCATGTCTCAAAGCGGAAGTTGACAATGGATACTGGCATGGCGACGGCCGCCGCCAGGCCCAGGCAAGACAGCATATGCGGCGGCGGAGGCACATGTGCTCAGGAAGGAGCGCCGGTGGGCCGGGGGATCACGAGTTCACGATGCGTCGCGCTTGCACGCGCCCGTGGGGATCGGGGTCGAGCTAGCTAGTTGCTGCTATGGCTGCTTTGTTTGGACAAAGCGAGAGCTGTTTTTGTTTCTTTGTAAGCAGCTGCATTATTCTATTTAAAGCGTATACTGTAGTTGTAGTATTTGCTGCGGATGTTCAGAAGTAGTCTTTTTGTTTCGTACTTTCATCATCCCAGAGCTCGAATGCTCGATACATCAATTCAAATCACGATGGTTATTGCAAGGAAAAAAGATGCACTGAAGATGGTCATTTTTGCTCGTCACATACTTTCTTCAGAGGGGTTACATCAGCCACCCAAGGAACCGTTTCTAACAACTAAGATATGTATTGGCCGGTAATTCTTCCAATTCTTACTGCTACCAGCTGGAAGGTCTAAACCAGCCAAAAAAAGCTTAGTTTAAATTTTAAATTTGAAAGTCAGATTGGAATCTTGAGGTAGCTAGATTTCTTAAAACCGGCGACAGCCGGCCAGTTTCGCCTCCCTGCCTTGTTGATTCATCATTCCCTTGCCTATCTGCCAGTTTCTTCAGTTTCTTTATGTGCATCTTGAGCTCGAATTCCCGGTGTATCCCATTCCCGGCAGGCCTCGCACCCAGCCGTACGTCCTCCTTGTGCTCCAATCTTACACCTGCAATTCTACATGACATGGGATTGGAGAGTTTAGCCTTGCTTCTCGTTTAATTTCACGACACCTATTTCCAAAAACAAAAATAACAAGTTGGTCACACAAGAAAGATCCGCTATTTATCGGCGAATACAGGTTGGCGGGGGTAACTAGAACTTTACAATCACCAACATCCAAACAAACATTTTGAATGGCGTATATTATAACTGGCAATGAACGATCTACATGTGCACGGAGTAACTCTCGGGCTCTACTGATTCACATTCACCAACCAACTAGCTATGGTAAGAGTACACTGTTTTTTTTTTCTTCGGAAGGATTAATTGCACCTGATTTTATTAAGAGAATAAGGCCCGTTCTAGTCAGTTTCTGGTTTTTGAAGCAATAAGTTTTTAGAACGCGTTATTTTCTTAACACAACTTTTTTCTTTTTTTCTTTGTATTATCCATGGAGATATAACGATGTTTTTTTTCTATTTTTAGTTATTTTCGTTTAATTGAATATCTCAGAAAAAACTAACAGCTGTTATAGTACCATGTTTCACCCAAAAGCCATAACAGTTTTAGGGGTGTTATTTTGGGCTACAGCTGATGACTTTTGGCTGAGGCTGGTGACTTTTGTCTGTGCTTTTTGATACGGCAGCAGATAATGGAGACAATGACACGGATAGTGCACACGATTTTAGCCTCGAAAAACCATTTGGAGAATCCGCTTCGAAAGGCTGCCTCGTTTCAACGCTTTTCTTTTTGACTTCTAGAGAAACCAAAAGATAAAACCCAAAAAGGGCCTTTAAACAGTGCTAAGGCTATGGGCATGTTCTTTACCTCACAAGCCAGCTGCTTTCAGCTTTTGCTACAGTATCTAACTTTCAAACGGAGTATTTTCTTAAGACAGGGTCTACAAGTTAAACAATCTACACGTTAAAAGCCCAATATTTGTACCAGCTAAAATCGCAAGTGAGTATCTGCCTCTTCGTAATCTGTACCGTAAACAGCCAAAATTCAAAAATTTCAACCAAAAACCAAAAATCGCAGCCGAAAAGAACATGCCCTATGTTCTAAAGTGTTGCGGCTTTTGGTTGAAATGGCACTGCAGCGGTTGTTAGCTTTTTCTGAGATATTCAATTAAAGAAAAATAAAGAAAAATAGGAAAAATAAAAAATATCGGTGTATATCCACGGATAATGTAAAGGAAAAAGAAAAATTGAGGAAAAACCGCGCTAAGAACCCAACACGTTCCAAACGACTTCTAGCTAAAGCTAGAAGTCAAAGGGTATGTTCTTTTTGGCTTCGGTTTTTGGCTGCGACTTATAACTTTTAGTATATTTGTGAGAGAGTACGGAGTAACATAAATTTACATACGGTTTTGGCCGATGTAAATAAAGTCGCTACAGTGTGTATTACAATTAACTTGTAAAATCCGCCTTAAAAAACACTCTGTTTAAAAGTTAGTTACTGTAGAAAAGTCAAAAAACATGTTTTAGAAGCTGAAAAGAAGAAAAACCATTAGTATTTGGAACGGAGCCTAAGAGCATCTTTAGTGTATTGAACCGATATCAATTCAAAGTCATACCATGTAAGCATTCTAGGAACTAAGCTTGTTTTTCTCCAATGTATTGAACCGATTCCTACTAATAACTAGGACCCATGTTACATTAAAAAATCATAAAATAATAATATCCTCTCTCAACCGTACTTTCTCCTATGTAGTTATTTAATGCTCATATGAATTGTTTAATGCTTTGTATCGACTTCTAAGTAGAGTCCGATTCCATGTATTTTTTTGTTGAAATCGACCCCTCTAATATATTGAATCGATTTAATGTCTTATTTCTTCTCATTTGAACCGGCTAAAACACAATATTAAAGATGGTCTAAGCAGTACAGTACCCAAAGCATTACACAATAGGCCTTGAAAACAAAGAAAATTACAACTTTGCCATGAAGGACTGAACTACTGCAAACTTGCACTACTACAGAAAACCGTATTACAGACGGTTCAAAAATATCATCACAGACAGTTTTGTGAGCCGCCTGAATTTATGGGTCAGTAATGATACGAGGTCATCACAGACAGCTTTTGAACCGTCTGTGGTGTAATATCACAGACGATTTTTAATTACAAACCGTCTGTGTTATTCTCTTCTACCCCTAAATCTATTTCTGTTTATTGGCTAGCCTCAGAAAATGTTAGTCATACCCTCTGAAACAAGCAGATCAACATGTACATGTATACATCCAATTCACATCTCAATTCATTTAACAAACATAAAACATCTATTTCGTAAATCAATTAATTGAAACGAAATAAAATATCCATTAACAAATACACAATTACAATCAATGTCAATCTTATCCTAAACAAAAAATTATTGTACGTTGTGGAACTCTCCATCTGATTTTATGACTCCAGCCATTCATAGGATCGCCATCCATAGGAGCAGTTACCAACTACACTAGTATAAAGCTTCAATGCCCGAACGCGAGGATACAGATACTCCAAATAGGTGAAGGGACCATGATGGAGGATCTTACCATAGCAAAGATACAAATCTTCCAAATTCTTCCAAGGGAAAGATATTGTTGGTTACGTAGAAGTGAACAACGAAGCATCGTCAACAAAGCTATAAACTGTTTAAACACCCAAGGCATATTTAGTCTTCCGAATTCTGCTATTTTATTTGGGACTTGACTACAGATCGTGTGTGTGCAATAGTCCAACCGAACGCACACCATCCAATTTCCACACGTGGCTATGTTCCGTGTGTACGTGCGACTACATTCTGGTACGCACGCCTATTTTTAGCAGAACCATAAACTAGCATCACTCTATTTCTATTTTTTTTTTACCTTCTTGCTTCCCGTCTCTAGATCAGACAATTTAGAAAGAATAGAATTATATAATTTGAAAAACAAATTAGAATAGTTTTAAAGAAAATTTTTTAGAATTTTTAAAGCAAAATCTAAGAGCAATTCGAGAGCAAGTTGGTGCAAATTTAAGAAGCAAGATGGTACATATTTAGGAGCAAATTCATACAGGCATTTGTAAATTCACTATCAAATTAGAAAGCAATTTTGGGAGAAAAACTATGTTGATTTGAGAAGCAAATTAATACAAATTTAGGAGCAAAATCTGTATAAATATGTGTAATTTCAAGAACAAATCAGAGAACAATTTGGGAGTAGATTAGTACAAGTTTAGGAGCAAACTAGTACAAATATGTGCAGACTCAAGATCAAATCTAAGAGCAAATAGAAAGCAAAACTATGCTAATTTGAAGGAGCTAATTAATACTAGTACAAATGTGTGTATATTCAAGATCAGATCTAAGAGCAATTTGAAAGAAAATTAGTGCAAATATAGAAGAAAAAATTGGTGCAAAATTTTACAAACTATTGAATAACATAAGCAAGAGGAAAAATAAGAGAGAAGCCAAGAAGATGATTCGGGAAAGAGAAAGAAAGACATGCTTTCAGAAGAAATCGGGTGTTGCTGATATATCAAGTGTTTCCCTCCACTGTGAAGCTATGTATGGTCCAGCCTAACCATAGGCCCATCCATCATTACCTTCACATACACGAGCTCGTTCG
This sequence comes from Bonia amplexicaulis, assembly GCA_036346245.1. Classification (NCBI taxonomy): domain Eukaryota; kingdom Viridiplantae; phylum Streptophyta; class Magnoliopsida; order Poales; family Poaceae; genus Bonia; species Bonia amplexicaulis. The sequence goes on along the minus strand of CM070754.1, from coordinate 15,413,993 downwards.
GACCGATAAAAACAATTGCGCACCCTTCATATTCCACATGGCCAACGCAAATGTCACTAGACCAAGACGGCTCTACAGACCGTATGGGACACAGTGCGAATGTGCGCACGTGCGAAAACATGATTTTCCATTTTTTTTTATCACAACTTGTAGATATGGAGTCTCAATGGAAATTCTTTTCTGATAGTCTTAACACCTCTAACAGACAAATATATATTATGTTTATATTTGGAAGTGTCTATGCGATTAATTTTGTTAGGATATGATACCACTTGTTAGGCAATCGACAAAACAAAAAACGAAAAAGAGTAGACAACTTATTTGGAAGTGTAGACAACTTATAGTACGTCGCTATGATTTCGCACCTGATCTTACCCCTAAATAGCCTTATGAATAAGAGTCCCAAACGAGAAAAGGAACAAAGACCTAGTGGACAATGAAATAAAGAATTACTTGAAAACTGGAATAGTAACCTTTTCGGAGACGAAAACATCACCCTACTCGGAGAGTTTCAGAAGATAATAGTGAAGAGTTATAGTCAGGAGCACCTCGAGAAGCCACGTCTGACTCCAGCCAGCGCAGAGTTTATCGCAGGCATAAAGATGATCCTAATCATAACCTCTGACAAATTTACATTGCTTGAGCGAAATCTGATTGAACTCTTCAAATAGTCGGAAAGACCAACAGTGATTGGACCTGACTAGATTCGGATTAATAGAACAAAATTCAATCTTGCCCAATGTTCTGTCAGCATCCAAGGGAACCCAACCTAGAGGTTCAGCTGGTGAAGCTAAAATGGGCAAAACAGCCAGCAAGGAACAAGCTAGCTTTTAGGTCTTGACGGGACAAACACGAGGGATGCCCATAACTAGTCGCTCACAATTCAGCAAAAATTCCCAATGCATCTCATTCTCAACAGGAAGCTCTCCCCAACACCATCGAATTGCCATGCCGTTTAGCTGCCCCTATTCTTGGCCCTAGCCACTTCACAAAAAGGAGGGGAGGCTCTTGCCTCCGCCACACTGAGTAGCGAGTCATTTCTTTGATGGGTGTAGCTCTGTAGGTTTACATATAGTAGCTCGGGCTTTTAGACTTTTATTGATTCACCAGCTATCTTGTGAGCACATTGCATATGTACAAGTACGCTTGATATTAAGAGCTGACATATCCTGCACATTGTTTGCTTGAAGAAGTGTCTCAAAGCGGTGTACTAAGTGGCGTTTGTATTGATTTTTATCCATAGATTTTGGCTATGATTTTTGACTTAAAATAAATAGTAATAACTGAAAGAAGTGGTGACAAGCGGTGAACAAAGTGAATAGGAGATGTGTGCACGTGATGGAAGCGAAAGGAGTAGGATGCGTAATACACCCATGACTCTCTGTCTTATCTTTGGAATGAGACGTTAGCAAGAGGATTAAAGAAACCGCTTCGAAAAACCAAGTATTCATATTAAATTTTGATTTTTCTAAACAGAAGTCATAACTAGAAAAATCAATACGAAGAGAGCTAAGTAAGGGCCAAGACGTCTTCCGCAGATTCGAAGTTTGAACCATTGTTTGGACAAAGGAGCTCACGAATGGCAACGAATCATGCAAGGTTACCCTAGCGAGACATTTCTTCTCTTTTTTTTTCGTAAAACGGTTTGTAATACCCCGAGTGCAATAACTTACAACACACATCTATTATAAAGGTACACGTCTTGGTCAGATATCTTAGACACTGTAGCCCTGCTCGTTTTCGCTTAAATTTCTAACTTCTAACTTATTTTATACTATTCATAAATTTCATCTTTTTCTATATTTTTGACTTTTTTTTGAGCCTTTTTGCTGTTTTTTCTCGTATTTATTTGCATTGTACATGATGGATTAACATGTTTATTCTATTTTTAATTTTTTTAAATTTAATTATGCTAAATAAGCCTTCATCAGCTACAATATTTTTTCAGCCAGCTACAGTACTTTTTAACCATAAGCCACTCAAAAAAATGTCTTTTGAGCAGGGAATTTGAGCACGGTGTAGGTGTGATTGGTTCGATTGGCATTCTTCTCGTTTTTTTTAGAGGGGGTGTGCTTGGTAACACAAGATACCCGTCGTACATAATGCACCACACAGAAGCTTGCGTAGCATAATAATTGGCCACAGCAAACTGGCCAAGGACAGCTTGTACAGATCACAAACCATGCAATGGACGAGCGCCTCGTGATGGTTTTGATCTTCAACTCAAATTACCGATGCATCCCATCCCTAAGCCTCAGCGGAACCTCGATCGCTTGTCACTGCCTAGGCGGTCGTGCTGTCGCCATGCATCCACCTCCCCCACTGTTCATCTTACAAGTAATAATTCTAGACGTACGATGTAGTAAGCTTCAAATTTGGTTGTTGCATGGCTCTTGCGACTCCAAGAGATCAGTCCCATTTAAGGGCCTTTTGAAATGTAGGAATCTAAAAACACATAAATAAAAAAAACACAAGATTGAAATGTCATGGCTTTTTTTATCCTATAGGAAACAAAAAAACACAGAAATTGCTCAGAAGAGGTGTTTGAATGTCTCACAAGAAAAGCACAGGAATTTTGAGATTAGATGTTACTTGATTAGAGACAGAAGGAAGAGATAAATTGCATTGGAACTCTCAAAAGGAAATTTTATGACTTGAGGTTGGACCTCATGTTTAGTTTCATCCAATGTTTGTAGGAAAAATTTCTATCCTATAAAATTCCTTTGAGGCAATCCTAGCTATGAACCAAACACACTGTAATTGAAATTTTCCTTTGGAACGAAATCCTCTATTTTTTCTCAAAAATTCCTTTGTTCCAAAGAGGGCCTAATTATCTAGAGGTGTATCTGTGCGGCTGCATGGTTCACCGGCTAACCAGCTATATATCTCGGGAGCACGTACAATGCATGATTTTACACTGTAGATCCCTTCAACGAAACCTCCTATATATTAGGCAGTTACTGTACAACTCCGAACTTGGAAAGCACTCGATCACTTCTTTTTGCACTTGGGATCACATGAGCATGTTCAAAATATATACATGTCTAGTCGCAGATGTTGATGAATATACTGTTGTTTAATAGTTTTCCCATTCATGAAATTACAGGAACTATATATATAGCTGGGCACAATCTAGCCAGAAACTGCTTCCAGTACTGGGACAAGTGGAAGATGTCTTAAAAGGACCTGCATGGAGCGTTACTACGGCCAGATGCCCATCCCAATCGATAGCACTTCCTCAACTCCAACGCATCCCATTTCTAGAAGATCACCATCGATGAGGACTCGTGCCATTGCGCTTCCTCATTACACTCCTCCATTCTCCCTCGTTGTGTTGCAGTTCTATAGAAACATGCGTGAAATTTAGTTTTAGTAGCTATTTCTGTGATCGAAATGATAATGCAGCACGTTATTTATGGATGACTGTGCCAGGAGTGTCAGATCCGGATTTTATTAATCCGAAATCCTCTGTGATTTTCAATACACTATTCTCTTGATCAGTAGATAGTGCTCACAGATACATTACTGTATATTAAAAACATATCATACGGAAGCGTAGATAATACAGTAATAACATACTCATAGGCTAATCAGGCCAAAAACAATAAATACAGCAGCAAAAACGGAACTTTAGGGCATACCCACAGACAGCCAACTAGGGTTTGCGACCAAGTTCATGGCCTTGTTGTCTTCCCGCATCTTTCGATTACTATGAAGCATCGAAGGGCTTGACCTTCTTATGCCTACTGACTAAATAATGGTAATTCAGCACGAATGAGTACAACAGTACATAGAAAACCACCACACAAAATACAATAATAATAGATGCAAAGCTATCAAGAGAGGTTTGAGGTTCTTTTAGTTGCTAAAGACACTGTTTTGAAAGTACAATAAATAGGAAAGATTCTAAGACTTAGCAGTTTTAACTAAATTAGGTTTTCTAAAGTTGTTTGAGAGAATGCACTAATAATAGTAGCGTAGGTTATATCCACCTTTTACAGTGCATGGTTACCCCCACCAAATGCTACTTTTGATCATTATCACAACTGGAGTACATTTCCCTCTAGGAAAAGCCAAAGTCGGGGTTACATTTGTCGGACAAGTTTTCATCTCACCCATATGGTTTTTGAAATAGAACTAACTCGAGTAAGGTCCCATGTCCACCCTTGACCGTGGGCATGGCTGTTCGAACAGTTTATACTCTACAGAGGCTGTACAACTTTATTGACAAGAGACAATCAACTCGATAACTCTACACGATTCCTTGGTCATGTAGATTGAGGGATCGTCATACAGCTTTTCGTACCTACCTCGCCCCATTGCCAATTCACAAATTATGAGCTTGTCCCAACCAAGGAAGGTCTCATAAAGTTGTGCGGAAAGTCATATCCCAACATCTTGCACAGTTGGACTACGATGTTCCACAATGCTAGTGAAGATGGCACACATCACCCTGAGAGGTGTCCCGTTCATGCAGGACTTTTGTCTGCACATGCACTACTCTACTCCTCCACCAGTGAAATGACTCCGAGGTCTGATAAACCTACTTGGCCCAGTTGCATTTTGCAGACTTGTAGTTATACTATTTTACAATAGGAAATCATCACATGATTAACTCCTTAATTTGTCTGGACGGTACATACTATAAACCATAATTTCTCATGTGAGGTCGGCGCCAACCTCTCTTACCATCTGCCAGACAGGTATAGCAAATTTTTAGGGTTTTGAGAGGCATAGATTAAGTTGTCACAAACTTTCAGCCACTTACATCCTATGACTGTCCCAAAATAAATTTTTATGTTTGAAGAATGATGATTAGGGAAAATTAATACCCTAGTACTTAAGCAAGACTAGCATGGCACATAAGTACAACTTATAACTAGTAAAGTTGCCATTAATAACTAAGGTGACAAGGATCAAGTGATTCAAGTGTCAAAGGTGGCATAATAATAGTATATCGTGAAGTAGGCAAGTAGCTACCTTAAATTTTGACATATATTTGCATATTAAATTAAGCATGCACTTTGCTAATTTAAATTAACATAATTTGCGTAAAATATAGGGTCAATATGATCAAACTAATTACTTGCCTTGCTCGATTTACCATGGCCCTGATCTTAGTCAAACCTTTTCAGTCAGTGGCCTTGAATCTTTGGTCTTTGTCTTTTACCTGAATCTTGATCCCGTTCAAACTGGTCGCATCCCTGAGATTTCAATTTCTAATTACGCGATAAACGAAGGAGAAACCAAATAAATTGAAGGAACCAACAACAGTCCAAATAAGTTTAATTGAGTTTATTTGTATTTTGCTATGATTGAGATTATGAGAGAAGATTTAGCAAGTTGTGGGATAGAGACGAAGTCAAACAACAAAGACCAAAGATTCAAGGCCACTGACTGAAAATGTTTGTTTCTCTGACTACTATGTTTGTTGAAATGGCGATGTTTGTTGAAATGGAGCCTGGAGTGACTGTCAATGATTTGTATAAGCATCTCAAGTCTACTTATGAGGTTTGTTTGTCTGACTGTATGGGCTAAATTATCTGCAGAGTTGAACAGAGCCATAATTTTCCACTGAACTACTGAAGCGAATTCATCAAAATGGTTTATGATTTTGCACCGTAGAGAGAAGTATCTTTATGCTCTTGTTAGCAGCAGAGTTTGTTCTGCGCGCGTATCTTTTCAGGGTAAAGAATTTGTCAAGCAGTTACATGGTAGCAGTGTTCCTCACACACGACATGTTGTGGGATCATACTACTGCTTCATGAATGTCTTCGAGGACAGAATTGCTGGAAGGGCCATCATCATCTCTGTCGTAAGTTTCTTCAATCGATCTATATTTGGCTCAAGCATTTAGCAAACTAATGTCCAGACTTAAAGATGCAAAATCTTTATTTCTTGTTCTTCAACTCTGCAGACAGATAATCTTGTGAAGGGAGCATCTGGTCAGGCCGGGCAGAACATCCATCTGATGATTGGACTGCCTGAGAACACAGGGCTGCAATATCAGCCCCTATTTCCTTGATCCTTTGTGTCAGTATTTCATTTGTTCTTCTGGATGATGCTTTGGAGTTCAGCCATATGTTTACTGTTGAGAGGGAAGGAGCTCGACATTAGTGTGTAACCAAGCCAAGCTTGCTCAAAAGCATGGTTTGGTTTGTGCTGTTGTAGTAGAGATGAGCAGCAATTTAGCTGTGCAACGAGAGTATGAGCCGAGTGGCTTGGTGCCATGGAAATCCTAAGGCTATATGTAAAATTCAATTCAGAGACATGAACAGCCGCCGGCATCATTGGATATATAGTTAGGGATGTCTTTTATTTATTTGTTACAAAATTGTTAGCTCGCTACCACTGTACATTGTGAAGATTGAAGCATTTCTTAGTTGTAAGTTCTTCACCTTTAATCTTTTGTGAAGTGCCCAGATCCTAAACTTCGCCACAATAACGCAAGTGACTGGTTGTAGTGTTTTTTTTTGTCTTTTCTAGCCTATCAAAAATACCATGATTTTTGTTGAAGTCAACTTTAAATCTATTTTTTTGGAATCCTTTGATTTGGCCATATTCTTTTGGCTTTTAAGTTCTTTTGTTTTTTAATAGTTATTATTCATTAGACTAATAAGCCACAACTTAAAAGAACAAATCTAGACCTATTGTTTTTACTTTTCATTATCAAATTTTGCGTAGATTTTTTGGAATTGGTTTATATGAACATCCGGCTTCTCGAAGCGAGTTTTCTACTCATCTCACTCCCATCTCACTCCAGGGATAAGGTTGGTCATGAACGCATTACGCACCTTACTCATTTCACTTCCGTCTCACGCACGCTTCTCTCTTTCATTTTCCTCACCCCTCACGTTCTCCTTAAAATTGCTTCTTTCAGCACTACTATTATTTTCAGCTAAAAGCTATCAGTCGCAACCAATACGAACTCCCCAAAGCCCCAATGGTTAGTTTTGTTAATGTAAATGCGTTAACTATAGGGTTGACTCGGCCCTTGTGGCACTTGTCACTCGAGAGGAGACCTGGTAGCAACCAAAAAAATTGGGAACTCTGTGTTCAGTTGATTCCAAATTAGCACGGCGAGCGTGTTAGTACCTAATACCACCATCAAATTTCAAATCTTCCTGTATAGATGCATCGAAAGAATTTCCAATATATAATACCACATTGTTGCAACTTTACACTTAGATGGCCTCTTTGTAGTCATGTAAAAAGTCTCAAAATAGGTGAGCCAACTAAGAGCCATGACGTCTTCCCATGCTAGGCAGATTCGAAATTTCTGCCATTGTTTGGACAAAGGAGTTCTCGAATAGGTAATGAATACACGTGGAGCCCACGATGAGAAGACCTACTAGCGTACGACCAGTTACTGCACAATGATACTTCCATCTATATTTTTGTTTTTGATCCACGAACAATTTTGGTATAAGAAGAAACAGACCTATGCATGGAGGATTCTTTTTCCTCCGAAAACGGTTTTGTGACCTTTAAATGCAATAGATAACTCAAATTTCACACACAACATCGAAAGTTACATTACCTGGCCACACACAACACTAAAGACCTCAGCTTCTGGCTTTTTTTTTACTTTTGGCTTATTTAAGCTAAAATCTACTTAGAATGTGTCGGTCTTTAATTTTGATTTTTTTACTTTTTTGCTTTTTCTTTTTTCACTTTATTTATTTGTATTGTCCGTGATGTTATAATGGTTTTTTTCTTTTTAAAATTTTCTTTTAATTAAATGGCTAAGGAGAAGCTAATAACTGCTATAATACTATTTCGGCTAAAAATCAATAGCTAAAACTATAAACCAGAAATTTAAACTCTTCAGAGGAGCATGTTGTCAGTTGTAATTGATGCGATAGGCATTCTTCTCTCTCTAACGTTGAAGTTGGTTAACACAAAAGACACCTGTATGGTGTCTACCATAGTACATAATGCTCCACACCGAAGTTTGCATAGCATAATTGGCCACAGCAAACTGGCTCAGGGTAGCAGAGATCGCAAACCATGCAATGGACAATCAACTTAAATGTACATGTCCTCTTTGATCTGTGCCACTAGTGTTTGCTTGATGGAGATTCCTTTGGCAAATGCGGCGCTCCATGCCTTGCTGGGTCAGACTCAGCGGGTTGAGAGCAAGCAACGGCCGGAGCACCAACATAGGTAGGAGGTGAAGCCAGCGAAATATCCGGTGAACACAAAATCATCGCAACAAAAGATGATGGTTGGATGAGAGCACGACCAGGACCAGGTTGGTGTTTGCCGGAACAGATGAGCCGGAGCTGCTGTTGTACGGGATTTCGTAAGCCAAGTACTTCACTAGCTTGTAGGTGTTCTATGGCCGATAGACTACATTCGATGGCCGATCTTCTATTTTTGCTATACGCTTTGTAAGACCCGCGCACTAGCTTCATGCTCTAGTAGATCCATTATGCCCACCGTTTGATGTTCCATGAGTGTTTCGTCTATTGACAGGGCCAATGGCGAACCGAGACGAAACAGTTGTTTCTGCGCTAACGGACATCACATCGTCAGATCAAATTCCTGATGCATCCCATCCCCACAAGATCTTATCTCTTCTATGATGGCTAGCTCGTGCCATTGGGCGTGTTTCCTCGTCGCCCTCTCTTGTTATATATACTAGCAACATAAGCGTAGCGCCACGCCGTGCTACCTACCGTATGGACCGAAGTAAAAGAGACGGTAATTCGCGAGGAAGTTTTTTTTAAAAAAAAACGGGAATAAGTGTGTAATTTCGAGAAAACCGAAGGGCTTTTTCATAAAAAAATCAAAGACATGTAAAGACCTATATGTAAGTAAACAAGGACTCATACGAAATTTTAGAAAACGATAGGGTGCTATTCTATAAAGGATACGTAATTTCGGTGAAGTAGAGGGGGGTTTTCGGGAAAAAAAATCTGACATGAACTTTTTTGCGAGAATCAAGGATCTCTACGTAATTTGAAAAAACCCAGAAGGCTTTTCGTATAAAACGTGACGCGGAACTCCCCTATGTAATATAGTGATGATATGTTGCAATTATAAAGAAACATGCTAGAAATTTCGTTCTAGTTGTCCTCCCTGTGGTTACTAAGTTTTATGGAAGTCTGCGCCTGGAGTAACTAAGATTTTAGTGACTCACCAACCACACAAGCCCTTACCAACCATAGTAACATAAAGCTTCAATGTTCGATCGGGAGGATGAAGATGGGCCAAATAGAGGAGAGCTCTTAACATAGAAAAGGTACAAATTAAACATTCCTAATTCAGCGAAGTGAACGGCGAAGCACCATCAACGAAGCTATGAACTTGTAACACCAGCCATATATAGCCTTCCTAATTCAGTTCCTTTTTTCAGTTGATCACGACTTGAAGAAATGGAGGCGCTCAACAAGAAAATCCTAACGCCGGAATTTTCATGCACAGGACACACTTGGTTATTTGATGACAGTTCAACACCTCGAACATATATACATAGCATTCTTAAATTGTCTAGGCAATGTTGGGAATGTGTCTACAGTCTACATGATGAATCCAATGTTAGATAATTTCACCGCACATTGTGTTATTTATTTCCTACATACTTTGTCTTTCACGTTCTCTGCATTGATCTTCATCAGTAGTCTGCATTAAGTTAAATCTTTATTGGTAGTAACGTCTTGCATTAGTAGTCTGCATTAGGTGAATCTTTACTGGTGGTAATGCACCATCAATTTGATGTAATAAACACCCTTGTATTCAGTCGTATATAAAATGGAAGAAAACCAAAAAAGACATCAGGGAGGTTACGGAGTCGCAAAAGCTCCTATGTTGTGCTTGTATGTGTTCTATTTCCAAAGTGCTCTCATAGGAGGAGTTGGGTGATGAGAGTCCCCGACCAGCCGTGTGTTCAGAGTACTCAGTAGCGGTCATTGACTCCAAGTACTTAGTAGCAGTCGTTGACTCCGAGTACTCAGTAGCAGTCGGAGACTCAGAGTATTGTAGTAGTCGAGTATTGTAGCAGTCGTAGAAGTCTTTCGAGTACTCTAGCTCCTGTCCATGTGCTCATGTTTGTTTGATCCTTAGAGCAGATCCGACATTTGGTATCAGAGCAGTGATTACACGGATCCTACGATGATGCCCTGGGGTGCAATATCTGTGTCTCCTCCCTACGAAAGATCCACCGGTGCTTGTGAGCATCGCGCGGTGGTTCTTGGCAATGGCCAACAGATGGTGGCACAGACAACGCCAAAGGAGGCTAGCGTCACGTTGCGCTACCCCATTCTTACGCATACCAACTACAATGATTGGGCACTCTTAATGAGGGTGAACCTGCAGGCTCAAGGATTCTGGAGAGGCTATCGACCTGGGTGGCACGGAGTACCAGGTGGATAGGATGGCGTTGGCCACACATTCTTCAAGCTGTGCCGTCGGAGATTCTAGCGTCATTGGCCGCCAAGAACACGGCCAAGTCGGCGTGGGAGGCCATTTGCACCATGCGAATAGGTGTTGATCGCATGCGGGAGGCAAGAGTCCAGACCATAGGCTGAGATTTTGAAGACATCCGGATGAAGAACACACTACTACAAAAAGCCATATATTAGACGCCACATCACAGACAGTTCCCTAAAACTGTCTGTATTAAATACAATCACAGGTGATTTTAGTTTAGAGACCATTTGTGTTGCTACCAGCCCTAAATACCATCTGTGAAGAGAAAATATCACGTATAGTTCATGGTTAAAACCGTCTATGAAGTATCACAGACTGTTATTAACAAGAACCGTCTATGATATTACCAAATATCACAGACGGTTTTTTATTTGAACTGTCTATGATGCTTCACAGATGGTTTGCATTAAAAATCATCTGTAATAATTAAGTTATCACAGACGGTTTTTATAAAAAAACCCGTCTATGATAATTTCACCACATTAATTGCGCGTAGACCCATCGACCCTCTGTCTTAAATTCCAGATCTACACTGCTGCTTTAAGTTGGAGGCAGGGCTTTGAGGTGATTTGGTGAAAGAAGATTATTTGGCAAAAGTAATTGTAGATCGACTAAGTTTTTGACTACCTATGATTAGTAATTTGTTCCTAATTGCATTATAATTTACATTTATAGCTTTTGGTGAAAGGAGAATTGAAGATGGTTAATCTAGCTAGCTTGATGTAAAGAGAAGATTATTTTACATTATAATTTACATTTCACTTTGTTCCTATGATTAGTAATTTATTCCTAATTGCATTATAATTTACATTTCACTTTATGCTCCTTATTGTTTTGCACCATAAATAATTATCCTGCCCTTGTTAACCTATCATGCCATAGTACAAAAAGGGATAAAACATGTACTCACTGGTTAGATGATACCGAGAGTATCTGCTAAAGCATTCGCAAAAAGCGTGCACATGTGTCACCGTAAGTTCCTTCAGAGGGCTCACCCATACCACATGATATAGTGGACGAGGAAGAATACAATCAATTTGATAAGTTGCTTCCTTTCAGAAATGGCATAAAGGTAGAGGAAGAGCGTAACGAAGTCACTTTATGCTCCTTATTGTTTTGCACCATAAATAATTATCCTGCCCTTGTTAACCTATCATGCCATAGTACAAAAAGGGATAAAACATGTACTCACTGGTTAGATGATACCGAGAGTATCTGGCTAAAGCATTCGCGCAAAACTGTGCACATGTGTCACCGTAAGTTCCTTCAGAGGGCTCACCCATACCACATGATATAGTGGACGAGGAAGAATACAATCAATTTGATAAGTTGCTTCCTTTCAGAAATGGCATAAAGGTAGAGGAAGAGCGTAACGAAAGTAGCTACGTATTTGTCAATCATCACGACTGGCTAATTTTTAAAGGAAATAAACAAGTGAAATGATGAATGGAATGTTTATGTGTCATATGTTCTGTATTTGCATTTATATATGTATATGGGAATATGTGTTATATATATGTGAATTTGTATTTATGTATATGAGAATATGTATGTGACATGATATATATATATATATAGACACACACACACACATACAGATAGTTCTATATTAAAACCATCTGTGATATCGTCTATGATGTCTGAACCGTCTGATCAGCTTCAGACGCTCGGATGGTTTCGGTAATGTTCGGACCAGTCCGAACAGCTTCGGTGTTCCGGACCATCCGATCGTCCTCGGATATTACAGACGGTTCTATATTAAAACTATCTGTGATATTTTATTATTATAGAGTGTTTTAAATAAGAGCTGTCTATGATGATAAATATCATAGACGGTTCTTAAATAGAACTGTCTATGATTATTCTCCTATATATATTGCGCACTAGGGTTTGTTCCCACTGTACTAGCCACTAACGCCGCCACCTCGCCCCGAGCCTGTCGCCCTCCTCCTTCATAGCCTATCGCCCTCCTCTCGTCCCTTGACTCCGGTGGCACTCCTCGCCTGAGGTCGTTGCCCTCCTCCTCCTCCCCCGATTCCGGCGGCCTTCCTCCCTCGATGCAGTCACCCTCCTCCTCCTCCCGAGCCCGTCACCGCCTCCCCCAACGCTGTCGCGGCCTCTCCCGAGCCCGTCGCCACCTCGCCCACTGTTTGTTTCTGTAATTTTAGAGTATCAAACTAGCAGAATACTGAGGAGTTTATCCCTTTGACATATGATATGTTGATAAGGGTGAGAAGGCCAGGTTTTAACTTAAGTAACTTCTCAAACTGAGAGCAGAACGCACTTATTAATATGTGCATTATATTAATTACAAATGCTCATGCTTGTGCTCAGTTCCCAATTCAGCAAAGTGAACAGCGAAGCACCAAATCAACGAAGCTATGAACTTGTAACACCAGCCATATATAGCCTTCCTAATTCAGTTCTTTTTTCAGTTGATCACGACTTGAAGAAATGGAGGCGCTCAACAAGAAAATTCCAACGCCTGAATTTTCATATACAGGACACACTTGGTTATTTTATGACAGTTCAACACCTCGAACATACATAGCACTCTTAAATTGTCGAGGCAATGTTGGGAATGTGTACAGTCTACATGATGAATCCAATGTTAGATAATTTCACCGTACCTTGTGTTATTTATGTCCTACATACTTTGTCTTGCACGTTCTCTGCATTGATCTTCATTAGTAGTCTGCATTAATCTTTATTGGTAGTAACATCCTGCATTGGTAGTCCGCATTAGGTAAATCTTTACTGGTGGTAATACACTGTCAATTTGATATAATAAACACTCTTGTATTCAGTTGTATATAAAATGGGAGAAAACCAGAAAAGAAGTTAGGGAGGTTACGAAGTCATGAGCTCCTGTATTGTGCTTATATGCATGTGTTCTATTTCCAAAGTGTTCTCATAGGAGGAGTCGGATGGTGAGTCCTTGACCAGTCGTGTATTCAGAGTACTCAGTAGTAGTCCGAGACTCAGAGCACTGTAGTAGCCGAGTACAGTTATAGAAATCTTTTAAATACTCTAGCTTACGTCCACGTGCTCGTGTGTGTTTGATCTTAGAGCAGGTCCGACATCCCAAGCCCTGCTCGTTGTTTATTCCGTCGGTAACCAAAGACGGGTACAACAGCCGGCGCATGAAACAAGCGACGAGGAAGCAGTGATGCCTACAACTTGTCTATCACACTTCAGCTAAAACTCCCAATGCATCCCATTCACAACAGAAACCGTCGAATTGCCATACCGTTTAGCTGTTCTTGATATAGCCATTCCACGCAAAATTAAGGAGGCGAGGTCTGATTTGGATTCTTGCCTCTACCACATTGAGAAGCAAGTCGTTTTATTTGGAGGGTGTAGCTTCGTAGGTGGACATCGTAAGTCGATTTTTTTATACTTTTAGTGATTCACCAACCGGCCGGCTATCTTGAAAGTACATGGCATATGTACAAATTAATACACTAGCTTTTACTGGCTGACATATCTGGTGTACATTGTATGCTAGAGGCATGGAGGATGCATGGCGCCTGCCATATGGTGCAACTTTACTTTACATGGCCTCTTTGTAGTCACGCAAAAGGTGTTTAGAAGCCGGTGAGGTGATGACTTTTAGTTACGTACGGGTCATATCTACTTTTTTGAAACAACGATAGACATAGGGCCTGTTCGGCAGATGGCAAGTTGAATGGTTTTTGATTTTTGTTATAGTACCTACTTTTCAAATAGAGTATTTTCTCAAGACGGGATCTACAAGTTAAACGTAGTAACGTTAAAAGCCTAACATCTGTACTAGCCAAAATCGTAAGTGAGTATCGGTCTCTCCGTAATCTGTACCGTAAACAGCCAAAATTCAAAAATTTCAGCCAAAAACCATAAGCCGTAGCTAAAAAGAACACCTCTATAGCCAGTAGAGATATCGACGTAAAATATACACATGATTTTGAAGCCTCCATATTTATTTCGATTTACGGAGAAACCGAAGCCGAAAGCAATAAAAAAAAGCCCCTAAAAGAGCAAGGCCATATTAGGGCCAGCGTCCTCCAATGCATGGTTCGAGTTCAACTTTGACCTAGGTCATGTAAGTCCAGTTCTTTTCGGGTTTTTAGTTGATTTTTAACTTCTACTTCTATTAACCTATATTATTCATCAAACCGAAGCGCAAAAGAACGGGCTGTAATTCAGTTGCACACGAACTGGCACAGTTTTCTTCGTCTCTGGATACGTCGTACATAACATACGTTGTTGGTACGGGATTTCCTCATTTCCCAGATTTTATTATGCGCGTGCGTCGAGCGATTTGGCTTATGACATTGGCTGGACATGGCAGCATTGTCGTAGTGAGATTGTGATACGAAAAACGGCAAATTAACATCTAAAGCTACGATGAACGTTTCAGAGGTTATATCCAAGCAAACAATCGAATTCTGGCAGTGAAACCTGCTTCAACCAATGACGAAGACAAATCAGCACAAAAGCAGCAGCTCACGTGTTGACTAATCGTTTAACCAATGACCAAGAAGATGCATGCGGCCAAACAGGGTAGTGTTAGTGATATACTCTAGAGGCAATCATGGAGAATTACTTCTATGAATATTTGAATAAAATGTTATTTTGTCCTTTGAATAAATATCATTTATACTGATCAACAAATATGTGACTTGTTCCTGAAACTCTTTATTCATTTTTTGATGTTATTATAAATTATCCATGATTTTATATCATTATGTTGACGATTATGATTTATAGATCAGCATATGTATTAATTGA
This sequence comes from Bonia amplexicaulis, assembly GCA_036346245.1. NCBI lineage: Eukaryota > Viridiplantae > Streptophyta > Magnoliopsida > Poales > Poaceae > Bonia > Bonia amplexicaulis. The sequence continues at coordinate 15,398,789 of CM070754.1, read as the reverse complement.
TGATCATATTTCACGGATCATGGATATGAGATATCAAATCAATAATGTGGACTCATGTTAGAGAACATGATGTTGGATTGACCCATCATGAGACACTGCGAGAATTGGTATATTCTTAAGTGTCATCAGTTGGTCTCATACATAGTGTATGTAGGATCCTTAGACCTGAGGTCGTCATTGTTTCCTACATGTGTAATAGTTTGCTTAGGAGTTACCAAACACTACTCCGTAACTGGGTGGTAATAATGATAGCTTTCGGGTTTGCTATGAAACATGCGGAGGAATATGAGCGATCAAGATGGAATTTGCCCTTCTATATAACATGAGAGATATCTCTGAGCCCCTCGATGTGGTTGGATTAAGAAAGTGCATGGTCATGCCAAATGTGGTTGAGGAGTCAATCACAACTGAGTAATCCACTACAGGTTCGAGTAAAGGATCGAGCTATCATAGGATGGCACGTTTCTCGCCTTGAGTTCGATCTGGTATCATTAGGCAAAGGGATCGGTACATAAGCACTATATAGGTTCGTCCGATATGATCTTTATGTGTGTTTAGGAGTCATTATGTCCTGCTAGAGATCGCTACTGATTTATGGGCCGGAAAGGAGTTTTCGGCCTATGGCCAAATACACATGAACCTACAGGGTCACACACTAATTGAGCTGGAATGATAAGGGGTCGGATGATAGTTTCCAAGTAGGATTCGATCTCTACTCGTATCGGATATAGATATGATTGGAGGCTATATAAGGAGAGGTGCAGGGGCTGAGGGAGGTATCCCAAAATACACCCGTCGAAACCCTAACCGCCACCTCTCGTATCCCCTGCCGTGCGCACTGGTGCTAGCACATCGAAGCATAGTGCTCCATCCCTGGACGTGTGGACTTCGGTAGAGGCACCACTGCGACTGCGGCGCTGATCGGGACGATCACGAAGAGGAGACGGTTGGACAGAGGACGTTCGACTACTACCGCAACATCGACGTGCTCTTCGTTGAATCGGCTGCTTCAACCCTACTTCTGCTGCACTGCGCGTCTAGTGGTAACAATCTATAATATCTTACTCACATGGCTTCCAGATTATGTAAACATTTAGCTCACGAACAACATTGCAATCAACACATTCATTTCCCAACTAATTTGTGCTAATTCTGATTCTTTCAGTAGTCATGGTACTTTTTATGTAAAGGGAAATACTTGCTCAGAAATAGACATTAAGAGTGTCCATGGTATTCATTAACAGAAATTCCAAGCTCGTTTCAGGCTGGAGTGGAGTGAATGCAGAAAAACAATGCATATGGAGAGCCAAAAATAACTAATGACGCACATCATATAATCTGCATGTATCACTACTATAAAAAAAGTCATCTTGAATATTTTATTATAAACGATTCAACACAAGTCGTCAGCGATAAAGTTACCATAGACATTTTTACAAGATAGATCGTCTAAATTCACCATGATAGGAAGAACTGTCTGTGATGACCTACTTACCACAAACGTCACAGACGGTTCAGAATAAAAACCGACTGTGATGTTGTACTTATCAAAATAATTTTTATTTCGAACCGTCTGTAATATATTATAGACAGTTCAGAACAAAAACCGTCGGTGATATCTGTACTTATCATAGACGGTTTTTGTTTCGAACCATCTGTGATGTATCACAGACGGTTTTGTTCCATCACAGACGGTTCGGAACAAAAATCGTCTATAATGACTAATTTATCACAAACGAAAGAACCGTCCGTAATAATATTTTAACTTAACCGATCTCGATAAATTTGAAATTTTCGCTTATCTTATTTAATTTGCTCTTTAAAATAGAAGACTCGACTGTTCCTCTCCTCATCTCCTCTTCTCTTTTCTTACTTCTCATCCACTCCTCTCCTCTTCTCTCTTCCTACTTCACCGCCTCTACTTCTCGCTAAATTTTGCTCTTAAAAATAAAAAACTCGACCGACTCTTCTTCTTCTTATCTCCTCTTCTCACTTCTCTTTTTTTCCCCCAGACCACTGCCCTTCCATGGGACAAATCTCTACTCCCCGGGCGGCATCCGGCGAGCGCGCGGCATCGAAGGAGCTCTAGGAGGTCTTCGGAATAAATAGCTGCTGCATCAATTTTTCGTCGCCACGTCTCAACGAGACATCGTTACGGCGTTCCGTGTTGCCGCTGTCTCGATTCAATCTCGACGTTTGATGCGCTCGAATCCGAAGCCAAGGCGAAGTCGAATAGAATCCGTTCAGCAATCCAAGGTAGCCGGTACATTGGTCCCGACGGAAACTCTCGTCCAGAAGTCTGGACATCCACCCCGAGGAAAAGAGGCAGGACAGAAGCGAGTCAATTCGTGTTTCGCTCTGTGATTGATAGGAAATCAGCAAGGTGCAAATAAAAAAAGCCGCACATACGTACACAGTTTCCAGAGTATTGATCGGGAGGCAGAAAGCAAAACAAACCGAAAAAAAAAAGAATCTTCACATTCGTGTTTTCCTCTATTTGTTCTTGATTTGAAACGCCCGATTGAAAGCCAACAGTACATGGAATAATTTCTCGCTGCACCAATTACGAACCAACGCTGGTTTCACCTTTAATAATGATCACTACTCTTCACATGAACAAAATGTGTAATCCGGTGAGCGACCCAGGACTACAAAATCTATAATCTTCGTAGACATAGGCATGGTTAAAACCACACAGGCACACATAGAGCTAGCTACAAAACTGTTCACTCAGACGCGGTGCACAAGTTGGCAGCGACAAGTGGTCCTGCTCGTTTCGGTTTCAGCTTCTGACTTCCGATTTATTTTTTCTATTCATAAAATTCATCTTTTTCTAAACTTTTGGTTTTTTTTCATCTCTTTTGCCGGTTCTTTTTTCTTGTATTCATTTGCGTTGTCCATGATGAGCTAGCATATTTTTTCTATTTTTAAATTTTTTAAAATTTAATTACGCCAAATAAGCCACCTTTAGCTATAGTGAAATTTCAGCCATAAGCCACGGTTCATGCCATGCCAGTAGCGGTATGTTACAATTTCTCCATTTGGGTTGAAGGAGAGAACATTTTTTTAGTACTAGGGCATGCATGTTTAGATACATATCATATAACTGAGCTCCTTCGGATGGGTCGAGAATTTGAACGACGACCCCTTCCATTCCGCTGGTGTTTTCCACAAAAATGTACCGGCCAGACTTAATTATTATATTCGTGGATTTAGTCTAGATCTTGCCGATGAATAGTTTTGATGAGATCAAAGTAATCGAGCTCTTTCCGAGGAAACATAGGGAATGCGGTCTTTTATGAACAACTAGTAGTCTTAATCACATTAATTGATTGCAGTATAGGATGAATAAGTTTGTGTTAAAACATTTCTGGTTTACAGTTAAGAGAGCTAGAAATTTACCTGTGTAATTATGTGGCTAGATGTTATTACACAATTATCTTTGATATACAACTGTACTGTCTATAGTTAAAATATAACTGTATTTGCTATATAACTCTAATATACATGTATGATTAATCTGCATCGTTATAATTTGGTTCCTCTAAAATAAGTGGTGGAGATCTTCTCTTTCTTCTCGATTTGTATGATTAATCTACATCGTTATAATTTGGTTCCTCTAAAATAAGTGGTGGAGATGCTTCTCTTTCTTCTCGATTAATGTGTGAAACAAGAGCGTAGAGTATGTAGTTGGGCATTTAGCGCCACACATCACCCTTCTCATAACATGTTCACTACCTAGTGCTAACACAAGGGTAAGTAGAGATGGTGGCTCTTCTAGTGTGTCCTAAGAGACTTCTCCTATGAGTGTCAATGGTGATTTGTCCTCTTGATATATCTATCATCATACTATGCTTATTCATGCTCATGTACTTATCTGCTTTATTCCTACAAATTACATGGTACTTCTGCTCTTCATTGCATCTTGCATGGGTCTGGTTGGCTGCAAGAGAGTTTGGCATAGAATAAATAGACTGCACACCTTTAGCATGTGTCTTTCCTTAGACACTTTTCTTACCTTGTGGTCCTCTAGGATGTGTCTTTTGCAACCTATGTTGAACTTGTCTATTACTTAGTAGTTACTAGCAGGTTTTAGATAGGTCATCTTTGGGAGGTCCTACAGTAGAGTGTAGCGATGTATCACTCCTTTGTTGTGAGACTTTCTTTTCTATTGATATGCTCCATCAATGTTTTTTGTATGATACTTTTTGGGGTTTGAATTAGACACTTATATAGTCATATGATTATTATTTTTGGATTATTTATGTGTGCCATTATGTTTGTTTATGTGAATTCATTTTCTCTATGGTTTGTTTCTCTGTTTATTCAGCAAGAGGTTGTGTTTGGTTCTTAGTATCTATGTTTTTCTTACCATATTTTCTTTTAGCGTGCAGGCGAAACTGATCAAGGAAAGCAACATTATCATTAATGAAAGGAATAAGTCCATATAAGACTCTAAACTTTGCTCAAAAGTCCGTCCAGCATCCTGAACTACAAAACCAGACATTTGACTCTCTGAATTTTGCAAACAAGTTCAAATAACACTCTAACCCGGTTTCTCATAGTGGTATTACCCTCGTGGCATGATGAGTGGACGGTTTTGCCACGTAGGATAGTACGCTAATCAAGTTGGGTCAATGATATGTGAGGCCTCTCCCACCGAGCTCCCAGCCGTGCTTTTATCACCACCACCGCTTGTTGTTCCCTCACTCTCTGTCTCAATTTGGGAGATAAGGCCTTGCGGGGCCTCACCTGTCATTCACCTAAACTTTACTAGTGCGTCATCCTACATAGTAAAATTGCCCACTCATCACGCCACGCGAGCAATACCACCATTCAAAACCGGGTCAAAGTATTATTTGAATTGGATTGCAAAGTTCGAGAAGTCAAATGTTCAGTTTCATAATTATGGTGCTAGATGGACTTTTGAGTAATGTTCAGATTGTTATATGGACTTTTCCTTAAAGGAAAATCTGGGGTTAGCGGGGCAGGACCCTATTTTACTTGAGATACTCTTGACTTTAAAATTTAAGGATGTATCTGTGTAATTAATAGCAGATCTGCTCTCTAAAGCATGCATTTTTGTAGGGCGTGGAGCTAAGGAAGTAAATCTTTACACTGAGATAGCTGAAGGCATGCGTGCTTATAGAATAGAAGGCCACCGACAAGGTAATCCTTATTTTTCAAACAGTTGAAATCAACATTAGTTTTATAACTGTCATATTGCTATTTAAGAAACTTATTTATTCTCCCTTTGGTAAATGGAGAGCCTGGTTACAAAATGTTTGCTTATATCTATCCTGTTAGTGGCTTTAATGTGGCCTTACTGACACAATGAGAAAACCATGTCAGTTCCCGAGATCGAACAAGGACTTTCAGATGCTGCTGAATCCAAAATTATTATCAGCTTTACTCCAAATCTGATCTGTATGGTAAGCAGATATTCACTTAAAGACTTTACAACTCCAGGTTCAGCAATTCCTTCTGTGCTGCACTGAACCAGGAATGTGTAGAATTCAGTTGTTATATCAAATGCTTTATCTGTATGTTGAACAGAAACGTGGGATGCAATCTACTATGTTTGTTGAAATGGAGCCTGGAGTGACTGTCAATGATTTGTATAAGCATCTCAAGTCTACTTATGAGGTTTGTTTGTCTGGCTGTATGGGCTAAATTATCTGCAGAGTTGAACAGAGCCATAATTTTCCACTGAACTACTGAAGCCAATTCATCAAAATGGTTTATGATTTTGCACCGTAGAGAGAAGTATCTTTATGCTCTTGTTAGCATCAGAGTTTGTTCTGCGCGCGTATCTTTTCAGGGTGAAGAATTTGTCAAGCAGTTACATGGTAGCAGTGTTCCTCACGCACGCCATGTTGTGGGATCAAATTACTGCTTCATGAATGTCTTCGAGGACAGAATTGCTGGAAGGGCCATCATCATCTCTGTCGTAAGTTTCTTCAATCGATCTATATTTGGCTCAAGCATTTAGCAAACTAATGTCAAGACTTAAAGATGCAAAATCCTTGTTTCTCGTTCTTTAACTCTGCAGACAGATAACTTGTGAAGGGAGCATCTGGTCGGGCCGGGCAGAACATCCATCTGATGATGGGACTGCCTGAGAACACAGGGCTGCAATATCAGCCCCTATTTCCTTGATCCTTTGTGTCATTATTTCATTTGTTCTTCTGGATGATGCTTTGGAGTTCAGCTACCCATCTACCTTTTGTTTACTGTTGAGAGGCAAGGAGCTCAACATTAGTGTGTAACCAACCCAAGCTTGCTCAAAAGCATGGTTTGGTTTGTGCTGTTGTAGTAGAGATGAGCAGCAATTTAGTAGTGCAACGAGAGTATGAGCCGAGTGGCTTGGTGCCATGGAAATCCTAAGGCTATATGTAAAATTCAATTCAGAGTCATGAACCGCCGCCGGCATCATTGGATATATAGTTAGGGATGTCGTTTATTTATTTGTTACAAAATTGTTGGCTCGCTACCACTGTACCTTGTGAAGATTGAAGCATTTCTTAGTTGTAAGTTCTTCACCATTTATCTTTTGTGAAGTGCCCAGATCCTAAACTTCGCCACAATAACGCAAGTGATTGGTTGTAGTGTTTTTTTTGTCTTTTCTAGACTATAAAAAATACCATGATTTTTGTTGAAGTCAACTTTAAATCTATCCTTTTGGAATCCTTTGATTTGGCCATATTCTTTTGGCTTTTAAGTGTCTTTTGTTTTTTTAACAGTCATTGTTCATTAGACAAATAAGCCATAACTTAAAAAAAACAAACCTAGACCTATTGGTTTTTACTTTTCATTAACAAATTTTGTGTAGATTTTTGGAATTGGTTTATATGAACATCCGGCTTCTCGAAGCAGGTTTTCTACTCATCTCATTCCCGTCTTGCTCCAGGGATAAGGCTGGTCATGAATGCATTACGCACCCTACTCCTTTTACTTCCGTCTCACGCACGCTCTCTCTTTCATTTTCCTCACCACTCACGGCCTCCTTAAAATTGCTTCTTTCAGCACTATTATTTATTTTCAACTAAAAACTATCAGTCGCAACTAAGACAAACTCCCCAAAGCCCCAATGGTTAGTTTTGTTAATGTAAATGTGTTAACTATAGGCTTGACTTGGCCCTTGTGGCACTTGTCACTCGAGAGGAGACCTAGTAGCAACCAAAAAAATTGGGAACTCTGTGTTCAGTTGATTCCAAATTAGCACGGCGAGCGTCTTAGTACCTAATATCCCCATCAAATTTCAAATCTTCCTGTATAGATGCATCGAAAGAATTTCCAATATATAGTACCACATTGTTGCATCGAAAGGATTTTCCCGAATAGGTAATGAATACATGTGGAGCCCACGATGAGAAGACCTACTAGCGTACGACCAGTTATTGGACAATGATACTTCCATCTGTATTTTTGTTTTTGATCCATGAACAATTATGGTATAAGAAGAAACAGACCCATACATGGAGCATTTTTTTCCTCCGAAAACTGTTTTGGGACCTTTAAATGCAATAGATAACTCAAATATCACACACAACATCGAAAGTTACATTACCTGGCCACACACAACACTAAAGACTTCAGCTTCTGGCATTTTTTTTTACTTTTGACTTATTTAAGCTAGAATCTATTTAGAACGTGTCAGTCTTTAATTTTAATTTATTTTATTTTATTTTTTGACTTTTTTATTTTTTTTATTTTTTTTCACTTTATTCATTTGTATTATCTGTAATATTATAATGGTTTTTTTTAAAAAAATCTTTTAATTGAATGACTGAGGATAAGCTAGTAGTCGCTATAATACTATTTCAGCAAAAAATCAATAGCTAAAATCATAAGCCAGAAACTTAGGGCATGTTCTTTTAATTTGCGACTTATGGCTTTTAAATGAAATTTTGAATTTTGGTGCATTTACAGTGCAGATTACGGAGACAGATACTCACTTGCGATTTTAGCAGTACGGATGTTGGGCTTTTAACGTGTAGATCGTTTAACCTGTAGATCCCGTCTTGAGAAAATACCCCATTTGAAAGTTAGGTACTGTAGCAAAAGCCAAAAGCCGCTGATTTCGGAGGAAAAGAACATGCTCTTAAACTCTTTAGAGGAGCATGTTGTCAGTTGTAATTGATGCGATAGACATTCTTCCCTCTCTCTAACGGTGAAGTTGGTTAACACAAGATACATGTATGGTGTCTACCATAGTACATAATGCACCACACCGAAGTTTGCATAGCATGGGCCTGTTCTTTTCGGCTGCGGCTTATGGCTTTTGGCTGAAATTTTTGAATTTTGGCTGTTTACGGTACAAATTACGGAGAGACAGATACTCACTTGCGATTTTGGCAGGTACAAATGTTGGGCTTTTAACGTGTAGATCGTTTAACCTGTAGACCCCATCTTGAAAAAATACTCCGTTTAAAAGTTAGGTACTGTAGCAAAAGCCAAAAGCCGCCGGCTTCAGAGGAAAAGAACAGGCCCATAATTGGCCACAGCAAACTGGCTCAGGGTAGCAGAGATCGCAAACCATGCAATGAACAAACAACTTAAATGTACATGTCCTCTTTGATCTGTGCCCCTAGTGTTTGCTTGATGGAGATTCCTTTGGCAAATGCAGTGCTCCATGCCTGGGTCAGACTCAGCGGGTTGAGAGCAAGCAACGGCCGGAGCACCAACATAGGTAGGAGGTGAAGCCGGCGAAATATCCAGTGAACACGAAACCATGGCAACAAAACAAGATGGTTGGATGAGAGCACGACCAGGACCAGGTGGGTGTTTGCCGGAACAGATGAGCTGGAGCTGCTGTCGTACAGGATTTCATAAGCAAGGGACTTCACTAGCTTGTAGGTGTTCTATGGCCGATAGCCTCCATTCCATAGCCGATCTTCTATTTTTGCCTTGCATCTTATAAGACCCATGTACTAGCTTCATGCTTCAGTAGATCGATTATGCCCACTGCTTGATGTTACATGAGTGTTTCGTCCATTGACAGGGCCAATGGCGAACCGAGACGAAACAGGTGCTTCTGCGCTAACGGACATCACATCGTCAGATCAAATTCCTGATGCACCCCATCCCCACAAGATCTTTATCTGTTCTATGATGGCTAGCTCGTGCCATTGGGCGTGCTTCCTCGTCGCCCTCGCTTGTTATATATGTTGCAACTATAGAGAAACATGCTAGAAATTTCGTTCTAGTTGTCCTTCCTGTGGTCTAAACCGGCAATTTATGGAAGTCTGCGCCCTGGAATTTCGCATGGAACCTGTAAGGTTGTTAGAGGAGAGCACCAGTACAGTAAGGCTCCGTAGGCCGGCAATCTCGCATGGTATGTTCCCCGACAGATTGTTACCATCGAGATACGAAATGCTCAGGTTGGTCAAGTTCCCGACAGTTGGTGGTATCTCACGGCTTAAAAAATTGCTGCTTAACTGCAGGCTCTGGAGGTTGATGAGCCTTCCTATCTCCATTGGGATGCTTCCTGCAACCATGTTCTGCTCCATAACAAGACGAGTTAGCCTTGTTATATTACCCAAGGACGCAGGGATGTGACCTGTGAGGTTGTTGTGGGAGAGCGCCAATACAGTGAGACTCCGCGGGTCACCCATCACGTATGGTACTTGGCCAGCCAGCCGATTGTTGGTGAGATCGAGGTAGGAGAGCGCTGGTAATGAGTTGATGTTGCCGGGGATTAGTGGCGAAACCAGAAATGAAATTGAGGGTGGGCTGAACTATTTATAAGTCTAAACTAAGTTAACACAAAATTAATCTTTTACTCTTATAAAATTTTAAATTCATATAGAAATTATAAATTAAATGAAGACAAACAATGAAAAATAGAGAAATAGAAAGTAGGTACTTTAATAATAGAAAGCGTCATGAGTGCGGAGTAGTGATAAGTCACTTATGTGTAAAACATATCAAAATTAGTGATATAATAGAAAATTATGAATGACAATGAAAATTTAGATCATATGAAACATACCAGAATTAAACTAATTTGAATCACGAGATAATAAAAACAAAAGACGACATCTTTTTTCACACTCTATCCAATGTTCTTATCATTTTCACGGCAGGGGACTCGGCGGCGGCGGTGCCTTTGGGGCACGTGCAGGACCACATCATCGCGGAGTGGCGGTAGAGGGAGAAGATCAACCAGAGGTTCATCGAGCTCTTCACCGTCATTCTCGGAGTCAAGAAGGTTCATATATACTTCACTTTCTTTCTTCTTCTTTTTGATTGATTATCTCTTCTTTAATTTTATGATTTTCACTGCTACTCCTCCTCTTCTTCTTTAATTTTTTGATTTATATATATTATTTCATTTTCTTTCTTTTTTGATTGACTGATTAGCTCTACTTTAATTTTATGATTTTCACTTTTTCTCCTCCTTCTCATCGTTGTCTTCTTTAATTTCATACTTATTACTAATCTTTTCATTAAAGAGAGCTAGCTTCTCTTGGATTTATTAATTTTTCTCTATTTTTACTATATATAAAATTGCCACCAGGGGAGATGAGGCTCAAGCCTCACCAAGCATCCCCGGTGGCTACGCCCCTTCCGGGGATGGTCCCATGGAGACTGTTATCGCTGAGGTCAATGTATGCGAGGAAGGGGAGGGCCGAGAAGTTGAGGTCATCAAGTCGGCCATGGATGCGGGCACCAGGCAAGGAGATGTTGGTCACAGCCCACGGCGTGCGGCGGCCATGGAAGATGGCACTACACACGATGCCGGTCCAGTTCTTGCACGGACTGGTACTATTCTTCCAAGAGCTCGTCTGCATCGGTGAGCTCTGGAGAGTAGATTTCCATCGAAGAAGGGCCATTTGTTGAGATTGCAGTGAGGTGCCTCCGTGCCGAGCTGAATATGCCTGGAAGACAACAAGGCATAGCGCAAACAGCAAGGGTAGGAGTGGTGGTGTGGAGGATTGCATGGGTGCTGCCATTTGGTGTCTGAGGATCGATGCGGGTTGAAAGATCTGAAAATGTTTCTGGGAGACTACATTATTTATGGGCACACAGCGCTGCTGCTACCCCGAATACGCGGTGTATTGTCCATTAATGTTGGGAGAGGACCAACTAATACAGCCGGCGTTGTTGACTTACGCAATCTGGTTTAGTTGGTCTTGGTGTTGGTTTTCTGCTCTCTTTCGCGTGGAAAATGGCACATGGTAGGGGTCGCTGTCTCTGCCTATTTTCTGCTCTCTTTCGTTTGGAAAATGGCAAATGGTATGCGTCGCTGTCTCTGCCTATTTTCTCCTCTTTCGTGTGTGGAAAATGGCACAGCATAATAATAACCACTGCAGATGGATTCTTTTTTCTCTGGCCAACATGTCTGTGTCTCCTTACATTACATCTAGTCTAGGACTTATGGCGAGTCAGAAAGTGAATGACTTCTTCAAAATCTTCTCCTTGGTTTTATCAACTCAACATAGCGGAAACACAAACTTATAAGCTCACCAAAACTAAAAGCCAAGAGCACTTCCCTATCAGAAATCTGACCATCATGAAGCCAGTGCACCCGTTCGGCGAGTTCACTGGCGACCTGATAGACGGACCCACTATAGGCATGCGTTGGACTGCTGCCCATCTGCGGTGGGTGAAGGGCAAACCGTCGAGATGCTACTTGCTAAGGCACAACGAGCTCGAGTCGTTGCACGTCAGTGACGTCATATGGACTCCCTGAACGGTAGATTTCATGCTTCGTGTATCGCCGCACGAGCTGTCCCTACATTGCCTAGAGAACGGGGAGCTATGGATGACGACACAACATCTGGTGTTCTCGTACATGGCGGAGGCTTACACACCACAGCGTGTGATGTGACAGTTGGGTTTACACCAGGCTGTGCCCCCTCTGGATGGCAGGTTCCTACCGCATGCCGTGCACCGGTGAGTCAAACTCCATCCGACTATTGTGCACACTTTCATATGTCTTGCTATGTAATGTCGATGATTCTGGAAATGTAGGCAATCGAGGGCTGGTCGCCATGGTACGGACTGGCAGCCAATGCAGCAGCAGTGGACGACGGTATGGGCGGAAAGGGCACGCGTCGATGTCATCATGGAGCAGCGTCTCTACGACGTCCAGACGTACGACGAGTACGTGGAGTGGTACGTACCGCGGTCACGCAGCAGATTGACCATTCCTCTACTAGATCGCCCCGAGCACATCACGCACGAGGAACGTCTGGACCGCTCCATAGATCCCCACAGTGCTTCGCGGCGACATGACAGCGTAAGTCAGTTCAAATATCTTATTGTTCCATTCAATAAATTCATACTGCTCGTTACTGAACCTGTTTATATGTCACTTCAGATGGAGCGGGCATAGTGCATCGCAAGCGCGTCGGAGGCCGCCATCAGTAGTCCGAAGACGCCACCGGTTCTGCAGAAGACTATGAAGTTCATCCTAAAGCAGGCCAAAAAAATAGTGCACAACCTTACCTGCGGGCGTTCCTCGGATCACAGTGCGCACATGAGCCACCTAGTGGGGGCACCATGCTCATCCGCCAGGTCATCGCGACCTAACGTGTCCGGCTGGCCATCGTGATCTACTGAGTCCACATAGCGTCGTAGTATTACCCGCCAATCATCCGTGCGCCGTACCGACGAGGAGGTAAATTACGTACGAGCCTACATGTTTTTTCCTCTTTCGCCTTGCGTTCCACTAACATCATAGCGTTCTCTCGCCGCAGGTCCATCGTCAAGATGCATCCCTTTTGCCGTCCGCACCACCTGCACAGACCACCGCTCCCCATCGTTCATCTTCCCTGCACATTCGAGAGGTATGAATATTTGTTGGGAGCCCCAACCGCCGCTGTGACCGGTCGCCCCGCAGTGCGCCTTCCCGAGCCGGCCGCCGCCGCTATGCGTGTGAACAGGGGTAGGGGAAAGTAGGGTTTCCCCTACCCCTTGCCTCCTTTTGCGCTGGTGGAATGGGCCGTTTGGGCCGTGAAGTGAATGGGCCGGAAAATGGCCCAAAGGGGGGTGCTGGCAATTTTGCGGAAAGACCCTGTAATTCTGAAAGTTACAAACGGGTTCTCATATTTTTCAGATAGGTCCCGAATTTTGCAGAAAACCCCTCAGAAAATCAGAAAATTACCCGAAAACTTTTTCTAAACTAAAAGTTTGCGTATAGCCCCTCACAAATTGCAGAATTCATTGAAAAATCATATTTTGGCATAAAAATGGTCTCGAAAATCCAAATTTTGAATTATTTTTAGCATTTGAAGCATATTTATTTCTATCATTATTGTTTCCTATGTTTCTTGTACTTTTTTGGTTAATCCAAGATGAAGTCTGATTGGCATCAAGGACGTGCGCAGGGATTAGGGGGTGATTGTTAGTAATCCTGGCACGTTAGCTAGTATTCTTAAATTTAGCATATGCATTATTTCTTCATTCATGAGCCCACTATCCGTTTCAACTAAATGCCATGCATGCATACATTTCAATGTGTAACGCTAGGAGTTAATCACGCCTGTAATGCTAGGAGTCAGGCATACATGTAACCGTTTGGAGTTAATCTTGCACTACGTACTACTCTATAAAAGGAAGAAGAACGCTGCAGTTTGAGAAGAGCAGCACAAAGAAAAACTAGTTTGTATTCTCCTTCCTTGTGTTTCACATGAAAGTATAAGTTGTGTCCACTGAGATCATGTGAGTTTTTATCCAAAAACTAACACTCGCGTCGGACACCACGAACGACACCATGGCCACCCCCACGCGCACCCAGATCCCACCCCTCTTAGCCCATCGAAATGCTGCGCTGAGCCAGGCGACATAGGGAGGGGCAAGTGAGTCGGCTATCGAGGCGAGGAGCAATGAGAGATATTATTAAGAGCAACATGAGCGTGAACGCGAGCTGCAGGTCACGCCAGAGAGTCCACCATAGCAGTCCAGGTCAGTTCAGTCTCTTTTAGATCTTCAATGATTCATTTAAATAGGTTAATATATTGAATTGGACACTTTAATAGATTAGGAACTCATGTGAACCATTCTGACAAATTTGGAGATCCACAGCGTCAGGGCCGTGCCGTGAAATTTAGAGGCCCTGTACAAAATTCTAAGTAACGGCACGGTCCTAGATGAATGGACATTGGACGAGCCGGTGGCGGCGCGGCGGCGAGACGAGACGAACACGAACCGGCGAAGTCACGAATACAAAAGAGAATACGAAACTGTGGGGGCCTCGGGGCTCGGGCCGAGAATCTGGCGTCACGCGACGCTGAAGTCGTCAGCGGAGACGCCAAGACGCGGACTTGAGCTAGGCTCTGGGGCTAGGGGTGAAAACGGATCGGATAGTTTCCGTCGGATCCGGACGGATACGGATACGGATACGGATTGTGTCGGATCGGATTTTTTTGGATAGTTCTCGGATCGGATACGGATACGGATTTTTTTATCGGATACGGATACGAATACAGTATGCTTGTTTAGATTTCATGAATATTTTGACAAAATAAACTATTTATGTATTTTTGTTAATTTTGGATGTATAGTTTAAGGGGTTTTCATGTTCCGATAAATATTCGTAACCGTATTTGTTTCGATTCGTATTCGATCCGTATCTGTATTCGATATTATTCGTATTTGTATTCGTATTCGAGTTATCCGTATTAAAAAAAATGAAAATAAATATGGTAGAGATATTATCTGTCCGTATCCGATCCGTTTTCACCCCTATCTGGCGCTCTGGCCTCACACGAATATATGGGCCTTCTCCTGCTGGGCTGATTTTTTTAGGCCCTAGAAATTAGGGGGCCCTGTACGGTCGCACGGCCCGCACCCCCGTGGGGCACGGCCCTGCACAGCGTACTTTACTCTATATATAATAGTAAACTGCCATATATAGCGTTGCTCATGCGATAGCCCGCTGTAGCCCAATAGCCTTTTCATATTTCTCACTGTAACTAACGGTGAAACCACGATTTAAATCCTTAGTAAGAAAATAAATGTCCCCAAGGTAAGGGAAAAATTCACCATCTGCTCTGCTGTGACGAACGACTTCATGCCGCATTCGCCGCCCATACAACTTCGTGACACCTCCTCACCTCGCTGTGTCTCCATGCTGGCCCCGCCTCCTTCTTTGGTATCCACCCTATTACTGCTTAGCCTATCCATAGCCATAGCTCGTGTCATCCATCCTCTAATACAGATAGATTATTAAAGTCAGTTTTTTAGCCTTGGACTTATGATTTTAGTTATAATTTATTAATTTAATAAATAATAATAACTAAGAGAAACTAAAAACTGTAAGAAAATCATAGTAGTTATCTCCGGAAAAACACTCCTGCAGGGCGGTCACTGGCTACTGTAGAAGAGAGAGAAGGGAAAGTACGGTTTCTGGTGCGTCGCGCGCTGTGGAACTCAACCAAACCTGATTGGGGCAACCAGCAACGACGTAGCAACAGATGCTGCCACAATTAATAATGAATATTTAGATTTGCCGCATAACAACAATATGAAAATATGTTTACCGTAACATACTTTTATGACATTAGAACTTCATTGAGATTAACAAATATGATATATGTGTTGATTGTTAGAATTGTATCCGACACTTTGTTTGATCTGAGGGAGTATGTTCGTTTAAATTTTGTGGTTTTTACTAACATGTTATAATTAAAACTAGCTGAATTTTCCATGTAATTGCGCGGGCTAAATAGTATAATACATATGTTTATATCAATACATAGAGTTGTACTTGTTACTCATATAGTTAGGTCTCTTCTTTTTAACTTCTAAAAGCTATTTGGGCTTTTCTACAGTAACTAACTTTAAACGAAGTGTCTTTTTAAAGCGAGGTTTATAAGTTGATCTTTTTAAAGCGAGGTTTATAAGTTGATTGTAGTACATATTGCAATGACTTCATTTATATCGGTCAAAACCACACACAAGGTCCTCTTACTCTGTATTCTTTCACGAACAGCCTAAAAACCATAAACTGCAGCAAAAAAAGAACACGCCCGTTATACTTGTTTATATCCTATACAACTGTAACAACTCTAATACTTGATATGAGTAATTTACACTGTTATAATTTGGATCCACCATAATTGACGGTGTAGATATTTCTCTTTTTATATGATTAATGTGGTATTCTCTAACCTTTAAGAGCGAACGTGGACCACCTAAATGCTGGAGATAGTGCTTGTCGCATTCCCTCGAGGAAAGCATAGGTCTATGTTCATTAAAATTTTGTGGCTTTTACTAACATGTTATAACTAAAACTAGCCGAATTTTATGCACAATTGTGCAGGTTAGATACTACAATGCATATGCTTATATCAAAATATGGAGTTGCACTTGTTACACAACTTGTATAGTTATACTTGTTTATGTCTTATACAATTGTAATACCTCTCGTATTTGATCTGTTATAATTTGGATCTATTATAATCGACGGCGTAGATATTTTCTTTTTTTCTATTATTAATATGGTAAGTTTTAGCTATTGAAAGATGGCTTCTTTTTCTATGACTTTAATAATATAATAATAAAATAGATAGATTCCCAGTTAGTTTAGGTGGTGCTCAGTTAGGCTGAATTTTTGTGACTTATGACTGAATTTTTACTGTAGTTGATTGAAATTACACTGTAGCTGATGGTGGCTCATTTGGTATAATTAAATTTTAAAAAACGGGTTAGCCCAGCACGTGTAATACAAACGAATACGGAAAAAAAGAACCAGCAAAAAAGCTAAAAAAATCTAAAAATTATAAAAAAATAAAATTTAAAAATAATAAAAAATAAATCGAAAATCAGAAGGCAAAGCCCAAAGGGCGGGGGCCTTAAAGCTTCTTACCCGTAGCCTGTTCGGTAGTGAAAACTTCAGACTAACAAAAGACATCCCGTAACTCGATAGGAAGCAATCATCGTGCCCTCAAAGAGGAAAGTTTTGAAAGAAGAGAACAAACGTCTTCAAAATTTCAAATTTACAAGCATCCGGACCAGTGCGATTCATTAATTAGTTTCACACAACTTTGCCTACAAACTGGCATGCGAAACAGTGTTACTAACACACCGACGAGTGGGCTCCACAAGTACCTCCCACCAGTAAGGAGTGTCTGCGCAGTGCGGCCCACCCAGAAGCCCAGACACGACAACTCTCCCAGTCCGTCCCTATAAAAGCCGCTCCATACTTGTACTGCACCTCCACAACGGTACAGAAATCCAAATCCTAGCAACGATGCCGCCGATGTGAAATCCCTTCTAATAAACCCTAGTCCAATTCCAAATCCCCAATCCAAAATTCCAATTCCTAAGCCGTTTGCATGCCTCTCCTGCTTGGATCGGCTGGCGCTGCTGCAGCCGGAGCCGGAGGAGGAGGAGGAGCGGATGGCCGCGACGGCGCCGCCGTCTCCCTCGTCGACCACATCGCCTGCCCCGCTCGACGCGGCATCCCCCGTCTCCCACGTCGCGCGGTTTGAGGTCCCTTTCCCTTGCTAGATGTAGGCATGTAGCTCCTCGGTTTGGTCCCGACTCTCGATTCGCCTTCTCGTGGGAGATCGTCGCGAGAGCTCATGGCCTCATGGGTGGGTTCTGTTCGTTTGGGTTTGGCCTCTTGCGAGCGCGTGCGATTACGTGTGGGGGTTCTTGGGTTCGATTTGGCCTGCTCTTTGTTTTGGCGTTGGTTAAATTGAGCCGTGTGATCGCGGAGAGGGGAGTGCGGGTTCCATGGATCGACTCGGTTTGGTCTGCGTTTTGTTCCCTGTTGTTTTGATTCGACTGCCGAATTGTGCTTGGTAGGGGAGGGGTGAGGAGCGCGCTGTCCTAAATTCGTTTGTTTTGTCTGGTTAAGCTGAGGTTTTGGCTGTGTTCGTTGTGCGCTTGTGCTAATGACGAGTTGTGCGTTGGATTTGGCTTTCGTTTGGTACGATTCGATCACGTCTTGCGCTTGCGAGATACGATTGCGAGAGAGTACGTTTTATCCGGTGGATTTTGTTGATGTTTCCTAATTCCCCGGTTAGCCCGTGCTTTTGTTCTGTTTGTCACTTCGTCGTGCGCTTGTGCCTAGGACGAGCCGACGAAACGTACGTATACGATTTGGTGTTAGGTTTAACTTACGATTTTGCGTTGTTGCGCTTACGGAGAGGAATGCGAGTTGAGTGGCGGATTTTTATTTTATTTATTTCTGTCTGAGTGGTCCGGTTTGTTGTGCATGTGGCGATGAGTGCAATTTCATAGTTGCTTTTTATTATGTTTTAGTTTAGTTGGGTCTGAATGTCTGATCGACTACTCGACTTCTTGTCTTCATGATTTTCCTTACAACAAGGAATTGATGTTTTCTTGTTGGCTTTTCGTTTTGATCTGATTTGTGCTTATGGGGAAGGGTGCCATTCAAGGCAGGTTTGCTTGCGTGGCTCGTGTGAGCCGATTGTCCTTACGGTGAGGAGTGGGATTTGAGTGACAGGTTTATTTGCTACTTTATTTTGCTCGATTTGTTTGGGCCATTTTGCGTATGGCGAGGTATGCGATTTGACAATTGAGTTTGATTTGACGAAATAAGAAGAGAGAATTTTATTATGGGTATGCTTGATTTGGTTATGTTTTGTTTGGTTTAGCTTGATTACAGTGAGGAGTGTGGTTTTTATTTTGAGAGCACGGTGAGGAGTGTGATTTGAGTGGTGGATTTCATTCATGTCTGCATTGATTTGTCCGAGCATTACTTATGGTGAGGTTTGCGATTTGAGTAGTGAATTTGATTTGTCGAAATAGGCAGAGAGCAATTTATCCGGTGTATGCTTGGTTAGGTTTTGTTTGCTTGTTGTCAGTTACTTTGATTTTGGTTTGGATTGATTTGTGCATGTTGTATTGCTGTTGTGCTTCAAGATGGAGCTTGTTGGGTGGTCGAATTTCTGTCCTAATTAAGGCATAGGTGTGCAGCTGGCCGGCCAGCTGAGTCTGAGATCTTCACACATCCGTGGTACTCTATGCTTTGCATAGTGATGCTAAATGTTGGTGTGTGTGACTGTTTGCATGGTTATATGTATGCTAACTCTGTACTTCGCATGGTTGTGTACACAATTGCCGGAGTAATAATTGTGTGAAAGGTGAGTATATCAGCATAAATAGGCATCTACTGTTCTACAGGTACTTAGCTTCTCTATATACTGCAAATGCATTCATACCTGTTGGTCTTGCAGTGGTGTTTTAATTCCTTCGTAGGCCGCTTGCCACTAGTTTGCATGACACTCCCTGTAAGGAAGTGGAACTATATAGTCTGTTTATAGTCCATGTGCCAACTTTATGAATGTTCCTCTTCATTGGTGCTTTTTTCATGTTCATAGTGTAGAGTGTGAAAAAAGGATTTTATTCTGCTGATTCTACATTCATCTCTGGCAATCCTGCTAGTTGCTACCTTACTAGCATGCTCAAGAAGGTAACACAGGTCGAGTTGTGCTATTAACATTGTATCAGGTTATTTTAAGGTGCCTTTTTCTTTTACTCTTGTGCCTCTTTCGCTGTGTTTGTGCATAAAAATGGTAATTTAATTTATCTAAGCTGCATCAGGAGATTATTTATGCAATGAACCAGAGGGATGTGACCATGAAATTCAAAACTCCCACAAAAGATAACTTTTTGTAAGTCTACGTGGAAGAAGAGTCATCCATCTACGTAGTAGTTTTGTTTTTAGATTATATCTATAATACATATCCTACAAGATCTTGATGTATTCTTTCATTTAATCACTTTGCCGTTCTATACAACAGAATGTCTAACAATAAAGGAGCATCATCCCAAGTGCACATGAAACAAGGAGTTAGGACTTAGGAGCACATAAAAGGGAAAAATGGGACCTTGAAGCAATTCTGGACCAATTCGTCTCTTTGAAAGAAACATTTTATTGTCCACTTCTACATATAATACATCTTGTTTTAGTTGCTTGGTTGGAAAACTAAGGTGTCCTTTTTCTTCCATAAGCACCAGATTATTAAGATAACCAAGGTGTAGAAGTTCTTCGCGCGGCCTTTAGCTTTCCTTTCTGATACGTACTTCTCATGGTGAGGAACCAGACATGCTACGAAATACCGAACACTTTACCAAGAAATATCAATTCTGCATTGGATTCTAATATGTCTACTTGTTGGCAGATCTTCAGGATTTAATTCTTAAGAGTCAAAAGTTTTCTGACATCGCAGGTACTTTGCTCATTACTTTCAGTCATTAAGAATTTAGTCCAATTTTAAGTTCCATTGTTTACTTGTTAATGAAAATTAATCGTCATTTTTGTGTGTCTAGATGGTTGGCATAAATGGTGTCATGCATACATGTTCAATTTGTTCTTTGGACTATGTGTTTGTAAGCTATCTCTACTGTCTACTACTGTCAAGTGTTACTACAATCACTAGAAAATCATTCCTCTTCACAATAAAGCTCATGATCAATAAAAGCAGGCAATTATTCTATTTGTAGGGACTTCAGGAAGAGTTGAGTTCTCCACTTGGGACACCTAAACCGAGAAATCAGCTCGTTAGCAAAGGTATTTCTGTGCTCTCCATTTTGATTTTCTTCTTTGGTTTACAGTAGCTGTAACTTTTTTCCTGTTTTCTGGAAATTAAGTGCAAAGCTGATCCAATTGATGACTCTAATCACTAGGTGGTGTAACAGCCAATGCAATGTGGGGCCTTCTGTTCAGACCTTATAAAAGAGTGATTCATGTTACAATAAGCAGGTAGCATGCATAGAGTTCTGCATTTCTAGTTTCTTTTAGCAATGGGGATACATCCTTTTTGTGTAAACAACCTTTATACTCCGATCTACACTTTTCTGAATAAGATCAAGAGATCTGTTTATCATCTTATTAGAGAGGAAGAACTTCAACGGTGTCACAGAGATAAGCATGGCAACAAAACCCCTTGATAATTATTACAAGACTTGATAGAACCATCTATAATACAGCAAAGTTATGGTAGCAGATTGCTTTCCTAGAGCCCAGCATTGACAGGTTTGTCTTGAAAGATTATTTATTTTCTGTACCAGCATACTAGAATCAGTAGGCTTCTACCCACAACCTTTCTTTCTTTTCCTTCCTTTTGTTGCTCACTTGTGCTTCCCAGCTCTCAGCACTGCTAAACCTTGCAAACTCTTGTGTAGCTGATACGATGGAGCTGACGGTCTCTAGGCCAATTTGCTACATGTATCCAGATTACTTTGGCTAACTAGCAATTTAAGAAAGGTTGAAGTGTTGTTTTTTTCTGGTGATTACACATCGTGCAAACCGTGTCATAGCTTCATCTTAGTTTATCTATTATGCTCGGCAGCGTTGAGACTGGGTAGGATATAAATACTCATCTGGAGAATGAACCACAATCCAAATTTGGTTTATGGTATGTTTCCATTCAAAGTGGTGTGGTTGTGGTAGTTCTTTCCATCTAACTTATGCTTTTACTTTTTGGTTTAACAAGCTCTCTAAGTCAATCCAATTTCAGAAGATGTCAACATTCTGATCACTATGTAAGGCAAGAACAAGCCTTCTATTCTCCATTTTATCTTCCCTCCTAGGTTAATTACTAGGTTTACTCCAATCTATAAATTTACTGATATGCCTCAGATTGATCCATGTTTCATTGTTAGGTTATGTTGTACATGCAAACGTTGAGGTGATTGGGAGGTTGCCAAACTTTCAGAAGACATCAATATCGCCGAACTTTCAGAAGACATCAACACTTATGAAGGTGAGTAATACAAAACTACAAAAGTACAAAACTAAGACACAGAATGGTAAAAGCACTTGCTCTCAAAAAAATGGTACACTGCTACTCTTAAATCTCATCAGGTTGCTAAAAGAAGCTAGCAGATCATGTTGAAACTATCCTCTTGGTGTTTGAGGTTCACCCAGGTTTATTGTACATTGAAAAAACTTGCATTCGTCATTTTTGGTTAAGCAGATAGATCAAGCATGCATTAACTTATTTTTGCTTGGATTGACAATTTCACAACCTAATATAGTTCTCACTTACCATATTATTCCCAACAATAAATTGTATTGTGCATGCTTATAGTTCTCTCAAGGTACCTTAATATTCTGCCATATTCTAATTTTAAATATAGCCAATTCTTCTCAAGATGCATTACTATTTATCCATATTACCCTCATTAATTTATTTTTTCATGGGTATTGCCGGAGATTAAATGTTACGGGTGTACTCAACTTTAAATTGGATGATAGTTATATTGTAATGATCATTACCGGGGTAGTCTATGTGGAAGAAGAGTCATCCATCTACGTAGTAGTTTTGTTTTTAGATTATATCTATAATACATATCCTACAAGATCTTGATGTATTCTTTCATTTAATCACTTTGCCGTTCTATACAACAGAATGTCTAACAATAAAGGAGCATCATCCCAAGTGCACATGAAACAAGGAGTTAGGACTTAGGAGCACATAAAAGGGAAAAATGGGACCTTGAAGCAATTCTGGACCAATTCGTCTGTAACACTCCGCCCATCCTTTGGGCCTAGAGTGCTACCATCATCACACTGTAAAAATAATACTTTTAAAACAACTGCTAAACAATTTAAGCAAACTCTACTTTTTCATCAAGTCCCATGTCCCGACCACTCTCGACATGCAGGCGGCCAACTACTCCGATGGTCCAAGTTCTTCTGGACCATGTGCATCAAGTTCGGCCTTCTCTCCCACATCGATGGCTCCGACGTCGCACATCCGGACGACCACGCCTAGACTCTTGCCGATTCTGCCGTCCTTAGCTGGCTGTATGGCTCCGTCACCGACGATGACTTTGATTCAACGATGGCCGATGTTGTGGGGGTGGCCCAACCCCCCGTGACTGGGCCTTGCAAACTGGCCTAATATGTAATAAGCCCAATAGTGTAGAGAAATATACCAATGTACACTCATCCTTTGTAAGTACTAAGAGCATCCTCTCATTCTCACTCACCATCTCTCACCATCTCTCCCTGTGTTGGCTCTCCTCTCCTTCTACTAGTCCCCTTGTTTACTGTTTGGCCAGTAGACACAACAGATGACGCCGTCCGTGGGGACGACAAGAAGTTATGTATGGAAGAGATTTTTCCAGCATTCAACAAAAGCAGCGGCTATGTGGATCTTTTTTGTTCCTGGGACCATATTGCTTCGTTCGTGGCATCTGTACCATCTTGCGGGCCATCAGCGACAGATAAGTAGTTTGCTCGATGAAAATTTAACCATCCTGATTATGGAGGTGTATGGGCTTTTCCTGTATTCTTCGTCATGTTTTGTAGATTGTGTATTGAATAGATCTAGTCATATGGGCTTCGCCTGTATACTTCGCCATGTTTTGTAGATGGTGTATTGAGTAGATCTAGTCGAATCGCCCATCCTTATATTACTGTTATCTCCGCTCTGCTGGGGGTGTTCATTCAAGGAAATGATGTCTTGGTTGACTTGGGGGCATGATCCTTCTAGCCAGGGAGGTACGCCATCGAGCTCAACTCCACCGTGCTTCGCCATGACACCGGCTGCACGCCTTGCTTGCTACGCCTTGGCCTCTGCCTTTGTTAGCCTACGCGCCTTCGGCTTGTCCACGCCGGACTCTGCGCGGGGCACATTCCATCGTCCGCCAAAAACCCAGAAATATATAGCAAACCAAAAGTGTTAAAATAGAAATAGGATAAAGAAGGTTGTCGTCATATTTCCCTGAAGCTCGGTAGGATTCCCATATCAACTGAAATCAATCGGCACCTTTTGCTTTTGTGGGTTTCATCACCCGGCATTTAATTTAATCCAACACCCACGTGATATCGACTCCCCTCAACCGCAGTAAATCACTCGCATAGTGATTTATTAACAAATGGACCAAAAGGTCCTTAGCCCAAATAGTATCACAAGAGAGCACATGGGATTAGGGCCCTGTTTGTTTCCACTTAAGATTATTATAATCTAGCTTATAAATCATAAGTGGAAACAAACAGTCCAAATTATAAGGTAGCTTATTATAATCTAATAGCATAGATTATTGTAATCTAATAAGCTCAAAAAAAAACTTATTTCAGCTTATAGATCACCTTTTATCTAAATGACCATAAAACTTCAGAAAAATTACCCACCTTTGCCATTCATTAACTCCCCAATCTTTAAACATTATAAGCTCAAGGGCATTGTAGTCTTTAAACATTCGAATACAACGATTCATAATTCTGATAATCCAGGCTGCCAAACACCTGACAGCTTATTTTCCACCAGCTTATTATAAGCTAGCTTATATAATCTGCAACTATAAGCTAGATTATAATAATCTTAAGTGGAAACAAACAGGGCCTAGGTAAGGGCATGGTTCCCCATGTCAGTAGTGATTTTTTCTTTTGTGACCTTTGTGATTGCCTGTTGGTGCTATCACGTCAATGATTCCCCTAGTCTGATGTAGGCGTAGTTGTTAGTAGTGATTTTCCTTTTGTGATGTAAGTAATCATGGTGCTCAGAAGTTATGAACTGATGTTAGCAAAATGTATGAACTGGTCGGTCTGTAGTGATTTTCCTGTTTTGGTCGGATATACCCCTGTGACTTTTGTTATCCTGTTGCGCGCAAGCATGCGATTGTCCGGCAGCCGGCCGGCCCATGCGGACGATAGCGCGCGTGAGCTGCGGGAGCGCCGGGCAGTCGCCTACGGATAACCCAGAAGGATAAATAGGTTCATAAACAGAAGGATAAACCACGAAGGATAAATAGGTTGGCAAAGAAGGATAAACCAGATCAATCAAATAACCATAACCCTGAAGGATAATTCAGTTGACAATATAAGGATAAATAGTGGGACTGATAGGCTACTATGCTGAAATTCTTACTAGTTTATCCGTCACATTAATGGCACAAAGACACAGAACGCAGCGGCGGAGAAGCATACTTTACTACTGCCCTGGAAGCAAAAGCACTGCTTCAGGGCGATCATGTTAGCACAATCCTACAAGAAAGTACTATCTACAATGTTCTATCTTCAGCACCGATGCGTAGCTGCTCGATCACTTCAGGGAATGGCCTTTTCGCTTTATTGATCTTGTGAAACATCAAATAATGCAGAACCTTTGCCCTTAAAATATCACTGTTTTCCTGCATTTTTCAGAGATACATAAAACATAATATTAAACATGGATCCTAAAATAACGAATTAGAAGTTAATTAGATGTACAAGACAGTGTTAAGAGATTACCGTATTGTAGTGCACTCTTCGTGTGTCAGGATCATAGCGCTCCAAGAACATCATCACAAAAAACCCACAGTCATTACTTGACATCATCTGAGTAGGAACAGGCACCAACACAAAGCCATATTCTGAAAAATTAGTGATGCTTCCGTTTGTAAATTTATTCAGCATCTCATGGAAGCTGCTCTGTATCAGTTGGCAGATAGATTTGTGGAATTTTTGCTTATCTTTATTAGAAGATGAACTGGAGTCAAGAATGTCAATTTGTTTATTGATCAAGTTGACAACATATAGTGTCCAATGACCTCCAAAGTTGACTGGCAAATATATCTGAACAGTTGAACATGGTGTAAGAAGAAAGGACCACGGACAAGAAGGGGAAGGTCTGGCAAATACATGACAGAAGTTGAACGTTTGAAGGTTTGTACTTACATGGCTGGCTTTCTCAAATTGTTGAGGCTTGTATCTAGATTTTAGGTATTCCAGCATCTTAGCAGCATCAAAAGGGTCCATCCCTGCGATCTTCTCACCCAATAAAGACGACTGATAGATACCAATTAAAATGAATCAGAGGACACAAAAGCAAAGAATAAAAAGTTATAGGTGGAGTCTTCACGTACTGTGATAAATGGATCGAGAATGATTCTTTCTGATCTAAAAGACTCATAATCATCCATCAGACACTTGGAGAAGAACAGTGTGACAGCATCCTCACACAATTTATTGGCATCAAAACTTTTGACAATATCATTTGCAGAAAAACTGATCTTGGGGCAGCTACTAAACTCCCAAATGTCATCATCCCGCAACATGAAAGTAGTCCTGGTATTTACACGAGGGATATGTTATATCGAGGATATTCACATGCAGGACATGAACTAGAACTTAAAGTACTGAATTAGCAAAAAGAAGGCAAAAGAAGTACCCTCCATTATCTTTGTGGTCATCTATAAATTTCTTCAGGTGTGACATCACGGGCATTGTTTTCTCGCTAGGAATTTCTGTAGACCACTTAGTTGGGACACTGGACCCCTTCGTGATCTTCTCTTGAGAACCAAACTTCATCTTTTCAAATAATTCTTTCTGAGCATGAGATTTCCCTTTAAGACCTTTGGATGTCTTAGTAGCAGGGATTTCAAAAACTTTCAGCAGTTCCTCAGGTAGCTGCACATTATTTATGCTGTGATGGAGAAGGTATTGCAGAATAAAGGCCTTGTAGTTACTCCACAACTCCTGTAAATTAAGAAAACGATGCAGGTTATGAACTGTATTCATTTGTGTTTCAAAACAGATTAAAAGGGGGCCAATCACTAACCAAGTTTTGGATCTCTGAGAACTCCTTCCCACTATAGCTCTCCATAAAATACATGGCAAATAAGAGGTTGTCACTGTCCGCCAACTCGAAGTTATGTTTAATGCAGTACAACCTAGTATTTTTAGTTGTCTTATAGGCCAACTTTTCGACTTTGTACATTTCCTCCATGAGGGCTTCACAGTCTTTTTTGGCAATATTCTCGTGTATCAATGAAGCAGTGCAGCTCAGATAGTCGGCACGTTTGTTCGCAAAATTGAAACAATGCATGTAACAATGCTGACCGCGCACTATAGGCAAGAATATCTGCAAAAACAAACATGTCAAGTCTTGTACACAAGTGAGGCAATTTAAAACATGGGTCTCAGTTTCAGTTTTTAAGATTAAATTTACCATATTAATTTGTCCAATTTTTTTCGCTGCATTCTTAAGTTGATTCGCTAATGTAGCTCTGGCTTCATCGTTGAAATTAGCCTGCAAGACCAAACAGGGCAAAACAAAGGGCGGCAAGTTACTTTGCCATGTTAGAGACAGTTGTGTTAACTTTCAGTTCAATGATAGATGTGCTGTAAGAAGTTTACCGAGGCCCTTGTAGAGATATATTATCTTTGAGGCGCTGGATGAGGCGGCAGAGTCAAAATTTTTGCACGCAATGAATGCATCCATGATGTTTTCCTTGATGCAGGCACCTTTAGAAAATGACTCTGCCAGTTCACTTCCAGTGAAAAGTGTCCTTTTAATACATAATAACGTCTGCCTGTCATTTTTCCAATTTTAAATACAACAAAATCAGAGACCATGTTTCAAAAAAGTTGGATAAAAAAAAGATAGGAACAAAACCAGTCAAAAGAAACTTACTCCTTGAATTTGCTGTCTTTGGAGCATACAAGATCATCGACACGAGTGCCCTCCTTCGCCTGCATATCCATTTGTGTTTTGCGTTCCTTTGTTGTAGCAAATGTATTTCTGATTACCCTCTTTTGAGGAATCGAATCTTCAGTTTGCTGCCTTTGGCGTTTTGCTGGTGGCGCCGTGCCGCTAACCTTTGCGCCTCGGCGTTTCTTGGTGGCGATCTGCGTGGTGGGGATGATGCGGATCATGCGTTGTGAGGATGGTGACAGATTTATGATGCGGTGTTGTCAATGTTCAGAGTGCGATATTCGCCTGAAGCTATGACCTCGTCACTTAGATCCTGGGGATTGTTGTCAGGGTTCTCACAGAGGTCCTTCACAAGTTTTTTGCGATACATGTTTACATCATTCTGCATTTTTTAGGCATAAAAAAGAACAAACATTGAGTTATGAATTGCCTAGGACTTTTAAAAGTAGCCAAAACTGTTAGTTGAATAGTTGAATAAAAGGCGTTACACTAACCTCATCGATGTCATCTATTTTCATTCTATCAAATCCTTCCATGTACATCAGCATATAGAATCCACAATCGTATCTGCAATAATCATTTGCATAGTAATAACAAACTTTGATAGAATGGAAATAATTCACCTAGAAGATGGGAACAGACAGTATGAACAAGTTTCACTAAAAGAATTTCGATCATTGACCATTTAATGCAAGGGAATTCACAGCATCGGTTATCCAGTGAAGGATAGTCCAGTGAAGGATAATCCAGTGAAGGGTAACTCAGCGAAGGATAACTCATCGATTGTTGAGTGAGGATAATTCAACAACAGAATCATATGATAATTTCTAAGATAATTTCATATGAAAATTATTGAGTGAGGAAAGATAATCTCTAAGTGAAGATGAAGAATTACCCATTCGATTGCCCCTTAAGAGTTGGTTTCTCTGCCCTGAATGAAGAAAAATCAATAAGTTTCCCCATCGCAAAATAATTTCCCAACGCCGATATCTGAAAGAATGCAATAAGGTAAGCTTTCATATGTATGCTTTGTAGAACACTTTAAGTTGAAAATTAATCTTCTTAATCTTACCACAGATTGCATCTCACTTCTAGTGTCCTTTGATGGAAGGGAATCCAGTATATACTTTTTTCCCTTATCAATGTCCACCACGAGCAAGGA
This sequence comes from Bonia amplexicaulis, assembly GCA_036346245.1. Lineage (NCBI taxonomy): Eukaryota > Viridiplantae > Streptophyta > Magnoliopsida > Poales > Poaceae > Bonia > Bonia amplexicaulis. Next base: position 15,370,274 of record CM070754.1, on the reverse strand, counting down.
CCAATGCACACCATGACCATTCGTATCTCGGCCAAGGACAGGGACAAATATCTGGAAAAAATTAAACTTTGTTTAATTCATGGCCGAATGCAAGAAACGAAATGGGATAAAAGAAAAGCACAAACCTGCTTCTTGTTCTCAAGGTTAGCAAGCTCATTTTCCACCTTGCCTGTGATTTTGCCTATACCCAACAATTGATTCTGGATACAATAGAAGATATGGTGAACATTGATAATATAAAACATGGACATGTGCTCAAATTGATACTTACAACAGCAGCTTGACTCAGGATAATTTTGTCTTTCCATTCTTCCTTCTCCCTCCAAATGCAGCATTGCATGTCCACGATGAAGTTACTCAACCATCCCTTTGGTTTCATGCTTTGTACAAAAAGATGTTCGGGAATGAGAATGCTATGTAGAGACACTGCAACCTTTCTGCCGAAACGCTCCTTTTCCCAATCGGCTTTTGATAAAAATTTTTCTGAGTAGAATTTATCCAAATCTTTATATCTGAAAAATCAAGCCTGTATTAGGAAAATTGTGTTATAGTAAAGGAAAAAAACAAAAAGGATAACCACAGCGCTGGCTATCCTTTCAGGTTATCCCTCACGGCATGCTTAGTCAGATCTACCCATTCTCACTGCTGCCCTGCACTTCATTCCTGCCAACCCAGACCCGGCCGACATACTCTTTCTCTCCAATCAGTCCGCCGATATGGCAAGCTCTGGGAGGTCCTTATCCATTTATGCTCCTATTTGTGTACTGTGTTTGTGCAGTCTTCAGGCAAGCCAAAGAAAAAGAAAAACGAAGAAACTAATCAAGACATGGCACTGGAGAGAGCGAGAGCTTGAGCTGCGACCGCCTGATTTGTGGCTGCAAGCTCTAGCCGCTGGGCTAGTGAGCTACTGCACTCGCCTCCAGCACGCTCCCGTGATGGTGCTAATCCCTGTGAACTCAGTTGTGCCCCAACACCGCCCAGCCCATTGATTGCCTCCTCCCTTGCAGGCACATGGACAGAGGTGCAGGGGCGCCAGGAGCAGATGGAAGTGTGCTCGTGGGGTGGGCAACAGGAATCAGAGAGGAGCCTAAACAGGACCAGATATAACTAGTATAACTGGTATAAGGAATATAACAGGATAAGGGACCTAAACTGAACGGTTTTGGAACTTGAAGGACCAAATATAACTGGTATTGGAGATGAGGGACTAATTTAAACCAACTCAAGAGTTGATGGACTAAAGTTGGACTTTTTCCTCTAGTAAATGATTCTCAGGAGAGATCACCTTTGTTGTGCACTAACCTGTCTAACAAGCCTTCCAATAGGGAGAACATCTGTGACTGAGTCTCCAAGATCTTGCCATACATCTCTACAGTCGACGAATGATTTAGCTTTACAGTTTTGATAGCGTCGTTGTGAAGATAACGAGGCATGTCCTTCAAAGAAGATTTAACCAAATCCTCTAATGAAGGAATGTGCAGAAACATGTCGTTCTTCCCACCACTGTTCTTCTCAGCTTTCCCACCATCTATTTTCACAACTTCCTTTCTTCTTTTCACCACGGGGTTGACATGCATGCCCTTTTCTTCTTTATCCCTTTCTCCGCCTTCGTTTTTGCCAAGGCGAGTGCGCCTATTCATCTGAAAAGGAGCAAGGATAGTGTATTCAAGTGTATGTATTATATAGGAACAATGACATGTTGATTTTAGAACCAATATTCTTACATTGCGCTTGACTTTTTTATTCTGCACTCCAGCCACTTTCTGCACCTTCACCTTATCACATTCATTATAGTTTCTTGAATAACAGGTCTCTTCCCTTGAGCGAAACTGAAAAGGGGCATGGATATAAGTGTGTTTGACTGTAACATTACAGGAACAATGGCATAATGCTTCAAAATCAGATTCTTACCTTGAGCTTGTCAAAAAGCTTGCAATCATTTTGCTTAGTTTCCTCCACCAATTTGGCCAGCATAAATTGGTCGTAGTAACAAATTCGTGGAGTCACAGAGGCATCGCTTTCGATTTTGTCTGACTTTAGGTTGTCCAAGTAATATAACTGTAGGCATAAGTTTACCGTTAGATAAATTTACTATTCATGAAAAATAATGGTTTTATTGATACTTACAAGAAGCACAGTCACGGGACCACTGATGTTGGCTGCTTTGCTTTCCAACCAGGATTTAACACCTTTTCTCAATTGCTCGAGAACTACCTTCCGCCAATTAACTCTTCCTATCCTTTCAAGGTCCATACCTGCTTGCATCTGGTGTACAGTGAGATAACCGTCTGTGGCTGGTATCAGCAGCTAACCTTGAGAACAAGAAGCAGGTTTGTGCTTTTCTTTTATCCCATTTCGTTTCTTGCATTCAGCCATGAATTAAACAAAGTTTAATTTTTTCCAGATATTTGTCCCTGTCCTTGGCCGAGATACGAATGGTCATGGTGTGCATTGGTCCTTGCTCGTGGTGGACATTGATAAGGGAAAAAAGTATATACTGGATTCCCTTCCATCAAAGGACACTAGAAGTGAGATGCAATCTGTGGTAAGATTAAGAAGATTAATTTTCAACTTAAAGTGTTCTACAAAGCATACATATGAAAGCTTACCTTATTGCATTCTTTCAGATATCGGCGTTGGGAAATTATTTTGCGATGGGGAAACTTATTGATTTTTCTTCATTCAGGGCAGAGAAACCAACTCTTACGGGGCAATCGAATGGGTAATTCTTCATCTTCACTTAGAGATTATCTTTCCTCACTCAATAATTTTCATATGAAATTATCTTAGAAATTATCATATGATTCTGTTGTTGAATTATCCTCACTCAACAATCGATGAGTTATCCTTCGCTGAGTTACCCTTCACTGGATTATCCTTCACTGGATTATCCTTCACTGGACTATCCTTCACTGGATTATCCTTCACTGGATAACCGATGCTGTGAATTCCCTTGCATTAAATGGTCAATGATCGAAATTCTTTTAGTGAAACTTGTTCATACTGTCTGTTCCCATCTTCTAGGTGAATTATTTCCATTCTATCAAAGTTTGTTATTACTATGCAAATGATTATTGCAGACACGATTGTGGATTCTATATGCTGATGTACATGGAAGGATTTGATAGAATGAAAATAGATGACATCGATGAGGTTAGTGTAACGCCTTTTATTCAACTATTCAACTAACAGTTTTGGCTACTTTTAAAAGTCCTAGGCAATTCATAACTCAATGTTTGTTCTTTTTTATGCCTAAAAAATGCAGAATGATGTAAACATGTATCGCAAAAAACTTGTGAAGGACCTCTGTGAGAACCCTGACAACAATCCCCAGGATCTAAGTGACGAGGTCATAGCTTCAGGCGAATATCGCACTCTGAACATTGACAACACTGGCATCATAAATCTGTCACCATCCTCACAACGCACAGATCTGGCATCATCCCCACCACGCAGAGATCAGCCAGCCAAGAAACGCTCGAGGAGCGCAAAGGTTAGCGGCACGGCGCCACCAGCAAAACGCCAAAGGCAGCAAACTGAAGATTCGATTCCTCAAAAGAGGGTAATCAGAAATACATTTGCTACAACAAAGGAACGCAAAACACAAATGGATATGCAGGCGAAGGAGGGCACTCGTGTCGATGATCTTGTATGCTCCAAAGACAGCAAATTCAAGGAGTAAGTTTCTTTTGACTGGTTTTGTTCCTATCTTTTTTTTATCCAACTTTTTTGAAACATGGTCTCTGATTTTGTTGTATTTAAAATTGGAAAAATGACAGGCAGACGTTATTATGTATTAAAAGGACACTTTTCACTGGAAGTGAACTGGCAGAGTCATTTTCTAAAGGTGCCTGCATCAAGGAAAACATCATGGATGCATTCATTGCGTGCAAAAATTTTGACTCTGCCGCCTCATCCAAATACCTCAAAGATAATATCTCTCTACAGGGCCTCGGTAAACTTCTTCAAAGACATCTATCATTGAGCGAAAGTTAACACAACTGTCTCTAACATGGCAAAGTAACTTGCCGCCCTTTGTTTTGCCCTGTTTGGTCTTGCAGGCTAATTTCAACGATGAAGCCAGAGCTACATTAGCGAATCAACTTAAGAATGCAGCGAAAAAAATTGGACAAATTAATATGGTAAATTTAATCTTAAAAACTGAAACTGAGACCCATGTTTTAAATTGCCTCACTTGTGTACAAGACTTGACATGTTTGTTTTGCGATATTCTTGCCTATAGTGCGCGATCGGCATTGTTACATGCATTGTTTCAATTTTGCGAACAAGCGTGCGACTATCTCGAGCTGACCGCTTCATTGATACACGACAATATTGCCAAAAAGACGTGAAGCCCTCATGGAGGAAATGTACAAAGTCGAAAAGTTGGCCTATAAGACAACTAAAAATACTAGGTTGTACTGCATTAAACATAACTTCGAGTTGGCGGACAGTGACAACCTCTTATTTGCCATGTATTTTATGGAGAGCTATAGTCGGAAGGAGTTCTCAGAGATCCAAAACTTGGTTAGTGATTGGCCCCCTTTTAATCTGTTTTGAAACACAAATGAATACAGTTCATAACCTGCATCGTTTTCTTAATTTACAGGAGTTGTGGAGTAACTACAAGGCCTTTATTCTGCAATACCTTCTCCATCACAGCATAAATAATGTGCAGCTACCTGGGGAACTGCTGAAAGTTTTTGAAATCCCTGCTACTAAGACATCCAAAGGTCTTAAAGGAAATCTCATGCTCGAAAGAATTATTTGAAAAGATGAAGTTTGGTTCTCAAGAGAAGATCACGAAGGGGTCCAGTGTCCCAACTAAGTGGTCTACAGAAATTCCTAGCGAGAAAACAATGCCTGTGATGTCACACCTGAAGAAATTTATAGATGACCACAAAGATAATGGAGGGTACTTCTTTTGCCTTCTTTTTGCTAATTCAGTACTTTAAGTTCTAGTTCATGTCCTGCATGTGAATATCCTCGATATAACATATCCCTCGTGTAAATACCAGGACTACTTTCATGTTGCGGGATGATGACATTTGGGAGTTTAGTAGCTGCCCCAAGATCAGTTTTTCTGCAAATGATATTGTCAAAAGTTTTGATGCCAATAAATTGTGTGAGGATCTTTGTCACCTGTTTCTTCTCAAGTGTCGATGGATGATTATGAGTCTTTTAGATCAGAAAGAATCATTCTCGATCCATTTATCACAGTACGTGAAGACTCCACCTATAACTTTTATTCTTTGCTTTTGTGTCCTCTCGATTCATTTTAATTGGTATCTATCGATCGTCTTTATTGGGTGAGAAGATCGCAGGATGGACCCTTTGATCTTGCTAAGATCTTTGGAATACACGAAATCTAGATACAAGCCTCAACAATTTGAGAAAGCCAGCCATGTAAGTACAAACCTTCAAACGTTCAACTTCTGTCATGTATTTGCCAGACCTTCCCCTTCTTGTCCGTGGTCCTTTCTTCTTACACCATGTTCAACTGTTCAGATATATTTGCCAGTCAACTTTGGAGGTCATTGGACACTATATGTTGTCAACTTGATCAATAAACAAATTGACATTCTTGACTCCAGTTCATCTTCTAATAAAGATAAGCAAAAATTCCACAAATCTATCTCGCTAACGATACAGAGCGACTTCCATGAGATCTTGAATAAATTTACAAGCGGAAGCATCACTAATTTTTCAGAATATGGCTTTGTGTTGGTGCCTGTTCCTACTCAGATGATGTCAAGTAATGACTGTGGGTTTTTTGTGATGATGTTCTTGGAGCGCTATGATCCTGACACACGAAGAGTGCACTACAATACGGTAATCTCTTAACACTGTCTTGTACATCTAATTAACTTCTAATTCGTTATTTTAGGATCCATGTTTAATATTATGTTTTATGTATCTCTGAAAAATGCAGGAAAACAGTGATATTTTAAGGGCAAAGGTTCTGCATTATTTGATGTTTCACAAGATCAATAAAGCGAAAAGGCCATTCCCTGAAGTGATCGAGCAGCTACGCATCGGTGCTGAAGATAAAACATTGTAGATAGTACTTTCTTGTAGGATTGTGCTAACATGATCGCCCTGAAGCAGTGCTTTTGCTTCCAGGGCAGTAGTAAAGTATGCTTCTCTGGCTGCTGCGTTCCTGTGTGCTGTGCCATTGGGCTGTGACGGATAAACTAGTAAGAATTTCAGCATAGTAGCCTATCAGTCCCACTATTTATCCTTATATTGTCAACTGAATTATCCTTCAGGGTTATGCTTATTTGATTGATCTGGTTTATCCTTCTGTTTATGAACCTATTTATCCTTCGTGGTTTATCCTTCTGTTTATGAACCTATTTATCCTTCTGGGTTATCCGTAGGCGATGCCCGGCGCTCATGAGCTCACGCTCGCGTTCTGTCCGCATGGGCGGTAGGCTGCCGGACGATCGCGCCTTGCAGCAACAGGGATAACAAAAGTCACGGGTATATCCGACCAAAGCAGGAAAATCACTACAGACCGACCAGTTCATACATTTTGCTAACATCAGTTCATAACTTCTGAGCACCATGATTACTTACATCACAAAAGGAAAATCACTACTAACAACTACGCCTACATCAGACTAGGGGAATCATTGACGTGATAGCACCAACAGGCAATCACAAAGGTCACAAAGAAAAATCACTCTCGACATGGGGAACCATGCCCTTACCTAGGCCTGTTTGTTTCCACTTAAGATTATTATAATCTAGCTTATAGTTGCAGATTATATAAGCTAGCTTATAATAAGTCGGTGGAAAATAATTGTCGTCGAGTTTGGCGACTGGATTATCGAATTATGAATCGTTGTATTCGAATGTTTAAAGACTACAATGCCCTTGAGCTTATAATGTTTAAAGATTGGGAGTTAATGAATGGCAAAGGTGGGTAATTTTTCTGAAGTTTTATGGTCATTTAGATAAAAGGTGATCTATAAGCTGAAATAAGCTCTTTTTTTGAGCTTATTAGATTACAATAATCTAGGCTATTAGATTATAATAAGCTACCTTATAATTTGGACTGTTTGTTTCCACTTATGATTTATAAGCTAGATTATAATAATCTTAAGTGGGAACAAACAGGGCCCTAATCCCATGTGCTCTCTTGTGATACTATTTGGGCTAAGGACCTTTTGGTCCATTTGTTAATAAATCACTATGCGAGTGATTTACTGCGGTTGAGGGGAGTCGATATCACGTGGGTGTTGGATTAAATTAAATGCCGGGTGATGAAACCCACAAAAGCAAAAGGTGCCGATTGATTTCAGTTGATATGGGAATCCTACCGAGCTTCAGGGAAATATGACGACAACCTTCTTTATCCTATTTCTATTTTAACACTTTTGGTTTGCTATATATTTCTGGGTTTTTGGCGGACGATGGAATGTGGACGGGTGTTGGATTGACCGCGACATGCAATACAAGAATTTTGATTGTATTTTATATTTTGATCTGCTGTAAATCATTCTTGTAATTAATGCGGAGATTGTATTATTATTCTATTTCTGCTTGTATGAATTCTGGTAAATACTCCTGGGTCGTAATATTTTACTTTTGCTTGCAATTAATTTGAGAGTGGAACAGTGCTTTTATTATGTAACACTATTTTATTATCGCTTTAATAATTCACGCTGTAATTCTCGAGGTTGATTCTTGTAATTTAATCTGCATTTGTTTTTAATGTTCTAATTTCGCTTGACATGAATTTACGATGCAAATTATTTCAGAGATGGTATACTGTTGTATGTATGCTTGTAATGATTTCTTATTGTAATCGATTTTGAGTTTTATAATGATGGTTTATTTTTGTTGTGATAATTTATATGGTCATTTGCGCTTATGAACTTTTGAGGGTATAACTTGCATGCATTTGATTGGCGATGTGAGCGATTTACATCTGAGCTTAGGTTTGATTTTTGTTTAGATGAATTTTAATTACTGCTAAATATTGATTAGCATTGCTTTAGTTTAGTCGGGATTTTTGGGTTCATAAATCTGAGTTTGAAGTGACGATGAAATTTGAGTTTGTTATGTGTTCAATTCGTTGGTAATTACTGTACTGATTAGTTTATTTTACTGTGCAGTACTGTTTAACGTTGCTTAGCTTAATTAGATTGTCAGGGTTCTCACAGAGACTTAGGTCCTATTTTAGAACAAATAAAAATAACACAGAATAAATGTTATTAGGATATTTGAGACCTAGGTCCTATTTTAGAACATCCGATCTAAGAACCCATGAATAGAAAACGTAGGATTATGATTTCAAGGTTTGTGGAATCCTAGAAAAAACAAAAACACGGTAATCAAAAACTTGAATCTGCCTTTTGTGATCAGGTGGAGCCTGCTAAGCTCTTTTCTTTGATTGTGGGGTGTCTGAAATAGTTTGGGGCATGGAAAAAAAAAACCGGCCGGTAACCGGCAGGGGTCCGGGAGATTAAAAACCGGCCGAAAATTTTGAAAGTTGAATTTGAATTTCATAATGCCATTCCTAGGTTGGTTTAGGCCTTTTTGTGCTAGATTACGTATTGAAACGTGTTTTTTTCACTTGTTATCTTTGAGTTGGTTGTTTTTTTATGCTATGAATCAATTGGATGCTTGCAGTGCTTTGTTTGACAGCACATGGGCTATCCTTAGATGCCTGTATACTTCGCCATGTTTTGTAGATGGTGTATTGAGTAGATCTAGTCGAATCGCCCATCCTTATATTGCTGTTATCTCCGCTCTGCTGGGGGTGTTCATTCAAGGAAATGATGTCTTGGTTGACTTGGGGGCATGATCCTTCTAGCCAGGGAGGTACGCCATCGAGCTCAACTCCACCGTGCTTCGCCATGACACCGGCCTGCACGCACGCTGCTACCGGCCTTCGGCCTCTGCACTGTTAGCCTACGCGCCTTCGGCTTGTCCACGCCGGACTCTGCGCGGGGCACACCTCGCCAAGCACGCCTTTGTGCCGCACCGGCCCGTCTCCGCACCGAGCGATGTCGTGCAGCAATGACCCCTCCGCGTCGAAGCCAGGCTGTGCCTTAGGTGAGCCAGGCTCCGCGGCATCGACTGCGCGCTGACCTCGACCACGACAGAGCAAGGGACGCCAATGCATGCACTCACATATACATCCACAAGCTTCATTCATGCATGCATTCAAATATCCATCCACGTACCCATCCATGCATGCGCCTAGCGTAGCCGTCCATGCATGCACGAACTTCTCTCTGTCTCTCCCGCCGCACGCGTTGCAGGTCTCTTTCTCCAGCTAAAAACTATAGCCCTACCTCGTCGGCAATGGCGTCCGCGACTAAGGACGCATGCTGGTCTTGAAATCTGCAGAGGTAGGATAAGGTTCCTCCTGATCGCGGCTGAGGTGGGCAACAAAGCCTTGCTGCCCCGCCGAGGCGATTCCGCCGCCTCAGTGACGCCTACGAGGCGGGCGACGAAGTCGTGCTGCCCCGCTGAGGCGACGCCTACGAGATGGGCAGCGAAGCTGTGCCGTCCCACCGAGGCGATGCCTATGAGGCGGGCAGCGAAGCCGTGCCGTCCCACCGAGGCGATGCCTATGAGGCGAGCGACGAAGCCGTGCCGCCCCACCGAGGCGATGCCTACGAGGCGGGCGGAGAGGCACTGCTCCGAAGCCGGGTCGTCTCGCCGAGGCAATGCCTATAAGGCGAACGACGAAGTCATGCCGCCCCACAGAGGCGATGCCTACGAGGCGGGCAGCGAAGCTGTGCCGCCCTGCCGAGGCGATCCTAAAAGGCGGGCGACGAGGCACTGCTCCGAAGGCGGGTTGTCCCGCCGAGGCAATGCCTACAAGGCGGACGACGAAGTCGTGCAGCCCCGCCGAGGCGATGCCTACGAGGCGGACGGTGAAGTCCTACGTCGGGGCCGGGCCGTCCCGCCGAGGCAGGAGGTAGGGAGCCAAAGCCGTCGTTCCCCTACCTTTGAAAACGGTGCCCGCGGAGAGCGGGCGCAGGAGGCGTAGGCCGAGGGTGCTATGCATGCAGAGGCAGGGAGGCGAAGCAGCCATTCCCCTACCTTCAAAAACGGTGCCCGTGGAGAGCGGGCGCGAGTGACATAGGCCGACGGTGCTACACACGCAGAGGCAGGGAGGCGAAATTCGCCGTTCCGCTACCTTCAAAAACAGTGCCCACGGAGGCAGGGAGGCGAAGCAGCCGTTCCCCTACCTTCAAAAACGGTGCCCACAGAAAGCGGGCGCGAGCGGTATAGGCCGAGGGCGCTACGCACGCAGAGGCAGGGAGGCGAAGCTACCGTTCCCTTGCATTAAAAAACGGTGCCCGCGGAGAGTGGGCGCGAGCGGCGTAAACCGAGGGCGCTACGCACGCAGAGGTAAGGAGACGAAACCGCCGTTCCGCTACCTTCAAAAACAGTGCCCGCGGAGGACGGGCGCTTGCAGCGTAGGCCAGGGGCGCTACGCACGCGGCGGTAGGGAGGCGAAGTCGCCGTTCCCCTACCTTAAAAAGCGGTGCCCACGGAGAGAGGGCGTGAGAGGCGTAGGCCGAGGGCGCTACGCAGAGGCAGGGAGACGAAGCCGTCGTTCCCCTACCTTCAAAAACGGTGCCCGCGGAGAGCGAGCGCGAGCGGCGTAGGCCGAGGGCGCTACGCACGCAGAGGTAGGGAGGCATTCGCCGGCGTTCCCCTACCTTCAAAAACGGTGCCCATGGAGAGCAGGCGCGAGCGGCGTATGCCGAGGGCGTTACGCACGTAGAGGCAGGGAGACGAAGCCGACGTTCCCCTACCTTCAAAAACGGTGCCCGCGAAAAGCGGGCGCGAGCGGCGTAGGCCGAGGGCGCTACGCACGCAGAGCCGCCAAAGCGATGCACGCCCTGGTGGGATGCGCGTGAAGGCTCAATATCCAGGTGGTGTGGCGTTAAAGCGATGTACGCCCTGATGTTTTGGCCATAGCGCGATTTTTATACTCCGTAGAGTGCGCGTGGAGCTGTCCCTCGGCACGTCTTATTTAGACTCCGTAGAGTACGCACGGGCAAGCCTCCGCGCGTCTTATTTATACTCCGTAGAGTGCGGGTGGAGGCGTCCCTCCGCGCGTCTTATTTATACTCCGTAGAGCTTCTTGGGACGACAAGGTCCCGACGCTTTATACTCCGCAGAGTACGCGGAGGCTCGAAGCCATCACGCGATTTTTTATACTCCGTAGAGTTGCTCGGGACGACAAGGTCCCGACGCTTTATACTCCACAGAGTACGCGGAGGCTCGAAGCCATCATGCGATTTTTTATACTCCATGGCTGCGTGGACAGAGGCGAGGTTGCGGAGGCCGGTGAAGTCGTTGTGGGGCCGAGCGGAGGTCGACGAGGTCGTCCCGAAGCTGTGTCGAAGGCCTACAAAGTCAGCATGGCCAGCTTAGACTCCGGCGAAGCGGAGGCAAATACCGTGGTAGCGCTCGATGCGAAGGCACGGAGGGCGTGGAGTCTGGCGTGGGGGCGTACGAGGCCTTTTCAACCGCATGGAGGCGATGCTCAGCACAGAGACTATGGAGCAGAGGCTTGAAGTCACACGGAGTCCGCGAAGCGAAGGCTTGACGTTGGCTCGGTGCGGAGACTACGGAGCGGAGGCTCGGATGCGAAGGTCACAAAAGTCCGCTTCATGCCGGAGATGTACAAGTTCGATGCGCTTAGGGCGGCCGTCGTTGGCGTTGCACTTGAACCCCACGGGCCGAGCTCGGTCGCGGACACCTTCATGGCCGTTGCCGGGTAGTAGTACCTGCCGACAACATTCTCCCCCGTCTTGATCGAAACACACGAGCTGGTTGCTTACGACGATCCCGCGTTGGCGCGGCCACTCCTGCGACGCCGAGTCGGAGCCCATGGAGGCCTCCTCGTCGAGGTCAGAGATGACGCCGACCACAGTCATCACCCGCGTCAACCTCTTGCCGAGGCTGGCCGACGACTCCCTACCGCCGCCGCTGCCAGAGACGAGGTGCAGGAAGTTGGAGGAGTGCGAAATCATCACCACATGCATGCGTGCTAGCAGGCGTCGAAGGGCTTGATGGAGTCCTTGCTGAGGCGCTCCCGCTGCGTGCCGTACCTGAGCTTCCTCTTCTCCTCGTACGTGAAGAAGGCGAGGTCTACTTTGAGTGCATGCATGAATGGATACTTTGGACTCATGCATACGCGGAGTTCGTGCATGCATAGACATCCCTTGTTATGCGATGCGAAGCCAGGGGCCTTATCGCGGTGAGCACGCGGAGGCGAGGTCCGAGAGCTTCGTCGCAGAGGTGTGTTCCTGCGCGGCGGCGAGGTCCGACGAGCGGGTGCGGGTGCGATGCAAAGTCGAGAGGTTCGTCGCGGAGGCGGAGGCCGAGGTGGACGAGCGAAGTCGACTCCGTCAAGGGCGAACATGTGTAGCGCGAAGCCCGAAGACGCCGAGTCGGAGGCCGGCGGAGTGCGAAGCCCGAAGTCGTCGAGTCGGAGGCTGGCGGAGCGCGAATCCCGAAGACGTCGAGTCGGAGGCCGGCGGAGTACTTCGATCGGTATGAGGCGCACCCGATGATCTGCCAGTTCGGGGGCTACAGCCCCCGCACCGACGAGGTCTGCACTGAGCAAGGCCATGGGCGCTGCATGACAAGTTCTGCTCCGACCTCGACGAAGGCTCTGCCTCGCACACTCACCGCCCACAACGCGCAGATGCCTGCCTCCGCGCGTGCGCTACGAATTCGAAATAAGACACGCGGAGGGACGCCTCCGCGCGCACTCTACGGAGTATAAATTAGACGCAGGCACCGTTTTTGAATGTAGGGGAACGGCGGTGAACTTCGCCTCCCTGCCTCTGCGTGCGTAGCGCTCTCGGCCTACGCCTCTCGCGCCCGCTCTTCGCGGGCACCATTTGCGAACGTAGGGGAATGGCGGGTTCGGCTCCCTGCCCCGACGCAGGACTTCGCCGTCCGCCTCGTTGGCATCACCTCGGCGGGGCGGCACGACTTGATCGTCCGCCTTGTAGGCATTGCCTCGGCGGGACGACCCGGCTTCGAAGCAGTGCCTCGCCGCCCGCCTTATAGGCATCGCCTCGGCGGGCGGCATAACCCACCGCCTCGTCACGCGTCGCCTCGGCGGGCGGCACGACTTCGTCGCCCACCTTGTAGACATGGCCTCGGCAGGACGACCCGGCTTCGGAGCAGTGCCTCGCCGCCCGCCTCGTGGGCATTGCCTCGGCGGGGCGGCAAGGCTTCGTCGCACGCCTCGTAGGCGTCGCCTCGGCGGGATGACGCAGGACATCATCGCCCGCCTCGTAGGTGTCGCCTCGGCGGGATGGCGTAGGACATCGCTGCCCGCCGCCTCGGCGGGGTGGCACAGGACATCACCGCCCGCCTCGTAGGTATCGCCTCGGCGGGACGGCCCGGTACATCGCCGTTCGCCTCGTTGGCATCGCCTCGGCGGGATGGCCCGTGACATCGCCGTTCGCTTCGTAGGCATCGCCTCTGCGGGACGACCTGGCTCTGGCGCAGGACATCGCCGCCCGCCTTGTAGGCATCGCCTCAGCGGGACGGCTCGGCTCCGGCGTAGGATCTCATCGCTCGCCTTGTAGGCACCGCCTCGGCGGGGCTACCTGGCTCCGGTGTAGGACTTGGCTGTCTGCCTCGTAGGCATCGCCTTGGCGGGATGGCCCGGCCCTGGTGTAGGACTTGCCCGCCTGCCTCGTAGGCATCGCCTCGACGGGACGGCTGGGCTTCGGCGTGGGATTCCACTAAACTCTTAGTATGCATTGCCTCATGGGGCTGCAAGCTAGTAGTTGCATCGGTTCGCTAGTCGGCACCCTCGCGCTTGCTGCCGGGGAACGGGGGGTTGGGATAATTTGGCACGTCAGCTCGCCCATCGGGACCTTTGCGCTTGCTGTCGAGGGAGTACTGTGGGGGTGGCCCAACCCCCCGTGGCTGGACCTTGCAAACTGGTTTAATATGTAATAAACCTAATAGTGTACTCTGACACAGCTCAATGCCCCGTCTCCCTTGTCGTACCTCGATACCAAGGTAGTAGGATAATATTCCCAAATCGCTCATCCGGAAGAGCGTCTTCATCTCCTGCTTGAAGGCACCAATCTCTTCGGCAGACTCCCCCGTGATAACAAGATCATCAACATAGACTCCTACCACCAGTCGTGAGGAATTAGTTCCCCGAGTGTACAAGCCGTGCTCGCACTCGCTCCTGATGAACCCAAGTTTACTCAAAGTCGCATCGAGTTTGGCATTCCATGCACGTGGGGCCTGACGTAACCCATAGAGTGCTTTGTGTAACTTGAGTACCTTCTGCTCATGGCCTGCAGCAGTGAATCCGGGGTGCTGTGCAACATATACCTCCTCCAGTTCGCCGTTGAGGAAGGCGGACTTGACGTCCATGTGGTGCACTGCCCAGCCACGGCTTGCTGCCACAGCCAGCACCATACGCACTGTTTCCAACCTTGCGACCGGCGCAAATACTTCTTCAAAGTCTATACCCTGCCGTTGTACATATCCCTTGGCGACGAGTCTAGCCTTGTGCTTCACAACATCACCATGCTCATCACGCTTAAGCTTGAAAACCCATTTCAAGCCGATGGCGCGGTGTCCCGGTGGGAGATCAACCAAAGACCACGTCTTGTTCTCTTCGATTGAGGCCATCTCTTCTAGCATTGCTATACACCACTCCTTGATTTGCTTTGCTTCTTCAACGGTAGCTGGTTCATCTCCAATTGCCACCAGGAGCTCCTCTGCCAATTCTCGTTGTGCAAGGCCCGGGGGTGATGCCGATCCAAGAACGTTGTCCACGGTGCGAAACCGAAGCGGCGCATCATCATGTTCAACATCCAGATCGAGTTCGCCCGAGGGTGGTGACGTGAACTCGATTCCTGCTTCAGTCGACGTTGGTGGTGTGCGGGACTCAAACCCGCACGTGGGCATCGTCTCACTGTCGGGCGTTGCCGGTGGTGACGTTGGTGAGGCTGGCACTATTACTTCTGGTACCTTGGTGTTGTTGTGCTCCCTGGGCAACGTGACGTACTCAACACTGAAAGGCTCAATGTCGTCATTCGGCCCGGCTCCCTTGTCAGCGCCCCAGTCCCAGGGATGGTCTTCCTCGAACACTGCATCCCGGGAGACATGGACCCGCTTCGTGACCGGATTGTAGAATCGGTACGCCTTCGATCCTTGCTCATAACCCACAAACACCATGGGTGTACTCCGGTCATCCAGTTTGGCAAGATATCTGCCGATCGACTTAACGTGTGCCACACAACCAAATGTACGTAGAAAATGTACAGGGGGTCTGTGACCATACCAAACCTCAAATGGTGTCTTCCCTTCAACACTTTGAGTGGGAGCACGGTTCAAGATGAACACTACTGTTGTCACTGCCTCCCCCCAGAACCAGCCTGGTAGTGACATGGCCTTCATCATGCTTCTAGCCATTCCCATCACGGTCTGATTTCTTCTTTCCACCACACCGTTCTGTTGTGGTGTGTAAGGTGCTGTCAGATGTCTTTGAATGCCTTGTCTAGCGCAGTAGTCGCTGAATTCCCGAGATGTGAATTCCCCACCGCGGTTGGAGCGCAGTGTCCCGAGTTTTCGACCTGCATGCGCTTCAGCTCCAGCCTGGAACCGTATGATTGCAGCACCTGCTTGATCCATGGACCCGAGCAAAATGAGCCACATAAAACGACTCAGATCATCGACAAGTATGAGAAATAACTTGTTCCCACTTGGTGTTGGCGGTGTCACCGGACCGCAGATATCACCGTGTACCAACTCCAGCTTGTGCTCTGCACGATACTTTGCTTCATTCGGGAACGCCAGACGACGCTGCTTCCCAGCGAGGCAGCTTTCGCAAATTTGATCCACATGATCAATCTGCGGTAACCCTCGCACCATCTGCCCTTGTGCCAGCCTCCGAAGCCCTCGAAAGTTGAGGTGACCGTACCTCGCGTGCCAGCGCCAAGCCGTATTTGTGCCCTGTACCGCCAAGCACACCGGTTTCCCGATGTTCAGCTTCAGGGTGTAGAGGTGATTTGCCGAACGCTGCACCTTGGCCAGCAGTTGTTTGTCCGGGTCCCAAATCCTCAGCACGCCTTTCTTGATCGAGATCTGGTAGCCATCTTCATCGAGCTGGCCCAGAGTCACGATATTTGCCGTGAGTCGTGGGATGTGGTACACCCCGGTGAGAGCCCTATGCTCCCCATTCTTGCACGTGAAGAGCACCGTGCCACAGCCTTCAATTCCAGCCACAGACCTGTCCCCAAATCGGACAGATCCACGGAAGGCGGTGTCGAGCTTGGTGAAGGCCGAGCGTTCGCCGGTCATATGGTTGGTGGCGCCCGTATCAAGGATCCACCGTGCACGGTCGCCTTCCTTCTTGTCGCCGAGCTGCACGAAGAGTCGATCCTCCTCGAGATGGAGGGTGGAAGATCCAGCTGGTAGGGTCGGATCTGTGGGTGGTGATGGGAGATCCGCCGATGGATCGCGATTTTTGGGTGATGGCACCGAGCGAATCGCTGGTGGCTTTGGATTTTCGGGCGAAACTGTCGGAATGGGGAAAGCAACATTTACTGTTGCCTCGGCCAGCAATAACGCTGTCCCTTTATCCTCATCCGCCTGGGCTGTGGGCCTGCTCATCCCTTCGTTTCTTGCGGCACTCACGAGCCTAGTGACCCGTCTTCCCGCAGTACCGACACTGGTCGCCGGTAATGGAGTTCCCGTCGGAGCTGCTTCCCCCGCTTGTCTTCGGCGGCCTGAAGCCGCCTCTTCCTCCTCCTTCTCTACCACGACCGTGGCCGCGACTCCTCTTGTAGCTTGACGCGGTTCCCTTCCCGCGCTCCTGAGATCCTTCGGAGAATTGCAATCGCGATGTTACCCGCGCGATCAACTCCTCCTTCGTGAGGTTCAATCTCGCCAGGGACGCCCCACCGCCGCCGAGGTTGTGACGCTCCTCCGCCGCCTTGAGTCGTCCAATTAGCTCTTCCACAGTGAGATCACTGAGGTCGAGTAATGTCTCGATTGAAAGGGCAATTTGCTCGAACCTCGGTGGAAGCGCCTGGAGAAACTTCCGGATCACCTCCTCGTCCGTGCAATCCTCTCCAAGAACTGCAAGCTGGTGCGCAATTCCATTGATGCGGATGCCGAACTCATCCACGGTTTCCCCGTCGCGAAACTTGAGGGCATCAAATTCCCGACGAAGAGTGTTCGCCCTCGCCTTTCGCACGCGCTCGACGCCGACGTGCATTGTCCTGATGGAGTCCCATGCAGCCTTGGCGGTGGCCTTGCTCGCGACTGTCCCGATCATCTCCACTGGAACAGCCTTCGCAATCGCCTCGAGTACCATTCGGTCTTCGATGAAATCAGTGGTGCCGACGCTCACGGCCATCCACAAGCCCCTTGCCTGCAACATGACTCTCATAAGCGCCGCCCAGTCGTAGTAGTTCGTCTTCATCAAAGTTGGGAAGGAGCCGCTGCTGCTGATCTCCTTGGTAACCCGGTGAACCACCAGCCCACGATCAGTGCTGCTCCGCCGCTACCGCTCCCTGATGGCGGTGTGGTTTCCCCCCGAAACCTCCGCGCGGTGAGGGTGACTGATGTCGCGTCATTGCGATCAAGTCAGTCCTAGAGGCTCGTCCCAGGTGCGGAAGGCTCTGATACCAAATGACAGATCAAACCAGTTCCTGTCGATGCCAGAAAACACCTGCAATCAGCTGAAATCATTAAACGAATGGTGTTGTCAATACTAGCTACAATAACTGAAGGAATTCAGTTAACGCCGAACTGAATTTCTACTGACAATCTGGACTAAACAGATACTGGAGAAGATAAAAGAACACTTAGTGTTTTTATGCAGCAAGCACTGATATTCATCATCCTTTATTGTAGCTTTAAATAGTCAGCGAATACAATGTATGGCCAACGGCCATAACGCAAACTCTGTGCTCCAGTTCCGGCAAGAGCGGCACTCAACTCGCTATTCCAAAACGTCCCGCACGACTCGTTCATTCAGTTGTACGCTTATTCATATACACCCGAAACTTAACCAACTGGGTTTGAATACATCAAATGCTAACAACAAAATAGGAACTGAAAGAGCTGTGAACATGCCTGATTTACCCAACAAGAACCCAGCTCCGGCGGCGTCGGCTACCAGCCCCCCGCCCTCCGCGACCTCCAGGTGCAGAACCGCGCCAAGGCTCGCCGCTGGTTCAAGAATCCCAACCCCAATCCCAACAACCGCAGCTACTTCTTCCGCAAGCCCAAGGTAAAATCGAGCTAACGTTAAGTTGCTAACCACATAACAGACACTTATGTTTAAACTGCCTTTTCACTTTCTTTTTTTCTTTCTTAGCTTAGCTTGGCCTAGAACTCTAGAACTTCTCACTGAGATAAGCATAAGCTGTAAATGCAAATCCTTATTAATTAGCTTTTGGGGGGCATGCCACACATCTTTGATTGAACATTTGATATGTTATGATTGAAAATTTGCCATAGTTTATATGAGTTATCTAAATAACTGAGTATCTGAGATAATGCGACTTCTAGCCTAGAAGCTCTATTAGTTGTTGTAAGAAAGGAATCTTAGTTAGGGAAAACAGGCCCATGATATGCCATTGTGAATTTGTTTCCCGATCATCCTGCATAATGATTTGGTCATGCAATAAGCAATGTGAGCTTAGGAATTACAGAGCAAAGATGCTGATCAGCTGAATTCAGTATGGCTGCATGATTACAGACATGTTGGTATAACTTAGCATTGGCATAATTCTAGCTGTAAATATAGGTAGGAAAGAACATATTTTTTCTGGGTGCTTGGTTTATAATGATTGGCTTTAATTGTCGATTTGTTTGTGATGAATCTTCCTGTTAAGAAAGCTTAGTAGTTGCTTCCTTGATTTACATTGTGTTGATTTAATCCAGAACCAGCAGGAACAGGAAATTCTTTTGTGGTCATGGTTTTTTCCGATTAAGAAGGCAACACCACAGCCTCCAGCCCCTGTCCTTAGAAGAGCAGTCAACCAAAGTTTTTAGTACTGTTTACATCACCAAACTGTAAAATAAACTAAGGAAAGCAAGCCAGCGGTGACTTCATCTCGCAGAAACAGAGCAAAAGAGCACAACTCAAACACAATAATTTTTTGCATGATCATGGTTATTTAACCTGTAAGATTTACATGTGATCTAGTAAAATCTGTCAATCTGTCATAGTATTATAGTATCCATGCTTAGCTGCAAAACTACCCATGGACTTGGCTCTAATTCAACCAAAACTTCAAAACTGACAAATGAATATATGTTTAATACTTTACATATCTTCACCAAAAATAACAAGTGACCTTATATATACTGTATTGGATAATTACTTCCTTCACATATTATTTGATGATTGCTCATATTTTCTTTTCTTTCCTCTGTTGCAGACTGTGCCAGTTAAGCCAAAGCCATTATTAAATAACGGGGAAGCCTGTGATTCTCAAGCTTGAGTGGGGCATGGAGTATAATGGTACTGTCATGGGTTTTCCTTACTTTTTAGTTGCATCCATTATCTAATTTTCCTATCCAGATGTTTCATTTTTGAACCTACCCTCAATGTTTCATTCTTGAACCTACCCTCAATTGTACCAAGGCATAAATGATTATCTTTTCTATTCCAGGATATCTTGTTTCAGTGGACTCCTATATGAATCTGCAGGTATACTTCATATTTTATTTGTGGTTAACATGCATGATGGAGGACACTTGCACTATCATTGTTTCACGGCACTATTAAAGACGTAGAGCCATTCTCCTTTGAATATGGATGCACAAAAGGAAACTTTGTTGCTTACACAGTTACACTTTCTACTAATTGCAGCTTGTAAATACTGAAGAATACATCGATGGGCAGTTCTCTGGAAATCTGGGGGAGATTCTTATAAGGTAATCCATTCATGAATCTTTGATCATAGATAGAATGTACCAGTAGTATATGGCTATATATTTGGTGGGATTTCCCATAGAAAGCTCCCATGCTCTGTTATTTCTGTGTCTGTATCCTTGATTTGAGTCAACAACTGGTAGGGCTCCTGTACTCCTGTGAGTCAACAACTGGTAGGGCTCCTATAGTCCAGTCAGTTAACAAGCTGTCATTAACAATATTGTTTTTGGCTGTTTTAGTGTCACTGTATTGTTGGAAGCGAGGATGCTTCATGGTCATTAGACACTAGATACAACTAATAACATCTTTTTTTGGAAAGAAAACCTAAATACACATAACTAACGCATTGCAGAATTTTTCTCAACTTATATCCCTGATGCCGGTCACGCTGCTTGCGAGTCTTCCCTCTGTCGGTTCCGCCACCTAACCCACCTCCAGCCCCACGCCGCCCTCTTCTCGTCCTCTGTTTCCTCCACGTCTCCTCCCCTGCTCTGAATGATATTTCCCTCTCTGAAGGTTGCCAGTCTTGGTGGGTTTTTGCTCAAAGAGAATATCATGACACTTTCCTTTGCCCCAAGAAATTCACATAAGTCTCAAATACAATTTGTGCTGGTGAGAGGAATTCCTGCATTTCTTTTGATGTTGGGCACACGCCGTCTTCCTTTTCCAGCACAGCCCTTCGATTTTGTCCATTGCTCCCAGTGTTTGATACCTTTTACCGCCTATAGTAAGTAACGTATTTGTTCTGCATTTGACATGCTGCATGGACATGGACATGGACCTCTCTCTTTGTCTCTCTGACCTGTGTACACTGGCAGATGACAGTTATTTGATCGAAGAAGCAACAGAAGGAATGGGGTAAACTTCAATCAATGGCATGGTCTTTCTGTTACAGGTTGATCACTGTAGATGGTAATACTGCCATATGGAAGAAACTTGTCAGACTTCATGCCTTCCTAACCAAAATGAATTTGGCCTTGATTTGTGTAGCACCGATGATGATCCAGGTGAAGCATGGTAATGCTTTTTCTGAATTAATTGTGTTTCTGTGCTTGCAAAGTATATTTTTAGCTTGAGTATGGCAGAAGGCCTTTTGTATATTTTCATCTGTTTGATTATAGGTTTACCATGCAGGTACTTCAAGTTGAAGAAATGTGTTAGTATAGTTTCTCTGGTGGAAGAAGTATCTGTTGGTTCCATTCCTAGGTGGCCAGATAGGCTGTCTAAACCTTCTACTAGGGCCTCTCCTATGGACAATGGAGCAAACCTGTTCGAAGTAGCTACTCAGAAGTGGATCAAACGACTAACTGAGTATCGTATTATAAGAAATCGCTTGGTGTGAAGCTTGGGACTACACGCATACGAAATATCATGGACATGAATGCATTCTTTGGAGGATTGGCAGCTGCTGTAGTGTCTGACCCTGTGTGGGTTATGAATGTTGTTCCTGCTCAAAAACCGTTGACACTTGGGAGTAATATGTGATAGGGGACTTATTGGAGTTTATCATGACTGGTAAGAAATCCAATACTTAATTTGATGTGTCTCATTCAAATCTATAGAAATTTGCACTGCCTTGCTGCTCACGTGTTTGTTCCCCTCAGTTGATTAATGACTACATTGCCAAATTCTAAATTACAAAGTGGATACCATGTTCAACTTAAGTTGCCTCTTTTTTTTTTGTTTTAGTCGAACTTCTCTTTTTGAGGTAGTTTAGATTAAATTATCATGTTCAATTAGTTTACAGCTGCTTACTTGTGATCCTTTTGCAAACATTACTTAGTTCGAATTTAATGGTTGTTAACATGTACTTACTGTAGTAGGGGTGGCCCCCACCTGAGCCCATCCGGCTTGCTTGGGGATTATAGGGTCTAATGTGATATGTGTAATGACATGTATGTCCCTCTAGGAGATACACGACTGTAAGGGCAATATTGTAATTATGCTTTATGGATGTATATAAATATATGTGCCTCGAACATGGAGAGAGGGCAAGCATAGCTCATCCATCACAACCACTCCACTACTCTCCTAGTTTATTGTTTGGCCAGTAGCCACAACAGTTGGCGTCGTCCGTGGGGACGACAGAGAGCAAGCTGTGGACTTTGAGAGGTGATGGCGCCCAAGAAAGCATTGTCGGCAGCAAAAAGAAAGCGGAGCATGATGGCGGTAGTCGCGAATGCTAGGGCCTCAGGTGGTAGGCCGTTTGCACCAACCCTTGGGGCTGACGTTGAGGACGACGTCGGTGCGGCGAGCACCGGCGTTGACATCCGCGTGGGTACGATCAGTCACCACGAGGATCGCTCGGGCGTGGAGGTCGGCCCCGTTGATAGCGCGACTGTCACCCTTTTGGCGGCGTCCGTGTCAGTGAGATCGTCGGCGCCGACACCCGTGTCAGCATGCCCAGTGACCCTGGGTCCGGCACAGGGGCGATAGGCGGTCCTGACACTTGCGTCGAGCTCGTCGCCGACCGTGGAGCCAATCGCACTGACGCACCGAACAGCTCCGACGAGCAGGTCGTTATCGCCAGCAACCTCGCCGCGCATGCCTCCGCGTAAGCAGGTGCGACCGCCCCGACGATGGAGAGCACCCTGATGACGGCCCTCGGAACATTACAGCGCGAGCTAGCAAACCTCTAGGAGGCCATGCGGGAGATGCAAGAGACTCGGAGCCAACAGACGCTGCCGGCAGCGGTGGTGGAGGTCACACCCGACCAAGCGGACAGCCACGACATCCCCGCCTTCGGTCACAACATGCTCCGACACGTAGATTCGGAGTCCCCACTCTCCGCCGACCTGCAGTAGTCGGTGTGGCTGGAAGACTTCAAGTTCCCAACCGTCGAGCCGTACAAAGGCGATACAGACCCTAGAGAATTCGTTCAGGTGTACGAGATGGCCATCGAGACCGTCGACGGGGATGACTCCGCCAAAGCGAAAGGGCTGTTGCTTGCTCTGCAGGGAATAGCGCTCCCCTGGTTCTTCACCATAGAGCCGAACTCCATATATGCGTGGGAGTAGATCCGTGACCGTTGAGAGGGTCGACGCGGATCAACTCTTCGCCATCAAACTCCGAGAATACATCAAATGCTCGCTAAGATTCGCTGTCAAGTTAAAGACGTCAACGAGACCACGATGATCAATGCAGTGATCCGAGGCCTTCGCTCGAGGCCGCTGGCCGAATACAATGCGCGCAAACCGATAAAGACAGTTGCTAAGCTCTTCGATAAGATGGAGGAGTATGCAAGGGCAGAGGAAGACGCGTAGCGACGCAGGGGCAACGCCTCCGACACTAAGCCAACGCAGGACTTGTCGAAGGACGCCTCCAATCGCAGACAGCGTAAAGCCCAGAAAGCCAGATACGTCTTCAACATCGAAGGCGCGGACGAGGCCGGGGCCGTGAAGATGGAGTGCGAAGCGAGGGGGAGCGCAAACAGCATGGGTTTTGGTGCGAGGTGCATGGTCGCGGCGACCACCTCACTCGAACATGTCCCACCATCGCGACGCTTCGCCAAAGCGTCGCCAGGGACAGAGCCTTGGATGCGAGGACCCCAGTAGTGGCCCACGTGCAACAGCCTTCAGAGGACCTTCTGTGGATACATGCTGCTGAGGGAAAGCAGCGCTGCATCATAAACGTCATATCCGGAGGCTGGTCGCTAGAATTTTCATCTGCACGACAGTAGAAAGCCTACGCTCGTCGACTGCATCACGTGGTGGCGTACCCTACCCAGGCGCCGCCTACCTGGGCGCAAAACGACATCACCTTCACTGTCGCCGATGCGGACGGAGTCTGACTTTCTTCACCAGGATCCTCTGGTGTTCCAGGCCGCAATTGCAGGGTGCAATGTTAAGCGTGTTCTGGTCGACGGGGGTAGCTCCACCGATATTTTATTCGTGGG
This sequence comes from Bonia amplexicaulis, assembly GCA_036346245.1. Classification (NCBI taxonomy): domain Eukaryota; kingdom Viridiplantae; phylum Streptophyta; class Magnoliopsida; order Poales; family Poaceae; genus Bonia; species Bonia amplexicaulis. The sequence goes on along the minus strand of CM070754.1, from coordinate 15,346,455 downwards.
AGACTTCGACCAAATGAGAATCCCCCGAAGTAGGCTAGGGCCTCCGGGGATCCCGGTCCAGGGTTTCGGGGGTCAACCACTGAAAGCCCTGGGCCAAATACAATTACAGGTGTCCTTTGGGCAGGGTTATCACGCGAGAAGCGAGGATGTCACCCTTGACGTTGTCGATCTTCTCTACCTGTACAACGCTATCTTGGGATGATTGACCTAATGGATCGCGCGAAGGCTACGATAGCAGAAAACAAAACTTTTCTACCGCGCACACAAGAACATCATGCTTAAGGAGGATCATGGATCGTTACCACTAGACGCCAGCAGCAATGAAGAAGAGTTGGAGAAGCCGATCCAACCACGCGCGTCGAGGTAGTAGTGGAAGTAGTCGATCGTCCCGAACCGATCGTCTCCTCCACGCGATCAACCGCACCACGAGCAGATCCGATCTGTAGGTTGTTGATGCCGATCAACGCCGCAACCAGCAGCGTCTCCACCGGTATCCACACGTCCGGGGCTGGAACGCCGATCGCGAGTGTACCAGCACTCGCGAGCGGCTAGGGTTTGGCTCTGGAGGTGGCGGCTACGGATTAGCTCGGGATTATCAGATGCGTTCCCTCAGCCCCTCGCCTCCATATATATAGACCTCCTCACTTGGGCCTCGTGGACCGAGGCCCAATAGGAGTCTATCCGGATCTCTATCCGAATTGAGCCCATATCCGAATCACATTCGAATTAGTGTTCCAACCCGTTAAGTGTGCGACCACAGCAGGTTCACGTATACTTGGTCGCGACCGAAACACCTTTCCGGTCACCGTGTTAATAGCGGCCTCTAGTAAGACATATTAACCCCAAAGTATACGTAAAGATCATATCGGCTGAACATGTAATGTTCTCATGTACTAATCCCTTTGCCTCACGATATAGATTAAGCTCAAGGCGAGACCTGTGTCATCCTCTTAATAGCTCAATCACTCTCTCGATTCCGTGATGGATTATAAACTCGTGATTGACTCCTCAATCATCTTGGCATGGCCATGCACTTTCATAATCCATTACATCGAGGGGCCCGAGATATCTCTCCCATAAGGAGGGGCAAATTCTATCTTGATCATTCACATCCCACTACATGTTTCATGGCAAACCCAAAGACTACTTTTATGACTACCCGATTCACGGAGTAGTGTTTAGTAGTCCCAAAGTAAGCTACTACGCATCTTGGGAACCATGATGATCTCAAGTCTAAGGATTCCACATAAACACTACTTGAGACCAACGATGACACATGGAATCTCTGCGTGTCTCATGGCGGGTCTATCCAACATATGTTCACTAACACATGTCCATATTATTGATTTGGTATCTCCATACCATGATCCATGAGACATGATCATCAATCAATACATATCTTGATCTTTGAATCATATTTGTTCCTCATATGAAATATAATCGGGGATCATTTAGAAATAGCAACATTTTGGCATTAAGAGTCTCATGAATAAGTCACATACTCATTGATCAATAATGATAATGTCTATTTCAAGGAACAAAGCAATGTATCATAAACATAGTATGTGATATATTCAACATCTCCATGTTGCCTCTAGGGCATATCACCAACATCTCCCACTTGCACTAGAGCCAACCATGTAGGTATCTAATACCCATTGCCCTAGTGTGAGCCTCATGCTTTGGTCGGGAAGCGGCTTTGTCAACGGATCGCAATGTTCAAATCCGTGTGTACTTTGCATATCTTAACATCGCCTCTCTCACAATCTCGCGGATTAGATGAAATCGCCGTAGAATGTGCTTGGACTTCTGGTGCGATCTAGGCTCCTTGGCTTGCGCAATGGCTCCACTGTTGTCACAGTAGAGGTCCATTGGGTGGAGGCACTAGCCATCACACCAAGCTCGAAACAAATTTCTTGATCCAAACGACCTCTTTAGCGACTTGAAGCCGCTATGTACTCGGCTTCAGTTGTAGAATCAGCAACCGTCTCTTGCTTGGAACTCTTCCAGCTCACCGCACCGCCATTCAGGCAGAACACAAATCCAGATTGCGATCTAAAATCATCTTTGTCAGTTTGGAAGCTAGCATCGGTGTAACCATTTACAACGAGCTCTTCCTCACCCCATAGACGAGGAACACATCTTTAGTTCTTCTCAAGTACTTCAAGATGTTCTTTACGGTAATCCAGTGACTTTCACCTGGATCTGACTGGTATCTACTTGTAGCACTTAAAGCATACGAGACATCGGGCGTGTGCAAAGCATGGCATACATAATGGATCCAATAGTCAAGCATATGGAATCGCATTCATTTTATCCCGCTCATCGGTGTACCAGACACCGATTCTTGCTAAGATTTATACCATGTGACATAGGTAGGAAGCCTTTCTTGAATCCTCGCATGTTGAACCTTTTCAACACCTTCTCAATGTACGTATCTTGGCTTAATCCAATCAGCCTTTTTGATCTATCTCTATAGATCTTGATGCCCAGAATATATGCCGCCTCTCCTAAGTCTTTCATAGAGAAACTATTTTTCAATGAAGACTTAATAGATTCGAGCATAGGAATGTCATTTCCGATCAATAATATGTCATCCACATATAAGACCAGAAACACGAGTGCGCTCCCACTAGCCTTTTTGTAAACACAAGGCTCTTCTTCATTCTTGATGAAACCAAACCCTTTGATTACTTCATCAAAGCGAATGTTCCAACTCCGAGATGCTCGCTTTAATCCATAAATGGATCTTTGCGACTTGCATATCTTTCTAGGCGATTGCGGATCGACAAAACCTCGTGGGTCATGTCATGTACACATCCTCACTCGATTTCCATTAAGGAAAGCTGTTTTGACATCCATTTGCCATATTTCATAGTCGAAATAAGCGAGAATCGCTAGAATGATCCGAATAGACTTTAGCATTGCGACGGGCTAAAAAGTTTCATCATAATCAACACCTTGAATTTGTTTGAAACCTTTGGCCACCAATCGCGCTTTATAGATGTGAACATTTCCATCTATGTCTATCTTTTCTTGAAAACCCATTTGCACTCAATGGTTTTAACACCATCGGTGGATCAACCAAGTTCCAAACTTGATTACCGTGCATGGATTCAATTTCGGATCTCATGGCTTCAAGCCATTTCTCAGAGTCTGGTCCCATCATCGCTTCTTCATAGGTCTTAGGCTCATCGTTGTCTAACAACAATATGTCCCGTTGTTGAGTAGTCAAGAACATGTACCTCTCAGGTGCACGACGTGACCTCTCTGACCTACGTGGTGCGGTGTGTCCACAACGGGTTCTTCAACAGTTTGTTCATCCTGTTGTGGTTCTCAGGAGCTAAAACGTTTTCGGTGTTTCTCGAATTTCTTCAAGTTGCACCATGCTCCCACTATCCCTTCTTGAGAGAAACTCTTTCTCTAAGAAGACACCATGCCAAGCGACAAACACTTTGTCTTCTTCTTGATTATAGAAGTAATATCCTTCGTTTCCTTATGATACCCGATAAAGAAGCATTTATCGATTTAGGACCGAGCTTATCGATTGTAAACGTTTTACATAAGTCTCACATCCCCAAATCTTAAGAAAAGACAAGCTAGGATGTTGTCCTGTCCACATCTCATATGGTGTCTTTTCTCGATTTTGATGGAACTCTGCTTAGTGTGAAAGCGGTCATTTCAAGAGCGTACCCCAAAAGACAACGGAAGATCACTGTGGCTCATCATGGGCGCACCATATCTAATAAGGTGCGATTTCTCGTTCGAGATACCCCATTCCATTGAGGTGTTCCGGGCGAGTCAATTGTGGAACAATTCCACAATCCTTGAGATGATTACCAAACTCATGGCTCAAATACTCGCCTCCACGATCGGATCGTAGAAACTTGATTGTCTTGCCTAAATGATTTTGCACTTCATTTTGGAATTCTTTGAACTTTTCAAAGGATTCGGACTTATCTTCATCGGTAGATATATCCATATCTACTAAAGTCATCGATAAAGTTATGAAGCATCGAAAACCACCTCATTCGTTGAGCTCATTGGTCCACATACATCGAATGTACGAGTGCCAATAAGTCACTTGCCCGTTCACCTTGACCGGTGAAAGGTGCTTTTGTCATCTTGCCAAGTAAACAAGATTCGCATGTCTCAAATGATTCAAAATCAAATGAGTGCGAATACCATCTCTATGGAGCTTCTCCATGCGTTTCTCATTTATGTGACCTAGCGGCAATGCCAAATAAAAGTGGGATTCAAATCATTTGATCGTTGCCTCTTTGTATTAATGTTATAGACCGATGACTCTTCAAGAGTAAGAACATATAACCCATTCATCAATGGAGTATGACAATAGAACATATCTTTGAAATAAAGAGAACAACCATTGTTCACGGATCTAAAGTCATAACCTTCGCTTGTAAACATGAAGCGAAATAATGTTCTTGGAAAGAGATGGAACACAATAACAATTATTCAATTCCAAAACTAATCACGAAGGTAAAGACAATGGCATGGTGACAACGACCACCGCAGAACTTTTGCTCCATTGCCAACGCGAAGATCCACTTCGCTCCTCCTCAAACTTCTACTTCTTCTTAGCCCCGCAACGATTTGCAAATGTGAGCAACCGATCCGGTATCAAATACCCAAGAATCGTAGATGAAGTAGCAAGATTGATTTCTATAACATTTATACCGGAGCGGAAGTCGTACTTCCTTCTTTTCTCAAGATCCTCCAAGTACTTTGGGCGCCTCCTTTCCAATGTCCCGATTGCTTACGAGTAGCAATCGCATCGAGCGCAGGCCCTTCTTGACTTGCTTGGCCTTAGAACCGCTCGCGATCTCATCGGGAGCTAACTTTCTTTGACCGCGCCTTTCTTTACATAGGGCTTGCCCTTGCCTTTCTGCATCATCATCACATGATGGTGCTTTTCTTAATGCTTTCCTCGGTGATTTTAGCATCCCATGCAACTCGACCAAGGTCTTGTCCATGTTGTTCATGTGATAGTTCGAATGAATGGCTCAAAGCTCGAGGGAGCGATCAAGAATCACATCGAGAGCCAACTCTTGGCTAAGGGGAAAACCAAGCTTTTCCGGACTCTCAATGTAGCCAATCATCTTAATCACATGAGGGTCGACGGATTCCCTTCGCAAGCTCGCACGCAAACAAGGACTTTGAAGTGTTGAACCTCTCACCCTTGCTTGGTTCTCAAACATACCACGCAACCCCACAATGATATTGTAGGCATCGTGTTCTCATATTGCTTCAAGCTCAGAGGACATTGTGGCAAGCATGAGACACTCACATCAAGGTAATCATTCGTTTGCTTCTCATAAGCTTTCCGTGCGACCACGGTAGCATTATCAAAGTAGTCATCGGGATAAGGAGACTCAAGGACATGCTCCTTGCGCTCTTGCTTGAGAACAATTCTCAAGTTGCGATACCAATCCAAAAGTTCGTTCCATTGAGTTTTCTTTCTCAAGAATAGATCGCAAATTAAAAGAACTGGATGCGGCATTAGTTGACATGATCTACAACAAAGAATACGCAAAGTTTAGCACTATGTTTATGTTCATCTTTTATTAAACTATTTAACAAAAGACTCCCACTATGTGTTTTGCAACAAAACTCCTCTAAGTTACATAGTGGGTCAAGATCCTCATTTCATTAGTTCCTAGTGAGCTTTGGCATCACGGCTAGAAGACTAGTGACATGGGTAAGCAACACCTTGCTAATCACATCCCTATGTGACTCTTGCTTGTTGGGTGACATCAATATGTCCCGCCCCAACCTATGCCCCAAGGTCCAAAACTGTTTTGATAACCTTGTTAAGTAAACCAATACTATGCATGTGGATGTCCGACATCCACCCTATTAGATCAAGATAGTTGATGGTACTCGCTTTGGCGACCTACCAAACAATGATCATGATTCTTATAGGCGCAGCAATTGGAAGGGCATCAAAACAAATTCTTAATTTTTCTTGAGAGAAGCTATTCTATCATGAAAAACTAACCCTTAGTTGGTATGGCATGAAAGAATAGTATGACAAGAAATAAACATCACATGCATATAATCACATTATACTGTGAATGGTATGGCATTTTGTATCGTAGTGGTCGCCATCGCCATGGTTCCACGGTGATATTCTTCGCCACACTTCTTGTCCTCTTTGTCATCATGCTTGAAGCCTCCATAGCAAAGAACTAAACTATTACAACTAATAGGTAGCAAATGAATTACATGAGGAGCTCAAGCATCACAAGTCGACACGCATGTCGTTATACAATTAAAGAACAGCCTCAACCCGGTGTGATTAATACGACACAGCCGCCAAAACACACATGCATCACATATGCATCTATGCCATACCATTCACATCATTCCTGCAAAAACAAGTTAGCGTAGAACATATTCTACCGCCCTGACATGAATGTGTTTCTATAACAATCTATTCGTGTACGCAACGGCGGTCCCGCTATGAAAACCTCACGGAATTACATAGATCGCATCTATGAAATCGCTATGAAAATCTCATCGGGCCGATCAAATCAACCCAAATCTGAGCCATTCAAAATGTCTCAATTTTCATTAGATCAATCACATCAATCATCGCGATCGGTATGCTTGAGGAGACCGCAACACAAGACCTCGATCTGTTGTCTCAATCTCTCGATGTCGCGCGATTAGCCCCGATGGTGTTACCAAAGGTAGGGGCAAGTCGCGCGTACATCAAAGAAGGAGCACGAACTAATCTTTTGGCCACATGATGCTATCAACTCATACATATTCCAACCCCTTATGACCGATTGATCTAGTCCGTAATAGATCCAATCTATTACAACCGCATATCAACATATGCACTGATCCAGATCGCAAACTAAGCAAGATGGCTCTGATACCACTTGCCCCTAGACGTCATGCTTTTCTACCGCGCACACAAGAACATCATGCTTAAGGAGGGATCATGGATCGTTACCACTAGACGCCAGCAGCGCAGTGAAGAAGAGTTGGAGAAGCCGATCCAACCACGCGCCGAGGTAGTAGTGGAAGTAGTCGATCGTCCGAACCGATCGTCTCCTCCACGCGATCAACCGCACCACGAGCGCATCCGATCCGTAGGTTGTTGATGCCGATCAACGCCGCAACCGCCAGCGTCTCCACCGGTATCCACACGTCCGGGTGAACGCCGATCGCGAGTGTACCAAAGACTCGCGAGCGGCTAGGGTTTGGCTCGGAGGTGGCGGCTACGGATTAGCTCGGGATTATCGGATCGTTCCTCACCCCTCGCCTCCATATATAGACCTCCTCACTTGGGCCTCGTGGACCGAGGCCCAATAGGAGTCTATCCGGATCTCTATCCGAATTGAGCCCATATCCGAATCACATTCGAATTAGTGTTCCAACCCGTTAAGTGTGCGACCACAGCAGGTTCACGTATACTTGGTCGCGACCGAAACACCTTTCCGGTCACCGTGTTAATAGCGGCCTCTAGTAAGACATATTAACCCCAAAGTATACGTAAAGATCATATCGGTGAACACGTAATGTTCTCATGTACTAATCCTTTGCCTCACGATATAGATTAAGCTCAAGGCGAGACCGTGTCATCCTCTTAATAGCTCAATCACTCTCTCGATTCCGTGATGGATTATAAACTCGTGATTGACTCCTCAATCATCTTGGCATGGCCATGCACTTTCATAATCCATTACATCGAGGGCCCGAGATATCTCTCCCATAAGGAGGGGCAAATTCTATCTTGATCATTCACATCCCACTACATGTTTCATGGCAAACCCAAAGACTACTTTTATGACTACCCGATTCACGGAGTAGTGTTTAGTAGTCCCAAAGTAAGCTACTACGCATGCTGGGAACCATGATGATCTCAAGTCTAAGGATTCCACATAAACACTACTTGAGACCAACTGATGACACATGGAATCTCTGCAGTGTCTCATGGCGGGTCTATCCAACATATGTTCACTAACACATGTCCATATTATTGATTTGGTATCTCCATACCATGATCCATGAGACATGATCATCAATCAATACATATGCTGATCTTTGAATCATATTTGTTCCTCATATGAAATATAATCAGGGATCATTTAGAAATAGCAACATTTTGGCATTAAGAGTCTCATGAATAAGTCACATACTCATTGATCAATAATGATAATGTCTATTTCAAGGAACAAAGCAATGTATCATAAACATAGTATGTGATATATTCAACATCTCCATGTTGCCTCTAGGGCATATCACCAACATGACCCTCCACGCCTATGGGGCGGTCCTGCATCACAACTTCCTCTGCATGAAACTTCTAGGTCTGTAGGGCATTGTTACTGTGTTCAGAGATCAAGACCTCACCCGTCGGATAGAACTCAGTGCGCGAGGCCCCTTCGAAAGGTACACACCGTCTGGGACACCCTCGGTGCAGGCACACCTTCCGCCCCGGGGTGGACGCCCAAGCCCAGGCCTAACGGCGGAGTCAAGAGAGTCTCCCTGCGTACCGTCGACCAACAAATCTCTATCGGAGAGGGCCTCCCTTTAGAGGTTGAGCAGGGCCTGCTCCATGTTCTTCATGACAACGTGGATGTCTTCGCGGGGTCGCCAGCCGACATAAAGTGGTGGACCGCGCCATCATCGAGCATACCCCTCACGGTTCGCCCTGACGCTAAGCTAGTCAAACAAAGGCTGACGCTAAGACAGTCAAACAAAGGCTCCAGCTCATGTCCCTCGAGAGCCAGCAGGCGGCCAAAGCTGATGTCGCGAAGTTACTCCAATCCGGAGTGATCCGCGAAGTGCAGCACCCGGAATGGCTCGCGAATCCGGTTCTGGTCAAAAAGGCTAGCGGCACATGGCTAATGTGTGTTGATTTCACCGCGCTCAACAAGGCATGTCCAAAGGACAATTACCCGCTTCCTCGCATAGATCAACTGGTGGATGCCACGGCGGGATGCGAGCTCATGAGCTTCTTGGACGCATACTCTGGCTATCATCAGATCCATATGGCTAGGGACGACGAAGTCAAGACGAGCTTCATAACGCCGGTAGGGACATACTGCTTCGTCATAATGCCCTTCGGCCTCAAGAACGCGGGAGCCACGTTTACACGCCCGGTGGCTCTCGCCCTCGCCTCCCAGTTCGGAAGAAACGTCGAAGCCTATGTTAACTACGTCGTCAAGACCAGGCAAGTCACATCCCCCGGTCAAGACCTCTAGGAAACCTTCGACAACCTCCAGCGGGCAGGCATCAAGCTGAATCCAGACAAATGCGTCTTCGGCGTGCAAGCTGGAAAGCTACTCGGCTTCTTGGTGTTAGGGCAAGGAATACAGGAGAACCCTGACAAGATCGAGGCAATACTCTCCATGGAACCGCCCAAGATGACAAGAGAGGTCTAGAGGCTCACCGGTCGCATGGCCGCGCTGATCCGTTTCCTATCCAGGGCGACCGAGAGGTTTTCCGTTCTTCAGAACCCTTCGCGGATGCGACGGGTTTCATTGGGATGACGGGTGCGCGAAGGCCTTCGATGAACTCAAAAAGTATCTCGCAAGCCTTCCCACGTGGCCCCAGCAGCAAAGGCTCTAACAGTCAGCGCAGTCCTCGTCCTTGAGGAGGAGTCCCTTCAGCGACCGGTCTACTTCGTCTCCGAAGCTCTGCAGGGCACCAAGACACGGTACACCGAACTAGAAAAGTTGGCCTACGCCCTTGTTATGGCCTCGCACAAGCTCTGCCATTACTTCTTGGCTTATCACATCACCGTGCCCTCTTCATTCCCTTTGGCGGAGTTGCTACACAATAAGGAGTCCATGGGCCTCATCAGCAAATGGGCGGCCGATCTCATGCCTTTCTCCTTGACATACGCCTCGCGCACGGCCATAAAGTCTCAGGTCCTAGCGGACTTCCTCGCCGAATGGACCCCACCATCTCAGTCACAAGCCGAGCTACCAGTAGACTCGGTGTGGAGCCTCCACACCGACGGAACCTACGGTGCTTCCGGTGTCGGGGTGGGCGCGGTGATCACCACGTCGGAGGGCCATCGCCTGCTATACTCGGCGCGCCTTGGGTTCCCAGCGACAAATAATACAGCCGAGTATGAAGCGCTGCTCTTCGGTCTTGCCAAGCTCAAGGCTCTCAGCGCGCGGAGGGTGCTTGTGCACACCAACTCGCGCTTGATTGCGGGGCACATCGACAGGTCTTACCAGGCCAAGGACCCCGACTTGGCCAAATATCTAGCCGCGGTAAGGGCGAAGGAGCGCTATTTCTTGGGCATCACTGTGAAAGCTATTTCGCGGGCGGACAATGACCACACCGATGCGCTCGCCAAGGCCGCCAGTCAATAGATCCCTTCGCCCGCAAGGGCTTTCACCAAAGTTCTAGCCACCGCAGCTATCGAGCATGCAACCACGATACAGCCCTTGTCCACCAAATCACCCAGCAAGGCGATTGACGGGACAATCTATGGCCTTCTGCATGGTATAGCCGAACCAGATGATCCTGTCGAGCTGTGGCGGCTACAACATCGCGCCAGGTCCTTCGAGGTCCTGGATGGCATCCTCTACAAGTGGGGAGTTTGCGCCCCGCTACTGCGATGCCTTTCGCGCAGTGAGGGACAGCGACTCCTTGTAGAAATTAATGCAGGGCTCTGTGGCTCGCATATTGCGCCAAGATCCCCCATGGGCAAGGTGTTCAGGCTGGGCTTCTATTGGCCAACAGCCATCGCGGACGTGCACGGCGTCGTGAGCCGATGCCAGGGATGCCAGTGGATAGGAAGGGTCATTCACGGACCTCCCAATAATTTGCAGCCCATCCCACCGGTATGGCCGTTGGCGCAATGGGGCATCGACGTCGTCGGACCACTCCCACGCGCCCTAGGGGCCCTACGATTCGTTGTGGTCGCCCTAGAATATTTTTCTAGGTGGCCCGAGGTGGCCGCGCTGGCCAAGGTAATCTCTGCAGCAGTGCAGCGGTTTCTCTGACAGAACATCATTTGCTGCTTCGGAGTGCCCAGGGAGATCACTGTCGACAACGGCTTGCAATTCGACTCTGTGCCCTTCAAGGTGTTCTGTGACCGCATGGGCATCATGCTCCGATACGCCTCGGTCGGACACCCCCAGTCCAACGGGGTGGTCGAGCAGGCAAATGGCGCCATCTCCGCTGGGGTCAAGAAATGCCTCGTAGGTCTCCCGAAAGGCAAATGGCCAGAAGAGCTTCCCAGCGTGTTCTGGTCCCTCCGCACAACGGTCACGCATCCGACAGGATTCACACCGTTCAAGCTTCTCTTTAGTGACGAGGCGGTCACGTCTGAGGAAATCAAAGCCGGTTCAAGGAGTGTCCCTAGTCAAGCTCCGACGGAGAAGCGAGCGCTCTCTCTGGACCTCCTTGACGGAGAAGCGAGCCACCGAGCACGTCGCGAAATATGCACGCCGAATAGTGCGCACATATGATCGCACCGTCTACTTGTGGGAATTCCAGGCGGAAGACATCGTCCTTAAAATGGCGACGGTGGGCAAACTGGAATTCCAGGCGGAAGACATCGTCCTTAAAATGGCGACGGTGGGCAAACTGGAATCCAAGTGGGAGGGTCCTTACATTGTCACAGCGGCTCTACAACACGGGGCGTATTGTCTTGCAACTCTTGAAGGAAGTCTCCGCCACACATGGAATGCATAACGCTTGCGGCGATATTATGCATAGAGGCCAAAGGACGCCCAGCTTACTGTTGATGTCATTCTTTATGTAATAGCTTGCTCGTGCAAATGGGAAAAATAAATAAAGCACATCCTTCATCAAGACACTTGTGTTTCATACTGTGCGCCGCGCGGAAGGTGATATTCACATCCTTCATCAAGACACTTTTGTTTCGACAAGCCATTCTACCGCGTGTAGATCGTTTAACTTGTAGACTCCATCTTGAGAAAATACTCCGTTTGAAAGTTAGGTACTATAGCAAAAGCCAAAAGCCATCAGCTTCGGAAGAAAAGAACATGCCTATATAAGCTGCTGTCTACAGAAGGACTTCTTCCAAAGGTACATTGCTCAGCTACATACAAATGATTTGGGGGTGGATACATTGTTGCTGCCACCACTCTGACCATCCGATTGGAGCTATTGAGCTCAACATCATTTTGGTGTTAAGCCAACCAATGATGTTTTGTTGAAAACTTAAAGATATATTGCAGAAAATAATAGATGGGAGAACAAAGAATTTGGAAATAAGAGGGGCTTAATTTATCAGACTACTGAAAGTGTTGAACTTCCCTATTATGATAGATGTTAGTCTTTACTGATTTTCCTATTGCTTACATATCTTAATCCTCCTATTTTAGGCCGAAGAAATGACTGTCAGAATAACAGTCTTTGGTAAGAACCACTCATCTGGAAAACACAATTTATTCTTACTAAACATTCTAGAGCTTGCATCCTCTTCGACTGTTCGAGTGATTTATCATACATGTGTAAAAACTAAAAGAAGATGCTGACAGAAGTGACATGCTTACATACAAAAGTTCCTTCTCAGGATTTAGCTAAAGTAGCTTGTTTCGACAGACCATTCTACCTTTAAATTGGACTAATCTAAAACTGTATGTCTATATGCACATATGTATATATGATTATTGTTACGACCCAGTGTTGACCCGTCATGTGTATAACATGTACCTACTTACGTTTTACCATATAATTGTTGTCTACGTTATAACGTCTCTGTTTACCGTGTTTCCCTAGGCCACTGTTAAGCAGTTGCCCTAGCGCACCACATAGGATTATATAGTGTTCCTCTTTTGTTCTTGCATCTATGTTATTTAGTTGCTGTATACATACCATAAATGATATGCCAAATTTGCTGCTGTACGTTATACCGACATTTTTTTGTCTGTTGTTTCTACCTATCCGTCTTTGATATGAGGTGCATCCTAATATGTTAAAATGTTTTCATATCATTAAAAGTAGTTTGCCTTCCGAGCACACACTTAAAATTGACCAGCACCGCGTAGCGCGCTACCCGCTCGTTTCGGCTTTAGTTTCTGACTTATTTTTTATTATTTATAAATTTTGTCTTTTTCTGAACTTTTGACTTTTTTTGAGTTTTTTTGCCGATTCTTTTTTTAGTGACTCACCAACCACACAAGCCCTTACCAACCATCGTAACATAAAGCTTCAATGTTCGATCGGGAGGATGAAGATGGGCCACATAGAGGAGAGCTCTTAACATAGGGCTTGTTCTTTATGGCTATGGCTTATAACTTTTAGCTAAAATCTTAAATTTTGGCTATTTACAATAGATATTATGAAGAAAGAGATACTCGTTTGCGATTTTGGTTGATACAGATATTAGATTTTTAATGTGTACTACAATTAACTTAGGTACTGTAGCAAAAGCCAAAAGCCGTTTTTAGAAGCCGCAAAAAAACAGACCCATAGAAAAGGTACAAATTAATTAACATTCCTAATTCAGCGAAGTGAACAGCGAAGCACCGTCAACGAAGCTATGAACTTGTGACACCAGCCAATATATAGCCTTCCTAATTCAGTTCCTTTTTTCAGTTGATCACGACTTGAAGAAATGGAGGCGCTCAACAAGAAAATCCTAACGCCTGAATTTTCATGTACAGGACACACTTGATTATTTGATGACAGTTCAACACCTCGAACATACATAGCACTATTAAATTGTCGAGGCAATGTTGGGAATGTGTCTACAGTCTACATGATGAATCCAATGTTAGATAATTTCACCGCACATTGTGTTATTTATTTCCTACATACTTTGTCTTTCACGTTCTCTGCATTGATCTTCATCAGTAATCTGCATTAAGTTAAATCTTTATTGGTAGTAACGTCTTGTATTAGTAGTCTGCATTAGGTGAATCTTTACTGGTGGTAATGCACCATTAATTTGATGTAATAAACACCCTTGTATTCAGTCATATATAAATGGGAGAAAACCAGAAAAGACAACAGGAAGATTATGTTGTGCTTGTATGTGTTCTATTTCCAAAGTGCTCTCATAGGAGGAGTTGGGTGATGAGAGTCCTTGACTAGCCATGTGTTCAGAGTACTCAGTAGCAGTTGTTGACTCCGAGTACTCAGTAGCAATCGGAGACTTAGAGTACTATAGTAGTCAAGTACTGTAGCAGTCGTAGAAGTCTTTCAAGTACTCTAGCTCATGTCCACATGCTCATGTGTGTTTGATCCTTAGAGCAGATCTAAAATTTGGTATCATAACGGTGATTACACGGATCCTACGATGATGCCTCGAGGTGCAAGATCGGTGTTTCCTCCCTTCGAAAGATCCACTAGTGCTAGTGAGCATCACGCGGTGGTTCTTGGCAGTGGCCAAGAGATGGTGGTGCAGACAGCGCCGAAGGAGGCTAGCGTCACGTTGCGCTACCCCATTCTCACGCATACCAACTACAACGACTAGGCACTCTTGATGAGGGTGAACCTATAGTCTCAAGGAGTCTGGGAGGCCATCGACCCAGGTGGCACGGAGTACCAGGTGGATAGGATAGCGTTGGTCGCCATTCTTCAAGCCGTGCCGCCGGAGATACTAGCGTCGTTGGCCGCCAAGAACATGACCAAGTAGGCGTGGGAGGCCATTCGCACCATGCAAATAGGTGTTGATCGCATGTGGGAGGCAAGAGTCTAGACCCTAGGTTGAGATTTTGAAGACATCCGGATGAAGAAGACACTACTACAAAAGGTCGTATATTAGACGTCACATCACAGACAATTCCCCAAAACTGTTTGTATTAAATACAATCACAGACGATTTTAATTTAGAGACCGTTTGTATTGCTGCCAGCCCTAAATACCATCTATGAAGAGAAAATATCACGGATAGTTTCATGGTTAAAACCGTCTATGAAGTATCATAGACGGTTATTAACAAAAACCGTCTATGATTACCAAATATCACAGATGGTTTTTTATTTGAACCGTTTGTGATACTTCACAGATGATTTGCATTAAAAACCATCTGTAATAATTATCACAGACAGTTTTTATAAAAATAATCATTTATGATAATTCCACCACATTAATTGCACGTAGACCCATTGACCCTCTATCTTAAATTCCAGATCTACGTTACTGCTTTAAGTTGGAGGCAGGGCTTTGAGGTGATTTGGTGAAAGAAGACTATTTGGCAAAAGTAATTGTAGATCGACTAAGTTTTTGACTACCTATGGTTAGTAATTTGCTCCTAATTGTATTATAATTTATTTATAGCTTTTGGTGAAAGGACAATTGAAGATGGTTAATCTAGGTAGCTTGATGTAGAGAGAAGATTATTTTACATCTAGCATGGTTTAGGGTTTAGTCAATTCATAGTCTATTTTACTTAATTTAATTTAATTAATTAATTATTGCTACATGTAGCTACTTAATTTAGATCGTACATATATAGTATAGTAATTAATTAATTAGATATGTTATACTAAATTGTTATATGTGTAATGTAGGACTGAAGCTGGATGTACGCTGGGAACCGTGTGAGTGAAGAGTATATTAATGGTCTTTCTGCTTTTACAAGAGCTGTCGAAGAGGATATGTTGAATAAAGGAGTGGAATACATGTATTGTCCATGCATTGACTACGAGAATCTAAAGATGTTTAAGAGTTGAGTGTAGATGAAGCGCACTTGATTCGAAGGGGTTTCAAAAAAGGGTATGCATGTTGAACCAGTCATGGTGAAAAATAGATTACACAGGAAGGTAGTAGAAATGACATTGCCGATGAAGTCAATGATATACCACCGGATGATCATGTCGATTGTGGTTCCAATTTGGATAGGCTAAATGATGACAATCTGGATCAGATGTTTCGTGATATAGAAGGGAATTGTGATGAGAGAGAGTATGTTAAATTTCGGGGCTTAACGGAGAACTCGGAGAAACATTTGTTCATGTGTTGCAAGTCAAAGTATACGAAGTTGTCAGTCGTACTTGAACTACTAAAATTAAAGGCAAGTAATGGTTGGTCTAACAAGAGTTTCACGGCACTGTTAGGTCTTTTAGCGGACATGTTTTCAGAGGGGAACGAGTTGCCCAAAACCAGCTACAAAACCAAGAAGGTTCTTTGCTCATTGGGAATGAAAGTAGAAAGAATATATGCATTTCGAACGACTGTATCCTCTACTATAAGGAGTATGCAAACATCCATGTATGTCTGGTGTGCAACGCATCCGGATACAAGCGTAAGAATCAATTAGATAACGACGAGGGAATAGAGGTGAAGAGAGGACCTCCTGTTAAGGTGGCATAGTATCTTCCTATAATTCCTCGTTTGAAGCGGTTTTTTGCGAACCCAAAACAGGCAAAACTGCTGTGTTGGCACTTGGAAGAGCGTAAGAAGGATGGAATGCTAAGACACCTTGCTGATTCTACTCAGTGGAGAAATATCGATATGAGGTTTGCATATTTTGGTGCAAAACCAAGGAATATAAGGTTCGAATTGAGTACAGATGGAATGAATTATTTCGGTAACATGAGTAGCCGACATAGCACTTGGCCCGTGACTCTTTGCATCTACAACCTTCCTCCTTGGTTGTGTATAAAGCGAAAATATATTTTGCTATCGATACTTATCAAAGGGCCGAAGCAACCTAGGAATGATATTGATGTGTACCTAGCACCGTTGGTGGAAGATCTAAAAATATTATGGATTGAAGGGATACAGGTATGGGATGCGTACAAACAAGAGAACTTCACTTTATGCTCCTTATTGTTCTGCACCATAAATAATTATTCTGCCCTTGTTAACCTATCAGGCCATAGTACAAAAAGGGCCAAAAGCTGTACTCACTAGTTAGATGATACCGAGAGTATCTAGCTAAAGCATTCGCACAAAACCGTGCACATGCGTCACCGTAGGTTCCTTCGGAGGGCTCACTCATACTGCAGGATATAGTGGACGAGAAAGAATACAATCAATTTGATAAGTTGCCTCCTTTCGGAAATGGCATAAGGGTAGAGGAAGAGCGTGACGAAAGTAGCTACGTATATGTCGATCATCACGACTGACTAATTTTTAAAGGAAATAAACAAGTGAAATGATGAATGGAATGTTTATGTGTCATATGTTATGTATTTGCATTTATATATGTATATGAGAATGTGTGATATATATGTGAATTTGTATTTATGTATATGAGAATATGTGATATGTATGTGACATGATATTATATATATATATATATATATATATATATACATATATATATATCACAGACAATTCTATATTAAAACTATTTGTGATATCGTCTATGTTGTCTGAACCGTCTGATCAGCTTCAGACGCTCGGATGGTTTCGGTAATGCAGAGACAGCAGACAATTCTATATTAAAACCATATGTGATATCGTCTATGTTGTCTGAACCGTCTAATCAGCTTCAGACGCTTGGATGGTTTCGGTAATGTTCGAACCAGTTCGAACAGCTTCGGTGTTCCGGATCACCCGATCGTCCTCGGGTATTACAGACGGTTCTATATTAAAACCATATGTGATATTTTATCATTACGTATGGTTTTAAATAAGAACTGTCTATGATGATAAATATCACAGACGGTTTTTAAATAGAATTGTCTATGATTATTCTCCTATATATATTGCGCACTAGGGTTTGTCCCCACTGTACTGGCCACTAACACCGCCACCTTGCCCCGGGCCTGTCGCCCTCCTCCTTCATAGCCTATCGCCCTCCTCTCGTCCCCTGACTCCGGTGGCACTCCTTGCCCGAGGTCGTTGCCCTTCTCCTCCTCCCCTGACTCCAGTGGCCTTCCTCCCCCGAAGCAGTCGCCCTCCTCCTCGTCCTGAGCCCGTCACCGCCTCCCCTGACGCTGTCGCGGCCTCTCCCGAGCCCGTCGCCGCCTCCCCCACTGTTGTCGCATCCCTCTAGCCATCGCTGCTTCCCCGACTCCGGCGATCCTCCTCGTAAGTGCTAGCACTGGAGGAACTTTGCATAATAAAATGTGGGCTTTGTGAATGCTCAATGAGGATAACTTATCATATTGGAATCACTGTGACTAATGAGAGAGTATTATGCTAGTATTGATTTATCATTACTTGTTTCTTACTTTGGTTAAGTATAAATCACTACTGTTCTAGACTGAATATTGTTAGATTCAGTTATTACTACTATTACTGTCGTAGCACATCTCTAGTGTTTGTTTTCTGTAATTTTAGAGTATCAAACTAGCAGAATACTGAGGAGTTTGTCCCTTTGACATGTGACTAGCAGAATACTGAGGAGTTTGTCCATTTGACATATGATATGTTGATAAGGGTGAGAAGATCAGGTTTTAACTTAAGTAACTCCTCAAACTGAGAGCAAAACATACTTCTTAATCTGTGCATTATATTAATTACAAATGCTCATACTTATGCTCAGTTCCTAATTCAGCAAACTGAACAGCGAAGCACCAAATCAACGAAGCTACGAACTTGTAACACCAGCCATATATAGCCTTCCTAATTCTTACGCCTGAGTTTTCATGTACAGGACACACTTGGTGATTTGATGACAGTTCAACACCTCGAACATACATAGCACTCTTAAATTGTTGAGGCAATGTTGGGAATGTGTCTATAGTCTACATGATGAATCCAATGTTAGATAATTTCACCGCGCCTTGTGTTATTTATGTCCTACATACTTTGTCTTGCACGTTCTCTGCATTGATCTTCATTAGTAGTCTGCATTAAGTTAAATCTTTATTGGTAGTAACGTTCTGCATTAGTAGTCCGCATTAGGTGAATCTTTACTGATGATAATGCACTGTCAATTTGATGTAATAAACACTCTTGTATTCAGTTGTATATAAATAAGAGAAAATCAGAAAAGACGTTAAGGAGGTTATGGAGTCACAAGAGCTCTTGTGTTGTACTTATATGCATGTGTTCTGTTTCCAAAGTGTTCTCATAGGAGGAGTCAGATGGTGAGTCCTTGATCAGTCTTGTATTCAGAGTACTCAGTAATAGTCCAAGACTCAAAGTACTGTAGTAGTCGAGTACAGCTGTAGAAGCCTTTTAAGTACTCTAGCTTACATCCACGTGCTTGTGAGTGTTTGATCTTAGAGCAGATCCGACATCCCAAGTCCTGCTCATTGTTTATTCCGTCGGTAACCAAAGATGGGTACAACAGCCGGCGCATGGAACAAGCGACGAGGAAGCAGTGATGCCTACAACTTGTCCATCACACTTCAGCAAAAACTCCCAATGCATCCCACTCACAACAGAAACCTCGTCCCGAACCACCATCGAATTGCCATACGGTTTAGCTGTTGTTGATATAGCTAGCCATTCCACGCAAAATTAAGGAGGCGAGGTCTGATTTGGATTCTTGCCTCTACCACATTGAGAAGCAAGTCATTTTTATCTGAAGGGTGTAGCTTTGTAGGTGGACATCGTAACTCGATTTTTTTATACTTTTAGTGATTCACCAACCGGCCGGCTATCTTGAAAGTACATGGCATATGTACGAATTAATGTACATTTTATGCTAGAGGCATGGAGGATGCATGGCGCCTGCCATATGGTGCAACTTTACTTTACATGGCCTCTTTGTAGTCACGCAAAAGGTGTTTCCATGAGGTCGGTTAGATTAAAAAGTTGTGGTTTATGACTAAAATTGTACTATAGCGATTGAAATTTTATTATAGCTGAAGATGATTTATTTGGTGTAATTAAATTTTAAAAAATTTAAAAATAGAAAAAAATATGCTAGCTCATCACAGACAACACAAACAAATACGGAAAAAAGAACTGGCAAAAAAGCTCAAAAAACCAAAAGTTCAGAAAAAGATAAAAATTATAAATAGTGAAAATAAGCTAGAAGCTAAAACCGAAACGAGCAGAGCTACTTACAGGTCATACCTATGTTTTTTAAAATAGTAACAGCAGTAGAGACATTGACGTAAAAAACACATATAGTTTTAAAAACCCCGTATTTGTTTTGATTTATGGAAAAAAATCGAAGCCGAAAGCAATAAAAAAAACCCTAAAAGAGCAAGGCCATATTAGGGCCAGCGTCCTCCAATGCATGGTTCGAATTCAACTTTGACCTAGGTCTTGTAAGTCTAGCTATTTTCGGTTTTTAGTGGATTTTTAACTTCCACTTCTATTATTTTATATTATTCATCAAATCTATCCGCGGCAGCTAAAAGCCATTTGCCAAAGCGCAGAAAAACGGGGCTATAATTCAGTTGCACACGAACTGGCACAGTTTTCTTCGTCTCTGGATACGTCGTACATAACATACGTTGTTGGTACGGGATTTCCTCATTTCCCAGATTTTATTATGTGCGTGAGTCGAGTGATTTGGCTTATGACGTTGGCTGGACATGGCAGCATTGTCGTAGTGAGATTGTGATACGAAAAACGGCAAATTAACATCTAAAGCTACGGTGAACGTTTTAGAGGCTACAGCCAGGGAAACAATCGCACTCTCGCAGTGAAACCAGCTTCAATCAATGACAGACAAAAGCAGCGCAAAAGCAGCAGCTCACGTGTTGACTAATCGTTTAACCAATGACAAAGAAGATGCATGCGGCCAAACGGGATAGACGTCAAATAAACCACCTTCAACCAATCATCTCAGAAAGAAGTATACACAATTATAAAAATATGTGGATGTTACGGACCAAGTTAGCACCGCATAGCAGATAAACAGTACCATAAATAGTACCATGTCAGATGAATAATACCATGAACGAATTTGGAGTTATTTTCTTTTAGATTTATTGTAGGGCCGAAATGGCAACAGAGGGGGTAAATAGTGCCTTCAAACCTCTCTAAAAATTCACACCGATCTTTTCTCTGATAGATAGAGAGCAATGAAGAAAGAGATCGATTGCTTTACAGGAAACCGAGAGAGAACAGAGAAGAACTGCTGCTGGCCGAGAACAGAAAAATCAGAGCCTAAAACAGATCGGTTGGAATGTCACTGTGTAGTCGATTGACTCTCTGCTGTGGTCAAAGCGACCGAGACAATTTCGGAGCAGTCGAACGTTTCTATCGAGTGATCGTTTCTACCGTAGTTGAAATCCTTTCTGTCGTGGTCGAACTGACCGAATGATGGTTTGTCTGTGTACCGAGTACTCGAACGTCAACTCGTGGTCGATCGAGTTACTCAGTCGAAGGCAGACAATCCACTGGAAACAAAGAAACAAACCGACAATAGATAATCTACAGAGGCAACCGACAATAGAGGAAGCGAGAAGATCATGCGACCGAAGAGACCGATTTCTGAATAACTGATGATTCACAGTTCTATTGGTCGTGAGATTTTAAACATAACAAGAGCACAACCCCTGAGAGAGAATTTACAAAGAAAATAGAAACTCTCTGTCGAGACCAGATCACAGTCCACGGTCGAACTCAGAACAGAGTATCGCCAGGCCGCACGACCGCAGAGCTACGACTTCAAAGAACTTTTCAAGCTTCAAAGATCACGAAACTTGAAACCTAGCAAGAGTAATACCTCTTAAAAGAGAAAATTACCAAGAAGATGCAAACTCTTTGCTGTGGTTCGAACAAGAAACCGAGAAACTTGAGGCGCACGACTGTTGCCCTGTTCTTTTCAGCTTCTAAAAGCTGCTTTTCGGCTTTTCTACAGTAACTAGCTCTTTAAATGAAATATCTTTTCAAGATAGGGTCTACTAGTTAATTGTAGTATATACTTTGCTGACTTCATTTATATCACCAAAAACCGTACCCGAGTTTCTGTTACTCTGTAATATCTTGCACAAACAGTCCAAAAGTCACAAGCCGTAGCCAAAAAGAACAGGCCCTGTGAGACGAGAGCACTCTTCGATTCTGTCGGTGTTAGCATTAAATGCCTCAACTTCACTGTTACGGTTGATGTTGTGCTGACCATCAGAAGTGGTGTTTGGGTTTAGCAAATGTAAAGAGATAAATAGCAAAGAGTTCTAACAACACAAAAGATATTTTTTTTTAACATGGTCTTTCTTTTGTGTAACTGCCAAACAAGTTGCCAAGGGCAAAAAGGCAGTTCACACAAGGCAATTGAAAATATCTTATAGTAATGCAAATCGTCTACTCGTTTAAAGCTACTTCACTCTTAACTGATGACACAGCTCAGTCAAAGGATGAACCTCAACCATCTTATCCTATATGGCTAGTCTTCAATCGCATCTGCTTCTCATGCCTTCAAAGATCAAAGGTTGGAAACAATCCCTCAACCATTTTATCAGCTTTTAAGTTTTCTGGAGAATTCTTTGGATGCTGTTTTTATTAGAAGAGGTTTTATTAAAAAAAGCCAAAAATGCAGGGTTAAAATTTTGGGCTGTTACACTTTCCTTTGCGTGAAAAATTCCATACACTAGAGTTTTGTTTTTTACAAAGCTATACACAGCAGTGATAAGGTGATCATTAATTGGTATCGAAGTTCTATTCATGTTGATTAATGGGACCAATAACCGTCTGGTCAGCAGTCAGCACCCTCAAGGGCTTCCAAACTTCAACCTCCCTAGGGCCTTTAAGCCGCTAAATTTCAGAAGTAGAGGTAATATATTGTAATATTTTGCTGCACCATTTTTGTGAATGCCAATTAACTTTTTCCTACATTTTAGGTCACCTTCCTCGACATCTATACACAACCTGTGGATGAGGACGAGTAGTGTTGTTGGCAACAATTAATAGGGGATATCTTAGATTTGGTGAAAGGCACACTGTTTAATTATTGTATTTTTTATGGTGCACCACTCTTGACGCGGGCTGTTGCTTTTCTTTCATCTAATGGCTAATATTAAACAAGGTTATGTATCACCACTAATGACCTTTTGAAGGCTAATTTGGTCCTTGCAAGCCATTACTTCACATTGATTCGGAGTCATAATCGTATGGAAATAATGGGCCTGTTCGGCAGGCTGAAAGCTGTATGGCTTTTCGCAGCCGTTACAGTACCTAACTTTTAAACGAAGTATTTTTTTTAAGATGGGGTCTATAAGTTAAACGTAGTACACGTTAAAAGCTTAATATCTGTACCAACTAAAATCGCAAGTGAGTATCGATCTCTCCGTAATCTGTACCGTAAACAGCCAAAATTCAAAAATTTCAACCAAAAGTCATAAGCCGCAGCCAAAAAGAACAGGCCCAATAAATGTCTATGAAAGTGAACTCATTAACTTTAAGGGTACTCCCAATGGGGTGAGTCAACAATGTCCATAGCCTGCCATCTAAGTAAAAATCTGACGTGGAAGGATATCAAAGGAGAGGGAAGGGAGCAATGTCTCGTAAAAGACACCACCTGTTTGAGAGGACCAATATACATCAAAACTGATAGAAACCTGGCTGGACCATTTCCCCTCACTATCCATCATCTCTCCGCCGCCGTCGCCGTCGCCGCCGCCGAGATAGCCATCTCCGCTGGCTTCGTCCCCCACGTGGTGGCCGCGCTGGGCAACGACAAGGCCAATAATTTACTACTTCAATAGGCCAGCAACGGGATACGCGCTACCCCATTTAGACACCAATATCTTCCGTGCGAGATCCACTAGTAATGTCAATTATGAGCACATTGTATCCCCATAAATAGTAGAGTGAAGGCTCTCACTAAACACTTACTCCCTCCGTACTTGTCATAAGACGTATTTTGATTAAACACGAGATTAAAAAAAAGTTGTGATACAAAGATAATGCTAGAGAGAAATGACCGTAATATCCTTGTAGTTAATGTCTTGAGAATAAGAGGGAGACTAGTACGTATAGGTGTTTACTCGTACATGTTGAAGAGAGCGAGGATAAATGATGGCAAAAAAGAGAATATTGTTGAAGTCGCACGCACGTCTCATAGTTTGAAACAAAACTAAAAAATTAAATGCTTTACATTTTAAAACGGAGGAAGTACCTTGCAAGAAGTCATCTTTAACACCAATCTTAATTTAGTTTTAGGTGGTGCTCGATTAGACTGAATTTTGATGGCTTATAGCTGAATTTTTATTGTTATTAGCTGAAATTACACCATAGCTTATAGTGGTTTATTTGGCGTAATTAAATTTTTTAAAAAATAAAAAAATAGGTTAGCCCATCACATATAATGCAAACGAATACGAGAAAAAAGAACCGGCAAAAAAGCTCAAAATAAGTCTAAAAGTCAGAAAAGACGAAATTTAGAAATAGTAAAAAAAATAAGCTGAAAGCCAGAAACCTAAGCCTAAATGGGTAGAGTCTTAATTTTCTTCAGTTTTAGTTAAAAAAAAGTTTTCTTCAGTTTTGGATATGGGAGATGAACGTGGCAAAGTCATCCGCATATCGGCATAGAAGGAAACCCAGTGATCAAGTTCATTAACACCGAGCGGAGCGAGGATGCTCAAGGAGTACGCCGTCCGGATGTACGCGTTGAGCACTTCCATTGCTAAGATGAAAAGCAGCGGCGATAAAGTTCAATGTTAAACTTGATGCATCAAATTATATTTACATGTGCGTGCGCCTTGTACATTTCTAGAGTTAATCTTGTAACAGAGTTTAATCCTAGACGTGTTCGATCGAACTGTGTCACCGTCTCTGGTTGTAGGCGTGCGACACAAGATGAAGCCTGTTCACTTTCCTTAACAAGTCCGTATCTAATTTGAAGTCGTGTACGTGTCTTAGTTAGAGGACACTAAGCCTATATAATCTGCATATATCACTTCTATAAAAAAATCATCCTGGATATTTTATTATAGACAATTCAACATAAGTCATTAGTGATAAAATTACCATAAACATTTTTACAAAATAGATCATCTAAATTCACCATGATAGAAAGAACTGTCTGTAATGACCTACTTACCACAAACGTCACAGACGGTTCAGAATAAAAACTGACTCTAATGTCTATACTTATCACAGATGATTTTTATTTCGAACCGTCTATGATATGTTACAGACGGTTTAAAACAAAAACTGTTGGTGATGTCTATACTTATCACAGACGGTTTTTGTTTTTAAACGTCTGTGATGTATTACAGATGGAACAAAAACCGTCTATGATGACTAACTTATCACAAACGAAAGAACCGTCCGTGATAATATTTTAACTTAACTACTCTCGACGAATTTGAAATTCTCGCTCATCTTGCTTGATTTGCTCCTTAAAATAGAAGACTCGGTTGTTCTTCTCCTAATCTCCTCTTCTCTTTTCTTACTTCTTATCCACTCCTCTTCTCTCCTCCTACTTCTCCGTCTCTATTTCTTCTCGCTAAATTTTACCCTTAAAAATAGAAAGCTCAGCAGGCTCTTCTTCTTCTCATCTTCTCTTCTCACTTCTCTCTTTTTTTTTCCTGACCACTGCCCTCCTGGGACAAATCTCTGCTCCCCGAGGCGACATCCGTCGAGCACGCGGCATCGGAGGAGCTCTAGGAGGTCTTCGGAATAAATAGCTGCTGCATCAATTTTTCGTCGCCACGTCTCAATAAGACATCGTTACGGCGTTCCGTGTTGCCGCTATCTCGATTCAATCTCGTCGTTTGATGCGCTCGAATGCGTAGCCAAGGCGAAGTCGAATAGAATCCGTTCAGCAATCCAAGGTAGCCGGTACATTGGTCCCTTCGGTGGTGATCGGTTCTACCGAAAGTGAAAGCTTATATTGAAAACACTGTGGTGGTGAAAAAACATCAGAATGAGAGAGGCTTATTTAATATAATTAAATTTAAAAAAATTGAAAAATATAAAAAATATGTTAGCCCATCACAAACAACGCAAACGAATACGAGAAAAAAAAGAACCGACAAAAAAACTCAAAAAAAAGTCAAAAATTCAAAAAAGACGAAATTATGAATAGTGCAAAAATAAACTTAAGCTTTAAGCCATAAGCCATATTGATCACCCCCGAAGCCTTGCCACGCAAAGTCTCGTCCAGAGGTCTGGACATCCACCCCGAGGAGAAGAGGCCGGACAGAAGCGAGTCGATCGATTCGTGTGTTGCTCTGTGATTGAGCGGAAATCGGCAAGGTGCAAACCGAAGAAGCCGCACGTACATACGCAGTTTTTAGAGTATTGATAGGGAGAAAGAAAGCAAAACAAACCGAAAAAAAAAAGAAATAGCAGCACATCACAAGTCGACTGAACCCGAGGAGCAGAGAGGCGTCGCCGCCGTCACGTGAATCAAGAGCAGGAACAGCCGACAAGAATACAAGACCATCTATTCCCTGGGCATAGCAGCGCAGTAGGGATTTCATGAGGGCCTGTCTTTTTAGCTGCGGTTTATAGTTTTTGGTTAAAATTTTAGAATTTTGGTTATTTACGGTACAGATTATGGAGAGACCGATACTCACTTACGATTTTGGCTGCTACAGATATTGGACTTTTAACGTGTAGTACGTTTAACTTGTAGACCCCATCTTGAGAAAATACTTCATTTAAAAGTTAAGTATTATAGCAAAAATCAAAAGCCTGTCAGCTTCGAAGGGAGCCGAACAGGCCCTCAGTCGAGGATATATGTTTGCCATTCTCAGTGGAGTAGGTAGAGTTGGGTTTAGAATATTGAAAAAATGTGTTTGCCGTATAAGTTGTAGTTGAAATCGCCGGTTTTAATGAGTTAGAGATGTGTCAGAAATTAGAGCTAATAGATGTTATAAGATTAAAGGGGTGAATACTAGAGTTAATCTTGTGATAGAATCGAGTCTGAAATGTGTTCAAGTTGTGCCACTATCTCTGGTTATAGACGTGCGACGCAAAATAAAGCCATGTTCGCTTGCCACACATCCGTGTCCCATTTAAAGTCGAGTACGTGTCTTAGTATACATACCTGTACTCTGTTTTGTATGTGAGCAAGAAAACAGAAAATATGATAATTGTGCCGCACCATAAATATTCCTCTATTTGTTCTTGATTTGAAACGCCCGATTGAAAGCCAACAGTACATGGAATAATTTCTCGCTGCACCAATTACGAACCAATGCTGGTTTCACCTTGCCTGATATACCAAACATATCAGTTAGTACGTGTTTGCATGTGATATAACTGAGCTCCTTCGGATGGGTCGAGAATTTGAACGACCACCCCTTCCAATCCGCTGGTATTTTCCACAAAAATGTACTGGCCAGACTTAATTATTATATTCGTGGATTTAGTCTAGATCTTGCCGATGGATAGTTTTGATGAGATCAAAGTAATCGAGCTCTTTCCGAGGAAACATGGGGGATGCGGTCTTTTATGGACAACTAGTGGTCTTAATCGCATTAATTGATTGCGGCATAGGGTGAATAAGTTTGTGTTACAACATTTCTGGTTTACAGTTAAGAGAACTAGAAATTTACCTATGTAATTATGTGGCTAGATATTATTATACAATTATCTTTGATATACAACTGTATTGTCTATAGTTAAAATATAATTGTATTTGCTATATAACTCTAGTATACATGTATGATTAATCTGTATCGTTATAATTTGGTTCCTCTAAAATAAGTGCTTCTCTTTCTTCTCCATTAATGTGAGAATTTGTAGAAGTTTTTCTTTTTATGATTATTGTGAAATTTTATTGCCTTCAAATTGAAATAGATGTCTTGAATCTTACCAGTTATTTTTATTTATATAGGTTGTACCACATCTCTAACCATACAGTGGCGTTGTCTTTAGCAATTCAATCATTAAACTATGAAATTATTTGTATCTCTGGATTTGGTTACTGCATCACTTAGTCCGAGAAATTGATTTGAAATACGAAGTTTGCCAGAGTAGAGGGAGGTACAGGGACGTGTTAACATGATTTTGAAGTTTACACAAATATGGACTACAGGAGCTAGGTTTGAAGTCCTACTGCAAATCTATCAAATAAGAATGTACACTTTATTTTGTATATTCGGAATTCGTATGTGCTTAATCACCTTTTGAAACTATAGAATGGCATTTGCTATTTCGATAGGTCGATCGTGGGTTACAATTCACACTGAAATATCAAGATCTTCTGTGAGACATATATTGACAATGTTACTTCAAAGCAACAAATGTTTCCACCACCGTGTCAATTACCAAATAATAATACCTATAAAAAAAAGGCCGTTACCTTCATCTCCACCCCTATGCCTTGCTTTTTCGCTCGTTATATAGACACGTTCCAAACGGTTTCAGCTTTTTGTTTCAAACGGTTTTAGCTTTTTGTTTCTAAATATTGGTGTTTTGGCCTTTTGGCCTTTCCATTTTTTCTCTTTTAATCCTTTGCATTGTCCCAAAGATATGATGGTGTTTTTAAATTTTTCTTATTATTTTTATTTTTTCTCGTTATTTGACTTAGAAAAAACTAATAGCCGTCACAGTAAAAAGCCAAAAGACAGGGTTGAAAGCCTCCCTCCGTTTTAAAGTATAATGTGTATAATTTTTTTAGTTTTGCTTCAATTTATAAGGGCATTCCCAATGGTTAGTTTCCATAGCAATGTCTATAAGGAGAGAGCATGTATTAAATGATGTTTAGATATAACTATCCTAATGGATAGTGTCTATGTGTTTTATTCCAATATCATTATTGTTGTATATATTGTGATCCACTCTATCTTTTAATATTGTAGCCTACTTGTTTTGCTTTTTGCTAATATTACACTAATAATGTAATACCTTGAGTTTTGACAACCACCTATTCGATGAGGTTGATAAAACAACTCATATGGTTCAGTTAATGTAGGACAATGTGTTTCTTGGTAGTAGACGCCAACAAATATCCAATATATCATGTTGTTAGTTTACCAGCATTGTAGGGCTCATTCCCTCGTCTATCTCATGTAGCTCACATAGCCGAAGTAGTCACTTGACAAGTGCTTTGATGTAGTTAGCACCCAAGGAAGCAATGTGAATCAACAATTATCCCTTTTTTGGAGACTAGTGATGTGTGGCTGATACGATCCTTTGACTTAAGCTATGCACTTTGGCATAAGGATAAAAGACCAGGTCGAAGATTCAGATGGGCGTATAAAATCCAGTTAGGTCCACAGAATATGTGCTATGGACATCCAATTCATCCCAGTGGGTTTTTTTTTCTGGTATTCATCTGTCTTGGTCCTCTAAAAAATGTGATGTCTTGCATGAGACATTGCACTCACCTCTCTCCTCCTTAAATGTGCTTTCATATCATATTTTTGCTTATGTGGTAGGCTAATTAAAGCTATAGACATTAGCTAATGTGGACTATTGGGAGTGCCCTAAGGTATGCATGCGACTTTAATGACATTTTCTTGTTTTTGCCCTTGTTTGTCCTCCCTCTCAGTCTCTCTTATTCCCAAGACAATGGCCCTGTTCTTTTCAGCTTCTAAAAGATATTTTTCTATAGTAACTAGCTTTTAAACGGAGTATTTTTTCAAGATAGAGTCTACTATTTAATTGTAGTACATACTTTACTGACTCCATTTATATCGGAAAAAATCGCATATGAGTTTCTGTTACTCTGTAATCTCTTGTACAAACAGTCCAAAAGCCACAAGCCGCAGCAAAAAAGAACAGACCCATTAACTACTAGGGTATTATGGCCATTTCTCTCTAGCATTATCTTGATTTCACAACTTTCTTAACCTCTGTGCTTGATCAAAATATGCCTTATAAAGAGAAATGGAAGGAGTATATATTAGCACACTACAACAAAGCAATTGATAGTAGTAGGCTAGTATGTACTGTACACTTGTATGCTGTTTATGCATATCACTGTAGTTGAATGAACTCATCGGAACAGGGTGAGAGGGGGCTTTAAGTGTTCCAGAGACATACTAGACAGTCAATATCGATGTTGTGCAATGGGGATGGGATGCACAGGGGAAGAAACGAGAAGGTAGTTGGAGCAGTTCTGCTGATCGAAACAACTCTCTGCAAATATCTAATATGAATCTTATGCTATAGACTATATGTCTTAGCATAATTGAAATATGAAATGTTCGGACGTAGTACCCTATTGCTGTAATGTTCAGGAGGAGCAATTAAAGTTATTTAAGCTTTAGTTTTATGTAAAGATATACCACTTAATCGTTCAGATCTTAGGGATCAAAATATTGGGACCGTGTAAGTGACAATCAAATTTGGAAAGGATCAATGTTGTACCTTTTTCCCTTAGTTGAGTTTTACCGTACTGGGTTTTCTTAATTGAACATGTTTAATGAGGTAACATGTGCAATGATAAAAACGTGAGCTATATATTGTTTTTTTCTTACATTTTTCTCATTGGGTTATCGAAAAGAGATTTCAATGAGGCATAAGCACAGCGTTCGCAAAGTGTTCAAGAGGGAGTGTTATATATTGACTTGTTTCTGGATGGCCCAAAGGTATGGACACTTTACCTAAATGAAGCCTATTAGGGGGCAGCCACCTCATGAGCTCTATTAGCTAGTTTAGTCCGATAGTACTTATTCTATTGGAGAAGCATCATGCCTCCCCCTATATAAAGAGGGGCGGGATCTGCATATTGTACATATTGCCTACAGGCAAAACATCAATAAAGAGAGAAGACTGTCGAGACTATATCTTTGTGTTCTCATTCTGCTTCAATGTTTGTTCTACATTAGCATCGTGATGACTATCTCCGAGTGATAATATACAGCAATAATTTTTTACCAATAGAAAAGAAAACCCTATGGTCTAATTCAATCCTAACCATGCGAGAACACCGGACGTGTGACATCTTTTATTAACAGTTGATCGAGTTAATTAAAGCTAGCAGTTACACATTATGACCATGTATATGTTGGTATTTAACCATTTTGTTCTGTTAATAAGATAAAATTGCACCTGTGCCATTAAACTTGAGTATTGGTAGTCACACTATCTAACCTAGCAATTAGGTACCTAAAATTTTAAGTTACGAATGGCGTATGTCTAATAACATAGTTATTGCACCTCCTATGATGTTACGTGCACATCCACTTTGGTTACAAGGCCCTACAATACAAATATCTCAAATAAGATTGTGCATTTTACTTGGTATATTCAGAATTCCTATCTGCTTATTATGTACTTTTTGAAAGTGGAATGACATTTGCTATTTCAGTAGGTTGATCGTGGGGGTAGAATGCAAATTGAGATATCAAGATCTTCCATGCGACATACTCCCACTGATCATAAATACACGTTATTTTGGATATCGACATGGTCTCCAAAACATAATTTTGAAATCACTAATTTTTACTGTAATATATTATAAAATTCAATAAAATTATAATATTATGAAAGTACTTTTGAGATAAATCTACACTATGATTTTCATGTATCTAACTTAAATAGTTTAAAAGATACTGATAATCAAAATTTTGAAATTTTGACTGTACCGATGTCCAAAATGATATATATTTATGACCGGAGAGAGCATATTGACGATATAATTACTTCAAATTAAGCAACAAATGCTTCCAACAACCTGTCATACATCCACCCATGCTCAGAATCAATATCTCCAGCCCCATGCCTTGCCTTTTTCCCTCACTATATATTTAGCACCACACTGCAAGCAATTGCTGTAGGCCAGTACGTAGCACGCACTTGTGCTGTTTGTGCATCACTGTAGTTGCATGAACTCAGCGGACGAGGGTGAGAGGAGGGGGTTCAGGTCTTCAGGAGATGTACTGGACAGTCAATGTTGATGTTGTGCGCGGGATGGGATGCGTTGGAGAAGAAACGAGAAGACCGATGGAGCTAAACCGCGTATTAAGCAATCGCGATCTGCAGGAGTCAGCCTTGGCTTACTCCAGTGGTAGATTTCGTGTTGCTCATATTGATGAAAGGCTAGCATGGTTTCATTAGCAGCAAACCAAGCAAAGAAAGATATCACTGATATTTGTACGGCAACTTGAAATATGTATTTGTGTGTTAGCACAATATATATATCACAGGAACATTACAAGAAAAACTGAGTTCAGATTCAGGAAAAAGTTAGACGGAGGTAGCAATCTCGCCCTCAACGGCTCTGCCTTGAGCAGCAGTCTGATGGACACTTCGTCGTGGTAATCTTCTCCTTCCTTGGCTTCTGGTGGCTCTGACTTCAGAAACCTGTCGGCGATCGAAAGTCACCATCCGCATGAGTGACAAGAGGAGCCAAACATAATAGAGCAGCTACGCACCTTCACCCAAGCTCCGGGCGTGCAGGTACCCCTGCACCTGCCGGCCGAATAGCAGAACATCTCGACCTGTACCCCCTCGACCACCTTCCACCTCTCGGCGCACAGCTCTATCAACGCTTCGGCCGCATTGGGAACCAGAGCTCATACATTATTATTCGAATGGAAAAATTCGAACTATATTTGCAATTTATTGAATTCGGTAATTGGATGTTTGAGATAATTGAATACGGCAATGGGATGTTTGAGAAAACTATCTGAATCCTCGTGTTTTGGTATAAATAAAAAAAATCCATATTATTTCAATACGTCGAGTCGATATTGTTGAGATCGTTCTGGTTAGTCCACGCCTCTTGGCTATGTCTCTATGCTTAGCCACATCGTGCCTTCGGGTCGTCGGTTTTACAGCGTACCTGATAGAGTTATGTTATTTTTGTACTTAAAAAATCTAGTATGGTAGAATTTGTTTTTTTATTGTTTTTCTCCACTTTGATAGAGAATTGCTCCCAGAGAATCGAGTCCACCAAGGCTGACACTAGCCGAACTTTTGTCGCCGCCGCCGACACTGCCGCGGTCGCTGGAGGATCCGCGGAGGCCGCCGGCAGCATTCAGGTTCTAGCGGGAGGAGATGGTGCTCGGGAGGGACCCCGGTATGAAGTTGTTGCTGAGCAGCATACTCTGCGCCGACGGCGGCCGCGATGGAACCAGGGTCGTTCCTGTCATCTTGGGGGCTCTAGGGCATGATAAAAATAAGACTCTTTATTCTAATATAACTATATACCAATACATTTTATATCAGTTGTAAAAGGTAAAGTTCAATATAGTAACCATTAGACAGTACGTCACAAAATACAAAGTACTTGTTAGCAATATAAAGCTTAGTACATTACAAAATGAAAAGTACTAATTGTCGACAAAATGCATATATACATATTAATATACATGGGCTAGGGACCCCAAGTTTTCGTGGATCCTAGGCGGTCGCCCTTGCTGCCTAGGCCCAGAGCCGGCCCTGGATGGAACGGTGACAGCGAATCCGGGATGGCTCGAGACCTTGAGGATCTGCAGCCACACACACGGATCGGGCCGGTGAGGTGGTTCACTTTTGAGATCAAATTTGATTTTTGTTTTGTGAAAAAAAATCATCTATATTTCCATCTCTATTTCGTGCATATTTTAATATGTAGCTCCTCTCCACAATTTTTCATGTTTTTCTTAACATTCGAGAATTTTCTCAAATTTCAAATTTTTGATCTGAAAGTTTCGTGCGGTAACCTGAGCCGGCCACCTTTGGTAATTTTTCCAAACTGGTATAGATTTCCCTGGTTGTACCCATCACTATTATGCCTGCTTTCTTGCGAAGCGCCATCCTGCTAGTTATGTTAGATGGGTTATTTATCGATTTATTTTGACCACATGAACTTTATTTATTTCTTAGCGGAGACGAGTGTCATAACTCACAATCATATAGCTCCCAACAGTCAGCTCTTTTTGTGATGCAGCTTATCAAAGTCTGTCCACTATTGTTTAAATCGATTATTAAACACTCTCGAAAACGTTCAGGGTGGCACAATAAAATCATACAATCCTTCCGTGGAAACTAAAGAAGATAATTTTATTACAAACTGACACAGAGTGGTCAAGTCTAGTGACCATATAAATGGAATACAATGTGATGCACATATGGCAATAATGGCATTACGGCTAGGAACAATCTTTACGGAGTTGCAGAACTTGTCGAGCATCAGGAACGTCGTATAAAAACGAAGTTCAGATTCAGAAAAGTAAGTTAGACAGTGGTAGCAATCTCGTCCTCGACTGCTCTGCCTTGAGAAGCAGTCTGGTGTATGCTTTCTTCTTCTGGAGGCTCCGGCTTCTGAGACCTGTCGCCGAAGGTCTCCATCCCCATGATTGCCCATAGGAGCCAGACATAAGAGAGCAGCTCCGCGCCTTCACCCAAGCACTTGGCGTGCAGGTAACCACTGCACCTGCCTGCAGAGTAGCAGAGCATCTCCACCCACACACCCTCCATCACCTTCCACCTCTTTTCCTCATCGCTCAGCATCATCAACGCGTCGGCAAGATTGCATGCGTTGGGAACCAGAGCCCCAGTCCTGTCGGCGTATAGCCAGGGAAGATGTGCTCCGTGAAGGACCCGGCGCGCAAGCCCTCTTTCGTCGAGCGTTGGCTCGCCGAACAACATGATCTCGACATCGTCGCAGGCGACGGTGAAGATACCCTTCCTGGTCCCGGGCATCAGCATCTCCGGACGGATGAAGAGCAGGTAGGCCATGTAGTTGGATATCTGTCTGCTTTGCGCGGCGCACGCTTGGCCTTGAGGGGATGTGCTTTGGTGGTGAAAGCAGAGGTCCGTGGCGATGTGCCAGAGAAGGACGCTCTTGTCGAACGCCATCTTCAAGCTCCACCGCAGCCATCCCAAGCTGTGCTTCCTCAGAGTCCACTGTGTTGGAGTTTTGATCTAGGCCAAACGGCCAAACAGTGCCCACGTCTCACCCGGTTTTTACTCTAACTAACGCGCCCTGATCGTCGACTCACGCCTGCATCACGCAGGCACGAGGACTTCAGCTTAATGGCCTTCATCACCGACCGTAAGTCTTCTCCGATCTATTGAACTTCTAGGTGTCCTAGTGCTAGACTAGCAGTTTAACGTGATATGCCTAAGGTTTAAGTTTTCACATTTGGTATCAGAGCTTACTGCTAGTTCTCCTAGGACCCTAGCCCTCTGTTATGCCATGACGTTCAATTCTTGGGCTCGGTCAGCATGTTAGAAGGAGGGGAATCGAAATATTCAAGCAAACCCTAAAATTTTTTCCCCAAAATTTTGATGAACCCTAAAATCCCCAAATCAATTTTTTTTTCGGACCGGGTGAGTTACTCACGGTTTTCGGGGGTCGCCGGTGCCTTGCGAGCGCGCTTCTGCTGCCGCCGACCCGACCGTGCATCTTGTTGGCGCCGGTGCGCCACGCACCGCCGCTCCGCCGGGGTCTTGTGGCCGAGGGCCATCGCGCCGCCTTGCGCCTGCGCTGAGCTGCCGTCGCCGTTGGCCCTGCGCTCGGCCGCCACCGCCCGCCGTCGCCCGGCCGCTTGCCGCTTCTGCGTCGCTTGCGCCTTCGCGCGCCGCCTCCTGCGAGCCGCCGTCGCCCATGAGGGCCTTCACGCCTCGCGGGGTAACCGCCGCCGTCTCCTCCGTTTTTGCGGATGGATGCGCCCAAATGCCCCTAGGGTTAGGGCTTTTGCCCTTTATCACCGCTGCTGATCTGGACCATCCGTCCATTTGACTGGTTGTGATCTGTGAGGCGGGGCGATGGGCGGCTCCTCGATGGTCTGGGTTTCGCCCAAAGAAGACATGATTTTTCATGTATTTTGATGGTACATATTTTTTCATGTATTTAAAGTACATCTCATGTATAATTAATGATTATTTGATGTCTCTCCTGAAAATATTACTACATAATGTTTTTAAGCTGCTGAAAATTATTATGATATTTTTCCGTTGACTGATGTTCTTTCTCTAATTGAATGAAACCAACGAGAAATTTAATTGGAGAGTTATGGTTATTTTTACCATGCTATTACTCTTTGACCAACGTTAATTGTAATTGCATGTTATCAATTATGTTTGTTATGTTTAATTTTTCCATGCTATTACTCTTTGACCAACGTTAATTGTAATTGCATGTGTATGAATTATGTTAAATTTTTTGTTTCTGCCCAACGGTGATGCGAAAAATTCTTATGAGCATATTGTTAATCATACCAACGTAAGATTAACTTTTATGCAAATTAATTATACATTTTCCTAATGAAAATTTTAAAATTTTCAGCTGCGACTGTTTCCGCTCAAGTTAATGCAATTGAACCACTTAGCGGCAGCAACTTCCAAAAATGGAAGTTTGCACTCATGACGACTTTCCAGCTCGTGGATCTGGACTACGCATTCAGGTTCGATGAACCAGTCGCTCCTAATGAAGGGGAGGACAAATTTGATGACAAAATAAAGGAGTACAAAGCTAATGCTGAAAAGTGGGATCGGTCTAACCGCATTTCACTTGCTGTTATGAAGAACTCCATCAATGAAGCCATTAGGGGAGCAATCCCTGAAAAGGAAAAAGTGAAGGAGTACTTGTCCTCCACAGAGGATCATGTTAAAGGGTCCTCTAAGGTTTATGCTACCACATTAATGCACAGACTCATGAACACTAAGTACAATGGTACTGAAAATGTTCGTGAGCACATTATGACTATAATTAACATTGCTGCTAGACTTAAGACAATGGATATGGAAATTTCTGATGGTTTTGTTGTCCATTACATTATGATGTCTCTTCCTAAGCAATATGAAACTTTTAAGGTGAACTATAACACCATTAAAGACAAGTGGATAATGAGCGAGTTGATCGCTAATGTTTCTCAGGAAGAGGAGAGGATCAAAGCTGAGGGAGCTGATGATTTTGTGAATCACATCAACTCCTCAAATACAGCTGGTCCCTCTAGAAATAGAGGTGGCTATAAAGGAAAGGGAAAGAAGGAGCAAGTCCATTCCCCTTATAAGAAGCCACAGAAACCACAGCATCCACATCACCCTAAAGCGCCTAAAAACGCTTCAGGTCCTGGAAGCTCAAATGGACAGAAAAAAAGTGTTTAATTTTTCCATGCTATTACTCTTTGACCAACGTTAATTGTAATTGCATGTGTATGAATTATGTTAAATTTTTCGTTTCTGCTCAACGGTGATGCGAAAAATTCTTATGAGCATATTGTTAATCATACCAACGTAAGATTAACTTTTATGCAAATTAATTATACATTTTCCTAATGAAAATTTTAAATTTTTCAGCTGCGACTGTTTCCGCTCAAGTTAATGCAATTGAACCACTTAGCGGCAGCAACTTCCAAAAATGGAAGCTTGCACTTATGACGACTTTCCAGCTCATGGATCTGGACTACGCATTCAGGTTCGATGAACCAGTCGCTCCTAATGAAGGGGAGGACAAATTTGATGACAAAATAAAGGAGTACAAAGCTAATGCTGAAAAGTGGGATCGGTCTAACCGCATTTCACTTGCTGTTATGAAGAACTCCATCAACGAAGTCATTAGGGGAGCAATCCCTGAAAAGGAAAAAGTGAAGGAGTACTTGTCCTCCACAGAGGATCATGTTAAAGGGTCCTCTAAGGTTTATGCTACCACATTAATGCACAGACTCATGAACACTAAGTACAATGGTACTGGAAATGTTCGTGAGCACATTATGACTATAATTAACATTGCTGCTAGACTTAAGACAATGGATATGGAAATTTCTGATGGTTTTGTTGTCCATTACATTATGATGTCTCTTCCTAAGCAATATGAAACTTTTAAGGTGAACTATAACACCATTAAAGACAAGTGGATAATGAGCGAGTTGATCGCTAATGTTTCTCAGGAAGAGGAGAGGATCAAAGCTGAGGGAGCTGATGATTTTGTGAATCACATCAACTCCTCAAATACAGCTGGTCCCTCTAGAAATAGAGGTGGCTATAAAGGAAAGGGAAAGAAGGAGCAAGTCCATTCCCCTTATAAGAAGCCACAGAAACCACAGCATCCACATCACCCTAAAGCGCCTAAAAACGCTTCAGGTCCTGGAAGCTCAAATGGACAGAAAAAAAGTGATGAGTGCCATTTTTGTCAGTTAAAGGACCACTTCAAAGTGAAATTACTTTTGTTGATGAAGCATTTTATGCTGATTTTCCTATAAACTCTTGGTGGATTGATTCTGGTGCCACTGTGCACGTTACGAATTCCTTGCAGGGATTCCATATGTTGACAAGTCTCAGAGGGGAAAGAAGCCTAAGAGCGGCTAATGGGATGGAAGCCAAAATTGAAGCTATTAGATTAGTTTCTTTAGTCTTGAATAATGGCTTTGTAATGAAACTTAATGATGTTCTTTATGTTCCCTCGATGAGAAGAAACTTAATTTCTGTTTCATTATTAGATAATGATGGATATTCTTGTAATTTTGGACACTGAAAGTGTTTAGTTTATTTTAATAATGATAATGTTGGTCGTGCCATCAGACACGACAAGCTTTACATGTTATCCCTGCAAGATTCACTTATATCCATGAATGTATATGATGTGAATAAAAAGCGCAAGCGAATTGATGAGACTTCGTCGAAATTGTGGCACTGTCGTTTGGGCCACATTTCGAGGGGGAGAATTGAATGTCTCATTAAAGAAGAAATTCTCCACCCTTTAGATTTTAGTGATTCGGATGATCATTGTCTTGATTGCATTAACGGCAAGTATGTAAAGAAAATAAAGAAAGGTGCTACTCGAAGTACAGGGATTTTAGAATTAATTCATGCTGACATATGTGGTCCTTTCCCTGTGACATCAGTAGATGGTTATTATTCTTTTATTACGTTCACTGATGATTACTCACGTTATGGCTATATCTATCCTATTAAACAGAGATCGGAAGCACTTGATATATTTAAAATATTTAAGGCTGAAGTTGAAAATCAGCACAGTCTAAAGATTAAAGTAGCGCGCTCGGATCGTGGGGAGAGTATTATGGGCGACACGCAACTTATGGATGATTCTGGTCCTTTGCGAGTTCTTACAAGAAAATAGTATAGTCGCCCAATACTCAATGCCCGGAGATCCTCAGCAAAATGGAGTAGCGGAAAGAAGAAACCGCACTCTTATGGACATGGTTCGAAGTATGTTGAGCTACTCCACTTTGCCTGTAAAGTTATGGATGAAAGCATTAAAGACCGCTGCACACATACTCAATAAGGTTCCCAGTAAATCAGTGCCCAAGACACCCTATGAATTATGGACTGGGAGAAAACCAAGTTTGAACTACCTCCATGTGTGGGGTTGTGCAGCCGAAGATAAAGTATTTAACCCACAAATTGGGAAATTAGATCCTAAGACTGTGAGTTGTAATTTTATTGGCTACCCTGACAGATCTAAAGGGTACCGATTCTATTGTCCATATCGTACCACGAAATTTGTAGAAACAAGGCACGCTGTGTTCTTGGAAAATGTTAGCATTAGTGGTGACTTGGAGCCCAAGAAAATTGATCTTGAGGAGAAGCGGATGTATGTTGCTTCGCCACTAATCCGACAGATTGATTTTCCTATGCCCCAAGTGGTTGTTCCCGCAGTTGATCCTGTAGTTGCAACTCCTGTTGCGTCTCTAATTAATTCTGTGGCTACTCCTTCTATTGAGGGCTATGAAAGTACAAGTGTCGTACCTAGTGATGAGCCTTCACAGCCCTCTGTGACAATTAATGAACAACCTAATGAGCCTGCTAATGTACCTGTCAGGAGATCAGAACGAGTGAGGAGATCTGCTATCCCAAGTGATTATGAGGTTTACTTGAATGAAGATGATCTTGGGAAGGTGGATGATCCTAGCTCTTATAAGGAAGCTATGAAGAGTAAGGATTCATCTAAGTGGCTAGATGCCATGAAAGATGAAATTAAGTCTATGGGCGATAACGATGTATGGGACTTAGTAGAAATTCCTAACGGAGCAAAACCAGTAGGCTGCAAATGGGTCTACAAAACAAAGCGTGACTCCAAAGGGAATATCGAAAGGTTTAAGGCGAGACTTGTAGCAAAAGGATTTACACAAAGAGAAGGCATTGACTATAATAAAACCTTTTCTCCTGTCTCGACTAAAGATTCATTTAGAATCATAATGGCACTTACAGCACATTTTGATTTAGAGTTGCACCAAATGGACGTTAAGACTGTATTCCTAAATGGAGACTTGTACGAGGACGTTTACATGACACAACCGGAAGGTTTTGTTTTGGAAGACGAGAAATATTTGGGATGCAAGCTAAAGAAATCCATATATGGCCTGAAGCAAGCTTCTAGGCAATGGTACCTTAAGTTCGATGAAGTCATAAGGAATTTTGGTTTTAAGGAGAATGATATTGATAATTGTACATATGTTAAGTTCAAGGGGAGTAATTACACTTTCTTAATCCTTTATGTGGACGATATATTATTAGCAAGCAGCAGTGTGGACATGCTGCGGGAAACTAAAAGATTTCTCTCGTCCAATTTTGACATGAAGGATCTCGGTGAAGCATCTTATGTTCTTGGTATTGAAATTCACCGAGATAGGTCCAAAGGAACATTGGGTTTATCACAAAAGGCATACATTGACAGAGTACTAAAGAGATATAATATGCATAAATGCTCTGCCTCGCCTGCTCCTATTGTTAAGGGCGATAAATTTGGGAAGTTTCAATGCCCAAAGAATGACTATGAATCCGATCAGATGAAGGTTGTACCTTACGCTTCTGCTGTCGGAAGTATTATGTATGCCCAAGTATGTACACACCCTGATTTAGCTTTTGTTACCGGGATGCTTGGCAGATACCAGTCAAATCCAGGACCGGACCACTCGAAAGCTGTTAAGAAAGTCCTGCGCTATATGCAAGGCACTAAAGATCACATGCTCACATATAGAAAAAGCGATAACCTTGAGGTTGTCGATTTTTCTGATGCTGATTTTGCGGGGTGTAAAGACACTAAGAAGTCCACATCAGGTTATATTTTTACCCTCGTAGGAGTAGCAATTTCATGGAAAAGTGTGAAGCAAACACTTACTGCATCGTCGACAATGCAGGCTGAATTTGTGGCATGTTATGAGGCTACCGGGCAGGCTGTATGGCTTAAGAACTTTATCCCGGGATTGAGAGTGGCAGACAGCATCTCTAGACCACTCATTCATCTCGCGATAATCAACCCACGCTTTCTATTCGAGTAACAACAAGTCAAGTGCGGCTGCCAAGCACATTGACATAAAGTATCATGTTGTGAAAGATAGAGTCGAGGATCAAACAATTAAGGTTGAGCATATTGGAACTAAATTTATGCTTGCGGATCCGCTCACAAAAGGCTTACCACCCAATATTTTTCGTGATCATGTTGTCGGCATGAGTTTATTGGAGAGCCTATGATCCTGGAATAAGAGGACCATATAAAGTAACCAACTCCCATAAAGTATTATGTTATCCGATCGATATAGAATGGAATACTATAAGTACTGATGTCTAGCCGTACTTAATTGACAGTTGTGACGCATTACTTTGGTGTAAACTTTTATTGAGAAAGGGCTTATGATGTTTAGCCTTACGATCAAGGGGGAGAATATTGGAGTTTTGATCTAGGCCAAACGGCCGAACAGGGAGACGTGGGGTGATGCCCACGTCTCACCCGGTTTTTACTCTAACTAACGCGCCCTGATCGGGGGTGCCTAACCAACCTTGGTTACAGTCCCCCGTTGCACAGCGCAAGATAAAAAAAGAAAGAGGGGTTCGGCTTCTCGGGTGTTGGACTTAGTTTTTCCATCCCCGTGAGAGCAACACCCACACAAATCCTAAGGAACCGATCGACTACGCGCTGTCAGCAACGGGAAGGCCGTCACCACTGCAGGACGTCGCCGGTGAACCTTGAACCGCGAGCCCTTTCCGATCTTCGTCGACTCACGCCTGCATCACGCAGGCACGAGGACTTCAGCTTAATGGCCTTCATCGCCGACTGTAAGTCTTCTTCGATCTATTGAACTTCTAGGTGTCCTAGTGCTAGACCAGCAGTTTAACGTGATATGCCTAAGGTTTAAGTTTTCACACACTGGCCCCTATGGCTGTTGAATCTCCTGTATTTGGCCGTGTCGCTGATGTATTCCTTCCACCCATCCTTCACATATGTCAGAACCAATTCTACAATCTTGTGGCCTCCCGGTGCCCGCTCTATATAGCAATGCATGTTAACGAAGTCCTTGCAACTAGAGCTGGGCATCGGTGGGCTTTTGGGCCCGCCTGAAGCACACAGCCGCCCGGCACGCCAAGCATGACACGGCACGACGACACGCGGCGGGCCGTGCCGGCCCCAAGACGAACAGCGGGCGGGCGGGGCCTGGACGGCCGAGACGGTGGGCGGCGCAAGCACGGCGACCCGACGGCGGGCACGGCGGGCACGCCGCCCAGCGGCCTCGCCGCTCCACCACGGGCCACGGCACGACTCGGCGAGCACGACCTGCACCACGTAATCTGATGCAAACACAATCAAGTAAAGGGGAGAGGAAAGGTAGCACCAGAGGCCACTGCATGTTCTAGCCGCCGACCAAGCCGAGCACGGAAGCCAGCCCGGCTACGCACCCGAGAGCCCAAAGACCCCCACAGTGCAACCTCCAGATCCGGCGAGCTCGATTCCCGATCTAGCCGTAGGGGAGGCCGACGACCGTAGATCCGTCGAAACCCACCGATCTGGACCCGATCCGCCCGGATCCGAGCCGTAGGAGGAGGCGTCATGACCGGCGAGTAGAGGTAGTAGTCGGTAGGAGGTGAGAAGGGGGAAGGAAGGTGAGGCGGCGAGGCACCATTAGGGAGTGGGTGCCAGTGGAGAAGGGGAGGAGGCGAGGCGGTAGTGGAGAGGAGGCGCAGGGAGGCGAGAAGGCGAGAGAGGCGACGGTGGAGCCGAAGGGAATCATGAGAGGAAGAAGAGAGCGAGGCGACGGCGTATGAGTAAAGAGAGAGGCGACGGCCCAAAAGAGAGGATTTAATTGCAGTTTAGCTATTTTAGTAGTATTGTTGTCGCTATTAATTTCTTGTTTTTCGTTAGATTTAGATTTGACCAAAAATCCCGTAGATTTAAATAGCAAATTAAGACGGGGGGATAATTATCTATATATTTAGTTCTTTCAAAAATTATTAAAAAGAAAATCGAAGTATTATGATGTTATGATGAGTAAGATGAGAAAAGAAAAGAGTAGAAAAATAAAGAGAGAAAGAGTAAGATGAGTTAAGAGTTGTGGTACTGCTGAGATGAGCAGCAGGCCCACAAGCAAAGAAGTATATAGTTGGTAAAGAGGTTCAGGGAAAGGATGCAGAGAGGCCAGGCGGAGTGTTGGGCCGGGAGCCGGTCCAACCAAACACTAGGGATCATGAATTCATGCCAGTTCATTGGAATGTGGACTACGGTGATCACTAGGGATCGTACCTTACTGGGTGGAAAGTAGAAATTATTTTGGTAATTAAAAAAGGCCAAGTATTTTCGTAAAGATTAGTTTCAGAATAAAAAGATTAGAATATGGACTTAAGGACATGATTATCCAAGGGATAATTACGACGGGGCGTCTCAGGTGGG
Source organism: Bonia amplexicaulis (assembly GCA_036346245.1). Classification (NCBI taxonomy): domain Eukaryota; kingdom Viridiplantae; phylum Streptophyta; class Magnoliopsida; order Poales; family Poaceae; genus Bonia; species Bonia amplexicaulis. Next base: position 15,303,230 of record CM070754.1, on the reverse strand, counting down.
CCTTCTAGAGAATAATAGAAGAGAGAAGATCATCCCTTACGCCCAAGATGGTGGAGGCAATCACATGTGCAAAAGACTGGGAATTAGGCAAAGAATGGGAACAACATCAACTGGAGGATCCCGAAATCGTACAGGCGTATGCTGACCTAGACATTGCCGAGTAGATATTATCTATGCATGTTGTAATAGTTAGTATATACATATGTTGTTATTGTACTCTTTTCCTTACTCGGGAAACCCCACTCTGGGGCGTAAGGTTTTTAACGAGGCAGTAACATTGTATTTCTAAAATATCAAAGAAATTCCACTTTTCTCGAAATATTTATGTCATTGCGTGCCCATGTTATTATGCAATTAATTCAATTATTTCAACTAGTTTTAAACGAGGCGGGTACGAGAGAAAGGAAGATGACGACCGTCCTCACCGCCTTCGCGTATAGTAATTTCGGGTTGGGCTTGGGCTGGCACGGCACGAACGCTGGCACGGTGGGCTTTGGGCCGTGCTTGGGCCTAACCGGAGACGCCGCGGGCCGGCACGGTACGACACGATGATATGACTGGACCGAGCCGGCACGGCACGAAGCACGATGGTCCCAGCTCTACTTGCAACAGACAACCGTGGCAACCTTCATCAACAGGGTGGGCTTCTTTTTACGGGCGCAGGTCGACAGGAGACTAAACTGGGAAACACATTTGCTCTTGATCTGTGGCTAACCTCGTGTCCTGTACGCAATCCCCTGCTTTTTGTACAAATTCTTGAAGCGAAATGTCATGTTCTTCGTCCTTTTCTTCTTGTATTCCTTCAATTGGGGAATTAACATATAAAATAAAGGAAGTGAAGAGGCAGCAGCAAGAAGCGAAGATACTTTCTCTTCGTGACGGAGAGGAAGAGGTAACCATGCTGTTGATGCTGGCGCTCTTGAGAGCCCATGGCCTCTGGCTGCATCTGATAATCCCAACGATGAACAGCAAGATTGCCGCCTGCAGCAACCTCTTCTCCCCGGACCACGACTTGCAGAACACGTACAGGGCGACCGTGACCTCGGACGCGAGGGTTATGGCATGCCGCCTCCACAGCTCGTTATCTTCTATGCTGTAGGCAGTCATCGGGTGCTGGCCGCCGAGGTGGACGAGGAGCACAGGCGCCCATATGACCTCCAGGGCGCCGCTCCCACCCACCGCGGCCGCAGGCTGCTTGTGGCGATTGAAGAGAGTGGCTAGGGCGTATATTGCCAGGGCATCGCCACCTAGGTAGGCAAGCCAGATGGACACCCTGAACCAGGGTGGAGAAGCACACCCGCGCACCGCGAAGGAGAAGAAGAGGAAGAACTGGACGAAGAGGCTACCGAGCACGAGAATGCGCAGCTGCCACTCATCCCACCATTGCACAGCGCTTGAGAAATCCATCCCCCCTTCTTCCTCTTCTTGGCTCGAGGGTATAGCAGGTGTGGAGCTGCTTCTCCCCTTGCTGTCATACGTTTGTTCAGCTGGGGAACAACTTTTGTTTCTCACAACGACGAGGCTTCCAGGGGAACTTTCTGTTACTATAATCGTGTTTCTATTTTTTTTGACGTATACATATATAAGTATTGTACGAGTTTGTTTCGTGTATGAGTCGGTGTTCGAGTCAGTTTTGTGATGTCCGTTTGTGTGTCTGAAAGCCGTTTTGATTTCTAATAGATGTTGTGTCCGGCATTAGTCTCGGTGGCTGAGTATCTCTCCGTAATCTATACTGTAAACAGCTAAAATTCAAAAATTTCAATCAAAAACTATAAGCTGCAGTCGTTACCAAACAGACTTATAAGTAGATAGCATGTAACATAATTGAGGTGGGTTGAGTAGCATAACAGAAGAGCAATGTGGAGGTGATTGGTGTGATCGAGAGTTAAAAGAATAAAAGGAAGAGAGAGCAGGTGCTCCAGGAAAAACCGTCGCGTGTTTCTTGCTTTTTCTTTACGTGTCTCTTGGCGATTTGTGTTCATGCACAGGAGAGCACAGGTGCTGCGGGTCATTGTCGCGTACAGGAACCAAAAGCAAAGCAAGGGCGCTGCTGATGTTTGTGTACAGGAGCAGAGGAGCTGCTCCAACTCGTGATATGCTACACGTACGGGAAAAGCCAGGGAGGCGTAGTAGGTAAAGGACAACAGCGAGCGCTTGCTTCGTGCTAATCCTTCGTACAGGAGCAGGCGAGCCGGTGGGTAAATTTCAGTAAGTGGTATCAGAGTGCTGATCTTGATGGTACTTAAAAAATATAGGAGAAACATCGACTTTAATTATCTGGAGTGAGCTGATCTCTCTTCAGTATTCTCTCTTGACAATCGATAATTATTCGGTGTGGGCAATGAAGATGAAGACGAACATGCGCGTTTAGGGAGTTAGTCGATCCGAAGGGAAAGGACAAGGAGGTGACGACAAGGTGGATCAGGCGGCTTTAACTATCATCTACTAAGCGGTGCCAGATTCGATGATTCATCAGCTCATCGGCAAGGAGACGGCACGGGAGGTGTGGGAGACGCTTCAGACGATGCACGAGGGAGTTGATCGTGTGAAGGAGGTGCGGCTCTAGAATTTGTGGAGCGAGTTCGAAAATCTTAAGATAGGACAGACCCCGTCGGTGGATGAGTTCGCCAACAAGCTGACTTTATTGTACAATCAGATTAATTCTCTTGGCAACAAGATGGAGAAATCTATGGCGGTGAAAAAATATCTACATGTGCTTCCGGAGAAGTACATACCTATTGTTACCATACTTATGTACTCATCCGATTTGGACAAGAAGAAGATAGAGGAGATCAACAGTTCACTCAAGGCGCATAAGGAGTCACTGAACGGGTTTCAGTCACGTAACGAGCAGAGATCCCAGAATCATAATGAGTAGGCATTGCTAGTAGGAGATCCGAGAGATAGTCGTGGCTCATCAAACAACCACGAGAGATGGTGCGGTAGAGGCGGCCAAAGTGACGAAGGCAGCAGAGGTGGCCGTGGCGACAAGGCTGGGTAAGGCGGTGGTGACAGATCCCGTGTTAAGTTACATGTCAAGTGCTTTGAATGTGGCGAATACAGGCACTACGGATTAGAATGCCGCAGCCACATAAAGTGTTTCAACTGTAACGAGTACGGGTACTACGCTTCAGATTGCAGAAGCAAGAAGAAGAACGGGGAAGTGAACCTCTCCCAAGACGAAGAAGAGGATGATGAACCGACTACTTCTCTCCTCATATGTTGAAAAGTCACCGGTCATGGTGATGCTGAACGAGGAGAACATAGTTCTAAAACTACACATGAAGGAAGGTAGTCATGATCACACGTATCAGTGGTACTTGGACAATGGAGCAAGCAACCACATGACGAGAGATCGCTCTATGTTTCATGAGCTCGACGAGAAGATTTGGGGCAAGGTCCAGTTTGGTGATGGCTCCACAGTGGAGATAAGAGGCAAAGGGACGATGATGTTGCAATGCAAGAATGAAGATAAGAAGTTGTTGGTAGGGATTTACTATATACCAAGTCTGTGCAACAACATACTCAGTTTTGGACAGATGACAGAAAGAGTGTGCAGGGTGGTGCTGCAAGATGAGTTCTTGCGTATGTAAACAAAGATCTATTAATGAAGGTGAAAAGATCTCCAAATTGGTTGTACAAGATTTCTTTAAAAATTTATAAATCGGTTTGTCTGAAAAACAACCTGGAGGAGTTGGGTGACGGCACTGAACGTGATGATTCGGGTCAAGATGGTGTGCCTCATGATGTAGGCATGCATTATAATACCACTGAATTGCAAAAGAGAGAATTAAGAAAGGAAAGGGCGGTTTTTGCCGTCAGACCCATCGGCTTTAGAATGCCGAATAAGTAACGCTCGCAGAGGTTCCCAGACCACCCAAGGACGGTCTGCACCGTCTAGAAAGCGACTAAAAGTAGCGTTCTCAGAGGTTCCCAGGCCGCCCAGGGCTGGTCAGCACCGTCTCGCGTTGTGGGTTTTCGTCATTCGGCAGAAAATTCTATTCTTATCTGTTACTGATTTATCTACCGCAGTAAAAGAGCACCAAATAGTATAGGGCTGCCATTGGACCAAAAAGCCCATAGTGCCATAACCAGCCAAGGCTAAAGGGGAAGGGCAAAAGCGGCATTTCACAGGGGGGTGATGGCCATGCCTCTTAAGTGGTCAAGACAACACACAGCCACTTTACTTGCTCCACTTTTCTGCCACAGCCAGAGCCAAGTCTAGCCCCATCTCACTTTTCCTCCCTCAGCCGAGAGGAAGAGAGCAAGCAAGAGCAAGGAGGAGGAGGGCAAGAAGAGAGGACACTGAGCAGACCCAGCCGGTCTAGGGATTGTAGAACGAAGGCCACTAAGCAGACCCAGCAGAGGAGCGATTGCCGCCATTCCCACGACGACGGCGATGTCCGGAGCCCGAGCCCCCCTATTGGTTGAACTGAGGGTTTGTGTTCGGTTGGGTAGGCGGACCAGCAGGTGGGCGAGAATAGCTCCCGCCAGATGGAGATCCCTTTGGGGGTAGAGGTGTCCTTGGCGGCGAGAAGATCTGTTGACAGTGTCGAGGAGGATGCCGGCGCCATGGTGAGTTCTTCAAGGAGCAGATCGGAGCGTACCTCGATGAACGTGGGAAAGGGCCGCTGCCATTTGAGAAGGGCCGACCTGTACTGGAACCGCTCGTTTAATCCACGAAGAACATTCAGGACGAGGGTTCTGTCGTGAACGACTTCGTCGAGATCAGCGAGGGCATCCGCCATACCCTTCATCTTGCGGCAGTAGTCGGAAATCGACAAGTCCCCTTGAACAAGGTTACGAAACTCGGCATCGAGATGAAGAGCACGAGTCTCGCGGTTGCCGAGGAATTGTTGCTCCATGCCGACCCACGCGAGGCGCGCTGTTGTGTTGCGAGCGCGGACGATCTCCATGAGCTCGACGGAGATCGTGCCGTAGATCCATGAGAGGACCACGCAATCCATGCGGTGCCACGAGGGAACATCAGGGAAGGTGGCGTTGCGCAGAACGTGATTGAAGAGGGAGAAGCGGCCGTAGACGAGGAGCATGACGTCACGTCACTTGTTGTACTGTGGCGAGAGAAGATCGAGAACAACGGGAACAAGGGCCCGGATGTTCTGAACTCCCACGGCTTGAGCGTGCAGGTTGGCGACGAGGGCGGCTTCGTAATGATCGGCGTCATCGCGGACGGAAGCATCGTCGGTGACGGAGTGATCGTCGCGGAGGAGATCCCGAGCCTCGGCTGCTGCGCGCTCCAGAGCGGCTGCGTCCTCGCGCTCACGGTCGAGGGCGGCGGCAGCAGCACGAACGCTGGCCTAGGCGTCGACGGCGGCCTGAGTAGCACTGTCGGCAGCGGTAGTTAGGGTTTCACACTCGCGGGCGGCGGCGGCAATGGCCTCGGCATTGCGCTCGCATGCTGCAGCGGCTTCGCGGTCACGATCGGCGGTAGCGGCGGTGGTAGCGACAGCGACGCCAGACATGGCTGCTGGTGTTGGAGTTTAAGGTTTGTGGAGCGGAAGCGAAAAGGCACAGGAGATGAACCCTCCTGATACCATGATAACGTGGAATGCTTTGCGCATAGATTACTTGATGAATGAAGTTACATCTTATAAGTATACATAGCACCAGCTACACACATATGAGTGTGAATACAAAGAGAAAAATGAAGAGACTAGAAGCTGAACCAAGGAGGCATGCTGTGTATGCATTCATGCATGCGTGGGAAGATGGAGAGACAGCCATGTGAACAGGCGTTTGCTAATAATAATATTTTTTTATGTGTGTCCATACCATGAGAATGCATGGGGCTGTACCCCGAGGAAATGTCTACCGGCCGGACATACCAGTAGGTCCCGGATAATTTTGCAACCAGTAAAAAAAATAGTTCAATTTGGCTGAGCACAGAGCAGCATTCTCTCCGCCGACCAGTGGCGAAGCCAGGATTAAAATTGAGGGGAAGCTGAAGTATTTGTCGGATTAAACTAAGTTGACACAAATATAGTCTTATACTCTTCTAGAATTTCAAATTCATACAGAAATTATACGGTTCGAGTTTTGGAGACAAACAACGAAAAACAGAGAAATACAAAATATGTACCTCGACAATAGAAAGCGCATACCCAATAATATATAATTATTCTGCTATGAGTACGGAGTAGAAATAAATCACCTGTGTATAAAATATACGAAAATTAGTTATATAATAGAAAATTGTTAATAATAATGAAAATTTAGTTTACATGAACTATTTGTACTACCAACATGTTTATTGAAAGCTTGTAAAGAATCTTCTAACGAGAGAACCCAACCTTCGTAAATACATCACATCCAAATGTATTGGGTTGTGCTGGTTTCTTGAAAAGAAAATAATAGAAACAAAATACAGCATCATTTTCCACACTATATTCCAACCAATCAAATTTATTATACCATGATTCTTGAAAAGATCGTGACTATTTGCCATCCAATATCTGTGGAAATGAATATCCAATTACTCGAGTAGGACCATTCAATAAATATGCCCTTCTCACTTGATCTCTAATTTCGTTAGCATAATCTTGAATTGGTATGCGCAGCGGATCGGCAATTATTCCATTTGGATTAAATTCTAGTCGAAGCTTCTTCGGTTGAGTTGTACTCTCATCGGTTGGACGAGAACCACTTGAATTACTTACGAAATAGTTGCACAAAGTTCGTTTCTCCATTATAGCAAAATCTATAAATAAATTATTAGTCTAAAAGTTAAAGTCTAAATTACTAAATTGATAAAAAAAAGTAGAGAAAAATTACCCTTAAGCAATGAAGCTGCCGGCTGCCCCTATCCTCAAATACACAGTTCTCTGTTCACTGTTCAGTGTTCACACTTCACAGTTTCACTTCACAAGTTCACAGTCCACACTTCACACAATCTCATATCAGGACACTCGTCAGCCGGTCGGCACTTGAGGAGATTAGGAGATGAGCTGTCGGCAGTCGGCACTTGAGTCTTGAGTTGAGGAGATGAGCGTCGTGAGCTCCTCCTTTCTTCGATTCGCTCAGCAGCCGCGGCGGTCAGCCAGCCAGTTCTTTATTCGGCAGCTTCGGCTCGGGCGCTCGGTGACTCCTCAACACGCCTCAGTCCCTCTCGGCCTCTCCTCCTCTCTCAACTCCCTCAGCGCCCGAGGCCCGAGAGCCCAATCTGACTCCTCCCGCCGGGTGCCGGCCGCCACCTCGCCTCGCTCCTCTCCTCGGCTCCTCCGCCGCCTCGCCTCGCTCGGAGTCGCCGCAACACCCTCGGCCACCGAGGCCCGAGCCCGATCCGACTCCCGCTGGGGCCGGACGCCGCCGCCTCGCCTCGCTCCTCCGCTACTCGCCTCGCTCGGAGTGCGCCCCGCTCCAACTCCTCCCTCCCGCCGGGTCGCCCCACTCTGAGTCCTCCTGCTGGGTCACCGCGCTGCTGCCAGTGCCCAGTCGCTAGATGCCCAGATTTGGCTTTGTGTGTTTGTGATTTGTGAATGTCTGTCTCCTGGCTCTGGATCTGTCGCCGAGTGGATGTTCTGGGCCAATAAGATAATTTGCTGGGCCGGTCTGCCACTTCAAGTTTTAGTTTTTTTTGTTGCTTTTGAGCTTAAAATCGCTTGGGCTTGAGCTGTGATTGTCGGTGCCGTCGGCGGTTGCTCTCACCGGGAGGGGCTCACGGGGGAGGTGGGAGAGGGTTCGCCGGAGGAAGGTGAGGCTCGAGCCTTACTAAGCCTCCTCTTGGCTTCTCCCCTGCCGCCGACGTCTAATTGTCGAGCACGGCGGCCGGGATGGACCGACGACAATGAGTCCGAGATGGCTTGAGACCATGAGGATCTGCAGCGACACACGGATTGAGCCGGTGAGGTGGTTCACTTTTGCTTTCAAATTTGATTTTTTGTGCAAAAATTATTTCGTTCATTTCCTGTATATTTCGTGTATATTTTAAGCGCCATAGTCAACTCTTAATTAGTTATGTGTTATATGGGTTATTTGTCGATTTATTTCAATGACATGAACTTGTATTACGTCTTAGCGGAGACACCTTATTTAAGTTTGCCCACTATTGTTTAAATCAATCATTAAACGCTTTCAGGATGGGACAATAAAATCATACAATCCTTCCATGGAAACCAAAGAAGATAATTTACAAACTGACAGAAACAGAGTGGTCTAGCGACCATACAGATGGAATTTTATTTCGACTAGGAAAAATCTTTACGGAGTTGCATAACATGTCAAACATCAGGAAGACAGGAACATCATAAGAGCAATCGGAGTTCAGTTTCAGAAAATAAGTTACCCAGAGGTAGCAATCTCGTCCTCGATGGCTCTGCCTTCGGAAGCAGTCTCATGGACGCTTTCTTCATCATCATCATCTTCTTTCTCCTTGGTTTCGGGAGGCTCCGGCTTCTGGTATCTGTCGGCGAAGGTTTCCATCCCCATGAATGACAAGAGAAGCCAGACATAAGAGAGCAGCTCAGCGCCTTCACCCAAGCACTTGGCGTGCAGGTACCCCCTGCATCTGCCGGCAGAATAGCATAGCATCTCCACCCACACCCCCTCGATCGCCTTCCACCTCTCCTCCTCGTCGTGCAGCTCCATCAGCGCTACGGCCAGCCTGCATGCATTGGGAACCAATGGTCCTATAACGATGTTGTCATGGACGGGAGGTTGTTGTGGCTGTGCCTTGCTTAGAACCCCCTGCGCAAGCCCTCTTTCGTCGAGCGCTGGCTCGCCGAACAACAAGATCTCGACATCGTCGCAGGCGACGGTGAAGATACCCTTCCTGGTCCCGGGTATCAGCATTTCCGGACGGATGAAGAGCAGGTAGGCCATGTAGTTGGATATCTCTCTGCTTCGAGCGGCGCAAGCTTGGCCGCGAGGGGATGTGTTTTGGTGGTGAAAGCAGAGGTCCGTGGCAATGTGCCAGAGAAGGACGCTCCTGTCAAACGCCATCTTCAAGCTCCAGCCCAGCCGTTGGTGCCTCTTCAGAGTCCACTGGCCCCTGCGGCTGTTGAATCTCCTGTAACTGGCAGCGTCGCGGATGTATCCCCTCCACCCATCCTTCACGTATCCAAGAACCAAATCAATAATTTCGCGGGCGGATGCTAGTGCGAGCTGCTCCGTATACCAATGCATGTTAACATAGTCCTTGCAGCCGACGACTGCGGCAAGCTTCATCAATATGGTGGGCTTCTTGTTGCGAGCACAGATCGACAGGAGGCTATACTGGGAAACCTTTTGTGGTGGAAGTCCTGCAAATGCGATGAAAGGGCCGAGGAACATGTATAGGAGATCCAGCACAGTGGTACAACAGAACAAGATGTAAGTTACCTTGACATCGTTTCCGTTGTAACCATCTTTGCGGCTTGTGGAGAAGACAATTAAGGAGGCTAAGGTCAGGAATGGAAAATAGAAATACAAACAGGCGCCGATACGACTGAATGTCACCTTTTGTTTGGTGTAGAGGTGCCCAAATGTAAAATCGAGCACATACTGCAAGAACCTATATACACGTCGGCCATCAAACACCAATAAAAACCGTAGGTTTTCAAGCCTACGGGAGTAGGGAGGTGATACGTCTACAAATACCCTGCGGAAGTACACGGCTTTCTCCATGTTGGTTTTCATTTCAGACATTTGCTCTTGATCACTGGCTAACTTCGTCTCCTGTACGCAATCCCTTGCTTTTTGTACAAATTCTTGAAGCGAAAGGTCATGTTCTTCTTCCATTTCTTCTTGTATTCCCTCTCTTCTTCGGGAATGAGAATATACAAGAAAGGAAGTCAAGAGGCTGTATCCTTTGGCAAAGATGCTTTGTTCTCTTCGTGTGAGAGAGGAAGAGGTAACCATGCTGTTGATGCTGGCGCTCTTCAGAGCCCATGGCTTCTGGCTGCATTTGATAATCCCAACGATAAACAGCAAGATTGCGGCCTGCAGCAACCTCTTCTCCCCGGACCACCACTTGCAGAACACGTACAGTGCGACCGTGACCTGGGACACCATGGTTATGGCATGCCGCCTCCACAGCTCGTTATCTTCGATACTGTAGGCAGTCATGGGATGCAGGCCACCGAGGTGGATGAGGAGCACAGGCGCCCATAGGACCTCCAGGGTGCCGCCACCGCCATTCGCTGCAGGCTGCTTGTGGCGGTTGAAGAGGGTGGCCAGGGCGTATATCGCAAGAGCGTCGCCACCTAGGTAGGCAAGCCAGATGGACACTCTGAACCAGGATGGAGAATAAAACCTGCGCGCCGCGGAGGAGAAGAAGAGGAAGTACTGGACGAAGAGGCTGCCGAGCACGAGAATGCGCAGCTGCCACTCATCCCACCATTGCACAGCGCTTGAGAAATCCATCCCCCCTCTCCCTCCCCCTTCTCTCTCGTCTTAGGCAGCTCGAGGGAATAGCAGGTGTGGAGCTGCTTCTCTCGTCATCGCCTGCAGTCACACTAAACCTTTTCATGTCTATGTTCGCAGTGACGGACCTAGGATTTTACCAAAGGGTATGCCGCACCAAAATTTTCATATGCAATTCGGTAAAACCATTTGTCAATTCAGTAAATAATTGTAAAATTTGCACCGTAATTTGGTATATAGGTACTAAATAATATGATATGTCTTAAATTCAAGGATTAAGTTAAAAACTTACACAAATTACAATATTGTGTAATTTACTTCTGCAGCAATAGAGCAGCGCCCTTCTAAGCAGACAGTACATGGGTCAATACATATAGGTGATTGGTTTAGGTACCTCCATGGCTCCATCCACACTCCCTACAAAATAAATTGCCATGAAACTAACAGACATTACCAATAAAAGCGCAGGGCAATAGTGACAACATATTGGTCTAATCATATGTCTAGGAAACCATAGGCAAATCAATAATTACACACACAAATATCAGCACATGACAACCTATAAGAAACAATACTCTTTAGTACTACTTTGGAGGTGATATCCAACTACTGTATGAGTACTTTGGATGGTTAAGGTTGCCCAGAACCAAATATGCCAGAAGAAAAACACACAACAACATAATGAAAACAACAGAACATCAGATTCAGAGTTCTCTTACTCTTTTAAGAAAGTAAATGCATATGAAGAGATTAGTAAGGTGGGGAGTACTTTTGCTTAGAAAGGATATGCATAACAGCATAAGAATCATCATTCATCAGCTAAAGTGAGGGGCATTGGAAGGCAGAGGGGGTCATGAGCAGACGCAGACACCAGGCCAGGCAGGCGCAGACGCAGCGTCTGCACGTGGACGGCAGACGCAAGCGGCCAGTGGGAGGCAGTCATGCACTCATGCAAACGCAGACGCAGGCGGGACCGCGGGAGACGAAGAGGCGGAAGAGTTGAAGACGCGAGCGACTGGACAGGATAGTGGATATCGTATTGGTGCGGCAGACGAACCGACGGTCAAAACCATGGAAATAGCTTTGGCGTCCAGGCGCGCCGGTACTGAGTCTATTCGGCTGGGCCCCAGGGTATGCCGTGGCCCACCTGGCATACCCTGTGGGTCCGCCCGTGGCTCTTGTTAACCCTCTTCCTCTATTCTTGTGAAATTTTGCAAGTCATTGCCACTACCAACGGTTGCATTGTACCACTGTATATAGTGAGAGAAAGAAAGTGAGCAAATGACGCGGTGGTGCCTTACTGGAGAATGGAGACGAGTGATATATGTGCTTCGATCAACGTGCTCAAATTTCGAAATTTCGAGACAGTTCCTGGATTTAGCCTAAATTTACACTAAGAAACAAGGATAACATTTTTTGAACGAATGTAATCCATTATTCGATGCACCTGCAGTTCAAACTTACATTTCTTGGAAAAATTCAACAAAACAAAATAAACTATAGAAATATGCCAAAAGACAATGCAAATGTCCCAAATTTAAACATGTTGTATGTGGTAGTGTACTAAAGCTTCAAAAAAAAAATTGGTGGCAAATAACCAAAAAAAAAAAATCATTTGCCGAAAGTGCCAAGTTTGGGCACTCGGCAAAATAATAACTATTGACCATATATGGGCCGACTGCAGACGGGGCGCTGGGTGAGATTAGCGCCGCCGCCCCAATAAATCCCCAAATCCCCAATCCCAGCGCCAGACTCCATCTCCCGCCGCCTCCTCCGCCTTCTCCCCTCCCCGCCCGCCTTCTCCCTCCCCGCCGCCCCCCTTCTCCTCCCCGCCTCCGCCCGCTCCGCCTTCTCCCTCCATCTCCCGCCGCCGCGCCCGGCCGGGTGCTCCGCCGCCTCCGCTTCTCCTCCACGCCGCGCCTCCTCCGTGTGCGATCCTCGGTGGGTGCGCCGCCTCCTCGCCGATCGGTGGGTGCGGGCATCGCCGCATCCTCGCCGCCGTGCTCCGCCGCCCTCGCCGCCGCCCTCCCCGCCGCCCTCTTCACCGCCGCCTCCTCTCCGCCCGGCTCGCCCTCCCGCCTGCCGCTCCACCGCCGCCCTCTTCCTCGTGAGTAGATAACCCGCTTATGTCTCATGGAGAAGTGAGTGACAAAGATGAGCATTAGCAAGACATGGTGCTACAATTTTTGCAGATTCACGAATACTGTTGTACTGCATACAATCACCTTCTTGTATCTGTGTGGTGATTAGCTCGATGGCTCAGTGTGGTACTGCTACTAACAACCGAGCATTTCTTCCCTTGAGCGGGGAAAGATTTGATTTGGTCGTCCAAGCTCTCTCTAGCTACTTTGCACAAAAGCGAGTTCTCTTCGTTGTTCCTAGCCTTCTTTCATTGCTTGCTTTGCTAATTGTGCTGTGTTGTTTGCTTTACCCTGGCCTGGCCTTTTGGTAGTCTAAGGAAGATGGCGCATGATCCATGTCTATATTGTATAGCCATGTGTTGAGGTAGTAGTCATGCTTATGTCTAGCTCATTTCTAACAAGTAGATATGTATATGCTTGTAAGAAACTAAGCACATAAAATAGTTCTCGGCAAAGATAGTTGCCGAATCGCATAAAAGTTACCGCCTCCCGGCCGCTTCTATTTCGTGTTCACATTCCGTTGTTTTTGAGAAACCGTGCAAAGAAAGGATTAAAACTCTTTGGAACAATATGGAATCGTAGTTGTATCTTGTTTGTACTTTATTGGTATGTACATGATAAATGGCATCTTCTCTTTGGTGGAGGTCATGTCCCCTCGAAACCTATACTAGCTTCATCAACATTATTAGTCTCCATCAATTTGATGTTGCTTTGGTCACGTAAATAGTTATTGCGATAGAGATGGGCTATAATATGTTTTTGACCCCTACTTCATGAAATGTAGATCTTCACCGGGTGGTTTTCGGTTGATCTTGAACATTTTGTGACATGCTAGTGTGATCTTTGTTATCATTGCTTCCATTTAGCTTAGCTACTTAGATGTTTTCATTTTGTGACAACATTAGTCCGATGTTTCTATTATTGCGATTTAGCGTCGGCGATGTTACTTGGCTTAGTCTATGATGTTTTAGTGACATATATATCACTTGGTTATATTTTATGAAAGATGCTATTGCTATACTGATGTGTTAATGTTCTAAAGAATGAGGGGGAGTTGAATGCCATATCTGATTGGTATATCACTTTGTTATTGCTATATCACATTGTTGAATGCCATTCTCTGATTGGTCGGCCCGCTTATTCTCCGGTTAGGCGTAACCTAGTTAGGCGTCTCCTGTTCGAAAGAGATACGGTTGGAAATATGCGATCTTTGCATATCTATAACCGTATCTGCTTCAATTGTCCACGCTTTTGACAGCCGAGGATGCGTAGATGGGGTTAGTTTCGTGGTCACTCGATCCGTGATAGTTTCGGCAAGATCTCCCTTGTTCTCCTGACACAATCTCCCCGCCAGACGTGTATTTGGAGAACAATGGGAGGTGTCCAAATTGCCCCTGATAGGAGTAGAGCATGGAAACTAACCTCATCTATGCATCCTGTGGATTAGGACCTATCTTCACCTATTAGATAGGAGAAAGATCGTAGATGCATTTGATTCTTATATTACTCCCGATATGTTAGAGGATGGATGACCGTGAGTGGATGTACACGGCCGCTCAAGTCGAGTTCGTTGTCCGATGAATGGATTGAGAAGACCGATGCTTTCTTGAACTAGCATTTGCCAAGGTTAAAGGAGCGCGTGCCACTTGGTGTCCCTGCAGCAGATGTGCAAACACGCGTCGACAAACAAAGGAGGTCATGGGTAAACATCTTTGCAAGTTTGGATTTACTGCAGACTATACCCGTGGATCTACCACGGTGAATCCGATCGATGAGAGAGGAGGTCGTGAGACCACGCGTCGAGGATTATGATGTCGATGGCGGGTAGGAGACATGTTAAATGACTATCATGAAGCACACTTACCGAAGGACGAGGGAGGAGGAGCCGAGGCAACCGCAAAGGCGACACGACATGTTGTCTGCGCACGTAAACCCCTTCACGGCCGACGAATGTTTCTCAACCGGATGGCATTGGACGCAGAATGGCCTTGAAGTCCCGCTTAGCTTGAGTCGAGACGCCGATGCTATGTTGATAGCTTTTGGCAAGATGCTTCCTGAGGGTCACATTCGCCAAAGAGCATGTACGAGTCAAAGAAACTCCTTCGCACTTAAGATGCCATATGAGCGAGATACATGCTTGTCCGAAGGGTGCATCCTATTTAGGAAAGAACACGCGAAGCAAAGTATCGTGGAAAGTGTGGATCCTCTAGGTTCCCGGAGGTGGACTCGTGATGGTCAAGAGGCGACTTGCGATCCCGTGAAAATCCTACGGTACCTTCCGCTCATACCGAGGATCCAACGGCTATACATGACCGAGGAAACCGCAAATGATGACATGGCACAAAATGGACGCCGATACAATCTCGAGAAGTCGGTACATCCATCCGATGGTGAAGCATGGACCCACTTTGATGTGATTCATCGTGAGAAAGCTCTAGAGGCTCAGAATGTACGTGTTGCGCCGGCAATGATGGATTCAATCTTATGGAATGATGGCCGCCCATACACTTGTTGGCCCGTGTTCGTTATCCCCTCAATCTCCCCGGCGTCCTCTTCCAACGACGTAACATATTCTTGTCGTTGATAATTCCCAACACCCGGGAATAATATGGGTGTGTTCATGGAGCCCGTGATTGATGAATTGGTCCGTGCTTGGGAGGAAGGGTATGGACATACGACCGAGCTACAAAGAGAAACTTCAAATGCATGTTTGGTACCACTACTCCCCGCATGACTTCCCAGATGGGATATTCTCATACCGGTGTGTTCACGGAAGTTCCCATGCCCAAGATGCAAGGCGCTCAAGTTCATTTGGTTGTCAAGGGTGGCAAGTATTCTTCATTCGACAAACATCGACAATTCCTCCTCTTGACCATGCATTCGACGAGACGCCAAGAACTTTACGAAGGTGTCGAGTTATAGACCCCGCACCGCAGATGATGACCGTGCCGCGGTTCGTGCTCGATAGATGCTCGAGGTCAATCAAGAAGAAGGTGGTTTTGTGGGATATGGTGAGCAACATGCATGGACTCATAAGTCGGGCTTGTTGAGGCTCCCTATTTTGATGACCTTCTTCTTCCACATAACATTGATGTAATGCACACTGAAAAGAATGTCGCCGAGGCACTTTGGGCAACAATCATGGACATTCCTGATAAGACAAAGGACAACATTAAGGCTAGAGTGGATCCGCAACGTTATGCGATAGACCAAAGAAGAAATGAAGCCTCCTAGAGGCGGCAGGACATAGAGAAAGCCTAAGGCCGAATTCGCCTTGACCAGCCCCAAAGGAGGGAAGTACTACAATGGTTCCAAACGTTAATGTTCCCGATGGGTATGCAAATAACTGAGGAGGGAGTGAACTTATCTACTATGCGAATCAATGGGCTCAAGAGTCATGACTACCACATATGGCTTGAACGGCTTCTTCCAGTGATGGTTCGAGGCTATGTTCCTGAGCATGTCTGGCTAGTGCTGGCAGAGTTGAGCAATTTCTTCCGCCAGCTTTGTGCCAAGGAGTTATCTCGGACCGTGATTGCGAGACATGGAAAGAATGGCACCGTGTTGCTCGTAAGTTGGAGAAGATCTTTCCACCCGCTTCTTCAATCCGATGCAAGATTTGATTTTGCACCTCCGTATGAGGCACGAATGGGGGCGTGCAGGTCGTTGGTGCTATCCAATTGAGAGATGTCTAAAGGTTCATCGAACTAAATGTAAAAATAAATGCAAAATTGAGGCTTCCGCTGCAGAGGCATACATTTTGGAGGAGGTGTCAAACTTCACTACAACGTACTATGGTGACAACCTTCCTAGCGTGCACAATCCACCCCTCGTTACAATGTCAAGGCGAAATGAATCGAACCTCAAGATTTTCCGAGGGCAACTCGAAGTGCAAGTGATGCGACCCCAAGACCTTGAAACATGAAGAGTGGCGCACTATCATGCTATATGTGTTGAACAACCTTCCAAGTGGAGCCGCATATGCGGTAAGTTGTCGACAAACTTGTTCTCGAGTAGTCACTATTCGCATCCAACCCCTTGTTTCTCGTTGGTGTAGGGAATTTCATCATCAATTCGGCGTGAATCAAGGGAACCTACCCGCAGAAGTCGAGACCCTTCTTAGCTGTGGTGCGGAGCCGGAATGCCCGATTTCATTTCTTGGTTCAAACAAGGTACCGTCCAATTTAGCTCGTACTTAGTTTGACATTACAAGTTGCTCGACGGCGAATAATATAACGAACTATCTCGCTTGAGCTTGCAGGGCCAAACCGATGCGCCTATGAGTGCCGAGTTGAGACAGTTGCCAATGGTCGTGTTTATAGGGTAAGCTCATTTACCGTTATGACGTGAATGGATATCACTTTCACACAACAAGACATGAGCGTAGTCGCCCAATCAAGAACCACAAATACCGAGTTTTACGCCGCCTTGATGGGGTCGAGTATTATGGAATAATTGAAGAAATATACGAACTCACGCTTCATGGTTGCAAACCTCTTAATCTGCCATATTCAAATGCCATTGGTTTGATCCTCAAGTAACGAGACGGACCCTAATCTTGGGCTAGTCGAATTGACACCATCCGTCTTACCAGAGACGATGTGTATATTGTGGCTCAACAGCCACGCAAGTTTATTATCTCTCATACCGTGCCAAAAGACGACCGCCTTAAGGGTTGGGATGTTGTGTACAAGGTATCGCCACACCAGTAAACTACCCGTCCCAAACAATGAAGATTACAACTTTAACCCAAACACATATGACGGAGAGTTCTTTCAAGAAGAGGGCTAGAAGGCGCTTTGAGATAGACTTAACCAAGTGATCGGAATGGAAGTAGACAATGAAAGGGTTGTTGACGAGGACGCCGGAGATGAGGTTCAAAATCAAGGACTTAGAATTACTTCAATGATTACATTTAGGCAATGACAATGATGACAACATTGATCCTTCGAATAGTGTTGATTATATGGATATGGTCGACATCGATGATGAGACTTATGATCCAAATAATCCCGATCATGATGATTATTTCTAATACATGTAATACTTTGTTATTTTCTAATTATGTTTTGTTTATTTTGCATCTCTTTCTAAGTACGCCTTGTTTATCCGTGCTTATTGGTTTACTCTTTTAATTGCGGTGATTGACCAAAGATGGTGGGCGGTATGAGGAACGAAGGTCGCTTTACTAAAGACGGCCCGATGCACTGAGCAATGGGGAGCAAGAGTAGGAGGAGCGGGAGGAGCAGCAGGAGGAGCAGGAGCACTCTTGAGAGGGAGCGGAGGAGGAGGGAGGAGGAGCGGAGGAGGAGGAGCAGGAGGAGGAGCGGGAGGAGGAGCGGGACCAGGAGGAGGAGCGGAGCGGAGGAGGAGGAGGAGGAGGAGGAGGAGGCGGCAGGGATTCCGCTTCCTCGGTTCGTCGGTGTCCGGTTGCGAGGTCCTCGACCCTCCCGAGGCGACCGATACCTCTTGAGAGACGCCACGATTCGACCCACTGGGCTAGGTAAGTAACTTTAGATGTTATCACTACTTTTCATTTGATATGTTGAAAATCACAATAGAAACTAATAATTTATCTTAATCACTTGGGCGGGGTTGGACGCTTGTGGTGCAGGTGATCACAAACGCCATGTAAATGGCATCCTGGTCTTTGTGCAAAGCTACACTTCCACGGCCCGGTTGCGCTTGGTCGAGGCGGGAGCCGCCTACACGTGGGACCACTACGCGCCTTCCCGATTTACCGATCGGGATGACAGTATTTGCAACAAGGCGGCGGTGACTACGAGATGTGGGTAAGTCTTCCTCGCACTACATTGCTCAATACATCGCATTCATTGGACATTCTTGAAATAATGACCGGATACATCGCGCCTATATGCGTGATTTCTTCGATGCCGGGAGGGATATGAGGCCAAGGCGGCTAGTGTGGCTCATAAAGCTGTTATAAACTCGTGAAGGACATGCATTACGAGACGCGTCCGTGCCATCGTAACATACAACGCTACCTACCTTGGAGTGAAGATCAACAAAACTCAAGCAAGAAACATGAGGTCAACCGGAAGACTACATGCGGTAAATATAGAACATTAATACTGATTTTTCCGAGATTAAGTACGCTTAATTTGATCTTCTTATATGTTATATACTTGATGACGTGTAGGTGCCTCCGTGGTGGTGCGCCCAAGATCTCCATCTTCGGGCACGATGGTGGACAAGTGGTGCGCCGAGTGGGAGGAGACGACAACGCTTGCGGGAGCGGCGTTTGATGATGCCAGTGCACCACACCATCAAGGCAATCAGAGCCTCGACGAATTCGCGGCTACATGGGTACGCCGAATTCATTTCTTTATTATAACGCTCAATTCGCATAATTTCTAATCATCTTGCTTTTTTTTTTTCGATCGTCGTCACATGGTGGCCGCCTTGCTCCCGCTCAAGGCATGGGCTTTGGCCCACAAGGGCAAGGCGACGTCCGACGTCGACTACAACCCGGAGGACCCGCCTCGGTGTGCAAAGAATGCGACCGTCCACGCCCGCCTCGGTGAGTACACATCGATGGCAAGGCGGACCATGGGCCGAGTACGATCCGGGCACCTGTGACCTTGATGGAGAAGTCGTCATGAGGGTGGGAGGAGGCAAGAAGCATGGGCGGTCTTGGATTGGCGACAAGACACTCTACACGGCCACTACTCCCACTCTCTCCCAGATTCGAGCAAAGAGCACGAGCTCAAGCCCGCCATTCGCCCACCACGGACACCGCACGATCCGGATGGAGGCACTCCAGTTATTTTGTTTTATTCGTCGCTCATTAATTTTACATACCTTTGCTTTGCATTGTAACATTGGGGTGAAATATTGTAGGCCCACTGGAAGAAGAGAAGAGGCTACGGGAGGAGATGGAGGCGAGGATGGAGGCCGATCGGCAGAGGAATGAGGCCGAGCGGCAGAGGATGACGCAGATGTTTCAGTGGATGCAAAGTCTTGGCGAGAGGATGGGTCAACCTCGCCACCGAGCTATTCCTCCACCTCCTCCCGCAACTACTCCTGTGAGTTTCTAGTGGAGTATGAATGTTTAAGTTTGTATGTTCCTACCTTAAATCTTGTCTCACACATGCAATCTCTTATCTTTTGTGCGAATCAATCGTGCTTGAATAATATGCCTCATGACCCACCACATCACCGGGTGACTATATGTGACTTGTGATATGTGATATATGTGATATGTGATATATTGTGACTATATGTGATATTGTGACTTGTGATGTGATATATTGTGACTTGTGGTGATATATGTGATATATTGTGACTTGTGGTGATATATGTGATATATTGTGGACTATATGTGATATATGTGATTACTTGTGGTGATTACTTGTTGATATATCTGTGATATTGTGATTTGTTTGAGTGGGGTGCAATAAACATTTAAAATAGGCGTTTTCGCCACTTTGTTGTGTGTTACACTCAAGAAAGGGAGGCTTTGCCGAGTGTCATGAAAACACTCGGCAAAGTAACGCTTCGGGCATTCGGGAACGCACTATGCCGAGTGTTGTGATTTTGCCGAGTGTCATGGTAAAACACTCGCAAAGTAACGCTTCGGGCATTCTAGGAACGTACTATGCCGAGTGTTGTGATTTTGCTGAGTGTCGTGGTAAAAACACTCGGCAAAGTTTAAAACTTTGCCGAGTGTTTTTACTATGACACTCGGCAAACTGCAAGGCTTTGCCGAGTGTCTTTACCATGACACTCGGCAAAGTTTAAAGCTTTGCCGAGTGCCATTCCGTCCGGCACTCGCAAACGACGCCACCGTGTTCTCGCCGTCCACCGTCCTTTTTGCCGAGGGTCGTTTGCACTCGGCAAAGACTTTGCCGAGTGCTCGATGAAAAGCTCTCGGCAAAGAGCTTTTTGCCGTCAGAAACTATGACGTGTGAGCTATGCCGTGGGTGGCACTCGGCAAAGTCTTTGCCGAGTGTTTCTCGTGCTTTGCCGAGTGCCGCAAAGCTGCTGAACCCGGTAGTGACTGCAGACTGGTCTAGCGAAAATGAAACGTTGAATTGGAAAACGGCTCCCTGCGTTCACGGGGACTAAATTCCTGTGGAATTCCTACATTGCGAACGTTGCAGCACGAGAGAGTATGTTAGATTCTCCGGTGGAAATACAGGAAAACTCCATCAAATTCTTTATAGAAACATCAATTTTGGAGATCTTTCAGCATATTCGAGGGTTCAATGTGACTATTGTCACTTCGGCCAATACAAAAGATGAGACTTTACTACTGTGGAGCGGCTTTTTGCTAAAAGATGAGGGGGAAACTAAGTAAGATGTCGGAGAAGCGAAATATACGAGATCACAAACGTAGATTGCTCGCGGCTAAATATGAATTGAGACGAAAGCTTTAGAATTTTGTAACCCGATCTTCCGTCTGATATGCGGGACAAACATCGTTATAAGTTGTCTTACTCCCACGGTATGTGAATTTTGTATGACTATTATGGTATAATTTTATTCCTCTTTACTCCCACGGCTTTTCACTACTCATCACTTTTTTAGACGCAGTACTCGTCATTCTTACGGATGAACAGTGTTTTTCTCGTTTTTCTTTGGCACTTAGTAGTCATCGTTTTGTACACGTGCCTAATAAATTTAGTCCATTTATCATACGAGATCAACTCGTAAAGCACGTGTGGCTAAACTAATAACAGATTTGCTATTTTGTGGGCGTCAGCTGGATTCTTATCCGACGACTGTGATTGTCGTTAGATTGATATATAGATTGTGTTGCAATAACAGTTTGTATGCCGATTATCGACTAGAATATTTTATGTGGCTATTGTAATAAAGTATTGAAGTGTTTCATGTGGTAATTAATACCTCAGTCCAGCTTGTGGATTAACTAGTTTAATGCCCGTAGCTACGGATTAGAAAAAAGATTAAAATTACTATTGCTATTGCTATTGCAGTCTATTTTTAATCCAATGGTTCAAAAGGTTCAAAAATAGACATTCCCTAAATCTTTCTGCAAATTCACATAATCAGATTGACAATTATCTTAATTTTATAATAACACCTACAAGTTCGACCTTCACCAATTTTTACTAACGACAACGCTTACTAACACTCTTAAGTACATTTTTATATCTAATTTTTTATTAACTCTAAACCAATGTTCGGTGAGGACGCGAGGCAACAGGGATAGCCGGTGGCGCAACGAGATGCAGACAAGAACGGCTAGTGGAAGGAACCAAGTGCATTGAGTTTGGACTGGAGGTTCACACATAGGCTAAAGGTGTTGATCCCTGTTAAAAAAATTGGATCCGGTATCCTGTGACACCGTGGACGCTAACTTGGTTCCATCCGTGGCTGTAGTTGCCTTATGGGCTGAGAAAAGCGGATGCTCCTCATGGACCACTCCTAGCTACGGAGAATTTGGACTACTAGTGTTCTCTTCATTGGGCTAAAGAAGGAACTAGGTACACTGAACTTAGGCTGGGGATTCACACATGAGTTGAAGGTGGTGATCTCTGCTAAAAAAATCAGACCTAGTGTCCTATGACACCGGGGGCCCTAACTTGGTTCCACCCGTAATGGATGTACAAAATTTAAGTAATATTTAATAAAATTGGATCATATTTGTCTCTATTAGATAGATATAATACTGCTCTATCTAATAGAGTAAGCATGGTATAATTTTATTAAATATTACTTAAATTGTATACCTCCTTGATATGTATGTCGAACAAATATTGTGAAATGGATGGAGTACTATATCAAATACTTTTGGACTAGGGATTATTGAACATGCGTAATTTAGAGGAAGACATGAACACTCAATCCAAGGGGCCATGTACAGATTTTTGAAATAAAAATGAAAATTTGGTTTTATGCAAACTCTCAAAATATGCCTGTTGTTAAGGTTTTCTCAAAAGAGCGGATGCCACTCCTATTTCCTTACGACGACGAATTAAAAGCGTGCCAATATCATTCATGACAACAAATGATTCCACCATCCTTTCACTTGTAAATCATTAATAAATACCAAGCACTTGACTTCTAACAGTGCCACTTCCATTTCTTGCCTGGTTACAACTACAAGCACCACACTGGAAGCAGCAGCAGCAGCACTAGCATGCAGGAGTGCATCTGTATCACCTCACAAGAACAGAAAGAGATGATGATTCATCAGTGAATGCTAGCTTACATATTGTGCTATGGGGATAGGATACATTGAGGAAGAAAGGATGAGCAATTAATCAGAAAGAGGATGCAATCTGCATGAGTCATGTTGCCTTACTCCATCAGCAGCAAACGAAAGCAAGAGATGAGCCAGCCAGTATCTTCATCAATATTTTAGCCCTATTTCACAATGACATGCATACACAGATGACTTATTTGCTACTACCATTGCACAATAGGGGGATGGTTGGGTTAGATAAAATCTGCACTTCTGTTTCTTGACAAGAACAAAAGTGATATGTTCTCGTAAAAGTACCAAGATACCAATTAATCCCTAAACTTCAATGTGATGGGAACAAATGCTCCCACAAACGACCAACCTATCACCGATCCAGCAATTAATAGCGAACCAAGCCCCACTCTTGTTTAAAACCAACGCTCCATGTCTCCATCCCTTGCTCTTTTTCCCCCAGATGACACACAGCAAGTACATTAGTAGTGCACAGTAGCTGGTAGCAGGTCGCAAGAATGCATGGCGGAGATCGAGATCAAGAGATGCAGGCAATCACTAGTGGTGGTACAATGTAGGGATGGGATGCGTTGGGGAAGAAACTAAAAGGCTAAAGTGAATGAATGGCACCTAGCTTGCTTTGCTGAGAACTTATGTGGGCAACATAACCTCTCGTGTTTAGTACATCCTCCGTTTGCCGACTGCCCGACAGCAAATCCTGGGTAGAAGCAAGATGAAGAGATACCAAATGTGGTACTAATTAAGTGTAATTAGTGTATTCAAGTTCTGTAAGAACTACAAGATATAGCATGTTAATCAACTAGCGTACTGTAAACCTATCGAGATGGTCCCCTGTGTGTTTGAAACTGTGTATCTCACTGTCTCTTTTTTCCATATATACATTATTGTGGATTTATCAGTGTTAATTAGGGTGCTAGCATTGCAAATCGTATTGCAATGATTCAACAAAAAATATTGGAATAGTCGCATGATCAATGTTAAAATAAAGATGATATTTCTTAAAAGAAATAGACACACGCATGCATGAACAGTTAGTGCTAGTGTAAAATTAAAATGCATGTAAAGTTTTAGTCAGTGCATTGTGACATTTTCAGGGATTGTAACATCTAAATTATAGAAGCATAGTTGTACTCCCTTTGTTCTTTTTTACTTGACTTGTTAAAATTTGTGTTGTCAAATCTTTTAAAGTTTGACCGTTAATAGACTCAAAACTTTCTAGATTGGCTATATGCAAGTTACATCATTAGATTTTTCATTTGAAATACTTTTTTAATATTATAATTTTACTAGTATATATTAGTATAAAGTTATAAAAAATAGCAGTCAAAGTTGCATCTCAAGACCGCATCTCAAGACCATAAAAAATAAAAAACATCAAGTAAAAAGGAACGGATGGAGTATGTTGTAACATTTCTAAACTTCTTTAGGACCTAAACTTTTAATGCATCTTAATTTTGTCCATCAACTTTCAATATAGGCCATGTCTGTGACCCTTTCTTAAATTTTACTGCCATGAAGCTTGAACCTGGCTTTGAGTACGTGAAATGATATAACTCAAATAGGAGCTTTCGTCAAAATAGATAAATGGTTGCTAGTTTCATATATAGTTTTAGACGGAGGCAGGGAAAGAAAAATTATTTTAGCCCTAACTGACAAGTTCTACAGTAAGCTACATAATACGAATTGTTGATTATATAGGAATGGCGTCAATTAGATTAAAAGACGCACACCTTCTATCTCAGTAATTAGAATAGTATGACACCAAAAAAAAAAAGAAGGATGACAGGACAAGTAAGGCCTCGTTTCAAACAGCGATGGCTTCTGATTTCTGAACAGAAACTAAAAGCCGTTTGGAATGCGTTGGTTTCTTAATGTGGTTTTTTTCTTCTTTTTTCTTTGTACTATTCATGAGATATAACGATGTTTTTTTTATTTTTTTCTATTTTTTCTTTATTTTTCTTTAATTAAATAACTTAAAAAACTAACTCCGCTGTAGTATCATTTCAACCAAAAGCCACTATGTTTTGAAAAAAGCCTAAAGCACAGAGATTGCCGTACAAGATACACTGAAATCATGGATGCCTTCGATTAAGCTTATGGTTGGAAGCTTAAGATTTATGCTATAATAACTAGATTTTAACTGGTGCGTTTTTAAGATAAAGGCAACAAAAAAATTATAGTAAAAAATATATTGAATTCAGTTATATCGGTTAAAATCAAAATTAACTATTTTTCTTTGCTACCATCACTAAAAAAGATTTTAAAATTTTAAATCATAGTCCATGGGCTAAAAGAACCTACGCATTCAATGCACTCCTCGAAGTTTATGCGGGAGATAAATGCTCCTTCCAATCACATATATCAGCCATCTCCAATACGTAGCGCGCACTTGTCTTCGGCACGGAAGCGCATCCTCTGCCATTTCCCTTCTATGCCTTTCCCTGCCATTTGGCACTTGGTGGCCGTTGGGTTGAGCATCGAACGGTTCGGATTAAAGCTGACGAGATGATCACATTTTCTCGCGAGAAATTTCCAAGCATCAATCTCTCCCTTGCTTTGATCTGGACCTTCTATTCCCGGTCGTACGGTCCATGAGGGCGTGCATTTGGTGCCTTTGGTGAATTAAGGCACAGGAAGTGCTTCCCCTCGGCACCTCTCCGTCAATTTTCTGCTTTTTTTTCCTCAATCTATATAGTGGCACAATGCGATCAATGGCAACAGTAATGACTTACAGACTTACACAGATTTGAAGGAACAATGTTAACGAAATGCAGATATATGGTATCGATGAGCTTGTGGGGGTAGGAATAGGATGCGTTGGGAAAGAAGAGAGAAGGTCAGGAAGAAACTGTCGTAGTCGTCTCTAGCGAACACTGTCTGAAAACTTCGGCCTAACAACTCTGATATGGGCATGTGCAATATGGGTGAAAACCTGGAGCTAAGAACGATTGTGAGGTCTTAGCCTTGAGTCCAGACATTGCAAGGGGAAGAGCTAACAGATTCGTCTAGTCGGATCAAGTAGAGGATTCAGATCCAACGAAATAAACAATCCAGATAGCCTCACCTGTTAGCTTGGAAGCTAGCCATGGATGACCTCCACCAGCTGTCGCTCAAAGACGTGGCCCGCATCGTTTCCACCATGGCCGTTTCTGACCTAAACTCCGTAGCTCAGAGCTACAGTTGGGCTCACCTCAATTGCACACACTACTACAGAAAAGGTCATCACAGACGGTTCAAAAACGTCATCACAGACGGTTTTGTGAACCGTCTGAATTTATGGTCGATAATACGAGATCATCACGCACGGCTTTCGAACCGTCGTGGTGCAATATCACGCACGGTTCGTAACTAAAACCGTCGTGATTAACTATCACGCACGGTTTTAATTAAGAACCGCTCGTGATTTATAAATATCACGAGCGGTTTTAGTTAAGAACCGTCGTGACATATCCGACGGTTCTTAACTAAAACCGCTCGTGATATTTATAAATCACGACATGCCTTAATTAAAACCGCTCAGGATTATAACTATCACGACGGTTTTAGTTACGAACCGTCTCGTGATATTCTCTCCTAAACCTAATTACTTATTGGCTAGCCTCGTGAAATGCTAGCCATGCCTTCCGAAATAAGCGTATCAACATATACATGTATACATCCAATTCACATCTCAATTCCTTTCACAAACATAAAACATCCATTTTTATTAAGATTAGAGCCTACCATTACAATATCTCAAAACATTACAATATCTCAAAACAACGAGCAGGTTACACAACAAGAATAGAGAAAAAGCAAAGATCCTCTATGCCTTCTCGCCCATTACAATATCTCAAAACAACGAGCAGGTTACACAACGCATGAGCTGACACGGTTGGCACGAGCTAGTTGCTTCTGCGATGTCTTGCCTCCCGTAGACTTATGCGTCGTCTGCAAGGAGGAGGACAGCAAAGAGGAGGAGAATAGCAAGGAGGAAGAGAACAACAAGGAGGAAGAGGAGACCAAGAAGGAGGGGAGAACAAGAAGGAGGAGGACAAAGAAGGAAGAGAAGACCAGCAAGGAGGCGGGTTTTGGTTATATTTATAGGGAGGGAGGGAGAGACGGAGCTACGATCCGTGGGGTGAGGATTGGTCGATTTCTATTGGCTATGATTGGGTCGAGTAGGATCGACGGGCCTGAGATATCACGCACGGTTCTATATATAGAACCGCTCGTGATGAATGAATATCATGCACGGTTCGATATATAGAACCGCTCGTGAATTAGAGCACAAAATTTTATATACCGATGCAATATAAACAACTAGTCTGAAAAGATAAAATAGCAAAGTTTTATATGGCTTATATATACTCATTTGAAAGGTTTCGACGAGATCTACAACTTTTCGGTTGAAGCAAAATCCAAATTCCTAAAGGAAGACTAAGAAAAAGGCAAAACAGACACCAAAAACTTGCAACGCAGGTTTAGGTCCAAAGATGGCCAATTTTGGGGTCTTGAGGGCGACTAGCGCAAGCGGTCGTTATTTTGGATCGGGCTCGTCGTTAGCTTTCCAACGAGTACAAGAACGTCGAAAACGGACACCGTATGCAAAAGTTATGCCCGCTTTCTCAAGGTGTCTCAAAACCGAATCATACTCGGACTTAAGCGGGAAAATATGAAATTTTGAGGAATTGCAAGGCGGAAAACATATCACAGACGGTTTTTATTATAAAACCGTCTGTGATATTAGAATATCGCGACGGTTTTATAATAAAACCGCTCGTGATATTCAATATCACGCACGGTTTTATAATAAAACCGTCGTGATATTCCGATCACGCATCGCTTTATAATAAAACCGTCGTGATAATCGAAATATCACGACGATTTATATTATAAAACCGTCGTGATATTCCAAGATCACGCATCGCTCGCCGGTAAGAACCGTCTATGATACTCCTTTTTCCCGCCACAAATACCACAGACGGCCTCCAAATTAAAACCGTCTATAATAGTATACATCACAGACGGTTTCACAAAACCGTCTGTGATTTGGCGTCTAGTATTAGGCTTTCTGTAGTAGTGACATGTTCTGAGGGTTTGGTTACCATATTAGGATAATTTGTGTTGTAGTTAAATGTCCGTTGAAAATTTTGGTTCTCAAAACACTTTTGTGCTCATGATAGGATAATTTGTGTTGTAGTTAAATGCCCGTTGAAAATTTTGGTACCATATCAAATACTTTTGGACTGGGGGTTATTGAACATGTGTAATTTAGAGGAAGACATGAACACTCAAGCCAAGGGGCCAGGTGCAGATTTCTGAAATAAAAATGAAAATTTGGTTTTATGGAAACTCTCAAAATATGCCTGTTGTTAAGGTTTTCTCAAAGGAGCGGATGCCACTCCTATTTCCTTACGACGACGAATTGAAAGCGTGCCAATATCATTCAGGACAACAAATGATTCCACCATCCTTTCACTTGTACATCATTGATAAATACCAAGCACTTGACTTCTAACAGTGCCACTTCCATTTCTTGCCTTGTTACAACTACAAGCACCACACTGGAAGCAGCAGCAGCAGCAGCAGCACTAGCATGCAGGAGTGCATCTGTATCACCTCACAAGAACAGAAAGAGATGATGATTCATCAGTGAATGCTAGCTTACATATTATGGGGATAGGATGCATTGAGGAAGAAAGGAGGAGCAATTAATCAGAAAGAGGACGCAATCTGCATGAGTCATGTTGCCTTACTCCATCAGCAGCAAACGAAAGCAAGAGACGAGCCAGCCAAATATCTTCATCAATATTTTAGCCCTATTTCATAATGACATGCATACACAGATGATTGGGTTAGATAAAATGTGCACTTTTGTTATTTGACAAGAACAAAAGTGATATGTTCTCTTTAAGTACCAAGATACCCAATAATCCCTAAATTTTAATGTGATGGGAACAAATGCCCACACAAACTGACCAACCTATCACCGATCCAGCAATTAATAGCGAACCAAGCCTCACTCTTGTTTAAAACCAACACTCCATGTCTCCATCCCTCTTTTTCCCCCAGATGACACACAGCAAGCTACATTAGTAGTGCACAGTAGCTGGTAGCAGGTCGCAAGAATGCATGGCGGAGATCGAGTTCAATAGATACAGGCAATCACTAGTGGTGGTACAATGTAGGGATGGGATGCGTTGGGGAAGAAACTAAGAGGCTGAAGTGAATGAATAGCACCTAGCTTGCTTTGCTGAGAACTTATGTGGGCAACATGACCGCTCAGGTGTTCAGTACATCCTCGGCTTGCCGACTGACCAACAGCAAATCCTGGGTCGAAGCAAGATGAAGAAATGACAAATGTAGTACTAATTAAGTGTAATTAGTGTATTCAAGTTTTGTACGAACTACAAGATAGCATGTTAACCAACTAGCGTACAGTAAACCTATCGAGATGGTCCCCTGTGTGTTGAAACTGTGTATCTCACTGTCTCTTTTTTCCATACATACATTATTGTGGATTTAACAGTGTTAATTAGGGTGCTAGTATCAAGCAAATCGTATTGTAATGGTTCAAGAAAAAATATTGGAATAGTCGCATGATCAATGTTAAAATAAAGATGATGTTTCTTAAAAGAAATAGACACACGTATGCATGAACAGTAAGTAATTATGACACTAACACAACAGTTACCGTTACTGTTAGTGTAAAATTAAAATGCATGTAAAGTTTTAGTCAATGCATTGCGACATTTTCAGGGAAAATGTAACATCTAAATTATAGAAGCGTCTGTTATATGTTGTAACATTTCTAAAATTCTTTAGGACCTAAACTTTTAATTCATCTTAATTTTGTACATCAACTTTCAATATAGGCCATGTCTGTGACCCATCCTTAAATTTTCGTGCCATGAAGCTTGAACCTAGCTTTGAGTACGTGAAATGATATAACTAAAATAGGAGCTTTCGTCAAAATAGATAATGGTCGCTAGTTTCATATATATAGTTTTAGACGGAGGCAGGGAAAGAAATTATTTTAGCCCTAACAGACAAGTTCTACAGTAAGCTACATAATACGAATTGGTGATTATATAGGAATAGCATCAATTAGATTAAAAGACGCACACCTTCTATCTCAGTAATTAGAATGGTATGACAATTCTAAAAAAAAGAATGGTAGGACAAGTAAGGCCTCTTCAAAACAGCGATGGCTTCGACCGCCGGTCAAAAGCTAAAAGCTATTTTAAATATATTGGCTTTTCTTAATGCGGTTTTTTTCCTATACATTATCCATGAGATATAATGGTGTTTTTTTTCTATTTTTTATTTTTCTTTAATTGAATATTTTAGAAAAAAAAACTAACAGTAAATATAGTATCATTTTAGCTAAAAAAACCATCACACTTTGTAACAAAGTCTAAAGCACAGGGATTGTCCGTACAAGATGAAATCATAATGAATTCAATGCAACTCCTTGAAGTTTATGCAGCAGAATAAATGCTCCTACCAATCAAATATATATCACCCATCTCCAATTTGTAGCGAGCACTTGCCTTCGGCACGGAAGTGCATTTGGTGCCTTCGGTGGATTAAGGCACAGGAAGTGCTTCCCTTCGGCACCTCTCCGTCCATTTTCTGCTTTTTTTTTCCTCACTCTATATAGTGGCACAATGCGACCAATGGCAACAGTAATGACTTACAGACTTACACAGGTTTGGAGGAACTGTGTTAACGAAATGCAGATATATGGTAATGGTATCGATGAGCTTGTGGGGGTAGGAATAGGATGCGCTGGGAAAGAAAAGAGAAGTTCAGGAAGAAATTGTCCTAGTCGTCTCCAGCGGACACTGTCTGAAAACTTCGGCCTAACAACGTTGGCATGGGCATGTGCAATGTGGGTGAAAACCTGGAGCTAAGAACGATTTTGAGGCCTTAGCCTTGAGTCCAAACATTGCGAGGGGAAGAGCTAACAGGTTCTTGTAGTCGAATCAAGTAGAGGATTCAGGTCCAACAAAATAAACAATCCAGATAGCCTCACCTGTTAGCTTGGAAGCTAGCCATGGCTGACCTCGATCAACGCCACCAGCTCTCGCTCAAAGACGTGGCCCCCATCGTTTCCACCATGGCTGGTTCTGACCTCAACTCCGTAGCTCAGAGCTACAGTTGGGCTCGCCTCAACTACAGTTGGACTAGCCTCGGACAGCCTGGAGACCTCAGTGAATGAAATGCCCTGCTCAAAGTTAAATTTATTGTAAATTCACAGTAATTTGTACTGTTGTTATTAATGTAAAGTGAGTTGTAATATCTTTATTTAATTTAAGCCAATTTTAATTGTAGCTCGATGCATATAAATTGATTTGTTACACAATAACTGTAATACTTACACTGTTGTACTACGAACTGTTGTACATATGTTTTAATAATTGAGTTGAATGCTTTTACTTATCGTGTAATTGAATTTTATTTCTCTCTAGTCTATATAATTTGGTATTTGCCCTTGTCGATGGAATTGTTGAAGTGATGTATTTGTTTATCATTCGTTAGTTTCAATTTAAATGAATACATAAAAAGTTTAAATTCCCTTGTATTTTAAATCATTACTTACATAATTAATCATACTTAACGTCGTAACTCGTCACTTAAGGTTAATCAAAGACGTGGGTTGTTGCATCCTAGGCTTCCCTATGTAATACGAGTTATTTATTATAAGGAAATAGCATCATTTATAAGAAAGACGAATACCTTCTATCTCAACAATTAAAATGGCAGGATAAGGTACACTCTATATAAAGAACAAAGATCTTCCGTGCAAGATACATTGACAACATAACATATTGAAAGCACTCGTGGAAATTTATGTAGGAGAATAAAAGCTCCTACCAATCACATATATCACTCGTCTCCATTCTCCAATAAGGCACCACCGCGTCTATTTCTCACTTTCTTTCTCTCACTATATACAGTGGTACAATGCAACCGTTGGTAGTGGCAATGACTTGCAAAATTTCACAAGAATAGAGGAAGAGGGTTAACAAGAGCCACACACACACACACACACACACACACACACACACACACACACACACACATATATATATATATATATATATATATATATATATATATATATATATATATATATATATAATATCGACGAGGCTGTGGTGTAGGAATAGGATGCATCGGAAAAGCAGAGAGGAGGCCAGCAAGATAATGGAGGGCGCCTCTAGCAGCCTCGGTCTGCAGCTTCCCGTGCAACAACGCTGTCTTTCTCGCGGAGGCTGCGCGGGGGACTCCACAGTAGCTTGTATCGGCAGCAAACTCTCACTCTTCCTCCTAGAGCATTGAGGTAATCTGGGTCTCTTTGCCTGCCTGCTTTTTACGGACGTCAATTTATCACTCGTATTCCTCTAGAAAAATTATCACTCGTATTGTAACATTTGTCAAGATTGGACTATTCGCAACATGTTTTCTCTCTGTTCTCTCTTTTCTTTTTTTTTTTTTTTGCAAAACAACGCAAGGGATTTTTCCCACCACCATGCATCTAAATTCCCACAAGCTATATATGTGTATAGGGGCATTTTAAAGCTTGGTAGAACCTCGAGTTAAGCCCGAGCAAGCTTGAATTAAGGTTAAAGTCTAGACCTAGACTCGAGCTCGACTTAAATAAGCTTGATAATAGTCAACAATTCAACATACACTAATTTTCAACAATAAGAAAAGCCTGAACTCAAATAAAGTCGATAAGAGTTAATGTTTAGTAATATTTAAGCTCGAATCGAGCCTGACAAGTTATTCGAGCTCGGCTCGTTAAAACTCACGAGCTTAAGATCAAGTTCAACTCGGCTCATTTAGAGCTTAAGCCGAGCTTGAATAGAGCGTAGAACGAGCTCGAGCAGCTCATATGTCTCGAGTTTTCTTACAACCTTATGTGTGTATGCTATAGGTGTTATCTGCCGATCGATTTATTGGGATCGCATATTCACATTGCTCTGTATGGAAGCCAATTAATTGTGTATGCATGCTGTATGTAGATAAGTAACCTCTACTCTGACCCGTTAAACCACCTCCAGCCACTCACTTCACTCACCTTCATAAATCATAAAACAATGTGTATAGGAACTCTTAGATGTAAACAACAACAATAAGTGAATTTTTTTTTGTCTTAGTTTCCTTTTTGTTGGGACCTTAATTATTGATAAAATGCGATCGAATAACGCTGAACTAGAATGTTTCATACAATGGATGAATAAACCGAAGAAACTCAGGACCACCTTCATGTATATGAACCATATGAACTTGTTTATCTCCATTGGAGTGTATATTATTGCCTCCAAAGTGCAACATTATATCTCGGAGCAATTTTGGTACATGCCGCAGGTAATCATCATCGTCATCATTAACATGCAAACATTATATTTTATATCAGATCATATATCAGCAGTTATTGATCTTAGGCTCGTCAGCGTCGCCGAAGCAACTCTTCCAGAACCAGTGGGGGCGCCACACCCTGTCGACAATCTCGTCGATGGGCACGCCATCTCCGGCAGCGGCGCCACAATGAAGGCCGCCATGACGACGATCCAGATGGCGAAGAAGATGAAAACATGCATGGTGCACATCATGGACAGGAACGCCTGCACGTTGGAATAATGCATTGAAAAAACTTTGTGATCATCACTTAGTTGCACGCTAACGAAAGTGTGTATTGGCCGACAATGTAAGATGATTATTTCTTATGGGTAAAGTTATACATCAGCTGCACAGTAAAATCTTATTCTATTAAAATAGCGTGTCCTCAGTCATGGACATCACTTGGTAATACCACACTTAGTTAGAGTCATGGCTCCAAAATGGTTTTGGAAAATGGTATGGATGGATGGGACACTTACTTGAAAGACTTTGGTTTGGTACGGATGGTTGGCATCTATGCTAAAAATGTTGAGGCAAAGCACCACCACTTATGGATACTTGTTTACTTGTTTATTATGATTATATGTTACTTTCTATTATGTCAAATGTTCTTACCGACTGTAGGTTGAAAATTACAATGTCTATTGAAAAGAAAGCTTACTTTGTGTAAAATAAACTAGATTATATAGCCACCATTGTCTTAGCTTGCATACTATATAAATTTTGCTTTAAAGTCTTGCGAAGTATAATTATGTATTAACAATTGCTTATTGAACACTATCAGATCAAGAGAAAAAAGATCCCTCGGTACATTTATTTCTGCTGCAAGTACTTCTCTAGGTGAATATTGGGATGGTCAGCCCCTCTGTGTAAAACTCAATTATGTAGACCTAACTATGATTGGTCAATATTATGTGCTACTCAGTTTTATTTAATCATGCATAGATGTGATGCAATGATGTGATATGTGTGTACTAGCTAGTGATCCTGAGACTAGAACGGTTTACATGTAAGGTTTGGGATTAATTTCCTAGGTCTGACATTACGGCAACATATCTTATGTGCTCAAGTTTGAATTGCACTCATGGTGCATACCAACTAAAAAAGTCATGAAAAAATCTAAAAAAATCTACATGTAATTCTAAACTTACTTTAACTATGTATAAAATTTTAAATTCAGATTCATTATATGTTAGAAGTAACAAAAAACAAAGAAAAATCTCTTAGGAGTTCAGATTGTCAGAATTTTCTTTTTTTATACTCTTAACATAGAATAAATTTGAAATTAAAATTTTATACATAGGTGTAGTAAACTATAGAATACATGTAGAAATTTCTCAGAATGTTTTGTGACTTTTTTTAGTTGGGGTGTACCGTGAGTGCACCTCTAAACTTGAGCGCATAGGATATGTTGCTTGATGTTACGGTCTTGAACTTTAGTCATATTACTTTTATACTATCACATTTATAAATTGTTGTGAAAGTATAATATTATGAATGTACTCCATCTCATTCTAAATGTAAGGCATTTGGATATTGACACGGCCTCCAATGTGACACTTTGACAATTAATTTCTATGAAAATATGTTATTTGAAATAAAAATAATTATATATTACGAAAATATATTTCATGATGGATCTAGTAGTGCCCATTTCATGTTATCAATCCCAATAATTCTTTATATATTGATGGTCAAACTAGAAAAATATTTGATCAGTGCATATTCTAAAACGACTTACATTTAGAATCAGAGGTAGTATTTCATGTTAATATGATCAATCTAAATATGCAGAAATATATTATTGATTGAAGATTATAAAGTTTGAGTTTCTAAGTTGCCAAATATTTTAAAACTGAGGTAGTGTTGTACTTGCCCATCAAGGATTCTTGCATATCGGTTTTTATCCTGCTTCCTGATAAATCTTGATCTGCCCGTGTAGTTCATTTTTGCCTGATGAGCCATGGCAGCAAACAAGATGATTGCTGAAAAGAACTACTGTACTTTGGGGACTGTGACAAGGCGCTAATTTGTACAAAATATGCAAATGTATATATCTCCTTTCCTATTTTGTTTTGGTACTCCAAAATGGAAAAGTTCATATTTTAAACCTGCTAACATAGTAACTGCGTGAGGCGCCGATTCATTCGATTTTAAGATGCATATATGTGCTCGTCGGTTTTAATGGGTCTGTTCTTTTTGGCTGCGGCTTGTGGTTTTTGGCTGCGGCTTGTGACTTTTGGGCTGTTTGTATGAGAGATTACAGAGTAACAGAAATTCACATGCGATTTTTGCCGATATAAATGAAGTCAGTAAAGTATGTACTACAATTAACTAGTAGACCATATCTTGAAAAAAAATACTCTATTTAGAAGCTAGTTACTGTAGAAAAACCGATAAGCAGCTTTTAGAAGCTGAAAAGAACAGGGCCAATAACTCCTCGCATGCAGGTTATGTTTCTCTGCATCCATGCATTGGCATATCCGCTTTCATTCCCTTCGACGTGACAGTTTTCTCCTTTCGCCCTTCTTTCATGTCATGCAGTGTAAATTCCAGTTCATGCAACAATTATATACGATCCATCTCCTCTATGAACTGGGATAAATCTGGGTTGAATCCATTCGCCCGTTTGGGGAGTTCGAGTAGCAGCTATGAACCCACTCCCTGAAGTCACAACTATATATCGCCGTTCTGAATATCGGCATGATGTTCAGAACGTAATTTAGATCACTAATATCTATTTTGATATATTTATAAAATCTAATAAAATTATAATATTACGAAAATACTTTCTAAGATAAATCTACACATATAATTTTTATGAATCTAACATAAATATTTAAAAAATGCTAAAATTTAACTGCATATACGACACGTTTTTTTGACCGGACCGTGTATTTACTATCCTAATTACGAGGAGTTTGGATCGCATGCAGACGCGTGCAACCATGCTTGCTCAGTTCGGTTTAAATAGTACGTTGCAACAGCAGAACAGCTGCAAACAGCATGACTAATGTTGGATTGTTCAGGAGATAAGATAGGCTTGTTTCGAGTTAGTTTGTGCTTGAGTTTGGTCAGGATCAAGGACAGGTCTGAGTCGATTGTCCCGTTTGGCAGGACGGGTCCAGTTGGGCCGGTGAACTTAGCACATTTCTGAAGCTTGGCCCTGGAAACAAAAAAAAATGGGTTCAAAAAATGGGCTGGCCCATTTCTGAAGATTCAGATGAAAAAATGTATGGTCAGTGGGACTCAAAACCCTAGCCTCACAACTTATACCATGTAGCCATGTAGGCGATCTTACTCAGACCGAACTCAATG
Source organism: Bonia amplexicaulis (assembly GCA_036346245.1). Lineage (NCBI taxonomy): Eukaryota > Viridiplantae > Streptophyta > Magnoliopsida > Poales > Poaceae > Bonia > Bonia amplexicaulis. The sequence continues at coordinate 15,266,813 of CM070754.1, read as the reverse complement.
CGAGGCAACAGTATCCTCCGTTTCAAATTTTAGGGGATGTGTTTTTTAAATCTAGTTTTAAGATGCGAGGTGTGTATGCAAATTGATCCATCTTTCCCCGTTTTCACCTCATCTATTTTTCCTATGATACTTCCAGCAGGATATTGGTGCCACTCCATTTTCTATCGTAGGTATCTTCGAATCATCACAAAAAAATTGTCAGAACGAGATCAACGATTACCATATCGAAGAAGCCTTATACAAACCATGACGGGAAAGGAACTCTAACTAACTTATTTATGTTACTAATAGCTTAGAACAAGATAAGGATCTCAAATTGTCGGTTCATCGTAAGACTAGCACATTACAAGCACCCTGCAGACAAATGCTTGGATCAAAAGTTCACACGGCAAAACAACCGAACAAACAGAAGCTTAACAGCTTACACATTGCACTATTTCTCTTCCTGCAGATAAGAAGAATTCGAGGCTTCTTGATTTCACCAGATTCCCCATCCCGCTTCTTCGAAATGCCTCCTTGCCTTCTCTCTTCTTCAAATCTGGTCATGCTAAGAACTTAGAAATATATCACAGAAAAAATGACCATAATCTTAAGAGCTTACCAAAAAAAATATCTGGTACCTGAAAGGTGCTCATTCTGAAAGAGGCCTCCGAGCCAAAAAGAAGTACATCGGCGTGAAGATTTCCTTCCTGTAGTTATTAGCCGCATGAGAACACATACAGAATTAAACAGAAGGGAAATAAAAGAAAAACAGACAAGGTGGGATTGGAGCTCCTGAAATTTGCAGTTCTGATTGTAAGTGCAATTCTGCTTTCTGGTTCAGAAATGTGGTTCAGAGATAAACTTACTTGCCACCTTCTACAAGACCTTCGGCAGCCTTCTCTAAGAAATTAGACACCCTCTCACTGCCTTGTGGGGCAAGGCCAATGTATTCCAATGCCTTGACCTGAACAATATCAACAAGAGAATCTCAATGCCATGTTCATGACATCATGTGAACCAAGCATTAATAAACGATGGAATCCACTTCGCCTGTCTGGCCCGTTTACTACGATGGACAATACATCACGATCCATAAAGCTTTAAGTCTACCCCTAGTTCTTATCCATATCTTGCCATGGATTAGGATCAAAATTTGATTGAATTCACTAGTCAAGCAACTCAGTACATTTGATGGACAGGAAATCACATCAAGTCCACCTGCAGTTTGATGTTTTCCATAAACGATATTGCCGTTTAAATTTTGTGCTAGGCCTATCAATATTATCAAATATCTAAATATTGATGCATCAGATGCCAATAGTACATCATCTTTAACTTAGGTGAAAAAAGTAGTTCTTGACATGACAGTGCTGTCAACTGGTCCTGATATAATTTGGATGGTTTCCGATGTTACAAAAACTGTTACATGGTTTTTCCCCTTGCAGACAAGTTTTAAGCTATGCACGGCATCCGAATTACCATTTGAGACCATCTCAATTATAGTACATAGTCTATTTTTGCTCTAATTGCAAGACGTGAAAGTAAAATTTTTCTTATTTCTATAATTCTATCTAATTCGACACAAAATTACTGTCATGGTACCGCTCATGATAAAATCTTAAAACCATGTGAGCAACTGACATAGAATTCAAATCACAAAGAGGAATGTGTAGAACTGTTAAAGAAATATTTCGACCTAGTGCATATTACTGCTTCCTAGGAGAGAAAAATAATAATTTCATTTGTTTGTGCAGAATGAAAATGATAGCAAGAATAACAAATGAAGTATTTTCATTTCCTCACCATATTACGAGTAATCATTCGCCCCACAGAAGTCAAACGGAAGCTACTCAAGGAAAATCGGCTTGGATCCAGGGGCAAGTACCAAGGCACTGGAGAATCTTCAGCAAGATCCTTATCCCAAATAACCTTCATGAAGGAGAAAAAAATTAGATCCATTGGAGATCCAATGAAACTCCATGATATTGAGAAGAAACAAATACTTGTAGTACATTCCTTTTTTCAGCAGTGGATATGCCCCCAGGTAAATCCTAGCAGCACATAATTAAACAAACAAAAGGGGAATGTATAATATCTTACCTCAAAACCAGCATCTTTAACAGCTTGAAGACACTGCCGAGTGCTTCGGATATCTGGCAGGCCATTGCCGAGCTCGATTTCGTCCTTAATCCTCTTGTGTGTTGCATTGTTTGGATCATAGTGATCAGTAATGCACCACTCATATACAGCAAAACACTGCCCAGGCTTCAACACACGGTAGATTTCCTTATAGCAGCCAACCTTTGCAACAAAAAGATCAATTCAGTTTTGCATTGCTAGTAGGTATTAAAAGTGATGATAAATCATTCTACATAAAGCGACAATTTGAAGTCATACCGGATCAGGTGCATGGCATGTTGCTTCGATGGCATAAACACCATCGAAAGTGTTATCAGAGAATGGCATGTTCATGAAGTCTGCCTGTAGTACAAGCATCAATATTACAACATTTTTATACAGCCAAGCAATTCCAGAGACTTGTTTGTGTAAGAATTTTTGTGTTTATCCATTATAGATAACGTTACTAAAAAGAGGGCTGATAATATTTTTATGCAGCAAAGCAACTGCAAACACATGTATGCCTACAAAAAGGAGGGAAGAAGAACAGCAAAGCAAACATATGAGCTAAACCAAAAAGGAAATGAGCCAACATACCTTGACAAAATTGCAAGTTCCACTAACTCCTGCCAACCGATTGAGCTCCTGAATATTAAAATATCATATTAACAGAAACCAGTGTGACGTTAAAAGCTGCATATTTAACTCAGGTTCTGAATCAAAATCAGCAACAAAATCAGATATGGGAGTGTGACGTCAAATAACCTTTCCCCTAGATATCTGGTATTCGTTGTTGTTTAATCCAGTAACTGAAGTGGAGCTGCAGCAAACCATTGCCAGATCAGTTATTTCTAGCTCCAAGTAATATATTGATAATGAAAGATGACAGAATCAATAACCCCTTATCTAACTAACGAAAAGATTCTGTTATGCATCTTCCTGTTTTAATATTTGTATGATTTGCTACGGTGTTTTTGCAGGGAATGGATTGATGCTGATATATTAAAAAAAATGAAAAGTAGTGTTCCAAGTAAACTGTGAGCTAGGTTTTTCTCTTTCCCAAAGAAAAGTCACATGTTACTTCAAAAAAAAAGGTACATGATAGGTGAACTTGAAAAGGTCATAGTAGATGAAGCATTGAAGCTTCCTGGGACAATCTCTCCAAAATCAAATCATGACAAGTTTACAATTTTAAGTGATAAAGATTGATAAATTCTGATACATTAGTCATGCATACGAAACATTTGAACTCAATGCATCACAAGCATGAAGGATGAAGGGCTGTGGCCCAGTAATCAAACCTAAATCTGGCAATTTCTCTTAATGGTCCGCCTATTCCACAGCCCACGTCCAAAACCTACAACCAACAAATGAAGCAAACAATCTCTAATTATTAATGTTTCATATGCACGTTATGCTGTAGCAAGAGCAACGAAAACCATTCTGACATAGGTAATTAGGTTTAATACGAAAACTGACCTTCATTCCTGCTTTCAACCCAAGCTGTAGGGCCAGAAAGTGCTCATGTCGTTTGATGCTTTCCCGTAAAGATTCTCCATTCCATCTAAAATATTGAGATACATGACAAGTATAGTTCAATCACTATGAACCACCAGGTGGCAAACAAAATCAATATTACTTTTTTCATGTTTCCTTATAATAAGCACAACATGATATTTTCCCTGAAAAGTGAAAGATCAATCACTTTTTCTTTCCAGAAGAGGGTCCTCACCTGTGAGCGAAGTGGAAGGATTCACCCCAGCCATACTCATAGAAGCTTGTAGCAAGATCATAGTATTTATTGACCTGATAAGGCATCATAGTATGAGCTGCTGACATTTAAAGCCTAATGGGCCAGAAACAGTCTCCCACTATCATGGACCATGGGATAATGCAGCACAGAGAACATATGCCAGCACTCTCAATTTGTAACATTAAAGATTTAATTCTTCCAAACAGACAAGAAAGAGGCACCATTCGAAAACACATGTTTAAGATATTTAATGAAACAATTGATATGTAGCCACAAAGATTGTAAACAGCAGGACGTAGAGCTTGCATTTGTATTTCTAGCTTCAACCACCATCCCAACTATATGAGAAATGCGACTTTTAAACATGTTTTGAAGAACATCCATCCTCAAAGATATTTAGTAAAGCAGAATTGCAAGCTAACAGCATTCGGTTTGCATACAACGAAGCTAACTACGCAGTTATAGTTCTTTCGTTGCACAACTAAACATTGCAGGCAAATAACTTCAGTAGGTAGGCATCAAATTTACCAAAATACTACATGCAGTACATCTGTCTTCAAAATAAGATGATTATTACCATATCAGTATAGTTGGACTTCCTTGCTTCCTCCTTCCCTCCATAATATCCATGATATTTCTCATACCTTGTGAAAATATTTTATTCCAAATATTAGAGTAAAACGAGGAAAATAAAGGCAAGTACTGGTAACTCACAGAACAAGATTCTTAACAAAAGGGGGTAAAAGGATCTAAGAAGGGCCAAAAGAATTAATTTCTGAGTGCAGATTGAAAAGATAAACTAACAATAGTTGCCAGCTGGAAAGAAGATGTTAGAGAAAGCAAAAGATAGAACACAGTTTTTTTTCTCATATCAGCTCATCGTGATCCTGGAAACAAACAAAATGCGAGTAAAATCTTTTTCATTCTTCTACTTTAAACCTACAGCTACAAATATGCATGTGAGGTACACAAAGGATGCATGGAAATATAAATCTAGAGCACAAATACAACAGCTATTATATATGAAGGAAAATCGCATAGGGTCAACTTGTCTGCCTTATTTATTCCCAAACATCATCGACAGTTGCAAGATAAAACATATGTACACAACAAGATCATACCAACAGTAAAGGGGTTCTCAGATTCATACTCATCGACTGCCGATTTGACTTCTTCCTTGGTGATTTTCCCTCCAAGGCCAGATGCAAGATCCAAGGCTCCCGTCTTCGACATCGTGGAGTCCACTGCTGTGAACGAAGTTGCCTGCAATGTTCCAAAAAAAAGATTAGAACTTTTCACTTTCCCCATGTTTCTGGACATATCTTAGCCACATCCAGACCCAAACTACATCGAAAGATGAAAACGATTTTCCTTTTTCCCCAAAAAGATTATTGATTTCGGTGAAAATTACTGATTTTGGTGAAGCAGCTAAGCAAGTGGTGGAAAAGCCTCGGTGATCTATGATAGCAGTGTACGAGGAAAACAACAAATTCATTGCTAGACTACGCCAAAACAGCACAGAACATACCCAAGAAGCGAAAAAATAGATAAAAAAACAAAAAAAATCACACGGCGCGATTTGGGCGACGGCGGTGGAATCATGGCCAGGGTGGATTTGAGGAGACCCGGGGTGGAGGCGCCAGCGATTCAAGGGGTCATGGCAGGCAAGATCCAAGGTTCGGATGACTCCGCATTGCGAAAATTCTACGGGACAGGATCGCGATTGCAATGCCAAGAACGTCTTGTTTTTACGGACAACAACAAATTCTTGCAAATCATGGCAAATCCACGAACAAGAACAGGACAGAACACAAGAGAGCTAAAAAAAAGAATGTACCTAGAGAGAGAGAGAGAGAGAGAGAGAGAGAGAGAGAGAGAGAGAGAGAGCTTACGGTAGAGGGAGAGCGTGCGTGAGAGAGCTCTCCGGCCGAGAGAGGAGGGGAGGCCGAGAGAGCAGTAGCCGCTGCAGTTTATAGGAACAGGTTTCAGGAGGGTGGGGGGAGGAGGCGGCGGCTGATGATGAGAGCAGCTGCTGCCTTCGGATCGGGTTTGTGTATTTGAACAAATGAGAGGGCTTTACGTCTTTACCACCGTGAAAACGAGCGTTCCCTTCCGCACGCACACGCATCCACGAGTAGGGTGAAAAACGGTAACAAATAATTCGTTTTATTCGATATTCGTATATGAGAAAACGAGAATATGATAAACAAAATTTGTATTCGAAAATATTTATATTCGTATTTAAAAATATTCGTATTTGTATCTGAGAATATTCGTATTCGAGAATATTCATATCTGTATTTCGAGACTATTCGTTTCGTACTCGATCCGTTTCTAGAATCCATGAAAAATTCATACGAATTTTGTGATTCAAAATTTGAATTTAGACGGTTTAAAACCGATAATCGGTCAAAACCGGTGAAAAATCAGTAAAACCGCTAGAAATCTGTTTTATCCGATATTCGTATCCGAGAAAATACGTATTTAAAAATATCCGTATTCGTATTCAAGAATATTCGTATTCGTATTTAAAAATATTTGAATTCGTATTCGTATTCGTAGTCGTTTTAAAAATATAGATTCATATTTATTTTTGAGACTATTCTATCTTATCCGTTTTCATCCCTATCCAGGAGAGGAGTGTGCCGTGCGGTGCCCATCGCGTCAGACAGAGGAAAACGTCTCGAGGGAGGAGAGGTTTTTCGCGGTTGCGTCGTATCTGGTCGAGGTTTGATGCATGCTTCCGTGCGTAGAACTAGACTTTGGGGGATGGGGACGTGGTACATCGGGACTGGGGTAAGCATTTGATACGGCGAAGAGACCTGTGTTTAGATTGTTAGCCAACATGGCCGTGCCCAAGGGGTGCGGGCTGTGCGACCGTACAGGATCCCCAATTTTCAGGGCCTCAAAAAATCAGTCCAGCAGGAGAAGGTCCATGTATTCGTGTGAGGTCAGAGCGCCAGATAGGAGTGAAAATAGATCGGATATGAACGGATAATATCTCTACCATATTTATTTTCATATTTTTTTCGAATACGGATACGAATACGGATAACTCGAATACGAATATAAATACGAATAATATCGAATACGACACGGATCGAATACTAATCGAAACGAATACGGTTACGAATATTTATCGGAACATGAAAACCCCTTAAACTATACATCCAAAATTAACGAAAATACATAAATAGTTCATTTTGTCAAAATATTCATGAAATCTAAACAAGCATAGTCTTTTTATCCATAATAAATATACCAAATAGTCGAACATAACATAACTACATAAGTAGCAACAACGTGCAATTCATAGAATACACACGATGACATAATAGCAATTTGAACAAGCATAAGAACATTTCATTCCTCCATTTCATCCACCAAGTCCTCCATGATAGCAATTTAAATAAGCATAAGAATACTAGGCTTATCAGATCAGATCCGTATCCGGTTTCAGATATCGGGCTAAAATCTCGGATATCCGGTTTCGTATTATCCGGATTATCTGTATCCGTATCCGTATTCGACGGATACTAGGTTTACTGTATTTGTATCTGTATCCGATAAAAAAAAATCCGTATCCATATCCAATCTGAGAACTATCCGAAAAAATCCGATCCGACACAACCCGTATCTGTATCCGTCCGGATCCGACGGAAACTATCCGATCCGCCACCCCTAGCCCCGAGCCTAGCTCGGGTCCGCTGCCTCCGCGACGACTTCCGTCGTGGCGCCAGATTCTCGCCCGAGCCCCGAGGCCCCTACGGCATTCGTATTCTCTCTTGTATTTGTGACTTCGCGGTCAGATTGCCTCGTCTCCGAGCGCCGCCAGCCGGCTCGTCTAATGTCCATTCATCCAGGGCCGTGCCGTTACTTAGAGCTTTGTACAGAGCCTCCAAATTTCACGGCACAGCCCTGATAGCCAACGATGTCAGGCATACGTACGAGACAATCTCCTCACGCTTCCCACTCCAACATCGTATTCTATAGTGTGTTCCACGGCCCATGGAGGAGAGAACCATGCATGCATTATTCCTAGCCAAGAAAAGATACGTCCACCAAACAAGATCGGCAAAAACAAAGGTCAGCCGTGTGTCGTGCATGCACATGCGCATCGTATCATACCTCGCATGTGTTGTTGGATCAAGCACATGCATGCATGTCTTTGCAAGGGCAGGATCGATCGGAGAGCGGCAGCTCACATACTCACATGTCTTTGCAAGGACAGGATCGATCGGAGAGCGGCAGCTCACATACTCACATGTGTAGGGGTGTAAACAGAGCGGATAATTTCCGTCTGTCCGACCGATCGAAGGCATGTGGAACGAATACGAAAGTGATATATGGGTATCCGGCACTATCTGTGTCCGACTCCAACTCTAAGGAAAAAAATATGGAATATGATACGAAATAAGTGATATCTTCTGAGCTTTTTTGCTGGTTCTTTTTTCCCGTATTCATTTGTATTGTTCATGATGGGCTAACATATTTTTTTATTTTTAAATTTTTTTGAATTTAGTTATGCCAAATAAGCCACCATTAGTTACAGTGTAATTTTATCTAACTATAGTATAATTTCAACCATAAACTAGCTTATTTCAACCCACTGAGCGGCACCTAAGGGTCTCTTTGGAGCAAACAAAAAACAAAGAAATTTTGTAGGATCAGAATCCTATGGAAAAATTTCCTATGATCCCTTTTGGAAAAAAAAAAGGAATGAGCTCCTAAAATTCCTACGGATTAGCTCTATGCATAGGAATTTTGGAAGAAATCTAACATGAAATCCAACATCATGGAAATTTCCTTTTGTGTCTATTTCTCTCCAAAATCCTATACTCTTTTTTCTGTGAAGCATCCAAGCGGCACAGTCGAATAATTCCTATGTTATAGAACTCCGAGGGTTTCAACTGAATATACCACGTAATTTCTATGGTTTTCTATTTCTGTAGTTTTGAATTTCTGCTTTCCAAAGAGAGCCTCACCACAAACAGGACACAAACAAGATACAGGCCATGCATGTCAAGGTCCAGGTTGTGTTGGCTCGTTCCATTATAGTTTTAGTACACGTTCGTGTCATCCATGTACTGAAAACTGTTGATGCATGCATGCAGGCACGAGAACAACTGAACAAATACACATAACATCCTATTAACTTCAGCCCGTACTTGCTGGCCACATCCTCGTCACGACACGTCCCTATTTATAACTGTTTGCATACTTGGCGTTGACTTTTTTTTAAGTTTTGTCTAGGATGTTTGGTTTTTTTTTTCAAATTTAGCTCCCTCTCCAATAGAGATGCAAACGGAGCGGATAATTTTCGTCCGTCCAACCGACTGAAGGCATATGGAACAAATACGAAGGGGTAGATAGGTATCCAATACTACCCGTGTCCGACTCCGAGGAAAAAATATGAAATAGAATACGAGATAAGTAGTATTCGTCCGTATATATCCGTATGTCAAGTGATATGAGAAAGTCTATTATGACTTCACCTAGGAACAAAATAACATATAGGCAAATCATCACATCTAAACAAACGGGAGCACTGAGTGTTCTTCCTTCAACATCTCAGTAATTAGTCTCTCCATGTTCGCTCTGATTGTACTATACTGTCTAATGTCCTGTGCAAAGAAGCGGATAATTTTCATCCGACCGACCGTCCGAAAGATTATGGAATGGATACGGAATGAAGAAATGGATATCCAGCATTATCCATGTCCGACTCCGACTCCGAGGAAAAATATGGAATAAGACATAGGATAAGCGATATCCATCTGTATCCGCTCTGATTGCACCCCTACTCCCCAAGCTCAGTAGGCGCGACAAGCGACATCTATCTCTGGCCGCACCACCAGAGCTTGGTAGCACGATAGCTAGCATGGGAGCCCAGGAAGCGCGGTAGGTGAGCACAGCACGAGGTAGCCGGCGGGCCCTACTAGCCCGCAAGCCGCTCGATTCGGCGCCTCTTGCCACAAGCTGCTCACCGGCGAGTAACAATTAGGCCTAGGAACTCCGCAGAAAGGTGGTGCCAGTTGCCCCAGTTAGCCTTTTTTGTACCGATATATTATTGAAAAATAGTGCCCGTGGAGGGCGGGCACGAGCGGCGTAGGCCGAGGGCGCTACGCACGCAGAGGCAGGTTATCCATGAGATATGCCGCTAAGGCGATGCACGCCCTGGTGGGATGCGCGCGAAGGCGCGATATCCAGGTGGTGCGCCGCTAAAGCGAGGCACTCCCCGGTGTCTCGGCCATCGCGCGATTTTTATACTCCGTAGAATACGCGCGGAGGCCGCACGTCTTATTTATACTCCGTAGAGCGCGGGGGCCATGTGTCTTATTTATACTCTGTAGATTGCGCGCGGAGGCCACGCATCTTATTTATACTTCGTAGAGTGCGTGCGGAGGCCGCACGTCTTATTTATACTCCTAGAGTGCGCGCGGAGGCGTCCCTCCACGTGTCTTATTTATACTCCGTAGAGTGCGCGCGGAGACCGCGCGTCCTATTTATACTCCGTAGAGTTGCTCGGGACAAGTTCCCGACGCTTTATACTCCACAGAGTACGCGGAGGCTCGAGGCCGTCACGCGATTTTTTTATACTCCGTAGAGTTGCTCGGGACGACAAGTTCCCGACTTTTTATCCTCCGTAGAATACGTGGAGGCTCGAGGCCGTCACGCGATTTTTTTTATACTCCGTAGAGTTGCTCGAGACGACAAGTTCCCGACGCTTTATACTCCGCAGAGTACGCGGAGGCTCGAGGCTGTCACGCGATTTTTTATACTCCATAGAGTTGTTCGGGACGACAAGTTCCCGACGCTTTATACTCCGTAGAGTACGCGGAGGCTCGAGGCCGTCATGCGATTTTTTATACTCCGTAGAGTTGCTCGGGACGACAAGTTCCCGACGCTTTATACTCCTCAGAGTACGCAGAGGCTTGAGGCTGTCACATGATTTTTTTATACTCCGTAGAGTTGCTCGATGCGGAGTTGAATGTCGGTGTCACGGAGTTCGAGGCGAAATCCTGTGTTGCGAAGTCCTTCATTAGGCGAAGGGCGACGTCGCGGAGGTAACCGTCGTCGCGAGGCGTGGAAGCCACGCGAGGTCCACGATGCGCGAAGTGTTCCATGCGAGCGAAATAGCCTCTAATGTTGAGGACGCATCATGCACATGCATGAGCCATGTATGCCATGCATGCAACGTAGCGTGAGCATTGTTGTAATCAAAACTGGCTTAACTGCCCAATGTGTATAACTGCACAAACTGCCACCTTTTACTTTATGCAGACACCCCTCTATGTACTATAAATATGTACATACATCAGTAATAAAGTTACACCTTTTTCCTGTCCCTTTCTTGTCACTACATTTCATTCAACACGTTATCAGCACTTTGCTCTCACGCAAGTGACTAAAACAGAGAAAGGTAATGGAAATTTGTGCACATCACAAGAAAGTTTTTCTAGACATTCTTGCTTTAGTGGATTCCCTGCACACAAGTCTCCATGGCCTTCTTGCTCCTCTCGTGGAGACGACACCACCACCACCACCACTACGTCCGGCGACCACAGTCATCGCCACCGGCCATGGCTCCCAGCCAACTCGTCGTCGTCCATGGGAGACGCACGGCGTTTTCTCACCAACGAAGACTCCGCGCTACGGACCTTACCGTCGACAGACGCACGCATCCGTGGCGGCTAACCGCCGTCCCGGCCTCCGGATCCGCACTCCTCCAAAGGCCTCCTCCGCAGAGGACGCCTTCTCTTCTACATAGAAGGAAGAAGGGGGGAGGGCGTGGTGTCGCGACTCTGCGACGCGCCCGAGACCGCGCAAGACAACCGGCGGATGGAGCGGCTCACAGACAACACAAGACGGCGCGGCCCGCCCCAGGGCGGCCTTCGGCGGCGGCGGCGGCGGCGGCGGCGGCAGCGCGCGCGCGCCTAAGGAAGGCGGCCTAGGCGGTGCGGCCCGGCGCGGCCTCGGCGGCTCGGCCCTCGGCGGCGCGCTCAGCAAAGACTTCGGCGGGTGGCGGCGAAGGCCAGCGCAAAGACGGTGGCCGGATGGCGCGGCGGCGGCGAGAGCCGACGCCGGAGACGCGCAGGCGGTCGCAACCACGCAAGGCGGCGCGCGCACCGGCCGGCGTTACGCCGAGGCGCGAGGCGGCAAGGCGTGGCACGGCGACCAGCGCGCGCGGCGGCGGCTCACCGCCGCGCAAGGCGCGGGCGACCGAAAGCGACCAGAGGCGCGGGGGGCGCAGGGCTGCAGGCGTGGTGGCGGCGCGGGGCGGCAAGGCCGCGCGCGGCGCAACCGGCGCGGAGCGGCGGCGCCAACCATGGAAGCCGAGGCGCAATGGGGCCCAAGCGCGGTGGTGGCGGCGACCAACATGAGAGACGTCGCATGGCGGCATGGCATCCGGCCGGCCGGCGGGGCATGGAGGCGGCGGCGGCACTTATAGGGCAAGCGGCGGCTTGGAGAGTTAGGGTTGGAAACCCTAACTCCTCCCCTCATCTATTTATACTATGCCAAACAAATGGGCTTTAGCCCAATTAACCCCACCTCCTCATGGGCCTAAAGGTCGAATGGGCCTCACCAAAGTTGTCGAAAATTTTGCATTTTCCCCAGTAGTTCATGGAAAATGCATTTTGCTTAAATAAATTTCCATTTGTATATTTTGCGCTTAGTCCTTTTGCTTATTTATAATTGTACTCATCATTATGTATCGTTATAATTTGCATTTCATCCCTACAGACTGAAAAATTATGTAAATATTTAAATAAATGTGCATTCACATTTATATAATTTTACATATGTAGAATTATTTTATTGTAATTTTATTTACAATATTAATTATGATCAAATTTAAATTTGCTATCTTAGCAAATTTAAATTTAAAATTCTATTTAATAAGTACCAATGTACTTAATAATTTGAATTTTGCAAAATATTATACCTAATATAAATACCATAAAATCACGATTTATGGCACTTTGCTACATTATTTTGTACGCTACGCCATACAATATTGTGATTACACGGTCTCATAAATATAACCTCATGTTATATTTAATTTAGGTATAAAATTTTGCGCTTATTATAACATTACCATACACATTAATTTACCTCATGTAAATTAATCATTTATGGTGTACTTTCATGTAGGTATTAAATGGCTACCAAAGATTTTGAGCCACTCGCTATCGATGGCACAAACTACCCTACATGGGCTATGGACTTAAAGATCAACCTCACCACACGTGGGTTGGAAAGGGTTATATTTAATCCTCCCGCAGATCAAATTCCTCCGGATATGGTGAAATATTCCGCTTTAAACATATTACTAATCATATACATCCGATTTAAAAGCGGAATACCTATATGAGGAAAATCCACTTACTTTATGGTTAGCCCTCAAAAATAGATATGAACAATGAAGTCGTCTTACTGAGGCTAATCATGAATGGGCACATCTTAGACTCCAAGATTTCAAAACAGTTGGAGACTATAACCATGCCCTTCATACTATTTGCTCCAAATTGCGTTTTTGTGAGAAGGAACCAACAGATGAGGACAAAATAGAGAAGACTCTCTCTACTATGCTCCCATCTGACAGAGTCCTACAGCAGCAATGGCGTGCTGCAAATTACCAAACTTATTTTGATCTTATGCATACATTACTTCAGGCAGAAAAGCATGCTGAACTTCTTTTAAAGAATAATCAAGAACGTCCCATCTGGGTCGCTCCACTTCACAAGTTCATGCTAATCAAAATAAGCATAAGTTCAATGGTTGACATAACCATTCAAAGAACTTTAAAGGTAAACAAAACCGCAACATGAAGCAAAACCAAGTGGATTCAAGAAAGGTAAAGGCAATTTTGGTAAAAAATTTGACAAAAAAGAGACTTGTCAAAAGTGTGGTTGCTTCAACCATCCTACCAAGAAATGCCGCACCCCGAAGCATCTTGTGGACCTCTACCTCAAGTCATTGACTCAAAGCAAGAATGCTCAACCAAGAGATTTGAAGCACACTTCAATCTCACATCAAATGATGATGAAGCGGATGTTCTCAACAGTTCATTCAAGAACTCAAAGACACATGTACCCTCCAAAGAAGGATGATCTCATGTGCACCGAGGACACACTTGAAGAATTTCATTCTCAAGACATGTTTGGAGATCTCAATTAGACTCCTAGTTCCATAGCTACTAAGTACTTTTATGTTGTAATATAAATAAAGTTGTCATTCATATTGTAAGCTTGTATACTACAATCATATATCGAACACATTCGATATTATCAAATAAAGTTTGTATGTATTCTATATATTACTTCAAGAATTTCATTAAATTCTTTTCTTTGTATATATAGATTTTGGAGTCCATCCAATGGAGGAGGAATTATGCCTTGTGGATAGCGGTACCACAAATTTATACTTAGGGACACAAAATATTTTCTAACTCTTACTAGGAGGAAAGGAAATATTTTAACAATCGCCGGACGCGATGCAACGATAGTAGGCTCGTCGCGCCTCTATCACTCTCCCTATGGGTACACAATTGGAAATTGAGGATGCACTATTGTATCCCGATTCAACACGCACTTACTTAGTTATAGAGATATCCGTCGAATGGTTTCCATATTGAAACCCAAATGACAACAAAGAGGAATATCTCCTCTTAACCAAAAACAACGGATATGGCAAACAAGTACTAGAAAAATTCCATCTTTAAACTCCTGATTGTACTTGTACATACATCAAACCCGCTCAACATATTGCATACAAAGTAATTTTCCAAAACACAAACACATTCCAAACATGGCATGATCGCCTTGGCCACCTAGGCATTGGAATGATGAGGAAAATTATTAGCAATTCAATTGGTCATACATACATCAAAACAAAATTTCCTAATCCTCGATTTCGTATGCACTTCATGTGCCACCGAAAATTGATTTTAAGACCATCTTATCTTAAAATAAGAGTCGAACCACTTAAATTTCTTGAACGCATTCAAGGAGATATATGTGGTCCTATACAACCATTGTGTGGACCGCTCGATATTTCATGGTTCTCATTGACGATCTACTAGATGGTCACATGTGTGCCTTTATCCACACGAAACCATGCATTTGCTAAGTTAATTGGTCAAATTATCCAATTACGAGCACATTATCCTGAACATCGAATTCAATCAATTCGAATGGACAATGCTGCTGAATTTTCATCCCATGCCTTTAATGATTATTGCATGGCTCTTGGGATACAAGTTCAACATTCTGTTCCATATGTCCATACACAAAATGGTTTAGCAGAATCTCTTATCAAGAGAATCAAGCTCATTGCAAGACCATTACTACGCATTGCGACTTACCAACATCATGTTGGGGTCATGCGCCTTACACGCCGACTTAATACAATTAGGCCCAACCGCTTATCATAGCACTTCCCACTACAATTAGTACGTGAAATCCACCGATATTTCCCATCTGCGAAAGTTCGGTTGCGCTACATACGTACCGATCTCACCACCGCAACGTACATCAATGGGACCGCACAGGAAAATTGGGATCTATGTTGGGTATAAATCTCCGTCGATTATAAAATACCTCGAACCCCTCACAGGGGACCTGTTCACGGCCCGGTACGCTGATTGCATATTCAATGAGGAACATTTCCCGGCATTAGGGGGAGAAAACAAGTACCAAACTAAATGCCAGGAAATTAATTGGAATGTTCAAGGCATTCCTGCCTCAGACCCACGTACTAGAGAGACTGAACTTCAAGTTCAGAAACTCATTCATTTGCAAAATATTGCAAATAATCTGCCAGATGCATTTACTGATTATAAGGGTGTCACAAAATCCTATAATCCTGCCAGAAATGTGCCTGAAAGAGTGGAGATACCGAAAAATACCACTCAACTCCCGATTCAAAATAAGAGGGGGAGAAGTACGACACAAATGGTGGATACAGCTTCTAACAAGCGACAAAGGAAACAAAAAAATGTAAATGCAGATCAACCTCATGTTGATAGACACCAAAGGATCCTTGAACCCGCATCAACAAAGGCACTCAATTATCGATCTTGGGACATCTAATACCCCGACTCTAATGATTTGGGAAATAACATTGAGTCACCAGGGTCCAAGAAATTTCCACTAACTATAATGATTCGGAGAATCATACGATCGAAGACTACAATTGTCGACATTAATTTCTCCACAACAATTGCAAACAACCTTCAAAATGATCCGATCCCAAGACCATGGCAGAGTGCAAACAAATACTTGGACCGAACAAATGGAAGAATGCACCAAGAGGAGTTAGCCTCACACAAAAGAAATGTATTCACTAAAGTGATACATACACCTCCCGTAGTATTCCCTGTCGGTTTAAATGGGTTTCGTCCAAACGGAATGAAAACAATGAGGTGGTGAGATATAAAGCAAGGCTTGTAGTACAAGGGTTCACACAGACCCCAAGATTGATTTCAATGAAACCTATTCTCCAAGAATGAGTGGAATAACATTCGATATTTAATATCATTGGCAAGACAAAATCATCTATCATTTCAATTGATGGATGTAGTGACAAAGATATCTTTATGGGTCACTTGATTCGAAATATACATGAAAGTTCCGATGGAATTTCAATTCAATATAGACGCTAATCGCAATATGTATTGTGTAAAATTAAACAAGTCTTTATACGGCTTGAAACAATGCAAGTAATGTGGTACAACCGACTAAGTGAGTTCCTAACCAAAAGGGATACTCCAACAATGATGATTGCCCATGCGTCTTCATCAAAAGATCCTCAACAGATTTTGCATTATATCTCGTATCGTTGATGATCTTAATATCATTGGTAACACACAAGATATTGATGAAGCACGTAATCATCTTAAGACGGAATTAAATGAAGGATTTGGGTAAAACCAAATTTTGCTTAGGTATACAACTTGAGCACCTTCATACAGCATTCTAGTGCATCAATCGACCTATGTCCGTAAAATATTGGAGAAATTCAATATGGACAAAGCATATCCATCGAAAACCCCATGGTTGTTCGATCTCTAGACAGGAAAAAGATCCATTTAGACCCCAAGATGACAATGAAGAGCTATTGGGACCCGAGGTTCCATATCTCGCTATTGAGCGCTTATGTACCTTGCAAATTGCACCCTACGGATATTGCATTTGCGGTAAATCTACTTGCTAGATACAAGCTACTCCAACCAAAAGACATTGGGTAGGAGTGAAGAATATCTTTAGATATCTTCAAGGCACTAAAGATCTCGGTCTATTTTTTCAAAAGAATAAAAATATGGATTTAGTAGGATATGCGATGTCGGCTATTTATCGATCCCCATAATGCCGGATCGCAAACAAAGCTTTGTGTTTTTACACGTGGAACAACCATATCTTGAAGTCTTCAAATGCACACTAGTGGCTACATCCACTAACCATTCGAAATAATTGCATTATATGAAGCATCACGTGAATGTGTATGGTCACAGAATGATTAATCACATACAATGTGCATGTGATATAGGTGCTATTGCATCTCCTACCATTATCTACGAAGATAATGTCGCTATGTTGTTCAAATGCAAACGGGTTACATCAAGAGCAATATCACTAAACATATTGCACCTAAATTATTTTACCCACATGAATTGCAAGAGAGTGGGAAATAAATATTCGCAAACTAAGTCTTGTGATAACCTCGCACCTATTCACTAAGTCATTACCAACTTCCACATTCCAAAAATGTGTTTATGAAATTGGTATGCGAAGACTACGTGATTTGCGTACATCGTGGGAGAAATCTCCTAAGACTTAACCCGTTCAATCCAAATATTGTACTCTTTTTCCTTTATGAGTTTTTCCTCTAAGGTTTCTCATCAAGGTTTTTAATGAGACAATATAACAACTCAATCATTAATATATTTCTTCTATCGATTCTCCTCATTTTCCCTACAGGGTTTTTGGAGGAGTTTTTCCAAGATGATGAACCAATCAAAGTGATCATATGAAGACACATTGGTCAAGGGGAGTGTTGTAATCAAACCGCTTAATCGCCCAATGTGTATAATCGCACAACCGCCACCTTTACTTTATGCGACACCCTCTATGTACTATAAATATGTACATACATCAGTAATAAAGTTACACCTTTTTCCTGTCCCTTTCTTGTCACTACATTTCATTCAACAAGCATATGCATGTGACGGGAATACGCATGCTATGTGTACATGCGCGTAGTGTCTTTTCGCGCGAGGCTCTAGAGACACTGGCGAAGACTCTGAAGAGCTCGGCGAACACTCCAGAGGCGCTGGCGAAGACTCCGAGGAGCTCGGTGGAGACTCCGGAGACACTAGCGAAGACTTCGAAGAGCTCGGTGGAGACTCCGAGAGACGCTGGCGAAGACTCCGAGGAGCTTGGTGAAGAGTCCGGAGAGGTCGGCACAGACTTTGAAGAGCTAGGCAAAGACTCCGAACGGTCTGGCGGATGACCATCTTTGGCTAGGCGCCTCGCGCGCCGCCTGTGAGTAAGCGGTGTCACCGAGTCCTCGCGGAGCAACAGATAGAACCGCAGCAGCCGCGGCAAGGTTGCCGTTGTTGATGAAGTCTATCACGATGAGCTTCTCGTCGGCTGACCAGTAGTACGCGTGCAGCCTCACCACATTGGCATGCCGCACACGCCCGATGGCGCCCACCACCACCTTTTACACGATCCTGCCCCGCCACCAGTAGTGGCGCTCGAGGGCCACGAACACCACTTCGCGCGGGCAGATGGCAGGCGGAGGGGGGGCGCTGTGTTGCGACCGGAGCCACTACCGCAGCGACGTGTGCTACCTCCGACAACGTGCGCACGGACCCGTCCACCTCGTCGGTGCTCCTGTACATGCGGAGGCGGACGAAGCTTTGCTGAACATGCGAGGGCCATGCCCGGCGACGTGACCGCACGGGGGCAGCATCGATGTGAACGTGGAGGACACGGAGTTCGGTACAGGCGTAGACCCGTGGTCAACGAAGGTCGTCGGGGAGTTGCGTAGCCAACACGCACGAAGAAGACCGCGATGCGGAGGCCGGCGCAGCACATGTAAGCATATATGCGCTAATCACGGAACTAGTTACGTATGCATGTAGAGTTAACTAGTCGCTCACTGTTCCAACGCAAGCACGTGTTGAGAGTTCACGTATAGTGCTGAGCAGAGGTCGATGCTTCGCCTGCGAAGTCCAACGTTGCGCATGCGAAGTCCGAGCGAAGGCCGAGGTTATGCATGCGAGGTCCAGCGTGGCGGGGACCTCGACGGAGGAGTCGGACTCTGCGTCGGCGTACCAACAGTCGGCTGTCATCGTGGCGTCGCGAGACCAGAGCTGCCTTGGCCGGCCTTGGCACCAAGTGCAGATGCGGAGTCCACGGTTGCGCGGAGACGAGCGGAGACTCAAGGACGACGCAGAGCCCCTGGTAGCGCGGAGACGATCAAAGACTGGTCGTGGAGCCCCTGGAGGCGGAGGCCCGGAGTCAGGGCGTCACACGGATGCCAGGCCGAGACGGGGGCTCGGAGATGGGGTTGAGGATGGCAGTGGTGAGGTCCGACACGAAGTGTGCCGCCTTGCTGCCCATGGATGACAAGTACCCAATCCTCGGCACGCCACGCGCCTATTTCTGGAGCGGCCTCGCGCGTGCGACTGCTAAATTTAGGGGGTCATCGTGAGCTCGTCCACCTCTAATGCTGCCGGAGCCACTTGGATTGGGGATTTGTGCTGCTCAGGCAGTGAACGACAGAGCACTTGATGTTCTTTCCTGCATGCAGCACATGATGAATACAAATGCTTTGCACATACACTTGATGTTTTTTCCTGCATGAAGACAAGCAGTGGAGGCCGACGCCACTCTCAGCTAGTGACGCCCGAGTGGATGGATGGTGTGCTACTTCGTGAGCTCGTATCGTGCATGGATGGATACTTCATGCATGCATACGTAGGGCTCGTGCACGCATGGACGGATATTTCATGCATGCATACGTGGAGTTCGTGTATGCATGGATGGTTGCTTCAGCGTAGGACTGCAAAACGGGGGCACGACATCGTGCGGAGGCT